>BSBM01000911.1:10300000-12700000 GCA_027924585.1 Larix kaempferi | reverse complement strand
AGAGGATAAGTGTCCAAAGTTTGAACCGCCCTCAAGTCTGACAGTGGATTCCCGGCACTACCTGTTTCAGGAAGCAACCTCAGTGATTTGACGTTGGTTTGGATTTGGGGTAAAGTTTTAATTAGGTTATCACTTGTAAAATTAGCAAATCCTTCACCTTTCTGAGTACTAGCCCAACCTTTTCAGGTTGGCAGAGCATACGGGTGTTGGACAAATAACCAAAATAAATTAATTAATGGGGGAGTGTAAGTTGAAATGTTTTATTATTAAAAGCACCGTTCAACTCTCCGATAGAGAGCGCTCTTGACTTAGTCTTAAGACCAAAGTTCAAGAGACTTTTCTAATCTAATATGCCTAATGCAGGGGGGAAAATGCAAGCTTTAAAGTGCTCTCCGACAGAGAGTGCTCTTGACTTGGATTTGGCCAAGTTCAAGAGGCTTTGATTATTTTATTGCAAGTGGAAGCAGTTGTGAAAGTAAACCATGTGATAGCTCAACAGATATAAAAGATGATTAACATGCTACTTGCAAAATGAAATTAAAAATGACTTAGCATTCTACCAAACAAACTTACTCTAAGGTGGGGTCTTCCTTCGAATAAGGTTGACCACTAAAATCGCTAGCACTTGAGAACTTTCCAGCTAGCTGAAATTTTGACCAAGGAAACTAACGGGGAAAGAGGAGTAACCACAAAGTTATGCGGTCCTGCCCAAGATACTACCTCAAGTCAAAACTTGGAAGAGAGTACAAAAATGAAATAAAAGACTAATCTAAAGCATGAAATGAAAGATCTAAGCTAACCAACCACAACACTCTTCCCCAAATGGGGAAGAAAACCCAAAAGTGGAGGGCTTCTCCACTTGAAATTTTATTAATTTTATTACAAGTGCCTTTGCGAGTTAAACCCTTGAAAGGTCTTCTTTGAGAAACGTAAGATAAACAAATTATTGCAATAAAACCTGGAAGCCTTTGAAGGCTAGTACAAAAAGGAGATTGTTTCTTGGTTTATTGCTTGGTTTGGATCTTCTCCTTGAATGTACTTTCTCTTCTTCGAATGTGCTCACTAGTTTGTCTTCTCTTTCAAAGAGACCTACACAAGCTTGGAAAAAACACTCAACAAGCACCCATTAAACATTAGAAATCAAGCGAAATTTGAAAACCACTAAATCTAAAAAATGAAAACTAGGATCTAAGATGTAAAAGCATGAGTTTTTGGTTCGAAAATTTTAATATGGAAAAACGGACCAGCGAACAAAAGATGCCTAAAATATGCTAGGAATGAGATCTAAGACATAAAAATTTTAAGAAAATTTTATGAAAATTTTTCTATCTTTCAAATGAGGAAGAGAAATGCAACAAGTTGTAAGCTAAATGCAAAACTTCACTACCCTATATGCTCAAAACTCTTTCGAAATGCACGACTTAAAACTTCCAAGATGAGATCTAATCTACTTATGAGATGCAAATAAAGAGAACTAAGATTAAAACTTCGAAACTTTTTGTGATATTTAAATATTTCAAGGAACTAGATACAACTTATAACAAATAAATCAACCACTACTTTGGTGATTTGTGTGTAGTGTTTAGGGCTCTTCCAAGATGGATGAGAAAGGAAGAGGAGAAACAATGATGAAGAAACAAAAGACAAGAAAAAGAGAGCCCTAAATGGGATGGACGAAAGGAGGGTATGGTAGAGGGTAAGGGGAGAAAAAACGAATGGAAATGGAAGGTGGGAAATGAAAAGGAGAGAAGGGAGGAGAGATGGCAAGGAGAAAGGGGGAAAACGAAAGGAAGAAATGGGCTAGAAGATGGAAAAACGAGAGCAAGAAGATGGGTGGATATCAAGGCAAAGAGGTTTCAAGGAGCAAAGGTGGAAGCTAGAAGAGATAAGCTTAGGGTAACCAAGATGTTTTGTAAATGTTTGTTGATGGAGGAAGAGGCCAAAACTCTTTAGAAGTGTTTCTTCTCTTTGAACAAAGAATCTTTTGGGAACCTGCAAGACAACTTCGATTAGGTGCTAATAACCATTGGAATGCAAAGAGCAACTTGATCTCCAAGTCATTTTCCACCTTATGTGAATCCTGCAAAACCCTTAAACATCAAACAAGTTAAACCGAATAATACACTTCTATGATCTATAGAACATATATTAAATAATGCAAAACTTGAGATAAGGAATAAGGTGAGAAGAATACCACCAAGAAATGTGAAAGACAACCCCAAAGCTCTTGTATGGACCTCCAAAGTCAATATATTATTCAAAAAATAAAACAAATATTACATTAGTATTTTGGCAGAGTGTTCATGCTCAAAATCTCCATGAGAGAATGGCCAAAATGCCATCTCTTTATAGAAAATACAAGCTACCTAATACCTAAGTCGAATTGGCAATGAAGAGAGCCAATACCACCTAACCAAAGTCGAATTCCAATCAACACTAGCTTACAACCAATCGAAACTCATGTCTAGTAAGCTTGGAGCAATAGACACCAAACAACTCGAGTTCATTGGATGATGTGGATGGGGAGGTGGCCTCCACCTAGGCAAGGCGCCCCCCATCCCACTTTGGAAACATCAACAAGCAAATAACAAGCTGCCATGTGTAGAACTCGCACTCCCAAAGAGAATGACGTGAGCAAGCTTGGAGAGGGCGTGATTTAGTTGGTGGAAACTTGGAGTTTAACCACCAATCATGGTAGTTGAGAGTGGGAGGTGGCCTCCACCTAGGCAAGGCGCCCCCACTCCCATTCAATGCAACTCATCACCAACCAAATTCCATTAAATGCCCACTCCACATCACAAACTCGACTTTGCATGCATGGAGGGCAAATTCTATGTGGGAGATCCACTTGTGCTGACTGGATAGTTGATTGAAGCTCAGTGAAGTTGATTGGAATCATCTTTAATGCCAGGTGCCATGTCGATTAGCCTTTTATTTTATTCCATTTGGATTATTTTGGAGAGTTTTGGATTATCTCCAATATAATCAATTTTATTATTTTAATTAATAATTTCTCTGTAACTAGGTTTTTTGAGAAATTATTAATTATGGGGCCTAATTGACATCTGTAACTTAGGATAAACTGGACCAGGGATCATGAATGATTTTTGGCTTATGTCTGGAGCCTTCGATCATCAAATTTGGATCCCGGATGACTGACATATTACAAATTGATATTTCTCTATTTAAACTATAGAGAATTTTATTAAATTTAAAAAATAATTAAAAACCCAAATTCGACGGACCCGGTAAAATTTTTTCGAAATTTTTTCTGGGGGTCCTAGAGACCTAGGACATGACCGGCAACTATTCTAACAGTGTCTAGTAGGCTTATATACATCAATTGGACTCTAATAACCCCCCATGGCTAAAATTTTCAAAATCGGGCATTCCAGCTTTGGAGGAAGCAGGAGAAAACCTCATCGATTATAGCTTGGCTATAGGAAAAGTATAATTGACAAGGGAAAAAACTCCTTGGAATACCTTAGTTGCTTAATCAAGTCATGGAGAAACGAGACACTCAGATCCTACTAGCACACTTTATTACAAACCCCATGGGGCCATGGTCATGTCAACTGAAAAACAAAACTGGCTAGTCACAAATGCTGGATCATCTGATACACTAGAGTACAAACATTCATCATGTTTGTCAAATGGCGGCTCTTCAGATAATCCAACTATAGTACAAATAAGTTGGTAACAGACTATATGGAAGAAGAAGTGCTGGAAGCTGCAATGACAAAGTTAGATGCTGGACATGTAACCAAGCTGGACATATTACTACTACTTGCCACACATTGAGATGCTACAGCTGTAGTGGGTTTGGTCACAAAGTTCAAGAATGTGAAAGTCAAAGAAGTCAACCCAGGAGGAGTCCTACATACACATCAGCAAGAAGAATCAGTGAACCTTGGAAGAAGATCAATGCAGGAAGATTTGAAGATCAGAAGACAAAGGCCTGCAGTCAAGGACACTCTCAGGCATGGAGACATGAAGTTGATCAAAGAAGTGTTGGAAGTTCCAACAGCTCAGTCAGGTGTTGGACATGCAACCATGTTGGTCACATTGTTCCATATTGTCGTACGATGAGATGTTATGGGTGCAGTGGCTTGGGGCACAAAGTTCAAGACTATTGGAGTACACGGAAACAACCCATGAGAATTTTCTCATACAGCTCATCAAGGAAAGCCAGTATAGATGAAGGAACAAATGCTGAAAGGACAAATTCCAAGACGCAAGTATGGGTGAAGAAGACGGAGTAGATACAGATAGAAGAGGTTGATCAAAGCAGGGAGGATGGCTGCCATATGGCAAGCCAAGCTTAAGGTCTCTCAAAGACCTTAGTACACCTTGAGTTCATAAGGCTGGAGGATGAACTCAAAGAAGAAAGGATGGCTACTCAAAGCATAGAGACAGGTCCTAGGATTGTGGCATGTTGACAAGGGGAGCAGTGATCAATGATCAGTACCTTCAGATGAAGATATGTGGTCACCCTTTTCCATTGATGCCAAAGGGGGAGAGATGAAGACAAAAGGGGAGCATGCTCACAGAGGGAGCATGAGTTGTTGTCATCAATGACAAAAGGGGAGATTGTTGATGAAATTGTCATTGATGCAAACATGGACTTGCAGTGGCCCCACAGGTAGTCATTGATGACCACCAAGTCCCTCTTATAGTACACAAGTATGAATGATCTCAGAATCCTTACACCCAGTGCCTTGGAGCTCCAACAAAGATGGTTTGTGCCTTGAAGCACCTTGTACCCAATTGACAAGGTCCTTGTACCCACAAGGATGGATCTTGCAGCCACCACATTGTTGACGATGTTGAAGATGTTGGTGATGATGGTGAAGACCCTGGAGATGGTGTTGAAGCCTTTGTAGATGATGAAGAAGCCCTAGATGGGTTGGAGAATCATTAATGACCCATTTTGTGGTCATTCATGCTTTGATGGTGTCATGGTACCCCAGGAAAAGGCCTAGCAACCCCACAAGTGATGTCACGATGGATCTTGGCCCTTGGAGGCCTCCTGGTGTGACTAAGGTGGTTGAAGAAGTCCTTGGACCCACACTTGGTGGTTTGATGACATTGCAACCCTTGTTGGGGTCATGGAGCTCTTGTATGATGATGATGACCATGTATGGTTCTTGACATGCTATGGAACCCATGAAAATGTCCTTGGTATGATGAAGATGCTCATGAAGACTTGGAGCCCTTGATGAAGACCTTGATGCCATTGCAAAGGTCATGAATCCCATTGCACACATGATAGCATGATGAAGGCACCCACACACATGTGATGACACTTGGACACTTGCTTGCATGTTATGGGTTGATGTCGTGGTGGACACACTTGCTTGCACTTGATGATGGGGTGAAGGTATTGTCACTTACAAATCGTAAGAAGTGATGCCACTTGGACACCTACTACACCCTTGGTGATGTGGTGGACACCCTATGAACTTTAATGATGTGGCAAAGGAATAATGATAAAGAATTACATGCAATGGTAGGGTTTGACCCATAAATGAAGGATGTTTTTGCAATAAATAAAAATACTTGCAACACCCTAATGGTAAGAAGGTTGACCATTGAAATGGTAAGAAGGTTGTGTGACAAATACAATAACAATACATTATTCAAAGTCAAAATAATAAAATATATATATATATATAAAACACTTACCTTGCTCACCTAGAAGTTGGCCTCATATGTGGACAATTCAAATTAAAAATAAAAATTATTGTTGGAAAGTCGGCTCCTTAAAAAGTTATGAAAATGAGTATAAATATAAGCTCATCCTCACTCCAAAATCAACCAGCGAATGAGCAGCTTATGGACTGAGGAAGAATTCGCTGACTGAGGCAGCAGCAGTGGACTGAGCACGAGTTTTGCAGCAGCAGACCCGAATTATTGCAGCAGCAAAAAAAAATTTGTTTTGTGTCTTGACAAGGTTTAGGGTAGCAGCTCTACAGTAGCCAATGAATATGATGACGATTAGCTCGCTGAGGAGGAGCAGCAACTGAGGTTTTTCGGTGGTGAAGCGGCAATCAACAGTTGACTCGACTGAGGTAAAAAATTCGCTGACTGTGGCAGCAGCAGAGATACAATTCGGAACAGCAGTCTATTTTCCTTTTTTAACAGACCTACTTGTCTTGCTTGGGGTCTTTATCAGCTCACGAATTTTTGAAGAAAAACAGACCTATTCTACTCAGCCTAAACAGTCAGATTGCAGAGAAGAAGAAAGCCCTAATTTTCATACATGAAACAGTCCGAATTTGAAAGTAGGGTTTATCACAATTTGGTGTACAATTTTGATGGAATATAATGGTCATTGTTGCCCAGCATCTGAGGCCTACAGCAGCATAGGAGTGAACATTCTATGACTGCCCTAGAAGACAACTAATGCTGACCTCAATAGCACTAACAGGCATCCGAAGGTTGCAGCAGTAACACTTTATTTTGGGTTTATTACAGTCATGGATCAATGTTGTATACACAACCAGTGAAGTAAGTACAGTGGTGTATACAGTAGTATGCTTGTATCTACAGTGATTGTGATAAGATGTTGATGATGTTTTGTTGATCCCTTGTATACACCATGATATTGATATAATGATGATGTTTATGAGTGTTGACTTGCACTACTAAGTGACACAAACAGAGAAGTAGATATACAGTGAATACAGTGGTGTAGTAAGTCCATGCATTCCTTTGATTCCCATACACTATGAAGAACATGAATACTATGGTATGATGATGCTCTCCAATATACAGTGGTTTAGTAAAATTACAGTGCATGCAGTAGTACATGTACAATGAGTAAGTGCATACAGTGATTGAGTAAACAGTACAAGTACATATATCTACATGTACGGTAAGTATGCAAGTGTGTGAACAGTATGTAGTGATGAACAATATATAGTGGTTTGTAGTAATGTACAGTAATGAGTGAACAATATTGACTGTATACAGTACATGCTATAAAGTGATGATACACTTCTATACCTTGTCATGTTACACACTATGATGTACACTATAATGCAAACCCCATGATGATGCATATCCTATGATGGCGTGTTCAGGAGACTGATGTTTGACAGACCTTGTTGTTGAAGCAATCTCCTTGATGATGAACTATATGATGATGATGAGATGAGTTGATCTTGATGATGATGTACACCCTATGTTACAGACCTTGATGATGACATGTTCAGACCTTGATGTTTGATGACTTGACAGTGACCAGCAGTGTTGACGAGAAGACCTGGCAGTGTTGCAGCAGTGTTGATGAGAGTGATGAGCAGAAGACCGGCAGTGTTGACCAGCAGAGATTGACCAGCGGGTGACCATCAGAGTGATGAGCAGCGTTGACCAGAGATTGATGAGCAGAGATGGTTGAGTAGCAGATTGATGACAATCAGAGATTGGCATCAAGCTTGCAAGTAGAATCTTGCACTTGAGGATTGGACTCCTCAAACCCTTCTTAGTTGGAGCTAAGAAAACCAGGCTGGGTCTTGTTATGAGAGTTGGTGCTCTTTTCATCAGTTGGTGCTGATTGTAATCGAGAAGATTGTAGTCTTCCATGTACCATAAATAAAGATCAAATTACAAATATTCTCGTGTCTCTCTTGATGTCATGATTGTGCTTATGACTCATGGTTGATTTAGCTGATGCATTTGATTATGTAAGTGACGACATGATTGATATACTCTGATTGATTAAAAGAAGGTAAAAAGTTTATAATTGCTTTCACACTGATTCAGCCCCCCCTCTCAATGTGGCCATTGTGTCCAACATCGGCGATATTATCGAAAAAGATCAGGCGATGTTTTCGGAGATGTTTTAGGCGATATTTCACGATTTTTTAGTACAAATCGCGAGTCGATGGTTGGACATCGCCTGTCCCATTGGGTCAAAAAACGACGCATTTTTTTCCATCTTTTGAGCTGCGTACAATTGGAGGAGCTGAGCAAGGGTTTGAGACTTGAGACTTACCTCTTAAGCATTGATTGCTGGCCCACGGAGGAGAGAAAGGAGAGCTGCGAAGTGTGAAGTGCAAACAGTCTTGGAGGAGAACTGTGAACTTCCAAGTGGAAGCAATCTTGGAGGAGGAGAGCAATCGGTCCAAAACGTGGAGAGTTGCGAAATTTCTGTGGAAGAGAACGTCGGTCCAGGCCTCATCCCTCAAGGTATGTTCATTGTTTAAACTTTAACCCACGTTATTTTATTTTTCCATGGATTAAATCAGTAATGAGTAAAACTATAAACCCTCAAGGTGCTCCCCCTTCCTTCATGTTGTGCCCTCTATATGAAAGATCCAAAATTTCAAACCTGAAGCCAATACCGCTACGCCCTCCTTCACAGGTTAAAAACTTAAAAATCAAAATTTAAAATTTAAAGTTAAAGGAGGCCTGTTTGATCATTCGATGCAAAGAGAGTGCCCATAATTAATGATGGTTGCTTATTAGGGGTTGAAGAGTGCCCAAATGTCCTTGCCTCTTAAATTCTTAATGCTTGTTTGAAAGTTTGAAAGTTTGTCTAATTTGAAATTTTCTGCGATGAAATATGCTAAAAAACGATTTTTTTTTATGTTACAGGTTCAAAGTTTTCAACTAGTTTCCAACTTTCCATATAACAAAGTTACAAACATGCCGACGAATTGGATCCATTCTAGGAATATGCGGAGCCTGTTGATCCACATAATCAACAAAAGCTTAAATGTAATTTGTGTGGGAAGGAGATGACGAGGGGATAAGTAGGCTCAAATTCCACTTCGCACAACTTAAAGGGCATGAGGTGGATATTTGTAAAAACTCCACTACTAAAATTATTCATAGGGCCAAACTTGCAATTGAAGGTATTGGAAGGAGGAAAGATGAAAGGGAAGCTTTAAGCAAAGAACTTGGAATGAGAGCGGCATTAGGATCCAGGACAGCCGGACAAACTTCGGAGGGGGGAGTGAGACCTTGTCCTCGTCTCCCACAATTCCTTCAACTACATCTCCTTTCTTTGTTCCGAGACATGCGCCTGATGGACAACCAGGTATAAGGTCAATGTACAAGATGAATGAGAGATAGGAAGCAAACAAACTTGTGGGTCGATGCCTATTATGGAGTGATATTCCATTCCACTTTGCGAGGAACCCATTCTACACGGCTATGTTTGAGGTTGTTGGTATTGTTGGGCCGGGGTATAAGCCCCCATATTTTTTACTCGATAAGGCACTGGTTATTTTAATATTATATCTTGATCAGGACCATTTGTCCTTGTGGTTTTACTTTATCTTATGGATGCATTATTTAAACCTAAAGTCTTGAAAAGTACTGTCATTTTCAATATCTTATTTAGCAACGTGGATTGCATCTGATCTTGTTTATCTTATTTATAATTTGGTCTCATCATAAAACTCATAAACAACACCCATCTGCATCACTTTATCAAAAAACATTTAAAAACATTGAGCCATAGTTAACTCTTTGTAGGGACTACCCCCCTTAGCTTCGTTAGGAGTTAGCCTAAACGGAGGAGTTGGGATTTAGGTGACAGTACCTAGCTCATTGGTTCCCCCAACGCCACACCTCTCCCCACTTCCAGTGAGGGAAACAGCTTTCAAAAGATTTCCGCTGTTGGTGTGCATCTCAGCGGACAACATCTTAGGCGCCGTTGTCGGGGACAAATCTTTTTGTTCCTGGACGACCTTAGTTTTTTCTAGCTTGTTTTACCTTTTTTTGATAGATTTCATATCTGTCTGGCGACTCCACTGCCCTTTTAGGTTTTCCTTTTTTGGTAGATTTTTTATCAAATCACTCTCCTAAATTAGACTTGGATCCACCTGGCGACTCCACTGTTAGTTAACACCTCAAGCTATTCAACTAGAAGAAATTCTAAAGGCTTGCTTAGTTTTATCCCTGAGCGTGAAAAGGTTTATAGGAGAAGACTAAACAAGCTTGCTTCTCGTAAAATCCTTGAAGAACTTAGATCTAAGTCTATTTTAGACATCCATTCTTTGTTCCAAGAAAACCTAGATAATTCTGAAAATCTTGAAAATATAATAAATTATCCTTCCAATACAATGGGTGAGTATTTTACTCAACTCAACATTTCTCAGATAGCAGGTCAACCACACCGTCTCCCAGACAAAGCTGTAGAGAAATTACCGATGTACACTGGCACTAATGCCACTACTTCCGCTGCTCATCTCAAGAGCTTTTCCAGATGTATTAATGCCTATGTCAGTGACCCTGCGAGCCAGCATGACGATGTTTATATTAAACTGTTTGCTCTCTCCTTGGATGGGAAAGCTGGTGATTGGTATAGCAACCTACCAAACAACTCATTTACCACTTTGGCTACTTTCAAGACTACCTTCACCAACAAGTTTGGTGACAAGAAAGAACCAAGGCATCAACTCGCTTCTCTGACGAACATCAAGAAGAAGGACACTGAAACGATGGACGAGTTTAACACTAGGTTCATTGAGATATCAAATGCTATTCCTGTTACTTATGCACCACCTGCACCTTCCGTTCTGGTTTACTACATTGAGGCACTCAGTGGCAAGATGCAATATCAAATAAGAGACAAGGAACCCGCTACTCTGCTTGAAGCCCAAAATATGGCTCTCAAAATTGACCTGAACATGCAATCATCAGGAGAGTCAAACATCCAGGGATATTCTAGATCTTCAATCTCTTCAAAAGCTCCTGAACCTAAAGAGAAAGATCTTTCAGCTATAAAGGAGTCATATGAAAAGAAGATGATGGAGATATGTGAGAGAATGGAAAAGGCTGGGCAAAAACATGTGGTTCAAATGAAAGAAGTTGAAAATAAAATTATAAACATGAAAAGAGCTCATGTCCAACATGTTCAACAAATCCAACAGACTCAACCGATTCAAAGAAACTATCCTCTCAAAAATAATTGGCAGAAAAAGGCTCCCAGCAATGAAAAGAGGCCTCCAAGTCAAATAGAGGCTGCTAACATGACTAAGACCTATATCCCATTCTGTAGGGCATGCCAAGAATTCCATGAAGAAGACACTTGTCACCTTGCATGCTGTATCCAAAAGCATGGTTTTCCTGAAGGGTTTGTTGATCAGTGTTCATCAAGTGAGCCTGAGTGCATAAACTATGTAAGTGACTTTTATGATTTTCCCGAAGAGAGTGGGAACCAGTTGGGTCAACCTATTAAAGAAAGTATGACATTTTCCCATCAGATCCCTGATGATCCTATCAAAGAAATTTATCAAAGACCGAATTTTATTGGAGACCCTCCTCATGCCAACGAAACAAAAGACACTTTGGAGTGGGAAGTTTTTCAAGACTACTTCAGTGATGATGAACATTTATGTACTCCTGACCCATCTCTAGAAGAAACCATTACAGAGGTTAACATTCATAAAGAAATCCATGAAATTTGTAGTATGTGTGATGACACTCCCATTTGTTCTCCACATGGCGGTGAATATTCGAAAATTTTGGTCCCTTATGATATTTTTGAAACACATCTGTTTGAGGAAAATTGTTATGAAGTTGAGGACAGGCATAGCTTAAAGGATGACAAGTGATGATGAGTCTGTTATCACCTATTTTGTACAAATAGTTGAAACCTTATTGAGCCGCCAGTGTTGGAACACATCAGTGTTCACTTCCAGAGTATCTGGGTTTCAGAATGCAGCAGTTAGCCAGTTTTGGCTAGCCAATTTTATTTTTGAGTCGACATGACCATGGCCCCATGGGGGTTTGTAATAAAGTGTGCTAGTAGGATCTGAGTGTCTCGGTTCCCCATGACTTGATTAAGCAACTAAGGTATTCCAGGGAGTTTTTTCCCTTGTCAATTATACTTTGCATATAGCCGAGCTATAATTGATGAGGTTTTCACCCGCTCCTCCAAAGCTGGAATGCCCGATTTTGAAAATTTTGGCCATGGGGGGTTATTAGAGTCCAACTAATGTATATAAGCCTACTAGACAGTACTAGAATAGGTTTTGGTCATGTCCCAAGTCTCTAGGACCCTCAGAAAAAATTTTGAAAAAAATTTACCGGACGCGTTGGATTTGGGGTTTTTAATTTTTAATTATTTTTAAATTTTAATTAAATTTCTCTATAGTTTAAATGGAGAAATTTGAGTCTGTAATATGTCAGTCGTCCGAGGTCTGAATTTAGTGGTTGATAGCTTGTTTCATAAGCCAAAAATCACACATGACCTATGGACAAGCTAACCCTAAATTTCAAACAATTATTTGGCCTCATAATTAATATTTTCTCAAAAAATCAAAAAATGAGAAATATTAATTAAAATATTCAAAAAAATAATAAATTGGAGATAATTTAAATCTCTCCAAAAAAGGCCAAATTGAATAAATTCAAAGTCAAAATGACATGGCAAAAAGCATTTATGATGATTGGAATCTTCACCTACATGATTCAGATCAGTTTCGGAGCACTGGGAGTGATCTACAGTTGAGAAATTCGCCCACCTTCATGCAAATTCGTTTTTGTGATTTGGCAATTGATTAATGGGTTGTTGGATTATGAAATCAATGCATGTGGGGCTCCTTCCTCAAATTATGGGCTCCAAACTCAAGTTTAAAGATGAGTTAAGACTCCAAGCTCGATTTGGTTGGTGTTGACATGGATTTGATTGGTTTTTTATGGAATTTTTGGCTCTCTTCATCACCAATTCGAATTAGGGTTTTAGAATTGAGTTTTGTTATATAAGAGAGGCCATTTGGCTTTCTCTTCATGGATCTTTTGGGCAAACTTACTCTGCCAATTTGTAATCGTGTTCTAACTATTTGCTATTGGAAATAAATCGACTTTGGAGGTCTATTGATGTGCACATTGGTCCATGAGAAATTGTTAAAGCTTCAATGAGGTGATGTTGTTTTATTAATGCTATTTCATATATAATTGTTTGATCATTCTAGCTTAGAAGTCCTTTTTATGTCCATGGAATGAATATTTGGGTTCAACTTATTCATTTATGCTTGCTTAATTAAGATCTAGAAGTAGCAAACAGTAATATGTTATACTTATGCTCTTCTTGTCTTTTTTGGTTAATCATACAAGACTTGATCAAATCGTTGTTGAAGTGGCTTGGTTTTGCAGATCTCCTAAGTGCAAAGTAGGATCTTGAGCTTGGTTGCTTCTTCCTCCCCTTTGTCATCATTTTGCTAACTTTTGTGCATTTCAGGGGTCTTCAAAAGATCGATCCGTGCTTCAAGGTTGAGCTTGAGAAGTTCATAAAAAATCCATCCATTATTCAAAACTTCAAACTCGTTACTTTGGTCCTAAAGGCTCTCCTCTTCAAGCCATCATTTCTTCTCCTTGAATCTTTTCCCCTTGATCTGCTAGCCCATCTTTCTCTCATCCTAGATCTCTCCTTGCCCTAGCTTCGTCCACCTTAGGTTAGTCTTCCCTTTCCCTTTCATCCCTCCTCCTTCTAGCTCCTTCCATTCCTTTCGTTTCCCCTTGGGTTTTGCCCCAAGTCTCCCTCTTGTCCACCTTCAAAAAGACCTGAAAAGAAACATAAGACACAAAAAAAACGAATTGCTTAAGTGTAGTAGTTGTTAAAGTTTAGTCTTTCTTTTGATAATTAGATCTCATTGTTTGGCATTAATATAGCTCATACTTGTTAGATTTTTGTTTCCATTTAAAAGATAGATTTTTCCATACAAAAATATTTCAAAAATTTTACATTCTAGATCTCTTTCTCATCATTTTTTAAGCATATGTTGTTCGCTGGTCCGTTTTTTCTTTTATGCATTTTGAAATAAAAAATCTCATAAACTAATTTTTTGAAGTCTATTGTAGACTCTAGTTTAAATAGCTTCAAGATTTTGTCTTGTTCTAATGATTAATGGGTGCCTTGGTTGAGAATTTCTAAGACTTGTGTAGATGTTTTGAAAGGAGGAAACTTGAAGGAGCTTTGAAGAAGTAAGATCTAAGCAAAATAAACAAAGTGAAGAAACCATGAGAATGATCAAAATTTGACGTACTTGTCCTTTGTAAAGCAAGCAAAGACTTGTTTCTTCTTTATTTTTTCCAAGTATTATCTATCTCTCAAAAGTCCTTCAAGGGTTTCAAACCCAAGGCATTTGTAATCAAGTTAATAAAAGTTCAAGTGGAGGAGGCCTCCACTTTTTGGGTTTCTTCCCCATTTGGGGAAGAGTGTTGTGCATGCTTAGTTTAGATCTCATCTTTTTTCAAGTTCATAGATTAGTCTTCATTTTCGTACTTAGATTAAATTCTCTTCCAAGTCTTGACTAGAGTAAGCTAACTTTGGGATTGTATCCCAAAGGCCACATAACTTTGTGGTAGCTTCTCGTTCCCCCATCAGCTTCTTGTGGACATCTAGCTAGCTGGAAGGTTTCCAAGACTGATGGTTTCTAGTGGTTGACCTTGTTCGGAGGTTGATTCCACCTTTAGAGTAGAATTGCTTGGTAGAACACTAGATCTTTCAGTTACTTCATTTCATTTTGCAAGTAGCATACTAGTTATCTTTATACTTCTTTTGAGCTATCACTTGTTTAAACTCCGCAAAGCTCCATAATTATTTCCACTATTATTTCATTTTCTTGCAATAAAACGAACAAAGTCTCTTGAACTTGGCCAAATCCAAGTCAAGAGCACTCTCTGTCGGAGAGCATATAGACTTGCATGTTCCCCCTGCATTAGGCATTTTTTAAATTAGGAACTCTCTTGAACTGTGGTCATAAGATCAAGTCAAGAGCGCACTCTGTCGGAGAGTTGAACAAGTGCTCTAAATAATAAAATATTTTCAACCCACATTTTCCTCCTAATTAATTTATCTTGGTCGTTTATCCAACACCCGTATGCTCTACAAACCGGAAACGGTTGGACTAGTACTCAGAAAGGTGAAGGATTTGATAAATCTCATAAGTGATAATTAATTAAAACTTTCACCCCCATAACCAACGAACCGGCGTTGTTCAAAAAGTATTTTAATCAGTTCTCAGGGGAGGCGCCGGAGTGCCCAATCTACGACACGGTGGCTGGTTAGCATTACGCGCCTCGCTGTGATTCCAGACAGGTTCCGACATGTCTCTTAAAGGAGCTGCTTAGAATATCTTTCCGGACACTCTTTGATATCCTTGGTTTTAGCCGTAATAATTAAGACCATTAAAACTTTGAAATTTACCAAGATAATTTGCACAACGATCTCACGAACAGTTACTATCAAGACTTACTTTTCAGCATCCCCCAGCACTACAATTCAATTATTTTGACTCCGTTACCCATTAGATAAGGCATTGGTCCTTTTATCATTTAATTTTTATCTGTGGATGCTTCTTAATTATCTCAAGTCTTTATATACTGTTTCACAACTTGGATTGCATCTTATCTTGTGTTTTATTTAAAAGTAAGTCATGTGTCTTTCATCACTAAAAACTCCTAAACAACATCCATCCGCATCACCATACATTCTTAACACTTAAAACATTGAACCATAGACAACTCTTTGTAGAGACTACCCCCCTTGGCTTCGTTAGGAGTTTGCCTAAACAGAGGAGCTGGGATTCAGGTGACAGTACTTGGCTCATTGCTTGCCCCCAAGGCCACACCTCTCTCACTTGTAGTGAAGAGACAGCTTTCGAAAGATTTCCGCTGCTGGTGTGCAATCTGGCGGACAACAGAGTCCATCATGGATGACATAGATATTGGCAATGATGAATGGACCTTTTAAGAGAACCCTATCTATGCCATGTTTGAAGAAGTTAATGATGAACAAAATCCCCTTGGAAATTTTGTTAACAATCCCACATATGAGCAGTCGGTTGAGCATACATCTTGCCCGTCGGAAATCCCTTGTATATTAGAGCAGTTCGAGGCTTGCACTTTCATATAAAATTATTTTCAGATGAGCCTTTCAGATCAGTATGATGAGGTACCAAAACTGCCTTGTCATCCTAAATTTCTTCACCCTATCCTGTTCTGGATAGTGGGTGCTTGCAGGAGGACTTATCATACTGGGAAACACTTCAAATATTTATTATATGCTTATATTTCCCCATCCAGCCCTCCCATTCAGAAGATCCAAGCAGGTTTGCACTTTCTGGTAAGCATGCCCTTGTCCTGGCTGGTAACCAGAGACAAGGTAAACATTTGTTTTTTCACTGATCACATGCTTAAATGGTTACATTGGATTTATAATTATAGTTAACATGTTCTTTCATATTATGTTAGAATAGGAAAGAATAAAACCTTTTTCAAAAATGAGCATTTACTTTCTACATATAAATTTCTTAGAATTTATTTTCAACAATAAAATATAGTTGGTATTTCATTTTGGTTTTTTCATAACACGTGCTACTGAAGGTTTTCTGTCAAGTTGAGATGTTTTTACAGGTTATATATATAAACCAGAGATTCTGGTGTTCTCGTGTCCTCTCCTTGCATGATTTCCAGATCGAGCACACTTCCCGCAGTTGGAGACAGATGTTATCACCTATTTTGTACCATAGTTGGATTATCTGAAGGGCCGCCATTTGACAAACATGATTGATGTTTGTACTCTAGTGTACCAGATGATCCAGCATTTGTGCCTAGCCAATTTTGGCTAGCCAGTTTTGTTTTTCAGTCGACATGACCATGGCCCCATGGGTTTTGTAATAAAGTGTGCTAGTAGGATTTTGAGTGTCTCAGTTCCCCATGACTTGATTAAGCAACTAAGGTATTCTAGCGAGATTTTTCCCTTGTCAATTATACTTTGCCTTTAGCCAAGCTATAATCGATGAGGTTTTCTCCTGCTTCCTCCAAAGCTAGAATGCCCGATTTTGAAAATTTTAGCCATGGGGGGCTATTAGAGTCCAACTGATGTTTATAAGCCTAATAGACACTATTAAAATAGGTGTTGGCTATGTCCTAAGTCTCTAGGACCCTCAGAAAATTTTTTACCTGAGGCGTCGGATTTGGGTTTTAATTATTTTTTAAATTTTAATAAATTTATCTATAGTTTAAATAGAGAAATTTATTTTTGTAATATGTCAGTCGTCCAGGGTGCATTTTCAGTGACTGATGGCTCGATTCCTAAGCCAAAAATCACACATGACCCGTGGACCAGTTAAACCCAACTTTCGGATGTCAATTCAGCCTCATAATTAATATTTTCTCTAAAAAACCATTACAGAGAAATTATTAATTAAAATAATAAAAATGAATATTTTGGAGATTTACAAATATCTCCAAAATAATCAGAAAAGAATAAAATAAAAGGCTAATTGGCATGGCACTGGGCATTAAAGAGGATTCCAATCATCTCAGTCATCAACCAGACCACTATCCAGTCACCAAAAAGAGACTCCTTCAAACCAATTCGCCTCCCTTAAAAATTCGATTTGGTGATCTGTCAAATGATGAATGGGTTGGTTGTAAGGCATTAAAGCCTGAGGTTGGCGCCTTCCTTAATTTGTGTGATCACTTGGCTTGGCTCCCACTCAAACTCACACTTGTCACTCCTTTGATTCACGCATCCCTCCTTCAAGCTCATGCTTATCCCTTGTCTATTTGCGCCTTTAGCTTCATGGCTCACGTGGATCCTTGTTGGAGCTTGCCCATTGGAGGGTGGAGCTTCCCATGCCATCCCAAATTTGAATTTTCCATGTAGACTACCACTCCAAGCTTCCTTGATTGATTTGAACTGGAATTCGATTTGATAACTCAGTGTTATTGGCTCTCCTTGTGCCAAATTCGACTTAGGGTTTTAACTTAGAGTTTTGCTATTTAAGAGAAGCCATTTGGGCTCTCTCTCCATGGATAATTGTCGTAAACTTACTCTGCTCATATTTGTAAGGAGCTTGTAGCTATTGCTACCTTGTGGAAATACAGTTGGCTTTGGAGGCAAATGATGTACATTTCTTTTGGTTCATGAGTAAATAATCTTCATTGTTGAGGTAATATCTGTGGTTATTTCATCATGCAATTTCAATCTTGGTTATAATTTATCCTTAGATCTCTTTATTAAAAGCATAGAACAAACATTTGATGGTACAAGTTGTTTGTTAGTTTTAGGCTTGAATAGTCTTGAAAGTACAAATTGTAATCAGTCTTACTACCTTGTCTCTTTTTTTCATTATTGTCTAACACTCTAAATTTAACCAAGTTTTGTATGTATAAGTGTTGTATGCTTGCAGATTCTCAAAAGGTTGAGATGAGATCAACTCGGTTGTCTCTCCGTCTTCTCCACCATCAAAGAACATGTTCTAACAGTTTGTTTTCAGGAAACCTCCCAAAGGCAAGATCTAAAGATTACATCAAAGTGGAAAAGTTTGCTTCTTCCATCAACAAAAGTTATATTCTTCAAACTTGGTTACTTGGTCCTAGAGTCCTAAGGCTTATCTCCTCAAGCCCCTCTCCATTGTTAGTTCCCTTCACCCATTCATTTTCTTCCCCTTTGAAACTCTCCTCAAGCTCTCTTTCCTTTGCCTCATCCACCCATTCATTTTTGCTACCTAAGGCCTCACACATCTTTCCCTCATTCGCTCTTCCTTTCATTCTCCTCTCCCCATTGCCATTCGTTTTTGCCCTACTCTCCCATTTGTCCCTCTCCAAAAGAGCCCTAAAAAACATAAAAAACGAATTGCTTAAGTTAATGTTAGTTTCATTCTTAGATGCATAGTGCCTTGTTTACATTCTCATAATAGTTAAGTTTCATGTTAGCACTTCTTGTTTGCATTTCTTTTCTCACTTAAAAGATAGAGTTTATATACAAAAAATATTTTCAAATTTTTTATGTTTTAGATCTCTTTTCCATCATCTTTTACGCATATGTTGTTCGCTGGTCCGTTTTACATTTATGCATATTTCAAAATAAAATCTCATAAATCTAGTTTTTTCAAAGTCTTTTATAGATTTTAGTCTAAATAGTTTCATTGTTTTATCTTTTTCTAATGATTAATGGGTGCCTTGGTTGAGACTTTTTGAGACTTGTGTAGATGCTTTAAGAAGAAGAAACTTGAAAAAACTTGAAGAAGTAAGATCCAAACGAAGCCAAAGTGAAGAGACCATGAGGATGATCCAAACTTGAAATACTTTTTATCCTTTGTAAAAGCAACCAAAGGCTTGCTTCATTTTATTTACCAAGTATTATTTTTCTCTCAAAACTCCTTCAAAGGATAAAACCCAAGGCATTTGTAATCGTTTAATAAAGGGTTAAGTGGAGGAGTCCTCCATTTTTGGGGTTTTCTTCCCCATTTGCGGAAGAGTGTTGTGCTTTGCTAGTTTAGATTTATCTTGTTTCATACTTTAGATCAACTTCTTTATTTTCATTATACTCCATTTCCAAGTTTTGACTAGAGTAAACAAACTTTGGAATTCCATCCAAAGACCACATAGCTTTGTGGTAGCTTCTCATTCCCCGTTAGCCTCCTTGCCGAAATTTCAGCTAGCTGGAAAGTCTTAAGGACTAGTGTTTCTAGTGATCAACCTTGTTCGGAGGTAGATCCCACCTTTAGATTAATATTGTTTGGTAGAACACTAAGTTTATTTTCAGTTAGTTTCAAGTATCTGGTTTCATCTTGTTATCATCATTTTATTTTCAGTCATTTTAAAGCTTCATATTTGTCCTTCAAATTATAACTGCTTCTATTTTATAAAAAGAAGTAAACTCTCTTGAACTTGGCCAAATCCAAGTCAAGAGCACTCTCTATCGGAGAGCATTTAGTTGTTGCATTTCCCTTGCATTAGGCATTTAGATTAATTAAAGTCTCTTGAACTTTGGTATTAAGACTAAGTCAAGAGCGCTCTCTGTCGGAGAGTTGAATAAGTGTGCTCTCAACAATTTCTCAAATCATTCCAACACACACCCCATTAATTAATTTATCTTGGTCATTATCTAACACCCGTATGGTCTGCCAACCTAAAAGGGTTGGGCTAGTACTCAGAAAGGTGTTGGACTTGCTAATCTCACAAGTGATAACTTAATAAAATTTTACCCCTACCAACGAACCGGTGTTGCTTTCGAGAGTTACTGAGGTTGTTTCCTGAAACAGGTGGTGCCGAAATCTCGCTTTCAAACTCAAGGGTGGTCAAGCCAATTTAACACTTACACTTTTGAAATCTGGATGGCCTCGACCCATCCTATAAGAGGTTACCAGTACTATTTCCGGACTTTTGATATCCTTGTTCTTAGCATAATAATCAAGACCACTAAAAACTTATAATTTATCAAGATAATTTGCACAACGATCTCACAAACAGCTACCTTTCAAGACTCATACATTCAGCATCACATACTTGTTATATTTTTGACTCCATAAGGCACTGGTTATTTTAACATTATATCTTGATCAAGTCCATTTGTCCTTGTAGTTTTACTTTATCTTGTGGATGCTTTATTTAAAATTCAAGTCTTGAAAAGTACTGTCATTTTCAATATCTTATTTAGCAACGTGGATTGCATCTTATCTTCTTTATCTTATTTATAATTTAGTCTCATCATAGAACTCCTAAACAACACCCATCCGTATCACTTCATCAAAAACATTTAAAAACATTGAGCTACAGTTAACTCTTTGTAGGGACTTGTTATCACATATATAGTAGCCGGGCTACCATACATTATTTTTCTGATTCCAGTACACTATTCAGCCAGTTCCCTTACATTTGAGATGCTGAGATGAGCGTCTATATTAGATCACTATCAGATTGTGGACAGCAGTGTATTCCCCATCCCATGACGGAGTCTCAGGACACTCAGAGAGATGACCGATGCAGCCATTATACCATTGGTACAGAGCAGTCAATAGTGCCCAGAGTTACAGCAGCAGTTTCAGAGGACAGATGATGGTACAGGTTGATGAGCAGTCAGGTATATGACTCAGCAGGTATAACATTGTGTCATGGTTATACTGCTTGTATATTTATTCTTATAGCATGTCTTAGCACTTAGTGTCATGATCTTGCGATCATATAGATATGTGGACCTGGTTGATCTTATTATATATTATATTGTCCCTACTCAGACTTAGAAGTTCACTATTCATACTCATTGGTATTACCCTCCTTAGGGAGAATAGAGGTGATCATTCCACCATACCTTGGCTTGCTAGTGTTGGCTCCATTATTCATTGTCTTCATCCATCCATTGCCTACCTTTTAGTTTATCACCCTGACTTACTACTTGACTAGTGACATGGAGGATCTTTTCCCCACTGTAGCCTCTGTATTGGATGAGCTTCCCTGTTTATTGTGTCTCGGCTCTGAGTTGGTGACAAAACTTACCTATGGTGAGTTGGAGTTCCTTGTGAATTCCCCCTAGTCACTAAAGTTGTGTTGGCTAAACCTAAAACTTTTGGTGCTGCCATGAATTGAAAATGTGGAAAAATGAAATGCTATATCTTGTATGAAAAGCCCATTCATGCAATGTGTTTCTAAACACACATGAATGAAAGGCATACCAAATGAAAATGGCCATGAAAATAAAATGTTATATCCTTTGGAAAATAAATACCTAGGTGTTTTTATATGCCTTAAAAACACACCTGCAGCAGAAAGCCTAAAATAAATGTAAATCTATGCAATGTGTTTATAAACACACATAGATCAAGGCTATGGAAACTTCAGGCCCAAAAAGCAATGGAACTTAAATGCTATATCTAAACAATTGCTGGCCTTATTTGTATTATGGATTGTGCGCATCTGTGAAGGTGAATAAACCCTCTTTGAACAACTCATCCATTTGTGAGACACCGCCATTCCCTGTGTTGTTGCTCATTCAATATATACTATGGTGTGTATTCCCTTTCCCTTGCCAAAGTGTCACAAAGTTAAGTCAGTCAAGTCATCCCTTAGCCTAGCCAGTTATTTTAGCCTTCACCCTTCACTAGCAAATTGATCACAACTATGAAGTGAGTATGATCTTGAAAGTCTAGTCTGAGTAATAATAATAATTAACGACATTATATATTTAGATTTAGATCGCCAGTAATGATTACTTTATGCTATAATTGTTATTTGAATAAGTTGTAAAGCATACATTAACCTTGGACACTTTGCAGCAGCTTATGATGATGGTCTGAGTTATATTGGGTCATGTTGACTTGGTTAGGCCTAGTCTGACCATGGTCAACCATAGGACATGAGATGGTTGGACCATATGATGACATAGATAGATGATATATGGTCTATGTATACATACATGATGGTTCTATGCAGCAGCTACAGGGTTATGATGATGATTCTTGGTTTACAGCAGTGATTGGTCATTTACAGATTATTATTATTGGCCCTGCTCCGGTATATTGGATATATATATTGATCATGCAGAGACTCATACGGAGTATGAGTACACATCTTGAATGGATTTGGACCTTCTGAGTCCAATGAGACAGTTTGTTTTCAGTTCCGGGCACTTACAGTGATGATTTTGCCTCAGTAGGCTGTCCTAGTGCAGTTTTGGTCTGTCGGAGGCCCTATCAGAGCAGATGTGATTTTTATCCGGTTGACCTAGGGCGCTGATGATGGAGGGGGTGGTCCAGCCACTGGTTTTTACCATATTACCCCCCTCCCGGACACACTGGTGCCCTCACCTTGACAGCGCAGGCAGTCCAGGAGGCTATTTGGGGCAGTTTCACGCTTCCTGAGGCATTTCAGGATTGGTAGAAATGGCTATTGAGGAAATCGATTTGGGCTACTGAGGCAAAGTTATGGCATGGGATGATCAGTGATGATAGATCGGGGTCCTCCACACCTTCTCCAGCAGTTTCAGCTTCATCAGGGCCTGCATCCATCACTTATGGCACTTTCTGAGGATTTCTAAGGTCTTTTTGAGGCCTACGATTTGACTATGGTGGCACGATTTGGTACATGGGTGATTATTTTATGATTATTGTGCTATGGGGATTGACCAAGGAGGGATAAAATTACCCCTTGGACCCACCATAAGCATCTTGTTATATTTTGTCATCATGATTTGGTGGGATTCCCCTCTTCTAGGGCGATTTTGTCCACTCACATAATATTTTATTAGTGATCCATGTATTTTATTGTTGAGCTCATCTCAACCATTGATTAGACATTTGTATCTTTTAATCTTAGCCACTCATTCAAAAAAGTGGTTAGGGTTTTGGTGCTTCTCCTTCCTATTTAAAGGAGAGAGCCTCTCATTGTAAAGGGGACTTTTGGCTCTGGATTATTGGAATAGAAATTATTATTGCATCTATCTCCAGTGTTGTGGTGAATGTTTTTGGTGTTCGTTCGTTGGTTCTTCCTTTGCACTGAGTTATTGGAGATCTTGCTTACCATATATTTTGTCCCACGTTTTTGCATCTATAGGTGGAGGCCGATTTGCTTTGAGGAGGAAGTATTGGTAGGGGAAGACTCTCCCTACTTCTTCTTTGGATCTCTTCGTTGGTAACAGGGAGTATTACTGTCCCAAGACCTTCTATTTCATGTTACTATTGCATTTCTCTTGTATTTCCTCCATACTTGATCTTACTGATTGAATCGCTATTCCTTGGTTGGACAGGTAGAGGAGGTCGCACTTGTGGGCTAGGGCATCACTTCGGCAAGCAAAATCAACAATTTCTCATTTGATCTCTGCGGGAATCTTCCTCAACATCAAGACATCTCATTCACATCACTCAGGTATGATCTCAAGGTAAGTTCTATCTCCATGATCTATCCAATTGTCTAAAACAATTAAAACCCTAAATAATCAAAACCCCATTTTTACATTTTCTCAGATCTACTTAGATGTAGTGGGTTGTTGGGCATAACATTGAAAACGCACCTCTATAGCATGCACGGCATCCCGGATCTATAGTTTGGTGAGGATTGGCTTCCGTTTGACCCCCTTCCCAAGACAACTTAGCTTCTCCCAAGCAAGGCGCACTTCTTGGTGGTTGTGAGTTGACCTAGATCTAGGTGGTGGGTAGTTGAGATCCCGCTTGATCCATAATATACACATTAGATAACCTACCCCCAGATTGTTAATTTTCTGATTTTCACTTTGTGGGCCCTATTCCACATTTTAAGGGATTTAATCCCCATTTTGGACCACTAGGTGTACTTAAACTCAGATCTAGTAAGATCTAACTGTCGGATTGCCGTGAAATTATAGACCCACACTCCTACTTGACCAACCTACCCGGATCTAAAGTTTGGATGCCATCGGACTTGTCTTGACCCTCCTAACCCACATTTTTCGCCTCCTTGGGTAAAGTCGCACCACCTTGGAGAAGTGAGTTGACTCACTTCTAGGACATGGGTACGTGAGATTTTTGGAGATTTGGAACCAAAATAATTCAAAACCTAGGTCTAGTGTGTCATCTTGTCAAATCTTGCCTTGGGGACAGCATTCCTTATTTTAAGGGATTGTGGTCCACTTTGGTCAAACCTAGATCTAGACCTATTCATCCATCAAGGCCTTAATTGCCCATTTGTCTCATGCTATAGGAGTCCTTAAGCACAAGTCAACCCCACTTTGACTCCATTTACCCAATTCCCAAGGCACTGGTTACTCTCCAAGTCAATTCGACTTTTTTAGATTGTTGGATTAACTTGTGGTTTGACCTTAGTGTGGTAAGCCAAACCCTTGATGCCATCATGTATCACGGTCAAGCCCGTCACATGTACTAGTTAGCCCCAATGCAACCCCTAAACTACCCTGCATTGGACACAATTCCCAAGGCAGTGGATCTTCCAACATTGAACTAGTACTCTAATTCTGGATCTCATATCAAACATTACAAGTCACTCTCACATCAACTATGGACCAAAGCTATACTCATTGAACCCCTCACTTGGCCTGTGACTTCATACTAAGGTCTAGGATAAACCATACACCTAACTTCAATTAAAAATACCCTGATTTGGTGTCTTGGTTTTGATCTCTCCTGTCAGGAGTAGATCGGGTCTCCCCCTTTGTTGTCTGGGCTAAATAACATAAAGTGAAGGTTGCCTCGACTGGCGTGACAACCATATATTGGAGGTCGAGGTGATCGTGGTTGCACCTTTTGAGTTGCCCTTCCCTATTGCCATCCATGATTGGATGTATCCATAGGGGTAACTACAAGTTAGGTGAAAACATTTTGGCGCCGTTGCCAGGGAAGCAATAGGCTTACCTTGGTCCGATATATTATTTCCTAAAAGCCCTCCCATTTCTCTTTGCCTAACAATTGGTATTGAAGGCATAGGGCTTTCCTCGGACAAGCTAGTAGTCTTTCCTGCATATACAACGACACATATCTTGATAGAAGAGTTGAAATCTACCTGGCGACTCCCAATCGTGACTCCGCTGAGGAGCGAGCTCATTTACATCCTTAGAACACGAGAAGTAAAGTAAACTTAGATCAAGTTGAAGGAACCCCAATTACATATCGTAAAAGAGATCCTAAAGCACAATCATCTAACTTCTTTTGGAAGTTGGTTAACGATTCTCCAAACAGAGCTTCAGGATCCCCTTTGATTAATTCGGTTCCTCCCTCATCTCCTAGTTCAAACTTAAACACAAACTTACCAAATCCAATGGCCGGAACAAACTCTGGAACCCAGAATGTTCCTCCTCCAAAGGCTCCTAGGATCTTTGGAAGAAAGGCAAAACCATCTCCTTTAGACTTTTCCCAAATCCAGGGTGCACCCCATGACATGCCTGAAAAGTATTTTGAAAAAGTTCCCAGATTTGATGGAGTATCTGCCATATCAATTGAAGACCACATTGATAAAGCATGGGAACACATGGAAGCATATGGAGCATCGGAGGAAGATGTATTCATGAGAGGTCTCCTGGCATCTTTAGAAGGAGATGTTAGGAAGTGGTTTGACAGGTTGCCTGCCTCATCCATTGATGGGTATGATAACTTTGTCAACAAGCTAAATAGTGAGTGGTCCCGAAAGTTGGATGGGAAATTTCTCTTACATCAACTGTTTGACATTAAGAAAAGAGAAAATGAGACAGTCCATGAGTTTAACATAAGATTCGACAAAACTGTAGTTGTTATCCCTGAAGAAATTAGACCAAAAGACCAAGCAGTTGTTATTCACTACTTGAATGCTTTTAAGGGATGGGTTGGTCATCAACTAAAGGATAAAAACCCAAATGACTTAAAGAACGCTCAATCAAATGCTAAGATGGCTGAGCAAAATGTAGCATCCATGGGGAAACAAAACTTTTTCGATCAATTTACCCCATCCACTTCCAGATCTGACCCTAGACTTCGAAAACCAAAGGAACCTGTGAGTGTGCCAAAGGAATCCAAGGACACTTTAGAAGTCATGCAAGAGATGATGAAACAATTAACTATCCTAGCAAAGAATGTGGCAAGTTTGAATGACCCTGAGAGACATAGAAATCCTTAGGGCCCTAAACCTTACTGGAATAATAATAGGAGGCCTGATGGGGACAAGGATAGGAGACGACCTGAATATCCAGAATACTCTGAGAGGAAGGAAGTCAATTGGTGTGATGAAGAAGAAGAAGAACCCTCTGACACCATTGACCATGATGACCAACCAGAAAACGTCAACTTCACAAATGACTTATCTTATGATAAAGACTTTGGAAGAATTCTTTTAGAAGAAGAGCCTTGGGAGCATGAGGAAGACATAATAGAAGAAACTACTTCCTCATGTTGTGCCATAGAGCTCCCAAAACCTAAAGAGCAACCCAAGTATCAGATTTATACACGAGGAAGTACTTCCCAACCTTCTTTCCTTGATAAACATAAAAAGATTGATGAAGATAAAAAGGAAGAGGAAGATCCTGCTATGGATGATTATGATCTTAAGATTGATATGAAGAAAGAGTTAAGCAAGATAATGTGCAATATCCCTGTCACTGAGTTAATGAAGGTGCCTTCTGTTAGATGCCAAGTAGAGGAATTTTTCGATGGTATTGGCCAAGAGAAAACTCCTGAACCGGTCCTAGAATCATGTCATATCCAAAAGCTTAGTGGAACACAACCTAGTGAAACAGAGAAGGATCCACCAATAAACATCCATTCAACCATTTATGAAAGAAAGAGCGGTGCTCACTCTCCCTTTTACCTTACCTTGCACATTCAAAACATGCTCCTTCATAACTGTATGTTGGATTCTGGAGCAGCAATGAATGTTATGCCTTTACAAGTTATGAAGGAAATGGGACTTGAAGTGACTAGGCCTTATGGAAATGTTTGTGGTTTAGATTCACGAAGAGTGCCATCTTATGGCTTGATCAAAAACCTTAGAGCTGATCTTTTCGCATGTTCAGACATTTCTACTATGATGGATGTAGTTGTCATTGACTTACCCCCAGCATATGGAATGCTTTTATCTAGAAAGTGGGCAGCTGATCTAGGTGGATACCTTATGATGGATTTATCATTTATTTGTGTTCCCAACCCTGATGGCGCTTTGATTCGGGTTAACAAAGAACCTTGTTATAACGAGCATGTTGAATCATTTGATGAAGGGTTAAAAAACACACATGGGGATGAACTGTTAAATAATGCCAAAACTAACCTTGTTGAAGATGAGGATGAATTATATGAAGTTGATCAAAATATCTGTATGGTCATGGAAGATTCTGATTCCTCTTGGGAAGATGAGCAAACAGCTGAAATGGAAAGAACAATCAACTTGGAGTTACTTAGAAGTGAATTTGCTAAAGAAATAGATGAATTGAGGAGACATGAAAATGAGCAAAACAGTGAGATCACTCAAGAACCTTCTATAGAAAATCATGCACTTGAGGAAGTTAATGATGGCATAAGAGATGAAAATTTGCCTAATGATCAAAGTTTGGAACAAACTCCCCCAATAGAAAACCTTCATGATCAAACAAATGATGAGGAGAATATTGAGAATCCAATGCATGAAGATGAATTTGATGATATTAGGAGGGGAGAAAGAATTCCTTTCACTGTTAGGGAATGGTTTGCCTTGACTGATCACAATAGGGAAATAGAAAACCAGGGGCTTGCACCTATTTACCCATGGGAAAACAATCTTGCAACATCTACTAGGGTTGAAACAAATGAAGAGTCTGAAGCCTCTTATTATTCTGATATAGAAGATTCTCTATCTCATTTATCTCTAGAAGATGGTAGCCTAATTCAAGTCCATGATAACTCTCTAAGTTGGGAAGAGGATGCCTTAATTAATGATGCACCTGAAGGAGATTATAATCTAAATAACCTTGCCATTTTTCAAACTCCTTCCGAACCTCGAAGCCACGCTTTATCTGCATATCCGCATATCCCTAATTTTCTCCTACCATCTGAGTCATCTAGTCAGCATACTCATGATCTTTCTCACATTCCTAGTTCCTCCACATTTCACCCTGAGTAAGTTTTTACTAGATTGGAAAACATGGTCATTCCTGCTCCTTCAGGGGAAGGTTCTAGTCATCACACTGTCATATCTAGTGAGCCGTCTCCCTGGGAGGAACATAGAGATTTCTAGACTATAGGTGAAGTTATTAAAAGAGTTGTATCTCCCCATGAGGAAGAGTCAAATGAGGTAGTCCAAGAAACAAGGAGGGAAGTTAGGGAAGTCCTTGTTGGCAGAGTTGCTATTTCCTTAGACGGTGGTCCAACTAGAGTTGATGCAGTTCCTTCTAGGAGGAGCTCAAGGATGGTTACACCTCAACTGCAAAGCCCTGCTGAAGTCCATCCCATGCCCATTCGTAACATTGGAGTTATCCCTGAGTCAGTCAATAGAAATAGGTTTCCTACGGGAAGTCAAGTCATCATTCCAAACCATGTATTGCATATAAGATCTGGACAAGCTGATGACTTATGGGTTGGACCTTTCACAGTAGAGCGATGCAATGATGGCATGTGCTTTCTAACCACTGGTAGTGGACGACGTATTTTATATCTTGTCCATCAGAGGGACTTAAGGGATCACATCCCTGATCCCACATAGTTGGGATCTCCCCGCTTGCATTGCCTGGTAGATTAGAGTAGGTAGGAAACTGAATAAGCCTACTTGGGCAGTAGTTACTCTTTTTAGCCACTGAGTCTGCCACCTTGTTTATCTCTAAGCTCCTTTGTAAGCTCCTAGTTTAACTGAGTACCTGTCACTTTTCTTTTCCTGCACAATAAATTTCAAATTTTGCAAATTATGTTAGTAGTTTAATTTACTTTCTGCATTTATATTTCGTGCACTTATATTTCTGACATAGAATAGATTTTATTTCAGTTGGTTTTATATTTTTCCCACACATGCGGCATGAGGTATTTTTGATGTTTGTGAACGCAGAAATAGGTTGCAAAAATAAAAAAGTTGGAAGCAAAATGGTAGACTGCTGGATCGTGGATTCGAGTAGCAGAGTTCGAGGAACAGAGATTATGAAATTCTCAAGCGCTCATTTCAACAGAGCACTTGTCCCAGCTGGAGCCAGATGTTATCACATATATAGTAGCCGGGCTACCATACATTATTTTTCTGATTCCAGTACACTATTCAGCCAGTTCCCTTACATTTGAGATGCTGAGATGAGCATCTATATTGGATCACTATCAGATTGTGGACAGCAGTGCATTCCCCATGCCATGACTGAGTCTCAGGACACTCAGAGAGATGACCGATGTAGCCATTATACCATTGGTACAGAGCAGTCAGTAGTGCCCAGAGTTACAGCAGCAGTTTCAGAGGACAGATGATGGTACAGGTTGATGAGCAGTCAGGTATATGACTCAGCAGGTATATCATTGTGTCATGATTATACTGCTTGTATATTTATTCTTATAGCATGTCTTAGCACTTAGTGTCATGATCTGGCGATCATATAGATATGTGGACCTGGTTGATCTTATTATATATTATATTGTCCCTACTCAGACTTAGAAGTTCACTATTCATACTCATTGGTATTACCCTCCTTAGGGAGAATAGAGGTGATCATTCCACCATACCTTGGCTTGCTAGTGTTGGCTCCATTATTCATTGTCTTCATCCATCCATTGCCTACCTTTTAGTTTATCACCCTGACTTACTACTTGACTAGTGACATGGAGGATCGTTTCTCCACTGTAGCCTCTGTATTGGATGAGCTTCCCTGTTTATTGTGTCTCGGCTCTGAGTTGGTGACAAAACTTACCTATGGTGAGTTGGAGTTCCTTGTGAATTCCCCCTAGTCACTAAAGTTGTGTTGGCTAAACCTGAAACTTTTGGTGCTGCCATGAATACAAAATCTGGAAAAATGAAATCCTATATCTTGTATGAAAAGCCCATTCATGCAATGTGTTTATAAACACACATGAATGAAAGGCATGCCAAATGAAAATGGCCATGAAAATAAAATGTTATATCTTTTGGAAAATAAATACCTAGGTAAACAAGTTGTCCATGACACACCTAGAAGTGCTCAGGTAAACAAGTGCCTTAAAAACACATCTGCAGCAGAAAGCCTAAAATAAATGTAAATCTATGCAATGTGTTTATAAACACACATAGATCAATGCTATGGAAACTTCAGGCCCAAAAAGCAATGGAACTTAAATGCTATATCTAAACAATTGCTGGCCTTATTTGTATTATGGATTGTGCGCATCTGTGAAGGTGAATAAACCATCTTCGAACAACTCATCCATTTGTGAGACACCACCATTCCCTGTGTTGTTGCTCATTCAGTATATACTATGGTGTGTATTCCCTTTCCCTTGCCAAAGTGTCACAAAGTTAAGTCAGTCAAGTCATCCCTTAGCCTAGCCAGTTATTTTAGCCTTCACCCTCCACTAGCAAATTGATCACAGCTATGAAGTGAGTATGATCTTGAAAGTCTAGTCTGAGTAATAATAATAATTAACGACATTATATATTTGGATTTAGATCGCCAGTAATGATTACTTTGTGCTATAATTGTTATTTGAATAAGTTGTAGAGCATACATTAACCTTGGACACTTTGTAGCAGCTTATGATGATGGTCTGAGTTATATTGGGTCATGTTGACTTGGTTAGGCCTAGTCTGACCATGGTCAACCATAGGACATGAGATGGTTGGACCTTATGATGACATGGATAGATGATATATGGTCTATGTATACATACATGATGGTTCTATGCAGCATCTACAGGGTTATGATGATGATTCTTGGTTTACAGCAGTGATTGGTCATTTACAGATTATTATTATTGGCCCTGTTCCGGTATATTGGATATATATATTGATCATGCAGAGACTCATATGGTGTATGAGTACACATCTTGGATGGATTTGGACCTTCTGAGTCCAATGAGAGTTTGTTTTCAGTTCCGGGCACTTACAGGGATGATTTTGCCTCAGTAGGTTGTCCTAGTGCAGTTTTGGTCTGTCGGAGGCCCTGTCAGAGCAGATGTGATTTTTATCCGGTTGACCTAGGGCGCTGATGATGGAGGGGGTGGTCCAGCCACTTGTTTTTACCATATTACCCCCCTCCCGGACACACTGGTGCCCACAACTTGACAGCGCAGGCACTCCAGGAAGTTGTTTGGGGCAGTTTCACGCTTCCCGAGGCATTTTAGGATTGGTAGAAATGGATATTGAGGAAATCGATTTGGGCTACTGAGGCAAAGTTATGGCATGGGATGATCAGTGATGATAGATCGGGGTCCTCCACACCTTCTCCAGCAGTTTCAGCTTCATCAGGGCCTGCATCCATCACTTATGGCACTTTCTAAGGATTTCTAAGGTCTTTTTGAGGCCTACGATTTGACTATGGTGGCACGATTTGGTACATGGGTGATTATTTTATGATTATTGTGCTATGGGGATTGACCAAGGAGGGATAAAATTACCCCTTGGACCCACCATAAGCATCTTGTTATATTTTGTCATCATGATTTGGTGGGATTCCCCTCTTCTAGGGCGATTTTGTCCACTCACATAATATTTTATTAGTGATCCATGTATTTTATTGTTGAGCTCATCTCAACCATTGATTAGACATTTGTATCTTTTAATCTTAGCCACTCATTCGAAAAAGTGGTTAGGGTTTTGGTGCCTCTCCTTCCTATTTAAAGGAGAGAGCCTCTCATTGTAAAGGGGACTTTTGGCTCTGGATTATTGGAATAGAAATTATTATTGCATCTATCTCCAGTGTTGTGGTGAATGTTTTTGGTGTTCGTTCGTTGGTTCTTCCTTTGCACTGAGTTATTGGAGATCTTGCTTGCCATATATTTTGTACCACGTTTTTGCATCTACAGGTGGAGGCCGATTTGCTTTGAGGAGGAAGTATTGGTAGGGGAAGACTCTCCCTACTTCTTCTTTGGATCTCTTCGTTGGTAACAGGGAGTATTACTGTCCCAGGACCTTCTATTTCATGTTACTATTGCATTTCTCTTGTATTTCCTCCATACTTGATCTTACTGATTGAATCGCTATTTCTTGGTTGGACAGGTAGAGGAGGTCGCACTTGTGGGCTAGGGCATCGCTTCGGCAAGCAAAATCAACAATTTCTCATTTGATCTCTGCGGGAATCTTCCTCAACATCAAGACATCTCATTCACATCACTCAGGTATGATCTCAATGTAAGTTCTATCTCCATGATCTATCCAATTGTCTAAAACAATTAAAACCCTAAATAATCAAAACCCCATTTTTACATTTTCTCATATCTACTTAGATGTAGTGGGTTGTTGGGCATAACATTGAAAACCCACCTCTATAGCATCCACGGCATCCCGGATCTATAGTTTGGTGAGGATTGGCTTCCGTTTGACCCCCTTCCCAAGACAACTTAGCTTCTCCCAAGCAAGGCGCACTTCTTGGTGGTTGTGAGTTGACCTAGATCTAGGTGGTGGGTAGTTGAGATCCCGCTTGATCCATAATCTACACATTAGATAACCTACACCCAGATTGTCACTTTTCTGATTTTCACCTTGTGGGCCCTATTCCACATTTTAAGGGATTTAATCCCCATTTTGGACCACTAGGTGTACTTAAACTCAGATCTAGTAAGATCTAACCATCGGATTGCCGTGAAATTAGAGACCCACACTCCTACTTGACCAACCTACCTGGATCTAAAGTTTGGATGCCATCGGACTTGTCTTGACCCACCTAACCCACATTTTTGGCCTCCTTGGGTAAAGTTGCACCACCTTGGAGAAGTGAGTTGACTCAATTCTAGGACATGGGTACGTGAGATTTTTGGAGATTTGGAACCGGAATAATTCAAAACCTAGGTCTAGTGTGTCATCTTTTCAAATCTTGCCTAGGGGACAACATTCCTTATTTTAAGGGATTGTGGTCCACTTTGTTCAAACCTAGATCTAGACCTATTCATCCATCAAGGCCTTAATTGCCCACTTGTCTCATGCTATAGGAGTCCTTAACCACAAGTCAACCCCACTTTGACTCCATTTACCCAATTCCCAAGGCACTGGTTACTCTCCAAGTCAATTCGACTTTCTTAGATTGTTGGATTAACTTGTGGTTTGACCTTAGTGTGGTGAGCCAAACCCTTGATACCATCATGTATCACAGTCAAGCCCGTCACATGTACTAGTTAGCCCCAATGCAACCCCTAAACTACCCTGCATTGGACACAATTCCCAAGGCAGTGGATCTTCCAACATTGAACTAGTACTCTAATCCTAGATCTCATATCAAACATTATAAGTCACTCTCACATCAACTATGGACCAAAGCTATACTCATTGAACCCCTCACTTGGCCTGTGACTTCATACTAAGGTCTAGGATAAACCATACACCTAACTTCACTTATAAATACCCTGATTTGGTGTCTTGGTTTTGATCTCTCCTGTCGGGAATAGATCGGGTCTCCCCCTTTGTTGTCTGGGCTAGATAACATAAAGTGAAGGTTGCCTCGACTGGCGTGACAACCATATATTGGAGGTCGAGGTGATCGTGGTTGCACCTTTTGAGTTGCCCTTCCCTATTGCCATCCATGATTGGATGTATCCATAGGGGTAACTACAAGTTAGGTGACAACAGGACTACCCCCCTTAGCTTCGCTAGGAGTTAGCCTAAACGGAGGAGCTGAGATTTAAGTGACAGTACCTAGCTCATTGCTTGCCCAGAAGGCCACACCTCTCCCCACTTCCAGTAAGGGAGACAGCTTTCGAAAGATTTATGTTTCCGGTGTGCATCTCAGCGGACAACATCTTTGGCGACGTTGCCGGGGACAAATCTTTTTGTTCTTGGACGACCTTAGTTTTTTCTAGCTTGTTTTACCTTTTTTTGATAGATTTCATATCTGTCTGGCGACTCCACTGCCCTTTTAGGTTTTCCTTTTTTGGTAGATCTTTAGTCAAATCACTCTCTTAAATTAGACTTGGATCCACCTGGCGACTCCATTGTCCGTTAACACCTCAAGGTATTCAACTAAAAGGAAATTTTAAAGGCTTGCTTAGTTTTATCCATGAGCCTGAAAAGGTTTATAAGAGAAGACTAAACAAGCTTGCTTCTCGTAAAATCCTTGAAGAACTTAGATCTGAGTCTATTTTAGACATCCATTCTTTATTCCAAGAAAACCTAGATAATTTTGAAAAATCTTGAAAATATAATAAATTATCCTTCCAATACAATGGGTGAGTATTTTACTCAACTCAACATTTCTCAGATAGCAGTTCAACCCCACCATCTCCCAGACAAAGCTTTAGAGAAATTACCGATGTACACTAGCAGTGATGCCACTACTTCCGCTGCTCATCTCAAGAGATATGTCAGTGACCCTGCGAGCCAGCGTGACGACATTTATATGAAACCGTTTGCTCTCTCCTTGGATGGGAAAGCTAGTGATTGGTATAGCAACCTACCAAACAACTCATTTACCACTTTGGCTACTTTCAAGACTTCCCTCACCAATATGTTTGGTGAAAAGAAAGAACCAAGGCATCAACTCGCTTCTCTGACGAACATCAAGAAGGACACCGAAACGATGGACGAGTTTAACACTAGGTTCACTGAGATATCAAATGCTATTCCTATTACTTATGCACCACCTGCACCTTCCATTCTGGTTTACTACATTGAGGCACTTAGTGGCGAGATGCAATATCAGATAAGAGACAAGGAACACACTACTCTGCTTGAAGCCCAAAATATGGCTCTCAAAATTGACCTGAACATGCAATCATCAGGAGAGCCAAACATCCAAGGATATTCTAGATCTTCAATCTCTTCAAAAGCTCCTGAACCTAAAGAAAAAGATCTTTCAGCTATGAAGGAGTCATATGAAAAGAAGATGATGGAGATATGTGAGAGGATGGAAAAGGCTGAGCAAAAACATGTGGTTCAAATGAAAGAACTTTAAAATAAATTTATAAACATGGAAAGAACTCATGTCCAACATGTTCAACAAATCCAACAGACTCAGCCGATTCAAAGAAACTATCCTCTCAAAAACAATTGGCAGAAAAAGGCTCCTAGCAATGAAAAGAGGCCTCCAAGTCAAATAGAGGCTGCTAACATGACTGAGACCTATATCCCATTATGTAGGGCATGCCAAGAATTCCATGAAGAAGACACTTGTCACCTTGCATACTATATCCAAAAGCATGGTTTTCCTGAAGGGTTTGTTGATCAGTGTTCATCAAGTGAGCCTGAGTGCATAAACTATGTAAGTGACTTTTATGATTTTCCCGAAGAAAGTGGGAACCAGTTGGGTCAACCTATTACAGAAAGTATGACATTTTCCCATCAGATCCCTGATGATCCTATCGAAGAAATTTATCAAAGACCGAATTTTATTGGAGACCCTCCTCATGCCACCGAAACAAAAGACACTTTGAAGTGGGAAGTTTTTCAAGACTACTTCAGTGATGATGAACATTTATGTACTCCTGACCCATCTCTAGAAGAAACCATTACAGAGATTAACATTCATAAAGAAATCCATGAAGTTTGTAGTATGTGTGATGACACTCCCATTTGTTCTCCACATGGCAGTGAATATTCGGAAATTTTGGTCCCTTATGATATTTTTGAAACACATCTATTTGAGGAAGATTGTTATGAAGTTGAGGAGGATAGGCATAGCTTAAAGGATGACATAAGTGATGATGAGTCCATCATGGATGACATAGATATTGGCAATGATGAATGGATCTTTTTAGAGAACCCTATCTATGCCATGTCTGAAGAAGTTAATGATGAACGAAATCCCCTTGGAAATTTTGTTAACAATCCCACATATGAGCAGTCGGTTGAGCATACATCTTGCCCATTGGAAATCCCTTGTATATTAGAGCAGTTCGAGGCTTGCACTTTCATAGAAAATTATTTTCAGAACAACCTTTCAGATCAGTATGATGAGGTACCATAATTGCCTTGTCATCCTAAATTTCTTCACCCTATCCTATTCTGGATAGAGGGTGCTTGCAGGAGGACTTATCATACTGGGAAACACTTCAAATATTTATTATATGCTTATATTTCCCTATCCAACCCTCCCATTCAGAAGATCCTGATTATGCTGCTATTGTGAATAATGTATTGAATGCTAATGAATGTGCAATCTAATCTTTGGTAGCATATAATATTAACAACAAGCCCGCAATGGCTACCTATATGAGGCCATGGATAGGGCCAAAGAGGCCATTCTTGCCTATTATGAGGACAAGGGGGATGAGGGGCAAGCGAAACAACAATTGATGTGGGAGGTGATTGATCAGCGATGGAACAACACACTTCATCGCCCCATTCATGCTACAGGACTATACCTCAACCCCACATTCTCTTATTGCTATGGTTTTGGGTTTGATGGAGAAGTAATGGATGGGTTCTTGGAGTGTGTCCAGAGAATGGTGCCAAGTGCAGTTGACCGTTCAGATATTTCCAAAGAGTCGGAAGTCTATAGGAGGGTCGTGGGAACATTTGGGTTTGAGATAGATATTAATGACAGCAACAACATAATGCCAAGTAAGCTTCACCTTGTTTCATCTTTCAAGAATCAAAATTCAATTTATTTAGTTTGTTTTAAATTTCAAATTTTCAATGTCTTCTCTTATGTTTCTCCAATTCATTGTAGATACTTGGTGGGAAACCTATAGCAGACGAGTACCCCATCTCCAAAAGCTTGCTATATGGATCCTTAGCCAAACATGTAGCTCTTCTGGTTGTGAGCACAACTAGGGTGTATTTGAAAAAATATACACCAAGAAGCGCAACAGGTTAGAGAATTTGAAATTAAATTCTAAATTCATTATAACTTGTAATTTATGTCCCATGGGTAATTTTAATTTATGTATTCTAAGTTCTAATTTAAAAAATGTGTGGTCCTCATACAGGTTGGATACCCAACACCTAAATGATCTAGTGTACGTCTCCTACAATATCAGGTTGTGGGTGAAGCAGATTGAGAAAAAACCTGAGGTGGAGGCCATTTCATTGGATTCCATTGACACCACTGCTGCGTGCAGAGTGGAGATTGTGGAACCTATTATGGAGGCAGCCCTTGATTGGTTAGAGGATGATACACAAGACATGAAGAGTGAGATATGGGAGGATGAGGGGTTTGAGAGTGTGCCACCACCGGAGCCACCAATAGTACAGCCACCAGTTGCACAGCCACTAGTTTTTGTTTCACAACCACCAGTTTCACAACCACAGTCATAGCCAGAGGGAGCTAGATATATGGACAGTGGTAGCAGTAGTAGTGGTAGAGGACTTGATGAGGGTCTAGTACCTCATCATTCTAATACTTCTTCTAGAGTACATCAGTTTCCATGAACTTCTAGAAGACGCCATAGTCCACGACGACCCCCATGAGCACCTGGGATTTCTAGCTCTAGAGGCAGAGCCATTACTAGAGCGGTTACATTTTCCTGTAAAAGGAGGAAAGGGACTCCATAGTTTACTTTATTTAGTTGATTTCATTGCATATGAGATACATTAATTGTATTTTTTTGGTGATTCATGAGTCAAGGACTCAAGATTAAGGACACGATTAATTTTTTATGTGTGATGTATCACTAGACGTCTTATACATCTTATATATCAGTTTTATTTCCCTATTCATGTGGCAATGCATTTATTTGACGTTCTTCTTCCTTTAGATGTTTAGAAAATTGAAAAAAATGGATATTTTTATATTTTTTTAAGTTTTCCCATATATTGCCGATGTTTGACGACATTTTCACTGATAAATCCGATAATTTCTTTTTGGACCTGTTATCACACCATAGTAGCAGGGCTACTATTCTTGTACAGCAGATATCTGCACATTCCAGAGCTTCCATTATTCCAGAGCATGGCTATATATTTTGGATCACTCATGATCAGCAGTATATTATTCAGATTTATGTATGACCTTGTGTCAAGGCTGAGCCTTCAGAGTTCAGATTTGATGACTGATGTGACCCTTTATCCCATACAGTTTCAGTTCAGTGCTTAGAGATGTATTCCAGCAGTGTTTCAGATGATGCATGATGATTATTATTATGATGATGTTGTATGATCTATGGATATGTTACCACTGACTGTGGATTATTATCTTGTTGATTTAGTCATGATCATAGCATGTGCTTGGTATATTATTCCTGATGTGGCAAACTATTTAAAATGAACTGTAAATCATAAAATGGACAATTTCTTGCACTTTCAGGTCATTTAACAAAACTCACTGGTTTTTCACCTCACATAGATATGGTCTTTCCCGACACCAGTTGTCTGCTAGTGTAGGCTCCATATTCACTTGTCTTCCATCCATACATGACCTTCCTGTTTGACTTTAAAACCCTGACTTGTCTCATTTGACTTTCTGATACCGACGACTTCCCCATTTTTCTACCTCTGTGTTTGGACCGCATCCCTGTTTATTCAGTGTCTCGGCTCTGAGTTGGTGACAGAACTTGCCTTTGGTGAGTTGGATTGTAGGCCTAAATCATTCTGGTCGGTTGTCCCGATGTTTGGCATTGGCTCGAACTCCCCCTAGTCACTTGAGATGTTGTTGGCTAAAACTGAAAGCTCATGTTCTACCTATGGAAACCTATAAATTCGCCCATGGAAACAAAAAAAAAGGGCAAGAGAAATGAACAGCTAAAACTACTCCTCGAAGAGTATAAGAAAGGTCCAAAAAGCAATGGTTCTTAAAAGTTATATCTAAACAATTGCTGACCTTATATATATTTGAAAAACATGCCCTGGATGCAAGCTGCAACTAGTTGTGCTTCTCAGCACATCTGAAATCCGAAGGGTTATGTAGGCCAAAAAAGGCCATGGAATAAAATTGAATGATCCTAATGAACCTGGATCAACTTGATGTAGACATGACGCCTAAGTTGAATAAGCACTCTCTAAACAACTTATCCATTTGTGAGGCACAGCCATCCCCCGTGTTCTTTTGTCCAGCACAGAGTTTGTAGCTTCCCCCTTCTCCCAGTCCAAAGTATTTTTGAGTTAAGTTAGACAAGTCAACCCCTTGGCCCAACCTTGTTCCTAGCCTTCATCCTTCATTAGCAATTTGACCATATCCAACAGGTGAGTTTGTCATTTGAACTATTGTGCAAGTAATTTTATATAACAACGGAATATGCTAACTTGATTAATGCCACTGAATGGATGTTATACTTTGAGCTTGGCTGTGAGAAATGATTAGAGAAGCATGTCTTAGTCTACTGATGTGATTTATCCTTGGTTATATTTTCTTGGGATCTGTGATGATGTGGACCCCATATATGTGCTTATTGATGGTAATTCATGGTCCCACATGCTTGATGATGATATCATATGATAGACATATGATGCAGATGATGATTGATCCAGTGCAGCAGGTTTTATTATTACTTCAGATCAGCAGATGATACATTGTCCATATATGGTGGACCCTACAGTTGGCCCATTAGGGCAACCCATGGTGTATGAGTACAAATTTCTAGTGGATTTGGATCTTCTCGATCCATTGAGACATTTATCTTTTAGTTCCGGGCACTTCTGACAGTGATTGATGCAGTTTTACACTTGATGACCAGATTTGGGGTTGATTTCCCAACCTGGGTAGTAGGGACCATGATTGGCCAGTTCACCTAGGGCGCTGATGATGGAGGGAGTGGTCCAGCCACTTGTTTTTACCATTTACCCCCCCTTCTGGAGAGCCTGGTGGGCTCAGATGGACAGCGCTAGTGCCCTAGGAGGCAGTTTTGGCACATTCACAGTTACCGAGGCAATAAAAAAATGGGATAAAGTGGTCACTGAGGAAATCGATTTGGGCAATTGAGGAAAGGTTTTGGCATTTGGTCTTCACAGAGGTCTTCCAAGGTGGCATCACTACCTTCCAGTCAGTTTTCACCATGTGGGTATGCCCACATTGATCACAGGAGGTCATTTACTGCTTGACTGTCATGGATTCTCAGGACAGTTTTGATCATTTATATTATCTTGGACATATTTTATTATTTTATTGTGCCTTGGGGATGAGCTAGTAAGGATTGATGCCTCCTAGCCCCACCATGTGCTTATATTTTCATGTCCTAGTCATCATGAGGTGGATTTTGGCACCTATTCTTCTCTAGTGGATGACGTCACCCCCTTTTTGTACCATTTAGTGGGGGCGCTATCATTATGTTGGGTGATCCATGTGATATATTGTTATGATTTATTGTTAGCCGTTGATTAGATCTTATGATCTTTTAATCTTAGCCACTCATGTAAAAAGTGGTTAGGGTTGTACTCTCTCCCCATCCTATTTAAGGAGGGAGCTTCTCATTGTAAAATTCATCTAGAGATTTTTGGCTCTTGGCTCTTGGAATAAAATTTCTCTTTTGGAGTACATGCTTGGATTGGAGTGGATGTTGGTTGTTTCGATTGTAAATGCTTTTGTCCATTGCACTGGAGGATCCATTGTAGCTATCTTGCATATTTGCCATATTTTATTTACAGGTTAAGAGGACGATTTTGGACAAGTGCGAATTGGTGGGGAGGCTTGCCCTTCAAGCTTGGAAGAAGTCGTTTTGGTTTGACAGGGAGTAGTTTTGCCTTTGTGTCAACTATTCTATGTTTCTCTCTTTCTCTTGCTTGTATCTACCTTCAATTTGTTAAACTAATTGATGCTTTGCTCCTTGGTTTTGACAGGTTAGAAGGAATCACATGTGGCTTGGGAAAATCGATTTGGCAAGAGGGCTTCAACAATTCTCCATTTGATCTTTGGCAAAGTAATCCTCGTCTCAACTAACATTCATCTCTTCATCCAGGTATGTTCCAAGAGGTATGATCTTCTACTTCCTTGAATCTTCCATAATTTCTAGATCATAAAAACCCTAATTGATTAAAACCCTTGTTTTTGGTTTTTCTTAGATCTACTTAGATCTAGCCTTGCTTTTGAGAAGATTTTGAAAACCCACCTCTATAGCATCCACCCCTAGTTGGATCTATAGTTTGGTGGTGATTGGCTTAAAATTGACACACTTTTCAAGGCAAAAAGCCCTCTTGAACCCAAATCGCACTTCCTAGTGAGAGGCTTGTTTGGTTAGATCTAGCATATGGGTAGGTGAGATCCCACTTGATTTGCAATCTAGACACTTGATAACCTACCCCCAGATTCTTACTTTGGTGAATTCTACCTTGTGGACATCTTTCCATGTTTTAAGGGGTCAAAACCCCCTTTTGAATTTCTTGGCACCTCAAAACTCAGATCTACTAAGATCTAGCCCTTGGATTGACCTGATTTTTGGGACATACATAGATCGTGGTACTAGCTACTTGGATCTATAGTTTGGTGGCCATTGGACTTGATTTGGTCCACCAAACCCACCTTTTAACCCTCCTTGAACAAAGTCGCACTACCTGGGGAAGGTGAGTTTGTCCACTTTGAGGAAGTGGGTGTTTGGGATTTTTGGAGATTTGGAACGGCCATACCTTGAAACCTAGGTCTAGACTATCTTTTTGTGACGATCCGCCTTGGGGGTAGCATTCCTTGTTTCAAGGGATTGTGGTCCACTTAGGGTCTTTTCTTGAAAACCTAGATCTAGCAAGATCCAACCATTAGATCTTATTTAGCCCACTTGATTTGGCTTCTAGGTGTCTCGATCTACACTTTGACATACTTTTTGACCCCATTAGCCCATCCAACAAGGCACTAGTCCTTCTCTAAGCAAGTCGCACTCCTTGGGAATTGTGTCAAACCCTAGATCTAGTACATGGGTACTCCTAGAATCAACCTAGATCCATAGATCTAGTCTTTATCTAACCTATAGTACCAACCTCACACCTAGTTTCACCTTGAGGGCCTACTTAGAACCATTTCACACTTCCCAAGAAAACAAGACCCACTTGTGCAAACACATGGTACCACACCTTGACAACATACCAAACAATGTGGCCTAAACCATACGTAGGTTGAAACACCAACAATCTCTCACGCCACCTTTCAACCATACCTCAACTTCTAGGTCCACTTAACCTTGCATTGGTTTCCGTAACTTATCATTTACTTACCTTTAGAAACCTTTGTGTAGGTCCAATCAACTGTGATTGGGTATAGGGTCTCCCCCTAGGTCTTGTTTCAGCTTGACCTAAAGCGAAGAGTGCCTCGGTTGACGTGACTCCCACCTTGCATTGGGAACCGTGGCATTTCTTGGGTCACCTCTCTAGTTGCCTATCTCCTCTACCGTCCCGGATGGGATACCTTTAGGGGCAACTACAAGTTGTGTGATAACAAGACCCTCGGCAATATATTCGCCGATACGATATTTGTAACACTGCTTATAGGTATTTCAGCTGGGAGTTCCGGGTGAGGAGGATTTAGACAGAACATGATATCCAGATAGTTGGGATCAGAGTGGTGCAATGTCAACATGGTGGTCCCTTCTTGAGATTAGCTTGGGACCCAAGGATTGCGGTATTGGACAGTACAAATACTAATATAGAAGAGAGAGCCATTTTTTCCTCTCATGAGGTTGGGTTCCTACTAGAGTAGTTTCCTAAGGAGTTGATTGAGTTGCTACAGTATCAAGGTGCTTCACCTATTAGCAGTATCCAGGAGGATCCCTATGTCTTACAACACTATGTACCAAGTGGAGGATACTTCACCACCCTTCGGGTGGTTTCGGAACCTGGTATCATTTTTAGTTTCAGCCCAGTTCATTCAGAGGAGCGACAAGGCATGGAGGCATTGCCTGAGGACAAGCAATCTTGGGAAGGGAGGACTGTGATGTCCCTTTCTAGGTGATCCTTCCAAGGGGTTATTGGATGACACTTAGGCCTAAAATTATTATAATATTAAGGTGTCATTTAATTAAAAAGGGGTTATTTCGGTGGATGGTATTGGATGACCCATGGTATTGTCCATGGTATTGGGCTCAAAAAGAAGATAAAAGGGGACGCACTCATCCATTGTAGACAAGTTTAGTTGATGTTAAGTCCTTACAATCGTCTGGGGGTTATTCCAGATTTTTCGTAAGGATTTGGCAAAACCCTTCCACCCATTATGGTTTAGTTTCGGTGGTGAGATATCCACCCTAGCTAGACAAGGAGGAGGATCAATCCAAGGTCGTTACTTGAGCTTCATCTTGTGAATTGGCCAGTTAGTAGTAGAAGAGTTGTGGCATATTCCCGATGTTTCCTATGTTTCTTCTGTGGTTTCAGCTGCCCTAGAAGCCATTAGAGATTATAAACTGAGCTTCATTCAACACACCACTATGTCATAGTTTCTCAAAAACTGACACCACACTAGTCGGTTACATATCCTGTAATTTATAAAATACTTAAAAGGAAAACAAACAGATTCGCTCCTCCACTTCAGGATAACTGGTCATCTCGCTAGCCACAACATGTGAACATGCAATCACATTGCTGACTTAGCATCGATGCCCCTGCATCAGGCTTGGCAATTTTCACAACCTTTGTTTCTTTTTTCTAGAAAGGGTTCTCGATAACTTTCTTTTTTATGCCTTTTCCATTGTTTGCCGCCCCACTGAGATCCATTCCATTCATCACTTGAATACATCTTTTTCAAGTTCTATGCTTGGGAAAAGCGAGATTACAACATGAGGAAGTGAGTTGAAAACCTCGTGTTTGCAAGCCTAACAAGTTTCCTACTCTAGGTGTTTTTCCTCATTAGGTTGTATATCCATGAATGGTTGTAGATGTATTTTGAAATGCTCTTAGCAGGCTCTACTGTGTTCTTGATCCAATCTTGTTTACCTGTATCTTCAAGCATGAGATCTAGACAATGTGCAGCATATGGGGTCCAAAATATGGTTTTGTATTTTCTCTCTAACATCTTACCAACAAGAACATAGTTAGAGGCATTATCTGTGATAATTTGAACAACATTTCCCCCCCTTCAGTCATGACAATATCATCTAAATGATGAAATAACAATTTTGCATCTTCCACCCTATTAGATGCATTAATTGATTTCAAAAAGGTGGTTCCCTATGGGCGAGAGAGAAGGAAATTTATTATTGTACAGTTACTTCCATCAGTCCATCCAGCTGACATGATAGTACATCCTGTTTGGACTCATGAGTCTCTAAACACTTTGAGTATTAATCTATGGACAAAAATTCTTTGTGCAAAAGAGATCCTTTCAAATCATGCATACTACAGCCTTTGTAGTCCTTGTCGACAGCAATAATGGAATCCTACATAGCTTGGTAATAAGGTGAGAATGCAGCATCGAAGGGATATCAACATCATAAGAAGCTCAAAAGAAGCTTTTTTGTATTGCTGCTTCCAATGGCTATCTGAGGTGGGCTGAGTTTGACTCAAATGAGAGGCTTTGACAATGGCAGAGGTGGAGGAAGGTGTACTAAAATAACATTTAGCATTCATCTTCTTCTTAGGCTTGTTTTCATGAGCGAGGGGGGGGGGCTTACATCGCTAATTTGTTCTGGTTGGCATACAACTAACTTTCAGATATATCCAAGCAACTAACAAAAAGTCCATTATGCCTTGTTACTCTTAGTCATAATTAGAGTCAGATAATAGTCACTCAGTCTCACATCTTAGCAGAATTCATGTTTGTATATATGAGCTAATACCTACTTGTACATGTACACACCATCCAGATAGTGCAAATGCTTAGGCTGTAAAGGTGCTTTGCAAGTTAGAAATAATTTGTGACATAGCTTTGCGATTGATGCTGAATCACAACCTCATGAATTAAAGAGTAAGATATGCCCCGTATGCAATTTATCAAAACAAAACTACATGCCTGACTTTCATTCAGAAGTAATATATACTTTTGGTTTTCCTTATGTAAACCTTGCTTTCAGATTTGTTGTCTAACATAAAATATGGAGCTAAAACCTACAAGAAATCACTCACCTGTCTCAGATCTGAAACATCAAGATCCCAAAAATAGTGATCCCCAAACGCATCAATATCCTCTTTCCTTTTCTCCTTGGATAAGTCTGAAAGGCTAAGAAAGTACCTGCATTTATAACCAATTGTCAAGATCTTGCAAATAAGCAAATAAAGCAAAAACATAAAAACAAAAACAAAGCCATTACACATAAACTTTTCACATTTAACTTATACTAACTTTGGTCGTAATGGCAAGAGGGTCTTTTCTTTACAGCAATCAATCACCCAAGAGTAATGAATGACATCTCCATGCTTCACAGCAGCTTGGTACTTGATTCCTACAGTTTCTAGAACTCAGTTTTGTTCGAAGAAAATAAATGAAGTTCCTAATATTAGTTGTTAGTCTTCAAAACCAATGCAGCAAAAGAAATTACTACCTAGTTATTGTTTCCCAAAAACAACTAGAACAAACAAAGACACAATACTGAAGTAAGAGACACCTCTTTTATCAGCTGCAACATTATGAGTAACAAAGTCGTTTAAGTTCATTGAGAATGAGCCCCCATGTTCCACCACCATTTTGTGAAAATGCTCCAGGGAATAGTCTGAAGGAACATTTACAAAGTCTGTAAAAGTAAAGGTGCAAACAACATAAAAAAAAGAAATGTGTTCAAGTTTTCCATGAACACAAGCTGACACATAGAAGCCCATCATATAAACCACTATATCAAGATAACATACTTTACCACAAAATATGGCATATTTGCATATAGATAAATAATAGGCTGGAAATAAGAGAAGAAAGGCATCTTGTAGCATCTACTAATTTAATTCTGCCTCGGTTCTTTGATTCTTTTATTTCATAATCATTCTAGATGATAAGAATGTCAAAATTTCAAATACCTTTTTGCTGCAGGAAAATCAGGTAATGCACTAGAGCAAAATTGCTATATAAAAGAGAGAACCTCCATAATAAAGCAACTTGCTAAGGATACAGAACATCAGATTTGTAAATATCAATGTCTCCCTTTTAACATTAGACACATCTGTTCTAAGCATATGAGATGGTACAACAGTAAGAATCTTCTTCACTCCCTCGGAAGCATGCCTTTTACATTTTGTTTTCAGTTGATCCAAATCTGCATGGTAATCAGCAGTCTCTGTAGTACCACTTCTCGACTGTACTATGTCCATAAATGCTATCACAATCACAAGCTTATGTTAAAATAAGTATTGTTCTTGAATGATGTGAAACCCACCCATGACATTTTTTCTAAAATAAACATGTTACATAAAGAATGATAGCTTCTGTAAAATTATAGTCGAAGAGACCTTACTCTGTACATCAAGGCATTCATACCAAGGCTTGTCATATCGCACCCTACGTATGCGAGGGAAGCGCAAACTAAAAGGAGACGCAAAGACCTGCACAAATAAAATAAAAAACTGTAACTAAAAACTCAAATGAAAAGCCTGGGTTACTGGAACAAACCTGGGGTATAGTACCACCAATATAATAATAATTCAACACCTTGAACATATTGTACAATATAATCACAACAGTATAAAGCCACAATTATTATTAAGTAATGTACTTATGTCAAGTTGCCCTGTTTACCAAAAGGCGTGAGTTATCACACTTGTATTTATACATGCCATTGTAATTCTACTATCATCAATCATTCATTCTTATTCAATATAAATATATAGCCCGAAGGGTTAGCTCAATCAATTGAACCATCTGCCCAAGGCATGTTGCCAACATCGAGGCCATAAAGTCATTCGTCCAAATCCAGTTGAGTTCCTCAGAGTTACCAGCTGCTGTTGCCGCTGGTGCTTGAGCCACTCTCCATCTGGATATTCAGTGGAAGACCAGGGGACTGTTATCACACCATAGTAGCAGGGCTACTATTTTTGTACAGCAGATATCTGCACATTCCAGAGCTTCCATTATTCCAGAGCATGGCTATATATTTTGGATCACTCATGATCAGAGCAGTACATTATTCAGATTTGTATATGACCTTGTGTCAAGGCTGAGCCTTGAGAGTTCAGATTTGATGACTGATGTGACCACTTATCCCATTACAGTTTCAGTTCAGTGCCTAGAGATGTATTTCAGCAGTGTTTCAGATGATGCATGATGATTATTATTATGATGATGTTGTATGATCTATGGATATGTTCTCACTGACTGTGGATTATTATCTTGTTGATTTAGTCATGATCATAGCATGTGCTTGGTATATTATTCCTGATGTGGCAAACTATTTAAAATGAACTGTAAATCATAAAATGGACAATTTCTTGCACTTTCAGGTCATTTAACAAAACTCACTGGTTTTTCACCTCACATAGATATGGTCTTTCCCGACACCAGTTGTCTGCTAGTGTAGGCTCCATATTCACTTGTCTTCCATCCATACATGACCTTCCTGTTTGACTTTAAAACCCTGACTTGTCTCATTTGACTTTCTGATACCGACGACTTCCCCATTTTTCTACCTCTGTGTTTGGACCGCATCCCTGTTTATTCAGTGTCTCGGCTCTGAGTTGGTGACAGAACTTGCCTTTGGTGAGTTGGATTGTAGGCCTAAATCATTCTGGTCGGTTGTCCCGATGTTTGGCATTGGCTCGAACTCCCCCTAGTCACTTGAGATGTTGTTGGCTAAAACTGAAAGCTCATGTTCTACCTATGGAAACATAATAAATTCGCCCATGGAAACAAAAAAAAAAGGGCAAGAGCGATGAAAAGCTAAAAATACTCCTCGAAGAGTATAAGAAAGGTCCAACAAAGAAATGGTTCTTAAAAGCTATATCTAAACAATTACTGACCTTGTATAAATATATGAAAAACATGCCCTGGATGCAAGCTGCAACTAGTTGTGCTTCTCAGCACATCTGAAATCCGAAGGGTTATGTAGGCCAAAAAGGCCATGGAATAAAATTGAATGATCCTAATGAACCTGGATCAACTTGATGTAGACATGATGCCTAAGTTGAATAAGCACTCTCTAAACAACTTATCCATTTGTGAGGCACAGCCATTCCCCGTGTTCTTTTGTCCAGCACAGAGTTTGTAGCTTCCCCCTTTTCCCAGTCCAAAGTATTTTTGAGTTAAGTTAGACAAGTCAAACCCTTGGCCCAACCTTGCTCCTACCCTTCATCCTTCACTAGCAGTTTAACCATGTCCAATGGGTGAGTTTGTCATTTGAACTATTGTGCAAGTAATTTTATATAAACGGAATATGCTAACTAATTAAATGCCACTAAATGGATGTTATACTTTGAGCTTAGCTGTGAGAATGATTAGAGAAGCATTGTCTTAGTCTACTGATGTGATTTATCCTTGGTTGTGTATTGTTGGGATCCGTGATGATGTGGACCATGTATGGATGATTATTGATGATGATTGATGGGTCCACATGTTTGATGATGATATCATATGATGGACATATGATGCAGATGATCTTTGATCCAGTTCAGCAGGTTTATTACTACTTCAGATCAGCAGATTATACATTGTCCATATATGGTGGACCCTACAGCTGGCCCATTAGGGCAACCCATGGTGTATGAGTACACATTTCTAGTGGATTTGGGTCTTCTGGATCCATTGAGACACTTATCTTTCAGTTCCGGGCACTTCTGACAGTGATTGATGCAGTTTTACACTTGTTGACCAGATTTGGGGCTGATTTCCCAACCTGAGCAGCAGGGGCCCCGAGAGGCCAGTTCACCTAGGGCGCTGATGATGGCGGGGGTGGTCCAGCCACTTGTTTTTACCATTTACCCCCCCTTCTGGAGAGCCTGATGGGCTCAGATGGACAGCGCTAGCACCCTAGGAGGCAGTTTTGGCACTTTCACAGTTACCGAGGCAGTTAAAAAATGGGAGAAAGTGGTCACTGAAGAAATCGATTTGGGCAATTGAGGCAAGGTTTTGGCATTTGGTCTTCACAGAGGTCTTCCAAGGTGGCATCACTACCTTCCAGTCAGTTTTCACCATGTGGGTATGCCCAGATTGATCACAGGAGGACATTTACTGCTTGACTGTCATGGATTCTGAGGACAGTGTGCCTTGGGGATGAGCTAGTAAGGATTAATACCTCCTAGCCCCACCATGAGCTTATATTGTCATGTCCTAGTCATCATGAGGTGCATTTTGGTGCTTATGTTTCTCTAGTGGATGACGTCACCCTCTTATTGTACCATTTAGTGGGGGCGCTATCATTATATGGGTGATCCATGTGATATACTGTTATGATTTATTGTTAGCCATTGATTAGATCTTGAGATCTTTTAATCTTAGCCACTCATGTAAAAAGTGGTTAGGATTGTACTCTCTCCCCATCCTATTTAAGGAGGGAGCCTCTCATTGTAAAATTCATCTAGAGATTTTTGGCTCTTGGCTCTTGGAATAAAATTTCTATCTTTTGGAGTACATGCTTGGATTGGAGTGGATGTTGGTTGTTTCGATTGTAAATGCTTTTGTCCATTGCACTGGAGGATCTATTGTAGCTATCTTGCATATTTGCCATATTTTATTTACAGGTTAAGAGAGCGATTTTGGACAAGGGCGAATTGGTGGGGAGGCTTGCCCTTCAATCTTGGAAGAAGTCGCTTTGGTTTGACAGGGAGTAGTTTTGCCTTTGTGTCAACTATTCTATGTTTCTCTCTCTCTCTTGCTTGTATCTACCTTCAACATGTTAAACTGATTGATGCTTTGCTCCTTGGCTTGACAAGTTAGAAGGAATCACATGTGGCTTGGAAAAATCGATTTGGCAAGAGGGCTTCAACAATTCTCCATTTGATCTTTGGCAAAGTAATCCTCGTCTCAACTAGCATTCATCTCTTCATCCAGGTATGTTCCAAAAGGTATGATCTTCTACTTCCTTGAATCTTCCATAATTTCTAGATCATAAAAACCCTAATTGATTAAAACCCTTGTTTTTGGTTTTTCTTAGATCTACTTAGATCTAGCCTTGCTTTTGAAAAGATATTGAAAACCCACCTCTATAGCATCCACCCCTAGTTGGATCTATAGTTTGGTGGTGATTGGCTAAAAATTGACCCACTTTTCAAGGCAAAAAGCCCTCCTTGACCCAAATCGCACTTCCTAGAGAGAGGCTTGTTTGGTTAGATCTAGCACATGGGTAGGTGAGATCTCACTTGATTTGCATTCTAGACACTTGATAACCTAGCCCCAGATTCTTACTTTGGTGAAAACTACCTTGTGGACATCTCTCCATGTTTTAAGGGGTTACAACCCCCTTTTGATTTTCTTGGCACCTTAAAACTCAGATCTACTAAGATCTAGCCCTTGGATTGACTTGATCTTTTGGACATACATAGATCGGGGTACTAGCATTTCGGATCTACAGTTTGGTGGCCATTGGACTTGATTTGGTCCACCAAACCCACTTTTTGGCCTTCCTTGAGCAAGTCGCACCCCCTTGAAAATCTGAGTTTGTCCACTTCTAGGAGGTGGGTGTTTGAGATTTTCGTGGATTTGGAATGCCCATGCCTTGAAACCTAGGTCTATACTGTCTTTTTGTCACGATCCGCCTTGGGGTTGCATTCCTTGTTTCAAGGGATTGTGGTCCACTTAGGGTCATCACTTAAAAACCTAGATCTAGTAAGATCCAACCATTGGATCTCATTCAACCCACTTGACTTGGCTTCTAGGTGTCCCGATCTACACTTTGACATACTTTTTGACCCCATTAGCCCATCCAACAAGGCACTAGTCCTTCTCCAAGCAAGTCGCACTCCTTGGGATTTGTGTCAAACCCTAGATCTAGTACATGGGTACTCCTATAATCAACCTAAACTCATAGATCTACCCTATATCTAACCTATAGTACCAACTTCACACCTAACTTCACCTTGTGGGGCCCACCTAGAATCATTTCACACTTCCCAAGAACACAAGACCCACTTGTGTAAACTTATGGTACTACACCTAGTTATCATACCCCATCATGTGGCCTAAACCATACATAGGTTGAAACACTAACAATCTCTTACACCACCCTCAACCATACCTTAACTCCTAGGTCCACTTAGCCTTACATTGGTTTCCGTAACTCATCATTTACCTACCCTTAGAAACCTTTGTTTGGGTCCAATCAACCGTGATTGGGGTATAGGGTCTCCCCCTTGGTCTAGTTACACCTTGACCTAAAGCGAAGAGTGCCTCGGTTGACGTGACACCCACCTTGCCTTGGGAACCGTGGCATCTCTTGGGTCACCTCTTTAGTTGCCTGTCTCCTCTACCGTCCCGGATGGGATACCTCTAGGGGCAACTACAAGTTGCGTGATAACAGGGACCACACAAGGTTTTCCATGGAACAAAAACTAATAGATATATATATTATATATATATATACTATTGTGTGTTGTGTGCACCATGAGTTCAATGTTTTGTGTGAACCACACATTTCATAATGCTTACCTAAAACAAGGAAACAAGCACAGTTTCCAAAATAGGTACAAGTTTCAAAAACACTACTTTCAAAATTTTAGAAAAAGACGGAATGGAAAGAATATATATATATATACAGAGAGAGAGAGAGAGAGAGAGATGTGTGTGTAGTAGTAGTTAGTTAGTTATTGTTACCAGCTAAGTTGCACTTATGTGGTTTCAAGTGAGCCTGTGAAGATGGAACAAGTTTACTTGTTCATATTCGGAAGATTAGAAGTCCTAGCAGGCCACCTTGGCCTTTTTTTAAATAAAATCACATGTCCATGCTCTACGGGGAAATTGTAAAAAAATGTCTTCGCATGATGGTTTTGTAACGGACTCGACTTTTCTAGGACTTAGATAACAGTCCGACTAGCCCAGAGTGTTTTTTCTCTTGTCAATTATATGTTGTTGAATAAACGACTTATAATTTTCGAGTTTTTCACTCATACCTCCAAAGTTGGGGTGGTCGGCATGATTTTGCAGCCCTAGGAGGTTATTAGATCCCTAGTGTCACTGTATATTACCATGCTAGACATTAGAATTGAGTTGTATGGACATGTACTAGGTCCCCTTAAGTTTTTTTTTTTTTTTCTTTCTGAGAAAAATAATTTTCCCGTAAAATTAGACTATTTTTTATTAGTTTAATTGGAAAAATTAAAAATCTAATAAAAGAATGGTCTCTGGGCATAATTTGTCAAGTCGATACTCGTTTTCTAAGCCAGAGCATTCACTAAACCCATAAACCCACTTATCCTAATTTTTGAGTACGTATTTATCTCAGAAAATAATATTTACTCAAAAAACCCAAAAAGACCAATTTAATTGGCAAAAAAGACATAATAAAGGAAAAATCATAATCCCACGGATCAAAGAAATGTGTTGGAATCAAATCTCCTTTCATTGGCAATCAAATCAGGTAGAATATTGAGCAAATAAATGATGATTTGATTGAATATTGGAGATCCACCAAACGGGGGGGCGAATATGTGGTTGGAGAGGTGTCAAGTGGAGGTTGAAAAGTGTCAAATGGTTGGAGAAAGGTGTTGCTATCACACCATAGTAGCAGGGCTACTATTCATGCTTGGTAGATATCTGCACATTCCATAGCTTCCATTATTCAAAGCTTGGCTATGATGACTTTATATTTTGGGATCACTCATGATCAGAGCAGTGTATTTTTCAAATTGATGTTAGACGTTGTGTCAAGGCTGAGCCTTGAGAGTTCAGATTTGATGACCGATGTGACCCTTTATTCCATACAGTTTCAGTTCGGTGCCTAGAGATGTATTGTAGCAGTGTTTCAGATGATATATGATAATTATTCTTATGATGATGTTGTATGACCTATGGATGTATGATCATTAGCTGTGGATTATTATCTTGTTATTTTAGTCATGTTCACAGCATTGGCTTGGTATATAATCCATGATGTGGCAAACTGTATAAAATGAATTATCTTGATAATAATTTAAAATGGACTTTTTACTTGCACATTTAGGTTGTTTGACAAAACTCACTGGTTCACTACATTGCATAGATATGGTCTTTCTTGACACCATTTGTCAGCTAGCTTAGGCTCCACCTTCACTTGACTCCATCCATACATGACTTTCCTTATTTGAATTTAAACCTTGACTTGTCTTACTTGACTTTCTGGTACTGAGGACTTCCCCTTTTTCTACCTCTGTGTTTGGACCGCATCCCTGTATGTTTAGTGTCTCGGCTCTGAGTTGGTGACAAAACTTGCCTTTGGTGAGTTGGATTGTAGGCCTAAATCATTCTGGTCGGTTGTCCCGATGTTTGGCACTGGCTCGAACTCCCCCTAGTCACTTGAGATGTTGGCTAAAACTGAAAGCTCATGTACTACTTATGGAAACTTATATAAATTCGCCCATGGAAACTAAAAAGGGCAAGAGCGATGAACTGCTAAAAATACTCCTCGAAGAGTATAAGAAAGGTCCAAAAAAGCAATGGTTCTTAAAAGCTATATCTAAACAATTGCTGGCCTTATATGTATATGTAAACATGCCCTGGATGCAAGCTGCAATTAGTTGTGCTTATCAACACACCTGAGATCCGAAGGGTTATGTAGGCCAAAAAGGCCATGAAATGAAATTGAATGATCCTAATGAACCTGGATCAACTTGATGTAGACATGATGCCTAAGTTGAATAAGCACTCTCTAAACAACTTATCCATTTGTGAGGCACAGCCATCCCCGGTGTTTATTTTGTCTAGCACAGAGTTTGTAGCTCCCCCTTTCTCCCAGTCCAAAGTGTCTTTTAGTTGAGTTTCGACAAGTCACCCCCTTTGCCCAACCTTGTTCCTAGCCTTCATCCTTAGCTAGCAGTTAGACCATGTCCGATGGGTGAGTTTGTCATTTAAGCTATTATGCAAGTGAATATAAATAACAACGGAATGAACAAATATGTTTAATGCCACTGAATGATGTTATACTTTAAGTTAAGCTGTGAGTATGATAAGAGGAACATGTCTTAGTCTACTGATATTATCTATCCTTGGTTGTATATGGACCTAGTCAAACCTAGTTTGACTATGGTCATTTCTTGGGATCTGTGATGATGTGGGCCATGTATGCCTATGGATGATGATTTGATGGTCCCACATACTCTTGATGATGATGCTATATGATGAGACATATGATTCAGATGATGACTGATGCAGTTCAGCAGGTTTTATTTTTACTTCAGATCATCAGATTATGCACTGTCCATATATGGTGGTCCGCCAAACTGCACACTAGCAACAGAAATCTTTCGAAAGTTGTCTCTTCACTACAAGTGAGAGAGGTATGGCCTTGGGGGCAAGCAATGAGCCAGGTACTGTCACCTGAATCCCAGCTCCTCCGTTTAGGCAAACTCCTAACGAAGCCAAGGGGGGTAGTCCCTAAAAAAGAGTTGTCTAAGGCTCTTTGTGTGTTTAAATGTTTTTGGTGATGTGATGCGGATGGGTGTTGTTTAGGAGTTTTTTGTATAGTGACTAGAACAGAATTAAACACGCAATCCACGTTGCAAAATTCACAAGATACAAATTCAGAAGATAACAATATACTTTGACTTAGAAATTAAAGCAAAGCATCCACAAGATAGAGATTAAACAAGTGACAAGGACATATGGTCCAGATTCAAAAGATATGTAAGAATTATTAAAGACCAGTGCCAAATGGAGTCAAATAAAAATACTTGTGATGCTGAAAAGAATAAGTAAAAAGTGTTGTTTGTGAGAACGTTTTGAATTTGTTCTTGGTAAATTTTGAGTGTTTTAGATTTTCTTGATTATTAGGATAAGACCAAGGGTATCAAAAAGAGTGGAACCTTATCCAAGAAAAATACTGGCAACCTTAGGTGATAGGTCGAGAGCACCCAGATTGCAAAGAGAGCAAGTGTGCTTGCGGCTTGACCGCCCTCGAGTCTGACAGTGGATTCCCGGCACCACCTCTTGTAGAAAGAACTCAGTAATTTGTCTTGGTTGGGGTTTTGGGTAAAAATTTTAATTAAAGTTATCACTTGTGAATTAACAAGTCTTCCACCTTTCTGAGTACTAGCCCAACCGTTTCCGGTTGGCAGAGCATACGGGTGTAGGACAGAAACCAAAGTAAATTAATTAAAGGGGTGTATGAGTTGAAAAGTTTTACTTAAGAGCACTTTGTTCAACTCTCCGACAGAGAGCACTCTTGACTTGATCTTATGACCACAGTTCAAGAGACTTGCTAATTAACAAATGCCTAATGCAGGGAATGATGCGATACTAAAATGCCCTCCGATAGAGGGTGCTCTTGACTTGGATTTGGCCAAGTTCAAGAGACTTTGGTTCGTTTTAAGAAGCAGATAGTAGTTTGTAAAAGCAATGTATCTCAAAATCAAATGATTAAACCATGTAATAGATTGGAAATATGTGAAATAATGCTTAACAATACTATTTGCAAGATAAAATGAAGCTTTGAACGAATCTAGTGTTCTACCACACAAAATCTAATCTAATAGGTGGGATCAATCTCCGAACAAGACCAACCACTAGAATCCACCAGTCCTGGAAACCTTCCAGCTAGCTGGATGTCCACAAGAAGCTGATGGGGGAACGAGAAACTACCACAAGACTATGTGGCCTTTGGGATACAATCCCAAAGCTAGCTATTCTCTAGTCACGGTTTGGAAGAGAAGTACAAGATGAAAAGTAAAGTATTGAATGCAAAATAAACTCTAATCTACCCAAGAATCTCTTTCAGGTCAAAGACCATACTCGGGAGAGCATGGGGGTAAATAAATCGGAAATGATAGCCACAATAACTTATTGAAATAAAAATTGATCTAAGAGCATATCATGGATCTAAACTAGAAAATCAAACCACTTAAGAGACTACAAGGCTTCCCCAAATGGGGAAGTGAATGTGGGGGCTTAAAAACCCCACTTGCAACTTTTCTTAAGAGAGTACAATTGCCCTTGGGAATGAAACCCTTGTAGGGACTTTGAAATAAACTACTTGTTAAAAAAAAACTTGAAACAAACTTCTAATGTCTTATTACAAAGGATAATCCTAATCTTTTTGGTTTGTTTTGTCCACTTGTCTTGATAGCTTGCTTGGATTAGAAGTCTCTTTATTTCACAAGAAGAGATCTACAATAAACAAATAACTCCAATACCCATTAGATGTTAGGAAAACAAAACAAGACTTGCAATTTTGAACTAGCCCTACCACTTGGAAAACGAAACTAAATAATGACAAAGAATGAGATCTAAAATACTAACTTTGCAATAATGTAAACTAACTACTAAGATTTAAACAAACTAACTAACAATCTTGTGTTTTTGTTGTGTTTTGTAGGTTTTAGGGCTAAGAAGGAGATGGACGAGAGGAGACCTAAGGGAAAAAGGAGGGAGACGAAAGGCTAGAGAGGAGACCTAAGGGCTAAAAAATGAAGAGGAAAGAGGCACCAAAGGTAGGGTGAAACGAACGGCAAAGAAGGGAAGGGCGAATGGAAGGAGATAGCCAAGCTAGAGATGGACGAGAGGAGAGAGAAGTAAGCCAAAAGGGATGGACGAATGGAGAAGAGAGGAGGAATAAGATGGGACGAGGGCTAGGTTTTGAAGGTTTTCTAGGGTAGACAAGAGCAAATAGAAGGCAAAAACGAAAGGGAAAAATGGTAGGATGAAGACAAACCTAGGGAGAAGTAGACCTAGGGCAAGGGTTTCAAGTGGAACACTTGAGGGTCTAGAAAACAGTGTCTTGGAAATCCTCCGGTTAACCGGTAATACGCCGACAACAAGTGTTGAAGAGAGCACAAGGGAACAAATCCCAAGCTATTCCCCAAGGTTGAAGGAACTTCAACCTTATGGCAAACTAATCTATGGCTTGAAAAGACAAGAAACTTCAACTTTGGATAAAAATCTAGAAGGGGTTTCCACAAGATGAAGGTAGATCAAAGTGACTAGTAACCAAAAAGTATTTTTAATGTTTGATGGAGAAGATCCAAACTCCCTTGTTTCTTAAATCTACAAAGCTAGAACTCCTTTGGTCTTATGTAGAGTGAAGATATACCTGCAAGAACCTTAAGCATAGATAATATATATGTAACAAAATATTCAAGTGAAAAGAACTAGATACATGCTACTTGTGCTAGATTGTTAGCCATCTTGAACATGATCTACAACTTAAGAGCCTCAAATAAAATGTAAAACAATATCACCTTAATCTCAAGTGAAGCAATGCACATCAAGAGCCTCCACGTTTTTGACCTCCAAAGTCTCAACTTTATTAACAATAAAAAGTACTTACAATTTCATCAGAGTTTCGATGCATAAAGAATCCATGAGATAATAACCCCAAAAGGCCTCTCTTTATAGTAAAATCCTAAGCTAACACCCTAGGTTGAATTGGCATAGACAAGTAAGTCGAATTCCAATCAAAGGTAGGCTTGGAGAGCTAATACAAGGGACAAACTCGAGTTTGTGGTAGGTTGAAGTGAATAGGTGACAAACTCGACTTGGAAGGAGGCATAGGAAGTATCACCAACCAATAACAAAGTTCCAACAAGGATAAACGCGAGCTTAGGGTAGATTGACGTGAGGATTGAGAGTGATGCGAGTTGGTTGGTAGAGAGACAAGTGTAGTGTGGTAGGTATTAACTCGAATGGTAGAAGGAGCCAAGCTTGGTGAGTCATGAGGGCATCACTAACCAATAGACACACTCCAACTAGGATTCACGTGAGGTCAAAGAGAAATGACGTGAGCTTAGAGGATGGCGAGTTGGTATGGTGGGTGACAAGTGGTGGTTTGGTAGGTATGAATTCGAACTAGCAAAGGGAGCCAAGCTTATGGATTGGGTGAGTCATGAGGGCGCCCATCCTAGCTTTAAATGCAAACCAAACAAGCCACTTACCACATGACAACTCACTAAATCGAATTTTTGCATGAGGAGGGCGAATTGGCTCAATTGGATCATCTTCTGGTGACTGGATAGTTGACTGGAATCACTTGGAGTTGATTGGAATCCTCATAAATGTCTATTGCCATGTCATTTAGCCTTTTATTTTAATCAAATTGATTAAATTTGGAGAGATTTGGATTATCTCCAAAATATTCAATTTTATTATTTTAATTAATAATTTCTCTGTAAATGACTTTTTAGAGAAAATATTAATTATGAGGCTGAATTGACATCCGAAAGTTGGGTTTTGCTGCTCCATGGGTCATGTGTGATTTTTGGCTTATGAAACGAGCCATCAAACACTAAATTCGGACCCCGGATGCCTGACATATTATAGACCCAAATTTCTCTATTTAAACTATAGAGAAATTTAATTAAAATTTAAAAATAATTACAAAATTAAAAACCCCAATTCCGATGCGTCCGGTAAAAATTTTTCGAAATTTTTTCTGGGCGTCCTAGAGACTTAGGACATGACCAAAACCTATTCTAATAGTGTCTAGTAGGTTTATACATTATAGTTGGACCCTAATAACCCCCCATGGCAAAAATTTCCAAAATCAGGCATTCCAGCTTTGGAGGAAACGAGAGAAAAACCAAGAGATTATATCTCGCCTGAAGCAAAGTATAATCTGACGGTGAAAAAACTCCCCGGAATACCTTAGTTGTTTAATCCAGTCATGGGGAACCAAGCCACTCATACCCTACTAGCACACTTTATTACAAACCCCCATGGGGCCATGGTCATGTTGACTCAAAAAACAAAACAGGCTAACCATAACTGGCTAGCCACAAAATGTTGAATCATCTGATACACTAGAGTCAAACACTAATCATGTTTGTCAAATGGCAGCTCTCCAGAAAATCCAACTATGGTACAAAAAAGTTGGTAACAGGCCCTACAGTTGGCCCATCAGGGCAACCCATGGTGTATGAGTACACATTCTTAGTAGATTTGGGTCTTTTGGATCCAATGAGACACTTATCTTTCAGTTTCAGGCACTTCTGACAGTGATGGATGCACTTTTACACTTGTTGACCAGATTTGGGGCTGATTTCCCAGCCTGAGCAACAGGGGCCATGAGAGGCCAGTTCACCTAGGGCGTTGTATGAGATGGGGTGGTCCAGCCACTTGTTATTACCATTTATGCCCTCTTCTGGAGAGCCTGGTGGGCTCAGTTTGACAGCGCAGGTGCCCTAGGAGGCAGTTTCCACACTTTCACAGTTACCGAGGCAGTCTAGAAATGGCATAAAAGGGTCACTGAGAAATTCGATTTTGGAAATTGAGGCAAGGTTTTGGCACTTGATTTTCACAGAGGTCTTCCAGGGTGAACCCCCTATCTTCCAGTCAGTTTTCATCATTTGGGTGGGTCCACAGAGGCCACAGGAGGATGTTTATTGCTTGTCTATCACAGATTTTGAGGACAGATTTGATCATTTATATTTATTTTGGACATTATATTATTTTATTGTGCCATGGGGATGAGCTAGTAAGGATTGATGCCTCCTAGCCCCACCATTAGCTCCATGTGTCATGTCTTAGTCATATGAGGTGGGTTTTTGTACTTTTACCCCCTCTAGTGGATGACATCACCCTCCTTGAGTATCTTTTAGCTATGACATCATCACCTTTTTAAGTGATCCATGTGTTATGTTATTATGGTTCATCTTAGCCATTGATTATGTATTGAGATCTTTTAATCTCAACCACTCATTTTCATGTTGTATTGTAAAGTGGTATAGGGTTTTGGTCTTTATTATCCTATATAAGGAGGAGACCCCCTATTGTATAGCTCACCTTTGGGCTCTGGAAAACTTGGAATGAAAATAATATTTTGGAGATCTACTTCTTGGCTTTGATTGGGTTTCTCTTGCATGTGTTCTTGGATATCTTGCTTCTAGACATTGTTTGTTTTTCAGGTGAAATCGACTTCAAGAGAGGGAGGCCGAATTTCTCAAGCTAGCTCATCGAATTGCTTTGTGGGAAGATTGTAGGGGTTGCTCACATCCCCCATGGGCAAATCAACTTCATAGAGAGGGAGTTTTTCAATTGTGCTTTGTCCATTGATTGCTTTCTTGATATGACATGCTTAGATCTTATGGATTTGTAGATCAAATCTAACTTGATGTAGTTTGATTTGCAGGTTTTCATGAGACATATTTCCTCCTAAAGTTTTCCTGCTATTGGTTGAAGACACTTGGATCAAGCTTGGAATTGTAACTAGGGCAAGAATTCTGCATATGCTAAGAGGCCGCAAGCTTTTGAGGTAAGAGCTACAAGGTACGTATTGTTTTCACTTCCTATCCATCCCAATGGACAAAATTGTTAGATTATGGTAACTTCGAGATGTCCTCCATGACTCAAATGCCTTGCATGGAGGGACATTAGTACCATAGGCATCAGGATGGAGTAGAGAGTGAGATGCACTCTACTCAGTGGCATGAGCCCAACAGGGGCTGCATGCGGAGCTTCAGGGGAGATTGACCTATGCATGCATGGGTTTTGCATGACCTGCCAGTATTCAGTGAATACATGCAAAAGTGACCTTGCACCGGGAATTAGGGTTTTGGCAAACCTAATTCATCGGTGAGATTATTTATAGAGGCAGGGGGTCCCTAGATGGGGTTACTCAGTTGCATTATCAGAGAGAGATACTGCTAGAGTGTGGAGGACGAATCTGTCCATGTGGGTGACTTTATGAGATAGGGAGGAGCTGCTGTAGGAGCTAGGAAGGTCAAATCTGAGCTAGATCAGTGACCTTAAGTTCCAGAGAGACTAGATCTCCAGGACTGAGCTAAGAGAGCTTCACAGTGTGATTACTGATTTAAACAAACTAAATAAATGCCAATCAATCAACTCAACCACCCACTCGACACCTTACACATCATCAATTCGTGAGCTTAGTGAAGGAGGGCGAATTTGCTTGGAGAGATCCACTTGTGCTAACTGTATACTAAACTGAAGTTGATTGGAGATGACAGGAATCTTCATTAATGCCCAATGCCATGTCAATTAGCCTTTTATTTTATTCCATTTGGATTATTTCAGAGAGATTTGGATTATCTCCAAAATAATCATTTTTATTATTTTAATTAATAATTTCTCTGTAAATGGCTTTTTAGAGAAAATATTAATTATGAGGCTGAATTGACATCCGAAAGCTGGGTTTAGCTGGTCTATGGGTCATGTGTGATTTTTGGCTTATGAAACGAGACATCAATCACTGAATTCGGACCCCAGACGACTAACATATTACAAATTTGAATTTCTCTATTTAAAGTATAGAGAAATTTATTAAAATTTAAAAATAATTAAAAACCCAAATTCGACGAACCCGGTAAAAAAATTTCGAAATTTTTTCTGAGGGTCCTAGAGACTGGGGACATGACCAACACCTATTCTAACAGTGTCTAGTAGGCTTATATACATCAGTTAGACTCTAATAACCCCCCATGGCTAAAATTTTCAAAATCGGGCATTCCAGCTTTGGAGGAAGCAGGAGAAAACCTCATCAATTATAGTTCAGCTAGAGGCAAAGTATAATTGACAAGGGAAAAAACTCCCTGGAATACCTTAGTTGCTTAATCAAGTCATGGGGGACCAAGACACTCAAAATCCCACTAGCACACTTTATTACAAACCCCGTGGGACCATGGTCATGTCGACTGAAAACAAAAAAACTGGCTGGGCAAAAATATCGGATCATCTGATACACTGGAGTACAAACATTCATCATGTTTGTCAAATGGCGGCTCTTCAGATAATCCAACTATGGTACAAATAAGTTGGTAACAGGTCCAATCATCGTTGATTGGTTATAGGGTCTCCCCCTAGGTCTTGATTCATCTCGATCTAAAGTGAAGAGTGCCTCGGTTGACGTGACTCCCAGCTTGCATTGGGAACCGTGGCATCTCTTGGGTCACCTCTTTAGTTGTCCATCTCCTCTACCATCCCGGATGGGAAACCTTTAGGGACAACTACAAGTTGTGTGATAACAGGTGTCATCAACCTCCCAAATCCTCTCAAATGTGTCAACAAGCCTTTTCCAAGTGTATCAACTCATTTCTCCAAGTGTCAAAGAGGATCTCTCTTGGTTTTACTATATAATGAGGCCCCATTCTCTCATTTAAACTAGTTCGAGTCGCATGAGTAGAAAACTTGTCATTGTAATAATTTTTATTGTGTATTGTTGGAATAAAAGCAAAAGCTTTGGAGGCTCATTGGTGTAGTGTGTTTTGTTGGATGATCATGGCTACACATGTTTGAGGTAACCTGTATGTGATTAATTTTCTCTTGCATTCTTGTATGGTGGATCTAGCCTTGGTAGGATTGTTCTCAATTGATAGGAAGAAATTGTTTAATAAGCTTATTACTTAATTTCGTTTGCTCATATATGTTTAAAGACTTAGATCTAAGATTTCAATAAGATTATTACTATGTTGCTCTAAATTTTTCTATGTATGTGTAACTAGATCTCACAAACCATTTTGCAAGTGTTTTATGAGTAGCTGCAGGTAACCATTGGATAGGAACTTGAACAAGCTTGTTCACCCTCTCTCCAAACTTCCATGTGGTTTAGTCCAATAGCACTCCACCTGAAGCTTTCATAGTGATTCTCATCTGGCATCGGGCCTATCTCTCCTTCTCCTTCTCCTTCAAACAAAAAAGCATTTTTTTTTCTTTGGTTACTTGGGCTTGTTGCTTAGATCTTATTTCAATATAAATTCCTATCATATTTTCAGATCTGATTTATAAGTTTTACATGCTTAGATCTAGATTGTTTTAAAGAAAGATTAATCATTTGTTTAATTAGATCTCGCTTCAAGAAAGTATTTCTTTTACAAGTCAATCATTTGTAGATCATAAGACTTGTTAGATTACCTTTCTTCTTTAGGTATCATAAGTTCATATTTAGCAAATCTAAAGTGCTTTCATTGGCTGTCCCAAAAGGCAAGCCAAGATGCACAAGAAAGCTTGCTTTCTTGTGTTCATTTTTTGCATTTTACTCTTAGAATTTATTTTTGCAAACTTTTTAGTAATTTTTTTGGTTGTCCAAAAACACGTGTGTTTTTGGGCACTTTTTTTTAACTAATAACTCGCTGGTTTTTAGCAAGTTTAAGAAAAGAGAGAGAAAAACTATGGCGAATTTTCGAAGTTTTGGCCATCCAGGAGATCTCAGGACCTCTCTTGTTCAACAAGCTTATTTTTCCAAAGAATTGTAAGCTTAGTGATACCATTCTACAAGGGATCACAAGCATTTCTATATTGTAATAAGTGATACAAAATAAGAGCAAGTGGGCTACCCAGCACCCACACCCCATCCCCCCTGGGGGGATTTCGCATTTTTTATGGCATGATTTTTTCTAACAAGTCTTATTTTTTGTTTAAACACAAACACACACGCACAACAGGTTGTATACTTTCAAATTTTAAGCATCATAACTTTTGTTTTAGTCTATTCTTTTTTGCTTCAAACTTGGCATTGCTTTCCCGAAGTATGCTCTCGCCGTCACATAAAGGGCTTTGCATCAGTACGTGATCGGATTATCAAAAAAGAGACTCTTTGCCTATAGTAATTAGCAAAACACTTTACTTTATTTATTTACCTTTTGCAATCAAACGGAACATATATTTAGTTTACAACTCAAAGTATGCTCTTTCCCCTTGCAAGCATTTGCCTGCGCCTGTGGGAAATCAGAATGAGTTGCAACTACTCCTTAATTCTTCACATCTAATAAAAACTCATACTAATAAAATTAACTACTCTGAACATAGTGAAAATCCGACACTCAAACCTTAATTATTGTGTGGGGAAATTTCTCAGGAGAAGCGGGAACCACTGGGAGGCGACCTCGGGGCACAGTTAGGCTACACCATTGTTGGTGTAGTGTTGAACACCGCCCTTGACACTCCATTCCAACCCACACGTCTTTGTGAGGATCCGCCTTTAGTTAACTTCCAGAAATTACTCCTTGTACCTCACGGTATATCTAGGGCTCCCTTTTTCCCGTAATCAAGTTTCATCCTATAATAAACTAAAACTGATCAAGAAGCACTCGCAAAACATTTACAATACAACCGCATACTTTTTCGACTCCATTATTAGCGCTGATTTTGTTTACTTTCATTTTTCAAATCTTTGATTCAAATGTCATGTGTTATGTGATTATATTATGCTGTTGATCTAAATTTATATTTGCAGGTGAATTTTGCTTTCAGTTAATCTATTTCAAAAAACTCCTAAACAACTTACCCATTCAAAACTAAAATGCTTAAATAGCCTTAGTAACTCATAGGGACTACCCCCCTTGGCTTCGTTAAGAGTTCTGCCTAAATGCAAGAGTCAAGATCAAGTGACAGTACTTGACTCGAGACTTGCCACCGAAGGAACGCACCCAAGCAGCTTGAAGATTTATGTTGCGATAACCCCCGGGTGCATGTTCCGGCGGCAACAGTTACAAACATCAAACAATGAAAATTTGTAAATGTTTTGTTTGATTTTGAGGAACCTATAAATGTTATCAGTTTTAGATTTTGTAATGATATGCCAAAGAAATTAATATACATTTTCATAAGTTCAATATTATTTTATTGAATAAGATGAATATCTAATATATGATTGTGTGTCTAGGTAAAAGATCAGTACAAGTTTATATTGATACCTCAAGAGTTTATATACAATGATGGGAATAGTTGCTTATATCGCATCTGATCCATTATGGCAGTGGTAAGTCTAAAACAAACCAGTCGCAACAAAAGCTTTGTTTCTGATTTCTAATACAATGTGTATTTCCCATAGTGCTTTATTATTTTTTTCTATGTTATAATGAGTTACCAAGTACCTGTCAAGTCATGGCACTGGGAAGGACAGTGTATTTCATATGGCAGATTACTATCCTGCTTCTATCCCTGTTGAAGTGGGCTTTGTTATTACCTATTTTGTACAAATAGTTGAAACCTTATTGAGTCGCCAGTGTTGCAACACATCAGTGTTCACTTCCAGAGTACCTGGGTTTTAGATTGCAGCAGTTAGCCAATTTTGGCTAGCCGGTTTTTGTTTTTAGTCGATATGACCATGGCCCCTTGGGGGTTTGTAATAAAGTGTGCTAGTAGGATTTTGAGTGGCTTGGTTCCCCATAACTTGATTAAGCAACTAAGGTATTCCAGGGAGTTTTTTCCTTTGTCAATTATACTTTTCCTATAGCCGAGCTATAATCGATGAGGTTTTCTCCCGCTTCCTCCAAAGCTGGAATGCCCGATTTTGAAAACTTTAGCCATGGGGGGTTATTAGAGTCTAGTTGATGTATATAAGCCTACTAGACACTACTAGAATAGATTGTGGTCATGTCCTAGGTCTCTAGGACCCTCAGAAAAAATTTCGAAAAAAATTTACCGGGTCCGTCGAATTTGGGTTAATTATTTTTTAAATTTTAATAAATTTTTCCGTAGTTTAAATGGAAAAATTTCAATTTGTAATATGTCAGTCATCCGGGATCCGAATTCAGTGATTGAAGGCTCCAGCCTTAAGCCAAAAATCATTCATGATCCCCGGACCGGTTTATCCTAAGTTTCAAACAATTATTTGGCCTCATAATTAATATTTTCTCAAAAACTCAAAAAATGAGAAATATTAATTAAAATATTCAGAAAATAATAAATTGGAGATAATTCAAATCTCTCCAAAAAAGGCCAAATTGAATAAAGTAAAAGTCAAAATGACATGGCATAGAGCACTTAAGATGATTGCAATCAACTCCAGGTCAGTTCAGTTGGCAATCGAAGCACTGGAGATGACTTCTACTTAGGATTTTCGCCCCCTCCTTTAGCTTGGACGTTTTTGTGATGTGGCACTTGGTTATTGGCTTGGTGACGGTTACAATGGAGAAGGGAGGATGCCTTGCCCATGTGGAGGCCAAGTCACCCTCTCTTCACCCACAAGAGCTCAGTTTAACTCAAAATCAAAGGCTTGATTCTCTCTTTGCATGCCAAATTCGTTTTAGGGTTTTGGTAGCTTAGTTTTGCTATATAATGAGGGCTTCTCTCCTCATTCTTCATGGATAATTGTTGTAAACTTACTCTGCTCATATTTGTAAAGAGCTTGTAGCTATTGCTACCTTGAGGAAATAAAGTTGGCTTTGGAGGCAAATGATGTGCATTTCTTTTGGTTCATGAGTAAATAATCTTCATTGTTGAGGTAATATCTGTGGTTATTTCATTATGCAATTTCAATCTTGGTTATATTTAATGCTTAGATCTCTTTATTAAGAGCATAGAACAAACATTTGATGGTACAAGTTGTTTGTTAGTTTTAGGCTTGAATAGTCTTGAGAGTACAAATTGCAATCGGTCTTACTACCTTGTCTCTTTTTTCATTCTTGTCTAACACTCTAAATTTAACCAAGTATTGTTTGTATAAGTGTTGTATGCTTGCAGATTCTCAAAAGGTTGAGATGAGATGAACTCAATTGTCTCTCCCTCTTTGCCACCATCAAAAAACTTGTTCTAACTATTTGTTTTCAAGAAACCTCCCAAAGGCAAGATCTAAAGTTTGCTTCTTCCATCAACAAGTCTATTTCTCAAACTGGTTACCGGTTACTTGTAGGAAACCCTAAGCTTCAAGTTTAAAACTCTTTTGGTCCCTTTACTTGGCCTTGTTTGGCCCTCATTCCTCTCCTCTTTTCGCTGTTTGTCTCCCACTTTTGGGCTGCGCATTGAGTTGACTGTCCACCCTATTGGCTGCTCATTTAGTTGATTGTCCACCACTTCATTGGCTGCCCATTGAGTTGACTGTTCACCACTTCATTGGCTGCCCTCTATCCACTTCATTGGACTGTCCATCGCCCACTTTTTGGACAGCCCTCTCCTCCTCTTACCAACCGTTCCCCCACTTGTCCAACCTCTCCTTCTCCCATTCGTTTTTTCTCTTTTACAAAAGCAACAAAAACAAGTTGGAAGTTAGAGGTTGTTTAAAGTTTTAGTTGTTTCATACTTTGAGGAGTTAGTAGTTAGGCTTTGTTAGATCTCATATTTCATGCTTGTTAGCTAGTTTCATTAAAAGTTAAAACTTGCATTTAAAAAAAACGAATGAGCATATAGAATAGTTGGTTAAGTTTGCATCTTAGATTTCCATTTCTAGTCTAGATCTTATATTTGGTTTATTGTTTTTTCTTACTAATATCTAATGGGTGCTTGTTGAAGAAGATTTGAGCTTGTGTAGTTTCTTGGAAGTAGAGGAGATTTTGTGGATTTGAGACTTAAAGAAGATCAAACACACAAAACCAAGAAGAGATTTGAGCCATCATTGAACCAAGAAGACCAAGATTTTCACTCTCCTTTTGTACACTCATAAGAGTGATCGTAATCTAAGTCTTTATTTTCTGCTAAGTCCTTCAAAGGGTTAAAATCCCAAGGCACTTGTAATTCGTTAATAAAAAGCTAAGTGGAGGACTCCTCCGCTTTTTGGGTCTTTCTTCCCCATTTGGGGAAGAGTGTTGTCGCATGCTTAGTTTAGATCTCTTTCTTTCAAGTTTATAGATCAAATCTTTCATTTCTTGTACTTAGATTAAAACTCCATTTCAAAGTCTTGACTAGAGTAAGCTAACTTTGGAATTGCATCCCAAAGGCCACATAGCTTTGTGGTAGCTTCTCGTTCCCCCATTAGCCTCCTTGCTAAAGTTCCAGCTAGCTGGAAAGTCTCAAGGACTAGTGGTTCTAGTGATCAACCTTGTTCGGAGGTAGATCCCACCTTTAGATTAATTTTGTTTGGTAGAATACTAAGTTTGTTTCTAGTATATTTCAGTCATTTTGTTATATTTTGCTATAGTCATTTCACTTTCTGTTATCTAAAGCTTCATTTGGTTCTTCAAAGTTACAACTGTTTCTGCTTCATAAAAAGAACCAAAGTTTCTTGAACTTGGCCAAATCCAAGTCAAAGAGCACTCTCTGTCAAAGAGCATAGTAGTTACTGCATCTCCCTAGCATTAGGCATTTAGATTAATTAAAGTCTCTTGAGCTTTGGTCTTAAGACAAAGTCAAGAGCGCTCTCAATCGGAGAGTTGAACTGTGCTCTAATAATAAAATATTCCAACTCACACTCCCATAATTAATTCATCTTGGTTGTTATCTGACACCTATATGCTCTGCCAACCTAAAAGGGTTGGGCTAGTACTCAGAAAGGTGTCAAATTTGTTAATCTCATAAGCGATAATCTAATAAAACTTTACTCCAACCAAGCAAACCAGCGTTAAATACTGAGGTTGCTTCCTAAAACAGGTGGTGCCGAGAATCCAGTGGTCAGACTCGCGGGCGGTTAAAACATTGGACACCTATCCTCTTGAATCTGGGTGCTCTCGACTTATCATCTAAGAGGTTGCCAGTATTTTTCCCTGTTGGTTTTGCTCCTTTTTATCCTTGTGTTCTTGACAGCCTAATAAACAAGATCACTAAAACATTCAATAAACCAAGATTAATTCGCAGGGCGATCTCACGAACATCACCACTTTGAACTATTGTATCAAGCAACCCAAGCATTCAAGACTATTTTTTGACTCCATAAGGCACTGGTCCTTGACATCATTTTATTTGCTTATTATCTATCTGGAGCATTTATATTTCCATGGTTGTCTTGCTTTAAATTCACCAAAGTGTTCATTTCTCAAATCTCTTGTCTCATATTGCAACGTGGATTGCTTCATTATCTTGTGTTATTTCAATTGTTAAAATTGTGATCTCTCAACATTAAAAAACTCCTAAACAACACCCATCTGCATCACTTCATCAAAAGAAACGTTATAAAACATAAGAGCCTTAGTGAAACTCTTTGTAGGGACTACCCCCCTAGCTTTGTTAGGAGTTAGCCTAAACGGAGGAGCTGGGATTCAAGTGACAGTACCTGGCTCATTGCTTGCCCCCAAGGCCACACCTCTCCCACTTGTAGTGAGGAGACAGCTTTCGAAAGATTTCTGCTGCTGGTGTGCAATCTGACGGACAACAGGCTTGAAATTATAAATTGAAGATTGTTCATAAACTATGGATGAGACTCTTTTCTAACAATTGGTTAGCAACCTTATATATCCTCCCAATACAAGAACTGACTTGAGTTTTGCAGTTTGATTAGCAGATGAGTTCATGGCGCCACCTAAGAAGAATCATTGGAATGCCATGAAAAGAATCCTAAACTATGAAAAGGGGACTATAGAGTTTGGTCTCAACATTTCTTTTTTAATGTGAGAAATTTCAGCAACTTGGCTTCACTGATTCAGATTGGGCAGGGAAAATAAACAATAGGAAATCTATTACCAGGTATATGTTCAGACTTGGTGCAAGTACAATTCTGTGTAATAAGAAACAAGCCACTGTTATGCTGTCTTCTACAGATGCAACATACAAACTTACAAAGCAACAATTGGTGCAGCCAGAGAAGCAGTATGGTTGAAGAGCTTACATGGTTTGGTAATAGAGCAGGTAGTAGCCAGTGCCTTGTTTTGTGATAACGAATGTATTAAAGATGAGAAAGAAACCTTATAATCATGCTCGTACCAAGCATACCAAGGTGTATTACCATTATATTTAACAGTTAGTACATTATCGCATAATCGGAGTGCATTAAAGCTAACAAAGACTCGTGTTCATCATGCTCATACCTAAAATATTGTTACCCCTTGACATGTAGGGGTGACTTGATGATCGTTGTGTGTGTGTTCTTCCATCTAATCCAACAGTTCCACAAATGAGATCTATGGCTTGCCCATAGACATTTGCCAAAGACACCTCTGGCCTACTCAGATCACCATGATATGTGCCAAAGATCGATGTGGACAGTCAACTGACACCAGCTTTATGACATATGATATCTAGCTCACTCATGGTAAATGCTTTCTTATGTGTAGAAATGACCATAGGGTGTCGATGATGCTACTCTATAATGGCTCATGAATCTTAGATGGTTGTTTCATATCTAAGGATGCATTGTGGTGTGGTTATAATTTTTCCTTCGATCAAGTGTATGACCTTGTGAGTCAGGTGAATCCCTAGGGATTTAAGTATGTGCGACACTCATTTCACGCCATTTACAGCATTTTACCTAGCCAATTTCCATGCCATATCATTTCACCCATTTCCATCATGTCCCCCTTTTGCAATTAACTTATCATATGTTATGTTCCAATGTATCTATACTATTCCCATGTACGAATGCCTAAGCTAAAGTTAAAAGAGTCAAAGTACTCTATGGATGATGATGCTAAGTTATAAATGTAATATATGTGAGCAATGCCCGCTTGCAAGAAGCCAGGTTCCATATGTCCCAAGTTATCAAAGGCAAAACTAAACCAAAGGGACCTTAAAAACGTAAAATAAATCAAATGAAAGGGGATCACAAAAAAGAGGCACAAGGAAAGCGTAACTCAAGAAAAAGCTCTTCTTCTAAGCCATGTTACCAACTATTTTGTACAATAGTTGAACTTTTATTGAGCCGCTAGTTATTGAACATGATCCATGTTCATTTCCAGAGTTCAGAGGTTCAGATGTTCTGGACTTGGCCTATTTTGGCCATCTTTTTAAATTTTTGTTTTGAAATGACCATGCCCCATGGGGTTTGTAATAAAGTGTGCTAGTAGGGTGATCTGAGTGGCTTGGTTCCCTAAGACTTGACAGTCAAATAAGGTATTCCAAGGAGTTTTTTCCCTAGTCGATTATGCTTTCCCTTTAGCCGAGCAATAATCGATGAGTTTTTCTCCTACAACCTCCAAAGCTGGAATGCCCGAATTTGGCGGTTAGGCCTTGGGGGGTTATTAGAGTCCAACTGTAAAATATGAACATACTAGACACTATTGATGTGTTCTGTGGTCATTTCCTAAGTCCCTAGGTGTGCTAAAACATTGTCCAAAAAAAAATTTACTGGACGCACACAATTTTTTTAATTTTATATTTTTTAATTATTAAATTTTTCAAATAATTAAGCCATTTTTTATATAGTTTAATTGAAAATTTTCAATTTGTAATAATTAAGTGGTTTGGGGGTGGATTTTGGCAAATGGAGGCTCATTTTCTAAGCCAGAGTATCCATTTAACCCCTGTTGTCCACTAAAGTTGCACCATGGTGGACAACTTGTAAACCACAGAAAACTTGAACAATGTTATTGTTCACTTGCCAAAGTTCAATGTTCATCAGGCAAAAATTTTTGCCCTTTGTAATATTTTGCATGTCCAGACCCTGCGGGGATTTTGTAATAAGTTGGTGTAGCATGAGTTTTTTATGAAAGGTTTGGCCTTCCTTAACATTTGTTATCAGGGGAATACTCTAGAGTGTTTTTTCCTTAGGAATTATATGTTACTCTTCACTGACATATAATTCCCGAGTTTTTCACTCACCTCCAAAGCTGGAGTGTTTCCATGATGGCGAATTTTGAGGGGTTATTAAAACCTATTGAAATGTATTTTTGTAACATGCTAGCCATCAGTATTGAGTCATATGGACATGCACTAGGTCCCCTAGAAATTTTTGAGTCATTCTGAGAAAATTAATTTTTCTCATTTTATGAGTTTTTATAATAATTTAATTAAAAAATGAGAAAAGTGATAAAAGTTGGGTTAGGAGGTGAAATTGGACATGGGGGTGCTCATTTTATAACCCAGAGCACCCATAAAAGCCCTAAACCCAGTTTTCCTAAGTATTGAGGGATTATTATTCACTCAGTCAAATGTTTCTCCAAAATATTAAAAAAGCATTTTTTATTTCAAAATAATGGATTCGGAGAAAATCCAAACTCCTAAATAAAAGGTAGGTGGTCTGGGGAGTTGGATGGAATGACATGGCAGGAGCATTAAAGAGATTTACCAACCAAATATTAGAGCTTTCATTCAAGGATTTGATTGCTATGACATGGCTCCTCTTGAGATATGTGCATTCCTCCCTAAGGGAGACGTTTTTCCACATGTGGTAGCCATTGGGTAGAGGGAGGAGTTTACAATGTAAGGAGGGAGGGCGCATTCCATAGGTGGCCACTCCTCCATTTAATAGAACTCCAATCTAGCATTAATTCAGTGGATTGGGATCTACACATGTCATTCCCATGCCCTAGATTGCTCTCCTCAACCAATTCAAATTCTCTCTTTGAGAGTCTTATTTAAGCAAGGTCTCTTGCTCCATTTTTCCTATGGATGCATTGAACCTCTGCTATTTTGTACATTGCTATTGTTGAATAATATTTTGAAGACTTCGGAGGTCTATGGTGCATTCTTGTTGGAGCTCTACATGAGGTGACATTGTTGCATTTTCTTTTCATTTATCATTACATGCTTGCAATATTGTTGACTTAGTTTATTTGAATATAGAAACAAGTATTTACAGTTGATAATTTACTTGTTTGTGCTTAGATATTAGGAGATTCAAATGTAACAAACAGTATTCGGTTGTACTCAAGTTCATTTGGTTTCATTTTACTCTAACACACTAAGATCTTCATTGTTGTTTGCAAGTTTTGGTGATTGTTTGAAGTTGTAGGTCACAAGCTCACGGAGATTTGGAGTTCAGTTACTCTTCTTTTTCTTGGGCAACTTTTATCTAACACTTCTTGCATACAGATTTCTCTAAAGGCACCTACAAAGAAGAGCATTGGAAAACTAAGGCTCATCCATAAAACTTCAAATCTACATTCTTTTCTTCCCCTTTTTTGTTATTTTCTAAGTATTTGAGTTGTATATCCATACATTTCTTGCAAGTATTTTCAGATCTATAATACTTAGAAATCACATTCTAGATTAGATCCAAGCTTTTAAAAGTCCATTTTGCACTAGATCTAAGCTAGATTTTGAAATTTCTTATACTTGGAAAATTTTTCGAAGTGTAAATTTTTTCAATTTTTTTTCTTTTTTATTGGCTTTCTTATCATTTTCTAACACTTTTAGCTTGTTGGTTTTTAGCAAGCCTGCACATAAAAGTGAAGATTTGGAGTGACCAAGACCATCAAAAAAGGCTTAGAACCATCCAATGGACACCCATTTTGTTGTAACACCTTTTGTACACTATTTGTAAGCTCTTAGATCCAAATTTAATGGACTAAGAAGCATTTTATTTTCAGCATACAATTGTAAAGATTTTAAACGAGAGCAGGGGGGTGACCAGCACCCACATCCCATTCCCCCTGGGGGGATTTGAGTTTTTTGCCAATTTCGTGGATAAATTTTTCTAACTCACATTTTCTCACACACTCACTATTTTAGTGCAGGGTGTATACTTTTGACTTGTGTTTTGCTTTTCAATCATTTCATTTTCACAAAAGTAGAGTAGAAATAAAACCACTCTTCGTCGCCACGAAGTATGCTCTCAACTTCACCCAAAGGCATTTGTTGATTAGTGGAGGTTGATCAGAAAAGTGACGCATAAGTTTGGCCATTTACATAATATTTCAAGCATTGTGTTTTCATTTTCATAACTATATTGCTTAATAAAAAGAACCTAAAGTCTCTTGAACTTAGTTGAAAAGCAAGTCAAGAGCGTTTTCTGTCGGAGGGTCAGTGGTTACTTGCTTCAAATTGGAATAAATCATTTGCCTACACTGCGTATGCTCTATCCACCAGCAATTCGTCTAAGCTATGGGATACCAAAAGCAGTTGGAAGCACTCTTTAAATTTTCACATTTAACTTAATCAGTCACCTAATAAAATTAACTACCCACAAGATAGTGAAAATCCGGCACTTCGAAACTAGATTTTGTGTGGGAAAATTCTGCCTGGGGGCACTGGATCACTGTACTTAGACCTTAGGGCACCGTTAGACTACATCCTTGTTGGTGTAGTGTTGAACACGCGCTCAAGGCTTTGGCAGCCAACATGTCCTTATACGGAGCCACCAATCTTTAGATTTCCGGACATTCCTCTCTATACCTCACGGTATCTCGAGATTCCTATTCTTCCATAATAAAGATTCACCCTTAATAATTTAAAATCAACCAAGAGACATTGCACAACATTTCCCTTTTCAGCGTTGTCAATATCACAACACTTCCCTTTTCACTCCTTCTCCTTCTTACCTTTCGCTTGCCTTCACTTCTTTGCTTCTCTTTTTTCTCTCTTGCTTTCACTAGCCTTTATTTTGTGTTGCCTTTTTCTTGCTTCTTCCTTGTTTCTTTTTTGATCTCTTTCATTTTGGTTTGTAGCTTATTAGCTTACATCTAGTTTCAAATTTGTGAATTGCATTAGTTACATTAGTTTGCATTTAGTTTCCTAATTCATACTCAACTTGCATCCAATCATACTTAGTTCATTTATATGTTAGTTTTCATTCTTAGATCTTTATTAGTATTTGCATACTAGTTTAGTTTAGATCTAATTTTCAAATCCTGTTTTGATTTTTCTAATCCACTTATAAGTGCTTGTCTAGAGCTCTCATTGTAGGCGAGCAAAGAGGATCAATCAAGAAAAGAAGCCCAAAAGCTAAAACAAGCAAGCAAAATACCAAGACAAAGAAGCAAAACCAAAAGACTACTTGAAAAGCACTCCCATTCTATCTCCCTCTTCTTCATTTCCCCATCTGTTCTAAGTGCTTTCAAGAGAAGAGGAAAACCAAAAAAGCATTGTAACACTTAACAAAGAGCAAGTGGGATAAAGGATCCTGTTATCACACCATAGTAGCAGGGCTACTATTCTTGTACAGCAGATATCTACACATTCCAGAGCTTCCATTATTCCAGAGCATGGCTATATATTTTGGATCACTCATGATCAGCAGTATATTATTCAGATTTATGTATGACCTTGTGTCAAGGCTGAGCCTTGAGAGTTCAGATTTGATGACCGATGTGACCCTTTATCCCATATAGTTTCAGTTCAGTGCTTACAGATGTATTGCAGCAGTGTTTCAGATGATACATGATGACTACTATTATGATGATGTTGTATGATCTATGGATATGTTATCACTGACTATGGATTATTATCTTGTTGATTTAGTCATGATTACAGCATGTGCTTGGTATATTATTCCTGATGTGGCAAACTGTTTAAATGAACTATAAATCATAAAATGGACAATTGCTTGCACATTTAGGTCATTTAACAAAACCCACTGGTTTTTCACCTTACATAGATATGGTCTTTCCCGACACCAGTTGTCTGCTAGTGTAGGCTCCACATTCACTTGACTCCATCCATACATGACCTTCCTATTTGACTTTAGACCTTGACCTGTCTCATTTGACTTTCTGATACCGAGGACTTCCCCATTTTTCTACCTCTGTGTTTGGACCGCATCCCTGTATACTCAGTGTCTCGGCTCTAAGTTGGTGACAAAACTTGCCTTTGGTGAGTTGGATTGTAGGCCTAAATCATTTTGGTCAGTTGTCCCGATGTTTGGCATTGGCTCGAACTCCCCCTAATCGCTTGAGATGTTGTTGGCTAAAACTGAAAGCTCATGTTCTACCTATGGAAAATTAAAAATTCGCCCATGGAAACAAAAAAGGGCAAGAGCGATGAACAGCTAAAAATACTCCTCGAAGAGTATAAGAAAGGTCCAAAAAGCAATGGTTCTTAAAAGTTATATCTAAAAAATTGCTGACCTTATATATATTGGAAAAACATGCCCTGGATGAAAGCTGCAACTAGTTGTGCTTATCAGCACACCTAAGATCCGAAGGGTTATGTGGGCCAAAAAGGCCATGAAAAATTGAATGATCCTAATGAACCTGGATCAACTTGATGTAGACATGATGCCTAAGTTGAATAAGCACTCTCTGAACAACTTATCCATTTGTGAGGCACAGCCATCCCCCATGTTATTTTGTCCAGCACAGAGTTTGTAGCTTTCTCCTTTCACCCAATCCAAAGTATTTTTGAGTTAAGTTAGACAAGTCAACCCCTTGGCCCAACCTTGTTCCTAGCCTTCATCCTTCACTAGCAGTTTGACCATATCCAATGGTGAGTTTGTCATTTGAACTATTGTGCAAGTAATTTTATATAACAACGGAGTATGCTAACTTGATTAATGCCACTGAATGGATGTTATACTTTGAGCTTAGTTATGAGAATGATTAGAGAAGCATGTCTTAGTCTACTGATGTGATTTATTCTTGGTTGTATATTCTTGGGATCCGTGATGATGTGGACCATATATATATGCTTATTGATGATGATTCATGGTCCCACTTGCTTGATGATGATATCATATGATGGACATATGATGCAGATGATGATTGATCCAGTGCAGCAGGTTTATTTATTATTTCAGATCAGCAGTTTGTACATTGTTCATAAATGGTGGACCCTACAGCTGGCCCATTAGGGCAACCCATGGTGTATGAGTACACATTCCTAGTGGATTTGGGTCTTCTGGATCCAATGAGACACTTATCTTTCAGTTCCGGGCACTTCTGGCAGTGATTGATGAAGTTTTACACTTGTTGACCAGATTTGAGGCTGATTTCCCAGCTTGAGCAGTAGGGGCACCGAGAGGCCAGTTCACCTAGGGCGCTGATAATGAAGGGGGTGGTCCAGCCACTTGTTTTTACCATTTACCCCCCCTTCTAGAGAGCCTGGTGCGCTCAGATGGACAACGCAGGTGCCCTAGGAGGCAGTTTTGGCACTTTCACAGTTACCGAGGCAGTTAAAAAATGGGATAAAGGGGTCACTGAGCAAATCGATTTGGGCAATTGAGGCAAGGTTTTGGCATTTGGTCTTCACAGAGGTCTTCCAGGATGGCATCACTACCTTCCAGTCAGTTTTCACCATGTGGGTATGCCCACATTGATCACAGAAGGACATTTACTGCTTGACTGTTATGGATTCTAAGGACAATTTTGATCATTTATATTATCTTGGACATATTTTATTATTTTATTGTGCCTTGGGGATGAGCTAGTAAGGATTGATGCCTCCTAGCCCCACCATGTGCTTATATTGTCATGTCCTAGTCATCATGAGGTGGATTTTGGCACCTATCCTTCTCTAGTGGATGACGTCACCCCTTCTTTGTACCATTTAGTGGGGGCGCTATTATTATATTGGGTGATCCATGTGATATATTGTTATGGTTCATCTTTTAATCTCAACCAATGTTATCGGAACCGGACCGGAACCGGCAAAACCGGCCGGTCAGACCGGTTCACAGGCTTGGCCGGTCCGGTCCAGGCAAAAAAATTTGAAAACCGGAAATTTTTTCAAACCGGCCAGAAAACCGGCCGGTTCCGTACGGAACCGGTCAAAACCGGTCGAACCGGCCGGTTTTGACCGGTTTTGTACGGAACCGGCCGGTCCGTACCCTGCTGTACGGCCGTGGCCTGGGGACCCACAGATTTCAAATTTTTTTAAAAAGAACAAAACTTAATGTTAATTATTGTGCTTTTCCTTTGCTTGTTGTGGAAAAGAAGGCATTTCAAACAAGAAGCTCATTATCAGCTATCAGGATTGTAGCCAGACTTTGCTCCTAAGCATTATCAGAAAGCATAAATAATAAAGTGCATAATTTTCCATTACATGCTTTTGACGACTAGCTACAGCTACCACGCAAACATCTGATCTGATTAACTATTCATAAACATGCATGACCAAGCAACACAGTGAGCCCATCAACGATATCCTTGTCCAATCCAAAGATTCCCATATAAACATTATTGCATTCCTCCACTGACCATCTCCTCCTAAGTTGACCAGCTTAAATATGTTGACACAACAGGTGAATCTCGCTCAGTATTTTGACATTTAACAGAATGTATCATGATACTCCCACAGCTGAAGGCTAGTTAAGAAATGCATATTCCTATATTTAGATTCAGGGTAGTGGCATATGATCAGTTTATACTTTATTGTTATTCATTAGTACTATGGTTTATTTTTGGATTGTAGTGGCCATTTAGAGCCTCTTTGTTGATGTACTTTGGTTCAGAACCTCAGAGATGTATTGCACTAGGTGCTATTTTGGTTATTTGCACCCATATTTGCTATATATATGAGAAACTTTGCATATTTGTGTATTAATGGTTTGGATTCATATGTATGCACATGAATATATATGTTTTTTTTACAAAATATGAATATTTTATGTATTTTTTAGTCGGCCGGTTTTTTACCTGGTTTTTTGCCGGTTCCGGTCCGGTTTCCGGTCCGGTTCACATTTTGGGCTTCGCCGGTTCGATGACCGGTCCGGTTCCGATAACATTGATCTCAACCATTCATTTGATGTAGTATTGTAGAGTGGTATAGGGTTTTGGTCTTTATTATCCTATATAAGGAGGAGACCCCCCATTGTAAAGCTCACCTTTGGAGCTCTGGAATATTGGAATAGAAGATTTTTTTGTGGAGCATATCTCTCTTGCATGGTGGATTCTCTTGCATATTGAATATACAGTATCTCTTCTATGTATCATTGTGGATTTTGGTGCTTCTACTAATCTTTTTACAGGAAAGTCGAACTGGTGGAGAGGAGGGCGACTTCTTGAGGGTTATTGTTGGAGGGATCCACATAGTCTCTCTTGGGTTGATCTTGTGACAGGGAGTATCATTATTGTATCTTTGTGACATAGTTGATGCTTTCTATTACATCTTTCTACCATTTTCATAATCATCTTGCTTGACTTGTTTCTTTGATCTTGTCTTGTAGGAGGAGGACGATTTGGCTATCTTGGAGGAGGACGTTTTGGTTGGAGCTCTTGGATCTCACTCTTGAATATACACATAGGAGAATGCTATCAATTTGCAAGGTGGCCACAAGCAATTGAGGTAAGATCTACAAGGTATGTGCCTCTTTCATCCATTCTATCTTCATTGGTCATAAAACCCTAATTAATTAAAAACCCCAATTTTGGTATTTCTTAGATCTACTTAGATCTAGCCTTGCTTTTGAGAAGATTTTGAAAACCCACCTCTATAGCATCCACCCCTAGTTGGATCTATAGTTTGGTGGTCATTGGCTTAAAATTAACACACTTTTCAAGGCAAAAAGCTCTCTTGAACCCAAATCACACTTCCTAGTAAGAGGCTTGTTTGGTTAGATCTAGCACATGGGTAGGTGAGATCCCACTTGATTTGCAATCTAGACACTTGATAACCTATCCCCAGATTGTTACTTTGGTGAATTCTACCTTGTGGACATCTTTCCATGTTTTAAGGGGTTAAAACCCCCTTTTGAATTTCTTGGCACCTCAAAACTCAGATCTACTAAGATCTTTCCCTTGGATTGACTTGATTTTTGGGACATGCATAGATCGGGGTACTAGCTACTTGGATGTATAGTTTGGTGACCATTGGACTTGATTTGGTCCACCAAACCCACCTTTTAACCCTCCTTGAACAAAGTCGCACTACCTGGGGAAGGTGAGTTTGTCCACTTTGAGGAAGTGGGTGTTTGAGATTTTTGGAGATTTGGAACGGCCATAACTTGAAACCTAGGTCTAGGGTATCTTTTTGTGACGATCTGCCTTGGGGGTAGCATTCCTTGTTTCAAGGGATTGTGGTCCACTTAGGGTCATTTCTTGAAAACCTAGATCTAGCAAGATCCAACCATTAGATCTCATTTAGCCCACTTGACTTGGCTTCTAGGTGTCCCGATCTATACTTTGACATACTTTTTGACCCCATTAGCCCATCCAACAAGGCACTAGTCCTCCTCAAAGCAAGTCGCACTCCTTGGGATTTGTGTCAAAACCTAGATCTAGCACATGGGTACTTCTAGAATCAACTTGGATCTATAGATCTAGTCATTACCTAACCTCTAGTACCAACATTAAACCTAGCTTCACCTTGTGGGCCCTCTTAAGACCATTTCACACTTCCCAAGAAAATAAGACCCACTTGTGTAAACATATGGTACTATACCTAGTCATCATACCCCATCATGTGGCTTAAACCATACATAAGTTGAAACACTAACAATCTCTTACACCACCTTCAACCATACCTTAACTCTTAGGTCCATTTAGCCTTGCATTGGTTTCCGTAACTCTTCACTTACTCACCTTTAGAAACCTTTTTTTTGGGTCCAATCACCTGTGATTGGTTATAGGGTCTCCCCCTAGGTCTCGCTACACCTTGACCTAAAGCGAAGAGTGCCTCGGTTGACGTGACTCCCACCTTGCATTGGGAACCGTGGCATCTCTTGGGTCACCTCTTTAGTTGCCTGCCTCCTCTACCGTCCTGGATGGGATACCACTAGGGGCAACTACAAGTTGTGTGATAACAGATCCCACACCCCACTTCCCCCATTTGGGGGAAGCATGTATCGCCCATTGTCTATTTTTCGCACTTTGCTTTGCTTTATACCTACACAATAAACTGTTAGAGTAGAAAGTTAGCTTCATTTCTTGATATATTGCTAGATTAGTTCTTTTTGCTTAAGTCAGATTTCATCAAGTTTTTCTTACTTCCGTATTTTATTTCATATATAAAACTTGTTTAAATAGAGGTTTTTATCATTTTTTGAAATTTTTTAATTAAACCATTAAAAAATGGTCTAATTTATGAAAAAAATTATTTTTCTCAGAATCCAACGAAACTCCTAGGGGACTTAGTGCATGTTCATATGACTCAATCGATGTGGCTAACCCGTAAAAAATCCTAGACATAAGACTCTAATAACCACCTTAGGTTTTGACCACCATGGAAAATACTCCAGCTTTGGAGGGTTGAGTGAAAAACTCAGGGATTATATGCCACTAATGAGTAGCGCATAATTCCTAAGGAAAAAACAATCTAGAGTATCCCCCAAATGGCTAAACCTACGGATAGCCGAGTCTTTTATAAAAGGACCCCATTTAGACCAACTTTTTACATTTTCCCCATGGGGGTATGAACATGCAGTTATTACAAATGGGGCAAAAATGCCTTGAAAATGACTTCTGAACATTGACGATGAACATGAATCATGTTCATGGAACTAGCGGCTCACAAGAAATTCAGCTATTTGTACAAAATAGCTGATAACAAGGAGCAAGGTCCTGATCTGTTACAGCCTCAGGTGTAGCAGTCAAGCTCTCTGCCATTATAAAGAGACAACTAGATATTGTGACAACAAGTACTTTTGCAGAATTTTTTCCTACAGAAAGAACTATGGTAACAAACATCTGAAGAACACAAATAACTGTTTTCTATCAATATTTAGTTTCAAGAACATGATAATTTAAACTCAATTTCTAATTTTCTAGCATTAGAAGAAACTATTAAAAATTGACTATGTATTTCACAATCATAACAAATTACAAAGTAAAATTGAGAAATAGTTGCATCCAGAACCTCTGATTTAATCATCCGGACATCACTCGTTATCTCAAGTATAATAGACCTGCTTTAAACAGGAAAATAAAAGATTAGAACTTCTCAATGAACAAAGATTATCTATTTTGTTGCTTTGAGATTTTAATCTTTATGAAAAGAATGACAAATTATACGTACTTCTCTGGTGGATCAATCCAAACATCAGGCCTCTCCTTTGCATTGTTTGTCACTGTATAAAAGCTTGGAACCTTGGAATTATTTTCATGTCGTCTGTAACCAGGCAGAGATATATAAAACAAGAAATAAAATCGCGTGTTATTGAACCAAAAATGGAGTAAAACAATCATACATAAGAATTTCTGAGGAGCATACTGCAGATTTACTCAAAATATCCAGCATCCAATTCATGAAAGTTGAAATTGAGGATTAAGTTCCATATATCAACATGACAAGCCAAACATTCTCTAGTTGTTTCAGTTGTCCAATGAACTGAGTTTCAGGGTAACTTGTTTATGGGACTTGGCAACCTCGGAAAATCCCAGCTGTGGGTAAGCAGGTAAAAAGGAAATGCAAAAGAAAAGATATTATGTTTAAAGACAAACCAGCAAATTGCTACTGCAATGACTATCCTGGATACAGAAACATTCATATCTAGATAGATTGAAAGAAAAGGTACTTAAGATAAATTTGCATATGATGTTTAAGATCATCTGCTAAAACTAAAGCCATTGCAATAAATATTCGAGGCAATTTCTTAACTTAAGAAGTTAATAGTTTAGGAACTTATTCAGGGGATATAAAACTGAGAAAGCTGCTTACACAAAGAACAATCCTAAAAATATTGAACACAATATTGGGAGGCATACTGACTCAAAACATGGTGATAAAACCTATTAGTATATTACCATTAACTATACAATCATTTCACTATATATACACATTAGGTAAATAAATCTGCTGAAGTACACAAAACAATCATGACATCTATTATAAATATGATTCGAAAAGATAGATTCAATACATTGGTCAACAATTAAAGAGCTGTTTTCCCTCAATAAACGTGAACTTAAAGTAGAGATATAAATAAACTGCAACCTGAAATATGGTTTAAGTTTGCTAACAAGAACATCACTCTCTTCATCAGAAAGGCCTGATCCAACTCTGCAAAAAGAGAGAAATCTGCAACAGAAGACGTCATAATCTTGAACTGTACAGATTATTCTTTGTAAATTGTTTATAAGAAACTAAAACAGACCATAAATTATTAATAGAATAAAGAGGACGTAAAAGAAAACGGCAGTTGGCTAGGAGCCACGAGATAAATTAAACCATATTCAAACTAGCACACAATCTATTTGTTTTTATTTTTTAGCAAAAGGTAAATGTTGGAGGAGAGTCACAAACTGATCCATATGTGATCTACATATTTTAATCTCAAACAAATTTATGCATTCAACCATCGCAAAGAACTGAGGACCTTGTCGGATAACCACTGGAAGCTGAATTCTGTGCAAGACCCAGTAAAAACTGTGCTACCTGTAAGGTTTCAACTTTCAACCATCAACACAAAGGCTAGAAAAGGAATTTCTAAACTTAATTTCAACAAAAACAATTATAGAGAGAATAAAAAAAGCATCCAACTAACAGCACCTCTCCTCCATGGCGTCCAGATCCAAAATAACCACCTGGAACGTAAACTCTCAATATTCAAACATCTTAACACATTGTACAAAATATAAATCTAGAGAGGAGCAACACCTAATGAAGAGATAAAAAGTTACTATTTCTAGAATATAAACTAAAGACGAAATAAAAAACATATTTATCTGGAAAGAACCTATGATGAGAACATCAAGATCGGATCCAGTGTTTATATAATCTGGTTTCAACTTTATCCACTTTCCACTGCGGTCACTAGGTTCCCATTTGGAATCTAAATCCTTCAAAATTATGCCTTCATCCCTGCAAATCATTACAATACAAAGTCACTGGAACCTTCATATTCCTCTAAATCTTTCTTCTGAAAAAGATAATGGAAAAGTGAACATCACCAACCTGTGGCAGGCATCATTCAACCCATGTTAACATGCAGCTTAACGGTAACATGAACATATATGGGCTCAAAAGGAAATAAACCAGAATAGATCCATCTTAAATGCAGATCTATTAAGCACTGAGGGATCCAATTTCTTGACGTGTAAATTTTTTCTTCATGGGTAAAAAATTTAAGATAGAAAAAATTTACACCTCATGAAATTGGATCCCTCTCGGTGCTTAATAAATCCAGGTTTAAGATGGATCTATGCTGGTTTTAATTTTTTTTATTTTATGAATCGACATGAATTTTTTTAATTACTTTTTTATTTTTGGAAACGTCTTAGTGTTTAATAGATCTGGGTTTAAGATGGATCTATGTTGGTTTTATTTTTTTTATTTTATGAGCCGACATGAATTTTTTTAATCACTTTTTTTTTAACCGACATGAATTTTTTTAATTACTCTTTTTTTGGGGAACATCTCGGTGTTTAATAGATCCAGGTTTAAGATGGATCTCTGTTGGTTTTAATTCTTTTATTTTACAAGCCGACATGAATCTTTTAATTACTTTTTTATTTTTCGGAACATTACATTACATACGCAACGTGACAACATCTCCCCCATACTGGGCTGTAGACACCTCGCTACTCTCAGTGCAAAAACATTAATTACGCTGGACTAGATGTTTACATTTCAAAACAATTTTAAATACCGAAACGATTACTTTGGATGAATTCTCAAATGTCTGGGAGTCGGGATAACTGAATTTGAAATAACAAAAGAAAAAAATTGTCCCTTCAAGGAGGGGGTTTTCCGAAAACTACATATGGTTCTGATAGGCACAAAGCTTACAGTTACAGTTTTAAGATTTATGAATATAGCCATATCTGAAATTTGGATATATTAACATCTTTCCACTCTCATTTATGGTGTATGGTTCCAGTGATCAAATCAGAATATCGAAACAGAACTCCGAGACAAATACAAAAGTATCATTATTGTTATTCTATGATGCAATGGATATCCTTGATAGAAGAGGAAACCACTGTTGCAACTCTCAGCGATTCCTCAGCAAAATCAGCCAAATTGCAAACCTTTCCAGCATGCAGAATTCTCGCCTGGAAAAAGCACCAATTTTGAAAGTTTTTCAAAACGTCCAACAATTAACCTGCAGCTTTAAAAAAGTGCATATATAAAAGGTTTGTCTCATTTCAGCAAAACTTTTCACAGGTGAAAGAGCCACTGCTGTAGAAGCCACTGAATCTGCTACCTTATTATTGGCCCAAGGGATGAACTGAATATTGAAAGATTTAATATGTGCGATCAGGTCCAAGGCCCTATCTTTGAACTTTAAAACATGCAGAGAATTACAATGGCATTTGTTCCTAACTTGCCTCACTACTACCTTGGTATAGCCAAATACCTGCAAGCCTTGGATATTGAAATGTAAGGCTCACCAGTCCTAAAAGTAAAGCTTCATATTCAGCTATATTATTTGTGCAGAGAAATTCTAGTCTAAGAGAAGAAAATGTCTTATTTTGATTTCGGTCAATAAGAATGCATCCGGCTCCTGCACTAGTAATGGATTTGGTACCATCAAAATAAAGCTGCCAGAAGCTAGTGGATACTAAGCTACTTAAATAGGCATTTACTATGTCACATGTAGGAGTAGGTTTAGTTCAAGCCAAAGTTGCATGAAATGGGGAAACGAAGACGAGTTTCCGAAACGGGGACGCATCAGAAACGTGACCCCCCAAAATTTAGGAAACAGGGAAACGCGATATATATATATATATAGGACATTAAAATTGAAAATACATATTACAAATCAATTAATCATACATGTAACATCACAATTTATTCATAATTTCATAAATGATTCTATAATGCAAGTAGTAAATTCAAAAGAACACACATTTTATTCATAAATGGCTCCATAATGCAAGTAGTGATATCAAAAAACGACCTTGATAAATGAGGCTAATACATATATATCCAAAATCAGCCTTGATAAAGGAGGCTAGTACATATATATCCAAAATTAGCCTTCATGTATGAGGCTACAAGTACAATGCTGAAGTATCGGCCTCACTCCAAAAGCAATCGCTTTGCCAAAATCGTGTGAGCAAATGAGAGGGTAAAATTCATTTTATAACATTTAGATGGCCTCTAGAACCCGTGTCTCATCAACAACATGAGCATCTTGCTCATCCATCAGATAAAAAGAATCACTCCTCTGATCCTCATCATCATGGTGAGCATCTCGCTCACCCATCTGCTGAAAGGACTCACTCCTCTGAGCACCATCCCTGCTGTGAGCATCTCGCTCTTTATCCACCTCTGACTCTGATGAGGATGCACTCAACCAACCTGATGTGCTAGATGTGGGTTGTCCCCGAACCAAGTACTCATCGTCGATCCTGTGACCCATCAAGACTGGATCAACTCCCTCTGGATAAGTGAATATCAAATCCCTCTAGAACACTACTGAATAACCGACAGTATCCAATGCTACCACTGAGAGTATACTCCCTCTCAGTCCTGGAATGTAGAGGACTCCTGACACCTCCAGGATTTCTCCAAACTCGAGTAGGAACAGTACTCGTCCCAACCCTCTTACCACGTACTCCCTCTTAGCGAGGAAGGTACTTCTGGAGAAGCATCCAACAGGACCATACACATCCCTTGTTGTTGCAGCTTCTCCCTCTGAACTGGAAGACTTCTAGGAAGCATCTATTGCACTCAAATATGAAGATCCGCGCTCCTCCTCTATCAGTGTGACCTTGAGAGAAGCCTCACGCTCTCCCTCTGTCACTGACACTAAAACTGCATCCAAGATCCCCTAGACCCACATACATGCTTATCCAACAACCTGTACAACTTGCCTTGTCTGATGCCATGCCTCACGGCTGCATCCAAGGTCACACCCTCTGAAAATAGAAACCTTTGTCCATCTCGAAACACAATACTATATCCCTCATCCCCTAGAGCTGATACTGAGGGTAAATCTATCTGCTTTGGTACATGCATCCCTCCTTCCATCCTCAGTAGACCTTCTGACTCCGGCTGGAACATCATCGAACCAACTCTCTTCACTGCTAACCTCTCATTGCAGTCTGAGTCTATCTCGGGAACACTAAGGAATACTTCTCGTATTCCCATCATATGGCTAGATGCATAACTGTACAAAGTCTTGAAGCCATGACTCTGTAAAACCGATAACACTGTTGATTCAAAATCTCCGAATCAGAACCAACCTGTAAATCTATTCCTTGGTGAACAAGCTAACCCTCTCTTTCTGATATCTAGGGTTCGCTCTCCCAAATTTGATCTCTGTTCTCACAGATTTGGTCTCTACCCTCGCAGATCTGAGAGATATGGTATCTATCCTAATAGATTTAATGTCTACACTCACAGATCTGAACTCTGCTCTTCATATCTGGACTCTGCTCTCACAGATCTGAACACTACTCTTCAGATCTAATATATTTGCCACAGATTTGGACTTTGCTCATGCCAGATAAAATAGACCTATCTCAAGTCTATCCACCAAAATCATAGATCTGATAGATCTGACCTCTACAACCACAGATCTGGTCTCTATCTTCACTGATCTACTAGATCTATCTCAGCTCTAGTCTCCAACTTCTTAGATCTGTTAGATCTAGCCTCTACTGTCACAGATCTGAACCCTGCACTTCAGATTTGGTAGATCTGGTCTCCGTCTCTACAGATCTGAAAATCAACCTAAGTCACCAAATAGAGCTGGTGTACTGCTCGCAGATCTGAGGGTGATTGCTTCTCCCTGACCCTTACCAAGGCTCTGATACCATGTTAATTTATCTAGACATCACTACTCTGGATGCCTTGAGATCTCAATCGGTTTGAGTCTCTATAAATCAAAAATACAATAATGATTTAAGATACAAACACTATAGATCTCTTAACACTTCCACAATGAAAAAACACAGCAATCACACAGCTCAAGATTTACCCTGGAAACCCCAAACGGGGAAAACCAGCTTTCTGTGAGGCTTTCTTCTTTCTCGAGCCCAGAGCAAAGTAAGAATGAATTTAGTACATACAATTCTTCATAAACAAATGACCAAACCTAACGGTTTAGAATAACCTGAGATCTGCATCAGCAGCAACTGTTTCTCTTGAGTAATGCACCCCCTGCTATCAATTTGGATCTACACTATCTAAAGATCTTAGACTGCCCGTCTCAGGATGTACTATCTCCCCCTGTAGTCCACTGCCCTGATCTGCTCTGTCTGGAATAGTAGCATGCTCTGCTCAAAGTCCGATGTGCCCCTACAGTTCTACATGCAGAAGTGCGCCCTCTCTCCAAATGTCGGAAACTCGTACTGAATCAGATCTCAACAAATCTGAGCTCTGATCGTCACAGTCCTTCCTCAAACACTGAGGAAGAGATACTTTGAAAGTCTCAGCTGTGCAATCGATCAACCAAATGCACAACGAGCTCCTCTCCTCGGAAAGTGCACCCCCTCCACAGCTGCAACTCGCCCTCTCTTTGAACAATATGGAACCTCACTATTCAGCTCTCTCAGCCCATAGTATCTGGCAGCAAAGTGCCTCTGATCAAGTGAGGTCTGATCCAGCTCAGATCACCTCACTCTCCCTACTGCAAAAGCTCCTCTCTCTCTCAAAAAGTCGCCCTTTGCATGCACTATGCACCCTCCTCACTCTAACTGATCTCTCTTTGATAAGCCAACTGAGTAACCTTTACCGGGGATCTCCTACCTCCTTATATCATCTCACTAATCAATTAGGTTTACCAAAAACCTAATATCAGTGCATGCAAAAAGTCACTTTTGCATGCATCTTTAATTAACAGTTGTACATGCAAAACTCATGTATGCATGAGGCAAAACACCCCGGAAGATCTGCATGTATCCTCCAATGGATTCATGCCACTAAGTAGAGTGAATCTCATCCTCTACTCCATCTTGATGCCTATACTGCTGATGTACCTCCATGCAAGGCATCTAAATCATGGAGGGCATCCCGAGATACCACTATCTCTAACAGGTTGAGCTAGATGAGATCTGATGGAAAGCAGTTGATCAATGTATTAAGAATCAGGAGAAATTAAGAAAAATTTTGACAAGTCATTAAAACCAAGAGTATTTCAGATTGGTGACACAGTTCTGCTTTGGGATAAACAAAGGGACAAGCCTGGGAAGCACGGAAAGTTTAACAGTTTATGGACTGGCCCTTATCGCATCCACAAAGTAGCTACCACAAATGCTTTCTTCCTTAGTAATATGGACGGCGAGAAGTGTGCCCTGATGAGCAAGGTTGTCATTGATGACAAGCCATTAATGACAAAGGAGTAATAAAGGTTGATGACATGGAAAGAAAGACATGGGAGTTTAGGCATTGAAGCCACGATATGGGCATTGGAACACGAGGTAGTCCAAATGACCCATTCTGTGGTCATTTGTGGCTTAATGGGATCATGAAGCCCACATACTTGGTTGCTTGTTGATCTTTTGCCCACAAGCTAAATGAAGGTACTTTGACAATGTTAATGTAGCCCATGATCATGAGAAGCCCACGAAAATGATGAAGAAGCCCTCAAACAGTTGAAGAAGCCCATGCCCATCTGGATGGTTTGAAAACCCACACACATGATGTTGTTGAAGCCTTGTTGATGGTCATGCTCATGTTAGAGCCCTCACCATATTGCTAGGGTCATGATGATGGAGTTCTTGTAGCCATAAAGAAGCCTTTGAAGTCCGTGACTTTGGACGTGGAATAGTTGCTCTGGCTCATCAAAAGCCCTCCAAGATGTTGATATGGCATCTCCTCAAAACTTGGAAGCTTGAACTCGTTGAAATGATAAGAGAAGACCTTTATTGAAGTTTTCTTAAAAAAGATATCTAACATGGCAATCCTTCTCAAGCAAAGTAACTCGGTGAATGGTGAATTTACAAGAAGTTGAAGTGTTCTTTAAAAACATAGATTGATAGATCAGGTTCTAAGAAGAGGTAATAAAATAATGACAAGTCAGCTCAGCTGTCATTTTATAATTTAATCAAGAATAAAAATTATATTAATATATAGCAGGTTGGCTCAGAAAATTAATTTATGGAAAAATGTGTATAAATAGAGAAATCCGCCTTATTTCTGGTTTGCAAAAAGTGTGCACAGAGCTCTGATTTCGGATCTTCACTGAAGCAATTCGTGGAGCTTGATTGCGGCTGTCTAAGACCCGAACTTCTACAGCAGAATATATTTTTGGGGTTACAATTTTAAGGAGGCTACAGGCTACCACTACAAGTCTACACCTTTACCACAATCCAAATTTTGGGAGGTCTGATTTCTTAGTTCCAAACAGAAGGAAGTTACAATTTTGATTTGGAGAAAAGCTACAGTTTGAAGACACCTTCTTGGCAGTCCCGAAGTAATGAAGAGACTGCTACTGTCCGAGCTGTTTGCTATCACAGTCATGAGCTAGTACAGTCTCGAGCCTTCAGAAACCCTGTCACATTTGCAAGTTGTTCGAGGAGTTAAGTCAAAAGTTTTTTGAAGTCTCCACCAGTCCGAAATCTTGATATAGTTGGCAACAGATTTGTAGCGTTTCCTTACACAAGCTTGACTTCTTTGCAAAGTAAGTTTAACTACTGTGATATGTTGAATACACAGTGATGTGATTTATGTTTAGTGTACACAGTGATGACATATGTGCTCAGGGGTACACGGTAATGTGCTAAGAAAAGTTACCCAGTGATATGCTACAGTGATGTATGATTACAAGTGTTTTGACAGAGCTATAATTGATAAGAGCTTGAGTCAGTAACATGCTTGAGTTGATGACCTTTGATGAGCAGCATGTGAGCAGATGGTTGATTGAGTTGATTTGACAGAACAGAAGTCAAAGATAAGTACAGCAGATTGATGATATGACAGTTGAAAAATCAATGAGATAGTGATCAGTATGTGAAGGCAAGCTGGGTATTGCAATTCTTTTTAGTTGGTACTAAGAAAACCAGGTTGGGCCTTGGCATAGGAGTTGGTGCTCTTTGGTCAGTTGGTGTTGATGTAATCGGAAGATTGAAATCTTCATTGTAAATCATATCAATTATAAATAAAGCTTACTATACTTGTTTAGTGTTGTGTCTCTTGTTATGATTTATATTGATGACATGTGAATGTTGATGCATAGCCTAATGTGAATGATGAACTTTGCTTATGTTTTGAAGTGAAATTGTTAAAAGTGCTACCACACTGATTCACCCCCCCTCTCAATGTGCCATTGTGTCTAACACAAAATAGGTCCAAAGGGATATCCATGAGGCATAATAAGGTAGGTATGCCAACCCTTACAAGTGCAATCACTTCTACGAAGCATAAAACCATAAGTGTGACTAGGAGCCAAAAGCCGTGTGTCCTAATGGATTCATCCCAAGGAGTGCCAAAACACCCACCCAGGGAAATAATGCCCGACATTATGAGGGACCTCCACCCATCAAGGGGTAGTCAGTAAATCCACAAGGCCAGTACTCCTTGAAATGAGAACCAAGAGGACCTACCATGACCAAACCAAGGATCATGAGCCCCGCTAGACCAACACTTTCATAAACATTTCTTAACTTGGCCTTTTACAATGGAAAAAAGACCCCCGCTTTGGCACATCTGGTACGGTGCACTGCAGAGGATCTGGAGGGTAACAAGGCCCTCGCAAAATTTTGATTTAGATCACAGGACAAGGCTCACCATTTAAGTAGGTAGTCCTCCAGTTCCATAGCACCAACAACAGGCCTCCCCATGAGACAACGAGACACACCATGAACCAACTTTGCTTCCAACATTCCTGGATATTGATGACCCATGTGAAAGTGGTGTTTCCTCCTCATCAAGTAACAGGTTCAAGGTGCATTCAGGTTTCCCTTCCTCTTGTTTCCCCTTGTACCCTCTTTCGAGACATCCTTCTAGGGTATTTAGCTTTTGGCTTTTCGTCCTTTTTCACTTCAGTTTCTCTAGCGGGACTTTCTTTTATTTTATTTTCTTTTCTAGCTATAGTATTTTTCTATATAGGAGTGGCCCTTGCACTGCGACAATGTATTGATATTAATGTAATTAGTAGTCACATTGTCCCATTTGTGGTCATTTGCTGGAAATTAACAAAATTATTTTATCCAACTGTGTGCAACAGTCCCTCGATCTATCTCTTAACCAATGCAGTCCCTAGGCCTTCACCCATTTTCTCCTTGGCATTTCATCATCATAGCTTTGATACCATGCCAAATTTACATAGCCATGAAATACATATACGAATAAGAGAGGAAGAATAGTTTCTTGATTATAAAGTGATGCAATGTCTCAAACCATAGCAAGGGAGAGAGGAGTACAATACGTAACTCATGAATACCTAATAACCCAGGATTTATTAAGTGATGAATATATCATTTAAAAAGGACTCTTCAGGTAGGTAATTTAGTATTATTTTGTTATGTAAAAACGAAACGTTTAACGTACGCCTACCCTAAGTCCAATTACAACCAATATATCTAGCAAACTGCAACCACAAACATTAATTAAAAGGATAAAATCCAGTGATGCAACATCATTTTCAAAAGTAGTTGAACAAATGCTTTGGAGTATACCTTTTTTCAGTAGTTTCTTGAAAAAATTTGGCAACTTCTTCAACACTGCTAGCAATAAACGACCATCGAGGTTCACCTAAAATGACAATAGCAAGCAAAATAATCAGCCTTTGAAAGCATCAATGTGCTGAAAAATGAAACATAAGGCTCCCTTCCCCAAACAATTGCATATGCAAATGAGGAACAAAAGCTAAAAACAATGAGACCAATGTCCTATGTCAACTTTATTTCACTTGACATGCAACTACAAATTGTAGTTAACTAAACAACAAAAAACGAACAACATATCAATCCAAAAGATAAGGTAAAATATACTTACCAAAAGAGCGACATGAATTCAAACTGCCTTCAGGCAACAACAGCTCTAATCGACCCTTTAAAGACTTCACAACCTCACGAAGAAGTTTATGGCGTTCATGCAAGCTTTGGTGGATCACACTAGTGTCCCCAGCATAAAGAATGTCAAAAACCACATCTGGTATTTCTGAGTCAAGGCTTGAATGAATAACTTCTAGTTGAAAACTTTAATCAAAACCTTTAAAATTGTGTACGGTGAAACAGAATGGAGATGTGCCATTGTTCAAATAATTCCAGCATATCCTCTACTATACACAACCATCGTGTGCAATGAACATTACCAATCAGAACTACATATGACAATCCATATAACGGCCCTATAGTAACATGAAAAGAATGGCAGGTAGTAAAAAGCAAAAAAACTACTTTGCCCCTGTTAGCACTCAAAATCATTCGGTTCAAAATATCAACTAGAGAAATACATTCTCACCTTCACACTCTCCCTCTGTACTTTAGGATAGCGTCTCCTAACCATGGGGGAGGAATCCCTATGCAATCTGAAGAGAAACTACAACTTTGCCTGCCAAAAACCACTTCAGATCTGCAAACAATCTTGTAGTAAATTAAATAACAAACATGAAATAAGCTACGAAATTGACAGGACAACAAACTAAAATTAAAAAATAAAATCAGCACTTAGTTTTATCAATCTGCCTCTATTTAAGTGCCAATCTGCTGTGAAACACCTCAGATCTGCATGTAAATACTCAGAAAACAGCAAACTAAACACTTATTTCTGTTTATGACTAGTGCCTCAAACTTCGTCAGTTATGGTATCGAACATAACAAAAAACTGATTGAGCAGGGTGATTCTTGAGATCAGTCAGCTTAAAAAATTCAAGTGATCAGCAATTAAACACATGTAAGATACCAGCCAATTGAAGTCTGATTTTCTTTTGTTTAACGGTTTCAATCTGTGGTTGATGCTTTGCTAACTTGATTTCACACCCTTGTTCTTAGTCAATATAATTATGGAATTACCATTCACACCATTGCCCAAACGCATCGACCATTTAAAGATATAATTGCATGTAAGTATTGAGGAATAATGCCACAATATAACGATCAACAATGATATTATTATGACTGATATTTTATCTAATTGGCAGCAGTTACTTGCCTGGAAAGGTTGATACTGAAATTCTGAATCTGATGCCCTTGTATGGAACAGTCTCCACAATGAAACACGCTGCCACAAGGAAGAAATTGCTGGTCTCTATTCTGATTTGACCTTTATAAATTTGTCCACGACTCCAAACTCGGCACCAACACCCAGATCTGATATATGCCTTCTCTAACTCATGAACTGGACCAAGTCTTTGCCTTGGTTGGTAATTACTTATTTCAACAATGAAAACGCCTCCCAATACTGAGATCAACAGCCTCTGAAAATTGAGCATGCCCCTTCTAATCTGTGAATTATTTCCGAAAAGATGAGATCATTGCTTGCTTAAGGGGATCACTGCCTTTTGATGGTTCTTGACTTGTCTGGCATCTCAATTCGCCATAGAGGTTGAACTCCACCATTCACTGTCTATTAGGATAGATTCAGTTTTATGAACACGCCCTCTTCTCAGTAAATATCTCACTGCCTGCTATATCAGTTAGGGCACGCACTTCCAATGTGGGAGATTGCTGCCCCAATCCCTTGAGGAAGACACCCTTTCATAATAAATGATGATACCTCTGCTGGGAGTGCCCTTGTACTCAGACTTCCAAGGTGTGTTGCGCCCTCCCTGTCAAGCTTCTTCAATAACCAACCACAGTATAATAATTCGCCCAGCTGCCTTGAACTTGATCTCTGATCCTACAACTCAAACAAACTCGAACTCTTACTCACAACTCAACAACTTCTTCTCAATGAAGCACAATTGGTAGACCTGGGTTATCTATCCTTTGGATCGGCTAGGATGGATAGATTTCACCATCAAATCCAAACTGGTCAAGAGTTTCCGTCCTCAACACCAAAGAAGCTCAAAGAGCTCAGAAATCAATTCCCAATGATGAATAATAACAATGGATGCCAAGCAATTTGCTTTTTTTTCTTTTATTACTCCTTTTTGACCTTTGCATGCCGCATGCAACTTTAATTATGCATGCATGCAATTTTAATTACACATGCCTGCCAATTGAGTCACGCGTGTCACTTAAGTGACCCCCTTTTTCATTGATGACTTAGTATCACTGCTAAAAGTATGTTTTTTTATCCCAGAGTGACATCAGTCATTGATTAATTCCCCATTTGTCATAAACGGGACATTACAACACACCAATGAAATGAGATTAGCGATAAATAGATGATATCATTATTCCAAAGCTGCAAGACCAAAATTTGGAGATATTGGCTTTAACTTCAAATCACTTCAGGGGATGACAAATATCTTCCAAGGCACCTTCTCTCACCAACTCCAAAGATGCAATCACATAAACAGGATGAGAGTGACCACGAACTCTCACTGACTGGTATGCTCTCTCACAATCACTCAAAAAGAATGGAATGCTCTCTCACAATCACTCAAAAAGAATGGAATGCACTACTAGACTAGAGAACTCTTGCAAAAAAACAATCCTTCACTCATCAACCTCTCCATCTCTTATAGACGAGAATCGGAGTAACAAAATTTTATCAATGTCCAAAAAGTGACCACAAATAGGTCAAAGGGACTGCTAGGTACATCAAAAACAATACATATTGGGAATGTGAATGCAGCTCCTATAAAAGCATATCTATCTTCTGAGGCCAAAGACCTAGAATCCAAAATCTGACTAAGAAGCAAAAAGATGCAATGCTGGGAGTCCCAAACAAGAGAGGATCCCTCTCAAGGACCCAAGAGAAATGCCTCAACTAGAGGCACCTAGAGAATGTGCTCAAGCTCTAGAGTAGCCATCACCTATTGATGAGGAGGAGGAGAAGATGCCAACCTCCGCACCTGTACTAACAATAGGTGGATTCCCCTACCATCCAAGGCCAAAGTGAAGAAACCCCTGATGGAGGACAATCCCAATGCATTGTAAGATCTGGAAGTATTGGAAGATTTGGGTACAACATGTTGCCTAGAAGAGGTCACTCTATGTTGAATCTACATAAGTGGAAAGGTGGGTGTCTGTTGTGAATGACAGAACCGTCCCAAGGTTGGACCTAACACCGTCACTAACTTCTCAGTAGAGGAGGTCAGGGATCTCCCCAACATCTCACAAATCTGGGAACTAAGGTGGAACTACTCTCTACCTTCCTCTTGGTTCCTCTATCTATGAGCACCAGGAAGGAGGTGATAATCTTTCCAGTCTCTAATGGTGGGGGTGGTCCTGAAACACGAAAGGCTACATCATGTATTAATCCAAGCACCACTACTTTCAATATCTAAAGAAGATGGACAACGAGTTTTAGGACTCCCTAAAAAGGAAGCGATATCGACCTTGCATTTCATAGTAGATGTGGCATCGAAAAATGAAATGCTTTGTTGTCTCTCTCTATTGTAGGTAGTAGAGTTGACAAATCCTGTCCGCTCATGGAATATGGTGATCAACTTCCACCCAAAGCCGATAAGAACCAACTCGAAATTGGCCAAGAGGATCCTAAGCATGTTCACTCAATGGAAAAGTGTATAGACTAGTCTAAAAATGAGGCCACCTCTCATATCTATGAAATGCTTCGAATAGATGGCCATCTTGGGTTTGGGCCCATGGGGTGTGTTACCTCCAAGTTGCACTTGGATGAACTATTCAACTGAGCCACCGAAGACTGAACAAATCATTTGTTCATTGTCAAAAGTTTAGAAGTTTAGAAGTTCAGAAGTCCATGCAAGCCAATTCTAGACCTTTTTTAAATTTTTGCATGTTCATACCCAACGGGGAAATTGTAATAAGTTGACGTAGCATGATGTCTTTTGTAAAAGACTTGGCTTTCCTAAGACTTAGACATCAATGTGTTACCCCAGAGTGTTTTTTCCATGTTAATTATATGTTGTTATTCAGCAACGTATAATTTTCGAGTTTTTCACTCACACCTCCAAAGCTAGAGTATTCGTCTTAGTGGGTAGGCCTTAGGAGGTTATTAAAGTCTAAGTGTCTATGTATATTACCATGCTACTCATCAATTTTGAGTCTTATGAACATAGACTAAGTCCCCTTAGGTTTATTTTAATTTCCACTATTAAACAATTTTACCATAAAACGAAGAATTTTTTAATGCTTTTAATGTAAAAAATCAAAAAAGCCATAAAAGTGGTGTTAGGAAGGGGAATTTGCCATGGGGGTGTTCGTTTTCTAACCCAGAGCACCCACTTAACCCCTAAACCCACTTTTGAGAAAAAATTAGTGATTATTTATCACTTATTTTGATTTTCTCTACAGTAGTAAGATGATGTTGTACTATAATCATCTATAGAAGTAAAATGATATTGTATTATAATCAAAAGATGTCTGAGATGGACCAGCAGTAGAGAATGTCCCAGATGGATCAACAAAAATGATGTACATGTGTCGAATCAATGTACATAGTAATCATGATGCATTTAACTGTTTATTGCGATTCATCATATAGCATAGTCATGAGGAACCTGATAATCTACCCCATAAGTATTTTCAATGAGCTCATCGAATTAATGATTTAGGAACATACCATTACCTAAAATCAATGCATTTACAAGAAATAGTTCTTCTTCGAGGTGGATATAGATGATGAGACAAGTTAGAATGTGAATTGGATTAGGCTTAGGTTGACTGAATGACTGATAACAAATGAGTAAGGGATCCTTTGTAGCTTAAACGACCATGCAAGTAGCAAGAAACAACAGGTGTATTATCAAAGGAAATGTGTCATGAGGTACCTTTCCCTTTAATCCCAATAGTATATTTCCCTTTCTTTCTTTTTCTTTTGATTTTTCTTTTCATCACTTTTTCTTTTTGCAGGATTAATGGTTTGAACTTTGAAGGATTCCTTAGCTTCGTCTCCAGCAAGCATCCATAGCCCCAACCGAGTTGCCTCGGTAAATCATTTTCATGCAAATAGGCCTTGCCCTGCTGTCAACCAAGCATCCAACGGCCCAACAAGGATTATCTATTCCTTCAACCATTAACCATTTTATTTTTTGATATCACATGGAACTTTTTGGATCTCAGGAGAAAACTTGCATTGCTAATTTTTAGACTTTCCTTATTATGACAGTCCACCTTGGGGAGCATACCTGAGAAACTTCTACATTAGCAATCTCTACTTGTAGTTCTTCCTGACTATTGATAGTTGGCCATCGGGATCTACTCAAAAGCGTCCTATACTGAGGATTCGGTACAACACAACAACCCCCAAAACACATATGAGAGACAAAGAAGCACAAAAATTGACATATCCACAAACAAGTTGTTTCCGTCGGATGCACAGTTGGTTAACGCAACAGAAATCTCAAAGTTGCTCGGTGTGCCTGTTATCACACCATAGTAGCAGGGCTATTATTCTTGCTTAGCAGATATCTGCACATCCCGGAGCTTACATTATTCAAAGCTTGGCTATGATGACTTCGTACTTTGTGATCACTCATGACCAGAGCAGTGTATTTTTCAGACTTATGTTAGACCTTGTGTCAAGGCTGAGCCTTGAGAGTTCAGATTTGATGACCGATGTGACCCTTTATCCCATACAGTTTCAGTCCAGTGCCTATAGATGTATTGCAGCAGTGTTTCAGATGATATATGATGTTTATTCTTATGATGATGTTGTATGACCTACGGATGTATGATCATTGACTGTGGATTATTATCTTGTTGTTATAGTCATGTTCACAACATTGGCTTGGTATATAATTCATGATCTGGCAAACGGTATAAAATGGACTATCTTGATAATAATTTAAAATGGACTTTTTACTTGCACATTTAGGTTGTTTGACAAAACTCACTGGTTCACTACCTTGCATAGATATGTCTTTCTTGACACCATTTGTCTACTACCTTAGGCTCCACCTTCACCTGACTCCATCCATCCGTGACTTTCCTTATTTGGCTTTAACCCTTGACTTGCCTTACTTGAATTTCTGGTATTGAAGACTTCCCCTTTTTCTACCTCTGTGTTTGTACCGCATCCCTGTATGCTTAGTGTCTCCGCTCTGAGTTGGTGACAAAACTTGCCTTTGGTAAGTTGGATTGTAGGCCTAAATCATTCTGGTCGGTTGTCCCGATGTTTGGCACTGGCTCGAACTCCCCCGAGTCACTTGAAATGTTGTTGGCTAAAACTGAAAGCTCGTGTATTACTTGTGGAAACTTATATAAATTCGCCCATGGAAACTAAAAAAGGGCAAGAGCGATGAACTGCAAAAAATACTCCTCGAAGAGTATAAGAAAGGTCCAAAAAAGCAATGCTTCTTAAGTGCTATATCAAAACAATTGCTGACCTTATATATGTGTATAAACATGCCCTGGATGCAAGCTGCAATTAGTTGTGCTTATCAACACACCTAAGATCCGAACGATTATGTAGGCCAAAAAGGCCATAAAATGAAATTGAATGATCCTAATGAACTTGGATCAACTTGATGTAGACATGATGCCTAAGTTGAATAAGCACTCTCTAAACAACTTACCCATTTGTGAGGCACAGCCATCCCCCGTGTTATTTTGTCCAGCACAGAGTTTGTAGCTTCCCCTTTCTCCCAATCCAAAGTGTCTTTTAGTTGAGTTAGACAAGTCACCTCCTTCGTCCAACCTTGCTCCTAGCCTTCATCCTTAGCTAGCAGTTAGACCATGCCCAATGGGTGAGTTTGTCATTTAAGCTATTGTGCAAGTAATTACAAATAACAACGGAATATGCTAACATGATTAATGCCACTGAATGATGCTATACTTTAAGTTAAGCTGGGAGTATGATTAGAGGAACATGTCTTAGTCTACTTATATGATTTATCCTTCGTTGTACGATGACCTAGTCAAACCCGGTTTGACTATGGTCATTTATTGGGATCCGTGATGATGTGGGCCATGCATGCTTATTGATAATGATAGATGGACCCACATACTCTTGATGATGATGCGATATGATTCATATGATGATTGATGCAGTTCAGCAGGTTTTATTATTACTTCAGATCATCAAATTATCCACTGTCCATATATGGTGGATCCTACAGCTAACCCATCAGGGCAACCCATGGCGTATGAGTACACATTCTTCGTAGATTTGGGTCTTCTGGATCCAAGGAGACACTTATCATTCAGTTACAGGCACTTCTGACAGTGATAGATGCAGTTTTTCACTTGTTGACCAGATTTGGGGCTGATTTCCCAGCCTAAGCAGCAGGGGCCATGAGAGGCCAGTTCACCTAGGGCACTGTACGAGGAGGGGGTGGTCCAGCCACTTGTTATTACCATTTATTCCCCCTTCTGGAGAGCCTAGTAGGCTCAGTTTGACAGCGCAGGTGCCCTAGGGGACAGTTTCAGCACTTTCACAGTTCCCCAGGCAGTCCAAAAATGAGATGAAAGGATCATTGAGGAATTTGATTTGGGCAATTGAGGCAAGGTTTTGGCACTTGGTTTTCACAGAGGTCTTCCAGGGTGAACCCCCTATCTTCAAGTCAGTTTTCATCACTTGGGTGGGTCCACAGAGGCCACAGGAGGCCTTTTACTACTTGTCTATCAAGGATTTTGAGGACAGATTTGAACATTTATATTTATTTTGGGCATATTATATTATTTTATCGTGCCATGGGGATGAGCTAGTACGGATTGATCCCTCCGAGCCCCACCATGAGCTCCATGTGTCATGTCCTAGTCATATGAGGTGGGCTCTTGTACTTTTACCCCCTCTAGTCGATGACGTCACCCTCCATGAGTATCTTTTAGCTATGATGTCATCATTATTTGAGTGATCCGTGTGTTATATTGTTATGATTCATTCTTATCCATTGATCATGTATTGAGATCTTTTAATCTCAACCACTCATTTCATAAAGAGGAGACCCCCTCTTTTAATCTCAACCACTGTTTTGAGATCTAGGGTTTTGGTCTTTATTATCCTATATAAGGAGGAGACCCCCTCATTGTAAAATCATCTAGAGAATTTGGCTCTTGGCTCTTGGAATAAAATTTCTATCTTTTGGAGTACATGCTTGGATCTTGGAGTGGATGTTGGTTGCTTTGATTGTAAATGCTTTTGTCCATTGCACTGGAGGATCTCTTGTAGCTATCTTGCATATGTTGCCATACTTTTTTTTTCAGGTTAAGAGGACGTTTTTGACCAGTGCGAATTGGTGGGGAGGCTTGCCATTCAAGCTTGGAGGAACATGTTTTGGCTAAACAGGGAGTGGTTTTGTCTTTGTGCCACTTTGTGCCAACTATTCTTTGCTTATCTCTCTCTTGCTTGTATCTACCTGTTATCACCTAAACTGTAGTTACCCCTATGGATGTATCCAGTCATGGATGGCAATAGCGAAGGGCAACTCAAAAGGTGCAACCACGATCACCTCGACCTCCAATATATGGTTGTCACGCCAGTCGAGGCAACCTTCGCTTTATGTTATCTAGCCCAGACAACAAAGGGGGAGACCCGATCTACTCCCGACAGGAGAGATCAAAACCAAGACACCAAATCAGGGTATTTCTAAGTGAAGTTAGGTGTATGGTTTATCCTAGACCTAAAGATGAAGTCACAAGCCAAGTGAGGGGTTCAATAGGTAAAGCTTTGGTTCATAGTTGATGTGAGAGCGACTTACAATGTTTGAAGTGAGATCTAGGATGAGTGTACTAGTTAAATGTTGGAAGGTCCACTGCCTTGGGAACCGTGTCCAATGCAGGGTAGTTTAAAGGTTGAATTGGGGCTAACTAGTACAAGTGACAAGCTTGACCATGATACATGATAGCTTCAAGGGTTTGGTTCACCATGCAAAAGTCAAACCACAAGTCAATCCAACAATCTAGGAAGGTTGAATTAACTTGGAGAGTAACCAGTGCCTTGGGAATTGGGAAGTGGAGTCAAAGTAGGGTTGACTTGTGGTTTAGGACTCCTAGTACTTGGGACAAGTGGGCAATAGAGGTCTTGATGGATGAATGTGTCTAGATCTAGGTTTGACCCAAGTGGACCACAATCCCTTAAAACAAGGAATGCTATCCCCAAGGCAAGATTTAACAAAGTGACACTCTAGACCTAGGTTTTGAATTATTCCCGTTCCGAATCCGCAAGAATCTCAAGTACCCACGTCCTAGAAGTGAGTTAACTCACTTCTCCAAGGTGGTGCGACTTTACCCAAGGAGGCTGAAAAGGTGGGTTAGGTGGGTCAAGACAAGTCGGATCTATAATTTCGTGGCAATCCAACGGCTAGATCTTAGTAGATCTGAGTTTAAGTACACCTAATGGTCCAAAATGGGGATTAAATCCCTTAAAATGTGGAATAGGGCCCACAAGGTGAAATTCAGAAAAGTAACAATCTGGGTGTATGTTATTTGATGTGTAGATTATGGATCAAGCGGGATCTCAAACACCCATGTACTAGATCTAGGTCAACTTGCTCAAACTAGGAAGTGCGCTTTGCTTGGGAGAAGCTAAGTTGGCATGGGAGGGGGGTCAAACGGTAGCCAATCCTCACCAAACTATAGATACGGGATGCTGTGGATGCTATAGAGATGGGTTTTCAATATTATGCCCAACAACCCACTAGATCTAAGTAGATCTGAGAAAATGTAAAAAGGGGGTTTTGAAATATTTAGGGTTTTAACAATTTATGAACTCTGTCAATGGATTGGATAAAGGAAAGAGAAACAAACCTGTGGATCTTACCTGGGTAACCTTGTAGATGCCTTGATGATGATGATCTATGCAAACCCGATCAATTTGAGAAGCTTTGAGGTAGTTTTCTATGCAAGTTGATTTGATCCAAGAAGCCAATGCGCCCTCTCTCCTGCACAACAAACGTCAACAATATCAGATTTGATGCATCAAGAGATAAGACTAACGCCACAAGAGAAGTAACAGAAAGATAGCATAGATCACAGTGAAGCTAATGATAACTCCCTGATACAAGCGAATGCCAAGAAAGTCGATTTGAAGAAGCCTTGCAAAATCGCCCTTGTTGAAGTCGCCCTCCTGTAGACAAACAATGATTTCCGAAAAAGATAGATCTTACCACAATTTCCAAATGCTAGGTTGCAAAAGACTTTCCAATCACCATCTAAGAACACCAGATGAAAAGGAGACCTCAAGAATCTCCACAAGAATATTTTTCTATACCAATAATCCAAGAGCCAAAGACCCCTTACAATGAGAGGCTCTCTCCTTTAAATAGGAAGGAGAGGCACCAAAACCCTAACCACTTTTTGAATGAGTGGCTGCCTAAGATTAAAAGATACAAATGTCTAATCAATGGTTGAGATGAGCTCAACAATATAATACTTGGATCACACATAAAATATAATGTAAGTGGACAAAATCGCCCTAGAAGAGGGGAATCCCACCAAATCATGATGATAAAATATCATAAGAGGCTTATGGTGGGTCCAAGGGGTAATTTTATCCCTCCTTGGTCAATCCCCATAGCACAATAACCAATAAATAATCATGAATGTACCAAATCGTGCCTCCATAGTCAAGTCGTGGTCCTCAAAAGACCTCAAAAATCCACAGAAAGTGCCATAAGTGATGGATGCGGGCCCCGATGAAGCTGAAACTGCTGGAGAAGGTGTGGAGGACCCCGATCTATCATCACTGATCATCCCATGCCATAACATTGCCTCAGTAGCCCAAATCGATTTCCTCAATAGCCATTTCTACCAATCCTGAAATGCCTCGGGAAGCATGAAACTGCCCCAAACAGCCTCCTGGAGTGCCTGCGCTATCAAGGTGAGGGCACCAGTGTGTCCGGGTGGGGGGTAATATGGTAAAAACAAGTGGCTGGACCACCCCCCTCCATCATCAGCGCCCTAGGTCAACCGGATAAAAATCACATCTGCTCCGACAGGGCCTCCGACAGACCAAAACTGCACTGGGACAGCCTACTGAGGCTCAATCATCACTGTAAGTGCCCGGAACTGAAAACAAACTGTCCCATTGGACTCAGAAGGTCCAAATCTATCCAAGATGTGTACTCATACACCATATGAGTCTCTGCATGATCAAAATAAATATCCAATATACCGGAACAAGGCCAATAATAATGATCTGTAAATGACCAAACACTGCTGTACCCCAAGAATCATCATCATAACCCTGTAGCTGCTGCATAGAATCATCATGTATGTGTACATAGACCATATATCATCTATCCATATCATCATAAGGTCTAACATCTCATGTCCCACGGTCCTCCATGGTCAAACTAGGTCTAACCAAGACCGAATATAACCCAGACCATCATCCAAGGCTGCTGCAAAGTGTCAAGGTTAATACATGCTCTACAACTTATTCAAATAGCAATTATAACACATAATGATCATAACTGGCGATCTACATCCAAATATATAGTGTCGTTAATTATTATTATTACTCAGACTAGACTTTCAAGATCATATTCACTTCATAGTTGTGATCAATTTGCTAGTGAAGCGTGAAGGCTAAATTAACTGGCTAGGCTAAGGGATGACTTGACTGACTTGACTTTGTGACACTTTGGCAAGGGAAAGGGAATACACACCATAGTATATACTGAATGAGCAATAACACAGGGAATGGTGGTGTCTCACAAATGGATGAGTTGTTTAAAGAGGGTTTATTCACCTTCACAGATGCGCACAATCCATAATACAAATAAGGCCAGCAATTATTTAGATATAGCATTTAAGTTCCATTGCTTTTGGGCCTGAAGTTTCCATAGCCTTGATCTATGTGTGTTTACAAACACATTGCATAGATTTACATTTTTTCTTTAGGCTTTCTGCTGCAGGTGTGTTTTTAAGGCACTTGTTTACCTGAGCACTTCTAGGTGTGTCATGGACAGCTTGTTTACCTAGGTATTTATTTTACAAAAGATATAACATTTTATTTTTCATGGCCATTTTCATTTGACATGCCTTTCATTGATGTGTGTTTAGAAACACATTGCATGAATGGGCTTTTCATACAAGATATAGCATTTCATTTTTTCCAGATTTTGTATTCATGGCAGCACTAAAAGTTTTAGGTTTAGCCAACACAACTTTAGTGACTAAGGGGAATTCCAAGGAACTCCAACTCACCATAGGTAAGTTTTGTCACCAACTCAGAGCCGAGACACAATAAACAGGGAAGCTCATCCAATACAGAGGCTACAGTGGGGAAAAGTCCTCCATGCCACTAGTCAAGTAGTAAGTCAGGGTGATAATCTAAAAGGTAGGCCATGGATGGATGAAGACAATGAAATGATGGAGCCAGCACTAGCAAGCCAAGGTATGGTGGAATGATCACCTCTATTCTCCCTAAGGAGGGTACATACCAATGAGTATGAATAGTGAACTTCTAAGTCCGAGTAGCGACAATATAATATATATAATAGATCAACCAGGTCCAAATATCTATATGATCGCCAGATCATGCCACTAAGTGCTAAGACATGCTATAAGAATAAGTATAAAAGCAATCTAACCACAACACCATGATATACCTGCTGAGTCATATACCTGAAAGCTCATCAACCTGTACCATCCTCTGTCCTCTGAAATTGCTGCTGTAACTCTGGGCACTACTGACTGCTCTGTACCAATGGTATAATGGCTACATTGGTCATCTCTCTGAGTGTCCTGCGACTCAATAATGGCATGGGGAATATAACTGCTGTCCACAATCTGATAATGATCCAATATAGATGCTCATCTCAGCATCTCAAATGTAAGGGAACTGGCTGAATAGTGTACTGGAATGAGAAAAATAATGTATGGTAGCCCGGCTACTATATATGTGATAACACTACCTTCAACATGTTAAACTGATTGATGCTTTGCTCCTTGGTTTTAACAAGTTAAAGGGACAAACATGTGGCTTGGAGAAAATCGATTTGGCAAGAGGGCTTCAAAAATTCTTCATTTGATCTTTGGCAAAAGTAATCCTCATCTCAACTAGCATTCATCTCTTCATCCAGGTATGCTCCAAAGGTATGGTCTTCTTCTTCCTTGGCTTATCCATAACTTCTAGATCATAAAAACCCTAATTGATTAAAACCCTCATTTTTACTTTTCTTAGATCTACTTGGATCTAGCCTAGCTTTTGAAAAGATATTGAAAACCCACCTCTATAGCATCCACGGCAATTCGGATCTATAGTTTGGTGGTGATTGGTTTCCATTTGACACACTTTTCAAGCCAAAATGGACCTCTTGAGGCAAATCGCACCCCTTGGGAGAAGCTAGTTGGGTTAGATCTAACACACGGGTAGGTGAGATCCCACTTGATTCATACTCTCCTCACTTGATAACCTACCCCTAGTGCTTCACCTTGTTGATTTTTGCCTTGTGGGCCCCATTCCTCATTTTGAGGGTTGTGCCCCACTTGGGTCAAATTGGTGATGCATTTTAAATCTCAGATCTATGGAGATCTAGCCATTGGACGCCCTTGATTTTCAAGATCCACACTCATAATTGCCTAAACTACTTGGATCTAAACTTTGGTGGCCTTTGGACTTGTTTTGACACACTATTCCATGCATTTAGCCCTCCTTGGGAAAAGTCGCACTCCTTGGGTGTTTGAGTTTGTCCACTTCTAGGACATGGGTGGTTGTGATCCCACTTGATTTGAAAAGAGCATACCTTGAAACCCCTACCTAGTATCTCACTTTGTGAAGTTCTACCTTGGGGGTATCATTCCTCATTTTGGGGATTGTTGTCCACTTGGGTCACATAGTGAAATATTAGATCTACTAAGATCCAACCATCACATCTTGAATAGCCCACTTGATTTGCATCCTAGGTGTCCCGATCTACATTTCCACATCTCTTTTGACTCCATTAACCCATCCATCAAGGCACTAGTCCACCTAGGGCAATTCGCAATCCTTACGAGTTGTGTCATCTCCTAGATCCCATATGTGGGTGTCTTTAATTTCACTTTAGATCCATAGATCTACTCATTACATACCCCTTAGTACCATTTGCACCCTTACCTTCACCTTGTGGGTCCCATTTGAGCCATTTCCATATCCCGAGGAAGTGGGCCCCACCTGTGTATTTCATGGTACTAGATCTTGTCATCTTATCTCATCATGTGGCCTAAATCTTTCATTGGTTGAAACATAAGTCATTCCCTAATCCTCTTCCGACCACATTTAAACTTCTAGGTCCACCTAACCTTGCATTGGTTTCCGTAACTTGTCTTTTACATATCCCTAGGAACCTTTGTTTGGGTCCAATCATCTTTGATTGGTTATAGGGTCTCTCCCTAGGTCTTGATTCATCTTGATCTAAAGTAAAGAGTGCCTTGGTTGACGTGACTCCCAGCTTGCATTGGGAACCGTGGCATCTCTTGGGTCACCTCTTTAGTTGTCCATCTCCTCTACCATCCCAGGTGGGATACCACTAGGGACAACTACAAGTTGTGTGATAACAGTGACCTTGGGGGCAACTCTCAATTCAAGTACTGTCACTTGATCTTGACTCCTCTGTTTAGGCTAACTCCTAACGAAGCCAAGCGGGTAGTCCATAGGGAAAGTTTCTAAGGTTGTTAAGTTTTAGAGAGTTATAAGAATGGGGGTTGCTTTTAGGAGTTCAAATGTGAAATACTGTCCAAGTTATGCAAAATAATTGTAATCAACAGCATAAGATTTAAAACATTCACGGCATAATGAAAGCTTGAAAAATAAAGCAAAATAAATAATCAAATCAGTGTCATGGAGTCAAATACCAATCAAAGTATATGCCCTGTGAAGACGAATTGTGTGCATGTGTTAAGAAATAAAACAAAAAAGTTAGAAAAAATCACTTCACAAAAAAGAGACTGCGAATCTACCCTGGGGGGATGGGGAGTGGGCATTGTGTATCCCACCTGCACTCTTTATTACTATATTTACAATGGTTAAAGAAATACCACTTGGTCCTTGTTACCGCCTAATACACACCTGGGGGAAACGCGGCAGGAAACCTTCAAGCCGCTCGGTATGTCCTTCAGGGCAACCGAGAGTCAAGTGCTGTCACCTGATTAATCGACTCCTCCGTCTAGGCTTACTCCTAGCAAAGCCAAGGGGGGTGGTCCCTATGAAAAATAAACTAAGGCTTTTAATCTACAACAAAGAAAAAATTCTATTCTAGGAGTTAAAAGATGATGAGATGATAAAATATAACAATTAAGCATTGCTTGCGAATTAAAACAATTAACTAACCCAACATAAGATAGATAAGGATTCACGACATTTATGATTGAAACTTAAAACATGGAAAATTAAAGACCAGTGACGAAAATATAAAAACGCTTGCAATTGCTACTGTGTAGGGTTTCTTGTATAGTCTCAGTGAAAGTATTGCAATGTTTCAGTTGGTAAATTTTATGATTAGTAAATGAGTGGATTAAGGAGTGGGTCAATTCTTGGTTTGGCCCAAAAGAAACCTAACCTTCGAACTGAGTGCTCTAGCAACCTTACCTAGTGTCCAACTAGGTGCAGATGAACCGACTAAAGAACCTGCTGACTCTGTCGATTCAGTCCATGCAACCTCCCGAGTTCTTAGGATTCGATTCGAATGGACTGTCCTATTAAAACTAAGTACCTTGCACCCGTTTCCGACTGAGCCAACTGTTCCGACTAAGCTACAGTAGTCAAGAGCATACTCTGGGTTTGGGGCGTTGTTCTTTTTATTAAAATGTGTGAGTGGATGATTAATCTACACTAAACCCCAAGAATAAAACAAGGGGGGTTAATTTTAGGATTAAATTTTAGGAACAGAATAATAATTGAATAAAACACAAAAGCATATGACAAGATGATAAGTGGGTCCTCAGAGGACGTTGTGTGCTTGAGTGAGTTGTTTAATTACTACTGCTCAAATGAAACTAATCTAAAACGAAAAAATTAGAAAAGAGTTGCAAAAAAGAAAAATAAAAAGAAAAAAGGTGTGAATCCCCTCTGGGTGGATTGGGGTCAGGCGCTGGAATTGCCTGCTATGCTCTTTTTACTTTTTGTGTAACAATATGAAACTTGAAATAGAATATTACTTGCCCTTTATGCTTAGGGAACAAGTCAGTTTACAATATAAGAGACAAACGAAATAGTTCTTGAAACCGAGTCTCTGGATTATTCTGGAAGTTCCAAATGCAAATTTTTTATGTGTTTTCTTACTCCAACCTCCTATGAAATCAAAACAAATCAGCGAACTATGTTGGCTCAAAAAGTTAATCAAAACACTTAAGGAGTGTTCTGATAATGCTAGAAAGTGCAAAAAATTGAAACTAGCTTAAACTAGTATGTAAAAATGGTGTTTTGAACAACTTTTTTGAGTTTTTAAATGACTTTAAAACTACTTTTTGATGTGCATAACCAAAAAACCAGCGAGCTAAAAAAGGTGAAATATACTCTAAAACATTATCTAAACTAGCTTTTATTCATGATGCATACTATGTAAAAAAAGTGGAAAAATAAACTAAGTCAAGCTAGAAATCTTGCCTTCTTAGGGTTTTTACTTGCCTCTTTAAGAGATGGCAAATAAATAGTTTTGGCATTTTGGCTTGCTTGAATAAAACTTTTAAAGCACTGAAACTCTCAAAATTTTCTTTTTTGATCTCAACTTTTAAAAGCTTGAAAAGATGAGAAAAAATGCAATCTGGATCTTTAATCAAATGAAACTTTAACTTGTTTGGATCGCAATAATTAGATCTATTTAAGGTGAGTTTGGATCTAGATCTAAAGAGTAGAGAGAAAGAAACCGATTTAAACCGATTTAGACTTAGAAAATGTAGATCTTGAAGTTGAACCCTGGGGGGTTTGAGCGTTAAGTTTGAGCAATGGAGTTGTTCCTTTCAAGGATCGGAGAGATGGAGATTTGTTCGAAGGTTCTAGAAGATGAGCAAGCCAACATGCTTGGTACTTCTTCCAGCGTAGGTTACCTGCAAAAGGATCTCACAACACTTGTACAAGAAGATAAAAAATATTTGTGTCTACAAATAAAAAGAGAGATAAAAAATGTAAGTTCAAACAAGAAACTGTATATCTTTGTTAATCCTTCTACCATTCAACAATAACAAATAATCTATAAAGCATTACCTGATGTTCTTACTGAAAATAATTTCCTTCCAAAGACAGATCTATCTCAACAATATATAAGACATGTGAAATCAATACAGGTTACCTCATAAGCAAAGCTTAACACATCATGCCTCCACAAAACACTTCAGGACTAGCCTCCAAAGCCTTATTTTATTACTCAAATATTCAGAAAATGATACAACAATAGGACAATTGTTCATTGGCTACCGAAAACCCAGCTTTTGGCAGCTTACAGCATAAAGGTAAAAATACTCAAAGCTACCGAAAGGGAAGGCACGTATCATGTATCGTTGAACCGTTTTCAGTGGCTTAGGCGGATACGACAGTTGTTCATTAGCCACCGAAAAGGGCAGGTTTCTAGCAGCTTACAGTTCAAAGGCAAAATTGTCCACAGCAACCGAAAGAAGGGGCATTTGTAAACAATTTTCCAGCAGCTTACGAGGTCAAAGGCGAAACCATCGTCTACCGAAATTAAGTCGGTGTCGAACGGTGTAGATGTCTAATCAAGGGTTTAGTCGTGAATTTTAAAGGGGATCCATCATTGCTTAGCCGCCAAAAGGGTCACTTCCAGCAAATACACGATCTTCCCCAAGGTAAAGCCTGCTGCCATCATGATCTCACTCTGGTCGATCGAACCTTATACCTCTCTGTCTACCGATTTTCTAAAGGTTGTACCTCCAGTGTAATCATGCGACAGTAACACGTCATTAAACCCTCATGATTAACCCTCCAGTTCACATCCCTCGAAGTTAGGTTCTGTAAACCGCGCCACCCCTCCTTCATTCTTACCACGTCGTCGAGCTCACCTTTTCCCCGATTTCGTATCGTTCCCTAAAGCCCGATTTTTTAACAAGTGTCAAGAAGCAGCTTACAGTATGAAGAAAAGTGGAGGAGTGGTCCTCAGGAAAGAATTAAATGACATCTGTTACCTGGAATTGCACCCCGAGGTATGTCGACTCTTCAAAAATGCTGGCTGTTATAATTTTTGTAAAAAAATTGCAGGGATCTCATCAGCAAATACCGGAAACATTTGCTCTCACATTTGACGGCAGAAGGGCAATAATTGGCAAGGAGGAATTCCAGGTAGACGAAGCCCTCATAACCGAAGTGACAGAGCTTCCAGCGACTAGAGAAAATTGGTTTGCAAAATAACTCCATGTCCAATGGACACTAGAAGATAGGTTTTGAGTTTTTGTTTTCAGGGGAAAGGCATTAGGCCTATGGTTCTTGCAACCTTGCAGGGAGGTTTCCATCCCTGAGACAATTTGTTATCTCTCCAGGAGTCTTCCTAGGTTGCACTCGGATGAGCCTAGCAACTTAAACTTATCTTGAAGGATGGGGTAAATGAGGATCAAGTTGGATGACTGAGATCGAAACTTACATGCTCAAAACATACAGTGATACATTCAAATAGACAAGGCTTTAGCCACTGGTGTTCAGGAAGTTGTAAAAGATAGACAGAAGAACTCTTATCGTGCTAGCAAACTCGTGCATACAACATATATATATAAATGGCAAATCACGATAAGCAAAGGGCACTGAATATCCAATTCTCAATACGAAGATAGGATTACAGCTATCTGGCATAGACAAATGGAAACTCACAAAATAGACATTTCACTGCAAGTATAAAAGATATAAGAAGGAAAACTAAACACACATATGGACACTAGAAGATAGGTTTTGAGTTTTTTTTTTTCAGGGGAAAGGCATTAGACCTGTGGTTCTTGGAACCTCGCAGGGAGGTTTCCATCCCCGAGCCAATTTGTTATCTCTCCAGGAGTCTTCCTAGGTTGCACTCGGATGAGCCTGGTAATTTAAACTTATCTTGAAGGATGGGGTAAATGTGGATCAAGTTGGATGACTGAGATCGAAACTTACATGCTCAAAACATACAGGGATACATTCAAATAGACAAGGCTTTAGCCACTGGTATTCAAGAAGTTGTAAAAGATAGACAGAATAACTCTTATCATGCTAGCAAACTCATACATACAACATATATATATAAATGGAAAATCATGATAAGCAAAGGGCACTGAATATCCAGTTCTCAATACGAAGATAGTATTACAGCTATCTGGCATAGACAAACGGAAACTCACGAAATAGACATTTCACTGCAAGTATAAAAGATATAAGAAGGAAAACTGAACACACATATGGCAAAAGAAGCTTATATAAATGATATGTAACCAGAAGTCTGATAATACAAGTTAAGCAAAGCTTCTCCAAAATCGAACCCCTCTTCTACATACTTCATCGACTTTATAGCCCTTACAAACTTTTTTTAAATCTTGAAAAGATGGGTCGAATCTGCTAAAAATAACAACTAAGAACAGTTTTATGAAAGATATGACAGTGTATTATGATCAAAGTAACTAATACTTGTTGATACACCTATACTCGACAGTTGAAATGAGTCTCTGGGAGCTGGAGGACAAGTTTGAACCGCTGCCTACAAAAACCTGTAGGTGTCTTTTTCTAAAAATAAACAGGAATATTCCTCTGTTTACCTTGCTGGCGCCCTCCGTCTGGAACCAAAGGTGATCATGATGCCTTGAACATTTATCAATCCCCTGGGAAAAACGCCTTTAAGATGCTCGGACCAACCAAAAAGGTTTTGATGCCCCAAGACAGATCACTGCGTTTTCTACGTTTTCAGTAGCTAGCAAAACTGGGCTCGAAGGTGATAAGCTACGGAAAACCCCTCATTCGATGGTTAACAAATTAATTTTAGTGTTTCGCCTAAACCACCGAATTGTCCTCAGGTGTTTGAAACTTGCCTCTACTTCTGGTAGCTAGGGGAGTCCTGCCTGTATATCGTAAACTGTCGAATCTGGGTTTCGGCAGCTAATGAACAATTTTTATGTTCGCCTAAGCTGCCGAAAACAGTGTATCGCCCAGCCTGCAAAAGTTTTCCAAAACTGCGCTTTCTGACCTTTGCTACTCCTCTCCCTACTGCTTGGTTTCCTCTTCCTCCTGGGCCAAAGCTCGAGTGTCAGCAAAATTAATTGCAGCGGCTGTTAAGGTGTCGAGGTCTGACTGCACCTTGGCCTGGGGATTCCGAGTTTTTTCCTCACCCTCCAGAGACTCGACCTTTCTCCTCAGCCTGATATTTTCTCTGATCAACCTAATGTTTCTTCCTCTCATTTTGCCATGTTTCTTGGTCAACCCCTGAAAAGAAACATACAGCTCATTATATCTTTCAGTCAGCCTCTCATTTCTCTCCTTGATGACTCTATGGAGTATCTCGAGTTCATACGCCTACTTGAGGAGTCGATTAATTTTCTGTGAGGCAGAACTCTTTGCTTTATGAATTAATTCTTCGGCTACCTACTGACCTTGTTCCTCCACAGGTGTAGGTGAAGGTAAGTTTGCACATTCAAATTTCCGCTCTTCCATAGGTGTAGGAGAAGGCAAGTTAATATAGGTGGTCCCTTGTTCCATCACAGACAGAGCTGCTTCCTGGAGCTCCTTTTCCCTCGCCACCTCCTTATTTCCTGCTCCAGCTTCCTGCAAATCATCCTCCTCAGAGTCGGTATAAGGGAGGTTTAAAAGGTTTGCATTCCTTGAAGGGATCTCTTCTGAAACAGCTCCCTCGTCTTCAGTCTTGCTTTTGAATTCTAATTTCCTTTTGGATTTCTTCACTTTGGGGGCTGAGGAAAGGGGGTCGGTTATAATTGGGGAGATAGCCCTCCTCTTCCGTTTCCCACTTCTAGGGGTGGAAAACTTCTTTCCATCTTCTGGTCGTAATTTTGTTTCAAACCCACTCCAGAAAAGGAAGAAAGCCCAATTCATGTTTTTCCTTTGCAACAACTCAAAGACTATGAGTTTGATCAAACCATGGTGGTACAACCTACCTGCAATTTTGGTTGGCTGGGCTTTGACTAGATGTGCCATTTTGGTCAGGCTTTTGTGGAGGTAAAAAGGGAGATTTAAGGGGCTCTTGCCAGTTTTGTTCTAGTAATCTAAAATGGTAAATCAGCACCCTGTTGTACCTGCCTTCACAGGTTATGTAAACCAGAATCGACTTCAAAAGAAGTTGCCATTTATCCTCCAAATATGACATAGGAATGTCTTTCTTCCATACCAGGTTCTTATGCTTAGGTTTCAGATAGGATTGAAATTCGAAATCTTTTGTGATAGTGGTCTTAAACCAATTTTTTCCAGTCGTTGGAAGTTCTATCACACGGGCTATAAGGGCCTCGTCCACCTGGAATTCCTCCTTGCCTATTACTGCCCTATTGCCGTCAAACGTGATGGCAAATGCTTCGGCCACCTGTTGATGAGAACCCTGTAGTTTTTTGCAAAAATTATAGCAGCCGCCATTTTTGAAGAATTGACATACCTCAGGATGCGGCTCCAAGTAGCAGATGTCGTTCAATTCCTTTCTCAGGACCGCTCCTCCTTTCTTCATTTGCAGCCTGCTTGCTAGTGCCTGCTGCTGAAAACAGGACTGAGGGAGAGACGCGAAATCAAAGAGAAAACGAGTTCAATCGTCGTGGTGAGGGTGAAAAAGGAAAGGTGGTGTGGCTTTTCGACAACGGACACCGAGGGGGTGAAAAGGTGGTAAATCATGAGGGCGTAATGATGGCTACTGCGGCATGATTATACTGGAGGAACGAAATTTTAGATCGCTGATATGCTGAGAGGAAACGAGGTTCGTCTGGCCAGAGGTATGACGATGGCGTCTCGCCTCACCTTGGGCAAATCGTGTATTCGCTGAAGTGACCCTTTCGGCGGCTAAGCCATAATGAATTTCTTTTAAAATACGACCAAACCCCTGATTTGACGTGTCCACCGATTGACGCCGACTCAGTTTCGGTAGCCGATAATCTGCTTTTAATCCTGTATGCTACCGAAAAACAATCTTCACCAATGCTTTTTGCTTTCGGTGGCTGTAGACAATCCAGCCTTTGGATGGTAAGTTGCGAAAAAGTATCCGCCTTTTCGGTGGCTAATGAACACCATCATGTTCGCCCAAGCCACCGAAAACGGCCCCATGGATCACGAAAATGACTTTGCTTTCAGCAGCTACGGAAGGTTTCATTCTTGAACTACAAACTGCGAAAAATATCTACCCTTCGGTGGCTAATGAACACCATCGTATTCGCCCAAGCCACCGAAAACTGTACCATGACTCACGCTGTAAACTTGCCCTTTCGGTAGTTGGAGCGTTTCCTCTTTCATGTAGCAAGCTGCCAAAAGTGGGGTTTTCGGTAGCTAATGAACCATCGATAGGCCCACCTAAGCTACCGAAACCTGAAAATGTTATTTCGACAAGAGCAACTTCAACAATTATTTCAAGCTTCATTACATAATCCAATCCTATGCTACGCAACTTCAAATACAATAAAATGAAAAGACCAAACTTCTATCTCCTAAACAAGCGCCTAGCCTAACTTATTTGGGGAGATAACATGGGCGTTCTTCCTTTTCTGGAATGAGTTCGAAACAGAGTTACAACCAGAAGGTGAAAAGAAGTCTTCCACTCCTAGAAGTGGAAAAATGAAGAGGAGAGCTATTTCCCCAATTGCAGTCAACCCCCTTTCCTCAGCTCTCAAAGTGCAGAAGGCTAAAAAGAAATTAGAGTTCAGTAGTAAGATAGAGGAAGAGGGAGCTAGTTTAGAAGGCAAGAACATCCTCAACCTGCCATACACAGATTCCGAAGAGGATGAACAGCCAAAAGCTGAGGTAGGATGTGAAAAATTGTTTTCACCTACACCTGAGGAAGAGCCAAATCAACAAATTGTTGAAGCATCAACCAGCCAATCAAAGAAGTCCTCATCTCAGAAGACTAATCAACTGTTAAGACAAGTGTATGAGCTCGAACTACTTCAGAGGGTGATCAAGGAGAAGAATGAAAGGTTGACTGAAAGAAATAATGAGTTGTATAACTCCTTTCAAGGGTTAACCAAAAAGCATAGAAAGTTGAAAGGGAGGAATATAAGACTAATAAGAGAAAATATTAGATTGAGTAGGAAGGTTGAGCTTCTGGGAAAGACGGAAATGACTCCGAAACCCCAACCTAAGGTACACTCGGACCTTGACACCTTAGCAGCAACAGCAGTCAGTTTTGCTGACACTCCGATTTTTGGCCCACGATCAAGAGAAATCCAAGCAGCAAGAAGATGAGTAGCAGAAGTCAGAAAACACAGTTTTGTCAAAAATTTTGCAGGCTAGATCAAGCACAGTTTTCGGTGGCTTAGCCAAACATGGATATTGTTCATTAGCTACCAAAAAATCCAATTTTCGGCGGCTTAGGATATAAAGGTAGGACTCTCCTAGTTATCGAAAAGAGAGGCCAACTCCAAACATCTAAAGGTGCCTCGGTGGCTTAGGCGAACACGCTAAATTGTTCATAGGCTTACCTTGGATAAATCTAGTATTCATTATTTACTCTAGCCTGCATATACAACGACACATATCTTGGTAGAAGAGTTTAAGAAATCTACCTGGCGACTCCCAACCATGACTCCGCTGAGGAGCGAGCTCATTTGCATCCTTACAATACTAGAATTAAGACAGATCCTATCATTATCTAGAACCCATGCGGTGCATCATTTTGTTTTCAGGCTCTTGAATTTTTTAAATAAATATTAAAATATTAAAAATAAAAAATAAAAAAAATTATCCATCGCTGCCTCTGAGCGACCTAGAACTTTCGGTCGTGTAAAAGTTTTTGACTTTTCAAAAATTGTTGGGTATCCTCATCATATTCCTCATCAAGCATGTGCAAGGTTCACTATTTTCGATGGAAGTTATGAAATCTCTGCTAAAAGACACCTTGAACTTTTTAGGGAAATTATTAAAGAATTATCCATAACCCATGAGGATGTGTGTATGAGACTATTGGCTTCATCTTTCAAAGAAAGAGCTGGACTCTGGCTTTCGAATTTGAAACCCAATAGCATTTTTGGTTATGACATGTTTGAAAATAAATTCCTAGAAGAATGGAGAAGTGAATTTGATGATATGTATCTTTCAAATCAAATCCAAGATCAAAACCTTCCCCTTTCCAATCCTATTGTGGAATCATTTAATAATCAAATATCAAGTGATTTGTAAACATCCGGAGATGACCTTTCCTGCCCAATTTCTTCTGATGATAACTCTTCTACTTTTGAGTCAATCGAAAGTCAAATCTTTAATCATTGTACAAACCATAAGTTTTCAAATTGCTTTTTAGGTAGCCCTAGTCCTGATCCTGAGGGAATTTCTGAGGATGAGCTTTTAGTTAACAGGTCTACTGAAGTTCCTCCCTCAGAGAGACTCATTAGTCATTCTGTCTTTAGTGATCATTCAATTCCTTATCAACTTACTGAAGAAGAAGAAAGTGGAGACATCAACGAAGATCATTTAGTAGTGCTTTCACATGATCATTGTGCAAATAATCAGGATGTTTTAGATGAGCCTGTTAATTTTATCCCTGACAAATTGAATAAAAATGATCATTTATCCTCGTACGAATTTAATGATGAATCAATAAGTCAATCTCTAGGTGAAGATGAATTAGTGAATCATACTAGATATTCTAATCTTTGCTCCACTTCTTATAATGAATCTTTAAATTTTCCTTTCTTATCCTTAGTCAAGATAGCTTAGAGTTAGATAGCCATGGTCAATCTTGTCCTCTAATTGTAAATATTAAACTTGATCAAAAGCTTGAAATAATTCCTAGAGTAAAGAGTGTTTTCTTTTGTCAAAATCTAAGGTCGAACTTGTCTATCTATTTGGGAGAATTTTCATATTTACAATCCACCCTCCCGTCCCAACTCTTTCAATCATCTTTGGGTTGGTGCTATAGTCAATCTTTTGCCTTTAGAATTTTCAGAAGAAAGTATATGCATGATTACATGTTTGAAGAAAAAACACTTCATTCCCCTTTTCGGTCACTTTGGAACCATAATGCTTGTTGTCAAGTTATCAATCACTCTTGGTAGCTAGGAAAGGTGTTTAAAGATCAATTCCATTTTTTCTCCATTTTTGAGCATCAAATGGGTTCGACTTTGTTTTTCCGTCCTTTAAACTTTAAGTTATCCCCACTTGGTTTCTATTTGATCATTAATCCCAGGGAGAACCAAATTGAATATGTAAGAGAAATAAATGAGGAAGTTATGTTCTGTGAAAAAGAATTGAGTTACAAGCCTTATATTTTTCCTCCATCAATCTTAAGCAATAACTTGCATGAACTTTATGATCCTACTAATTCTTGGATGGAGGATGTTTGCATCAGTCAATCTTTTCCTTGGCATGATTTCATTTGGCACCATTCAAACCTTTATTCAATTTTTGAACAAACCTAGAAGATTGCATTATCAAATTCTTTGATATTTAATCCAATCATGACTTGTTTCATTACCAGAAATCAAAGAAGAATCACTAATATGTTTGATGAATGGTTGCACTAGATTTATGATTTTACCTAGCATTTGTGATGACTGGTTAGATTAGAGTAGGTAGGAAACCAAATAAGCCTACTTGGGCAGTACTTAGTCATTTCAGCCATTGAGTCTGGCACTTTTTTGCTTTTCTTTTCCTAAGCTCCTTTGTAAGCTCCTAGTTTAACTGAGTACCTGTCATTTTCTTTTTCCTGAACAATAAATTTCAAACTTTGCAAGTTATGTTAGTAATTCAATTTACTTTCTGCGTTTATATTTCATGCATTTATATTTTTGACACAGAATAGATTTTATTTCAGTTGGATTTTATATTTTTCCCATACATGCTGCATGAGGTATTTTAATGTCTGTGAATGCAGAAATAGGTGCAAATAAAATAAAAGCTGGAAGCAAAATGGTAGAGTGTTGGATCGTGGATTCGAGTAGCAGAGTTCGAGGACCAGAGATTATGAGGTTCTTAAGCGCTCATTTCAACAGAGCACTTGTCCCAGCCGAAGCGAGATGTTATCACATATATAGTAGCCGGGCTACCATACATTATTTTTCTGATTCCAGTACACTATTCAACCAGTTCCCTTACATTGAGATGCTGAGATGAGCATCTATCTAGATCACTATCAGATTTGGACAGCAGTTTTATTCCCCATGCCATGACTGAGTCTCAGGACACTCAGAGAGATGACCGATGTAGCCACTATACCATTGGTATAGAACAGTCAGTAGTGCCCAGAGTTACAGTAGCAGTTTCGGAGGAAAGATGATGGTTCAGATGATGAGCATTCAGGTATATGACTCAGCAGGTATATCATGGTGTTATGGTTATATTGCTTTTATACTTATTCTTATAGCATGTCTTAGCACTTAGTGTCATGATCTGGCGATCATATAGATATGTGGACTTGGTTGATCTTATTATACATATTATATTGTTCCTACTCGGACTTAGAAGTTCACTATTCATACTCATTGGTTTTACCCTCCCTAGGGAGAATAGAGGTGATCATTCCCCCATACCTTGGCTTGCTAGTGTTGGCTCCATTATTCATTGTCTCCATCCATCCTATGCCTACCTTTTAGTTTATCACCCTTACTTACTACTTGACTAGTGACATGGAGGATTTTTTCCCCACTGTAGCCTCTGTATTGGATGAGCTTCCCTGTTTATTGTGTCTCGGCTCTGAGTTGGTGACAAAACTTACCTAGGGTGAGTTGGAGCTCCTTGTGAATTCCCCCTAGTCACTAAAGTTGTGTTGGCTAAACCTGAAACTTTTAGTGCTGCCATGAATACAAAATCTGGAAAATCAAATGTTATATCTTGTATGAAAAGCCCGTTCATGCAATGTGTTTTTCAACACACATGAATGAAAGGCATGCCAAATGAAAATGGCCATGAAAATAAAATGTTATATCTTTTGGAAATGGAAATACCGAGGTAAACAAGCTGTCTGTGAAACACCTAGAAGTGCTCAGGTAAAAAAGTGCCTTAAAAACACACCTGCAGTAGAAAGCCTCAAATAAATGTAAATCTATGCAATGTGTTTATAAACAAACATAGATCAAAGGCTATGGAAACTTCAGGCCCAAAAAGCATTGGAACTTGAATGCTATATCTAAATTATTGCTGGCCTCATTTGCATTATGGATTGTGCGCATCTATTAAAGGTGAATAAACCTTCTTTGAACAACTCATCCATTTGTGAGACACCGCCATTCCCTGTGTTGTTGCTCATTCAGTATATACTATGGTGTGTATTCCCTTTCCCTGTTCCAAAGTGTTACAATGTTAAGTCAGTCAAGTCAGCCCTTAGCCTAGCCAGTTATTTTAGCCTTCACCCTTCACTAGCAAATTGATCACAGCTATGAAGTGATATGGTCTTGAAAGTCTGGTCTGAGAAATAATAATAATTAATGACATTATATCTTTGGATTTAGATCGCCAGTAATGATTACTTTGTGTTATAATTGTTATTTGAATAAGTTGTAGAGCATGCATTAACCTTTGACACTTTGCAGCAGCTTCTGATGATGGTCTGAGTTATATTTGGTTATGTTGACTTGGTCAAACCTAGTTTGACCAAGGTCAACCACAGGACATGAGATGGTTGGACCTTGTGATGATATGGATAGATGATATATGGTCTATGTACATGTACATGATGATTCTGTGCATCAGATACATGTTTATGATGATGATTCATGGTTTTCAGCATTTATTGATCATTTACAGATTATTATTCTTTGACCTGTTCCGGTATATTGGATATATTATATGACCATGCAGACATTCATATGGTGTATGAGTACACATCTTGGATAGATTTGGACGTTCTGAGTGCAATGAGATAGTCTATTTTCGGTTCCGGGCAGTTACAGTGATGATTGAGCCTCAGTAGGCTATCCCAGTGCAGTTTTGGTCTGTCGAAAACACCGTCAGAGCAGAGATGGATTTTGTCTGGTTGACCTACGGTGCTGTGCTTGGAGGGTGTTGTCCAGCCACTTGTTTTTACCATATTACCCCCCTCCCGGACACACTGGTGCCCTCACCTTGACAGCGCAGGCACTCCAGGAGGCAGTTTGGGGCAGTTTCACGCTTCCCGAGGCATTTCAGGATTGGTAGAAATGGCTATTGAGGAACTCGATTTGGGCTACTGAGGCAAGGTCTTGGCATGGAATGATCAGTGATGATGGGTGGATGTCTTCATCGGGGCCCGCATCCATCACTTATGGCACTTTTTGATGATTTTTTAGGCCTCTTAAGGCCCACGATTTGTCCATAAAGGCATGATTTGGTATATTGATGACTATTTTATTATTATTGTGCTATGGGGATTGACCAAGGGTGGCTAAAATTACCCCTTGGACCCACCATAAGCTTCTTATTATATTTTGTCATCATGATATGGTGGGATTCCCCTCTCCTAGGGTGATTTTGTCCACTTATGTTATATCTTATTAGTGATCCATGTATTTTATTATTGAGCTCATCTCAACCATTGATTAGACATTTGTATCTTTTAATCTTAGCCACTCATTCAAAAAGTGGTTAGGATTTTGATGCCTCTCCTTCCTATTTAAAGGAGAGAGCTTCTCATTGTAAGGGGACTGGTGGCTCTGGATTATTTGAATAGAAAATTATTATTGCATCTATCTCCAGTGTTGTGGTGAATGTTTTTGGTGTTCGTTCGTTGGTTCTTCCTTTGCACTCAGTTATTGGAGATCTTGTTTTGCCATATCTTTTGTACCACATTTTTGCATCTATAGGTGGAGGCCAATTTGCTTTGAGGAGGAAGTATTGGTAGGGGAAGACTCTCCCTACTTCTTCTTTGGATCTCTTCGTTGGTAACAGGGAGTATTACTATCCCAGGACCTTCTATTTCATGTTATCATTGCATTTTACTTGTATTTCATCCATACTTGACCTCTCTGATTGAAATCGATTTTCCTTGGATTGATAGGTAGAGGAGGCCGCACTTGTGGGCTAGGGCATCAATTTGGCAAGCAAAATCAACAATCTCTCATTTGATCTCTGCGGGAATCTTCCTCAACATCAAGACATTTCTCTTCATCACTCAGGTATGATCTCAAGATAATTTCTATCTCCATGATCTATCCACTTGTCTAAAATATTCCAAACCCTAATTAATCAAAACCCCCATTTTACATTTTTTCAGATCTACTAAGATCTAGTGGCTTCTTGGGTAAGAAATTTAAAACCCACCTCTATAGTATCCACGACATCCCGCATCTATAGTTTGGTGAGGATTGGCCTCCATTTGACCCTCTTCCCAAGGCACTTAGCCTTTCCAAGCAAGGACGCACTTCTTGGTTTGGGTGAGTTAACCTAGATCTAGTACGTGGGTAGTTGAGATTTCACTTGATTCATAATCTACACATCCAATAACCTACCGCTACACTGTCACTTTTCTAATTTCTACCTTGTGGGCCCTATTCCATGTTTTAAGGGATTTAATCCCATTTTTGGACCACTTAGTATCTTTAAACTCAGATCTAGTAAGATCTAGCCATCGGATTGCCATGAAATTGTAGATCCATACTCTCACTTGATCAACCTACTTGATCAACCTACTTGGATCTAAATTTTGGATGTCATTGGACTTTTCTTGATCCATTTATCACCATTTTTACCCTCCTTGGGCAAAGTCGCACTCCCTTGGAGATTGGAGTTGGTCCACTTCTAGGATGTGGGTACATGAGATTTTAGTGGATTTGGAACGGGCATAATTCAAAACCTAGGTCTAGTTGGTCACTTCATCAAATCTTGCCTTGGGAATAGCATTCCTTGTTTTAAGGGATTGTGGTCCACTTAGGTCAAACCTTGAATCTTTAGACCTAGACTTACTCCTCCATCAAACCTTTAATTGCCCACTTGTCTCATGCAATAGGAGTCATCAACCACAAGTTCTTCACTTTGACTCCATTATCCCAATTCCCAAGGCACCAATCTCTCTCCAAGTCAATTCGACTTTCCTAGATTGTTGGATTAACTTGTGGTTTGATCCTTGTTTGGTGGACTAAACCCTTTGATGTCATCATACTTCATGATCAAGCTTGTCACTTGTACTAGTTAGCCCCAATTCAACCCCTAAACTACCCTGCATTGGACACGGTTCCCAAGGCAATGGATTTTCTCACATTGAACTAGTACTTTAATCCTGGATCTCACTTCAAATATCATAAGTCACTCTCACATCAACAATGAACCAAAGCTATACTCATTGAACCCCTCACTTACCTTGTGACTTCATCTTAAGGTCTAGGATAAACCATACACCTTATTTCACTTAGTCTTAACTTGATTTGGTGTCTTGGTTTGATCTCTCCTGTCGAGAGTAGATCGGGTCTCCTCCTTTGTTGTCTGAGCTAGATAACATAAAGCGAAGGTTGCCTCAACTGGCGTGACAACTATCTATTGGAGGTCGAGGTGATCGTGCTTGCACCTCTTGAGTTGCCCTTTCCTATTGCCATCCATTAATGGATACATCCACAGGGGTAACTACAATTTAGGTGATAACAGGAACATTTAGAGGCATTCTACAGTTATGCTGAGAACATAAATATTGAGCATGAAGAGGTATGGACTAGGGTTTTTGTGCAAAGTTTAGATGGTCAGGCTAGGAAATGGTTCAAAGAGTTACCTACTGGATCAATAGCCGACATCGAAGCCCTAGATGACTTGTTTTTGAAGCATTGGGGAGAAAGAAGAGACCAACTCTATTACCTCACAGAATTTGGTAATTTGAAGAGAGAAAATTGCGAGTCTGTGTCAACTTTCACAAAGAGATTTAATAAAATGTTTGGCAAGATCCCTGCTGAGATCAAACCTACAGACACTTCAGCCAGAATCACTTATGCAAATGCTTTTGATCCCGATTTTTGTCTTCATCTCAGAGAAAGAAGATCTGCGTTTTTATTACTCATGCAAGATACTGCTCTTGAAGTTGATTCCAATATTGTTGCATCTGAGATTCTTAAGGGAAAAATTGACAGAAAGAGACAAACTCCAGACTCTTCTTCTTCATCAAAAACAAAAATGGAAAAATATGCTAAGATGTTGGACAGCTTAACCTCTGAAATGTCTAAACTGAAGGTTCAAGGTCAACAGCCTGTAGGAGGTAAAGGGCCAAATGAGTTTGTTCCTACAAACCCTGACACTCTCCCTTACAGAAGAAACAACCCACAGGCTTAGATCCTACAAAGAGATAGGAATCCTACTGAAGAACAAAGAATCAGAGCTCCTTTCCAGCAAGTTGTATTAGAAGAAAAACAAGAACCTACTCAAGGAGGAGAAGAGGAAGAAGGCAATATCAACTGCATGGAAGAAAAGGTTGACCTCTCTTTCCTGACACAATTTGATTATGAGGAAGCCCTCATGAATGAACAGATCACTAAAGAATCATTATATCAGGCGGATGATCAAGAAGGTTATAATTTGAGGTCTACGGTTGTTGCTAAAAAGCCTGTGACCATTGCTCCCGGAAAGAAGAATCTGGTCCTTACAACGCAGCCTGCTTCTCCTGCGAAAAGGGTTGTTGCTCCTGCAAAACAAACTTGTGCTTCTTCAAAACAGTAGCAAAGGCCAATACAACTTTCTGTCTTTGGCCAGATTCAATTTAAGGCTCCAGTTCAAGAGGTAAGGATTGCTGACAAATTATCTTACTCTTTCAATCTCGAATCAAAAATTAAAAAACTAAAAATTCCTTTCCCACTGATTGAGCTTATGAAAAATGATTCCTTCAAGTCGTCTATACTGAAATCCCTTCAACCAAAAACACCCATAGATGCTGACTTTGTAAATTTGCAAGATGATAAGCCCTCAGTAACCCTAGGTCCTATGGTTGAAGAACTGAATGGGTCTTGTCCACCTTTCTACATATCCCTGAACATCCATGACAAAATTCTTCACAATTGTTTGCTAGACTCAGGAGCATCCCACAATCTTATGCCAAAAGCAATGATGGATGAGCTTGGGCTTAGCATCACAAAACCCTACCACGATCTCTTCTCTTTTGACTCTAGGAAAGTCAAATGCCTGGGCCTCATAAAAAATCTTGTCATAAACCTGTCTCAGCTTCCTTCAAAAAGCATGGTAATGGATGTAGTAGTTTCTGATATCCCACCCAAGTTTGGCATTCTCTTGTCCCGTTCATGGAGTAAACGACTAGGAGGTACCTTATAGATGGATCTGACTTATGCTACAATCCCGATGTTTGGAGGTGAAACTAAAAGCCTCTATAGAGAAAACCAGCTTGCCTATATCATCAGTAATGAAAAGAATTCTATAAATCATCACATTTACGCATTGGATACAGACTTTGGAGCATGTATCCTACAAATAGATGGTGATCAGCCAGTGCCTTTGCAGCTCACAAAGCCTACTTGTCAGCAATCTGAAGAAGTAACCACTTATGTTTGGAGCATGTTTTTTGATGGTGCCAGTACCCAAGCTTCAGCAGGTGCAAATGTAGTTTTAATCTCTCCTTCAAAGGATGTTATGCATTTGTCTTATAAATTGGATTTCAAAACTACTAACAATATAGCAAAGTATGAGGCTTTGCTGTTGGGAGTCAAGGCTGCCAAAGAAATGGGAATCATGTGCAATGTGTTTGTAAACACACATAGATCAAGGCTATGGAAAATTCAGGCCCAAAAAGCAATGAAACTTAAATGCTATATCTAAACAATTGCTGGCCTTATTTGTATTATGGATTGTGCGCATCTGTGAAGGTGAATAAACCCTCTTTAAACAACTCATCCATTTGTGAGACACCACCATTCCCTGTGTTATTGCTCATTCAGTATATACTATGGTGTATTCCCTTTCCCTTGCCAAAGTGTCACAAAGTCAAGACAGTTAAGTCATCCCTTAGCCTAGCCAGTTAATTCAGCCTTCACCCTTCACTAGCAAATTGATCACAACTATGAAGTGAGTATGATCCTGAAAGTCTAGTCTGAGTAATAATAATAATTAACGACACTATATATTTGGATTTAGATCGCCAGTCATGATTACTCTGTGTTATAATTGCTATTTGAATAAATTGTAAAGCATGTATTAACCTTGATACTTTTCAGCATCCTTGGATGACGGACTGAGTTATATTTGGTCTTGGTTGGACCTAGTTTGACCATGGAGGACCATGGGACATGAGATGTTAGACCCTATGATGATATGGATAGATGATATATGGTCTATGTACACATACAGGATGATTCTATGCAGCAGCTACAGGGTTATGATGATGATTCTGGGGTTACAGCAGTGTTTGTATATGTACAGCGCATTATTATTGGCCCTGTTCCGGTATATTGGATATTTATTTTGATCATGCAGAGACTCATATGGTGTATGAGTACACATCTTGGATAGATTTGGACCTTCTGAGTCATATGGGACAGTTTGTTTTCAGTTCCGGGCACGTACAGGATGATTGAGCCTCAGTAGGCTGTCCCAGTGCAGTTTTGGTCTGTTGGAGGCCCTGTCGGAGCAGAGATGACTTTTATCCGGTTGACCTAGGGCGCTGATGATGGAGGGGGTGGTCCAGCCACTTGTTTTTACCATATTACCCCCCTTCCGGACACATTGGTGCCCTCACCTTGACAGCGCCAGCACTCCAGGAGGCTGTTTGGGGCAGTTTCACGCTTCCCGAGGCATTTCAGGATTGGTAGAAATGGCTATTGAGGAAATCGATTTGGGCTACTGAGGCAAAGTTATGGCATGGGATGATCAGTGATGATAGATCGGGACCTTCCACACCTTCTCCAGCAGTTTCAGCTTCATCGAGGCCCGCATCCATCATTTATGGCACTTTCTGTGGATTTCTGAGGTCTTTTGAGGACCACGACTTCACTATGGAGGCACGATTTGGTACATTCATGATTATTTATTGGTTATTGTGCTATGGGGATTGACCAAGGAGGGATAAAATTACCCCTTGGACCCACCATAAACCTCTTATGATATTTCATCATCATGATTTGGTGGGATTCCCCTCTTCTAGGGCGATTTTGTCCACTTATATTATATTTTATGTGTGATCCATGTATTATATTGTTGAGCTCATCTCAACCATTGATTAGACATTTGTATCTTCTAATCTTAGCCACTCATTCAAAAAGTGGTTAGGGTTTTGGTGCCTCTCCTTCCTATTTAAAGGAGAGAGCCTCTCATTGTAAGGGGTCTTTGGCTCTTGGATTATTGGTATAGAAAAATATTCTTGTGGAAATTCTTGTGGTCTCCTTTGCATCTGGTGTTCTTAGATGGTGATTGGAAAGTCTATTGCAACCTAGCATTTGGAAATTGTGGCAAGATCTATCTTTTTGGAAATCATTGTTTGTCTACAGGAGGGCGACTTCAACAAGGGCGATTTTGCAAGGCTTCTTCAAATCGACTTTCTTGGCATTCGCTTGTATCAGGGGGTTATCATTAGCATCATTGTGATCTATGCTATCTTTCTGTTACTTCTTTTGTGGCATTAGTCTTATCTCTTGATGCATCAAATCTGATATTGTTGACGTTTGTTGTGCAGGAGAGAGGGCGCATTGGCTTCTTGGACCAAATCGACTTGCATAGAAACTACCTCAAAGCTTCTCAAATTGATCGGGTTTGCATAGATCATCATCATCAAGGCATCTACAAGGTTTCCCAAGTAAGATCCACAGGTTTGTTTCTCTTTCCTTTATCCAATCCATTGACATAGCTCATAAATTGTTGAAACCCTAAATATCTTAAAACCCCCATTTTACATTTTCTCAGATCTACTTAGATCTAGTGGGTTGTTGGGCATAATATTGAAAACCCACCTCTATAGCATCCACGGCATCCCGGATCTATAGTTTGGTGAGGATTTGCTTACGTTTGATCCCCTTCCTAGGCCAACTTAGCCTCTCCCAAGCAAGGCGCACTTCACTGATTGAGCAAGTTGACCTAGATCTAGGTGGTGGGTGTTTGAGATTCCACTTGATTTGACATCTACACATCAAATAACATACACCCAGGTTGTCCCTTTCTTGAAATTCACCTTGTGGGCCCCATTCCACATTTTAAGGGATTTAATCCCCATTTTGGACCACTTGGAACACTTAAACTCAGATCTAGTAAGATTTAACCGGTGGATTGCCACAAAATTATAGATCCATACTTCTACCTGACCGATCTACCCGGATCTAAAGTTTGGATGCCATCCGACTTGTTTTGACCCACCTAACCCCACTTTTGGGCCTCCTTGGGCAAAGTCGCACCACCTTGGAGAAGTGAGTTGACTCACTTCTAGGAACTGGGTACTTGAGATTTTTGGAGATTTGAAATCGGAATAATTCAAAACTTAGGTCTAGACTATCACTTTGTCAAATCTTGCCTTGGGGATTGCATTCCTTGTTTTAAGGGATTGTGGTCCACTTTGGTCAAACCTAGATCTAGACACATTCATCTATCAAGACTTCTATTGCCCACTTGTCCCAAGTACTAGGAGTCCTAAACCACAAGTCAACCATACTTTGACTCCACTTCCCAATTCCCAAGGCACTGGTTTTTCTCCAAGTTAATTCAACTTTCCTAGATTGTTGGATTGACTTGTGGTTTGACCTATGCATGGTGAACTAAACCTTTGAAGCTGTCATGTATCATGGTCAAGCTTGTCACTTGTGCTAGTTAGCCCCAATCTTACCCCTAAACAACCCTGCATTGGACACAGTTCCCAAGGCAGTGGATTTTCCAACATTGAACTAGTACACTCATCCTAGATCTCACTTCAACATTAAAAGTCACTCTCGCATCAACTATGAACCAAAGCTATACCTATTGAACCCCCACTTGGCTTGTGACTTCATCTTTAGGTCTAGGATAAACCATACACCTAACTTCACTTGGAAATACCCTGATTTGGTGTCTTGGTTTTGATCTCTCCTGTCGGGAGTAGATCGGGTCTCCCCCTTTGTTGTCTGGGCTAGATAACATAAAGTGAAGGTTGCCTCGACTGGCGTGACAACCATATATTGGAGGTCGAGGTGATCGTGGTTGCACCTTTTGAGTTGCCCTTCCCTATTGCCATCCATGACTGGATCCATCCATAGGGGTAACTACAGTTTAGGTGATAACAGGTCCTTTCGTGATAACTCAAGTACAGCAGAACAACACTTTCAAACTGCAAAGTCTGGAAGGTGATGAGATGTTTGGCGGCCCAGTCAATGGGCAATTTCTGAAACTCTATTTCATCTAAGGCTTCAAAGCCGGGTCATTGTAAATATCATTTTTCTTTTCAGTTTTTGCAAAATAACTCCATGCCCAATGGAACACTAGAAGATAGGGTTAGATTTTTGTTTTACAGGAAAGGCATTTGATCTGTGTTTCTTGGAAACTCACCGGGAGGTTTCCATCCCCGAGTAGGAGCCAGATGTTATCTCCTAAACTAAACATAGACTTGTTGTTCGTTTTTAGGTGATATGAAGTTTTTCAATTTTTCATTTTTAGATGCATTTGAGGTTCTTTTTCAAGAGTGTGAAGTATGTAATGAAGTTTGAAATAACATTTGATGTTACTTTGACTCCAAAAAAGAATTTTCGGTTTCGGTAGCTTAGGCGAACAGGGCAATTGTTCATTAGCTACCGAAAACCCATCTTTCAACGGCTTACAACGTAAAGGTAAAATTACTAAAAAGCTACCAAAAGGGAAGGCACGTATCATGTATCGTGGAACCGTTTTCGGTGCCTTAGGCGGGTACAACAGTTGTTCATTAGCCACCGATAAGGGCAGGTTTCTGGCAGCTTATAGTTCAAAGGCAAAATTGTCCACAGCCATCGAAAGAAGGGGCATTTGTAAACACTTTTCTGGCAGCTTACGAGGTCAAAGGTGAAATTATCGGCTACCAAAATTAAGTCGGTGTCGAACGGTGGAGATGTCTAATCAAGGGTTTAGTCGTGAATTTTAAAGGGGATCCATCATTGCTTAGTTGCCGAAAGGGTCACTTTTAGCAAATACATGAACTTCCCCAAGGTAAAGCCTGTTGCCATCATGACCTCACCCTGGCCGATCAAACCTTGTAACTCTCCGTCTACCGATTTTCTAAAGGCTGTACCTCCAGTGTAATCATGCGACAACAACACATCATTAAACCCTCATGATTAACCCTCCAGTTCACATCCCTCGAAGTTAGGTGCTGTAAACCGCGCCACCCCTCCTCCTTCACTCTTACCACGTCATCGAGCTCACCTTTTCCCCAATTTCGCATCGTTCCCTTAAGCCCGATTTTTTAACAGTAGGTGTCAGGAAGCAGCTTACAGTATGAAGAAAAGTGATGGAGTGGTCCTTAGTAAAGAATTAAATGACATCTGTTACCTGGAATCGCACCCCGAGGTATGTTGACTATTCAAAGATGCTAGTTGTTATAATTTTTGTAAAAAAACTGCAGGGATCTCATCAACAAATAGCCGAAACGTTTGCTCTCACATTTGACGGCAGAAGGGCAATAATTGGCAAGGAGGAATTCCAAGTAGACGAAGCCCTCATAGCCGAGGTGACAGAGCTTCCAGCGACTGGAGAAAATTGGTTCAAGACCACTGTTACAAAAGATTTCGAATTCCGATCCTATCTGAAACCTGAGCATAGAAATCTGGTATGGAAGAAGGATATTCCTATGTCCTATCTTGAGGATAAATGGCAGCATCTGTTGAAGTCGATTCTGGTTTACAAACCTATGAAGGTAGATATAATAGGGTGTTGATTTACCATTTTAAATTGATGAATCATTTCACTGGCAGGAGCCCCCTGAATCTCCTTTTTATCTCTACAAAAGCCTAACTAAAATGGCTTATCAAGTCAAAGCCCAACCAACCAAAATCGCAGGTAGGCTATACCACCATGGTTTGATCAAGCTCATAGTTTCTGAGTTGCTGCAAAGGAGAAACATGAACTGGGCGTTCTTACTTTTCTGGAATGAGTTCGAAACAGAGTTACAACCAGAAGGTGAAAAGAAGTCTTTCACTCCTAGAAGTGGAAAAAGGAAGAGTAGAGCTATTTCCCCAATTGCAGTCAACCCCCTTTCCTCAACTCTCAAAGTGCAGAAGGCTAAAAAGAAATTAGAGTTCAGTAGTAAGATAGAGGAAGAGGGAGTTGGTTCAGAAGGTAAGAACATCCTCAACCTGCCATACACAGATTCCGAAGAGGATGAACAACCAAAAGCTGAGGTAGGATGTGAAAATTTGTTTTCACCTACACCTGAGGAAGAGCCAAAAGCTAAGGTAGGATGTGAAAATTTGTTTTCACCTACACCTAAGGAAAAGCCAAATCAACAAATTGCTGAAGCATCAACCAACCAATCAAAGAAGTCCTCATCTCAGAAGATTAATCAACTGTTAAGATAGGTGTATGAGCTCAAACTACTTCAGAGGGTGATCAAGGAAAAGAATGAAAGGTTACCTAAAAGAAGTAATGAGTTGTATACCTCCTTTCAAGGGTTAAACAAAAAGCATAGCAAGTTGAAAGGAGGAATATAAGACTGATAAGAGAAAATATCAGATTGAGTAGGAAGGTTGAGCTTTTGGGAAAGAAGGAAATGACTCCAAAACCCCAGCCTAAGGTACACTCAGGCCTTGACACCTTAGCAGCAGCAGCAGTCAGTTTTGCTAAGACTCCGATTTTTGCCCAGGATGAAGAGAAATCCAAGCAGCAAGAAGATGAGTAGTAGAAGTCAAAAAACACAGTTTTGTCAAAAGTTTTGCAGGCTAGATCAAGCACAGTTTTCGGTGGCTTAGGAGAACATGGAAATTGTTCATTAGCTACCAAAAAACCCAATTTTTGGCGGCTTAGGATATAAAGGTAGGACTCTCCTAGTTACCGAAAAGAGAGGCCAACTCCAAACATCTAAAGGTGCCTCAGTGGCTTAGGCGAACACGCTAAATTGTTCATTAGCCACCGAAAGCATGGCTTTCAGTAGCTAATAAAATTTAAACCCAGCCTTTCCAGCTACCGAAAATACAGAATAACGCAGAAGGTTGTTTTTGCACCAAACCTGACTTTGTTGATCCAAACACCTCGAGGGCGTTTTCTAATGATGGATAAATGTTTAAAGCATCAAGATCAATTTTTTGTTCCAGACTGAAGGGCGCCAGCAAGGTGAGAAGAGGAATCTTCTTGTCTATTTTGGGAAAAACGGCCTACAGATTCTCCAGGCAGCAGTTTCAACCTCACTCACCAGCCTCCGAAGGCCCTGTTATCACACCATAGTAGCAGGGCTACTATTCTTGTACAGCAGATATCTGCACATTCCAGAGCTTACATTATTCCAGAGCATGGCTATATATTATGGATCACTCATGATCAGAGCAGTATATTATTCAGATTTGTATATGACCTTGTGTCAAGGCTGAGCCTTGAGAGTTCAGATTTGATGACTGATGTGACCACTTATCCCATTACAGTTTCAGTTCAGTGCCTAGAGATGTACTTCAGCAGTGTTTCAGATGATGCATGATGATTGCTATTATGATGATGTGTATGATCTATGGATATTGTTCTCACTGACTGTGGATTATTAGCTTGTTGATTTAGTCATGATTATAGCATGTGCTTGGTATATTATTCCTGATGTGGCAAAATATTTGAAATGAACTGTAAACCTTAAAATGGACAATTGCTTGCACTCTTAGGTCATCTAACAAAACTTACTGGTATTTCACCTTACATAGACATGGTCTTTCCCGACACCTTTTGTCTGCTAGTGTAGGCTCCATATCCACTTGTCTCCATCCATACATGACCTTCCTATTTGACTTTAAACCCTGACTTGTCTTATTTGACTTTCTGATGCTGAGGACTTCCCCATTTTTCTACCTCTGTGTTTGGACCGCATCCCTGTTTATTCAGTGTCTCGGCTCTGAGTTGGTGACAGAACTTGCCTTTGGTGAGTTGGATTGTAGGCCTTGGCTCGAACTCCCCCTAGTCACTTGAGATGTTGTTGGCTAAAACTGAAAGCTCATGTTCTACCTGTGGAAACTAAATAAATTCGCCCATGAAAACAAAAAAGGGCAAGAGCAATGAAAAGCTAAAAATACTCCTCGAAGAGTATAAGAAAGGTCCAAAAAGCAATAGTTCTTAAAAGCTATATCTAAACAATTGCTGACCTTGTGAAAATATGAAAAACATGCCCTGGATGCAAGCTGCAACTAGTTGTGCTTCTCAGCACATCTGAAATCCGAAGGGTTATGTAGGCCAAAAAGGCCATGGAAATAAATTGAATGATCCTAATGAACTTGGATCAACTTGATGTAGACATGATGCCTAAGTTGAATAAGCACTCTCTAAACAACTTATCCATTTGTGAGGCACAGCCATCCCCCGTGTTCTTTTGTCCAACACAGAGTTTGTAGCTTCCCCCTTTCCCAGTCCAAAGTATTTTTGAGTTAAGTTAGACAAGTCAAACCCTTGGCCCAACCTTGCTCCTAGCCTTCATCCTTCACTAGCAGTTTGACCATGTCCAATGGGTGAGTTTGTCATTTGAACTATGGTGCAAGTAATTTTATATAACCACGGAATATATTAACTTGATTAATGCCACTGAATGGAATTTATACTTTGAGCCTAGCTGTTGGGATGATTAGAGAAACATTGTCTTAATCTACTGATGTGATTTATCCTTGATTATATTCTTGGGATCCGTGATGATGTGGACCATGTATGGATGATTATTGAGGATGATTTATGGTCCCACATGTTTGATGATGATATCATATGATGGACATATGATACAGATGATGTTTGATCCGGTTCAGCAGGTTATTATCATTACAGATCAGCAGATTATACATTGTCCATATATGGTGGACCCTACAGCTGGCCCACTAGGGCAACCCAGGGTGTATGAGTATTCATTCCTAGTGGATTTGGGTCTTCTGGATCCATTGAGACTCTTATCTTTCAGTTCCGGGCACTTCTGACAGTGATTGATGCAGTTTTACACTTGTTGACCAGATTTGGGGCTGATTTCCCAGCCTGAGCAGCAGGGGCCCCGAGAGGCCGGTTCACCTAGGGCGCTGATGATGGAGGGGGTGGTCCAGCCACTTGTTATTACCATTTATCCCCCCTCCCGGAGAGCCTGGTGGGCTCAGTTTGACAGCGCTAGCACCCTAGGAGGCAGTTTTGGCACTTTCACAGTTCCCGAGGCAGTTAAAAAATGGGATAAAGTGGTCACTGAGGAAATCGATTTGGGCAATTGAGGCAAGGTTTTGGCATTTGGTTTTCACAGAGGTCTTCCAGGGTGATCTCACTATCTTCCAGTCAGTTTTCACCATGTGGGTATCTCCAGATTGATCACAGGAGGACATTTACTGCTTGACTGTCATGGATTCTGAGGACAGTTTTGGTCATTATTATTACATTGGACATATTTTATTATTTTATTGTGCCTTGGGGTGAGCTAGCAAGGATTTATACCTCCTAGCCCCACCATGTGCTTATTTTATCTTGTCCTAGTCATCATGAGGTGGATTATTGTACTTAATACCCCTCTTGTGGGATGACGTCACCCTCATTGTACCATTTAGTGAGGGCGCTATTGTTATGTTGAGTGATCCATGTGATATTATGTTATGGATTCATCCTAGCCATTGATTGTATGATGAGATCTTATAATCTCAACCACTCATTTGATGTAGTATTGTAGAGTGGTATAGGGTTTTGGTCTTTATTATCCTATATAAGGAGGAGACCCCCCATTGTAAAGCTTACCTTTGGAGCTCTGGAATATTGGAATAGAAGATTTTTTGTGGAGCACATCTCTCTTGGCTTGTGGATTCTCTTGCATATTGAATATAAAGTATCTCTTCTATGTATCATTGTGGATCTATGTGTTTTTGCTAACCTTTTGACAGGAAAGTCGAATTGGAGAGAGGAGGGCGACTTTTGGAGGGTTATTGTTGGAGGGATCCACATATTCTCTCTTGGGTTGATCTTGTGACAGGGAGTATCATTATTGTATCTTCGTGACATATTTGATGCTTTCTATTACATCTTTCTACCATTTTCATAATCATCTTGCTTGACTTGTTTCTTTGATCTTGTCTTGTAGGAGGAGGACGATTTGGCTATCTTGGAGAAGGGAGATTTGGTTGGAGCACTTGGATCTCACTCTTGAATATAAACATAGGAGAATGCTATCAACTTGCAAGGTGGCCATAAGCAAATTGAGGTAAGATCTACAAGGTATGTGCCTCTTTCATCCATTCTATCTCCATTGGTCATAAAACCCTAATTAAATCAAAACCCCAATTTTGGTATTTCTTAGATCTACTTAGATCTAGCCCTCATTTTGAAAAGATATTGAAAACCCACCTCTATAGCATCCACCCCTAGTTGGATCTATAGTTTGGTGGTGATTGGCTAAGAATTGACCCATTTTCTAAGACAAAAAGCTCTCCTTGACCTAAAGCGCACTTCCTTGAGGGAGGCTTGTTGGGCTAGATCTAGCACATGGGTATGTGAGATCCCGCTTGATTTGACAACTAGATACTTGATTACACATACCCATCTCCTTACTTTGGTGAAAACTACCTTGTGGACATCTCTCCATGTTTTGAGGGGTTGAAACCCCCTTTTGACCTCATTGGTAACTTAAAACTTAGATCTACTAAGATCTACCCATTGGATTCACTTGAAACTTTGAACATGCATAGATCGGGGTACTAGCATCCCGGATCTACCTTTTGGTGGCCATTGGACTTGGTTTGGTCCACCAAACCCCTCTTTTGCCTCTCCTTGAGAAAGTCGCACCCCTTGGGAGTTTTGAGTTGGACCATTTCTAGGAAGTGGGTGTTGGATATTTTTGTGGATTTGGAATGCCCATGCCTTGAAACCTAGGTCTAGACTATCCTTTTGTCCCGATCCACCTTGGGGATTGCATTCCTTGTTTTAAGGAATTGTGGTCCACCTTTTGGTCTTTACCTAAAAACCTAGATCTAGTAAGATCCGCCCATTGGATCTCATCCAAACCACTTGACTTGGCTTCTAGGTGTCCCGATCTACACTTTGACATCCTTCTTGACTCCATTAGCCCACTAAACAAGGCACTAGTCCTTCTCCAAGCAAGGCGCACTTCTTGGGATTAGTGTCAAACCCTAGATCTAGCACATGGGTAATCCTAGAACCAACTCTAACTTGTAGATCTAACCTAGATCTAGCCTATAGTACCATCTTCACACTTAACTTCACCTTGTGGGCCCACCTAGAACCATTTCACACTTCCCAAGGCAACAAGACCCACTTGTGTAAACACATGGTACTATACTTAGTAATCATACCCCATCAAGTGGCCTAAACCATACATAGGTTGAAACACTAACTATCCTTGATACCACCTTCAACCATACCCTAAACATTAGGTCCACTTAGCCTTGCATTGGTTTCCGTAACTCATCATTCATTCACCCTTTGAAACCTTTGCTTGGGTCCAATCAACTGTGATTGGGGTATAGGGTCTCCCCCTTGGTCTAGTTATACCTTGACCTAAAGCGAAGAGTGCCTCGGTTGACGTGACTCCCACCTGCATTGGGAACCGTGGCATCTCTTAGGTCACCTCTTTAGTTGCCTAACTCCTCTACCGTCCCGGATGGGATACCTCTAGGGGCAACTACAAGTTGTGTGATAACAGGCCCATTACAACTATCGAAGATAGGAGGACTGGCAAGATGGCAGTTACTTGTTGAATGTGGGACTCTTTCATACTTTTCAGAAAAGTTGTTTTTAGATAGCTATTTTTAGCAGATTTGTCCCAGTTTTTCAGGATCTTAAACTTTTTTGTAAAGGCTATAAAGCCTATGACTTACGAAGAACAAGGGTTCGACTTTGGAGACTTTTTTATAATATTACTATCAGACTTCTCATTGCATCTTGGATATATAAGCTTATTTTGACATTTACGTTCAGTCTTCCTTTTCTACCTTTCTGTACTTGCAGTGAAATGTTTATTTCATGTATATTCTATTTGTCTAATGCTTGATAGTTGTCATCCTATCTTTGTATTGATAAATTGAATATCAAGTATCATTTATCTATTGTGATTAGCCATTCATATATGCTTTTGTATGAGTCTGCCAGCATAATAGGATTTCTACATACATCTACCTTTTATAAACTTTCTGAACAGCGTGGTTAAAAGCCTTATCTATCTAAGTATGCATGGGCATGTTTTGAGTGAGTGAGTTTCATTAAGTAATCCAACTCGATCCATTTCTCAAATCATTAAGAAAATTGGCAAGTTACAAGGATCCTTTGACCAACAGCCTAGAAGGACTCCTGGAGAGATAACACATCACATAAGTTATAATATATGCTTCAACTTTTAATCCTTAATACGGCCAACCTTAATAATATATCATGCCATGTCAAATGGCTCACACGTGAGATGGAAGAATGGCCCACGTGAGGAAATCCGTACAGATTTCTTACTTGCTCATAACCTTTATAAATCGACTTTAATACATAAGCTATGCCTCTTTGCATTAATGCCATGTCATCTAGGGTGGAACCCCAGTTGACATTAATTCGTACGGCTGCCCACGTAAAGGAAGAAGAGGGATAAGGCAAAGTTCAAACTTTGACTTTTAATATGATGTTATAACCTAAGCTTGAACTCTTTCATGAAGTCGCCCTCCTTTAGTGACTAGTGCCATGTCAATTGGCATGTGCCAATATTCCTTTTTTTAAATATTTTAATTATTTGCCAAAGTGCATTTTGTAGCAATTTTAGCATTAAAGTGTCAAAATGTAGCTCTGAAAGACGAAACTGCTCCAGAAGGGTTCTCGGCCGCCCGAAACATAGGAATACCGAGTACCAGGGTAAAGAGGATGTTTTGAGCTTGAAAACGAGCATCCCTGCGCCAAATTCCGACTCTGGATCGTACTTTTATCACCTTTTGAAATTTTTTAATTAAACCATTAAAAAATGGCTTAAAATGCTTTCTCGAAATTGACTGAAACTTCAGGGGGACCTAGTACATGACCAAACGATACAATTCTAGCGTCTAGCATGTTTATACATGTTACAAAATGGGCTCTAATAATCCCCCAAGGCCTAACCCCCACTTTGGGCATTCCAGCTTTGGAGGTACAGGAGAAAATGTCACCGATTATACTCGGCTAAAGGCAAACCATAATTGACAAGAGAAAAAACTCCTTGGAATACCTTCTTTGGTTGCTAAGCCCTAAGGAACCGAGTCACTCAAAGACCACCATGCTAGCACACTTATTACAAACCCCGTGGGGCACAGTCATGTACTACAAAACATTAAAAAAAAGGAGCCTTGAACAGGCCAAACTTGGAACTTCTGAACTCTGATAAGCACAAGTGACTTGTGCAACACTGGCGGCTCACTGAAGTCCAACTAAAGTGCAACTTTAGGTGGTAACATCTAGCTCCAAGGAGAACATACGAGAACACCAGAATCTCCGGTTTCTATGACCTATAAAAACATCTCAACTTGACAAGAAATACCTTTCAGTAACACAAGTGTTTACAAGAAACCAATGAACCATAAGTTACTTTATTCAAAAGGAAAAAAAAAAAAACTAACTAATAAAAGGAAATGCAGAAAGTAAATGCTCGCTTTGAGGAGCTTATTTCCTACTCTAAACATAACATGATAATAATGCTAAGTAAAATGATAAATCCAATGCAACCATTTTAACATCTCATCAGAAAAGAAATTTACCTTGTGTTTGGTTACCAGCCAAAAAAAGGATACCTTATTCACAAGATGCAAACCTGCGAAAATATTGAGGATGGGAGGGATGGATGGGAGATCATAACTATGCAGAATATCATCAAACTGCTTCCTCAACTGGCAGGTCCTCTCGCAAGCTGCTTCTATCCAAGATTGGATAGGACTGATGTATAAATCTGTAGGATGGAGTAGATCAACCACACCACCATACTGCCTTAGAGGGCTTATCGAATGAAAAACCTCTGTAGTAACACTAGCCCAAGGCTGCTCCAAATCATAAGACAAATCTGAATGTGAAGACGAAGGTTGTGACTGATGTTCAATTGACTGAGTCCCATCTGAATCTTCAATGCATAGCACCTCTGGGTCTTCATTACCAGTACTCATTGTTGTTCGGGATTATTACCTTATAGTGAGGAGAGACACTACCAACTTGGGCGGGGTTGACAGGTAAATACATTCATTATATTGCATTTAGTTCCTACAAATGAAAGATGTCAAGATATCGAAAGATGTACCTTTTATCGACGGTTGGTCCTAGCTTTCGCTTGGTCTTCCGCTTGGCGAACCTGCAACACAAAGGAAACCTTCCTCAGCGTATCTTGACTGCAACAAATATGATGAAATTGAAAACAATTAAACATCAACTACAATCAGATAATAAACCAAACGAACATACAATCCAATAGACATTCGATTTGGGACAGGAAGGTTATTTCCACCTTTTTATTGTCAAAGAAGCATAAATCCGTACAAATATACCTGACGTGTTAAGATGCTTCTGCAACCGAGTCCTGGGTTCCTACTCTTCACAATGACTTGGGAATTCCTCCAGCGTAACAGCACTTAATGCCTTTTTTCTAGCTCCCTCTCTCATGGATCCTCCTTGTATTTATGGGACAAGGTAGGCAGTTAGAATCGAGAGGTGGTTGAATTGGGAGGTTGGGGAAGTTGCAGAACCAACTTCAACTAATCCCAATTCGTAATCTTAATATATTTTTTGTGTTAGGGTACATAGGGTACTCCCAAATGACCGAACACCTAGAGCAACCACTTCACACAAACAGATCACAGATCGATACACCGATGTTTTGACGTGGTTTAAACCCTCGTGAGGGAAACACTCCACGGCCCCGGCCAAATAGTTTCTACGGGACAATTTATTATGCAAAGAAAGAAAGTTACAATTAAGCTTCTCATAATCGATCAACTAAACAATGACCCTCCATGCTCTTTAAATAGAGATCATGGACCAATCGGGTGTTAAGCCACTGATCAAGGTTAGGTATAATCTAAGAGAAGTTGAGCCGTCAGATCACTCTATGTCGGGAACATATCGTGACCGTCGGATTAAGTATTTACAAATGGATACTAATGCATAGTAAAGAAACACACTTTCCCTAACGGATATATTACACAAGTTGATCTTAACTAACTCCCAAGTGTCTAAATCTAAGTTGCACGAAACGGGGAAACGGGGACGAGTTTCCGAAATGGGGACGCGTAGGAAACGTGACCCTCCAAAATTTAGGAAACGGGGAAACGCGATATATATATATATATATGATACTATATATATATATATATATATATATATAATTATTTACAGATTAAAATTTTAGTCATAGTCATACATGTAACATCACATTTACGATTTTACTCATAATTTCATAAGTGATTCCATAATGCAAGTATTAATATCCAAAAATTAAAAAACAACACATTTTAGTATTTTACGCATAAACGATTCCATAATGCAAGTGGAAATAGCCAAAAAACAGCCTTCATAAATGAGGCTAAGCCGCTAATACATATATATCAAAAATCAGCCTTTATATATAAAGCTACAAGTACAAAGCTACATCAACATGAACAATGAACACATAAAAAAAACATCCACTCAAGCCCAAAGACTAACAGTCATCATCCTCAGGCTCATCTTCATACTCATCCTGAAAAATAGAACAAGAAGCACGCCCAATAGTGGATTGTTGACTGGAAGAAGATTGGCCAACTCCACTTCTAGGTTCCTCAATATTCAGGGCAGCAAGAGAGATGTCCAAATCAGCTGATTCTGGATCCACATCCCATTCTTTAGAAGACCCACTGGTATATTCCGGACCCCTACGAGAAGCAAGGCGAAGATTGGAGTGCACATAGACAAGATCCTCAGCCTTTTGTGAACCCAACCTATTGCGCTTCACAGAATGAATAAAACCATAGGTGCTCCAATTCCTTTCTGCCGATGAAGAGCTTGCCACCTGTGAAAGAATACGAATGGCAAGTGTTTGCAAATGCACACCATTTGCTCCATGACAAATCCACCACCTAACCGGACTCATGGTGCTTCTCTCATCCAAAGATGATATATCTGAATAATCATCCAATCCTGCAGCAAAACTAGCAAATTCTTCCTTCACCTCCCTGTGTAGATGAGCTGGAAACATTCTCATAAGGGCCTTTTTCACTCCATTAGCCACCTCTCTATCCTGATGAGGTGCCCTCCTCTTCCCATTGCTTTGAGCAATGAGTTGTTCATCATAGAATCTTGGGTTCAAGGCATGTGCTAAAGTGTGCAATGGAGTGTTGAAACTATTCCACCTGTCAACCATGATTTTATGTACCAAATCAACAAATCCAGCATCAACATATAAAAGCTGAGGAGACTCAAGCAAAATGATTTCCATAGTCTTCTCAACCATGGTATCCATGCCATCGTATACCTCTCCCAAGAAAGGTTGGTCTGTGTCAGCGCTTCGAAGAAGCTCAAATGCAGGGGTTGTGAACTTGAGCAAGAAATCTATCTTGCTCCACCACTCCTCATCAAGGCACAATCTGCGCACAACAATTCCCCGCTCTGAATCTGCCTGTCTCCACTCAACCCAAAGTTGACTGACTACCATAGAAACTAATGGTTGCTTAACCTCAACAAGGCGACGCAACATGATGAAGTTGGAAGCATATCTTGTCTCGGCAACTTTCAACAACTCCAATCTGGAGTACTCTCGAAATATGGCTTGAGATTGGTGGTGGTTGGTGATGAATTTAACTATCTCCCTTGCTTGCCCTGTGAGTTCCTTGATCCATGGAACTTTGTTGTCGATCTCTTCTAAGATTAGGTTCAGATTATGGACAATGCAAGGTGTCCAAAAAATGTGCTCAAACCTGCTCTCAACAATTAAACCTGCAGCTTTGCAAACTGGTGCATTATCCGTGATAACTTGCACCACCTTATTAGGGCCTATTTGCTCAATAGCTTTGATTAAAACATTAGCAATGAATTGAGCATCTTTCACCTCCCCTGAACAGTCTTCAGCCCTCAGAAACATTGCTCCTTTTGGTGAAGTGGCAATGATGTTTATCAGTGGCCTACGCCTAGTATCTGTCCATCCATCTGAGACTACTGTAACCCCAGAGCTGCCCCATGAAGCACGAATCGGTGCTAAGATATCCTCCACAAGCTCCTTCTCCTTTTTTAGGAGATCAGTTCGAACTTTTTCATAGTTTGGCCCCTTGTACCCTGCAGGAGCTGTGTTAATTGCTCGCACAAGATCTTGCCAGTAAGGAGACCGAACCACATTGAAAGGTATCCCACAAGCATAAAGGGCCCTAGCCACCCTTGTGTCCGCTTCTTCTCTCCCTTGAACATTCACCAATTTGGCTATTCTACTCTCTTGGATTGAAGGAGTCCCTTTGGGATTTTTTGATGGTTGTACTTTTTCTTGTTGAGCTGCTTTCCTCTTTCTTGCTTCAAGCACAATCCTTGGCTCGGTGTTTACAGGCTGAATGGAAGCATTTGCAAGCTGGTCATGTCTTCTTTTAAGCTTGTCAACCTCATCTTGCTCAATTTCATACTTCCTCCTCTCAATTGGGTCACTTGTTTTTGGGCAACTTTCAATACCCTTTCCTGCGTCATGCAAGAAATGTGACCTGACTCTTGGGTAGGAGCCCTTATACTGAGCTTTGCAGAGTGTACATCGCCACTCCCATGAGCCACCACCTCCACATCTTGCAATCTTTTGAACATGAGCCCAAAGAGGATAGTATTCAGCCCTCTTGTTGACCTTAGGGGTTGAACCAATAGCTTGGTTGGACGCCATTGCTGCTGCAAAAAAATTTAAAAAACAAATCAGAAATAAAAAAATGGATCTGTGAAGCAATAACAAACAATTTAAATTTAAATACAGCATGCTTCTCACCACCAAAACCGAGTTGTTGCTGCTCCAAAAAACGAAGAAACACTGTTCACTGTTGTGACGCTGTCTCTGCTCCAATCTGGAATAAATGTTGTCACTGCTACTATGCTCGTCAATTCTGCTGCTCCAATTAGCTGCTCCAATCGCTCACACCACTTGCTGCTACAATCTGCTAACAAATCAATTAAAATAAATTAAAATAAAAATAAAATTACAAACTGAAAAAATTAAAAACCATTTATGACTTTAAATTTTAAAACTATGTACTAAGTTACTAACTATAAGTATTAAAAAAAAGTTAAAAACTATGAAATAATGATTAATAAAATATTAAAAACTATGTAATAAGTTAATATTAATAACTAATAATAAAAATAAAAAAAAATATGTAATAACTATAAAAAAACTATTTAATAACGATTAAAAAGTATTAAAAAAACTATGTTATAACTATTAAAAAAAAATGTAATAAGTAATAACTATTACAAAAAAATGTAAAATGTAATAACTATGTTATAACTATTAAAAAAACTATTTAATAACGATTAAAAAGTATTAAAAAAAACTATGTTATAACTATTAAAAAAAATGTAATAAGTAATAACTATTACAAAAACACGGTATAATTTAAAAAACCTATTATAAAAATAAAAATTTAAAAAACCTATGTAATACACTATTGTATAATTTAAAAATTATACAATATTAAAAATTTAAAAAACTAACATTTGATAACATTAAAAAAAAAACAAAAAATTAAAACACAGCACTAACCTGCCTCTGGCTCGCGAGCAGAAAGACGACACGAACAGCAGTAGCAGGTTACGGCCCTCGCCCTCCCGTCCTCCGCGAACACGAACAGGTTACGGCTCCCGTCCTCCGCGAACACGAACACGAACACGAACAGCAGCTTCTCGTCCTCCGCCCTCCGCGAACACGAACAGCAGCTTCTCATCCTCCCGTCCTCCGCGTCCTCGTCCTCCGCGTCCTAACAGCACAGCTCGCGTCCTCACACTCACACCCGTTCACTAACAGCACGGCTCGCGTCCTCACACTCACACCCGTCCACAGTCGCTGCAGAAAGCTTCCCTCACGCGTATGGAGTGATAGAGGGATGCGTATTTAAAACATTTGGAGGATACGAAGCTTCCAGAAAAAGCAGAACCCTAACCGGATCTCAATCATTCATTAAAAAATCGAAATTTTAAACCTGACGGGCTGACCAAACCGGAAACGTGTTTTTTTTTTTAAAACCGAGTTGGAAACGGGTTTCCGAATTTATGAAACGGGTTTCCAACTGCGAAACGGGTTTCCAATTTGTTGAAACGGGTTTCGGGCACGTTCCGTACGCGTTTCAGAGTTTCCGTACGGAAACGGGCAGGGAACGGGGGGGGGCAGCCCGTTTCCTGCAACATTTTGATTTCATCTTAAGATGTGTGCGAGTTTCATACAACAAGAGTAGCGCACAGAGAGCAACTTTCATGCTTTGCAACAAGCGTTTGCAACTTTTTGGAAAGTGTGCGCTGGTTGTCCTTGAGGAAAGTAGCACATATTTTGAGGTGTGCGCTGGTTTGCTAGAGTAAGAGTAGCGCACATGTGGTGAAATCAGGAGAAACAGTGAATTTCTTAGCTGTAAAGGGTAGTTCCAACCATAACTCATCTAAGTCAATCTAGCTCTTCAATCCATGGTGTCCTTTTGTGTGATCGACAGAGCAATGTGATCACAGACGTAGAAGTGCAGATTTGACCTATAACACTCATGTTTGGTTCTGACTGATCACATGAAGCACATGCATGCTCCTCTTTTATATCAAGATCTCCCAAGATTTCTGAATGCACACTCCCTTCTCTAGATACGTCAAAAATGGGTTTCTCAATGTATGTCCAGTAATCATCATAGGAATTTTTGGCAAAGATGGAGGAGTCTTCACTATTTGTATCATATCCCTGGCTATATCTATCCTTCTCATGGTCATAATAAACTTCCTTATAAGGCTCATCTTCAAAAAATTTACAAGAGAACCAACTTTCCCTAACTTCATTACCATGTGGAGAGTCGAGAGGAGTATCATCATACATAATATGGTCTTCGTCATAAATTTCTCTATAAGTCTCTATATTGGTTTCTTCTAAAGGTAGATATGAAGTATAAGTGTCATCATCCTCTCTGAAATGATGTTGAGATAGCTCCAAATCTTCGATGCTTTTCATCATGGCAATATGAAGAAGTTCCTCAATAACATCTTCCATCAATGGTTGCTTAAGAATTTCTTCATCAACTTCTATAATGGCTTCTTCATGGTCATAAGCCTCCTCTTCAGAAAAAGGGTCATAAGGAAGTAAGCCTTCCAAACCATCATCATTATACACCTTGCAAACTTCCTCATTTTGAATAAGGGGTTTTGTAATAGTTTCTTCTAGAGGTGTTTTAGGAGTACAAATGTTGTCATCTTCACTAAAGTAGTCTTGAAAATCCAAATCTTCAATGTTTGTTACCATGGCAATCTGAGGAAACTCCTCAAAGACCTCCTCAATTAAAGATCCCTCATGAATGTCTTCATTAATCTTTGCAATGGCTTCCTCTTCAAGTAAGTTTGGAACATACATATGATCCATTATTGAAGTGGACCTGGGAGCACTCTGAATCTTCCATATTTTCTGTTAAAGTGAAATTAGGAGGGTCATCAACAATGTCCTCAATCAAGGATGCTTCATGAAACTATTTAATGGGATCATCATGGATCAGTCTCTCAAAGTCAAATTGTGCTCCAATGAGAATGGCACCATGCTTTTCAATAAGCTGCATAATCTCTTCTTTAGTGAGAGAGGCTATAGGAACCTCCACATATTCAATGTTCTCTGTCATGAAAACACGAGGAGGCTCAAGGTCTTCCATGTGATATTCTATCTCGGGTAAGAAGTAAGCCAAGGATTTTTCAAGGAATCTTTCCACATTGTCGTCATCATACTGCCAATGCTTTAAGAAAAATCTACGGAAGCACGAAAGGGAAGTAATACACTTGTTAGGAAGGCCCTCAATAAACCAATAATAAGCCTCTCCTTCAAGAGTACCCGCAAACATCTACATCATATTATCTTCATACAAAACATTGAAGTTGGCCAAAACCTTAAGGAAAGACATGATGTGTTGGATGACTGGATCACCATTTCCATAAAACATCGGCAAATAACTTCATATATTCTCCTCACCATAGTGAAAGTTAGGAAAACCTGGGATATATGAAAAATTGAGGGGAGGATATGCACTAGCAATTTGAGCACCAGACTCTTCATCATCCATATCGGTGTCAAAAGCGTCAGTCTGAAATAATCATGGAGGCCAACTTGTACTGAATCAGGGGAGTTGTCAGAATGATGAGCTTTTAAGTTTACTATGTCACATGGGCTCATCTACACACAACCAGTCTCAACAAATCTATGAGATACAAGGGTTTTATCACTTCAATGGAGTCGCCATGTGAGAAAAATAATATGCATTAAAAACTCTCACAAAAATATTTTTCGTTTTACTTTGAAATTTTATAAAGAGAAAAGGATTAGTGGAGTCGTCAGATGAAAGAATAGAGATCTACTCTAAACACTCATCAAACAAAGCAAAAACAAAAAAAGAGAAAACAAAAGTCGTGACCCGGGAATAGAAAGGTTTATCCCCGGCAATGGCGCCAAAATGTTGCCGCCTAATACACACCTGGGGGAACACAGCAAGAAACCTTCAAGCCGCTCGGTGTGTCCTTGGGGGAAAGTGAGAGTCAAGTGTTGTCACCTGATTACTCGACTCCTCCGTCTCGGCTTACTCCTAGCGAAACCAAAGGGGGTGGTCCCTATGAAAAATAAACTAAGGCTTTTAATCTATAACAAAGAAAAAAGTCTATTCTAGGAGTTAAAAGATGATGAGATGATAAAATATAACAATTAAGCATTGCTTGCGAATTAAAACAATTAACTAACCCAACACAAGATAGATAAGCATTCACGACATTTATAATTGAAACTTAAAACATGGAAAATTAAAGACCAGTGCCGAGAATGTAAAAATGCTTGCAATTGTTGCTGTGTAGGGTTGCTTGTGTAATCTCAGTGAAAGTATTGCAATGTCTCAGTTGGTAAATTTTATGACTATTAAATGAGTGGATTAAGGAGTGGGTTAATTCTTGGTTTGGCCCAAAAGAAACCTAACCTTCAAACTGAGTGCTTTAGCAACCTTACCAAGTCTCCAACCAGGCGCGAATGAACCAGCTTAAGAACCTGTTGACTCTGTGGATTCAGTCCATGCAACCTCCCGAGTTCTTAGGATTCGATTCTAATGGATTGTCCTATTAAAACTAAGTACCTTTCACCCATTTCTGATTGAGCCAACTGTTCCGACTAAGCTACAATAGTCAAGAGCATACTCCGGGTTTGGGGCGTTATTCATTTTATTAAAATGTGTGAGTGGATGATTACTCTACACTAAACCCCAAGAATAAAGCAAGGCGGGTTAATTTTAGGAATAGAATAATAATTGAATAAAACACAAAAGCATATGACAAAATGATAAACGGGTCCTCGAAGGACGTTGTGTGCTTGAGTGAGTTGTTTAATTACTACTGCTCAAATGAAACTAATCTAAAATGAAAAATTAGAAAAAAGTTGCAAAAAATAAAAAATAAAAAAGGTGTGAATCCCCTCTGGAGGGATTGGGGTCAGGCGCTGGAATTGACTGCTATGCTCTTTTTACCTTTTGTGTTACAATATGAAACTTGAAATAGAATACTGCTTGCCCTTTATGCTTAGGGAACAAGTCAGTTTACAATATAAGAGACAAACGAAATAGTGCTTGAAACCGAGTCTTTGGATTATTCTAGAAGTTCCAAATGCAAATTTTTTATGTGTTTTATTACTCCAACCTGCTATGAAATCAAAAAAAATCAGCGAACTATGTTGGTTAGAAAATTTAATCAAAACACTTAAGGAGTGTTCTGATAATGCTAAAAAGTGCAAAAAATTGAAACTAGCTTAAACTAGTATGTAAAAATGGTGTTTTGGACAACTTTTTTGAGTTTTTAAACGACTTTAAAACTACTTTCTAATGTGCAGAACCAAAAAACCAGCGAGCTAAAAAAGGTGAAATATACTCTAAAACATTATCTAAACTAGCTTTTATTCATGATGCATACTATGTAACAAAAAGTGGAAAAATAAACCAAGTAAGGCAAGCTTTCTTAGGGTCTTTACTTGCCTCTTTAAGAGATGGCAAATAAATAGTTTTGGCACTTTGACTTGCTTGAATAAAACTTTTAAAGCACTAAAACTCTCAAAATTTTCTTTTTTTATCTAAACTTTTAAAAGCTTGAAAAGATGAGAAAAAATGCAATCTGGATCTTTAATCAAATGAAACTTTAACTTGTTTGGATTGCAATAATTAGATCTATTTAAGATGCGAGTTTTGATCTAGATCTAAAGAGTAGACAGAAAGAAACCGATTTAGACTTAAAAAATGTAGATCTTGAAGTTGAACCCTGGGGGGTTTGAGCGTTAAGTTTGAGCAATGGAGTTGTTTCTTTCAAGGACCGGAGAGATGGAGCTTTGTTCGAAGGTTCTAGAAGATGAGCAAGCTAACATGCTTGGTACTTCTTCCAGCATAGGTTACCTGCAAAAGGATCTCACAACACTTGTACAAGAAGATCAAAAATATCTGTGTCTGCAAATAAAAAGAGTGATCAAAGATGTAAATTCAAACAAGAAACTGTATATCTTTGTTAATCCTTCTACCATTCAACAACAACAAATAATCTATAAAGCATTACCTGATGTTCTTACTGAAAATAATTTCCTTCCAAAGACAGATCTATCTCAACAATATATAAGACATATGAAATCAATACAGGTTACCTCATAAGCAAATCTTAACACATCATGCCTCCACAGTACACTTCAGGACTAGCCTCCAAAGCCTTATTTTATTACTCAAATATTCAGAAAATGATACAACAATACATGAGCAGAGGTTCCACCTTCAGATCATTAATAATGGACCTCAGCTCCTCAATTTATAACACAAGGCAAGTAGCTTGGGTGCCAAAACCCTAAGGAGACAAAACTCCTTGATTGTAGAGCAAGCAACCTCCAAAGCCAATGAAGAGGCATTGCTCCAAATGGCAAAAAACAACAAAATGGAAAGCAGTCGAGTTGTGAAAGCATCTCACGTGAAGGATGAGAGCAAGTTATGGATGTTTCCATGACACGTTGGAAAGGCGAGTTGGTGTTTAAAAATAGTATTGTAACCATGGGCCATGCCATATGAGGTGGCAGCACCACCAATCCAACCCAACTCTCCAGCAAAATCGTACGGCCATGAGGAATGGCCCACGTGAAGGTGGAGCTTAGCATGAATTCGGTCAACCTTTGAAAACGAGCATCCCTGCGCCAAATTCCGACTCTGGATCGTACTTTTATCACCATTTGAAATTTTTTAATTAAACCATTAAAAAATGGCTTAAAAATGCGAAAAAAATATTTTTCTCAGAATAGACTGAAACTTCAGGGGGACCTAGTACATGACCAAATGATAAAATTCTAGCGTCTAGCATGTTTATACATTTTACAAAATGGGCTCTAATAATCCCCTAATGCCTAACCCCCACTTTGGGCATTCCATCTTTGGAGGTGCAAGAGAAAAACTCACCGATTATACTCGGCTAAAGGCAAAGCATAATTGACAAGGGAAAAAACTACTTGGAATACCTTCTTTGGTTGCTAAGCCCTAAGGAACCGAGTCACTCAAAGACTACCATGCTATCACACTTATTACAAACCCCGTGGGGCATGGTCATGTACTACAAAACATTAAAAAAAAGGAGCCTTAAACAGGCCAAACTTGGAACTTCTGAACTCTGATAAGCACAAGTGACTTGTGCAACATTGGCGGCTCACTGAAGTCCAACTAAAGTGCAACTTTAGGTGGTAACAGTCCTTTTAGACATGGATCCAAGCGTTTACAAAACTAGAAACCGAAATATGAAGAGAGGGGGTCCCTGGAGCCCTAGATGGCTTGTTTTCATTGTTCAGTGAAATTTCGCCATAGTGCCTCTCTACTCTTTCATTAAATCTGCAAAACCAGCAAGCAAACAATGTTAGATAATGATGGTATGAACAAATGAAAGATAAAAAAATGGAATTTTGTACAGAAAAATATTGGAAAATTTATTAAGTGTAAGTACAAAACTAACTAGCTTAGATCTAGTGAAAAATGAAAGCTTTTTTGAAGTACTTTAGATCTAGCTATTCAATCATGCTAATATAAAGTAGGTCTAAATAATAAACCTGGTAAAAAAGGATCTACTTATTTAACACTTTTAGAACAAAGTAACCAAAAAAGAGAGAAGATTTAGATTGAAAGGATGGATGGAGATCTTCAAGCCCAAGCTTGATCTTTTGTGTTGACTTTGGAAACCCCTGCAAACAAGGTATTAGCTTCAAAAAAGTATGCCAAAGAGAGGACGAGAAACAACCAAGTTCAAATCCTCCTTCAGACTTGTGATCTGCACAACTTATAAGAAAAACTTACCAAAAATGAGTTAGATCTAGTGTGCTTGAAGAAGAGAAATCAAAAGAGCCTAAATACAACCAAGTATAATTGGCTACTCCCAAATCTCTCAAAAGCAAAGCACAAGCAAGCAAATTAACATCCACAAATGCTTACTCTATGATTTATAAATCAATTGCTAAGCTGGATCTACCAACAAAATTGAAACAAGAAGAGCTCAAACAATAGTAAATACAATATCACCTCATGAAAATATCATTCATCACAATGGCACAAGGTGGAACTCCAAAATCTCCAACTTGTGTTCAAAATACCATCAATATTACAATGGGCAAAGGTTCTATGCATCCATCTGAAATATGGAGCTAGACCCTGCATGATATAGGAAAAGAATAGAGAGGGGGGCGCATAAGAGAGGGGGGCACATCTCTAAAAGGAAAGAGTGATTTACTCCTTAATCAAAGGCTAGGTCCATGTGATATGGATGAGATGGCAGCCACTTCACAAGAGGGGCGCCACTCTCCATCTTGTAAACTCTTCCCTCCCTCACGAACTGCCATGTATGAGAGAAGTCGCCCAAATAGAGAGGGTGCATCCTCTAAGAGAGGACAACTCACCTTGCATGAGATCTCAACCCAAATCACCCAAATTTGATTGAGTTATGCCTTAGATATGATTGCCAACTCAACTGCCTCTTTCAGTGGGACCAAATTCCCCTAATTTAGAAATTGGATTTTCTCATATCTTTATTTTTTATAATTAAATAATTCCCTTTTATTATTTTGGAGAGAATATTTATTTAAGTGAAAAATAATCACTTGGAACTTAGGAAAAGTGGGTTTAGGGGTATTATGGGTGCTTCGAGTTAGAAAACAAGCACCCCCATGGTAAATTTCACCTTCTAACCCATTTTTCATGAGATTTTCAACTTTTTTAATTAAAACATTAAAAAATTGCTCGTTTGCGGGAAAAAAAAATTATGTCTGAAAAATAAAAAAATAAAAAACTAGGGGGACCTAGTGCATGTCCATATGACTCAATATTGGTGGCTAGCATGTAAAAATACATAGACACTTAGGCTTTAATAACCTCCCAAGGTTTGACCACCAAGGTGGGTATTCCAGCTTTGGAGGTGTGAGTGAAAAACTCAAAAATTATGTCACTGAAGCGCAACGCATAATTCCTAAAGAAAAAACACTCTAGAGTATCACCTTGATAGATAAACCTAATGTAATCCAATCATGTTACAAAAATGATCATGTTTAGACCAACTTATTACAATTCCCCCAAAAAGGTATGGACATGCAATTTTTACAAAATGGCCAAAATTGGCCTGGTGAACTTTAGAACTCTGGCAATGAACAATGTATGTTGTTCAAGTCTTCAAGGGTTCACATGAAGTCCAACTAAGTGCAACTTAGTAGACAACAGGGGAAAAGCATAAGTCAATCAGGTCACCCGTAAACCATTGGGATACAAACCAAATGTGGAGTGATATGGATGATATGGAAAAAGTTAAGAAATGAAACCGAAGAAGGCGGAATAGTCCTTGCAAAGCCAAGAGTCATCTTGGTTTATGATATGTAAGTAAATCAAAACCCCTTCACCCTTGTCAACCTATGACTGGTACTACTAGCTATACTCATCAGAACAATCAAACACATCATATAGTAGCAGTGAAGTACAACATCCATGAGTATATCATCATCAGTAAAGCACGGCATAGCAGTAAAAATGGCATCATAATACACATCTCATCACTCATATCATATGGAAGGTCCCAGCAGCAGTAAAAGGAGACCATGTGATCTTGGATATGTTAGCAGAACTGAAAACAAAACAAAAAGTAGCAAAATGCCAATACAGTATGTGGCAGAACAGGCACTAGTAAACTGTCCATGATAAACTAAGGCACAATAACCAAATACATAAACCAATATAGGATGGAAGTATAATCAACAAAAAAACCAACTATATTGAAAACGAAAGCATCTTCATAAAATAATTCATTTTCATTTCACTTATATGCAATGTAAACTTAGCACTTTTCAACCACAATGGAATAGGATACAACAGAGCTGCAAAACAAACAACCAACAGAAATCACATTAAATTTTCAATTTACAATTTTGGGGGAAAATTGCAACATCATATATTGAATGGGGTAAGATTTTAAACAGAAAAAAAACATACCTGTTGATTGGTCTCTAAACCTTCCCTAGCAGACTTTGCTGTCCAATATAAAGTTTGTAAGGTAGGGAAATCAAAATTAGCAAACGACAAGTATCTTAAAAATAACCAGAACAAACTAAAAAGAAGATTTATCTTTTGCTCACCTATTTCTTGATTTGTTCCAAAGTCTGCGAAACGATTGGTACCCTTGTCCCAGACAAGCATTTCACCATCAAGGATACATCTTCAGCCATCAAAAAGGTAATACCATCCCATCAAATTTACATAACACACATGTTTTGTTACATGAAAATGTTGAAATTTTCAAGAATCTCTGTGAAAGGACAACCTAACAATTTCAAATAACTTTTAGAATGCTTATTTACTTATGGTGCTGCTAATCTACAACTAATAGTTACCAGACGTGATGGTTAAATTACCATTCAGGCATTACTATACTGGCATTCCTTTGCAAATCAATGAATTGAGGCTTTGTCTTTCATACTATTTCCGATTGAAAAATAACAAATAAACTACACTCAAACAGGGACATCTTTGCTGTACATAACAATTTGCTCCTAGGACTTGGTAAATGTGATTCCCACGATGCCTTGGATAGTTGTACGTGTTGATGCAACAAACAAAAACGGTACAGTCTACAATGCCAAGATCAGATTTTTATTTGGAATAGACAGCAGCGAGTGCTCTTCAACCCAGTATGGGGGAGAAGTTGTCACCAACATAATGTACGTGACAACAGCAAAAATTAAACAAATATCTTTGGGAGCATATGTCACTTCAATTTTTAACACATCAACTAAATAAAATCACACCTCAAGAAATTTGATCCTTGGCAGTGCTTGATAGATCCAAGTTTAAGATGGATCTATGATGATCATAATCATGCCATGTAAATACTAATTGCTGAAGAATAAAGAAATGTATTCACAAAACTGGACCGCAAAACCAAAACTAGAATGAAAGCATGCCTCTAACAATATTAAGCATACACTCTTGACCTTTAGCTCAATGGTGGATAACCTCACAATAGTTATCACCAACCAATGACATGGGAAGTTGAACTCCAATAATTGGCATGAATCTATCAACAAACAAAGCACATGGATGTATAACAGCTTCTTTTTAAAGTGATCTCATGCACTGCTAGAAATTGCAATCTCACCTGTCCAACTTTGTTTCCCTCGTGGAAAACTTGAGATCATCCACAAGCAATCATATGCACCACTATATCATTTATCGTGATCCTTAAAACTAATTGCTACAAAGGCAAAGCAATAATTTTAAGCATGCACACAAGCTCCACACTATTTAGCAGTGTCGAAAAAATGGAATCAGGAAGAAATCGGCAGGGTTCATCGACTTGCGAAATCGGAAAAATTGCGAAAGAAATTCACTAAAATATTGGCAAGCATTAAAAAAATGAAAAATATATCGTTTTTTACATTAAAATCTAAGTATAACTAGCAACAACATCACAAACAGACAGCACAAAAGGCCAAGTTTTCGACCTCGAAGAACCTAGGTAGTTTCTTTTCTCCCAAATCACAAATAACGGCTCCCAATTTTCAAAAACAATACCAATTTCCGCCCTTTAAAAAGTCATTTTTATGCCAGACAAGTTTTTCAAAACAATCGTGATCTTTTCAGAAAAAATAGTACCTTTTCAAAAAATAACGATTTCGACGATTTTTTGTGGTGATTTCAGAATTAGTTGGCTGATGGAAAAAACCATTGGTGTATTCAATTTTTCCGATTAAACGGAAATTTTGTCTGCAGCGCTCTTTATATAAGCAAACAATGTATTTATAATAAGCCAGCACTTTACCGAAAGGCACAACTTATCACCCTTAATGTATATGTATAACTATATACACACTGTTGTGTTAATCAATCGTCATTCACACTTTATCAAATATGTATCTCATATATAGCTTCTATGCTCAGTGTTCATTTGATTCTACGCTTCGTGTGCAAATTATTCAAAATGTTGAAACAAGATGGTATCAGTGCATCAATTTTGGCACATACACTTCACTGCAAATCTGAAGCCAAAAATTTTACAGCCCTGTTAACACCAAATTTGCCCATACAAATTTGCAAAATTGAGTGTTAAGTCCAGCATTTTCTTGAGTAGATCTTCTTGGTTTGATTGAGATCAATGCCAATTTCTTTTCAAAAATTGTAATTTCATACCAGGGGACACTAGATTTGTTGAAGAATGTAACTTCGGAAGATATTCTTATTTGTATTATTTGTATCATTTGTATTGTAAACCCTACGGGTATTATTATTGATGTAATTGATAATGTAAAAGCCATTTATAGAGTCAATGTAAACCCTAACTGTTAGGTCGACTTGGAAAGATCTAGAAAAGAATATTTTATTGTGAATTAGACAAGTCGGACCAGTTAGGAGAGTCAAATCGGCCCTGTTTGGTAAAAAGGTCAAGTCAATTGATTAGTATAAATGAGGAGTTTGACCTCCACATTTGGTCACCACTCTCACTCATTGAGTCCGCATGAGTAGGAGAGATAGAATCAAGTGAGTAGCTGCTTTTGGAGTTTTCTTGTTTTGGGTCTTTGCACGAGGAATACTAATGTACATTATAATGAATGTATATAGAAGTTCGCTGGGTATTTCTACCCCGAGAGGGTTTTCCCAGGATAAAATTGTTGTGTACTATTGTCTATGCTGTGCTTGTTTATCTTTCAGTGATCCTTATTGTTACTGCATTTAAAATTCTAACATGGTATCAGAGTAGGCCTAAAAGAAAACATTGTGCAACTGTTGCAACTGCAAAAACTAGGGTTTCTAATTCTGGAAGAGTACTCCACAGATCAGCTGATAAATAGGGTCCAAGCAACTCCTCACTAGGGCACATCTTTTTGTCGAAGCAGAATCTCAATCTGAGAATTTTCATTTTTGGGCCCACCACTAAAGCCCAGAGAACTAGGGCATCAAGTTTTTGGAGGATCTGTCCACAGAATCGGAGATGTTCGTTCCAATTGGAACAAACATTTCGCTCATAACACCTTTTTATAGGTTGCGCATGCGATCGGTAATGGGAAGAGCTTAGTACGCTTCATTTTTAAAAATCATAGCTTCTAGAATGTTTACATTATTGCTTAAAAAAACACGAGTTTTTATAATAATGTCATTTATTTAGTAAATGGAATGAAGAGACTATACACATTCTACGTCATAACTCTTTTTTATAGGTTGCGCACACGATCAGTGATAGGAAGAGCTTAGTACCCCTCGTTTTTTAAAATTACAGGATCTAGAAGGTTTACATCATTTCTTAAAAAAACACGAGTTGTTTAAATATTTTCATTTGTTTAATAAATGGAATCAACAATTTTTGCATATTCTACGTCATCACACATTTTTATAGGTTGCGCACGAAATCAGTAATAGGAAGAGATTAGTACCCCCCGTTTTTAAAAATCACAGCTTCTACAAGGTTTACATTATTTCTTAAAAAAACACGAGTTTTGAAAATAATGTCATTTATTTAATAAATGGAATCATGGGAGTATACACATTCTATGTCATAAGTCGTTTTTATAGGTTGCGCACACGATCGGTGATAGGAAGAGCTTAGTACCCCCATCTTGTAAAATTACAACTTCTAGAAGGTTTACATTATTTCTTAAAAAAACTCGACTTTTTAAAATAATGTCATTTAGTCAATAAATGGAATCAACAAAGTATACAAAAGAGTATAACACATTTTTATTTAGTACATGGAAATCATAATAATGTTTGTTCCAATTGGAGCAAAATGTTCGTTCCAATTGTTAAACTCTCCAACAGAGAACACTCTTGATCCGTTTAAAGCGAGAATCAAGAGATTTTAAAAAAATGAAAAAACTCTCTGATAGAGAGCACTCTTGATCCGCAAAAGCAAGATTCAAGAGATTTTGATGGGTAAAACTTAACTAACAGAATAAGAATATAAAGTACTTTAAGTAAAGCAAAAAATCACAAGTTATCTAATTACTACCCAAGAGTCTCTTTCAGGTCAAAGACCGTACTCGAGAAAGCAAGGGGGTTAGTAGTTGATTTAGCATGCAATAAACCTAAGAAAAGATAAAATTCCAAAACTGAAATAACTTTAAAAATTTGCAAATATGAAATTCTAAGTAAAATGAATTTTAACTTTTTGCGAAACTGAAAGCTAGCCTAACATAATACTACTCTAGTTCTATGCAAGTAGAAAGCAAAATAAAAATGGAAGATACAGGCTTCCCCCAAGGAAGAAGGGCGTGGGAGCCGTAATCCCACTTGCTCTTTTATTAAAATTATTACAAAAATTTTATTAATAACTCTCCGATAGAGAGTGCTCTTGATCTGCAAAAATTGTGAGATTCAAGAGACTTTAAGCTTTCAAAGAAAGCTGAGGGAGAGAAGAGAATGTTAAAATGTTAACCAAGAAAATGTTTGGGAAGAAATGCAAGCAAGGGTTTGCATGCATGCACGCACCTACTTTTAGGTTTTGGGTAAACCTAATTTTTCTATGAGTTGATATAAGGAGACAGAAGGTGTCTGTCTTCTTGAATGAGCTAACTGATCTAAGATAGATCAGTTGAGAGGTGGGCGACTTTCCTTGGGAAGGAGGGAGCATTCTCTGAGGAGGAGGAAGCTTGTACCGGATCCAGTTGAGCATTTGAGAGTCTGTAACTTGCAGAGTATCTTCATCTTAGTGATTGAGGAAGATCTGTGACGATCAGAGCTCAGATCTGCTGAGATCTGATTTCGTACGAGTTATTCTTGATTTGAGGGAGGGCGCACTTGTGCATGCAGAGGAGAACGCTTTCAGCAGTTAGACTTGTTCTGTTGCAGAGCATATCAGAGCAGAGGATAGAGAGAGACTAAACAATCAGAGGCACTTGCAGACGTACTCAGATCCATTTTACCAGTTAGGGCTCATTCTTCCAATGCATGCATCAGCTGATGCATGCAGATCTAGAGTTTGCCCGATTCAGGGATTGAGTTACTTCTGAGGTAACATTGTATTGTACTTGTCTATATTTATATATGCTCTGGGCTCGAGAGATAAGATAGCCCCACAAATTGTTGGTTTTCCCTGTTTGGGGGTTTCTAGGGTATATTCAGTATTTATGTGTGATTGCATGTGTTTCAGTTTGGTAAAGAGATCTAGCTGTTGAGTTTATATTTATATGAGTATGTATTGATATCGAGACTCAAACTGCTTGAGATCTCAGGGTGATTCAGAGGGAGTAGTGATCTCTGAATCTAAGTTTTACAGGGGATTGAAGAAGATCGGAATGTTTTAGGTTTATGCTCCAAAAAGCCTCGCTTTCCTGTAAGGCAAACATTAAAAACCAGCAAACATTAAAAGTTTGTTAATGGATTAGTACATATGAATACATCAAACTTTACAATCTAGTACTTAAAAAAATATTCAATAAAATTGCTACAAGTACTTAGTATGAAATACTAACTTATGAATACTCTGAAGCTCTCCAGATCTATAAATGAAGCCTCATGTCCAAGTCATCCCCCCGCATCTTCTTGTCACATGTTCTAGGACTCTGATATACAACAGGAAATATGGGACATGAACTCTAGCAAAGTAGCAAATGAGGAGGGTTTCTAAGAAGAGTTTCTCAAGACTGGTACTTCACCATCTTGAGAATTATGAGGATGGTGTGAGGAACACTTTTGGTGAGGGTGAGTTATTACCTGAAGGTATCTTCATGGTCATGGGTGGCCATGATGATGTTCCTAGTCCAGAAAGGGAAAGAGCTATTACTGTTAGAGAAGGAAACCTTGAGTCACTTCGGGGTGAAATATCGGAAGAACTTAGGACTTCGAACCAGCCTAGTAGCATAGGGCCACACATTGAACAACCTGAGCCCACTATTCAGCTAAACACTTCTGAGGATAACTTTGATCGAATTAGAAGGGGTGAGTGTATACCTAGGACAGTACATGAGTGGTTTTTCCTAGGTGACCTTAACACAGAAAGAGGAAGACAAGGCTTACCTCACATCACTCCTTGGGCAAATAACAATGAAGGAACACACCTTCCCTCATCTGAGGGGAATGATGAAGAACCAGTTAGTTATCACTTCTTTGATGTCCCTGATCATTTGTCCCATTTGTCCTTGGAGGATGGGGTTTTGAGGCAGGTGAATGACAACTCTATGAGTTGGCAAGAACATGCCTTGATCCATGATGCCCCTGGGGAAGATTCTTCTTTGAATAATCTAGCCATTTTTCAGGAAGAACCCGCTGAGCCAAGTTGGATTCCACCTTACCCTAGTTTCCTTTTGCCTAGTGAATTACTCGTTGGTGAAGAGAATATGGATTCCACAGTCTCATTCCATACTCCTGTTTCTTCACCAACATCTTTGGGTATGAGAGCTCAAAGTATGCCTAGCACGGTTCCTAGTCATATGTCCCTTCCTATTGACCATCTGGCAGTTCTAGAAAATATGACTGTTCCTATCCCATCTGGAGAAGGTAGTAGCAGAAGCATTGAAAATCAAAACCTATCACCCATAGCCCATGCTGAAAGTGATGAGGAGGTTGATAAAGACTTTTGGAGAGTGGGGGAAACTCCAAAGTATATCATTCACCCACAAGTAGAAAGTCCTCCTAGGAGAATAGTAAGAGAAGTCTTGATTGGTAGGGTAGCTGTACCTTTAGACGGTGGATCTCCCAGATTTGATGCAATTCCTCCTAATAGGAATTCAAGCATAGTTACACCTCAACCTCGATGCAATTCCGATATCCAACCTATTCCTGAATGTGTTATTGAAGCCATCCCTCAATCTGTAAATCACCGAAGGTTCGAAATTGGTGATAGGGTCATGTTGCCTAATGATTTATTTTATATACGATCCAGGGGATCAGGTGACTTTTGGGTTGGACCGCTCAATGTCGAGCGATGCATGGGTGAGATGTGTTTTCTCACCACTGGGATTGGCCAACGTATCTTACTCCCTATCAACCAGAGGGAGTTAAGGGATTATCATCCCTGATCTTCCTTGCTATGCATTACCTTTCCTGTTTAGAGTAGGTAGTTTCTGAATAAGCTCACTTGAGCAATAGGATTTGTGTGCTTTTTCCTTTTTCTGTGTGATGAGTATTGTCCCTTTTTCTTTTCTGCTTGGAGTGTCTGCTTGTTTCTCTTCTTTATTGAGTTGAGCCTTGCTCCTTCCTAACCTAAGCTTGTCTCTTCTCCTGCATGCAATTAAGAATTTTAATTTCCTGTTATATGTCTGGCTGCCTGTGCAAGATGAGATTGCCTATTTGAAAAAGTTCTCTTTTCCTCCTGCACAGTAATAAAAATAATGAATGATGAATAAATAATATATGCCATGTTAGTTTATACTTTTCTTTTACGCATTTCAATTTCTGTTTTAGAATAGAAGTCATTTTCAGTTTTATTTTATATATTTGTCCCATACATGCTCCATGAGGTATTCTAGTGTTTGTGAGAGCAGGAACAGGTGCAAAATAAAAGCTGAGAGCAAGGATGGTGCAGTGCTGGATTGAAGATTGATGCAGAGCAGATCGAGACCAGAGATTCTGAGGTTCTCAAGCACTCTCTCCCTTAGAGCACTTGTCCCAGCTGGAGCCAGATGTTATCACACCATAGTTGCAGGGCTACTATTCTTGCTTAGCAGATATCTGCACATCCCAGAGCTTCCATTATTCAAAGCATGGCTATGATGATTGTATATTTTGGATCACTCATAATCAAAGCAGTATATTATTTAGACGTATGTTAGACCTTGTGTCAAGGCTGAGCCTTGAGAGTTCAGATTTGATGACCGATGTGACCCTTTATCCCATACAGTTTCAGTTCAGTGCTTAGAGATGTATTGCAGAAGTGTTTCAGATGGTACATGATGACTATTACTATGATGATGTTGTATGATCTATGGATATGTTATCACTGACTGTGGATTATTATCTTGTTGATTTAGTCATGTTCATAGCATCTGCTTGGTATATTATTCCTGATGTGGCAAACTGTTTAAAATGAACTATAAATCATAAAATGGACAATTGCTTGCACATTTAGGTCATTTAACAAAACCCACTGGTTTTTCACCTTACATTGATATGGTCTTTCCTGACACCAGTTGTCTGCTAGTGTAGGCTCCATATTCACTTGACTCCATCCATACACGACTTTCCTATTTGACTTTATACCTTGACCTATCTCATTTGACTTTCTGATACTAAGGACTTCCCCATTTTTCTACCTCTGTGTTTGGACCGCATCCCTGTGTATTCAGTGTCTCGGCTCTGAGTTATTGTTGGAGGGATCCACATATTCTCTCTTGGGTTGATCTTGTGACAGGGAGTATCATTATTGTATCTTCGTGACATAGTTGATGCTTTCTATTACATTTTTCTATCATTTTCATAATCATCTTACTTTACTTGTTTCTTTGATCTTGTCTTGTAGGAGGAGGACAATTTGGCTATCTTGGAGGAGGACGATTTGGCTATCTTGGAGGAGGACGTTTTGGTTGGAGCTCTTGGATCTCACTGTTGAATATACACATAGGAGAATGCTATCAATTTGCAAGGTGACCACAAGCAATTGAGGTAAGATCTACAAGGTATGTGCCTCTTTCCACCCATTCTCTCTTCATTGGTCACAAACCCTAATTAATCAAAACCCCAATTTTGGTTTTTCTTAGATCTACTTACATCTACCCTTGTTTTTGAAAAGATCTTAAGAACCCACCTCTATAGCATCCACCCCTAGTTGGATCTATAGTTTGGTGGTGATTGGGTTAAAATTAACACACTTTTCAAGGCAACATAGCCCTCTTGAACCAAATCGCACTTCCTTGGAGAGGCTTGTTGGGTTAAATCTAGCATGTGGGTAGGTGAGATCCCACTTGAATTGCAATCTACACACTTGATAACCTACCCCTAGACTTTTACTTGGGTGCTTTCTACCTTGTGGCTATCATTCCACATTTTAAGGGATTAAAACCCCCTTTTGAACTACTTGGCACCTTAAAACTCAGATCTAGTAAGATCTAACCCTTGGATTGACTTAATTTTCTAGATCCACATAGGTCATTACCTAAATTACTTGGATCTACAATTTGGTGGCCATTGGACTTGTTTTGACACACCTTATCCACCTTTTAGCCCTCCTTGAGCAAAGTCGCACTTCCTTGGGTGACAAAGTTTGCCCACTTCTAGGACCTGGGTAGTTGAGATTTCAGTGGATTTGGAACGAGCATACCTTGAAACCTATATCTAGAGTATCATTTTGTGACGATCTGCCTTGGGAGTAGCATTCTTTATTTTAAGGGATTGTGGTCCACTTGGGTCATTTCATGAAAACCTAGATCTAGCAAGATCCAACCACTCTATCTCAATTAGCCCACTTGTCTTGACCTCTAGGTGTCCCGATCTACACTTTGACATATCTTTTGACTCCATTAACCCATACAACAACGCACTAGTCTTCCTTAAGCAAATTGCACTCCTTGGGGATTGTGTCCAACCTTAGATCCAGTAAGTGGGTACTCCTAATTTCAACTTAGATCCATAGATCTACTCATTACATATCCTCTAGTGCCAATTGCATCCCTTAATTTCACCTTGTGGATCCACTTTAAACCATTTTACATATCCCAAGAAAGTAGGACCCACTTGTGTAACACATGGTACTATATCTTGTCATCATAACTAATCATGTGGCCTAAATCATACATTGGTTGAAACACTAATCATTTCTCAAACCACCTTCAACCATACTTTAATTTCTAGGTCCACTTTACCTTGCATTGGTTTCCGTAACTTACCATTTACTCATCCCTAGGAACCTTTGTTTGGGTCCAATCATCTATGATTGGTTATAGGGTATCCCCCTAGGTCTTGACTCATCTTGACCTAAAGTGAAGAGTGCCTCGGTTGACATGACTCCCACCTTGCATTGGGAACCATTGCATCTCTTGGGTCACCTCTTTAGTTGCCCATCTCCTCTACCGTCCCGAATGGGATACCACTAGGGGAAACTACAAGTTGTGTGATAACACACACTTTATTACAAAACCCGTGGGACCATGGTCATGTTGACTAAAAAACAAATCTGACTAGCCAAAATTGGCTAGGCACAAATGATGGATCATCTGATACACTGGAGTACAAACATTCATCATGTTTGTCAAATGGCGGCTCTTCAGATAATCCAACTATGGTACAAAAAGTTGGTAACACTCACAATGTTCTAAGATGCCTTATGAATATTGCTCTACTCATACCCCTTGACCCTCATTAGCATTTGCAATGTCTTGACATAGCAATAGGGATCCCATTCCTAAGCTTGCACTTGGGAGTCATAAGGGTGATTTGTTGAACTGGAGGATAATATGGGGTACCCAAGGAGATGTGTGTAATGTGGCCATAAGCATGGAAGAGGCCCACTAGGTAGTTAGAGGAAATAATATAATAATAAGGGGTAGTTGGAATAGAACCCCTAAGAATACTAATGAGAGTATAAATATACATGAGTATCATTGTATGGAGATATGTTGGCTATTCCATGATTATGGCCACATTACATGCATTATCCCCTTGGGTACCTCCCTAGGTACCCCATATTATCCTTCCTAGGTACATTACAATTGACTCTTTGATGGCTCACAAAGTATTCACTCTGCTTTGAATCTTGATATATTTGATGAATTATGATCATGCTTACACAATGGTATTATATGAGCATTATTTCATCTTTTCCTTAGTTAATTTATTGGGCCCATGATTTTGCACTATTGGTTATGGTGGCTACATATGGTGTTGGTTCTCATTGTAATAATTGGTTCTTATGGTTTGTTTTGAGCATGTTTTGAATCTCCAAAGCATGCTTGGTCAATGCTTAGGCTGTTGAAACAAATAAATGTTAATTTTTTAGAATTTACTTCAATCTGATCTAGGATCTTAACTGAGAGAACAACATGTACAGCATATCTACAGCATATTAATCATGGGCACAATAATACAAGCACACAAGAGACATAGCGTTTACTTGGGGAAAACCATAAAGGTGAAAAACCCCAATAACTTCTTCAGAGATAGATAGAGCAATGATACAACCCAAGCATAAGAGATAGACATCTCCTAGCAGCAGCTTCTCCTCCTCCACAAGTGCGCCACTCTCCAAAGAGTGTGTGAGAGAATAGAATGATGAAATAGAGTGCCTCCCGCACTCTATTTGTACTTGACTTGACTTGCCTAATAACCTTTACTAGGTCGGCCTCAACTTAACCACATAACACAAAGCTGACTGGGCCGACACCCAATAGGGTGGTCTAATAACCCTTTGATCCACATGGCCGACCCCCAATAGGGTGGGCTAATAACCCTTCGACCCACATGACTTATACAGGGCCGACCCCAACAAGGTGGTCTAATAACCCATCAAGTATAAGTTACGACACTTACAATATAAATGACGACACTTTCGTATGGAGGAATAATAACATCTCTATAGGAATGCAATATACATATATGAAATACATTCCAAAATTACATATACATCAACACTCCCTCTTAACTAGGAAGGTATTTCTCGACACAGGTCTTCTAGCACAAGTCTTCTTCTCTGAATCATCGTCCTCGAATCATCATCATCGTCATTGCTGCTGCTATCTCAATCAATCTCTGAATCTACTCGTCATAGGAAGTTCTACAGAGCCAGTCCTTTTTCATACTGGATGTAGGCCCACCGCCTGCAGGTCTTCATCATCACCGGCCATACTGTGGAATCCTCAGGACTTATTACGTGAGTCAACAAAACCTCGAAAGAGCATCCCAGGACTGATTACGAGCACACAGCTCAACCTATCGGATCTCCCGGGACCTTTTACATGCTACTGCACAACCTGTCCACGACCATAGAGTATCACGAAGCACAGCCCAGAAGCACATCACACAGCACTTATATCTACGCCATGGGAAAACACATCTACAACCATGCGAGAATGGCACAGCACTTATATTGCAGCCATGGGAGAACACATCTACAACCATGCTCGAATGGCCCAGCACTTATATCGCAGCCATGGGAGAACACATCTACAACCATGCTCGAATGGCCCCAGCACTTATATCGCAGCCATGGGAGAACACATCTACAACCATGCTCGAATGGCCCCAGCACTTATATCGCAGCCATGGGAGAACACATCTACAACCATGCTCGAATGGCCCAGCACTTATATCGCAGCCATGGGAGAACACATCTACAACCATGCTCGAATGGCCCTGGCAATTACATCATGACCATGGGAGAACACATCTGCCACCATGTCGGAAAAGCCCAGCAATTACATCTTCGACCATGGGAGAACACATCTACAACCATGTCCAAAAAGCTCATGCGCATTTGTGTCTTCGGAACTCATCACACATAATCCAACTGATTATGTAATGTATCCACCTGATACATGTCATCACATATGATCATCCTGATCATCATCACCGCATCGTCCTGATGCATGTCATCTGGAGCAACAGCCTGAAGCTCATCATCCATGATCATCCTGATCATACAATGCATCCACCTGATGCATACACAGTATCTGCCTGATACATATCATCATACATGATCTACCTGATCATACAATGTATCCACCTGATACATATACAAATACATGATCCACCTCATCATACAATGTATCCACCTGATACATCTACAAATACATACACATGATCCAACTGATCATATCCAGCATCCAACATGATGCATATACATATAAATGATCCAATTGATCATATCCAGCATCCAACATGAAGCATATACAGAGCAGTAACTGGAGCATCGTCTTGATGCTCATCATCCAGCGCTTACATCCAAAGCCATGGAAGGATCCTCCTCCCATCATGCTTGGAATGGCTTCAGCAAATGTGTCCATCACTTCTTCCTCGAAGTGTCGTCAATCTGAAGAACACCAAGCCTCTCTCTGAAGTACTCGAACTTCACTCTGCCTAGTGGTTTCATCAGTACATCTGCAATCTGCTCATCCGTCGCAACATACAGGAGCTTCACTGCTCCTCTCTGCACCATATCCCTGATATAGTAATATTTGATCTCAATGTGTTTCGACCTGTTGTGGAACACCGGGTTCTCAGACAGCTTCACACAACTCTGGTTATCACAGAAGGTACCAATAGCCTCCAACGGTAGATCAAATAACTCAAACAGTAGCTTTCTCAGCCATACTGCCTCACAACTAGTCGAACAAGCTGCAACATACTCTGCTTCGGCTGTACTCAGTGCTACGGAGGACTGCTTCCTGCTAAACCAAGAGATCACACTTAATCCCATACTGAAGCAGCACCCAGAAGTGCTCTTCCTATCTGCAGCACTGCCTTCCCAGTCTGAATCAACATAACCTTGCAGGTTAAACTTTTGATTCGCATCATACTTGAACCCATAATCAATTGTACCCTTCAGGTACCTCGAATATGCTTTACAGCAACCAGGTGAACACCTCTGGGATCCGTCAGGAACTGGCTCAATGTGTTTACCGCAAAGCAAATATCTAGTCTCGTGTTTGTCAGGTACATCAAGGACCCAATCATCTGATGATACACAGTGACATCAACTGGATCAGATGAAGCATCACACAGAAGCTTCTGGTTCCATGCCATAGGTGTGGCCATGTTCTTGCTATCCATCATCCCGAACCTCTTCAGGATCTCTACTACAAACTTCCCTCGTTTTGTATTTCTCCATGCTACCATCTGTAGAATGCTTGATCTTATAGATCCATTTGGAAGTCACAACAAACTTCCCTTCAGGTCTTGGGACTGCATCCCAAACATCATTCTTCATGATCGACTGATCATGGCATTCTTCCATTACTTCAATATTTTTAATATCTTAAATAGAACTTTGTTGTTGAACAAATGTTGTAGTCCTTCTTTTGTAGGTGCTGGTATACAATCTTTACTACAAAACAAGTTAAATTGCATGATTAGAAAACATCTCATAGTTTTCAGAACAAATTCTTATACATAAATAAATATGTCATACAGTCACGCAATTATCTTAGCCAATGCTTCAATACAACATTTATCCATATCACGTAACTTTCTAGATGCCTTCCAATCTCTACCAGAACATTGTTAAGAGTGTGCACAACTCCTAACATGTCAACAAAGAGGTTTAATTCTAGATAAGTAGCAATGTAATGTTGTACAGTGCCATAGGCCACTTACCCATGTATATTAGTAGTATATTGCTCATCAATGCAACTATTCTAATATGCATAATACACCACCTAATTCTAGGAACATGAGTATATAAATTATTGAACAGTATTATTTAAACAATAAAATATGCAAGGAATGATAATTCAAATCAAAGCAGCTGGGAATCGACCCCCCCCCCTGGAATCGATCCTGAATCGCGCTCCGGACGGAATCGATGAGGGATCGATTTTGGAAGAGCGATTCAGGATCGATTCCGTCAGGAATCGATTTTTCAATTCGCGAATTGAAGAGAAAAAAAACGCTCCCTGCCATCTTGTGATTCGTTGGGGAATCGTCGCTCCCAGGTCGATCCCGGGTCGATCCTGAATCGATTCCCAATCAAACCCGAAGTAAAAAATCGATTCCTAAATCGATTCCCAGACCGATTCCACGGACGGGTCGATTTTTGATTTTTTTTTTTTTTATTTTTGGAATTTTTTTAGGGTTTTTTTTGTTGGGATAGGTCACTTTGGGCCATTAAAAGGTGAATGAGTCCATTTGGACTCATTCCATTGCTCATTTGTTTGATTGGGAAGAGTTTGAGAGCTTTGAGCATTGAGTGGGAGATTGAAGGGGAGATTGAAGAGGAGAGAGCTTGCAAGGGAGATTGAAGCTTTCATAGAGACATTCAACCACCATTGAAGAGCTAAAAGGTAGGCTCTATAAATTCTTCTTTGTTTGTTTTTGCAATTTTTTTTTCACTATGTTAAAAAATGGAAAACTTGCAATGTTCTCTTCTCCTACTCTTTCCAATATCTTCTTCTCCATCATTCTATTGCAGGGAACAAGTGACTCTCATCTTGAATCAAGAAACATGATGGGTATGTGGTTTTGGTTTTTCATTCCACTTCTTCTCATTATGATGGTGTTGGGAAGTAGATGTGGTGGTGGTAGTGATGAGGGGGAAGAGGTAGAGAGTGATGCATACCAAGGAGAAGAGGAGGAAGGGGAAGAGGATGATGATGATGAGGATGAGGGTGAGGGTGATGTGGGGCAAAAACAAAAAGACACAACACCTTTGTGGAAGTATGTGACAAGGCAAGGGGGAGGGAGAGGGGGTGGAACCACAAAGTTTGGATGCCCCCATTGTAGGAAAACATACACAGGTTCATATACCCGGGTGAGAAAGCATTTGTGTGGGGTTATGCCATGCGATGTAGGTAAGTCTCATGGAGTCAAAACTTGTGACAAAGTGGGAGCTAAAGAGATAAGCAAATACAAGATGGAAGAAGAGGCCGCTCAAAACAAATCCAAGAGATCGAGGGTTGATTCTGAATCCCCACAGAGAATGTTTGGTAGTGGAGCTGCTGCTGGATCATCATCGGTTCGATCGGGAGCCTCATCTCCCCATGGAGTCTCACCTATACGAAGAACATTATCCGATTTCCTTGACCAAGGTTGTAGAGATTATGTGGATTCAAAAGTTTATAGGTTTCTCTATGCATGTGGTGTGCCATTCAATGTTCTTCGCTCACCCTATTGGCATGAAATGGTACAAGCCATCAATGGTGGCCCTCAAGGATACAGAGGCCCTGGGTATGACAAAGCTAGAACCGTGGGACTTGACAAGGAAAAAGCCAAAATCAATAGTGCTCTTGGAAAGTTCACAAATGATTGGTCCAACTATGGGGTATCCATTGTATCTGATGGGTGGACAAATGTTAAAGGCAAGCCATTGATAAATATTCTTGGCGTTTCTGCTAGCGGTGCGGTCTTCCTTTCAGCCCATGACTACTCAGATCGCTACAAGACCGCTATTAATATTGCACAACCTTTACTTAAAACCATTCAGGAGATTGGGCCATACAATGTCATTCAAGTCATCACTGATAATGCTGCTAATTGTAAGGCAGCAAGAGCAATCATTATGGATAAGTATCCCAACATATTTTGGTCAGGGTGTTTGGTTCACACATTGAACCTTTTGATGCGTGATATTGTTAAGATGAAGGACAATAATTACCGATGGATTGGTCCCTTGTACAAGAGAGGTAAGAAAATGATCAAATTTATTACCAATCATAGCATGGCCCACCACATTTTCCGCAATCACTCTAAGTTGGATTTATTGAAGATTGCAAAGACTAGATTTGCTAGCTACTACCTCACCTTCAGTAGGGTTTTGAAGGTAAGAGAGGCATTGGCTAGTATGGTATCAAGTGATCCATGGCAGGAATTGAAAGACAGAGTTACAAGTGCATCGGATAGAAGTGACTTTCAGGAGGTGGAGGACACCGTTCTTGAAGGTATTTTTGGTCACAGGTTAGGTATGTTCTGCAGTTCACCAAGCCAGTTTATAACATGATTCGTTTTGCAGATACAGATCAGCCGGTGATTGGGGAGGTATATGAGCAGATGGATAGCATGCTTGGTCAAATCAAAGACATTGTTGAGCAAAGAGATGCAGTCTTGTATGACCATACTCATAAACTTGTGGTCAAAAGGTGGGATAATCTAAATGTTCCACTCCATGCCCTTGCATATGTCCTCACCACAAAATACTATTCTCCAATTTGGTTGGCCCAACCTGCACCTGGGGGTGGAGTCAGGAAAAAACCCCACACAGATCCAGAGGTTGCTGCTGGGTATATGCTTGCATTAGAAAAGTTGGTCCCTAATGAGGAAGAGTGTGCTCAAGTACGGAGTGAATTGAGCATATACATAAGTGAGCATGGACGCTTTGGTTCGCTATTTGCAACCAAAGATCGAGACAGATTGGATCCTATCCATTGGTGGAACATGCATGGCTCTGGAGCCACATATTTGCATAAATTGGCGCTGAGGGTGCTATCACAGGTTGTTAATAGCTCTTCTGCAAAGAGGTGTTGGAGCACCTACAACTTCATCCACAGTGTAAAGAGAAACAGTCTGAATGTAGATCGCGCAGAAAGCTTGGTTTATGTGCACTACAACTTGAGGTTGTTGTCCCATTATTGTGAGGCAGCCAAGAATGATAGAACATTTTTGACTTGGGACAACAATCCAGAGGAGGCTAATGTGGAGGATGGAGCCATAGCATTAGAGCGCTTGGAGGCTGAACTATTGGGTGATCATGATGATCCAATTCAGACAACCCATACAGAGATGCCACCCCCAAGCAGAAGCAGCTTTCCGGATGCAGGAGTTTTGCCTTTAGCTTCACAACGTCCAATTTCAGCCCGTGGGGGCCATTCATCTTCTACTCATGTTCCACGATCACTTCCACCAGCACGTATTCCACCTAGAACACGAGAAAAGAAATTGGAAGTTACTTGTGGCAAGCGGAAAGCTTAGTAGATTCATAGTAGTTTGTACTTTGTACTTTGTACTTTGTATTTCATTTTCATGTTTATTTTGGCGGTTGGCGGCTTGGCCTATTTTGTAAACATTATGGCCTAGTTTGATGGCAAATATTATATGTTGAAATTTGAAGGTTGATGTTGTTGATGATTGATGATTGATGATTTGATGATGCTCATTTAATGAAAATGTTATAAGTTATAGCTCCTAGAATCTAGAAGACGAGATGATTAATCATTAATGTTATATCAATGTGTACTAAATGGTTATATGAATATCTAGATTCTATGTTTTGATGTTTTCTATAGCTAATTTGGCATAATACATGTTTTTTTTAATTTATATGCATCAAAATATATTAAAATATATATTATATAAAAAACGCTCCCGAAACGGAAGCTTTTGAAAATTTCGCTTTTCGCTCCCGCTCCCCGCTCCCAACAGCATTGATTCAAATACTTATCTTTGTTTGTTTGTTGGGTTGACTCCCTCTCAGTTTTTGCTTCTTCTCTACAACTCCATTCTGATGTGGATTGTGAGAAGTGGTCAACTCCCTCTGAATATCTGCATCCTTGCAGAAACTACTAAAGTGTAATCCTTCTTGATTTTTGCTTCCTTGCAGGAACAACTGGAGTGTGCTCCCTCTTGATCTTTGCTTCCTGGCAGGAACAACTGGAGTGTGCTCCCTCTTTATCTTTGCTTCCTGGATTACCTGTCCTTGAACTTATATCCATCACTATGCATGCTTATTAGTATCATCATTGTGTTATCCTCAAGGTCTCATACATAATCACACATTCATTAGTATAATCTTAATACTATCAAAACACAATAATCTTAAACATGTATAGTCATGATCATTTCAAACACAGATAATAAACATTAGTATTCAAGGTTTCAGGGAAGTCTTCTTTTACTCATGCATATTCTTATTTGATCATAGGACTCTTCTGGTTAGTTAAATCATCAATCAAGATAAGAGGTATAAAATGCATAAACCCTTAATTACTTACATTTCTAACTTTATGAATAAACATAACCAATCATACCAAGTATACTTATATAAGGGATCCTAACACAAGGTAGGATTCTAACTTGATATAGGAAAAACATACCTGGATTGGTATGTTAGCTAGTTATGTCTAACATACCCACATGATGTCTTCTTGTTCTCTTCAATGACTTGTGCTGGTAACCTGCATATCTCAGAGGTTAACCATTATAGAACCAAGTTATGCATACCTCGCAAATAGATCTTGTAAGTGATTCATGACAATGGATGAATCTTTGTCCTCATGTCATCATGATCATATGTTCTTGAACTAGAACATGATTTGTCTTTCTTGGTGTACCTTTCATGTTAGCGGACAACATAAACCTCATAAAACACCATAATACATTAGTACAACCATAAGTGTCAACACCCTAATCAATGAATATCTGCATTCATAATTTTATTAAAGTGATACGACAAGTCTAATTTAATGAAGACAAACATACCATAAACTTAATCATTAACAAATCTCGAAACATACCTGGATGAGTCATACCTGTCGAGATTGCTTGTAATCTTCTTATGTAAGGCCTTAGCCTCATCTCCCTCTGAAACAGGAACTTCTTCACTTATGCAGGTGACCAAACCATTCTCTTCTAGGATTAAACCAATCCACTTGATTTGCAGGAACTGGATCTGGAACTGGAATAGGGTTTGTCAGAGAAACCCTAAAAATTCAAACTTTGAATTTCAAACTTCCGAAAGGATAGAAATATGTGCCTTGATGAGCTGATCAAGCTGGTATACTCATAATTTGAAAACTACAAAGTTTCACCCCTCAAATTTGCCTTTGAAACTTCTGGATTCACTGGACATGACCCAGAACTAGGGTTTGATAAAGCCCACCCTTCTACCCAATCAAAAAGTTCGATCCAAAGCTCTAAGCTTCTATTTTTCTGAGGATCTTCCAGCTGTGGTCACAGATTTCAAAAATTTCCATTTTTGTAGAAGCCCGAATTTTCCACTTTTCCGATCAAAGTCCCGAACTAGGGTCTGATCAATCCCAGCCTTCTGCCCAACCAAAAATTCTAATCTTGGTCTCTAAATTTCGATTTTGATGAGTAGCATTCAGCGGTAGTCTTCGATTACAAAAATTCCAACTTTCTCCGAAACCCTAAATTCCAGAATCCATGAATGAAGGTGCTCAAAAATAATTCTGTTTTGAAAGAAATATGTACATGATTGTTTCTGGTGTAACTCCAAACTTTTCGATCCACAGGGTCTGAAAAAAAAATTTGTGATAGCCTGACCTGTCATCTTTCCAACCCCACAGGTCGGACCTCAAACAGATTCTCTGAGAGAGAGCTATGCCAAGTGTCGCAACGTGACTTGTTTATGGGATAAAACAGGAGAGCGAACTTGTACGGCGTGCCACGTGTCACTGGTTCAGTTTCGACCTCTGAAAAAGTTACCTGAGAAAGTACAGTCCGTGCACTACCTATCACTTTTTACGAAATTTCATTTGGAGCTTCCTAGCCCAAGTTATGACCTTTTTGCCTAGGTCACCTGTTTATGACTCAGATCTGGAAGAGGCAGAAATCCTAGATTGTACAGATCATAAAACACAAAGTACAACGAATTAGAAGTTGTCCTTTGGACACAAGGTACATGGGGATCAGATCTTCGACCTATAGAAGTTTCAGATCCGAAAACTTCGCCAAAATGGATTTATAGCGAAAGTGCTACGATAACTAGTTTTTGCTATATCAATCCAAGCATCGCAAGTGCAACAAGTGTCATACATGCCATACCATGCCTTCTTTCAGGCTAGCTCTGATACCATGTTAATTTTTCAGAATTTACTTCAATCTGATCTAGGATCTTAACTGAGAGAACAACATGTACAACATATCTACAGCATATTAATCATGGACACAATAATGCAAGCACACAAAAGACACAGAGTTTACTTGGGGAAAACCATAAAGGTGAAAACCCCAATAACTTCCTCAGAGATAGATAGAGCAATGATACAACCCAAGCATAAGAGATAGACATCTCCTAGTAGCAGCTTCTCCTTCTCCACAAGTGCGCCACTCTCCAAAGAGTGTGTGAGAGAATAGAATGATGAAATAGAGTGCCTCCCGCACTCTATTTATACTTGACTTGACTTGCCTAATAACCTTTACTAGGTCGGCCTCAACTTAACCACATAACACAAAGCTGACTGGGCCGACACCCAATAGGGTGGTCTAATAACCCTTTGATCCACATGGCCGACCCCCAATAGGGTGGTCTAATAACCCTTCGACACACATGACTTATACAGGGCCGACCCCAACAAGGTGGTCTAATAACCCATCAAGTATAAGTTACGACACTTACAATATAAATGACGACACTTCCGTATAGAGGAATAATAACATCTCTATAGAAATGCAATATACATATATGAAATATATTCTGAAGTTACATATACATCAACAATAAAAAGGAAGGCCCTGCGGCCTTATGGTGCAACATCATAATGTTTGGAACTCATGGTGAACACCTCCTTTGCATAATGGTTAAAAATGATGAATAAAAACATATTACAAAGCACCCACAACATGGTATCAATGCATAGCGCACATTGTATTAACACTTAGCAATGTTGTAGTTAAATGTGCCTTGGTGTTGGATGTCTGGATGGCATATAATATATGGTTCTTGGGTTTTGTTTAGCTTGCATGTGGTATATAGTCAACCACACTATGCATCAAACTATGGTTCACATAGCATTTAGCATGGAGAATTGTTATCATTGTTGTGTATTAAACTTTGGGATTTGCAGACTTTGGTGACCAATTACCTATTGGGCACTTGCCCACCTCCATACCCCTCCTTCACTTTGCATTCAATGTGATAGGTGTGGCATTAATTTCTTCTTGATCCCTACTCGTTGATTTGCATCCAATGGTCACCATCCATTGTAACAAACAAAAATATAACCATATTAATAATAATAATAATAAACGTAGGCCAATGAAATGTCAAAGGGTACATAGTACATACCCCTTTGCCTCGTGAGTAGTCAATGCATATAAGTAAACCATCACGAGGCTCATTGTAATCACCATTCAATCAATTATTTATTATCCAATATATACTTATTTGGTAGAATCCTACTGTCAATTTAATAGTGGACAGGAACTGTCCACTTCATTCGTCCCCGCCTTTCGATGACATATTCCATACATACAGTTAGTCATCCATTCACTTGTTCAATCAGCTTGGTTCGCTCCACTGGTTTTGGGGCCTGGCCTTCTAAGGCAAGCCATCTCTAGCACCTTGCATTTTTCAAGTTGGAAACTGTGATGTTTGTGGGTTGCCCTGCCTCAGCATGCATTGGACACAGGTAAATTTACAATTATCATTTTTATGAGTTAGTGTTTACATTGCTTGATGACAGTTTCAACCGTGTGTGTTGGTTTCTATTGGATTTTTACCTGGTAATCCCTCAGCCAATTGATCTTGATTATTCTAATTAATTTGCCTAACTGCACTTTAGTTGTGAGTTGACTTGAGTAACTTTGAGCACTAAATGGTGGCCTTAGTCATGTTTACAGCTGCATGTTATCGGGAACCTCCCTAGGGGTGTAATGGGGGGCCAAAGGGCCCATTAGAGTAATAATAATGGAGTCCATTCAAAGCATAAGTAAAATATTACCGCCTATGTAAAATATTAAAGCATAAGTCATGATCTAATAACAAATAATCATAATATCATAATGTACATTTATTATTAAGCACTGTATTTATGATAAGTCAACCCTTTCCCAAAAAACGTGACTTATCACCCTTGATGCATGCACAGTGTACATCATCAATCATAATTAATACTTTATAAATTATATATTTCAAATATATCCTATGCACTCTATGAGCAAATTATTTGTTGATTTTGCAACATAAAGCAAAAAAGATGACACTATGACTTATCATTAGGCAAGCAATATTGCCATGCTCAACATTACGCATGGACAGCATCTCAAATTATGGAAAATAAACATATATATCATATGGAATTGTAAGAGAACAAATATTAAGACAGCAAAATTACTTATCCGCTTGAACATTCTCAAGAATAACACTCGACATCCCAGGTTCATACTCAATGTGATTAAAGAAGTTCCTGCAAGGACATAAAAATGTTTGAGTGACTTAACTACAAATGATCATTCTGCCAAATTTTCAATAGTGATAACAATTATATCATGTGAGCTTTGAAAGGAAGGAAATAAATAAATAAAAGGAAAACTTATCTATCCATGAAAGAGAAAACTTATTTATCAATGCATTGTCAATGTATCCTACATATGCCTCAAAGCCTCTACATATGAAGCTTTAAGCATGCATATGTTGGTCAAAAGTTGTTCAAGACATGAATGAGGATCTGAAACATTCGGAAACTGTCCAATTATATTTCATGTAAAACAGGTGAATAGAAAAAACAGAACCTTAATTAATTTTATTTTCTCTTCCCGCAAGGAGCATAATATTCTCAAATCCAATGGATGCAAACAACCACATAAAGAGTGTTGACCTACTTTGTGAGTTGTTAGAGTCCACCATCATGGAGGTGAGGCAGGAAAATGTTGTGTAAGTTGACTGATAATGCAACAAGCTATGTGGCTGTTGGAAAATTGTTGATGAAGAGACATCCCACGATTTTATGGACATCATCTGCATCCCACTGTATAGAGTCATAGACCTTATGCTAAAGAGCATTGGTGCAAGACTGTTGGGACCAGGGAGGGAGAAGTGAGAGTGGGAGGAACACAAAGTGCAATTTTCACAAAGCATCCAAGAGTGGGGCATTCTGGGAGCATTTTTTATATAAAACATAATTTAATATATTTTGATGCATATATATTCAAAAAATCATGCAAAATGCCAAATTAGCTGCAGAAAACAAGAAAACATAAATTTTGTTAATGTAATTGTAACTTCGGAAGATATTCACTTGTATATTCTATATTGTATTTGTATTTTATTATTGTCACTCCGGCGGAGATGTTTATTCCTCCGGTCGGGAGAGTCATTATTGTATTTGGGTCAAGTAAAGTCATTGAGGTTAACCCTCCATTGTATGTCGGGGCATTAGACCCCAGAGTTAAGTTGTTAATGGGTTATTAGATTCTCCTAGCGAAGTCGGTCCAGTCTAATTCGGGTAAAGGTCAAGTGAAAGAAAAAGTATAAATAGAGACGGTGCTCCTCTCTATTTGATCATTCACTCACTCATCAAGTTTGCATAAGTGAGTAGGAGGACAAGTTCGCACAAGTGAAGAAGAGAGAAGCTGTTGGAGACCATTTCTACTTTTGGGGTTTATTGTATTGTTGCTCATTCTATCTCTGAGGAAGTTGCGGGGTTTTCTCCTTTATGGTTTCCCCGATGAAATTCTTTGTCTCTTGTCTCTTGTGTTTGAATTGTTGTGCATGTTATTCTCTCAAATAAGATCCTAGATAATCTTGAATTAAATTGTGAAAATCTAACATGGTATCATATCTAACCTGAGACGAAGACACTATGCAGCTGCGGAAGCTAGGGCTTCTTAATTTTTTGGTTTCTCTCCACAGATCATCAGCAAAAGGAGGCTAGGCTAACTCACCTAAGGAAGGCGCATCTTTCTGTCGAAACAAAAATTGATTCCGAGCATTTTCAATTTTTGGCTTGTCACTACTGCGGGAAATTAGGGCTTTTCACAGAAGTGGAATTTTGGAGTGCTCTCAGCACAAGATTGTTCCCCTCCTAAAAAATGAAATTTAGAGACCAAGATCGAAGTTTTTGAGTGGGTGGAACCCCAGGAAAAGTCAAACCCTAATTTGACTTTGGACAAGAAAAACCAGAAAAAGCCAGAAACTGCAGATCCGAAATTCGCAAGTCAATTTTCAAGGGTGAATTTTTGGAATCTTCAAAAACCAAGTGCACCAGCATACTCACCTCATCCAGGAGAATCTTCCTGTGAAAGCAGATTTCAATTCCAAGAATTTTCATTTTCCAACCCGTCACTACTGCCGGAGGAAACTAGGGCATCGGATATTTTGGGTTTCTGTTCACTGATTTATGGAAGTGAGTACAATGGACAACTCTCCTTGAGGAGGCACATCTATCTGTCCAACCAGAAGTTCGAAATTCCAACTTTGCAAAATTAGAGTTTCTCTGGCAAACCCTAGGCCAGCCAGCTCCAGATCTAGTGGTAAGACCTAAAGCTTTTCTATTTCCATTTGAGTTTCTTATTAAAGATGTCTCACCACACCAAGCTTGAGGATAAGCTTGAAGGAGTTGATAATTTCCGAGCATGGAAGTATAGGATTGGGCTTGTCCTAGAAGAGAATGAATTGGACACCTATGTGAATGAAGAGGTTCCAGTACCAGAGGGAGATGAGGCTAAAGCCTTACACAAGAAGAACCTGGTTAAGGCTAAGAGAATCATTGCAGATTCTATCAACGACCATCTCATACCACATGTGTCATCTCTGAAGACACCTAAAGAGATGTTTGATGCCTTGACCACCTTATTTGAAGCGAGGAATATAAATAGGAAGATGACATTGAGGAACCAATTGAAGAATGTCAAGATACAAAATGCAGAGACCATGCAATCCTACTTTACAAGGGTCTCCCAGATAAAAGAACTTGAAGCTGTGGGAGAAAATATAGAGAATGGAGAAATAGTAATGACCACCTTGAATAGTCTTCCTAGGTCATGGGATTCCTTCATCCAAGGAATCTATGCAAGAAGAAATTTGATCACCTTCAGTAGGCTGTGGGAGGAGTGCTCACAGGAAGAAGCTCGAATTGTAGCTCGAGAAGAAAAGATGGGTAATGAAGACCAGGCTGTCACATCAAACACCAGGAAGAACAACAACAAGAGGGAGCATCCTCATCACAAGAAGAGTAAACACCATCACCAGAATCGGAGGGAGAACTTTGCAGGATCCAGGAGAGATCTTTCTTACATTCAATGTTATACTTGTGATGAGAAAGGAGACTATTCCAGAGATTGTCCCAAGAAAAAAAGTAGCTCCCACAAGAAGAAGAACAACAAAAAAAGTCATCATGCTCACACTGCAGAGGATGATGAACCTCCAAGGAAGAGAGCCAGAGAAGAAAGTGAAGATTCTTCAAGTGATGAAGAATATGTATTGTAATGAAGGTAACCAGCTACAAGTCTTTATTCAGAAGGTTCCACCTCATAAGGTGAAGCTGGAGATGACTTTCAATATTACATGAAAGGAGTAGAAGAAGCTACTGCAGAGTTGGACTCCGGAAAACAAATAAACATCAATAATCTATGGAAGAACCTCTCATCCATTTTCAGCATTGGTTAAAGTGCACATTATCAGAGATTCCAGTAGTTCCTGTAAGGAAGCAAAGATCAAGAGGGAGCACACTCCAGTAGTTCCTGCAAAGATTGAGAGGGAGTCCACCCAACAACCAAACAAAGATCAGTATTTGAATTGTCATTTCTTGTATATTTGATTACTTAAATGATGTTGTTCAATCATGTACATACGTATGTTCCTAGATTTAGGATGTATATCATGCATGTTAGAAAAGTTGCATTAATGAACAAGATACTACTAATATGCAAGTAATGGGTAAGTGGCCTATGGTACTGTACAACATCCCATTGCTACTTATCTAGAATGAAACCTCTTTGCTGACATGTTGGGAGTAGTGCACACTCTTAACAATGTTCTGGTAGAGATGGAAGGCATTTAGGAAGTTACCATATGAATACGAGATATGAATGAATGTTGTGTTGAATCATTGGCTAAGATAGTTGCATGACTGTGTGAACTATGTCTTTATGCATAAGAATTTGTTCGGAAAAATTATGAAATGTTTCTAATCACGCAACTAAATTGACTTGTAGGAAAGATAGTGTACTACAAGAGAGACTTGTTTCGAAGAACAAGTGACGATGATTCAGCTAGAAGATTTATGAAGTCAAGAAGAAGACACTAAAGAACCAGAAGTTCCCAGGATCCGAGATCAACAATGGAAGGAGTAATTCCAGAAGAATATGAAGAACACGAGATGGAAGAACCACAGGAACTTGTAGATCCACCCCGTGAGAAGAATTCTCACAAGAGGAAACCAGCATGGGTACGAGAAGCAATTCAAGATGCAGAGAGATATGGCTCTTCAGAAGGAATGCACAGAGAAAGCAAGAGACCGCGGCCATACTCTAGTTATGTAGCCCTGTTGTGTGACATCATTGACAAAGAACCTTCCAACTATGAGGAAGCAGCTAAGAAGAAAGAATGGAAGGATGCCATGATCAAGGAGTACCAGTAGATCATGAAGAATGATGTCTGGGATGTGGTCTCGAGATCAGTGGGGAAGTCTGTTGTGACTTCCAAGTGGATCTACAAGATCGAGCATGCTGCAGATGGCAGCATAGAGAAACACAAGGCGAGATTTGTGGCACGTGGCTTCTCCCAGAAGGAAGGGATAAACTACGAGGAGACATTTGCACCTGTAGCCAGATACACTTCCATCAGATCAGTACTTGCTCTGGCTGCAGTGATGAAGTGGAAGGTACACCAAATGGATGTCAAGACAGCATTCTTGAATGGTGTAGTAGAGGAGGAAGTGTATGTCACTCGGATTTGAGACACATGACAGAGAGACCCACGTGTGCAAATTGAAGAAAGCCTTGTATGGATTAAAACAGGCACCCGGGACATGGTACGACCGGATACACAGCTTTCTGACTAGTTTGGGCTTTACCAAGAGTAAAGCAGATTCCATCCTTTACTACAAGGTTGAAGAAGGGAACCCAGTGATACTTCTACTCTATGTAGATGACCTGTTTGTGACAGGTGAGGATGGGTTGATTCCTGACACGAAGAGGAAGCTTGTTGCCGAGTTCAAGATTAAGAACTTGGGTATGATGCACTATTTTCTAGGCATGGAGGTGTGGCAGAGTGCGGATGGAATCTTCCCTGGAAAAGGGAAGTATGCAGTAGAGATCCTGAAGATGTTCGGGATGATGGACTACAAGGCCATGGCCACACCTATGGCATTGAACCTGAAGCTATTGAGTGATACTTCATCAAAGTCGGTTGATGCCACGATGTATCGTCAGATGATTGGATCCTTGATGTACCTGACGAATACGAGACCAGATATTTGCTTTGCTGTGAACACATCGAGCCAGTACCTAACGGATCTGAGACATGTTCACTTGATTGCTACAAAGCATATTCTGAGGTACCTAAAGGGTAAGGTGGATTATGGGTTCAAAGATGATGCGCATCAGACGATTAACCTAGAGGGTTATGTTGATTCGAATTGGGCAGGCAGTGCCATTGATAGGAAGAACACTTCGAGGTGTTGCTTCAGTATGGGATCAAGTGTGATCTCTTGGTTTAGCAGGAAGCAGTCCTGTGTGGCACTGAGTACAGCTGAAGCAGAGTATGGCACAGCTTGTTTGGCTAGTTGTGAGGCAGTATGGCTGAGGAAGCTACTGTCTGATTTATTTGATCTCCAATGGGATGCTACTTGTATATATTCCAACAACCAAAGTTGTGTGAAGTTGTCTGAGAACCCTGTGTTCCATGACAAGTCGAAGCACATCGAGATCAAGTATCACTATATCAGGGATATGGTGCAGAGAGGAGCAGTGAAGCTCCAGTATGTTGCGACAAACAAGCAGATAGCCGATGTGTTGACCAAGCCGCTGACCAGAGTGAAGTTTGAGTACTTCAGAGAGAAGCTTGGTGTATTCCAGATCAAGGTTCCTTCTAGGGGGAAGTGATAAGTCCGAAAGACGCAGATGCACAAGAGCCATTCTCACATGGTGGTAGGTGTGTCCTCCCATGGTGTAGATGTAAGGGTTGTAGCCTTTTCCGAATGGTGGTAGATTTGTTCTCCCATGTCGGGTGATGTAAGAGTTGTGTGACGTGCATCTGGGCTGTGCTCCGTTGACATTGAGATGATTTGGACGTGATGAGACGACAGTAGGGTACACAGGTTTTGCAATAGCATATAATCAGTCCTAGGATGCTCCTTCAGGTTTTGCAGTGGCATATAATCAGTCCTGGGAGATCTTGCAGGTTTTGCAGTGGCATATAATCAGTCCTGGGATGCTTCTTCAGGTTTTGCAGAGGCATATAATCAGTCCTGGGAGATCTTGCAGGTTTTGCAAGAGGCATATAATAAGTCCTGAGATGTACCTACTTGATGGTTTGCTTGCAGAGATGATGAAGACCTACATGGAGGCTAGGCCTACATCCAGCATGAAAAAGGGTTGGCTCTATAGAACTTCCTATGATGAGTAGATTGGAGATTGATGGTTGAGATAGCAGCAGCAGTGACGATGATGATCTAGCTTTAATGATGATCCAGTGACGAAGACTTCTGCTGGTGACTGTGTCAAGAGAATACCTTCCTAGTTAAGAGGGAGTGTTAATGTAATTGTAACTTCGGAAGATATTCACTTGTATATTTTATATTGTATTTGTATTTTATTATTATACCTCCAACGGAGATGTTTATTCCTCCGGTCGGGAGAGTAATTATTGTATTAGGGTCATGTAAAGTCATTGAGGTTAACCCTCCGTTGTATGTCGGGGCATTAGACCCCAGAGTTAAGTTGTTAATGGGTTATTAGACTCTCCAAGAAAAGTCGGCCCAGTCTAATTAGGTTAAAGGTCAAGTGAAAGATAAAGTATAAATAGAGAGGGTGCTCCTCTCTATTTGATCATTCACTCACTCATCAAGTTCGCATAAGTGAGTAGGAGGACAAGTTCGCACAAGTGAAGAAGAGAGAAGTTGCTGGAGACCATTTCTACTTTTGGGGTTCGCACTTGATGAGCTTATTTTCCTACTCTAAGCATAACATAATAAAATGCTAAGTAAAATGATAAATCCAATGAAGCCATCTTAACATTTTATCAATATCTTCAAGGGGAATTGGATACCTGTGTTTGGTTACCAACCAAAACAAGGATACCTTATTTAGAAAATGCAAACCTGCATGATAATTCTGGATTGGAGAGCTGGATGGGTGATCATATGAAAAAATATCATTGAACTTCTCCCTAAACTAGTAAGTCCTCATGCTGGCCTCTTCTACCCATGACTGGATAGGGCTGAGGAAAAACTCTGAATGATAAGGCAGACCAACTACCTCATCATACGGATCTGAAAGGCTCTTCTGAAAGTAAACTTCTGTGAAAGTATAAGCCCCAAGCTGCCCCAAATCATAAGGAACCTCTAAATGTGTTGATGAAGGCCGAAACTGACATTCCACTGATTTCATCGTATCCAACTCTTCGTTATACTGCTGACCCAAGTCTTTATTACTGATACTCATGCATGGCTCTGCTTCATCATAAGAAGTATCTGCATGCTCCTCTTCCATGTCAAGATTCCACAAGGTCTCAAAATCAACACTCCCTTCTCTTGATATATCAAATATGGGTTTTTCTAAATCCATCCAATAATCATCATACCCATCCTTGTAAATGAAAAGGGAGTCTTTGTTGTTGGCACCACATCCCTGGCTATACCCATCCTCCTTATCTTCAAAAAGAGTGCTTTCAAAGATATCACAAGGGAGCCAATTTTCCCAATTCTCATGAGCATGATACTCATCCTCAAAAGGCTTGGTTTGAAAGATATTAAAAGGTGTAAAGATGTCCAAGACTTCACCATTATGTGGAGAGCATGGAGGAGTGTAATCATAAACCATACAGAATTCATCACAAGTTTCTTTAGAGGCTTCTGTAATGGTTTCTTCTTGAGGTGAATCTGAAATACTAACATCATCATTTTCACTGAAGTAATCTCGAGATCTCAAATCTTCAATGGCCAATTGAGGGAACTCTTCTGAAAAATCTTCAATTGAAAACCCTTCATGAAATTCTTTGTCAACTTCTATAATGACCTCCTCTTTAGGAAAATCAGGAATACATATGTGATCATCTTCATATATTTGAGAACACTCCATATTTTCAATGTTTTCAGTTATGGTGACAAGAGGATGGTTTACAACAGAATCTTCAATTGAGGGCTCTTCATGGGCTTTAGTCTCGAGTTCCTCATGAGGCAGATTTGGCAGAATGTTATCATTATATACCTGAGGACACTTCAATTCTTTAGTGTTGCATATCATGGCCATATGAGGAATGTTTCTGACCACATTTTCAATCAATGGCTCCTCATGTGCTTCTTTATAATCCATAGCAAGAGTACACATGTCATCATCTTTACTATAGTATTCTAGAAGTAGCTCCAAATCTTCAATAGTTTTAAAAAGGATAATATAAAGAGGATTTTCATGATACTCAACTTCTGATAAGTAGAGGGTGATCATTGTTTTAAGTAGCTTTTCCAAACCTTTCACACTACCCCTACCATCATGCCATTGCATCAAAAATGTGTGAAGAAAACTTGAAAAGGAGGAAATATATTTGCTAGGGAGGGCACCAAAAAACCAGAGACAAGCATCTCCCTGAAAAGTAGTAGCAAACATTTGCATTATATGATCTTCACACCTAATGTTGAAGTCAGCCAGAAACTGGAAGAAAGCTTTGATTTGCCATATGGCTGAGTCACCATTTCCATGAAAGACCGAAAGCCATTTATACGCATCCCAATTGCCATGAACTTTATTAGGAAAACCAGGGATGCTTGAAAAGTCAATAGGATGAAACTGACTAGTAATCTGAGCACAAAGCAGTTCCCTTATCTCATCCATATTAGAATTCAGTCATCATGCATTTGATATAACCATGAAATATGCCTTGTGTTGAATCAGGTGAGTTGTCAAAAAGAGCTTTAAAGATTTTACTATAATGCATGGGCTCATCTACACACAAGCAGTCTCAACAAATTATATGAGAAACAAGGGTTTTATCACTTCAATGGAGTCGCCATGTGAGAAAAAATATGCATATAAAACAATCTCACAAAGAATTCTATCTTTTTGCTTTTCTTTCAACTTTTATAAAAGGAAAAAAGGTAAGTGGAGTCGCCAGATGAAAAATTAAAAATCCAATCTAAAGATTCATCAAACAAAGCAAAAATAAAAAAGGAAAACTCAAAAGTCATATTCCAGGAATAAAAAGACTTATCCCCGGCAACGGCACCAAAATGTTGCCGCCTGGTTCCACACCTGGGAAAACGCAGCAGAAGTCTTCAAGCTTCTGGTGTAGCCTTGGGGGCAAGTCAGAATCAAGTGCTATCACTTGAAACTCGACTCCTCCGTCTAGGCTTTCCTAGCGAAGCCAAGGGGGGTGGACCCTAAAAAGTGAAAATAAACTATGATGTCTAATCTATGAAAGACAAAGCATCTAATCTAGGAGTTAGAATATTTTTTATAAGCCAAGATAATACAGCATATATATATATAAAGCAATATCATTCATCATCATTGTCATAAGCAAACATCCATCATTATCATTGTCATTTTAAAACATTCATCGTCATTAAAATATAGCAAGATAGACCAGTGCCGATAAATGGAGTCAAAAAGAATGCTTGAACTGAAAAGACAATGTTGTGCGATTGTTCTTGGTTTATTTTATTTTTATTGTGATAATGATCTTTTTATTAAAGGCTGGTGGATTCCCGATATACACAAAGGTACAGGGAATATGTCCGGAATTCAACTGTGTAGTTTCTCACTCAGACATGTGAGTTGGATCGGAGTCTCAAGGAGGTGTTCAAATGCTATACCAACGAGGGCAAGCCTAACGGTTTCCAAGAGGTCACTATCTAGTGTTATCCCACGTCCTTTGAGAACTTTGCCCACAACAGAAGAATATTCACTTTGTGTCGGATTTCCACAAGTAGGTTGTTTATTTGGGAGGTGTTATAACCTATTACTAGTCACTAATCCCTTTCTGATGTGTGCCAGCATGTTCAGACTGAGCTGCAGTGGCCACAGAGCATATGGGGAAAAGCCTTGGAAATTTTAAAAAAATTTAGAACCAGTATTTTACTTTTTTTACAGCCCCAAGAGTCTCTTTTCGGGCCAGTACTCGGGAAAGCCCTTATCCTGAAACCTTACTTCGATAAAGCAAGGAGGTGTTTTGAAATTGTAAAAAAAAAAGAAAATCTAAGTCCTGAGTGAACTCATGGCCCACCAATGGAATGGACCAATGAGGTAAATTTTAGCCCTAGTTAATTTTATTTAATGCCGAAATAAAAGAAATATATCTAATCTAACAATCACGCCATGAAAATGAAACGACACAGACCACCCCTGGGGGTTGGGGTGTGGGCGCTGGTTAGCCCACTTGCTCTCGTTAAATTTTCTTTACAATGAGATAGAGAAATGCCCCAGTCTCCTTAAAATGACTTGGTGGCTTACAATGCTAAAGAGAAAAGTAACCGGTTTGAAAAAAATTAAGTTTTGGGTACTCCGGATGACCTAGATCTTCGATTTTTGGCCAACACTTCCTCTTATTTGTTCGTCTTCTGCTACAAACCAGGAAGCAAAATTTAGTATTAAGACGCCCAAAAACACTTTAAGAGTGTCTTTGGAACACCTCCTAAAAACCCAAAAAAAATGTGAGTCTAAAACTAGTTAAAAATACCAGAAATTAACCAAGTAAGACAAGCAATGAGGCTGTTTTACTTGGGATCTTTGCAAGCTTTATGAGCTACAAATTCTAAGCTCTTGGACAGCCAAATAAAACTTTTTATATCAGATCTAACACTACCTTAAACTTTTTAAGATTTTAACAAGTTAAAAAAAAAGTGTAATGCTAGATAATGAAAGATCTAATCTAATGGAAGATAAAGCTTTGCCAATAACAAGATTAGACTTCAAAGAGCAAATCTGATCTACTTAAGGATGTAAAGTAAAAATGAAAATCATAGATCTACTCTTTTCCAGAGTAACCAGTAACCAAGAAAAATTTGATTTTATAAGTTGGGGAAGAGAGAAAAGACAGAATGGCCCTTGAAACCAAAGGCTTTGGAAGCTTGAAAGTGTGAAACTGAGGGTGAGATCCACCAAAATGTGCACAGAAGAAGAAATGGAGAGCAAACAAGCTATCCTCCTCTTCACACCTGTCAACCTGTAGTGAACAAAACTCACAGAAAAACCATCAAACTAGAATTGCACATGGTTAGAAATCAAAACTGTATGAGCATAAACAAATGAAACATATAAACTTTGAAACTCTAACTAATATGACAAATGCAAGAACAAATTAAAACAAATAAGATTAATTGTTCCTTCCCACAAAATCGTTACCAATCCTTCAAGCAGGATAGTTGATGACTGGAAATTACATGCACAGAACTTGAACTTGCTACAAATTACTCCACATCAAAAGACCATGAAACCACTCACAAAAGTATCACACATATGGACCTCCAAAGTCTTTTTATTCATAAACAAAATAATATAAGCTTACAATAAAATTCTACTCACTCTCTAACTAGAGAAAAATGGAGTGGGCATCAATGCTTAAATAGCCAAAGATGGAGAGGAATGGGTGGAATGAGTGGCATAACTCGTGGAGAAAATGGGGCTGCCCACTCCCATGTAATGGGCTGCCAAAATCAGCCCCCAAAGCAACTAGAAATCAGCCATGTGTCGCCCATAAACATAGCTACAAATTCCATGATTGAAGAGGCCCAATTTTGGGAAATGCGCCCCCCTTTAGTGGGGAGTCATGCCCATGATTTGGGCTGCCCAAATCTCTTGCAAATCAGCCTAAAACACTCCTCTTTTATAGCTGAAAAAAAATTTACTTCTAATTCCCCAAAACATGGAATTTAATTTTTTGTCATTTCGAACTTTTTTCAATTTTTTCTCCAATATTTCACTTTTTTTTTTAGCATAAGTGAAAAATAAATGACTCTAAGACTATACAAAGTGGGTTTTGGGGTAAGGTGGGTGCTCTGAGTTAAAAAACGAACACCCCAAGGCAAAAAAGACCCCCTAGACCACACTTTTATGCCAATTACAAAAAAATTTAATTAAACCATTAAAAAATGGCTCAATTACGAAAAAAAACTTTTTTCGCCGGAAATTAAAAAAAAAACTAGGGGGACCTAGCACATGTCCATATGACTCAAAATTAATGTCTAGCATGTTCATATACATTGACCCATGCACTTTAATAAACACCTAAGGCCCGTTAACCTCACCAGGCATTCCAGCTTTGGAGGAGCAGGAGAAAAACTCAAAAATTATGTTATGAAAAATTGCAAGACATAATTAATAAGTGAAAAAAATCCTTGGAATACCCGAATTAGTCAAAAAGTACTAGGGAACCAAGTCCTTTACATAGAACACCATGCTAGTACATTTTATTACAAACCCCGCAGGGCCGTGGACATGTGGTAAAAATAAAAAAAAATGGGCCCTAAAAAAGGCTTGATGGTCATCAAATCATCGAAAATGAACATGTGACATGTTCAACTTTACCCGCTCACTTGATAGTCCAATTAAGTACAACTTAGCTGGCAACAGGACCCGCGCATTTCATCCTTTGTAAACCATTCGCTTATCTTATCTTTTATTTTGGCATGTGCTTTATTTGCCTCATATGGTTGCCTTCCTCGGGAAAATAATTAGCCACCCTTTCCATATTTTTTAAATCATAATTTTGATTTGTTTTATTTTTGTACTTGGTGCAATTTGTAGAACACTTAGTAATTAAGTGTCGTTTTGTAGCCTTTTTAGGAAAAAATGCCAAAAATGACCATTTAGTCGCTCGAAACCTAGGAAAAGTGGTCCAATGTTAAAGAGGACGCTCTGAGCGTCAAAACGAACCTCCCCACGCCAAATTCCGCCTCCAAATGAAGCTTTTATTACCTTTTGAATTTTTCAAATTAAACCATTAAAAAATGGTCTAATTTACGGAAAAAATTATTTTTGGCGGAATGAAACCAAACTCCTAGGGGACCTAGTGCATGTCCATATAACTCAATTTAGATGTGGCTAGCATGTAAAAAATATATAGACACTTACACTTTAATAACCTTCCTAGGTTCGACCACCATGAGAATACTCCAGCTTTGGAGGTGTGAGTGAAAAACTCAAGAATTATACGCCACTGAAGAATAGCGCATAATTCCTAAGGAAAAAACACTCTAGAGTATCCCCCTGATAGCCAAACCTAAGGTAGGCCAATTCTTTTACAAAATAATCATGCTTAGACCAACTTATTACAATTCCCCAAAGGGGGCCTGGACATGCAATTATTACAAAGGGGCCTGTTGACCGCCAAACTGCACACCAACAGCAAAAATCTTTCGAAAGCTGTCTCCCTCACTGGAAAGTGGGGAGAGGTGTGGCCCTGGGGGCAAGCAATGAGCCAAGTACTGTCACCTGAATCCCAGCTCCTCCGTTTAGGCAAACTCCTAACGAAGCCAAGGGGGGTAGTCCCTAAAAGAGAGTTTCACTAAAGCTCTAGTATTTATAGTGTTTTTAGGTGTTGTGATGCGGATGGATGTTGTTTAGGAGTTTTTTAGAATGAGACCAATTTTTAAAAAATGTGAGATAAACACAAGATAATAGTGCAATCCACGTTGCGAAATAAGATAACAAGATGGCAATATGATTCAAGACTCGATTAATTACTAGAGCATTCACAATATGAAATAAACACAAGGACAAATGGTCTTGATCAATATATACTTTTAAACAACTAGTGCCTTATGGAGTCAAAGAAAATTAAAGATTGTGATGCTGAAAGTGTGGGTCTTGAAGAAATGCCGTTTGTGAGATCGTTGTGCAGATTATCTTTGTAAATTGAAGATTTTAATGGTCTTGTTTATTAGGCTAAAACCAAGGATATTCAAGAGAAAGTCTGGAAAAGACAATATCAAGTGCCTCCATTCAAGGACATGTCGGGCCACCCAGTGCTCTAGCCAGGTCGCGCAATGCTAACCAGCAAACTAGAGGCTGAACATGGAATCCCGGCGCCCCCACTAAGAGATTACCCACTGAAATTATCTTATCGATCAACTCCGGATTGGTTGGTTATGGGGATGAAAGTTTTATTAGTTATCACTTATGAATTTAACAAGTCTTCCACCTTTCTGAGTACTAGCCCAACCGTTTCCGGTTGGCAGAGCATACGGGTGTTGGACGATCAACCAAAAGTAAATTTATTAAAGGGGAAGTGTGGATTGAAAAATTTATTATTAGAGCACTTTGTTCAACTCTCCGACAGAGAGCGCTCTTGACTTGATCTTATGACCACAGTTCAAGAGACTTGCTACTTTAACAAATGCCTAATGCAGGGATAATGCAAAACTAAAATGCCCTCCGATAGAGGGTGCTCTTGACTTGGATTTGGCCAAGTTCAAGAGACTTTGGTTTATTTTAAAGAGGCAAATAGTAGTTGTGTTGTCAAAGCAATAAATCAACTTTAAATGATTAAAACCACGTGATATGCTTGAAAGATATGGAAAAATGCTTAACAATACTATTTTGCCAAAAAATGAAACTAAACTCAAACTAGTGTTCTACCACACAAGATTTAATCTAATAGGTGGGATTGATCTCCGAACAAGATCAACCACTAGAACCGCCTGCACTTGAGAACCTCCAGCTAGCTGAAAACTCTGCCAAGGAAACCGACGGGGAAGGAAGAGTAACCACAAATTATGTGGTCCTGCCCTTGAGATTTAAATCTCAAGGATACAACTTCCGGTCACAGGTTTTGGAAGAGAAAAAATGAGATAAAATTAAATGACAGTAAATCTAAACTACCCAAGAGTCTCTTTCAGGTCAAAGACCCTACTCAGGAGAGCATGGGGGTAAGTAAATATGGAAGATAACTTATAGAAATAAAACTAATCTAAGAGCATGAAATCACAGATCCAAGCTAACCAAGTACGACACTCTTCCCCAAATGGGGAAGAAAACCAAAAAAGGGAGGCCCTAGCCTTATTTTATTTAACTTGATACAAATGCCTTGGGGATTTAACCCTTGCAAGGACTTTTGAAATAATAAAACTTGGAAAACAAAGCTAGCTCTTATAAGCTATTACAAAGGATAGTAAAAGATAATGTCATGTTTTGGATCATCCTCATGGTTTGTTTAAGTTTTGCTTTGTTTGGACTTCTTCACTTCAAAACTCTCTCAAGCCTTTTTCCTCTTCAAAAGCACCTACAACAAAGTTCAACTCAATACACCCTTTCGCACTAGATAAATAATCAAAATTTGAAACTAATCCTAGAAATGCAAAAGATCAATACTTTTTGGATCTAAACTTTTCACTTTAAAAGAGATCTAACTACCAAATGCAAACTAGGAAAAAGACAAAAAGCAAAGTAAGTTTAACCCTTTTTTATGAGATCTAGGTCGAAAATATGACTAAGTAATAAACTAGATGCAAAAGTGACAAAACTAGAAGCTTAACTAAGATCTAAAGTATTAAAACAAAATGCTCATTTTTTGTAATGAGATCTAAATGCAACTATGTAAAGGAAACTAGATGTAAATCTAATTATGAGATGCAAGTTAAAAAAACTAGATCTAAATAAAACAATGCAAAGTATGAGATCTAAAGTGCCTAACTATTAACTTTCAAAGAGCATGTAACTACCAACAATGGAAAGAAGCTAACAACTACTCACTTAACAAGATTTTTATGTTTTTATGGTATTTTTTAAGGTACCAAAGGATATGGACGAAAGGAGGGAGGATAGATGAGAGGAGAGAAGAAAGGATAGAGCAAACAAAAGCCAAGATGAGGCAAGAGATAGTGGGACGAAAGGAAAGGGAAGAAAGAGGAAGCAAGGGCCAAAACGAAAGGTAAGGAAAGGTGAGAAATAAGGATGGACGAGAGGAAAGAGGTAAGCTTAAGGAGAAGAAAAGCAAGAAGAAAGAGAAGGTGGAGAAAGCTAAGAGAAGGGGGTACTAAAGGAGGAAAAATGAAAGGAGGAGATGGATGAAAAGAGGGTAGGAAGAAAGGGAGAAAGGTGAGGAAGATAAAAATGGCTATAAGAAGAAGGCTTAGCAAGGCAAGGAAAAAATATTTCAAGGAGAAAAAGAGAGCTGGAAGATAGAAGCTCGTAGACCATGGTTTCCAATAGTTTGAATGAAGTTCTTTGTTAGAGAAGGCAAGAGGTACTTTGGAGAAGCTCACAACCCTGCAAATAAAGTATTAAGATAAATGGAACACTTGATTGGTGAAGGTACTAGATGCCCATAGCTCCCAATGGATGAATTCCCTGAAGACACAAACACTCAATGCAAGAGATTAGAAGCCTAAGTACTAGATTGTTAGTCTTCAATAAGCATCATAATCAAATTTGCAAAATAAGAATAGGGTGAAAGAGATATTACTTCACATGAGATGAAGACACAATGCCAAAAGCCCAATCGAATGACCTCCAAAGTGTCAAAATATTTTATTAAACAAGAGCTTACAATTTTCACCAGAGTTTCTTTGCACAAAAATCCATTAAATAAAAGGTTTGCCAATGCATTAAGCCCGAACTTCCAACTCCAGAAGATAACCACGTGCTGATCTTTTTTGCCCAAATTTTCACTCCATGCTATTGAAGCAACTCCTCCTGCCATATTCTTAGTCATAAATCGATCCTTCAGATCTTTCAGAGCTGGCTCCAAATCTGATTTTTCAAGGACTGTAATGGCTTTGGAATCTTGGTTTTGATATATGGCCACCATCTATCCAAGATTGCTGTAGATAAATCGCTGCCCACATCATGCTCAGGCTGTTTGGTCATGCCACTATTTAGACGCTGCTTCAAGGAGCCATATCAAAAGACAGAAAAAGGCTGAATGTAAAACTGATCCACGGGTCAATTGCCCAGAATGTACTGATTGTGCGCTTTGCAGGTTTCGGAAGACTGTACTTCTGCTATAAAGTGCCCAGAACTGTTCATGGGAGACTGTCACGCTACTTTAAACTTCAGAATGAAACCCCTTACCGCTCTAGCCTGCTGAAGGATGTGAGGGCACTTTCATATGTGTATACCCCTGCCAAAAATGGGGTAACATCTGGCTCCAACTGCGGGACGTGTGCTCGCCCTGGTGAGTGCATGAGAACCCCAGATTTCTCATGGTTATCGCAGACCATTTTAAAACAAGGTGCACCGTGGGGGGATGGCTGAATTCACATCTCGTGACCACGTTTTATTACATAGCAAAAAAGCATACTGAAAATTTTCAATGCTCCTGTAGGAGCTTTATTCATCCTACCTACACTAACTAATCACGAGGCAAAAGAATGCTAAGTATATTCATATAACCAATGTAACCATTCCAACATCTTATCGCTGCTATTTTGTTTTTTCTGGTGCTTGTTTAGAGGAAAAGGTAAGAACATACAACAGAGATGTCCCAGACCTTGCTCATGAACCACAGTGAACTGTGACATTAGTTTGTTAGGATATAAGAAATCAATGAAGCTTTGGCATGAAAACTAATTTCTCCCCATGAACCTAATGAAAAATATTATGGGATTCTTTGGAAAAATTTAGAATTCTCTCGCTCCTTGTTGCCATTTTTCTTTGTGTGCCATCTTTCATTTTGTCTGAGGTAGTACTTCTCTTAGCTGTTTACTTTCGATTCTCAAGCTGGGATTATTTAAACGGAGGGCTAACAATCTAGCACAGCTTTATTTAATCCATGCTTTTCTCTTAAGATTTGTGGCTTTCAGGTATCCTCGAGCGCAAGAGCTCTTAGTTGGTCACTACATTCACCTGGCAGCAAGGCCCTATTGAGTTCTCCTTTGACTCCATTCGCCCCTCTGGTATACTGGCATTGGCCATCTCTTCGAGGACTGATCCTCCCTTTCTTTCCCATCACCCATCTAAAACTATCTTTTGTTACATCCGTTTCTCTAAGGCAGCCTCTTCCATTCACCTTGCCCGTTACCGTACTTGCCTTAGCGATCCTATTTTAGGGATACCCCCCTAGTGTTGGAGAAGAGCCAACCTGAAGCGAAGAGGAGAGGAGTGTGGTGACATTGGCCTCTCTCCTGAGAGAGTTGTCATCCAGCTGGCGTTGCACATTTTGGGCTTTCAAACGACACGCGTGCCATTTCGGAGGACAACAGGGCCAACATTGGCCCTGCAAAAAGTCTTCTGAACTTCTGAACACTGATGATGAACACTGAACATGTTCATGAAACTGGTGGCTCACAAGAAGTCCAACTATGGTACAAAATAGTTGGTAACAATTTACTCAGAACAGAACCTCAAGAGTATAGTCATTTTATAGACATGATTAGTTTGCTAGCAAAAGGGTGAGGGTGAAGAATGCAAGGCTAGGATAAGGGGATGACTTGACTGACTCAACATTGTGGTACTTCGAATAAGGGAAAAGGAATACACACTTAAGCATATGTTGGATAATAAACACACAGGGAATGGCAGTGTCTCAAAAATGGAATGAGTTGTTTAGAGAGGTGCTTATTCAACCTTGGCAAATTTCTAAAGCTCACATCCAAGTTGAATCCAGCTCCATGAGGATCTTTGCTAGAACCGTCGTAACTAGGTGCACAACTAACTGTAACTTGAGGTTCTAGGGGACACTTAGAATTAGTTGTCCCTTACTCCATCTCACATCCCAACCCGTAGGCTCCGTGAGGTATTAATCATTACATTTAATCATGGCCAGCAGTCTTTGGATTTAGCATATATTTAGCCACTGTTTTTTAGGCCTTGTGACCCTTTGGATTTCTTGTGTGCTTATAAGCACAACTAATTGCAGCTTTTATCTAGGGTACTTTATATTTCAATTTCCATAGCCATCTTTCATTGTGCTGAGAAGCATATAGTTTTTAAATTGTTTCCATGGGCTTGCACAAAAGATAAGATAATAATTCCCATATGCATGTAATGATGGTAGTACAGTTTGCTTCAGGTTTAGCCAACACAACTCAAGCAACTAGGGGGATTATCCACAATCAAGACCAAACATCGGGGCAACTGACTAGAGAGGTCAAGGCATCAAATCCAACTCACCTAAGTTCAGGAACCAACACCAGTGGGTTCTCCTGGCCCAAAGGATCAAGGCTTCGGTAAGTTATTTTCCAACTCTGAGTCGAGACACAAACTAACAGGGATGCTATCCAACACATAGGCAAAAGTGGGGAGGACCTCTATATCACAGTATGAGGTGTAAGTCAAGGTGAAAACCAAAGATGGGAGAGAACGGATGGATGGGGAAAGTGAAAGGTGATGCCAAAGCTAGCAAGCCATAAATGGTGGGAATGATCACATCCATACTACTAAGAGGGTAAAACCAATGAGTATAAACAAGAGCTTCTAATTATGAGTAATTAGACCATTTAGATAATCATTAAACAACCATATATATATATATATATATATATATATATATATATATATATATATCGCCAGATCATGACCACTAGATACTAAGTCAAGCTACTAAGATGAGCAAAAAAGCAAAGCAATCATAACCAATGCACATCCATATACCTGCTGGGCCATATACCTGTATCTGCCATCTAGATCATCAATAGTCACTGGAAACACTGTTGTTGTAAAAGCTATGGGCACTATACTGCTCTGTATGGAACAAAGGTGGTCACCTTGGTCATCAAATTTGAGGTCATGAGGCTCAGTCTTGGCATAAGGTTCATCATGTCTGATCTGAGGCTGCTCTGATATGTGAGTGATCATCAAAAATACTGCTCATCATAGGCTGATCTCATCAAAACTGTGTAAAGGCCTGACTCAAAAATATACAAGGAACTACTCTGCAATCATGGTAGCCCGGCTACTATGGATGTGATAACATCTGGCTCCAGCTGGGACAAGTGCTCTAAGGGAGAGAGTGCTTGAGAACCTCAGAAATCTCTGGTCCCCAACACTAACCGCATCAATCTTCAATACAGCACCTGATTGACCTGCTTCATCTTCAAAAGTGTACCTATTCCTGCACACATGAAAGCAAACACTACCAGAGTAGCATGTATGGGATATAAAATAAAATGCTAAAAACAAAATCCAATCTAGAACAGGCAATTAAATGTATGAAAGTAAGCTACTAATCTAACAACTAACATGTTTTATTTTTATTTTATGCAGGAAATAAAGAAAGCTTAGAAAGTAGCCAGATAACCAAACTCAAGCAAACAACTCGGGAAAACTTAGAAGACACTCAGCACTAAAAAAAAGAAAAGACACTCAGCAAAAAGAAAAGGCACTCAAATCCTACTGCTCGAGTGAGCTTATTTAGTCCTACCTACCCTACACTAACCAGTCAGACAAGTGCTAAGTAAAATCATAAATCCAGTGCAACCATTCATCAGACAGATTAATGATTCTTCCTTCATGCTCTTTAACAAAACAAGTCATGATTGGCTTAGAGATTGACGAGTTTAGTGTTATGATTTTCATGACTTGTTCAATAGTTGAAGAAGAGTTTGAATGGTGCAAAATGAAATCATGCCAAGGAGAAGACTGACTGATGCAAACATCCTCCATCAAAGAATTGATAGGATCATAAAATTTATGCAAGTTAATCTTCGAGATGGATGGAGGGAAAATATGTGATGAATTATCTAACTTCCCTTGACTCATTCTACTTTCTTCATTCACTTCTCTTGCATATTCAATTTTGTTTGAATTATGACCATCGACAAAACAAATTGGGAGCAATTCATAAATTAACAATGTGATAAGCAAGATTAACCCCAATTGTTGATTTATAACCGAGAAAAAATGAAATTGATCTTTATAAAGTTTCTCAATTAAACAATGAATGGGATGAACCAAAGATGACTGGACAACAAAATAAAATGTTCCATTATCGACCTCTTGGCAACCCTTAGACTCATGACCCAGAAACCCAAAAAATTTATTCAAACATAAACCCAAGCAAAAGGATTCGAAAAGCCAAGATGGTAGGGTAGATTGAAAACATATGTTGCCTCCCACATGATCGATGATAATTGACCTTGAAATTTTAAATGAGGGAGATGCATTCAAGTTAATAACACTCTTGATTCCAGGAAGAATTTCCAAGTTTGAAATAAGGTCAAAAGTTATTATACGAGGACAAAACTTACTGCAATTATCCAACCCCAAATATTTAACCAATTTATCCTAATTAAGGATGGAATCAGATGAGCATGGTAAAGGAACACTTAAGGATTCACCATAAGATGCTGAACAATGATTCGAGCATCTAATTTGATTTACTAACTCATCCTCACCATGAGATTGTTCTTCCATTGATTTATCATTAAATTCATATGAGGATAAATGATCATTTTCACTGAATTGATCAAGGAGAAAATTAACAAGTTTATTTAGAACATCATGATTATTTGCACAATGATCACGTGAAATCATCTCAAAAGGGCTTTGGTTCATGTCCCCATCTTCTTCTTCTTCAATAAGACAACATGAAATTGAACGATCGCTAATGATAGAATGATTAAGGAGTTTCTCTTCAAGAGGATCCTCAACAGACTCACTGATCAAAAGCTCAAACTCAGAAATTTCTTTAGGGTCAAGACTAGGGTTGCTTAAGCATTGATTTTAAGTTTCATCATTCATGCAATGATTAGGGATTTGTTCTTTAGAAATATTTTCGATAGACTCACAAGTGGAAGACTCATCCTCAGATTCATCTATATGGTGATCAATGAGCTTCTTTTCATGAATCACATTGTTATCACACTAACTCTAGCTGCTCCTAAAGATATCCCATCTAGGATGGTAGAGGGCAAGCAACCAGGAGGTGACACCTTCAAACACCAAGTCCACCGTTCGAAGAACGGTCGTCACACCGGACAAGGCGTTTGTCACTTCAGACGAGGCAAATAACCAAGTCAGGGGGGAGACCCCACTCAACCAGTGATGGTTGAGAGACAAAAAGGACACCCAAATCCCAATAAGATAAAAGATAGAGACAAGAGATGAGTGTTAACAAGACCCTTACCTTGATTTCAAACACTGACTGGACACAAATGGTAAAATGAGAGTGATATAGAATGCGACCAGCACTTAAGTATGATGAAATATAATGAATTGGATCAGAAATTATGTGGCTAGAAATCAATTAGGATGCAAATTAAACTAGAAGTGAAGAGATGGAGTGATTCTGCCCAAGGAAGAGGGCTAAACAGTGAAATAGTGGACCTAGGGCAGCGACAAATTAATGTTTTTAGGCACTTCTAGCAGATGAGAGTTTGATTTCTAATGATAAAATGATGTTTTAAACACAAATCCAAACTACCTATAACCTCGAAATGACCCAGCTAGATAGTAAGACAAAAACGCCCAAGGAGGGCATTTTTGCCAAATGGACCAATGCTAGTTCTAAAGGGCAAATGGAGTCTAATCAAACTGAAATTTTAGATTTAAGCATTTAACAATATTTCAGAAGCAGGTTTAGAAAGAAAAACAAGTTTTAACGATGAATTTTCAAGATTTTAATTTTCCCTTGGTTTTTTATGCAAAATTTCAGCTCAGCAAACATATCAGAAATCTAAATGGAGAATTAAGCATGAGAGAAGTACCTGAAACAATGATGAATGGCTGAATATTGTATGAAGACTACTTGCCGAGTTCAAGTGATGAGCAACCAGCACTTTCCCTAAGCGTTTGAGCCAGCCAAAGACCAAGTGCGCCCTTGCTACCTGCCACAAAAAATGGAAAATCAGAGATCTGAAGCAAGTAGATAGTTTGCATAGCAAAATGAAAGACAAATGATTGAGAAATTGAAAGATAAACAGTAAATTCAACTCCCTCTTTAAATCCTTGAAGAAAAACCTAAGTGTGGAGATCCCACTCCAAAAAATGCGCCCTTCCTCAAGTGGCCTCTCAACTTGCAATTCGTTTCAGCTATCGATGGTGGAAAAATGCAATAGATAACTCAGCAATACATCAGCAAATAGACATCAACCACAACAATACTCATCCAAACAAACAATGTCTCAAGAACTCTCCAAGAATCCTCTCTATTCAGTCCAAGTGTTTACAAAAAAATGCCCAAGAGACTTCACAAATGAATGAGCTTCTTCTCTTATAGAGATGGCTCAAAACCTAGCTCCATTCCCCACAAAATGAATGGCTAGGATTGAAACCCAAAGAAGCCAAACAAATGGCCGAGATGGAGTGATGGAGGGGGGGGGGGGAATTACCCTCTATCACCCATGTGGAGGATGGGGCCCTTCGTGGGGCCCATAAAACATGCAAAAGGGTGGTTGGGGGGTGTCTATGGACTGTTTTAACCCCCCATACCACTTAGCCAAAGTTTTAATACATTATATTTGCACAACATGAAGTTCTACATAGTGAAAAATATCCAAATATGGGCTAATTCGCCCCATGTGATGAGCTAGCAAAATGAGGGCCCCACAACATATATCTAATGTCCAAACATAACAAATATTACCTTAGGAGACCCCCTTGTATTAGCCAACCTTTGCATTTGCTATTTTCAATAGTTACCTTTGCCATATTTGATTTTCCATATTAATTTATTGCTAGTTTTTATTGCTGAAGATGTAAGTTGGGATTTTGACTCACTTATATTGCCCGGATTGACGAACCATCTGCTGCAATGCGATCGTAGACCCCAAATATAGTAGACACGGTCACTTGAACAACCCCGATCTATCAATTAGGCACTGATTGTCCAAAATCCAAGATTTTTAATTAAAACAGGTCCCTAGTGACCTATAATAATTAAAAATCTCATCAATGCTTCAACTTTTCTCGAATCTGACACTTGGAGGCTCATATGGGACCACAAGACATAATCAATGACCAAAATCGAAATCTTGATCGCAACATTTTTTTCGGGCCCATTTTTGGCCTAGTCAAATCTGGTCAAAATGGTCATGGCTGAAAATCTACATGCAACATGAAGCGTTCAAGGCCTCCTTATTTATGTTAGTACATTACTAAAACAATATAATGCTGATATGGTGATCAAAACAAAAATATCTCAGTACACACAGGCCTTGGGTGAGGTGGGCCCACCACCTCCAACAAAGACTCAAAACTGCTATGCACAACTTATAGACTTGACCACTTCACTAACTTTGGGTGAGGTGGATAAACAACGTGAAGGATATGGGAAGACGAGGACCAAGACCATGTGACCCATTGGATAAACATGGAAGGCAGGACCCACTGACATAAACATACCATGATAATACACAGGGAAGGGTGGTGCCTCACAAATGGGTATAGTGCAGGGAAACCACCACTGATCATCTAACATGCACCTTGCAACTCACATCCGTGCCTTCAGAAGACTCCGTGAGGATCTTTTCTAGAGCCGCCATGACTGGGTGTCCGGCAAATCGTAACTTGAGACTCTAGGGGACAATTCGCATAGCTGTCCCTTACTCCATCTCACCTCCTTGCCCCGCAGAACTAGGTGAGGAAATAACCACTACAATGTTGATATATATGGCTGAACCGTGTCCGTGTGTGTTCAAAAACACATTACTTAGCCTTTTTGGCTTGATTTTACATTTCACATAGCCTTTTTGGCTTCTTTTACATTTCTTCATTTCATTACATTTCATGGCCCTTTTGGGCTACATACATATCGCAAAAGATATAACAAGGTGCTCATACTGCAAAGTAATGGGGGCAAGTGAACATGCTTTGATGACCAATGGGGAACACCCGATGAATCTACACAATCCTATACTGCATTGCAACATCGGGGGCAACTGACGAGAGCAAATACCAGGTTTGAGAATGCATCTCACACACTAAAGAGCCGAGGCACAAGAGACAGGGAATCATGGCATACTCAGAGGTCAATGGGGAAGGGGATCCTCAAAGTCACAAATCAGGGTCCAAGTCGCGAGAAACCAATTATGAATGAGTCGGATGGATGGAAGGTAGTGACAGGTGGATCCAAGGTTAGCTGCCAAGGAGGATGAAATGATCAAGTCTATACCGGTAGTGGGGTAGGGACCAGTGTGCATATACATGAGTCTACTAAAATGGGGTGGACTGACATCACCAGGGGCCATACACATCATAATGAACAACTGAGATCACCACATCAAACATCATATGTCAAGTCCGTGTACTATCATAAATAAACAAGTCTAAATAACGACATGTGCAATAAACCATAAAGTGCTATACCTGCCATACCATATACCTGCTGCTGAAGCTGGATCTCTACTGAATCCGAGCAATAAGTGGCAAACCAACAGTACTCTATAGTACTCTCATCAAAATATGGCAAAGCAACTCTCTCAATGGGATCATGCAAAGCTCGACAAGGAAGGGTGACCCTGTGGCAACTGCTCTGTAATATGTCTGTACCAATACAAAACCATTTGTCCCCTCTGATATCTCTGCTCGGGACAATCTAAATACAATGAATGCCCCCTCTGAAGGCATCTGATCTCTGATCTGGAAAAAAAAAAAAATGTAGTATGGTCCCCGACCACACAAATTGCAGCATGGTAGCTTCAGCTAACATGGATGTGATAACACACATCTAACTCTAAATTTGTGCCTTTTTCAGGTGATGATGGCAATATGGTTTTATCAAGTTCCTCTTCCAAATTAATATTCAAATCAAATTCTTGAAGACCCGGATTGTGCACATCATCATGGATACTCTTCAAGCATTCTATAATATCTTCGTGAATTGAAGGGTCGTTCAAAAGATCACTCAAAGGCACATTCGTTGTTGGCTCAGGAGAGGAGAAATCAACTTGATAAGGACATTCATCAATTAGTAGATCATCATTATCCTGATTGTCCTCATCAAACCGATCCCCAATAGTACAATCATTGCTTGATGGCTCTGTTATGAATTCTTCAATGTTACTACCCCATTTATTCTTCAATAACCCAGTGAACGTGTCATACCCAGTGATGGATCCCGGTGCTAAATGATCAAACCACAACCTAGCATTTCCACCTAAGGATTCACCTAGAGCCCGCATAAAAACATCTTCATCGTCCGCACCCCTAACTTACATATAATCCCAAACTATTTGTAAATGACTTTCGATTGATTCAAAATAATTTCCATAGAAATGAGGCAACCTTTCAAGGTAATTATTTGGCATAGGATGAGGTGCCCCATAAATTTCAGAGAAGTCAAAAGGAGATGGCTTAGCTGGCATTCTAACTACTCTATCCTTTTTGCTAGGGATTTGAATTGGATGTCTAACTGGAGTACAAGAGTTATTCAAACGAATGCTTTGATTACAAGGCCTTGGCTGAGATTGATGCTCACTTGGAGTAATTGGGACAATACTTTTACTCAAAGAATGAGGAAAATGATGGGAATCATAAGAATTATGATATTCAGGTTCATAATCATATTCATAATTACCCCCACACAGATATGTTGATTGGATTTCACCTCTTTCCTCCAATTGCCCTTTATATTGAGATAATTCTCATATATTTCGTTCATACATCTTGACATTTGGAGGAAAACGTTTGAATTCATTATGATTTATAAATTTTAAAATTGAAAGATGGGTACGGGATTGTTCCCAACGGAGTCACGTTTTGGAGTCGCCAGGTAAACTATTGATCTTGTATACCGAAGGATATGTCGTTAAGATAGCGGGGAGAAATGAATGAAATAAGATGGCTACGTATAGTTCAATGAAGTAAATTGTAACCATCCAAAAATAAAACCGGATGCGATAAGATATGAGATACGCACGGACACTCGCAGACACTTGAGGTAAGCCTCTACCTCCCCGACAACGGCGCCAAAAATGTTATCACACAACTTGTAGTTGCCCCAAAAGGTGATCCTATCCAGGATGGTAGAGGTGTTGGGCAACTAAAGAGGTGGCATAAGAGAGCCACGATTCCCAAGGATAAAAGGTTGTCACGTAAATCGAGGCACTCTTCACTTTAGATCTAGCAAATGCAAGATCAAGGGGGAGACCCTTGCTAGATAAGGAAAGCTAGCGAGCTTACTCTAGGCTCTTTGGGGAAATGTGAAGTTGAAGAGATTGAGAGATAAAGAGCAAGTAGATCTAGATCTAGGAAATTCAAGTGGACAATGGAGTTAGGGCTTGGTTGACGAGGCTTAGGCATGTACTAAATGCTCAACAAAGGTATGATTATGCCACTAAAGGAATTTAAATAATAGATCGCGATAGATCTAATGCCAATCTAAAAGACCCAAGTGGGGCCCACCCTTGATTTAGGCAAAATGAGTGAAATGGGGCCCACTAGGTGAAATTAAGATAGGAAAGGCACTAGAAGGGTGGCTAAGCTACAGATCTGAAGTTTTAAAGACAAAATAGCAACACCCAGATGATAGATCTAAAAAATGACTAAGAACCCACAAGTTTGTCCTCCCTTAGAGTTGGCCAGTGCCTTGGATCGAGGGGTAAATGGAGTCGAATTTCTACCAAATTTGGTCTCTACGGTTCTTTAATTAATTAAGGGGTTGGTTTTAGTTATTAAGCCCAAATTATCGCTAGATTTATCAGATCTATAAAACTAGGGTTTTAACAATGAGGGTTTGAAGTGACCAAGGAAAATACCCAGCTTTGGAGGTGTGAGTGAAAAACTCAGGAATTATACGTCACTGAAGCGCAACACATAATTCCTAAGGAAAAAACACTCTAGAGTATTCCCTTAACAAATAAACCTAAGGTATGCCAAGCCTATTACAAAAAGACCATGCTTAGACCAACTTATTACAATTCCCCATGGGGGTATGGACATGCAATTTTTTAAAACGGGGCCAAAATTTGGCCTGATGGATCATGGAACACTGATGATAAACAATTTGATTGTTCAAGTCTTCGACGGTTCACTCGGAATCCACTAAGTGCAATTTAGTGGATAACGGTACCAACCATACATAGAATTTGCTAACCATAGACTTGTAAACTATAAAAAGCAGTCTTCCTCGAGAAAGCAAAAAGCAAGAAATTATAATCATGGAATGAGCCTGGAGGTGGCATCAGTCAATCTTTTGAAAAAGCAAAAAGAAAAAAAAGTCTCACTAGACTTGCTTTTTTACAAGGAGAATGAATATATGAATATCTTTGTCATGCAGGGCCCCGAATCTCAATCTCCCGACAAAAGGTAAACTGCTAAAAATTTCAATTCACTCAAACTCTGCTGACTCTAGAAGGAGCTCAAATCAGTGTGCATGTTTAGATACATCTACAATGGAACCAGCCTGATGAAATCTCAGTGGATCTTAACCCTCCAGTAGTCCAAGCACAATTGGGGGTTAACTGTGGCTCGCCCTTAATCTATTCAATAAGGTTTAGTGTTAAGGAATTGTTTGATTGTAGACTTTCATTTTCCATTGGATGGCTTACCAACCCATGTACAAGATCCATTTTCTCGCAACATTATTTGCTAATCTAGGGTTTCAATCAAAGATGCTTGACCTCTTTGCCTAGTTTAAGAAGGGTAGTAAAGCTTTGCCTACTCCCTAATCATGGTTCTTGGGAGGGGTAGTAAACTCTATTTAACCCCTGATATAGGACCATGGTTGCTATTGTATAATATATAATTCAGCTTTCACAAAAGGAAAAACCTAAAAACAATCCCCCATCATGAAGGTTCTTGAACACAATGCCTTGATCATCCAATTTTTTTGGTCTTTTGTTTTCCCAATACAAAAGCCTATTTCTCTCGATTCCATCCACAAAAACCATTTAACTTATTAAATTTCTATTCATATTAGTAGCACTAAAGAGATTATGAATCTAGCTCATACTACAAGGCCTATTTTGTGCTAAAAGTGTTTTTATGCCCAAATATCTCAAATTTATTCAGATTTCGTTTTTTCTAAAGCTGACCATTGATTAGTTGAAACAGTTTACTATCAATGAAACTTGATAAGAGCCATGATGTAAAATAAAACCTTGAAAAGAAGTGGACTTGATTCCCATTCTTGTGTATTTGAATGCGGTCACCATCAAATTTGCACTCAACAACCACTTGTTTGCCGTGCATCTGGAACAATTAATCATTATTTTAGTTCTAGCCAGTGAAAACTAATGACAAAACGAAGGTAATTTGTATTCACCAACTGTTTGAATATGAAGATGCAACACATCTAATTGTTACCAATAAAATAATTATCCATAGACATTGCATATCTCCAAATAACATCATTCTTGTCATATAACTCAACTAGCATATATCAATACACCCATACCAAAAGGAAGTAAACAAAATGCATAGTTGTCACACAAAAACGTATTAGTACTTTTTTCCATGCAGTCTCGACATCTGGCACTCTTGAAGCTAATTGTGGGCGCACTGCTTTTCCAACTTCAATGTCCTGAAATATATAAAAAATTTATCTTGTAATCAACAAGAAATTGTAATTTGCAAATAAATTCACATAATGTGAGGTAAAACATATCTAGAGAAAAAAGAATCCCTGCTAAAGTTTATACGATGAACTTGTTTATAAAGAAAAAGAATGGGTAAAATTGTGTTTACAAAACTTGAAATAAGTGTAAGATAAGATCAAAAAAGCATCGCTGCTAGAGTTTATAGGATGGACTTGTTTATTAAGCAAGAGAAAGGGTAAATTTGTGTTTATACTTTATAGAACTTGATAATATAAAACTTGATACAAGTGTAAGATAAGATCAGAATTGCAATTGCAAATAGTCGAACTGACACATAACCAACATCCTAATATTACAACTTCCAAGAAATTGTGCCACTAATAATAAGCTTGAAATGTTGAATCTAAATAACTTACATGAAACTCAAAATAATCATAGACTGGAAAGGAGGACAAACGGGATTCTACAATCTACTTACAATCTTTTAGATGATTATCAGGAAAGAGCGTAAGAGTAAGTCTTAATAGTGTACCCATCTAAACAAGCAGGTTTTATGTTTACATAAGAATTTCGATCTGGTATTTTACTTACAAATGAAAACAGATACACAGAAATATAAGCTTCTGCCTTAGGGAAGGGTGAATCGCTTGTGTTTGGCTCAATGTTATCAGAACCAAACCAGTCAACCCAAAAAAACAGACCCAGACTGGAACCAGCTAAAAAAGGGGGAAAAATACCAGTCAACCTCAATAACCAGACCCAGACCCGAATCAGGGAAAAAATACCCATCGACCAAAAAATATATAAAAGATTCAAATTTTGATTAAAAAACAAATATTCATGTACATGAGTATAAATCCAAACCATTATTAGACACCAAATATGCAGAGCTTATCATGTATATAGCATTGTAAGGGTCAACATAGCAAAATGGACTAAATACATATTTGATTCAAATACATTAACAAGAAGGCTCTAAATGGCCTACAGAGTCCAAAAATAATAACAATGCATAATCCAAAAATAGTGGTATTATAGTCTACAATCAAATCAAACTACATAATCATTTGAATCTAGATCCTCTACATTATCTGCATGGGCATGCTCATCATCTTGACTCGATGCCTTTGAAGGTCCAACAGCAATGTCTATATAGTATATACAATGGCGTTGGAGGCAGCTGCAAGTCATCCAGGATAAGTCAATCCACAATAGAAGGGGGGCATCATTAAATAGATCAAAAGTGGGATTTAGGATAGTTGTATGATTTTTCCTTTTGTTTTATTTTTGGTCTTTTGGGGGGGGGAGGAGATGCACCAGTACAAAACTGACCAAACCGGCTGGTTTTGACCGGTTTTGTCTTGAGTTAGTCAGTTTTAGCCAGTCCAAAAGAAAACCAATCAATTCTGATTTTGAAGGTCAGTTTCAAACAGAAAACTCCCAACCAATCCAAACCGGCCAATTCTACTGGGACCTGTCTGACTCAGATAACATCGGGTTTGGCTCGTTCCCTCCTATAATCCATAGGATATAGATAGAATGTTGATAATACTAAAAAATTGGGCATTCAAGTTGTAGCTTATAATAGAGTAGTTGTGCAGAAGAAGTGTTCAAAGAGACTTGATGAAGTAATGAGAAATCGACTAAGGATGGAGAAAGTAGAACGAAGTTGTCAAAGTGTCAACTGGTAGCTCAACAGGGACAGCTCAAAATGATCAAGCATTATAAACCAGTAGCTCATGGGGCCAAGAGCTGTTAAGCCCCAAATATGGGCACATTTACCCCTATATTGTGGTGCATTACATTAGTTTTGATGTCGGCTTTCGTCCATTAGTTGTAATTGTCATTTGTATTGTTATGTTAGTTACTTCAGCTTGAATCAGTTAGTTGGAATTGTACCCCTTAGTCTCATATATATAGGAAGGAGACCTTTTCATTTGGAGTATCTTACCTTGTCTTGTCTTGTCTACTTAGTACATTGTGTAAGGAGGTTTCCCCCTCGAAGAGGCCTTATATTCAGCTATTTTCTTCATTCAAGTCATGGAGTACTCTTTCTGATCTATTTCTGCTCTTTTCATACTCTTTTTGGGAAATTGTTGCATGACATTTGGTATCAGAGCTCTTTCCTTGGGACTGGGTGCTTCAAAACGAATCATCTTGGCATATTCGCTATAAAAAAATTTCTACAAGGTTTCAGAAAGTGAGGCTTGGAACCTGTTATCACATTCATTGTAGTCGGGGCTACCATGTCTTCAAACCAGAGTCCAGTACTTTTCTGAGCCAGTCCTTTACACATTTTGCACGTGATCAGTTGATGATGAGCAGCATATTGGTGATCACTCTCATGTATTCAGTGGATCCAGAGCTTATATTTGACAGTCTCATGCCTGGACTGAGCCCCATGACCCCAGGTCGATAACTGAGTTAGACATTTTACATCATCCAGAGCAAATTGATGACAGTGCCCATGGTATATTCAGTTGCAGTGTTTCAGTATGATTCAGATATTCAGGTCAGAGACCTAGGTATATGATCTAGCAGGTATATGGTTTCTACATTTCGACTATTGATGTGCTCTTGCTCTTATCTTGGTAGTATTTGACTGGGTATATGATGGTTGTTTGCTGGCTATATTTTATATTATTCTTACTTGTTGTTTAGAGTAGAAGTGGTCGGTTACTATGAGTAGGAGGTTCTTGTGTATACTCAATGGTCATGCCCTTACCATATAAGTACAGACTTGGTCATTCCCTTTGTAGGGCCTTTGCTATCCATGGCATCATCAGTCACTTCTCCATCCATCCGTTATCTTCCAGTCTTGATTCGATCCCGACTTACACCTTAACTAGTGATCTCGAGGACTTCCCCCACGTAGACCTCTTTGTTGGATAGACTCCTTGTTTATATTGTGTCTCGGCTTTGGAGTGTGTGATTCTAGTCACAGTGATTGTTCTCCTCTAGTCCTCGAAACCAAGTATTCCTGTCAACAATGTTGCTAAACACTAAAGCATTGGAACTTAAATGCTATATCTAAAAGGATGCTAAGTCAGCAAAAACAGTGTTGTTAAACACTACCATATATCTATATTAGCTATTCAGTGGCCAAGGGACGCGCACTCATCCTTTGTATAATGTAAGGTCGTTTTCCTCTATAGGGCAACAGGATGGTCACTCCATCGCACCTATGGACAGTGGCAGGCAATGGAGGTCATACCGAGTTATTATCTAAGGCCCGCAAAGCTACTCAGGGCACCTGCTCTTGGAGGTTGGCTAGTGAAAATCTCTAAAGTGGAAATAAATGTTAAATTCAAAGTGTATAAAGCTGACAAATAAATCAATTTGCTATAAAGGTTGCATGTCTAGAGTCTATTGGAAGCAGTCTCATCACTCTACCCATTTGTGAGACACCGCCATCCCCTGTGTTTCTCTCTATCCAGCATATGTGTAGGTGGTTCCCTTATCCGAGAGATTGCAGTGTTGAGGTTGTCAAGTCATTCGCTTTAGCTTAGCCTCGTTTATCCACCCTCACCCATGGTTAGCAAATTGGCCCAGTCTCTAAATGAGTATACACTTGAGGTTCTTGTTTATAGTAGTTGGTCACTTTGATCTGGACTCATTATTATTATATTTGCATGCTTATGCCAGTTAAACATCATTTTATACTTTAGTCTCACTACTAATATAATTGAAGGAGCATATCTCATCCACTTGTACTTGCAACAGCAATTATTTGTGATCTGGATCATTGTTTTGATCAGTTTTGACCTGGTCAACCTAGTTTGACCAAGTCAACCACAGGGTCCGAAATGATTTTGGGTCCGAGATGACTTTGGGCCCACAGTGTTCGAGATGGATTATTCATGGCCCCTTGGTGCCCATTTGATGGTTCCATGCTTCAGACAGCAGTTTCCGATGATGGTTTGTGGATTTTTGTTATTATTATTATTTACAGGCCATTATTTTATGATTCCGGGCATGGATGAGCTTATAGATGTATCTCTTGATGGTCACATGGTGTATGAGTACTCATTCCTAGTGGAATTGAGCATTCTGAGTCCATTGGTACACTCAGTTATCAGTTCTGGGCAATTACAAGTGATGATATGGTCAGATTACCACTTTATTGCATTTTTCCATGCAGAAATGGCATGTTCAGCGCTTTTAGTGAGCATTTATTTTCTCCTAGGGCGCTACAGAGGGGATAGGGGGTCCAGCCAGTCGTTATTACCATATTACACCACCCTCAGACATTTTGGTGCAGTCAGTTTTGTGCCCAGAGCACATGGCAGAGAGATACAGGCATTTTTGTACATTCAGAGGTGGTTTTCCAGCAATTAAATGGCTAATGAAGGAAATCGATTTGGTTTAATGGGGTGAAGAAATGGCATGAGGTTGGTCTGAGACTTCATGGTGATATTTTCTACATTTTTCAGCATGGTGTTCGTCATCAGTTTGTCCACACGACATCATATTTATCATTTCAGGGTTTTATGTTGTGTTATTGGGACAAAAACATCCTAGTGATTTTTATCACTTATTCATGTTATATATTATTTTGATGTAGTTGGGGCATTAGTCTAGTGAAGATGTCATCTCCTAGACCCTCCCAACAAGTTGTTATATTGTGTTTCCTAGTCATGTCATGTTATACATCCCCCTCTAGGGCGTCATTGAGGAAACACGTCCCCCTCATGTTGAGTGATCCATGTATTATATTTTCGGCTCATCTTAGCTGTTGATTATTATTGTTATATCTTTTGATCTCAACCACTCATTTAAAAAGTGGTTAGGGTTTTGGTCTCTCATTCCTATTTAAGGAAGAGACCCCCCTCATTGTAAATGGACTTTGGCTCTTGGAATTTTCATAATAAAGAGAATATTTGCAGAGACTCTTGGATTTTCTTTGTGGGATGTTCTTAGATTGTGATTGGAAAGTCTATTTCTCTTAGCATTTGAGATATTGTTGTGGATCCAAAATATTGTTGATGTATTTCTAACTTCGGAAGATATTCACTAGTATATTTTATATTGTATTTGTATTTTATTATTGTACCTCCGACGGAGATGTTTATTCCTCCAGTGGGAGAAGTCATTGTATTTGGGTCATGTAAAGTCAATGAGGTTAACCCTCCATTGTATGACGGGGCATTGACCCCAGAGTTGAGTCTTTCATGGGTTATTAGACTCTCCTAGAGAAGTCGGCCCAATCAATTACACTTAGGGGCCGACCTGTTTGGGGTTAAGGCTAAGTGAAAGGTAAAGTATAAATAGAGAGGGTGCTCCTCTCTATTTGATCATTCACACACTCACTCACTTCGCATTAGTGAGAGAGAGGAGGAGTTCACACAAATGGAGGAGGAGGAAGCTGTTGGAGATCATCAGTGGGGTCCACACGTCCTCCCAAGCATCAATTTGGGGGTTTTCTATTGTATTTTTGGGCACACGTCCTAGTGTCTTTTGCCACTTTATGTCATGTTATATTATTTTGATGTATTGTGGCTTGGCTATTGGAGATGTTTGTACCTCCTAGCCCCCACCGTGTATTATGATGTGTCCCTCGTGACAACTTATGTCCTACGTCCCCCCTAGGGCATCATTGAGGAGTGCGCCCCCCGTTATTATGAGTGATCCATGTATTATTTGTCCGACTCACCTTAGTCGTTGATCTTATCATTGTGTCTTTTGATCCTAGCCCTCCATACTATTGGGATTTTAGGGTTTTGGATTGTGAGGCTATTTATATCCTCTCACCATTTATAAGGGGACTTTTGTCTCTAGAATATTGGAATAAAATATATTTTTACAGATCTACTTCTTGTGCTTTGATGAATGTTCTTGTACATGATTGGAATGCCTCTCTTTTGGACATCTGAGTAGCTCTAGCATGATTTCATATCATTTCTAATGGAGGTCAAATTTATCTTTGTTGCAGGGTTGCGATTTGTTTGGGAGAGGATTGTGAGGGTTTCTCCATCCATTCGCTTGGGCAAATCTCGTCATCTTTTAGAGAGTAACCAATTGTGAATTTTTTCCATTGAATTGCTAGTTGTTAGATGCTTTGCATGGTTTCTCTTTCATCTGTAGACAAAACTAACTTGAGTTGTTTGATTTTGTAGGTTGAAGAGGGTGCACTACCTCCTTGGACCCACACGCACTAGCTGGAAGACTGTCGGATCTTGCTCGGAATTGTAACCAATTGTTAGGATCATCGATGTACTTAGTGGCCGCAAGCATTTGAAGTGAGATCTACAAGGTATGTATTGATTTCCGTTACTTCCATCCAATTGTCATTTAATTCTACAAGTTTCAAACCCTCATTTTGTAGATCTGATAGATCTTGCAATTATTCGGGCTTAATAACTGAAACCCAAGTCCAAAATAATTAGAAAACCTTAGAGACCAAGTTTGGTGGAAATCCGACTCCATTTACCATCAAATCCAAGCACTAGCCATCTCTAGGGCAAGACGCACTCCTTGGTTTTTCAGTCTTTTTCTAGATCTATCAACTGGGTGCTGCTAGTTTGGCTTCAAACCTCCAGATCTATCACCTAGCCACCATCCTAGTGCCTTTCCGAGCTTAAATCTTGTCAAGTGGGACCACCTCACTCTTATTTGCCTAAATCCTAGGTGGATCTCATTTGAGTCTTTTAGATCGGCACTAGATCTATCTAGATATACTTGTGTAATCTCAATAGTGGTAAAGTTCTCTTAGGTTGAGCAATCATTCTTCATCTAAGCCTCCTCAACCAAGCCATAACTTCTAAAGCCACTTATCTTTCTAGATATAGATCAACTTACTCTTGATCTCACTCTTATTCTCATTTCATATCATCCTATAGTGCCTTGAGTAGGTTTGCTAGCCTTCATAGGTTGGCTAGGGTCTCCCCCTTGATCTTGCTTCGGCATGATCTAAAGTGACAAGTGCTTGTTCGGTGTGACAACCTCTGTATCTAGTGGTGAACGAGGCCCTTACAAGTGTCACCGGTTTAGCTTCCCTCCTCTACCGTCCTGGATAGGATCCCTAGTTGGCAGCTACACTTTGCGTGATAACATTCTTTGACACCATTGCCGAGGAGGTAAAGGCTTACCTCAGGTGTCTGCGAGTGTTCGTGCGTATTTCATATCTTATCGCATCTGGTTTAATTTCTCGATGGTTGCAATTTACATTTTTAAACTATACGTAGCCATCTCATTTCACTCATCTCTCCCCGCTATCATATGACATATCTTCAGTAGACAAGATCAATAGTTTACCTGGAGACTCCTAAACGTGACTCCGTTGAGGACCGACCCTTTTCCCTTTCCTGCAATCTTGAAAGTATGTCCTCTCAAGAAAGTAATATTTTCGGTATTACCATGGAATTCATGTCAAACCTCTATGAATTGGTCACCAAAATGGCTTTAATACTCAAAAGTCGGGATGAAGATTATAGAAATCGTGATGAACAAATGAAATCAATGATGACTAGTATCTATAACAATGTTATTCCATCAAAAACTAGTACTGCTAAACCTCGACAACATAAGCCAGTTGATGTGCAACCTAGTCAACCTGCCCATCCTAGTAGTCAACCTATGCGAAGGATCATTTCTAAACCATCCTCTTCTCAAAATTATTCCTCCGAAACAGTCCCAAAAAGTGGTAATGAATCTTCCTTAGCAAAGCAAAAGCTTAATCAAAAGCCTTAGGCAAATCAAAAGACTGTTCCCAATTATGAACCTCCCCGTAAAGCTAATGTGCCTAAAGCAACACTTTGGAGGAAACAACCGGGGCCTGTGAAAGTCAAGAATCCCCCAGTCACAAAACCATATCCCCCAGACCAACCAAGAACGAATGTTCCTGGCAAGCTCTCTAGTTCTGCTTTAGTCTCATTGAAGGATCTAATTAAAATTCCATCAGTCAAGTATGATGTCAAGAAATTTTTGGGATTGGCTGTTGATGAAAAGGATATGGAGAATGCCTATAATTTAAACATTGATGTATCAGGATTTCTTGCTAAGGTGAGCATGCCAGTTCCTTTTAGTGAAATTTTCAAGATGCCTTCGTTTTACAAGAGGGCCACAAATCATTTAGGAATCCAACGAAAGAAAGAAACACAGAAACACATTTCAGTTGAGCCCAAAGATTCCCCTGTTATGATTCAAAGTGTATCTGGTGAAAACTTTGGGGAATGCCCACCCTTTTACATATCACTCGAGGTCAATGGCCTGATATTGCATAATTGCATGCTGGACTCTAGTGCTGAGGTGAATGTTATGCCACTCAGAGTTATGGAACAACTTAAGCTGGTGCCCACAAGGCCTTTTAGAAATGTGTGTGGTATGGACTCCAAAACGGTCGAAGCCATTGGGGTAATGAAAATGGAGGAGTCAAGTAATCAGGTGACAGCACTTGACTCGAACTTGCCCCCAAGGACACACAGAGCGGCTTGAAGGTTTCCTGTCGCATTTCCGCCCAGGTGTGTATTAGGCGGCAACTCTAACGAATCTATACTAAAGAAGTTTTGTTGGGTTTTCTGCCCCAAGAGGTCCATTTTTTCGCCGATGTTGCCGAGAAGTTGTATTCGAGACCCTTGCTGACTTTTTGCCGATGCCGGCTTTTTCAACATTGTGTATGAGTACTCATTCTTACCTGATTTGGACCTCCGGAGATCATTGGGACACTCAGTTATCAGTTTCAGGCACTTACAGATGAGGATTTGGTCAGGTTATCACTTTACATCATATTTTCATGTAAAAATGGCTTGTTCAACACTTTTAGAGATCATTTGAGTTCTCCTAGGGTGCTATAGAGGGAATGTGGGGTCCAGCCACTTGTTATTACCATATTACCCTACCCACAGACATTTTGGTGCAGTCAGTTTGGTGCCTGAAGCACTTGGAAGAGAGTTACAGGCATTTTTATCTTTACAGGTGATATTTCGGCAGTAAAAAATGGAAGAATTGGCTACTAAGGAAATCGATTTCGCTAAATGAGGCAGATGGGAAATCGATAAGACTTCCAACAGCCTCTGAATGAACACTTCCCTCTCTAAATATATCATAGATGGGATTTTCGATAAATTTCCAATAGTCATCATCCACATCCTCGTCAAATATGGGAGAGTATTCATTAATATCATCATACCCTTATTATACCTGTCCTCCTTATGTTCATAATCATCTTCTTCAGAAAGTCTGGTTTCAAAAATATTACAAGGGGTAAAACTTTCCAAACCTTCATCACTATGTGGAGAACATGGAGGAGTGTCATCATACACATTACAAACTTTATCATGATTTTCTTTGTAAGTGTCAACATCTGTAATGGTTTCTTCCTAAGGCAACTTTGGAAAACTCATGTGATCATCTTCAGTGAAATAATCCCGATAACACTCCAAATATTCAATATTTTATGTTATGGTGAAATGAGAAGGGTCTTCAACAAAGCCTTCAATCAAGGGTGCTTCATGAAACTCTTCAATGGGCTCATTATGAATCTCTACTTTAGAGTCATGCTGTGCTCTGAGAAAGGTACCATGTTCTTTAACAAGCTGCTTAATTTCTCCTTTACTGAAATAACTTGGAGGCAGCTCCAAATATTGAGTGTCATCTATCATGATGACACGAGGAGATTCTTGAACAGTATCTTCACTCAAAGGCCCGCTATATGTTTCTTGGATGGGGTCACTTGGTATGTGCTGCTCAAAAGTGAAAGATGTGGGATCCTCCATCCTTAAGTTTTCAACATGTACAAGGTTATCATCATGGGTTTCCACATGATGCTCTTTCCTAGGTAGGCAGGCAAAGGTCCTTTCAATGACACTTACCATATCACCCTCACCATCATAGGTGCTTTGGTCCATTTCTTTTGAGGCTGAGAAGGAAAAGAGGGAGAAGTTTCTTGTGCCTTGTCATTTCTCATGTATTCCATTAATTCTCCCTCCTTAGCTTATTCTCAGATTCCTCAATCATTGAATTAAGCAAGTCCATCCTTGCTGCCCTAGAAGCATCTATACTCTTATCTTCGATTTGTCTCAATTGTTCTCTAGTTACTTCACTTGTAATTCAATTGTCTCCTATATAATATCGTATAATTATTGATCATTTGTATATCTTTGATTGTCTCCATATTTTAACGTTCATTTTGATCTAGAACACACATTCTGTTATTCAATTATACAAATGGTTATATAAAACAAGACTTTTTGATGATTATAACTACGTTTTGACCAGTCATAGAAGAAAATCAAATTCACAAGAGAATCTCTACACAGTAGACTAATATCTACTATAATCCATATTATTTCAATTTGATCACACAATTATGCACTGATAAACGGTAATGATCAAGTGCAACCAAGGATCAAACCTACATACAGAAGTTGACCAATACTAGAAAATGAGATTGTATGGGAAATGGAACCATGGAATCATTCTATAAGAACCTTTTAAATGGAGTGGTGAACTTGAGACACAATTTCCAGACAATTAACATGATTAATAAGAAAATTAATATATGTTGAAATAAATATAAACCGAACTTTTTAATTCACAAGTCAATATCTTATGACGTATGAGACCATCAGTACCATAAAAATAATCATATTTCTGCTATGAGTAACAAGACTCAGTTTGCAAAGATAAACAGTATTTATATCCAAAAATCAAAAAGCAATTCTGATCGAATAAAGGAAACAAGTTATTTCAAAATATTCCATGGACAAGTTTAGGCTCTATTTAGGCTGTTTCTCTTCAAATCTGAAATGCACATGTGCATGCACACATGCTCATAAGAATGAAATAACTTGATGATTATTCTCAAAGCTGCAGGTAATTTAAGGGACTATATAATCTTAAATAACATGCAAAATGAATATAGGTCATGGTTTGGTCTAAAAATATCATATACCTGCCTTTTGTACCTTTCATTCCGATCTTTAAGCTTTTCACAGACCATCTTTAGGTCACAAGTCACATTGAACATATCTTCAGCATCTGGATGAAACTCACGGAAGAGACTTTTCTCGCTCATTCCCAACTTCAAATCTGACAAAATTCAGTTCAACTGAGCCTCATGCCATAAAATGTGCATTCCAGATACAAGTACAAATATGGCAAAAATGTCCTAAGAGCCAATCTGGTCTGAAATTTGGCCTTTTGCTTTAAGAATGGACATGAAAATCCACTTGATTGCTAGAACATCCGATTTAAGACTTCTTACAGACCGGCATTATTTGAGGTATTTACCTTTAAGAATGATCATCAAAATCCACTTCATTTCCATGGCATTTGTTTTGTTGATAAGCTCTGCAAGAATGGCAGTTTTGTCCTCTCTGCCACAACAATGTTTTTCAAGAAAGCAATTTCAGTGCACAGTAGCTTTTTGCTCAATACATATGACTAGATTATTTTCAAAATGAGAAAAGAGAAAATTACAATTTTAACATGGATAATTTAACCAGGGCATAGAGCTCCCCTCCAAACATCAAAAACGTAAATGCACTGTTGATTAAAAGAATTGACTTTGACACAGACAACTGAATATTACATTTAAAATATAAAAGTATAAACCAGGTATAGAGCTAAGGATTGAGGTCTAACCCCTTCTCTTCTTCAACTTTTTTATCAAATTTTTGTTCTATATATATCAAAAATACAAAAAAATATAATATTTGGAAAAACTAAAATATAGAAAATTCATATCTCCAAAAATATTGTGAATTTTGGAATTGTGCTCCACTGGAAAAGTGTGCCCTAGTAGGTTTCTCGGTGGATCCTCAAGGACGTCCCTTTCCTATAGTTGGATTGAGAATTATACCATGTTTTGTGTCATCTAGGGTATTTTTCAGATTTGGTATAGCAGGTACTGCGGGTACATCAGTCAAATTAGCAAGCTTTGAAGGCCTAAGAAAGAAAGAAAAAGGGCTAGGTTGACCCTTGGGGGTTGGACATCTATTGGGAAAGTTTTAAGCGGGTCCACCATCTATTCGAACACTGGTTAGGGCTTAATCCAGATCTGGTTAGGCACTTTCGAATCTGGTTTAGGGCTCCCTTTCACCCTCTTATGCATGTTACTTGCCCTAACCCTCAACGTACATCTTATATGGTAAGTTGGCATTGTTTTGGTTGGCTTTCATCCATTTTCTGAAGTGTTATGGACTATTGCAATTTCATAACAACAGTAAGATATTTAAGTTATCTATCTTAAAATTCATAATAAACTGTTGTCACTCTTCCCTCCCACCTAGTGTCATTATATGTTTCATTGTTTAGACTCCATAAGGCACTGGTCTTAGACAAGAGGTTTCTTGTGAAGGGTATTTGTGTGTTGTTGGAGTGATTGCAGATATCATTCACCAATATTAGGGACTCCCCTTTGTTCTTAGGAATTGACCTAAAAGGGTTGAGAAGTTGGGTTGTGGTGACATTGGGCGCTGGCTTCTCTCGTGCTTGCCTCTCATAGCACCGGCATTTGTAGCCTTAATCAAGGGTGCTAATTTGAGCGGTAACGGCTCTCATTTTGTGTTGGTTTTTCATGCATTTATTGACAGCTTCATAACTCAAAAAAAACTCTCAAATCCTTATTTTTGTTTTATTTCTTTACTTTAGGAAATAAAGAATATTAAAGCATAAAAAATTTATATTAATGACTAAGATCTTAACATTACAAATTTAAATAGCTTCCTCTTGAATGCTTTATGACTCACAAACACTAAACACTCCTATCTTCATGAACTATAGATTTGAACTCCAATGATATTCATTTAGTATATATCTACTCTAATACCATGTAAAATATGAACTCACAATTAAAATAGGAAATGTGGAATACATGATTTTATTAAATGGAGTCATTTGATACAATGAGGGTGATCTGCTATATGTTTATCCATGAGGTGGTTTACAATGCCTACCTCACTTAACTATCCACCTTCACTTGACTCCATCCACACATGACTTTCCTTATTTGGCTTTAAACCTTGACTTATCTTACTTGACTTTCTGATATTGAGGACTTCCCATTTTTCTACCTCTGTGTTTGGACCGCATCCCTGTATGTTTAGTATCTTGGCTCTGAGTTGGTGACAAAACTTGCCTTTGGTAGGTTGGATTGTAGGCCTAAATCATTCCGGTCGGTTGTCCCGATGTTTGGCATTGGCTCGAACTCCCCCTAGTCACTTGAGATGTTGTTGGCTAAAATTGAAAGCTCATGTACTACTTATGGAAACTTATATAAATTCGCCCATGGAAACTAAAAAGGGCAAGAGCGATGAACTGCTAAAAATACTCCTCGAAGAGTATAAGAAAGGTCCAAAAAGCAATGGTTCTTAAATGCTATATATAAACAATTGTTGACCTTATATGTATATGTAAACATGCCCTGGATGCAAGCTGCAATTAGTTGTGCTTATCAACACACCTGAGATCCGAAGGGTTATGTAGGCCAAAAAGGCGATGAAATGAAATTGAATGATCCTAATGAACTTGGATCAACTTGATGTAGACATGACGCCTAAGTTGAATAAGCACTCTCTAAACAACTTACCCATTTGTGAGGCACAGCCATCCCCCGTGTTATTTTCTCTAGCACAGAGTTTGTAGTTTCCCCTTTCTCCTAGTCCAAAGTATCTTTCAGTTGAGTTTAGACAAGTCACCCCTTTGCCCAACCTTGTTCCTAGCCTTCATCCTTCGCTAGCAGTTTGACCATGTCCAATGGGTGAGTTTGTCATTTAAACTATTGTGCAAGTAATTACAAATAACAAAAGAATATGCTAACATGATTAATGGCACTAAATGGATGTTATACTTTAAGTTAAGCTGTGAGTATGATTAGAGGAACATGTCTTAGTCTATTGATATGATTTATCCTTGGTTGTATATGGACCTAGTCAAACCTAGTTTGACTATGGTCATTTCTTGGCATCCGTGATGATGTGGGCCATGAAGGCTTATTGATGATGATGTATGGGCCTGCATACTCCTATTTATGATACTATATGATGGACATATGATTCAGATGGTGATTGATGCAGTTTAGCAGGCTTTATTATTACTTCAGATCATCAGATTATGCAATGTCCATATATGGTGGACCCTACAGTTAGCCCATCAGGGCAACCCAAGATCCAATGAGACACTTATCTTTCATTTCCAGGCACTTCTGACAGTGATAGATGCATTTTTACACTTGTTGACCAGATTTGGGGCTGATTTCCCAACCTGAGCAGCAGGGGCCACGAGAGGCCAGTTCACCTAAGGCATTGTATGAGGTTCACCTAAGGCGTTGTATGAGGTGGGGATGGTCCAGCCACTTGTTATTACCATTTATCCCCCCTTTTCAGAGAGCCTGGTAAGCTCAGTTTGACAACGTAGGTGCCCTAGGAGGCAGTTCCAGCACTTTCACAATTATCGAGGCAGTCCAGAAATGGGATAAAAGGGTCACTAAGGAATTCGATTTGGGCAATTGAGGCAAGGTTTTGGCACTTGGTTTTCACAGAGGTCTTCCAGGGTGAATCCCCTATCTTCCAGCCAGTTTTCACCACTTGGGTGGGTCCACAGAGGCCACAGGAGGCCTTTTACTGCTTGTCTGTCACAGATTTTGAGGACAGATTTGATCATTTATATTTATTTTGGACATATTACATTATTTTATTGTGCCATGGGGATGAGCTAGTAAGGATCGATGCCTCCTAGCCCCACCATGAGCTCCATGTGTCATGTCCTAATCATATGAGGTGGGATTTTGTACTTTTACCCCCTCTAGTGGATGACGTCACCCTCCATGAGTACCTTTTAGCTATGACATCATCATTATTTGAGTGATCCATGTGTTATATTGTTATGTTTCATCTTAGCCATTGATCATGTATTGAGATCTTTTAATCTCAACCACTCATTTCAAAAAGTGGTTATGAGATCTAGGGTTTTGGTCTTTATTATCCTATATAAGGAGGAGACCCCCTCATTGTAAAATCATCTAGAGAATTTGGCTCTTGGCTCTTGGAATAAAATTTCTATCTTTTGGAGTACATGCTTGGATCTTGGAGTGGATGTTGCTTGCTTGGATTGTAAATGCTTTTGTCCATTGCACCGGAGGATCTCTTGTAGCTATCTTGCATATGTTTCCATACTTTTTTTACAGGTTAAGAGGACGTTTTTGACAAGTGCGAATTGGTGGGGAGGCCTGCCCTTCAAGCTTGGAGGAAGACGTTTTGGTTAAACAGGGAGTGGTTTTGTCTTTGTGCCAACTATTCTTTGCTTATCTCTCTCTTGCTTGTATCTACCTTCAACATGTTAAACTGATTGATGCTTTGCTCCTTGGTTTTGACAGGTTAGAGGGACACACATGTGGCTTGGAAAAAATCGATTTGGCAAGAGGGCTTCTAAAATTCTTCATTTGATCTTTGGCAAAAGTAATCCTCATCTCAACTAGCATTCATCTCTTCATCCAGGTATGCTCCAAAGGTATGGTCTTCTTCTTCCTTGGGTAATCCATAACTTCTAAATCATAAAAAACCTAATTGATTAAAGCCCTCATTTTTACTTTTTCTTAGATCTACTTGGATCTTGCCTAGCTTTTGGAAAGATATTGAAAACCCACCTCTATGGTATCCACAGCAATTCGGATCTATAGTTTGGTGGTGATTGGGTTCCATTTGACACACTTTCCAAGGCACTTAGCCCTCCTTGAGCAAAATCGCACCACTTGTGAGAAGCTAGTTTGGTTAGTTCCAAGACATGGGTAGGTGAGATCCCACTTGATTCATGATCCTCACACTTGATAACCTACCCCTAGTGCTTCACCTTGTTGATTTTTGCCTTGTGGGCCCCATTCCTCATTTTGAGGGTTGTGCCCCACTTGGTCAATTTGGTGATGCATTTTCAATTTCAGATCTATGGAGATCTAGCCATTGGATGCCCTTGATTTTCAAGATCCACATTAATACTTGCCTAAACTACTTGGATCTACAATTTGGTGGCCATTGGACTTGATTTGACACACCCTTCCATGCTTTTAACCCTCCTTGGGCAAATTCGCACTCCTTGGGTGTTTGAGTTTGCCCACTTGTAGGACATGGGTGGTTGAGATCCCATTGGATTTGGAACAAGCACACCTTGAAACCTATACCCAGTATCTCACTTTGTGAAGTTCTACCTTGGGGGTATCATTCCTCATTTTGGGGATTGTTGTCCACTTAGGTCACATAGTGAAATATTAGATCTACTAAGATCCAACCATCACATCTTGAATAACCCACTTGATTTGCATCCTAGGTGTCCCGATCTACATTTCCACATCTTTTTTGACTCCATTAGCCCATCCATCAAGGCACTAGTCCACCTAGGGAAATTCGCACTCCTTGGGAGTTGTGTCATCTCCTAGATCCCATATGTGGGTATCTTTAATTTCACTTTAGATCCATAGATTTACTCATTACATACCCCTTAGTACCATTTGCACCCCTAACTTCACCCTGTGGGTCCCATTTGAGCCATTTCCATATCCCAAGGAAGTGGGCACCACCTGTGTATTTCATGGTACTAGATCTTGTCATCTTATCTCATCATGTGGCCTAAATCATTCATTGGTTGAAACATAAGTCATTCCCTAAACCTCTTTCAACCAAATTTAAATTTCTAGGTCCACCTAACCTTGCATTGGTATCCGTAACTTGTCTTTTACATATCCCTAGGAACCTTTGTTTGGGTCCAATCATCTTTGATTGGTTATAGGGTCTCCCCCTACGTCTTGATTCATCTTGATCTAAAGTGAAGAGTGCCTCGGTTGATGTGACTCCCAGCTTGCATGGGAACCGTGGCATCTCTTGGGTCACCTCTTTAGTTGTCCATCACCTCTACCGTCCCGGATGGGATACCACTAGGGACAACTACAAGTTGTGTGATAACAGGTACCTCTTCACTTTATAAATCATCTAAGGATTTAAGCTCGGTGGTTTAGCTCAATCGCTTCAAACAAATGGTTTCAAGGTGGAGTTCATCATGACTCCTGACGTCTCTGACTCTAGTCAGGCTGAGATTTGAGTCCAGTTGAGTCCTACTAGGTTACTAGCTTCTATTATGGTTGGTAATTGAGGCACCTCCATCAAAATATTCTAGGGAAGATGAGGGGATTTTGCGAGAATTCCTTGGGAAAAAAAACATCTAGATATTTAAAGACTTATTTATCTTTTACTTAAAAGGTACCTTATAATTTTATAAATCGCACACATAAATAATTATGTGTGCACTAACTTTTGGAGTTACTCCAAAAATCTCTACACCATGCTTGCGGATTCTTCATGTGATGTGGGGTGCATGGTATGATGGTTCACTTGGTTGTACCATGATGGACATACACACTGGAGATAGCTTACTCATGGATTGCTATACCTTGACTTGATGCTTATGTTGCACACTTCCTTAAGAGGCCAGAGACCTATGTGGTTGAGAGGTTTTCTTCATGGACAGCTTGGTTACTTGCTTGAGGATGACCCATTTGGAGGAGCATTAAGCATCAAGGAGGGGCATTGAGAACTATGTAGCACAGGGACACTTGGTTGCTTACATGTAGGCTTGTACTTGAGTTGAGGATGCTTGGCTTGAGGAGTGATCATGTAGGTGTGGTGGACACAGAGGTACACATGGCTTAGAAGGAGCATAGGACCATTAGAGGCCTCTAGAGAAGGAGCATTGGACACTTCTTGTGGAGTGTTCACCTTGGGACCCTTATTTGATGGGCATGCATATCTTGGAGCTTGACATGTATCACTTAGAGTTTGAGTGCTTTACATGTGGACCTGTCGAGTGCTTAGTTAGGTTGCTTGTTGAGGACATGGTCCACTTTATTATTGTGGACCTTCCTCACCTTTCAAGTAAACAAAGGGAGAGAATCTACTTGTACCAGCTTATGTTATCTTGATGATTGAGTAGTTTCTAGTGCTAGTTATGCAAAGTGATTTGACATAACATTGAGCAGATTTTGCAAAGTGATTTAACAAACATATAGAAGCTAAAAGTGTTGAAGATTGTAGCTTGGACAAGAACTTTTGCACAGGTTTAGTTTCAAACGTGCTGGAAGTAGTTCGAGTCAAACCTATTTCATAATTCACTTTAGTAATAAAGTGAATGTCTTATATTTAGCTGTTGAGTCTAATTAAGTGTATTTTTATACATTAGTGATTTACACTAATCTCAACCGTACATCTCATTGTGAGATTAGGGTTTCGGTTTCAACTCAAGTATAAAGGCAAGTCAAGGTAGAGAGTTAAAACACGCTCATTCTCTCAAAGACAAGTTTTGTCGAGAGGTGATTTTATTCATCTGTGGAGCAGAGTTAGAGCACAGGAGAGGGGCAAGAGTCAGCAATCAGGCAGACAGAAGCACACAGGTTCATACAGGACAGATCAGTACAGTCGTAAGGATCCACACAGCTATATCCGTACAGTCGTACGACCAAGCCATACAGTCGTAAATATCTGTTTTGTCTTGGGTGTACCATACAGCTGTTGGTTTGACAGTTGTGGAGGTTTCCCTGTAAGCTTTGAATTGTTAATGAAAAGCTGATTTGAAGGAGTAAATTATTGTGTATTGTGTTTTTGCTTCCGTTGTTTATTTGTCAACTATATGTGTGATAAATACTATGTGAAGAATTTAATTTTTGAAACTAAATAACAGCTTTGTTTAGTTGAGAACATAAGGACAGTAGTCACCTAGGGTTTGGAAAATTCAAAAAAATGAATATTTCTGCTGTAATACATCTGCTGTTATAAGTTAATTTTCAGAACTGTTATATGCTTGGGAAGTGTGCCCCAAGGGCTGGAAACTTGTTCCACTGACATACACTTGTTTGGTGTTTATTTTCTTGGGCTGCCTTCTGTATTTGGTTAAAAAGAAGTGAAATATATGTTGCTGTAATTAATATTTCAGATTCATCCCTAAGGCTAAAAGCTCACAGGAAATAGATCCTGTAAATATCAAGGTTGAGGTGGAATTTTAAAATTTGCATTAATTGCCATACAGCAAAATTCCAACAATTTGTATATTATTATATACGTTTTTACAGAAATAATATTTAGTTATTCCCCTTTCTATATATTTCATAAGATCAATTCTTAATTTAAATTTCCACAAGGTCGTGTCTACCATTGGCAGTCATGCAATCCCCCATGAGACACACACACCTATAAATCTGCCTCAATATTGAAACTCCTAACAAGGCCATCCATAGCTTGATAAACAAAGATTGCTTCCCAAATTTTATGCCATGTTTCTGTTGTTTTATCTTTTAACAGAGGCTCCAATGGTGGTTTATGGCAGACATTCTATTGATACCTACGACAACAGTTTGATTGGCAGACGAAGCTTCTATGGCAGTGGATCGGTAAGGAGATATTCCAAACTTCAATGGATGACTTCCTTCCCTCATGTAAGATCTAATATTTTGGATTTTAAATTGGCAATCACAATTTGTTTCCCAAATCAATGTGCTCTATTTCAAACATGAAAGTTTGACACTTGGAAGGCTTGCGAGTCTTCCCGAGTTCCAGCCAGGCCGAGTACTTGGCCCTAGGCTCTCCACTAGACCAAACTCACTCAGGCTCAATCCACTTGCCAAGACTCTTGAGTCTGACTCAGTGACCCCACAAACAGCCAACATGGAATTTTGACGTTTCAAACAAGGTTTGGAGGGAAACACATAGGAGGGAAATTGAAAAAAGAAAAAAAGAAAAAAAACCTTCATAAATGCTTCCACCCTCCTTTCTCACTCTCATACTTCCTCATTGCATAAATTGTGTGTTGTAGTTGTGACTACGAGGAGCAATTTCATCATTAGAGGAGCGATTGTGTGTTGTTGATATGAGGAGTTCATCATTACAAGAGGTCATTTTCATCATCATACACGTAGGGAGCTAAGGGGTAAAGGAGGTTGTTGTATGCATTTGTCAAGTAAAGGAGGTTGTTGTCTACATTTGAGGAGGAGGTAAGTCGTGAATCATGACTCTGCCTTATGTTGCCGCCTGGTTCCACACCTGGGGAAAACGCAGCAGAAGTCTTCAAGCTGCTGGTGTGGCCTTGGGGGCAAGTCAGAGTCAAGTGCTGTCACTTGGGACTCGACTCCTCCATCTAGGCTTTCCTAGCGAAGCCAAGGGGGGTGGACCCTAAGAAAGAAAAGAAACTAAGGCGTCTAATCTAGGAGTTAGGAAAATATTTTTGGTAACCAAGAATAAACAGCATATACTTTGATCAAATAAAACAGTCATTCATCATTTACTCCCATTTTAAAATAACCATCATTTAACTGCACATTAGTCAATAATATGAAATAAAATTGAAACAAGACCAGTGCCTTATAATGGAGTCAATAAACAAATGCATAAGCAGAAAAGTAGATGTTGTGCGAGTGTTCTTGGTTTATTTTAAAATTAATGTGATGGTGATCTTTTTATTATGGCAGGTGGGTTCCCAATATACGCAAGGTACGGGGGAACATGTCCGGAATTTTGAAGCGTGGCTTCCCTCTCAGGCTTGGGCTGAATCGGAGTCTCGAGGAGGTGTTCAGATGCTATACCAACGAGGGCAAGCCTAACGGTTTCCAAGAGGTCACTACTCAGTGTGGTCCCAAGCCTTATGGGAAATTTGCCCACGACAACAAAATACGTGTTGTGCCGGATTTTCACAAAAAGGATTTTTTATTAGGGCGGTGTTAAATCCTATTACTAGTCATCCCCTCCTTTCTGATGTGTACCAACTGGATCAGACTAAGCTGCAAGTCGGCCACAGAGCATACGGGAGAAGACCTTGGTATTTTTATAAAAATTTTATGAACCCAAATTTTATCTTTTTAAAACCCCAGGAGTCTCTTTTCAGGCACGTATTTCGGGCAAGCCCTCATACAGAAACCCTACTTCGGGAAAGCAAGGGGGGCGTTATGAGTTTGTAAAAAAAAATGTGAAAAACTATGTTATGAGTGAACTTGTGGCCCGCCAGTGGAACGGACCAACAAGGTTTATTTTAATCCTAATTAATTTTATTAAATGCCGGAAAACAAAGAAATAAACTACTCTAAAAATCACGCCATGAAAATGAGACGACACAGGCCACCCCTGGGGGGATGGGGTATGGGCGCTGGCTAGCCCACTTGCTCTCGTTTAAAAATGTTTACAATGATAGAGAAGTGCCCCAGTCTACTTAATGTGACTTGGTGGCTTACAAAATTATAGGAAAAATATGACCAGTTTTGAAAAATATGGAAATTTGTCCTCCGGATCGCCTGGATGCTCGAAATTTCGGCAGCACTTCCTCCTACCTATTCGTCTTTTGCTGTAAACCAGCAAGCAATAATTAGTATAAGATGCCCAAAAACACTTTAAGAGTGTCTTTGGAACACCTCCTAAAAAACCCAAAAAATTCTAAGTTAAAAACTAAGTAAAAATGACTAAAAATAACCAAGTAAAACAAGCTATGGGGCTTGTCTACCTGGGATCTTTGCTAGCCCTTTAATGGCTGCAAATTTCAAGCTCTATGGCAGCCAAATATATCTTTTATATCAGCACTACAACTACCCAACAAGACTTAAAAAGATATGACGATTTCACTTGCAAGCCTTTTGAAAAGTAGATGCTAAATGAAGGAAAGTCTAACAGTTAGAGATATAAGCTTTGTAACTGTCTAAACCAATCCTTTATGAAAATATTTCTGATCTATTGAAATACAATATGAGCATATAAATCAGAAATATTTCAAATGCAAGTAACCAGTTAACCAAAAAAAAATTTATTTGGAGAGAGAGAGAGGAAATGAGCCCAGTTTTGTTTGTAATCCAAAGCCTTGGGGAAATATTTGTGGTGTTCCAAGGGACTGCATCTGCAAACAAGAATTAGAGAAGAGGAAACAAACAAGATCCGCTTACTCCAGTTGAGATAACCTGCACATTACACACTTTGCAAACAAAGATCAAGTGTAGAGATATATATGAAAGAGAAATCTATGCTGAAACTCATAAACAAATGAAGCATACAGACATGATCCTCTCTTGCAAACATATAACAATAGACTAGACAATAAACAAATTAGAACTAGTCTATCTCATAAATTAACACTAATTTTTTGAATGAGTACAATTGATACTAGTGAATAATCAAAGCTTATGCACATGTTACCTCATCATATAAGTCCAAGATGTTCCATCCACTCACAATGAACAACACAGATCTGACCTCCAAAGTCTTTTTATTCATACAAGAAAAGTATTACAATCATAAGTTTTGTGCTCCAATTCTCCCTCTAAAGAAAATGGAGTGGGAAGCCATGCTTAAATAGCCAAAGATGGAGAGAAATGGGTGGAATGAGTGGCATAACTCGTGGAGAAAATGGGGCTGCCCACTCCCATGTAATGGGCTGCCAAAATCAGCCCCAAATCAGCTAAAAATCAGCCATGTGACAGCCCATAAACATAGCTGCAAATTCCATGATTTAAGGGGCCCAATTTTGGGAAATATGCCCCCCTCAAATGGGGAAGTAATCCCAATAATATAGCTGCCCGGAATCTTTCCAAAATCAGCTCTTACAACTCCTAAAACATAGCTGAAAAAATCAGTCCATAAATCACTCCCAAAATTTATTATTTTTATGAGTCATTTTTTTCACTTTTTTTATTTTTTCACGACTTTTTTGGGGTTTTTTGGGTTTTTTGGCCATAGGTAAAAATTTAAGAACCCAAACATTAGGAAAAGTGGGTTTAGGGGTTAAGGGGGTGCTCTGAGTTAGAAAACGAGCACCCCTAAGGCAAAAAATACCTCCAGACGCCCCTTATAGACCAATTACAATTTTTTTAATTGAACCATTAAAAAATGGCCCAATTTACGAAAAAAATAAAACTCGCCGAAAAATTAAAAACAACCTAGGGGGACTTAGCACATGTCCATATGACTCAAAATTAACGCCTAGCATGTTCATATACATTGACCCATAGACTTTAACAATCCCCTACGGCCCGTCAGCCTCCCCACGCATTCCAGCTTTGGAGGAGCAGGAGAAAAACCCATTAATTATGTTATGCACTAATGCAAGACATAATAGATAGGTGAAAAAACTCCTTGGAATACCTGACTTAGCCAAAAAGTCCTAGAGAACCAAGTCTTTTACAAAACACCATGCTAGTACGTTTTGTTACAAACCCCGCAGGGCCATGGACATGTGGAAAATTTTAAAAACGGGGGCCTTTAAAAGGCCAGCTGGATATCAAATCACCAAAAATGAACATGTATCATGTTCCACTCTGCCCGCTCGCTTGATAATCCAACCAAGTACAACTTAGTTGGCAACACCTTACAGAGTACATTCCCCCCTACATTAAAATTTCTACCTACCTAGCACTGAGTCCTTTTTTCTTAAATTTTGTATTATTGAATGTCAAATGTGTTAAACTTTCTCAAACCATGGTAAACAGATTCTGCACTCTAAAAGAATTCCTACAAGAAACTAAACAACGAAAAACTTAAGTCTACTCAAAATTGCAATTTGTAATTAATGCTGGTCTATAAACATGTACTATAGAAAATATATAACACAAACACAATAAATTGATTGTTAAAACCTGTTACTTGTTTTCATTACTTCTGAAAATGAAAATCTGCTACAAGAAAACAACAAACTACTAACTGATGAAATCAAAATTAAATAATAAAACCTACGTCCCTACCTTCTCTTTCATAGACTGAGAAGAAGAGTGGGTACAATGAGTTAAAACTCCAAAGAGCATTACTAGTTCACGATAACCTGAGAGGTGTTACCCACTGTCACCACAATAACCACTTTTATGCACTTCCGGTTCGCTCTTCTCCAACTCAAGAGGGCATCCCTAGATAGGATTGTTAGGTTTTGGCAATAGGGCACAAGGTGATTCGGAAGAGATAGCCTTACCAAAACAGGGTTGTAGCTTTTAGGGTTTTTTGAATAAGTGATGGTGAGACCCATGGGATCAATGCCAATATCCAACTAGGGCAATGGAGTCAAGGTGAATCAAATAGCAAGTGAGGCCAAGAAGAATGCTCTTCAAGAATTGGTCTATTTCCTTCAAAGGTTAGGGGTTGGGACACACTAGTCACCTCACCCAATTGAGGATAACCAATGGACTTCAGGATTTTCAAGAGGGAGCTCCAATGGGGGAAAGTCCTTATCCGCCCAAGATTAACTATGGAGAAGGTAAATACCTTAAAACCCTTTCCAAGGAGCCCGAACACATATCAAAACAAGGTCTAAAACGCTCACCCAAACCAACACAGGAGAATGTGGAAGCCAATAGCTTAGGACGCCCTCCTTCCAACTATTCTTGGATCAATCATGAGAGGTTTGTAGAAGACTTGAAAATTTCAGCATTCACCCTTAAGCACAACAATAGACCCAAGAAGAAGAAGCTTCAAGAGTTGACAACACTTTTCACCACATAGAAAGAACCCTTAACAAATTGCACAAAAGAAAGATATATCATTGAAGCTCCAAAAGAGAGGAAGCTCTCAAAGTCCAACCATGAAAATGAAATGAGGAAGTGCCTCTCTATTTATAGGAGAGGCTAAAATTTCCTTTACAATAAAATATCATTATTTTCCTAAAATCTAGCCTAGGGTGGGGTAAAATAATACAAAATCCCCACTATAAATAACTAATTCCTAACAATACAATAAAATAAGGTGGTCAATACCACTTGTACAATGATGAGATAAATGGGGCCCCTTAATGAGGGGGAAATCTCCAATAAGAAAGGATCATATCGTTGTTGATGATGCCACATGGCCTCCAAAGGCCCCTTTATCCTCATGATGCTCACATCGAGCCTCCAATAAGGGTTGCTCAACAAAAAGGCCAATGAATGTTCACACATCAAAATAAAAGCATCCGCTCAACCACAGGTAAGCAATCCCAAGGCCTTGATTAACTCCTTCAATCCACAGGAATGTTGAGCCAATGCACCCAACCAAGGAATCAATCCACCTTCACAGTAAAAGCGAAACCGATTCATGTATTGGCTTCGCTCCTTAGTATCCATGAAATAAGGAAGATGCATGAGAATATGTATTGAGTTGGACTGCCTTGAGAAATGTCTCAATTCATGTGCAAATCAACTCCCAACTTCCAAATTCAGCTAGAGATGAGGTGAATATGGGTTCATGATTGAGGAATCGGCCCACCACAGTGAAAGGGACGGTAAGCATTATCATTTAATTCTTAAAGGTAAGTGTTATCACACCATAGTAGCAGGGCTACTATTCTTGTACAGCAGATATCTGCTGATTCCAGAGCTTACATTATTCCAGAGCATGGCTATATATTTTGGATCACTCATGATCAGAGCAGTACATTATTCAGATTTTGTATATGACCTTGTGTCAAGGCTGAGCCTTGAGAGTTTAGATTTGATGACTGATGTGACCACTTATCCCATTACAGTTTCAGTTCAGTGCCTAGAGATGTATTACAGCAGTGTTTCAGATGATATTTGATGATTATTATTATGATGATGTTGTATGATCTATGGATATGTTCTCACTGACTGTGGATTATTATCTTGTTGATTTAGTCATGATCATAGCATGTGCTTGGTATATTATTCCTGATGTGGCAAACTATTTAAAAGGAACTGTAAATCATAAAATGGACAATTGCTTGCACTATTAGGTCATTTAACAAAACTTACTGGTTTTGCACCTTACATAGACATGGTCTTTCCCCGACACCAGTTGTCTGCTAGTGTAGGCTCCATATTCACTTGACTCCATCCATACATGACCTTCCTGTTTGACTTTAAACCCTGACTTGTCTCATTTGACTTTTTGATACCGAGGACTTCCCCATTTTTCTACCTCTGTGTTTGGACCGCATCCCTGTTTATTTAGTGTCTCGGCTCTGAGTTGGTGACAGAACTTGCCTTTGGTGAGTTGGATTGTAGGCCTAAATCATTCTAATCGGTTGTCCCGATGTTTGGCATTGGCTCGAACTCCCCCTAGTCACTTGAGATGTTGTTGGCTAAAACTGAAAGCTCATGTTCTACCTGTGGAAACTTAATAAATTCGCCCATGGAAACAAAAAAAGGGGCAAGAGCAATGAAAAGCTAAAAAAATACTCCTCGAAGAGTATAAGAAAGGTCCAAAAAGCAATGGTTCTTAAAAGTTATATCTAAACAATTGCTGACCTTATAAAAATGTGAAAAACATGCCCTGGATGCAAGCTGCAACTAGTTGTGCTTCTCAGCACATCTGAAATCCGAAGGGTTATGTAGGCCAAAAAGGCCATGGAAATAAAATTGAATGATCCTAATGAACCTGGATCAACTTGATGTAGACATGATGCCTAAGTTGAATAAGCACTCTCTAAACAACTTATCCATTTGTGAGACACAGCCATCCCCCGTGTTCTTTTTGTCCAGCACAGAGTTTGTAGCTTCCCCCTTCTCCCAGTCCAAAGTATTTTGAGTTAAGTTAGACAAGTCAAACCCTTGGCCCAACCTTGCTCCTAGCCTTCATCCTTCACTAGCAGTTTGACCATGTCCAATGGGTGAGTTTGTTATTTGAACTATTGTGCAAGTAATTTTATATAACAACGGAATATGTTAACTCAATTAATGCCACTGAATGGATTTTATACTTTGAGCTTAGCTGTGGGAATGATTAGAGAAGCATTGTCTTAGTGTACTGATGTGATTTATCCTTGATTATATATTCTTGGAATCCGTGATGATGTGGACCATGTATGGATGATTATTGATGATGATTTATGGGCCCACATGTTTGATGATGATATCATATGATGGACATATGATGCAGATGATGTTTGATCCAGTTCAGCAGGTTTATTATTACTTCAGATCAGCAGATTATACATTGTCCATATATGGTGGACCCTACAGCAGGCCCATTAGGGCAACCCAGGGTGTATGAGTACTCATTCCTAGTGGATTTGGGTCTTCTGGATCCATTGAGACACTTATCTTTCAGTTCCGGGCACTTCTGACAGTGATTGTTGCAGTTTTACACTTGTTGACCAGATTGGGGGCTGATTTCCCAGCCTGAGCAGCAGGGGCCCCGAGAGGCCAGTTCACCTAGGGCGCTGATGATGGAAGGGGTGGTCCAGCCACTTGTTATTACCATTTATCCCCCTTCCGAAGAGCCTGGTGGGCTCAGATGGACAGCGCTAGCACCCTAGGAGGCAGTTTTGGCACTTTCACAGTTCCCGAGGCAGTTAAAAAATGGGAAAAAGTGATCACTGAGGAAATCGATTTGGGCAATTGAGGCAAGGTTTTGGCATTTGGTCTTCACAGAGGTCTTCCAGGGTGGCATCACTACCTTCCAGTCAGTTTTCACCATGTGGGTATGCCCAGATTGATCACAGGAGGACATTTACTGCTTGACTGTCATGGATTCTGAGGACAGTTTTGATCATTTATATTATATTGGACATATTTTATTATTTTATTGTGCCTTGGGGATGAGCTAGTAAGGATTAATACCTCCTAGCCCCACCATGAGCTTATATTGTCATGTCCTAGTCACCATGAGGTGGATTTTGGTGCTTATATTTCCTCTAGTGGATGACGTCACCCCCTTTATGTACCTTTTAGTGGGGGCGCTATCATTATATGGGTGATCCATGTGATATATTGTTATGATTTATTATTAGCCATTGATTAGATCTTGAGATCTTTTAATCTTAGCCACTCATGTAAAAAGTGGTTAGGATTGTACTCTCTCCCTATCCTATTTAAGGAGGGAGCCTCTCATTGTAAAATTCATCTAGAGATTTTTGGCTCTTGGCTCTTGGAATAAAATTTCTATCTTTTGGAGTACATGCCTGGATTGGAGTGAATGTTGGTTGTTTCGATTGTAAATGCTATTGTCCATTGCACTGGAGGATCTATTGTAGCTATCTTGCATATTTGCCATATTTTATTTACAGGTTAAGAGGGCGATTTTGGACAAGGGCGAATTGGTGGGGAGGCTTGCCCTTCAATCTTGGAAGAAGTCGTTTTGGGTTTGACAGGGAGTAGTTTTGCCTTTGTGTCAACTATTCTATGTTTCTCTCTCTCTCTTGCTTGTATCTACCTTCGATTTGTTAAACTGATTGATGCTTTGCTCCTTGGCTTGACAGGTTAGAAGGAATCACATGTGGCTTGGAAAAATCGATTTGGCAAGAGGGCTTCAACAATTTTCCATTTGATCTTTGGCAAAGTAATCCTCGTCTCAACTAGCATTCATCTCTTCATCCAGGTATGTTCCAAGAGGTATGATCTTCTCTTCCTTGAATCTTCCATAATTTCTAGATCATAAAAACCCTAATCAAATTAAAACCCTTGTTTTTGGTATTTTTTCAGATCTACTTAGATCTAGCCTTGTTCTTGAAGAAATATTGAAAACCCACCTCTATAGCATCCACCCCTAGTTGGATCTATAGTTTGGTGGCGATTGGCTAAGAATTGACCCACTTTTCAAGACAAAAAGCCCTCCTTGACCCAAATCGCACTTCCTAGAGAGAGGCTTGTTTGGTTAGATCTAGCACATGGGTAGGTGAGATCTCACTTGATTTGCATTCTAGACACTTGATAACCTAAACCCAGATCCTTACTTTAGTGAAAACTACCTTGTGGACATCTCTCCATGTTTTGAGGGGTTGAACCCCCCTTTTGATCTTCTTGGTACCTTAAAACTCAGATCTACATAGATCTAGCCCTTGGATTGACTTGATATTTTGAACATACATAGATCGGGGTACTAGCATCTTGGATCTACAGTTTGGTGGCCATTGGACTTGATTTGGTCCACCAAACCCACTTTTTGGCCTTCCTTGAGCAAGTCGCACCCCCTTGGAGATTTGAGTTGGTCCACTTCTAGGAGGTGGGTGTTTGAGATTTTCGTGGATTTGGAATGCCCATACCTTGAAACCTAGGTCTATACTGTCCTTTTGTCAAGATCCGCCTTGGGGATTGCATTCCTTGTTTCAAGGGATTGTGGTCCACTTAGGGTCCTCTTTTGAAAACCTAGATCTAGTAAGATCCAACCATTGGATCTCATTCAACCTACTTGAATTGGATTCTAGGTGTCCCGATCTACACTTTGACATACTTTTTGACCCCATTAGCCCATCCAACAAGGCACTAGTCCTTCTCCAAGCAAGTCGCACTCCTTGGGATTTGTGTCAAACCCTAGATCTAGTACATGGGTACTCCTATAACCAACTCAAACTCATAGATCTAGCCTATATCTAACCTATAGTACCAACCTCACACCTAACTTCACCTTGTGGGCCCACCTAGAACCATTTCACACTTCCCAAGAAAACAAGACCCACTTGTGTAAACACATGGTACTATACCTAGTAATCATACCCCATCATGTGGCCTAAACCATACATAGGTTGAAATACTAACAATCTATTACACCACCTTCAACCATATCTCAACTCTTAGGTCCACCTAGCCTTGCATTGGTTTCCGTAACTCATCATTTATCTACCCTTAGAAACCTTTGTTTGGTCCAATCAACTGTGATTGGGGTATAGGGTCTCCCCCTTGGTCTAGTTACACCCTGACCTAAAGCGAAGAGTGCCTCGGTTGACGTGACTCCCACATTGCATTGGGAACCGTGGCATCTCTTGGGTCACCTCTTTAGTTGCCTGCCTACTCTACCGTCCCGGATGGGATACCTCTAGGGGCAACTACAAGTTGTGTGATAACAGTAAGGGTCTACAGATTATCAACCACTCGTCAATTTTCACAACGTTGAACCAATAACCAAACCCAAACACGAGCCCATGCCACCACACGGATGTCTCAGCCCTGCCCTTACTCTCTACTTTATCTTACATTGCTTTGCTTTCTGCATTTTGCCTTTTTATAGAAGACCTTTTGGTACTCCTGCTTTGCAATGACATCTATGTATTCAACAATCCATTTGACCTACTTTTGTGGTCATTAGTGGACATTAATAAAATTATCTTATCTTACCTATCTAACTGAGCACGTTTCTATGGTGGCATCAAGTTTGTCTAGTTTTAGGGGTTTGACTTCGTTCCTGCTTTGAGAGTTGGCAAGGTTCCTTTGTATTGTTTGTGCATATCTTGAAGTCTTTTGACCTATTTGTTTAACATAAAACCTTGATGCTTCTTGGTGACATATTTTTCTTGCTTTCATTGTTGTATGTTCATCTGTGATTCTTGCACTTTTTTTATTAGTTGTAATTCATCTTTCTTAAGAGCAGAACCTTCAACACAATATAATTTATAATGTTGACATCTCTAATTAAACTCCATGAAGTGTTCTTCAAGGTTGGTGGTATTAGTGTTGTTCTTCAATCATTCTGCAACTAGAACCATATCCATTTCCTTGAGTGGCAGAGCGTATAATCCTATTTGTAGTTCTAGTTCGTGTATTTGAACTAAGACTTTATGACATCTTCCTACTTCTTTGACCTTTTGTCCATCAACAACAGTTTTGAGTACTGTCGGAATCTACGAGTATAGTTATATTTCTATCTTTTATGACTCCTCTAAGTTTCATGGTCTTAGGTTGTAATTTCCCCATCATGGTTACCAATGGGACTATAGGCTTGTTTCTTTGTTTCTTGGGACCTAGATCTTATCAACCTTTCTAAGATGCGGTGCAATGTATTTTGTAATTGGTTGTTATATTTGGTCTTTTGGATTAATTCTTTCTAATTGAAGCATATCTTCTTCGTTTATATTTTGTTGCGTGCATGAGATTGAAGCCAGTGATATTTTTGGCAGTGCTTCATTTCCAATCATTGATTGATATTTCGATTTTAAATCTATTAGCTTGACTTGTTTTACCCTAATCCCTTTTGTCTACTATTTTCAAATACTATAGTGACTTGTCCTCACATAGATGTCCTGGAATCTATCTCCTAATACATTAGCAACAAAAATGAAGTAACTTACGAATTCTAGCCAACACCTTTGGGAGTCTTCAACTAACTTCCCAAGTTTGTCCCCTTTTTGTCGATTTTTTCCTTAACCCTTTTTATCATTTCTCAATCCAATCTATAATTTTCATGGCGCTATACTCTTCATCTTCATAAAGATAGTCATCTACTTGAGCTTTGTCATAATAACTCATTTTAGTGGTGGCTTCTTTGTAGAACCCACTTAATTTTTTCTTTTTTATTTGACTTTATATACTATGTATATCAAGTTGAAATAAATTTCTTTTTAAATTGGCTTTATAAGCCAAGGTTTAAAAATTTTAATAACACTGATATGTGAGGTGGAAAAAAAATAAAGATAGCCTCTTCTCAAGGCTACAAAACCCAACCATGCAAAATGCCCTAGCCAGGATAAATCATCAAACTCTAGATCCACCAAGAAGAACGAGTGCTAGAATCCCTTCAACAATATCTCCAACGTAAGAGGTCCTACTCTTCTCTTCTTCTTAACAAGTCCACCCTAGGGTCTTCTCCCATAACCCTAGTCTCCAATCTCCAGTACCCTAACCCTAGAACTCCAACATGCTCCAAGAAACTCCAAAGAGACCATGAAACCCAATTGCCCAAGAGAGAGGAAGAGAAACAAGTACAAGTGAAGACCTAGAGAGAGAGAGAGAGAGGACAAGTGTGCTCCTCTTCTAGGTCACATCTCAACACAAGTGTGAGAAAGAATGAACGCACAAGTCATGTGAATGAAAGACTCTCTCCTTCCTCTATTTATATGAGAGGTAAAGGGGGAAACAATAGTATGTGGGCACAAGCTCTTACAAGCAACCTACATTAGCCCTTGTAGGCCACACAAGTGGGACGTCCACTCTAGAGTACAACTGTCATGCTCCAATGATGATGGCATGCACAATAATGACTCTAATGTGATGTTGCTAGTAGCTACACAAGGCAAGTCCACACCACTCCATCCTGAACCTCCGGGGACTCCATCTATTCTCCAAAGAAAAGTACTCCACTAGGACAGCTACCCTACAAGAACACTATCGAAGCCCCAGGTGTCCCCAAGCCATCTCCAATCCTCTAAACAAGAATCTGAGCTACAACATGCCATCTAAGGCTTGAAGCCCTCCTCCATGATGCACAATACTCCACAATGCCACATCCCATGCAGTGCATACTCCCACCATGCAAATACTCCTTGTGGCTATCATGAAGTGCATCCACCATCCAAGCATAAGATCTCCAATGTCCAAGGGAAGAACACTAAGCCAGCAATCAACTGAGGTCAAAAATCCACTGAGCAAGCTATCTCAGATTCTCAAGTGTCCATATCCATCATTGACCATCTCTCATGCTACAATCCATCCCGGACCATCTAGGGGATGAACATACACCATGTACCTCAAATCTCATGAGGAACCCCAAAACATGTAAATACTTTTGAAGTAACCCAAAAATCTAACACAAATACATTTCAACCAGATTCAGATCAGAAATCTAATCTAAAACATGATGATTGTTGTTTGGAGGCTGAAAATTCATCCACGTTGAAAGATTAGAAGTGTCGGATGAAGGGCAGTCATAGGGAATTGGTATGCATGAAGAGAAGATCAATGAGAGGCTTAAAATGTTCCAACTCAGGTAAAAAGCAGCACTGAATGGGAGATTATATCTGATAAAAAAAGGCACAAGTGGTATTGCAGCACTTTGGAATCAACTAAGAGAGGAATTGCCAAGCAGAAGCCTGAAAAGGGAAGGTAAGCTGCAGGTTTATTTTGCCAATTTGATGTTGTGGTGAAGTCTTTAGAACACCAGCATGACGAAAAACATAATTTGAAGAAATCACCCAAGGAGAGTGAGGGAAAAGTTGCTTCTCAAGCAATGCAAGATATAATAACACGAACCATGAGAGATCAGTTTGGCTGGTGAAGTAATAACATGAATGTAGAGTGGTATAGGTCAACTACAAGCAGTGCACTGGATAGGTTGGACTCTTTACAGATCACCGAAAGCTCAAAAATTCTAGATTTTCAGCAAAGTTTTTTCTGCTACAAAGGTGTGGAAAGATGTGATTATTGAAGGATGAACAAGATTCTACATTGATGGTAGATGGGCTGAATGTTTTAGCCATCATTGACTCCAATCTGGCTAGTGACTCAGTGAATGATCGGATGGTTGATTTGATGACTTGGCATGCTTGGAATTCAATCATTCATGACAGATACAGGGCCTGCAGTCAACTTCGGTACGTGGTGCATACAAAAGATATCGGGATAGAGAGCTGTGATTCATACTCTGTTGTTGAATGGTTGCATTACTTAGAGGCGGACTGCAGATGATTTGTACAACTAGTGTGGTCCAAATAGGTTACATTTTGGGACAAGAAATTGTGTTTAATATGATCATTAATAGACAATGTTAGAATATATGGTGTAATGCTCATGCCTTGTAATATGGTTTAACTTGGACTTTAAATTAGGGGTACTTTACATTGTAATAAAGTCACAATGTAATATTAAATAACGTAATGTCATAAAGTTGTGTTATGATCACTTAGGTTAATTAAGTCATGCTCTGATGATTAGGTGTTCAGTAGTTACTTAACTTACGTCTCGCTTGTTGAGACTATGCTATGTAGTGTTTATATACTTTTACATTAAGGAATCATATGAATCTTTCTCTCTCCTATCTGCACTATGTGATTCTGCCATTGCATATGTGTGCAATTCTAACATATATCAAAGATTCAAAAGGAGTAAGCTCCAAGATATCTGTACAGATTAACATGGGATCGAGAGCTCCTAAGCACCAGGTTATCAGTAAAGCAGGAAGTTTCTGCAAAGCATAGACAGACAACAAAGAGATACTTGATTATGCCTGATTATTAGTCGCCTTATTTACAGTATGTTTTTTTCTCAAGTAGCTTGTTATCACACTTCCCAACACGTGAAGAAACTGTAGCTTGATACAATCTAAAAGTTAGATCGTGTCAAGCTGCATTGTCTTCTTACTTCTGCACATTGAATTAAGCAACTTGACTCATTTAGTGAGAGATGTGCATCCTGTTAGCTGCTTAATTTGTAGACGATAAAGAAAACATCAAATTGAAAAGAGGACAAATTGTGATACTTAGCTAATTCACTTATCTATTTTACTTGTATGGAAACTGGGTAATCAACTTATTTGATAGCTCAGAAATGATACAAGCTAGTGTCAAACAAAGGAATATCAGTGCACCTATTTTCAGCTGCTGCCAATCGATCAAGTAAATCATTTACATCTTTAATCTTTAAGCCACCAGAAACCGTCCTTTGCCTTTGGTACAAAACCTGACATAGAAGATAAATCCTATCAGTAAGTGACTGCAATAGACGTTCTTAACAAAGATATACATTCTTTGTTGACATGAAGTTCAAGTAAAACGACTTCTAAATGTTCTCATCCCTTGCATACTCTTATGCTATCTAGTTTAGTTGCAATGAGTATATTCCACAAGGAAGATAAACAAGAAAATCAGATTTTAAGAATATAAATAGTTTCAGGGTTTCTTATCATTAAAATTGCCAATCAGCGATTCAACTGCCAATGGGATGAAAGGGCAATTTTATGCCAGAATGTATATCATGTGACCTAACATTGTAAATTCCCCTTCTCAGTTCATATCAATAAATTTCATCCTGGAGAGGTTGTGGCTACTATTAATTCTATTCTATCTACCTGAAACTTCTCACTTAGAGCTCGTTTCCATGCAGGGAATATTCCTGGTACTGAAACCATAGAGAAACTCTTATTAAACTTCTGGGAACATTTCCTGTAAGTTTTGCCAGACATTTCCTGGCATATTCAACCATGGAAATGCTGTTTCCAAACCGTAAAACAGTTTTTATTCTTTTTTTTACTATTTAGGTGTGGGTAAACCCCACCAATTATAATCTTTAAAAATATGGTAACTTTTTTTTTGTAAAATACTTCTTATATTCACATAAATATATTTACATAAAAAGAAAAACAGAAAACAGAAGGGTGAGAACACTAAAATGAAGTGCCCTTAGCCTTATAACGCTTGGAATTTTAGATCAAGAAGATCACAAGATGAGATAATACAAATGAGAGATTGAGTTGTGCATTTATACCAAAGTTATCAAGACCAGTCGAACAATCCACACACAAAATCCCTTGAACTAGACCCTGGACCAGATTGGGAGACCAACTCAGTACTAAACCAGCCGGTTCAAACACCAAACCAGTCGGTCCAATACCAGTCCCGCTTTCAAACGGTTCGCAAATTGTGTGGGACCTGTGCAGCTCCATGGGGCAGAAAAACAACCCCAAAACAAAAAACCTAAACCCTCCATCGTACAATGATATTTACATCCTCTTCCTTGGAACAACAAAAACAGAAATAAAATCCGAATAGGCACTAGGCTCTAACAGTTTGGCATCTTTGATCAACAAAAACCCTTTTGCCAAGAACTGCATATGTACCTCCTCTCTCCACATATGACAAGGGAAAACAAAGTGCTAACCTCATTCTCAAAAACATATTTGCATCAAAGTTTCCAGAGAACACACAAAGTCGTGATTCTCAGACTGTGCCGAATACCATTGAGAGAAGACCGACCTCAAGACTTGGAATCACCAAACAAAACTACACACTAGTGCAAGCTCCCCTAAAAAATACTTGCGTGCTCCATCTGAACATGATCCCAATAGGACCAAGCAAAAGGACAATCCCATCATAGATGCTCACCATTTTCGACTAGAGGCAAGAAGGACAAAGACCATTGGAGAGGCCACTTTTAGACAATCCGGCCTTGGTAGAAAGGCCTTGATAAATCACCAACCATGCAAACATCCAAAGCTTATACAACACTTGCATTAACCATACGTTGTGTAACCTCTGTTTCCATTGGCTCTCAACATTAGAGGACACCCACCTCGCATTAATAATAGGACCAAGCTCATGGCACTAATGCAAAATGGAGTATAACCTGCATGAATCATACTAAACCAATGGACACCCAAAACTCCACTCCCGGTCATGCCAAATGGGTCCCAGAATGTCAATATTCAACTTGAATAAATCGTCCTATATAGTAAGTCCAACTATAATGATGGTGGACCAATCCGCAGAAGTAAGGGAATATTCACGAGCTAAGGATGCCAATCCTTCTAAGGCTGAACATTGGCATCCCACAAGTCCCTCCACAGAAAAATCCTCTTTTTGCTCAATTGTCAAGCTTGAAAACAAGGAATATCAACAATACACGCATCATGTACCTTCCAACTCCAAATCAGACTTATTCCCAAATCCCAGCCTACACAACTGCCAAACATATTCCACCTCACCAAACCCAACACTTTTTCCATGGTGACCAAATAATTTTGAAGATAAAGGTGCCTACCATTTGAAAATGATGGGGTATTGAAATGATATCACATAACCTAAGAGACCGCCAAATCCTACCAATATGTTGAATAATGAGCAGTGTGCAACCTATGCCTCAATAAGACCTGCCATGGAGAAGACCCCTCCAAACATTGAACCACCTATTTAGCTGCCAGAATACTTCCCTCAGTCGCCACATCAATCAATCCAACACCTTCTGGTGAGCTCCAGCAATGCTTGGTATTGTGAACCAAGATGTACTGAGACTTATACTTGAATTAGCAACCAAGGATCGTAATCTTATGAAGCAACCCACAATGTATATGCATTCTAGATCTGAACAATATTCAATAGAGACTTTCTATTTTTTTTGGGGGGGGAGTTCTCTTGATGGTGGTGTATCATCTAAATCCTGCTTGACTAACTATGGAAGCATACAGCAGTTACTACCTTGAGCTAATTCAATTAGATCAAACCAGTGTACAGAACACCTCAGATAAGTAATGCGGAAAAAGAATGGAAAAACAAGATTTACTTACTTTGAATTAAAAACTAATCCTATTCTTTCCAGTCATCTAGTTGTACAGCATACAGCGCAAGGCATGTAGACTTGAAACAATAGGTCACACTTAACAATAATGGGAAGCATAACTTGAAATCAGATTAACACGTAGAAATCGCAGAACAACTACTCTAAAGCACACACATGAGCTACAGGAAATACATGCAGTAAAATAATGAGCGCGGCTATAGAAACTCACACAGTGAAACAATAAATAAAGCTACAGAAAACGCACACAACCTATTCTAAGGAGTGAATCCACAGCAACTGCAAATAACCACGTAAAGGAATGGAACCATAACGACCATACACATTGCAATAACAGTGGAACAATTCAATGCATGTATTCACAACTAAATTAGATAATCTACGCAGCAAATACAAATAAGCTGAGATCCCCTGCGCTGGAGAGTGGACCCTCTCTCTGCAGCACCGGTGGTCTCTTAATCACATCGATTCAGAACTCAGATATTAAAATGAAATTGGATTTGATTCTTTCCACAAAAAAATAATAATAATCCATGCTAGAGGGTCTCAGGGCTTGCCCTCTTTTTATACAAAAAGAAATCCTAAATTAAGGGCGATTGTCGCCTTGCATGAAAACACAAAAATAGAGTATCATTCAATTCTTTAAATGCTGGAAGCCGATCCCCTTATAAAGAGCTACAACAAAGATACATGATCAACAGAAAAGGAACACGACCCAGCAGTGCAATTTATCACATTGGAGTTGATGCATCACTGTTGATCTGTGTAATCAGCTTTGACTGCCAGACTGGAAAATGGCTCGCGTTCCCCTACTGCTGGAAAACTAGTAATCAATTGTTGCCTAAACATTCGTCCACGGTTGTTGCAGAGAAGTCCGTTGGCAACTTTGCTAGAAGCAACCGGGATCATCTATGGTCGGCCGTCTGCAAAACAAGTTATTCATAGTTGTTATCGCACAACTTGTAGTTGTCCCTAATGGTATCCTATCCGGGATGGTAGAGGAGATGGACAACTAAAGAGGTGACCCAAGAGATGCCACGGTTCCCAATGCAAGCTGGGAGTCACGACAACCGAGGCACTCTTCACTTTAGATCTAGACAGGATAAGATCAAGGGGGAGACCCTATAGCTAATCGACAGAAGACTAGCCAAATAAATGGTTCCTAGGGAAGTGTGAAAGTTGAGTTACGGAAACCAATGCAAGCGTAGGTGGACCCAAGGGTTTAAGTATGTGGTTGAAGAGGCTTAAGAATTGACAATTGCTTCAACCAATGTATGAGTTGTGCCACCTAGGAGAATCAAAAGGTAGATCTAGTACCATGAAATACACAAGTGGGACCCACTTCCTTAAAATAGGGAAAATGGTCCAAGAAGGGTCCACTTGGTCAAAATTGATGGGAGATGGCACTATAGGGGCTCTATGACATGGATCTATGGATTGACCAAGAATTGAGAGCACCCAAGTGTGGGATCTAGAAAAAGCCACTAACCCCAAGAAGTGCAAATTACCCCAAGGAAAACTAGTGCCCTAGATCCCACACTATCTCTTATATCAAGTTTTTGCAATATTTAATATATGTTCTATAAATCATAGAAGTGTATTATTTGGTTTAAACTTGTCTGGTTTAAGGGTTTTTGCAGGATTCATATAAGGCGGAGAATGACTTGGAGATCAAGTTGCTCTTTGTATTCCAATGGTTATTAGCACCTAATCAAGGTTGTCTTGCAGGTTTCCAAAAGATTCATTGTTCAAAGAAAAGAAACACTTCTAAAGAGCTCTAGCCTCTCCCTCCATCAACAAACCTTCTCAAAACTTTCCTGGTTACATTGGTTCTAAGCTTATCTCTTCAAGCCCATCCCCATTAGATTAGCCTCACTCACCCATTCGTTTTGTCCTTTCTCTCCTCCTCCATTCCATTGCTTTTTGCCCTAGATCTACCTTTCACCCATTCGTTTTTTCCATCCTCAACCTCATTCAAGTCTCCTTCCCTTCGTTTTCTCCTCATTGGCTCCATTCCTCCACCTTAAAAAAGAGCCCTAAACTTTAAAAAAAAAACTCCAAAAAACGATTTGATTAGTTTAGTTTGCTTAAGGGTTAATAGTTAGATCTCTTTTTTACATCTAGTTTACAAGTTTCATGCATTGAAAAGGTAGCTTTAGAAGCATTTTAGATCTCTTCTTTTACACTAGTATAGTTTGCATTGTTTAGTCTAGTTTCCATTTTTAAAGATAGAATATTTTCATGAAATTTTTCCTAAAAATTTTTAAGTCTTAGATCTCTTTCCCATCATGTTTTAGGAGTTTGTTGTTCGCTGGTCCGTTTTCCCATACAAATATTTTCAAACAAAAATCTCATACTTTTTATGTTTTAGGCTTTAATTTTTAAAATTAGACTTGGTAGATTCCAATCTCATTTGATTTTTGACGTTTAATGGGTGCATGTTGAGCATATTTTTCAAGCTTGTGTAGGTCTCTTGAAAGAGGAGATAAAACGTGTGAAGCACATTTGAAAAGGAGCAAGCATATTCAAAGAGAAGATCCAAACCAAGCAATAAACCAAAAAACACAATCTCCTTTTTGTACTAGCCTTCAAAGGCTTCCAAGTTTTATTCCAATCATTTGTTTATCTTAAGTTTCTCAGAAAAGACCTTTCAGGGGTTAAAATCCCAAAGGCAATTGTATAAGATTAATAAAAAGTTCAAGTGGAGGGGCCTCCACTTTTTAGGTCTTCTTCCCCATTTGGGGAAGAGTGTTGTGATTGGTTAGCTTAGATTTTTCCATTATTTGCTTTAGATTAAAATCGTCTATTTTCATTGTCTTCTATTTCCAAGTTTTTACTAGAGTAAGCTAACTTTGGGATTGTATCCCAAAGGCCACATAGTTTTGTGGTAGCTTATCGTTCCCCCCGTTAGCATCTTTGCGGACATCCAGCTAGCTGGAAGGTTTTCAGGACTAGCGGTTCTTAGTGGTCAACCTTGTTCGGAGGAAGACCCCACCTTAGATTAAATTTGTTGGTAGAACACTAAGTCTTTTTTATCTTATTTTCGCAAGTAGCATGTTAGTTGTCTTTTATATCTGTTGAGCTATCATATGATTTATTTTCACAACTGCTTTTACTTGCAATAAAATAAACAAAGCCTCTTGAACTTGGCCAAATCCAAGTCAAGAGCACTCTCTGTCGGAGAGCATTTTAGACTTGCATTTTCCCCTTGCATTAGGCATTTTAGATTAGAAAAGTCTCTTGAACTTTGGTCTTAAGACTAAGTCAAGAGCGCTCTCTATCGGAGAGTTGATCAGTGCTCTTAATAAGTAAAATATTTCAACTCATATTTCCCCTTAATTAATTTACTTTGGTCGATTGTCCAACACCCGTATGCTCTGCCAACCTGCAAAGGTTGGGCTAGTACTCAGAAAGGTGAAGGACTTGCTAAACTTACAAGTGATAACATAATTAAAACTTTACCCAAAACCAAAACCAGCATCAAACCACTGAGGTTGCTTCCTGAAACAGGTGGTGCCGAGAATCCACTGTCAAACTCGAGGGTGGTCAAGCCATTGTACACTTATCCTCTCTGCAATTTGGGTGCTCCCGACCTATCATCTAAGAGGTTGCCAGTATTTGTTCCTGGTTAAGGTTCTACTCTTTTGATATCCTTGGTTTTAGCCTAATAATCAAGACCATTAAAATTTACAATTTACTAAGATAATTTTCACAATGATCTCACGAACAACATTTTTTCAAGACCCACACATTCAACATCACAATCTTTGTTTTTATTTTACTCCATAAGGCACTGGTTACTTCAAAGTTTATTTCTCAATCAGGACCATTTGTCCTTGTGTGTATTTCATATTGTGAGTGCTTTTATCTGATTATAAGTCTTGAAACATACTGTTCATCTTGTTATCTTATTTAGCAACGTGGATTGCATCGTTATCTTGTGTTTATCATATCTTTTAAATTTGGTCTCATCATAATAAACTCCTAAACAACACCCATCCACATCATTCACACTCAAAACCTAAAAAACACAAGAACTTTAGTGAAACTCTTTGTAGGGACTACCCCCCTTGGCTTCGTTAGGAGTTAGCCTAAACGGAGGAGCTGGGATTCAGGTGACTGTACCTGGCTCATTGCTTGCCCCCAAGGCCACACCTCTCCCCACTTCCAGTGAGGGAGACAGCTTTCGAAAGATTTCTGCTGCTGGTGTGCAATCTAGCGGACAACATAAGCTATTTGTTTTTTCATTTGATTATAAAATGTCACTCATCATCAGTCGGGATTTGACTTGTAGGGAAAAGACCATGTGATTTGGCCTACAAGAGAAGACTTGTTCCGATGGACATATGAATCACGTTGATGTTAAGCAAGAAGCTTCCTGGAATATGACTCTCAGCCCAGAAGGATGACCTCGAAGGAAGCTTTCACAGAAGTGAAACCAGAATTAAGCCACCTTCAGATATTTGGTTGTCCAGTCTTTATACATGTGCCCAAGTTGGAACCTTCGGGCAAGAAGGGAACCTTTGTGGTATACAGTGAGTCTTCAAAGACTTACAGAATCTACATCCCAGGGTCCAAACAGATTTAAGTTAGTAGGGATGTGATATTTGAAGAAGAATTAGTTGTCAAGAAAGGCAGAGGATCAGACATGGAGATCGATGATGAAACCAAAGGAGATGAGATCATCTCCCCCTCTAGTTCAAGAGGGAGTTAGCAGAAAAGGATGAACCTATCGATTCCATTGATCCAATTGATATCCCCAGAAATGTTGCAGTAGGTCGGAAAAGACCTAGATGGGCACAACAGACTTAGCATGGAGCATATGGGAAATACAAGGCCAGTTTTGTTGCCAGAAGATTCTCTCAGAAAGAGGGAGTCGATTATGATGATACATTTGCTCTTGTGGCTCAAGATACTTCCATCAGATCGATCATTGCTATTGCTTCAACAATGAGATATAAGGTGCATCAGAATGATGCAGACCCCTACCTTTGCTTCAAGGTTGCAGATGATGAGCCAGTGATTTTGGTATTGTATGTTGATGACTTGTTTATCACAGGAAATGAGAAACTCATTGTATGGTGTAAGAAGAATCTCGCCTCTGAGTTTGAAATGAAAGATCTTGGATTGATGCACTACCTCTTGGGATTAGAAGTATGGCAGAGGCAGAAAGACATTTTCCTAGGACAAGGAAAATACACCATCGATATATTAAAGAGATTCGGGATGTTGGAATGCAAGTCCATGGCTACTCCGATGGATGCAAATTGGAAGAAGTTGAGAGATTCTACTTCAGATTCTGATTTGATTGATCCCACCATGTATCGCCAGTTGATTGGGTCATTGATGTATCTGACCAACACCAGACCAGATATATGTTTTGCTGTGAATGCCCTCAGTCAGTTCATGTGTGAACCAAGGCAGATTCACTAGATTGCTGCAAAACATAGGCTCAAATACTTACGTGGCACTGTGGGATATGGTTTGAAATATGCTTCAAATAGTGACCTAAGATTGCAGGGGTTTACAGACTCATATTGGGCCGGATGTGTTGCGAATTGGAAGAGCACTTTCGGATGTTGCTTCAGTTTGAGTTCTGCGGTTATTTCCTAGTGCAGCAGGAAGCAGAACTCGGTAGCACTCAGTACTGCAGAGGCCGAGTACATGGCTGCTAGCACAGCAACTCGAGAAGTAGTTTGGCTTCGTAAACTCATGGCAGGATTGTTCGGCCAGTTTTCAGAGCCGATCGTGATTCACTGTGATAACCAGAGTTGTGTGCAGATGTCAGTGAATCCTGTATTTCACGACAGGTCGAAGCATATCGAGATTCGATATCACTTCATTCGTGATATGGTGCAGAAAGGTGCGGTCGAATTACAGTACGTGCCGACAGACGACCAGACTGCAGATGTCCTCACCAAGGCACTTCCCAGAGTGAAGTTTGAATACTTTCGCAGAAGACTTGGAGTCGAAGAGAACGTGTCCCTCCTTGAGAGAGAAAGATGACATTGAGATGTTTGCCCTGTTTTGCCCTGGTGCCTTCTGCAGTCCAGTTACTCAACCAGATATGGGAGAAATCCCATAGGCAGATGAGTAGGACAGTCAGCAGTTGGTCGGGCTCACCCTGGTACCTTCTGCAGTCCAGTTACTCAACCAGATATGGGAGAAATCCCATAGGAAGATGAGTAGGACAATCAACAGTTGGTCAGGTTCACACTGGTGCCTCTGCAATCTGGTTACTCAACCAGATATGGGAGAAATCCCATAGGTAGATGAGTAGGACAGTCAGCAGCTAGCCGTGTGATTGCACTGGTGCCTCTACAGTCTTAGTACTTAGCCAAATATGGGAGAAATCCCATAAGCAAATGAGTCGGACAGTCAGTAGATGGTTGTGCCCATTTGCTCGTCTGAGATCTCAGCCTGGTATGGGAGGAACCCATCGGCAGATGAGACAGACGAGTAGCAAATGGTATAACAGAGATGGCACAGCTGATTATCTCAGATATCTAGGATTGAGTGATTCTCCTGGATCCAGGATTGAGTGATTCTCCTAGACTCACCGAAGGACTGGTGAGGATGTCACAGATATTCAGGATTGAGAGATTCTCCTGAAATCCAGGATCGAGTGATTCTCCTGGACTCACCGAAGGATTGGTGAAGATGATTCACTAAGACTGTGTGGACAACCTTCAGTATGCATAGAGATGATGGAGACAGTGTAGAGTACAAGATGAAACCCAGATGATCGTGATGCTGATAAAGACCGAAAGAATACCTTCCTCGTTGAGAGGGAGTGTTGGATTTTGTGAAACTTCGGAAGATATTATTCATTGTATTTTATTGTACTTGATTGTACCTCCTAAAGGGAGATGAACTGGATGTAATTATTTTATGTAATCACATGAAAGAGTCAATGTAAACCTCGGGGTGCAAATAAACAAAAGAAAATTATTTAAAATAAATTATTTATTGCCCCCAGGTGAAGTCGGCCCAGTTAGGGAATTTCTGGTTTTTGCACTTGTATAAATAAGAGGCTAGTACACCTCATTATCTCAATTCTCACACTTGCCTTTTGCGCATCACTTGGAGAGAGCTGATTTCGCATCACTTGGAGGAGGTAGCTGTTTTGGGGCTTCTACTTGTGGAAGACATTTCCACAATTTTCTCTTTTCTTATTTGTACTCTGATCTCGGGATTATCATGTTGAATTTTCATCAAGTTAGAGTTATGTACAGAAAATAACAATTCATCATACTTTAATGAGGAAAATACATTTAATAAACATTTACAAATATTGAATATTAAATAGTGCAATAGTAAAATCTATCATAACATAATTTTCATATCTTTCAACTTCACACCTTTAGCACTCTCAGGTTGGTCACTGTGTTAAAGTACTTTTAACACTACCAGTTAGGTCACTGTGCTAAATTAATCTCCACCAACATGTAACGTAGAATAACTAATTTAACCACATAATAATAAAAGAGATACGGTTGAAGATACTTACTTGTGTGTGGGACCCTTCCTATAAGAATACTCAGAAGAGTTACTTACTTTCAGTAAAGACTGTGCCTCAGAGAGGCCAGTCAAATCTGGAAACTATCAGACCCTACAAGAGGGTAGTACAAACCAAAGAGAGAGAGATGACAAAGCTAAGGTACAGTCAATCAAAAGTGGTCAAAGATAATCAAAAACACATTGGCAGTGCCAAGACTCAATATAGAAAAAAAATCTGATCCAAAACTCAGCACAAGATGTAACCCAACAAAATCATAACACAGGAAATCTGATCTTAAATACCAAAACAAGTCTCAGCAGACTGAACAGATTTAGGGCACTTCATAAAACAAAGAGCAGCCAATCAGGATACTCCAACAACCATGCTTAGATCAGACTTAAAGATAGCTGGTCGAGAACAGATCAGATCTCGGGCCTTACGGCCTCAACTAGAGTAGATCTCAGACCTCGCGGCCTCCACAAGAATTTCAACCAACAAACTAAAAAACAGACCTCAAGGTCTTAGCAGTCAAATCTAGAGCTTAGGGTCATGACCTCCAAAAGGAAACAAGTAGAGAGAAGATCAGATCTCTTAAAAGGTAATTCGGACCTGTGGGAAAGCTCAATGAGTAGACCAATGTTCATCACAACCTCAACCAAGTAGTCATCAAGTAGATCGAAACTCTACACAAGTAGGTCAAACTCCACAAGCTCATGAGTTAGCAAAAAGAAAGGCTCATGGTTAGGTTACAACTGTCATGGTATTCACAAGTCAGAAAAAAAAAAAAAAAAAAAAAAAAAAAAAAAAAAAAAGGAATCAAAAGATCAAACCCTGGATACATAACAACCTTCACCAATATCAAATAACAGATCTAAAATTGTTCAGCAGGTGTGCAGTCCTCAAACTCGGGTGAGCAGAAAAATCTTGACGTCAAGCAGAGCAGGGATAGAAGATTTTATTTTTGCACTCTTTAAATGAGGAACAAGGGTCTTCAATAAATAGGATTTGTATCATTAAAATAATCCTTTAAATTAGGATTCCATAGAATTAGGAAAGATGTCAAAAGATAAAAATATATATATATATATATAAATAAATAAATAAAAAATAAAAAATAAAAAATAAAATAAAAGATAACAAAAATAAAAATGTAAAAATAAAAGAATAAATATAAACTATGGTCATGTACCAAATAAGTGGGTACAAGACTAATAACCAAGGGTATGTTCCAAAAGTGGACAAGTACCCATAAGACCAAAACAACAAGGGTGGTATAAATAGAAGGTGGGTCAATGACCCTATTTACCACAAATCAAAGACAGGGTACCACAAGACTTAATAAACAACAAGGTGCAAGGACCAAAAGTAAATCACCCAAGGTGGAAAGGTACAACCAGTCATCTCTCTCTCAAATGTACAAATGTTCCATATAACTTGAAAGTTCATCATCATTGTATAAGGAAGGGTTCACACAGATGATGTGATCATGTGGTCCTCTCAACTGCTCCTTAGGTCAAATGTTAGTAGCTTCCACAAGGGGTGGCCAATCCCTTGAGAATACCAACCAACTCATCCATCTCGAAGACCTAGGAGAAGAGGACATCACACATCATAATCTTGGTAACTGACCAAGTGCCTCCATTCTCAAGGAATGGCTTCTCAGCTCGAGGCTGAGCCTCAGTCCTAGACTAGGACATGTTGATCAACCATATGGTCCATGACCAGGTTCTCCATTCTCCCAGAGAATGGTCCTCAGCCTCAAGCTGAGCATTCAGTCCTAGACTGAATGTTGATCAACCATCTGCAGGACCTAGGATGTCTCTGTCTCAACCTGCAGGATCTGCTTGGTCCTCGTGACCAAGAAACTATCTTGTCCCAAACCAGAATACCCTAGAGACAAATAGGGGCCCTAGCTACATGCTACGGACTTTGCCATGGCATCCATCTGCTTGGTCCTCGACCAAGAACCCCAGGAGACAGCTGGGGGCCCTAGGGTACCTTCTAGGGTCTTACTCATTACTCTGCCTGGTTAACTTGACCAGGAACCCTAATTAACTGACTAGGGTACCATTCTCTCTGAGAATGGGTCTCGCAGCTACACTAAGAAATTAACACTCCCTCTCAGCAAGAGAGGCATTCTCAACAACACTAAGCTTGTCGAAGACAGGGGTTTAGTCAACACATCTGACAATTGTACCATGTCCTTGTCATGGTAAAACAACCTGTCATAGAATACACGATTTTCTTAGAGCTTCAAGTAGCTCTGAATGTCAGTAAATACCTTGATCTTATAGATCCATTTGGAAGTTACAACTAACTTCCCTTGTTGTCTGAGAATCACTTTCCACACATCATTATCCAATGTCAACAGGATGTTCGTTATCATAGCATCTTTCCAAACTTAATGTTTGGCTGCCTTCACATAAGTGGATGATCCTGAATCAGTGACATGGCTCTTACTAGAGCACCCTTGAAGCCTCTCAATAGGCTTCTTAATGAGATCAACTGAAGGCTTCTTGGCCTTCTCCCTCTATTTATCTAAACAAGATGTCTCATGGACTGGTGCTTCTTGCACTTTCATATCTATACCATTGAGAGGTCACATCTCTTACCTCTTTTCTGCAATCCCACTCTGTTGGGGATCGAAGAGCACAGATGGCTCCCTCTTGATCTCTGATCTTCCCAGTTGTTTCACAAACAACTACATGTTGGATTCTCTTTTGCTGACACATGGGAGAATAAATATTTAATCCTGCAAATTGTGGAGTCTCTTACTCCCTCTCTACCTGAGCACTTAGTTCCCTCTGTAGCTGTGCACTTAACTTGTGCATAAGCAGGATCTGTAGACTTTATTATTAGAGCAAGTCACATCAATATTCAACTTCATAGTCAGCAATAATCAATATTAAATTAGCATCCATTCATATATTGGATAACTATCTAGAATCAATCAAGATCATATAACATGTCATATGTTTCATCATGACAATGTAAAGAATCAAAACTAGTTGGGATAGAAAAATTCTACCCTCTTTATATCTACCCTTATGCAGAACTCACAGTGTGCATCTTTGATCTTGTTATCATATTGAACATGTACTTCTCAAGTGTGTAATGGCATCATAATATCATTCATTAGCACACACTAGGTTAGATCACAATCCTAGATATAAGAAGTCAGATCATGATAATTTCATGCATGTATGGATACTAAACTTCTTTACACTTGCATATTCAAATCACAATGAATCAAAAGATTCCTAGAAAGTACCATGTTCATGTAAGCCCTTGATCAGGTCATATAAAGATTTAGGCTGGCTCCTTACTCACCTCAGAAATACATACCTGAGATAAACCTTCTAGTAATGCTAGTGATACTTGACATACTTCCTTTAAAGAAGCAAGTTCACAGCCTGCTAAATTCATCATTTATTTTCTGCTGTCATATGGATTAGTAGCTTTACTGCCACATCTTTCATTTCCAGCCAATAATACTTCTATGTGTTCATTCAATTCTGATTTTCTGATTTCTAATATTCAAACCCTTCTTGCCAACTGGATGAAACCTTTTGAAGTCAAGTTGGTTAGAATTCAAAACCCTATCTTAGGATCTATGTAGACTCTGATAACCTGCAAAATAGAGTTAGCTACAAGCCCTAAGCTCTGATACCATGTTGAATTTTCATCAAGTTAGGGTTATGTACAGAAAATAACAATTCATCATACTTTAATGCAGAAAATACATTTAATAAACATTTACAAATATTGAATATTAAATAGTGCAGTAGTAAAATCTATCATAACATAATTTTCATATCTTTCAACTTCACACCTTTAGCACTCTCAGGTTGGTCACTGTGTTAAAGTACTTTTAACACTACCAATTAGGTCATTGTGCTAAATTAATCTCCAGCAACATGTAACGCAAAATAACTAATTTAACCACATAATAATAAAAGAGATACGGTTGAAGATACTTACTTGTGTGTGGGACCCTTCCTATAAGAATACTCAGAAGAGTTACTTACTTTCAGTAAAGACTGTGCCTCGGAGAGGCCAGTCAAATCTGGAAACTATCAGACCCTACAAGAGGGTAGTACAAACCAAGGAGAGAGAGATGACAGGGCTAAGGTACAGTCAATCAAAAGTGGTCAAAGATAATCAAAAAAACATTGGCAGTGCCAAGACTCAATATAGAAAAAAAATCTGATCCAAAACTCAGCACAAGATGTAACCCAACAAAATCATAACACAGGAAATCTGATCTTAAATACCAAAACAAGTCTCAGCAGACTGAAACAGATTTAGGGCACTTCATAAAACAAAGAGCAACCAATCAGGATACTCCAACAACCATGCTTAGATCAGAATTAAAGATAGCTGGTTGAGAACAGATCAAATCTCGGGCCTTACGGCCTCAACTAGAGTAGATCTCAGACCTCACGGCCTCCACAAGAATTTCAACCAACAAACTAAAAAACAGACCTCAAGGTCTTAGCAGTCAAATCTAGAGCTTAGGGTCACGACCTCCAAAAGGAAACAAGTAGAGAGAAGATCAAATCTCTTAAAAGGTAATTCGGACCTGTGGGAAAGCTCAATGAGCAGACCAATGTTCATCACAACCTCAACCAAGTAGTCATCAAGTAGATCGAAACTCTACACAAGTAGGTCAAACTCCACAAGCTCATGAGTTAGCAAAAAGAAAGGCTCATGGTTAGGTTACAGCTGTCATGGTATTCACAAGTCAGAAAAAAAAAAAAAAAAAAAACAAAGAATCAAAAGATCAAACCCTGGATACATAACAACCTTCACCAATATCAAATAACAGATCTGAAATTGTTCAGCAGGTGTGCAGTCCTCAAACTCGGGTGAGCAGAAAAATCTTGACGTCAAGCAGAGCAGGGATAGAAGATTTTATTTTTGCACTTTTTAAATGAGGAACAAGGGTCTTCAATAAATAGGATTTGTATCATTAAAATAATCCTTTAAATTAGGATTCCATAGAATTAGGAAAGATGTCAAAAGATAAAAATAAATAAAATATAAAAATATAAAATATAAAATATAAATATAAATAAAAAATAAAATAAAAGATAACAAAAATAAAAATGTAAAAATAAAAGAATAGATATAAACTATGGTCATGTACCAAATAAGTGGATACAAGACTAATAACCAAGGGTATGTTCCAAAAGTGGACAAGTACCCATAAGACCAAAACAACAAGGGTGGTATAAATAGAAGGTGGGTCAATGACCCTATTTACCACAAATCAAAGACAGGGTACCACAAGACTTAATAAACAACAAGGTGCAAGGACCAAAAGTAAATCACCCAAGGTGGAAAGGTACAACCAATCATCTCTCTCTCAAATGTACAAATGTTCCATATAACTTGAAAGTTCATCATCATTGTATAAGGAAGGGTTCACACAAATGATGTGATCATGTGGTCCTCTCAACTGCTCCTTAGGTCAAATGTTAGTAGCTTCCACAAGGGGTGGCCAGTCCCTTGAGAAGACCAACCAACTCATCCATCTCGAAGACCTAGAAGAAGAGGACATCACACGTCATAATCTTGGTAACTGACCAAGTGCCTCCATTCTCAAGGAATGGCTTCTCAGCCTGAGGCTGAGCCTCAGTCCTAGACTGGGACATGTTGATCAACCATCTGGTCCATGACCAGGTTCTCCATTCTCCCAGAGAATGGTCCTCAGCCTCAAGCTGAGCATTCAGTCCTAGACTGAATGTTGATCAACCATCTGCAGGACCTAGGATGTCTCTGTCTCAACCTGCAGGATCTGCTTGGTCCTCGTGACCAAGAAACTGTCTTGTCCCAGACAAGAATACCCTAGAGACAAATAGGGGCCCTAGCTACATGCTAGGGACTTTGCCATGGCATCCATCTGCTTGGTCCTCGACCAAGAACCCCAGGAGACAGCTGCGGGCCCTAGGGTACCTTCTAGGGTCTTACTCATTACTCTGCTTGGTTAACTTGACCAAGAACCCTAGTTAACTGACTAGGGTACCATTCTCTCTGAGAATGGGTCTCGCAGCTGCACTAAGAAATTAACATATCATCTATATGCGAAGGTTGTTGGCTTTTTCCCAATTGGGTTTCCAAGGGTAAACTCTGTGTTGTTGTTTTGTGCTTTGTCTTGCGTCTAGTGATCTTGGTTATGCATTTATATTATTATGCTATGAATGTATGAGATTTAACAGGGGCCAGGCTACTTTAAGCAGGTTATGCCTTGCCCTGTTGGACACTTGGTAGTGTTGCAATAGCGCTTAGTTCAAAGAAATAAGTTTTCTTTGGGCCAAACTTTAGATTTATTCATTTTACAATCTCTGAATTAACCCATTCCTTACTCCACTCATAAGTGATAATTAAAACTGACAAACAAGATACTTGCAATACTTTCCCATCACAGCAACTTTATTTGACTCCATCAACACCGGTCTACCTGCAACAATCACAACATACTTAAGTGAATCTATGTGTTGAATGGGATATTTTGATATATGCTGTTGAAATTATCTAAGTTGTATTCGCAATTCTTGTTTCAGTATTAATCATCTAAACTCCTAGAAAATCATTTTCATATAAATAACATCATAAATTAAAGCCTTGGTTATTTTCCTAGAGACTACCCCCCTTGGCTTTGCGTATCAAGCGGCAACATTCATACCCACACATCTTGAACCAAATCCCAAACAAGTCTACATCTCAATGATGAAGGACAAATCAATCCAATCATAAGATTTATTAAAATCAATCTTTAAGAATAGGGCTTATTGATCAGTCCCCCTGGCCCACTCCATAGACTCCCATGTTGAGTCATTGTATCCAAGATGAAACATCCCTACACAAAACATGTGTGTTCCGTCCAAACAATCTTCCTGGCAATATACCACACCCGCAACACTACCACCTTGGCCATGACCTTGTAAGCTACACTCAACAAGGTGATACGATGCCACATATTCACACACTTGTGATAGAGGGCACACATAATAAGGTATGATCACCAGTTATTCTCATTTATAATTATTCTGGGTTGCTGCAGGATTGGCAGATTGACTTGTCTTGTAACTGGACTTCCATACTTCAAAAAATATATATGGTTTGGATCTTTTTACTGCAATCATTTTAAAGCCAGCAAACAGAATACCGAAGATGTAGATTAGCGAACAGCCAACAAACTGATTTTAATATCTACTTCCAAGTCACTAGGGAGCCACTTCATATGGTTCTCTCTTCTGGGATAGATTCAATAAGGCCCTTTCTGTTTGCGTAAACAAAATAAATCCCTTACAATTAGGCAAGATTCAGTTCAATTCATTCAGCTGTGACTCAAAGCTAGTTTGTTTTTGGCTTCACCTTGCTAGAATTGGTCAACGTATTGATTGAAAAACCTAAACGGTCCTAATTAAATATTTCTTTATGAGTAGAACCAATTTGGAGCAACTGCAGAAATACAGCAAGTAGATACCTCCACTGCGACTATGGGAAAATTGCCCGCGTTGGCACCTGCTTTCTCTCCGCCCTTCCTCCAATTTAAGAGCTTTTGGGCGTCGTGGGAATCCTTTGAGATCCCCAACGCTTCTGTCAAATGTCTGGCGAGTTGCGCTTCCTTCAGCTTATATGCGCCCCGTTCTCTGTCCAGTCCCGGCATTATCAGACGAATTGCACTAAAATACTCCCCCTCCCTGTACACGTGCTCCAAAAACGTGCGTACATGCTTCCGCTTCATCGCACCCTTCTTGCTTCGTACGATTGCCTCCAGCATCTCGCACAGAACACGGAAATTCACCCTTGCGTCCGACATTCTCCACTCCACTACAGTGCCTTACAAAAACACACCAGACGAATGGACAGCTTGTGTTTGTATTTCTACATTAACTCGCAACAAGCTTCCGAGGGAAGGCGGCGGGCGTTAGCTAGGATACAATGGAAGATTTCAAAATCTCACATAGTGGTCTTTGAAAGAAAAAAATGTAAAGGCGGCGGGCGTTAGCTCGGATACAATGGAAGATTTCAAAATCTCACAGAGTGGTCTTTGACCAAAAAAAAGTAAGTGAAATAAAGGAATAAAAAACATTAAGTAGATGTAGAAGTAGAAGTGAATGAATCAACTAAACTTAAGCATGGAAAATGGAAAATTTTAGGGAACCAAACTTAAAAGCATGGAAAATGGGAATTTTTAGGGCGTTTGGATGTTGCACTGGGGATTCATAAAATGAGTTGGGAAATTGTTGTATGGACTATGTAATGATTACAAAAAAGTTGGTATGTGTCAAAGCTCGATGGAGCATCGATAATGCAAGGATCAAGGAATGGTCTCTATGTTAAATTAATAATATTAATTGCATTGTATATGCTTAGTATTCCATTATATTCCTTATAGGATGAATCTTGGATTTAAAATAGTAAGCCCGTTTTCATTGGTTTCAAAAATTGAAGATTTTATACTTGAAACTTATGCATATTTTTGTCATAATCCCAAATGATTTTCAGAGTTTGATGGTGTTACGAATGGGACAAAAGTTATTAAAAGATGTCAACATGAGATGGATCTCATTGAATGGACCAACTCAAATATTATTTAGTGAGTACCAATCCTTGGTAGGGGCAATGTATGAACATGGTTTTAGTGTAGACAAAGCTCAATATCTTCTCTTTTGATTAACTAATATTGAAACATTATTAACAATGGGTAGAATTCTTCCTACGTTTTTTTAAATAAATGTCCTTGTGAAAATGTCTCAGAGTCACGCAATGTATATTGCATAATACATAAATGCAAGATAACATGTATATGATGCAAAATTCTTTTACATGGTCTAGCATTTAAAAGTTGGACTAGGATCATCGATATAGAAAATATTGGTTTTTTTTAAGTTTGATGTAAAAGGGATACTATATGCACATTAGTGCGTGGGTATATAGATCTTTTTCATTGTATTAGTAAGATCGGATGAATAACCAAAGAGTTTAATGTGTCACGATACCAATCCAACAATGTTGCCATTTCAGTAAGATATAATTTGATATAAATTACAAAATCACAATCATGAGAGATAAGAGAATTATTTCCTTGAGATGAACTATTGAAGGTCGTGTCTATGGTATGCCCTCAATATTGAAATATTAAACAATGTCAAACCACTTTAAAAGCCAATTTTCTAACAAAATTTAAAAAAAATAGTGCACCACTTTTGTGAAAATGCTAAGATAAGGAAAAGAAATTCAAGGTATGTTAGATTCATCACAATTGTATCAACAAGCTAATCACTTTGCTAAAACAATGTGGGGTTAATTTTATGTTTTGAATAATCCTTTAGAATATGTTGCAATAACAAGATTATGGACTATTTTAGGTGCTAGCCAATACCTACAAGAAAACATATCATAATATTTCAAATTAGCGATTTATGTCAAACCATGATTTTGGGATTAGTGGAGGATGAGATAATTTTTAGTGTACTATCATTCTTTAATCAAAGCTAAGGAACAAGCTTGATAAACAAGTGGATAGATGTCTAAGATTATATGTGTCAAATTATGAAATTAACAATTCTCCATTTGAAAGAACACTAGCTCTTTGGTGATAAGATTGTGATAGAAGGGGACAAAACAATATAACAAATTTCTCTATTGAACTTGATATTGAAGATAATGTTTTGGAGGATCGCAATGAAGGTTCATCACGATAAGAGCATGTTTATAATGTAGAAAATGAGGCCTAAGATGATAAGTGGGAAATTGATATACTCGAAGTTTCTTTATAATCCAATATACATGAAGGGACTCATATAGGTGTTCCATTGGTGGTGCAAGAAATAGTGAATGTAATAACACAGATGATGTGATTCTTGTTATTTTATTGACTTTATTGTTCCTCTATTTTCAGAGAAGCTTGGAAATTCTTCATGGTAGCAAGATTATTATATGTCAAGTTGAGGTTGCATTTTAGGTAAAAAGAGGTCCTATATTTTGTATTTCCAGTGTAACATTACTAATTAGAGCTATAATTCCTTGATGGAAGTTATTTTAAGATTGATGTTTGTTATTTAACCATTACATTGTTTCTTTCTTATCTGAGACATGAAATGAAGCGGGAACCTGATGAAGCCAACACCTATCTCTTTTCACATAGACATTGTCCTGGTATTAAAGGATATATAACTAATTTAACAAGATATCCACTAAGCAAGAATCGACTCTTTCAAGTACATGAAATTGTCTTGATGTCTTGCTCTTATATCTTGGCAAACCTTAATTTTTAATTGTTTGTATGTTGCTTGCATTTGGAGCATTTTTCAAGTTTGGAAGCTTGGGTTTATTTTGGTCAAATACTATGTTATTCCCTTGAATGCTTATAGTTATAATTTGATGCTTGATTGAACCCTTTTTTGTAGCTTGATTGGTTTCATTTGATTTCCATTAATTGAAAGGGTTTGGGTTAAAGTTCAAGAACTTTGTTGCGTAATTTTATTTTCCATCTTTTATCATGTTTATTTGAGAAACAAATGGATTAATATATGGCTTTGGTTATGCTCTAGGCATTCAATGTGTTTTATATAATTATTATTGTTTTCTTTATATATTTGGCGGTTTGAGGAAATATCTTTTTATTTCCTTTCACTTTGTGGCATGACTTAAGCATCTTCGTCTTCTAGAATCTACCATGCTTATTTTGAATTTTCTTTGAAAATATGTATTGGTATTTAGAAAGGGAAATGAGCTCTACGTAGCTAAGCGAAGATAAAAATGGTCTATGAATTGGTTTCCTACACATTCATTGTAGGAGACATATTGGCATGCGACCAACATTCCTCAAATACAATTATAGTTTGATGTAATTAGGGAACATCTAGGCTTCTATATATATTCATAAATTTCTTAATGGACTTTAGTCTTTGATCACATAATAATGTGAGACCTTGAGTGGTATTGGTCGCTGACACACCTTTGATTGTAGTGCATGTGAAGCATAACTTGAAATAATATGTTGAGGTGCTTGTTGCTACATTTAATAGGTGAACATGAATTGAGATACAATCTACTATTCATGATTAGATAAAAATTATCATTAATATTATGTGGACATTTTGTAAGATAGAAAATGGTGTTATATTTCATTTTAATGTTTTGTGAGAGGTAGGTTGTAGCTTATTATCTTTCTGTGAGAGGTAGGTTGTAGCCTAGAAACCAGATATCTTTAACAATAGAATGCTAAATTCCCCCTCAACCCTAACTACTCACGTATTGCCAATAGTGGGTTATATTTTCATGTTATATGGCATGCATAAACTCGTGTATAAGAGGCACCCTTGAATAATATTGGGTTGGGAGTAAAGATAAGCAAGATTGGATCAATCACATCAGTAAAAAGAGAAGTAAAGGGACATATGTCATGTTGGAAAATGGGGAGATCCATGCTCAAAAGATGCTATTGTGGATGCACCGAAACCATCCATTGAAGTTGTTGAGCACATTGATGTAGATATTGTTGAGAGTGCTATTTTAGGTAGTGCTTCAAACAACTAGTTTCTTTGTAGCTATAATTTGTGGTGAGGGGATGGTTAGTTCCCACATAATTTGTAAAAGATGATTGTAGACCGAGTGTAATAGGCTAAATAAGTTTCATTCTTTGTTCGAGTGCTCAATGGTATATTGCAAACAATTATTGAAATCATGTATACATATGATTTCTAAGTAGGCTTGAACTTTGTATCATACAAGTCATGATGAGTAAACTTAGATGTGAATGTTGATGTATTATGTGTTTTGAGCTTAAACTGGAAATCGATCTTATGTATTTTTTGTTTGAACCAATACTTATGCTCGTCATAAATCATTAAATTTAGAGACACGATAACACCATTGCATGTCCAAAATTAGTGATTTCCACTAGGGAAAACCAGCTTGCATTATTGATACAAACATTATTTTTTGTGCTATCGTATTTTTTTTAGAAGAATGGGTAGATATTATATTAAAATAAAGGCCATGGAAAAAATCAGACAACCGAAATATACACAAAGATTAAAAAATTAATCAAAAAATGCTCTAGGGAGTTGAACCCTCATATAGTAGTCCTCCAAAGGATCCCTAAGAAAACCAAAACATGGAACTTTACTTTCAAATTGATAATTTTACAGCCTTACAAATGTCTCAAGTAACAAAATACAAGTTATGTCATATGAAAAGATACATTTAACCAAATTGGTGCCTACTATGGGCTTCTTCCATGAGTACATATTCATGCTCCAGAACACAATCACTATGTAATTGCAGTTGTTTTGACATTGCTATTGCGGTATTGCATTCTTTCTTCCTCAGTTGCTCTATCCTTGACTAAACATGATTAAAATAAAGATTTTATTTTTGCAGTTTGTGTCCCTTGAGAAAAATCCATAATAATATTATAGTGTGTGTCAATATCATTTGCTAATTTGTTCAATTTCAGAATTGCTCTTGCATCTTTGCCTCTGTTTCCTCCTACTTTGTTGTCCATTTTCCGCATGGATGCTTAAATATTCAATGGATTGCATCATGCCCTCGAGCTAGGAATTCATTCTCCTTAGGATTTTCTTAATGTTAGAAAGGTTTTCTTTTTCGAATACTATAGGACTAGTAGTGTTTGCCATGATCACCACAAGGGGTTTGAACCTTCTATAATTATCAACAAAGTGTAAAACCCCAATATTGAATCAGGTCTCAGCAGAGAAAAGTCCCTACTTTCGAATATAAAATTTTGAGTGAACATGGGACTGTATTCTAGAAAAAAATATCACTTAGATTGCAAACACCATCACAAATAAATCCAGAAGAAAAAAGATAAAGAATCCAAATGTATCAACCATATAACACATCATGCCTTTCCTTTTCTAAAGAGGAAGGACATTTGATTGATTCGACCAGAAACCACAATAAGGAAGATAACCTAGGTCTAAATTATCTATAAAACTACAAGAGCTATCCAAATAGAATAGAAAATATTTCCTTTGTCACTAACATTAATGCCCTAAGCTATCTCATTTGTGGATTGAGTGCAATGAATGAAGACACCCCAACTCCATGCACATAAGCCAAATTGACTCATATCCACCTATGGATTTATCTCACCTCTTTGCACAACCCAAAGTAATTTTTCCTTCAAGGAATGTAGGTAAGGGAGCCTAAACTAGCGATCAAGGAGGCCTAGAGCACGAGAGAGTTTGAGATCTCTGTTGTTCGAGATTTCTACCCTATAGTGAGGAGATGGACACTACCAACTGGGCGGGGTTGACAAGTAAACACATTGATTATACTGCATATGGTTATTGCAAAAGAAATAGATTGGGATTGAAGGACATACCTCTTTTCGATGTTTGATCCTAGCTTTCGCTTGGTCCTTCACTTGATCTCCCGCTCGCCTTCTGTTTGACGAACCTGCAATACAAGAGATACCTTCCTCAGCGTATCTTGACCAAATAACATATGATGAAATGACAAAGCAATCTAACATCAAATATAATCAAGAATTAAGCCAAATAGACATGCAATCCAATAGATATCATATTTGGTACATGAAGGATGTTTCGACCTCTTTATTGTCAAATAAACATGAAATCGGTACAATATACCTGACATGTAGAGATGTTTCTGCAACCAGATCCTGGGCTCCTGCTCTTCACTCTGACTTGGAACTTTCCTCCAGCATAACAATACTTCAAGCCTTCTCTCAAGATTTTATGGCTATTATGAGTATAATGATCGAATGAGTATCTTGAATAACCCCTCTCATGGATCCTCCTTGTATTTATGGGACAAGGTAGGCAGTTTAGATCAAGAGGTGGTTCGATCGGGAGGTTGGGGAAGTTGCAGAACCAACTTCAACTAATCCCAATTCGTCAAATTAATATATTTTTTGATTTCATCTTAAGATGTACGCGGGTTTCATACAACAAGAGCAGCGTACAGGAAGCAACTTTTATGCTTTACAACATGCTTTTACAACTTTTTGGGAGGTGTATGTTGGTTTCCCTTGAGGAGAGTAAGGTACAGTATGTTGGTCTTGTATGTAGAGAGGGGCGTACATGTGGAAAAAGTAGGAGAAACTGCAATCTTTTCAGGTGAGGAGTGTACTTCTGGCAACAAGTCATCTAAGGCAATCTAGCTCTTCAATCCTTTGTGTCCTTTTGTGTGATCTACAAGGAAAGGTGATCACGGGATGGAGAAGTGCAGATTAGACCTATAATAGATGCCCCCTAATGTGTGAGGTCAGAGGGAAACGATGGCCGAAATACATTATAAGTCCAAGTCAAAGGAGGAGCAAGAAACCGCAGAACCAAGTAACAAAAAACACCTGAAACAACAATCAAGGTCAGCAAGCAATTAAAATCTTGACATCATATAGATGTGTAGCACGATCTCCGATACATAACTAGGAAATGTATATATAGAGCATGGCCACTGAAATACAAGCGTGGATCCATGTCAACAGAGAGATCATAGCCATAACAACAAGTTAGATCTATGTCTCATGAAGAGCCAAAATGAGTAAGGCTCAGTCTTGCGCAGCTTGGGGGATAACATAAACATGGTGATGCTATCATAGTCCCAAGGTCTTCATCCAAAAAAACCCAAGGTACAAACCCTAACTATGCGAATAAATGAGCTGAAGTCGAACATGGGGGGAATCGTTTGATTACCGGTCATTGATGTATACCGTTAACAAACCAAGGACTTCCATCGATAATGATAATGGGGTCCAAGGTACCTAGTACGATCCAACAAGTGTGAATAAGAGGACTTGAAGTCGAACACATGAGGAACCTGTCGAATAAGAGACATTGATGTATTCCCATTTATCCAACAGCGAGGGAAACTGCCACTGATGACTGCAATCCCTAAGGTACTAACTGAAACTCTAAACTTCATTCCCAGAGCATAATGAACTGAGGTCGATGGGAAGAAGTCCGCTGAAAGGGAGGCATTAATGCATCCTCCATCGTCCAACACGAGGAACACTCACAGGTATGAGCTGATGTGGAGTAGGACGAGTAACAAGATGAAACAAACTAACACCAGGATGGCCGACACATGAAGTCAAGGTAAACTGTAGAATGGCCGACACAGGTTGTATCCTTGAACAGTGAGCACGACACTTAGTGACTTAGGCAGTTTTCAACATAACGGGGAAAGTGATATAAATTTGCTATGTAGGAGACATAACAGACTCTCCATATGGTTGGAATAATAACCAACCGGGGGAGTAAAAACTCAGAGATCAAGTTCACCCTAAGGTCAAAAACTAAAACCCAATTGACATGAAAGACTCAAGTAGGTGCTGTGTTCAAGGATATGACTGACATAACTGCCTTTGAAACTGAAAGAGATGTGATACACCCTTCTTATCCCTTATTCTTTTTGGTAAAAGAATGTTCTTCTTGTTTATTTAATGAATCCAAGAAAAATAGAAAACTCAATAGGTCCAACCATGTAATAAGTTTAACGAGCCCATGGGAGGAAGACTCGGGACCTTCTTCATTGTTTACAGAGTTCGAAGAAGAGATAGAAGAATACTCCATAGTACTGATCTCTGGATTTTAATATCGAGCCGAGATCTGTTCTTGCTTGCCGGTGTTTTCAATTTTAAGGAGTCTGAAAAACTTAAACAATAACTCCATACACCTACTCGTGGATTTTAATATCGAGACCAAGTAGGTTAATGCTCGTCGGTGTTTTCCTGTTTATAGAGTCTGAAAAACTTAAACAATCCTCTATTTACCCTCTCGTGGATTTCACATCGAGACCGAGTAGGTGAATGCTCGCTTGGTGTTTTGATGTTTAGAGAGCCTGAAAACCCTAAAGAGAGGCTCCAAAAGGCCTTTTTTGTATAGTTAGTCCCCTCCCCCGAAAAAGTATAAAACAATGAGAGGAGAACTCTTCTAGCCACGGATGACAAGAGTATTGCTTTTTCGTAAGTAATCCGCAAAGGTTCGGAAAAGGGTTAAACTTATACCTGAGCGGATGGACCTTCAATTCCTTCAACGAGCTTGAAGAGGCCAAGTTTGCTCGACGATCTTGTTTAGTTTTTCATAGTCAAAACAAGAGCTTAAAACGACTTAAAAGACAGTTACTAGGATCATATGTTCATGACCTGCCAAAGAATAGGATCTCAACAATCGTATTAGTAAATATCAACAGAGTTTCTCAATGACAAAATAATGACAATATGATACTAGATGCGTAAAAACATAAGAAAACTAACTTTATACAAAAATATACAATTATAGTATAGGAAAAAGCACAGATACCTAAGCATAGTACTTCTTCAAGTAGGGTCACTGCCTTGGATCTCATCATGATATCGGGCAAAGATGTCATGAAAATCATTAAACAGATTGGTGTACGGAATGATCTCATCAAGATAACAGTCCGCTCCAATAAAGATGTTTTCGGTGACCCCTGGTTCAGTGGAAATGTTGATCGAGATGGTTCTCGCTGTACTCGTCCTATTCCCTTTGGCAAGAAAATCTTGTGAAGTGGAAGAGACAAAGGACCAATCAACATTCTCACTGGGTCTCGGAGAGAACTCACCTCTCTCTATCAAGTTTAGAATGGGAAGTAAATAGGAATTGGGGTCTAACTGTTCCCTAGGGTGGTCCAGGCCTATCATGGATTCCAAAAATGTTTTGTTAGAAGGAAAAACCATGTCTAAACAATCAGGAGAGTAGGTGGATTCTAGTGACCGTGTAGGAGCACAATCCATATCTGACTCGGCAGAGACCAACGAAGTCATGATATGTTCTGTTGCAGTTTGTTGTGAATCCAAGTAGGTTACCTCTGCAACAGATACAGGCACAGCTGGTTCTGATTCAGTGGGGAGACTCCGAGTATCTGTCGTTGAATAGACGGTGGAGGTCTCAGAAGGTGAACATTATTCAAAACCAACGAACAAGGTAGGAGCAGGTAGGTCAAAAGTGCCTATTAAGGACCCAAAGAGCCCTGCTCCTAAACTCTCAGTGATGGGGCCAGATTGATCAATCAACGGAATGGATGAGTCCGATGAAGCCTGGTTGTTCTTCTGGGTAAAGGAAAGTTGATCCACTGTGATGATCTTTCCTTCATGTGGGAACATTATGACCCGAAAGACAGTTGATGGCACTGCCTGCATGGCATATGTCCAGCTCCTACCCAACAACAAGTTATAATCGAGTGGGGCATCCAGAACTTCGACCTCTACTAATACTAGCTTGCCTGCAAGTTCGACATCGAAGGATGGTAAGACTCTGTGTGGACGGAAGAATCTTCCATCGAAGGCAGTGAGTATCGTGTTCGAGGGAGCTAACTCAGGTTCACCCAAGGATCTCCAGCAGGAAATAGACATTACGCACATAGATGCGCCCTCATCCACTACAGCTCGTCCGATGGTCTTATGAACATGGATGACTTTGATCTGGAGAGCAACATGATACGGAAACCGGTACTTGATATCTTTCATATCAAAGCGTGCAAGCATGTTAGACGAATCAACACTCCCAATCACTGCCAGAAGAGCATTGCGTTGCAATGGGAAACTTTGCAATACTTCCAAGGTGGACATGGAACAGGGTTTTGGGCTAAGTCCTCCATAACATTGTAGTTGGGAGCAGCCCACGAGTTGGGGTTGTGCACAGCTCGTTTGTAGACACCTTTCGGTATCTTAGGCAGCGTCTCCACACGTATGTGAAGAGGAGTGGAAGATTCAAGAGTGTCCTTCTGCTGCGGGTCCAGGGTATAATTCCTGGCTTGAGTTTGCAACAAAGTGTCTGAATTAACCATGTTAATAAAAGACTGATTAGCTGGGGTGCCCCCAGCACTAGAGTTTCCAGAAGCTGAACTCTGTCCATGAGGAAAAGGATCTTTCAAGACAACCAGTTTCTTCTCACGGATCAACTTCTAGGCTTCTTCCATAAGAGGGCACTGGTGGGTAAGGTGGTCCCCTAGACACAATTTGCAAGGGAACTTAGCCTTTCGTTTCTCCTTTTTTCCCTCCTCGGCATTTTGCTTATTGTTGGGATTTTGTTGGTTTCCCTCCCCTTTATTGCCCTTTCTTTTGGGCTGTCGAGAGCCCTTTTGGTTTGTCTGCACCTGTTGTACAGATTTAGTTGTAGAAGGGGAGGATGCAACAGAAGTTGCTTCTGTAGCAATTTGTTTGACTGACAAGGCATGCACTTGCTTTGTTAAGGCATCAAACGTTGCAGAATCGACCGAACCCACTATGCCATCGGCATGTGGTCTGGGTTTAGGCTTACCTAGGTCTATATTAGACCTCGGTGCATCAGGAATAATCTCGTACAACAACCTTGACTGAGCATAAACTAAGTCGAGCTGCTGAGTTCTCAAAATGGCCTCCTCCTCGGAAGACACCCTTCAAGTGGCAACTTCCTTAGAAACATAAGGAATAAGAGACTTAAGGTACCATTCTAGAAATAATGCTGGGGGAATGTCAGCCTTGATGAGCCTCTTCCACCTCCGCCACTCCTGAATATGATCATACAGATGAGTGGCTTTGTTTTGCCGAAATGTCGACAAAAGGTCTGTACCGACATCATACTGGACAGGAAGCTGAAAGTGGTTCAAAAACACAATGGCGAGATCCCGAAAGGTGCTAAAGGCGGCCGCGGGCAGTTCAATATACCACTTGGCAGCAACGCTCGTCAAGGTTCTTTGGAAGAGCCTCAACCTTATGGAATCATCGTTCAGTGAGTTGGAGGAACACCAGAGATGGAAAGTTGTTACATGGTCGCCAAGGTCCTCACTAGTATTACCTTCAAACTTTGGTATGCCTGAGGGAAGTTTGGTGGGAACGGGTGGCCATGCAGCATCATGGTGCACGGGGTCATTTGTAAGCTTTGAAAGGTCTGGCAAGTTTAAATTTGCCAGAAACGGTAAGCGTGGTTGAGCCGATGGCATTTGGTAAACAAGAACCTGGTATTGGGGACCACCCATGGCTTGGTTTGTGTACTGCTGGTTGGGGTTGCCCCCAGCGACCGGTTGTGAAATGAAAGGACTAAAATTGTTCCATCCGAAAGTAAGTGGATTAAATCCTTGGGTAGCAATCCATTGTGTCTGGGGGTTAACCCCACCGAACTGCGGGTTAATGATGTTACCCCCTCCTCCAGAAAACAAAGAGAAGGGGACACTCCCTATAGGTATGTTCGACAGATTAACGTTATAACCTTGATAGGGGTTGAAACCCAGTGTGGTAGTAATGGATGGTGCCGTCATCGTACCCGTGGCGGGCATAGATGGAGAAGGGATGGATCCGACCACGGATGAAGAAGCAATGTTCTGAGTCACACCTTGCAATGATTGTGTGGCAGAAGACTAAGTAAAACTCACTGCTGGTACCATCGATAGGGGTACATTATTGGGTCCAAAAGTGGGTGTGGTGGCTGAGGCAGATGTCGAAGTTGGTGAACTTGGCATGCCTAAAGTGCCAACATTGAAACTAAAGGACGGGGTCGAGGCCGAAGCATTCTGTGATGAACTCGATTGTGTAGTGTTTGAGAAAGAAGGATTAAGAATCCTTGCATCCGTAGAATTTGTGGGAGTTTGTGGAACTCCCTGCTCGTCTCCTGGGTTAACCATGGTATAACCCGGTGTAAAACGATAAGCACTAAACTCAAGCTGCTAGAAACCAACAGGCACCAGAAGTGGATCGTGGGGTCATGTAAGCGGAGGGTTGAAAGGAGTACTAAACTCTGCAGTAGTTAGATCCTCAACCTCGATAGTGTCCAAGACTTGTCGATTCGGTGTTCTAGGTTGTGGTTCTCCAAGAACCTCTGTCTCACACGTAAGTTCAAAAGAACCACGAGAATCAATTCTCCTACATCACGGTGGCGGTGGAGGCTCCACTATAAGTGGGGGAAGGTTTTGCAACCTTCGAGACCGACGAAGATCTCGGTCCTCTACAACTATAATAAAATAAAACTAATTAAAAACCTAGTGGCCACTACAACTAAGGAGCAAACAACAAACCACTAAAAAAATTCCTAAGTAATCAAACCAATCAAACAGATAGCAAATACTCTCAGAAGCAAGTCTGGGATGATCAAGGACCAGAACAGACTAACAGAGCATCGATGGTCAGTTTTGTGGCATCCACCGGAGGTCCACTGGGTGCAATCACCTGAATCACCAAACCGCTTTCCCGGGATTACTGCCAGAGGGTTACCTTCCACGCCTGTCCGAGGTGAAGTGGGAATAACTGCCCACTCTACCTGTGTAGAATCCTAAAGGTTTGATACTAAGGCTACCATCAATACGAAATAACTTGGGTGGACAATCGTCAGCCTAGTCGAAACGCATGGGCAGGGTAGCAAAGCCCGAAATCTGAAAGAATCACCGTACGTGAATCAACTCTAGTTTATGGTCAAAAGGAAAGTGAGGGGATATCCTCAGCAATTCCAGTCTCCCACGGCCTCGTGCTTAGCTCTGGTTTAAGTAGAGTTTCCCAGGACTATTTGATATAGATGGGTTTACCTAAATGAAAGTCTTACTACGATTTTTGAGTAATGAAGCCAGTTTCGAGCAGTTTAAGGTGATTTAAGCTCGAAACTCTAGCCTAAGCTAGTTGATGTTGTGTATTCCTAAAAAGAAAATGTTGCTAATAAATTTTATTAATAATTTCTTTTTAAGGGTTACTTGTTACTCAAAGGTTGTAGTGTAGTGTGTGGAATGATCTGTTATGAAAGTAAAGTACTTGAAAAGATAACGCTTTCAAATTCACAAAATTTTCTCTTTTCGTTTACAATTCTTTCAAAACTTGAAACCTAAGCAATCCTAAAACATCTTTTTGTATTTTCTTTTTGAATATTTCAAAGCAAATAAACTACCTCGAAATAAAGCAAGATCTTACTACTAAGCTATTGAAACAATTTTTTGTCTTTTTCCTGATAACTATGAAAGAAAGAGAACTTTGTACAAAAGCAAGCAAGATCTAACTATAAAACGTGTGCGAGGCAAACATATAAATGGCTCAAAGCAAACGAATCGAAAGACTCGATGAAGACTTGACTTACCAAGTTTTTGCAAAAGAAAAACTTGAGGCTTGGAAACGAAGTGAAAAGAAAACAAGGAAAAGAGACACTTGTGATGGAAAGGCAAACCTAAAGAGGGTGCTCCTAAGTATCAAAACCCTAAGAAACACTAAGCCAAACAAAAGTAAGCAAGTGAACCAAGAATGACCTAAACAACACAGGGACTCAACAACCCGAAGACTAAGAGGCTTTGACTTACTTGAACAAATTGATAAAACAATCAGCAAGTGACTGAACCAAGCAACCTTTCGGAAGCAACCCTAAGGACTCAAGCTCGACGGTCAAACCCTAAAGAAGGATGAGACCAAGTGAAAGCGTGCAAAACGTTGCAACAAACAACAAACAATCAAAGTGCAGGTCTGTAAGACTGCAATAGCAACTAGGGTGAAGAGATGCAGCTATATCCAATAAGAATAGTGCATGAACTTCAAGAAAGGGCTCGTAAGTGACAAAGACACATAAACAAAGGCTCAAACAAGCAAAAACAAGCTCAAAGAGATTGGAGAGGCTTACAAGACTCAACTAAGTCATAAAAGGTCTCAGGGGTCAATGAAGACAACAAAGCAACAGGCTGGAACAACAACCAAAGCTTAAAAAACAAACCCTAACAGCAAAACAGGCCACTACAGGAACATACCCTACTATGCAGTGTTACAACCAGTGTACACCAAGACAGGTACGCTACTGTGTAGTGCAAGGAGGGGCGTACATCAGCCAGAAAATGCTACTGTGTGTAGGGGAGACCACCGTACATGCCTCAAAAGGGCAGAATCAGGCTTTGCAAACCAAAAACTGAGTGGAATCAAGCATACAGGAAAGATAACACAAATCTATAAGGCCTCTCAAACAATCAGAAACTGAGAAAAGGGCTGGAAGAAAACCAAAATTAAGTCTCCTAGAGCAAAACAACCAAGCGGTTACTCCCCAAGGGAGTCGCCAGTATGTTGTTCGGGATTTCTACCCTATAGTGAGGAGATGGACACTACCAACTGGGCGGGGTTGACAGGTAAACACATTGATTATACTTCATATGGTTATTGCAAAAGAAATAGATTGGGATTGAAGGACATACCTCTTTTCGATGTTTGATCCTAGCTTTCACTTGGTCCTTCACTTGATCTCCCGCTCGCCTTCTGTTTGACGAACCTGCAATACAAGAGATACCTTCCTCAGCGTATCTTGACCAAATAACATATGACGAAATGACAAAGCAATCTAACATCAAATATAATCAAGAATTAAGCCAAATAGACATGCAATCCAATAGATATCATATTTGGTACATGAAGGGTATTTTGACCTCTTTATTGTCAAAGAAACATGAAATCGGTACAATATACCTGACATGTAGAGATGTTTCTGCAACCAGATCCTGGGCTCCTGCTCTTCACTCTGACTTGGAACTTTCCTCCAGCATAACAATACTTCAAGCCTTCTCTCAAGATTTTATGGCTATTATGAGTATAATGATTGTATGAGTATATTGAGTAACCCCTCTCATGGATCCTCCTTGTATTTATGGGACAAGGTAGGCAGTTTAGATCGAGAGGTGGTTGGATTGGGAGGTTGGGGAAGTTGCAGAACCAACTTCAACTAATCCCAATTCGTCAAATTAATATATTTTTTGATTTCATCTTAAGCTTTGTGCGGGTTTCATACAACAAGAGCAGCGTACATGAAGCAACTTTTATGCTTTACAACATGCGTTTACAACTTTTTGGGAGTTGTACGCTGGTTTCCCTTGAGGAGAGTAGGGTACAGTACGCTGGTCTTGTATGCAGAGAGGGGCGTACATGTGGCAAAAGCAGGAGAAACGGCAATCTTTTCAGGTGAGGAGTGTACTTCTGGCAACAAGTCATCTAAGGCAATCTAGCTCTTCAATTCTTTGTGTCCTTTTGTGTGATCTACAAGGCAAGGTGATCACGGGACAGAGAAGTGCAAATTAGACCTATAACAATCTCCCTCTAACGAATTTAAGGCATCATGATTTGCATGCCATAGTCGAATGTATTGCCACTCGTGAAGCACTTCATTCAGTACTTGGTAAAATTTGGAATGGGAACCCAATGCTAATATGTTATATGGCATAACTAAATTCTAGTTTATTGTTGAAACGTAAAATGTGGAACACTTTTACCTCATTCAATTGTTCCAAGTTCCAAGATATTAATTGTATTATTCTACTTGGCATCGATCCTTCTTTAAGGGTCCTTTTCCTTATTTGGTTCATAACGAAGATAGAATTTCTAAATGGTTGTTCCTTGGAGCAAGGTGCAAGCTTTTGCTTGATTCTTCGTTGCAACACCTACCTCGCATGAAATTCTATCTTCAATGTTTCCATTTGGGCCAGAAAACACCCCCCTGGCCCAACCTTGCACTTTCCACCCCTTTTGTGCTAGTAGATTATTAAAGAGGTTTGATTTTGCATATTTCATTTCCTAGTACTCTTATTTTCTTATATGGACTACACATGTCATGTCCTATGACCCAATGGCCATGTCTACGAATGGAAAAGAATGTGATAGATCATTTCAAGTTGCATTTATATTAAAATTACAAATCTAATTTACAATTTATAGGCCTAAGTTAGTAAGTTTATACCCAGCAGAGGTTTTTATGGTGTCACTTGTACCCAATAGTTGTCATTTATGCTTAGCAGGTGGTTTTGTGCGTTGTCATGCTAAGGCCTAATCTAGATTATATTCCCATCATTTATAACAAATATCTGTGTCTTTTAATTTTTTATAAGCCAACAAAAATATAATGAATAAAAGTGAGCTCTCTTCACTAGAAAGGGATCCTTAATGGGTACAAATGTATGATTAGAGAGGAAGTCATGCAAGGAATGTGACTTATCAATATTGCTATACTTTTGAGGTTATTGATGGATATGATAATATGCTCTCCTATTTAGAAAAATTCTATGACGAACTTAAAGAGTTATTTCATAATCGATGAGTTGATAAATAAAGAATATGTATTAGAAGTAGTAGAGCAAACATGAATCTCTGTTGATTTTGACATAAATGCCAGTTAGGATAAAAAATGGTATGAAATTTACGGTGAAACATCATCGATATTGATAGAGGGATATGCATGAGCGTCTTAGTGTGTAGTAAGGGAACCCTGACAAACACAACCCTGAATGCTTGTGACGTTGTTTATAAGAGGGACAAATTATGTTTATTTTTTCAAACATTATAGTTTAATGAATATATTTTCCTATTATTATACATGGTCCTAGACTTTATTAAACAATTTGCCAAGACTTCATAATGTTTTATAATTTGGTAAAATATTTGCCAAGACTTTATAAGGTTTTATAACCAGTGAAAGATTCACCAAGATTTTACAAGAGTATATAATCTAGTGAAAGATTCAGTAGAAAGTTATATATACATATTATATTATTGACAAAATAGCCTTCAAATTTTCCTATGTATCATGGGGATTTGCCCATTTATTATACATATAAATTTATGGGGGTTTCTTAAAAATTTATTTCCTTAAACGTGTAATGAAAAGCATATGTTTCTTTGAATATTTCATATAGCATATTCAAAGAGATGAAGAGAAATTGGTGTAGATGTATCTTATATTTGGATATTAAGCATAGAGAGGATTAAAAAATTGAATTTTATGTGGGGTTCCAAGAGCCTTATCAATTCTATAATTAGTTAAGTTGCTTCACTCTGGATATTTAATGGTCTAAATCTATTTTGGGTTGCTTAAATAGGCAAGCCTTCCTTGACCCTTCCTAGTCTTTTTGTGCCAAGTGAACTGTGGTTTTTCAAGTTGTATAGTGACTGTATGTCGCATCTTGTGAAACGAAGGGAATGTTTTGGGGAAAATACATGTGGTATAGGTTGTTAAGCACGTTGTAAGGATTTTTCATAAAAGTTGTTGTTTCCAATGGCTATCCTAATGTTCACTTACGTCTTTATGTCATTCCTTTTCTTATATGTATTGATCCTCTTCTCTTTGTAAAATGTATTCAAATCTTCTTCTCTCCTCTTATTATCTCACATGTACCCACTCCAATGGGCATCAAATCTTGATCTAGATTCCTAACTCTTCTTCCTTGCTATCAGGTTTCTTGCTCCTATCATCTCCAAAACCTCTATAGGATCTTTTTTTGTTAGTTTGGCTTCAACCTTAAATTCTTGATTTTTGTTCCTATAAGGGCATCTACATTGGTTTAGTCCTCCAACAACTTGGACTATTCAACCCTACTACCTCAAGGGAGGTAACGACCCTTTTGAGGGCACTCTGGTTAACATTTTGTAAGTCACTACTAGATTTTTTCTATGGTAGATGTAATGTTATATCTTGCATTGTATTAGAGATCAGGTACAAGTTTCTTCACAAGAGGATTAAGTTGCAAGTTTATGTCCATTTGGGAGGTGGAACACTCTCTCAAAGGTCTATTGTAGCTTCCATCTTCAACCCAAGTATCTTTGGCACCTTCAACATCATTTTTCTAGTTGAGTTATGTCCATTTCCCCTCTCTTTCATTTCCAACACTTATTAGCTCAACAAAATATATTGGTAGATTACCCCTAGGTTAAATCAATTTCCTTTGTTAATTTATTGTTATCATCGATTTACTATGAACCCTAATCAAAATACCTTAATTAACCTACAACCCTAGATAACTAATTGTGTAAAACCCTAATTGATCTTGTTACCCTATATTTTCCCTTAGTATCCTAGAGTTTATTGGTTTTTCCCTTAAACCAAATGGGGACTCCACTCTCGCCTTTATCATTATGGTAGTGTGGTGTCTGACTATAACCATCACACAACATTTTGGAAACTCCACAAGGGAAATCCTATCAACCCTTCTTTCTTTTGAGTGAAGTATCTTTCCTTGCTTATTTTTGGCTCTGACTTTGACTCCCATCATAGGGAGTGTTAAGCACTATATATCGTGACATTACATTTCTACTATTATATCAATATTGTCTTTATTGGTCCATTAGGACCTTAATTGTAATTGTACCCTTTTTCTCCTATATATATAGATATTATTTTTGTTCTAGGAAAAAAATTGTATTTTGTATTCAAATAATAAGAGAAATACATTCTTCAAGAGTGTTTAGTTGATAGAGATCAAATTTTATCTCATTTATTACATTGCTATCACAAAATCTTTGAGGATTTCTGTAAACAAATCAAAAATAGACCAAAAAATCCACATAAAGATGTGGCTATGAGTTACAATGTCGCTATGTGACATAGACGCCATTCCAAAATTCTTCTATGAGCCATATATATATATATATATATATATAGAGAGAGAGAGAGAGAGAGAGAGAGAGAGAGAGAGAGAGAGAGAGAGAGAAGTAGTAGGTGTGGGGGGATCATACTTGATCCTAAGGGAAAACAATAATCACCCATGCTCGGGGTTTCATAGAGGATTCTAACAATCAAGTTGAGGTTCTGGCCATTTATCAAGGGCTAGTGATTTTGAAGAAGACGGGGATCAAGTAGATAACTGTAGTTGGTGATTCCACAGGGAAATGAAGTGGTAACTTGCACCAAGGTGATGAGGGAAAATGGGGAGCCTTGTTGGACTCTTCATTTTTGAAGTCTTGGTTGCGGAAGATAGATGGGAAGTTAACGCAACATGAATTGTGCAAGAGGATGAGGTAGAAGATAATATGGATATCAAATACATCCAGGTAAAAGTAGTTGAGTTGTAACCATCCTTATGTGGTCAGAACTAACCACTACAATTTGTATAAAAGCTTGTGAAAATCTAGGGGTTGGTGTTAGTGGGTTAGTGAGCAAATGAATGAGCAAGTGGGTGAAGGAGTGAGTGAGCAGGTGAAATCAATGGAGGGAAAGCTATATATGGGGACTACTATACTAACAAGGCTATAGGAGTCATGTTGCAGGACATCTATCCTTGGATATTGTAATAGTTATGGAATGCTATGTTCTTGTTGTGAAATGAATAATAAAAAATGATTGTTTCTATTGACCCCAAAAAAATTGTTATGTATTTGATGAATGCGTAATCGAAATATTATGTTATGATTTATGTATATTTATCTCTGAGTGGTGTATGATGTTGCACACTGTTTCTTTATTATTGTGCGAGAAGGTTAAAATGCACGATATAATAGCAACCCCATTCCATCACAAGTATGTCCCTCATCTAAAACTAGTCTCGGCTGCACTTTGGGCGAGACCTTCTTCTCTTATGAGAAGATTGAAAATGTTAGAACATCTAGACTATAATGAGCCTTTGTTGGCTTCTGTGCAAAACCCCGGTCTTTAACTTTGTGCCAACAAATGGTTCCATTTTCGGGACCATTTTCCGAATAGGGAAGACTAATTGAATGGAAAAGGGGATCTATAAGTATGATATCCAAGATTGGTGGGAAAAGAGGTTCAAATATTTTGTGTTGCATGAAGCTTGGTTCTGAAAATGGGATTAACTATTGTGTAGTGAATTTATAATGTATTATGGACCTTTGTTGGATCAACAAGAGGTTTTTTAGCGTGAGTTTCCTATAAGCCTATATAAGTGGATAAAAAGACATGCAGAAGCCCCAGAATTGGAGAACAGGTGCAAGAAAACTATTCAATGGACTATGTTGGTACCAAAATCTGCCCCCATCAAAACTTTTAGATTCCAACAGTGCGCAAGTAAAGAAGCACACCAATTTTCACTGTCGGAACGTTTACAAGTATTTCCGCCAAAGCCATGAGTGTTCTAGCCAACGTGGTCAGTTCTCTTCACGTCAAATCTTCAACCTGGTAAAGTCTTGTGATTATCCTCACTTTTCTCTACCATATGCCTTTTTTTCTTTGAGTCATGGTCAAATTCCACATTGGCTTTGTCCTCAATTCTTTGGTCTCCACAATTATGTCTAAAAACGCCAAATTGCCTTCACCTTTAAAAAAAAAAAAAAAATCTCTCTCATAACCAACTTTTATTTTTTTTCCAAATTCGCATCTCTTTTTTATAAAGTTTATTAGTCTTCATGATCAATAACATTCCCAAAGGCATGAAATATACATTTTTAATAATTTAAAATATTTTAAATTATATGTTTAAAAGGGTCTAATGTATATTATTATTTTTATTTACCTTTTAAACCATATCCTTTGTAAACCTTACATTGAAATAATCTTTATGGTTAAAAGGAAGTTTTGAAAATCAATAAAAACAAGTGAAATTAGCAGCAAAGCTGCTTATTACCTGCTTATTAAGAAGATAATAAAATAATAACAAAACTAATTTACAAATAAATAAATAAAATTTACTTTTAATAATAAAAACAATTTGTAAAATAAAAAATGTTTTGTTGTATGCTAAAGATATATAGCTCCTTAACAACGAGAAAAAAAGTAGTAATAGAACTAACTTATAAATAAATAAAAATTTCTTGGATTGATAGTAAAAATAACTATTACAAAAATATGGTTATATACTAAAATTATATAGCGCAATATTATAGTAATTTGTAATTCCAAGTAATTATATATCTGTTATAAAATTTCTCGGATTGATAGTAAAAATAACTATTACAAAAATGTGGTTATATACTAAAATTATATAGCTCAATATTATAGTAATTTTGTAATTTCAAGTAATTATATATCTGTTATAAAGTAAGTTATTAATATTGTTATTATTATTATTTGCATATATTTAATAAAGATTCAAATAAGTTTAATTCTAATAAGTAAAAGCTTAAAAAATATTAATAAAGATTTTACAATTTAATTAATAATGTTTTACAATATATTAATAATGTTTTAGAAAATTGTTTATAAAAATATAGTATTGATTATATATTGATGAGTAGCATAAATATATTACCACAATATAAATATTTCAAAATGAATAAAAATAACATTTTATTAATTATATAGATTGTTTTAATATTAATGTTGTAAAGATAATAATAATGAAATATTCTTATTTAATTGTATATAAAAATATAGTATATGTTTTATTGTGTAATATGAATATTTAAAAATTATGGAAATTAATTATAATAAAAGTAAATTATATTATCAACTAATTATGAATTTAACACATTAATCATATTCCTCCTCGCATCATAAATATATATATTTTTTACTTGTAAATTAAAAATATATATTATAATTCTTTTTAAAAATATTATATTTTTAAAACATATGAAAAATTAAATGTATTAAATTAACTAATAAATTACCGTACTAAATTACTAAATAATTTATTAGTATTAAAGATCATAATTTTCGTTGTCCTTTACAAAACAAGTAAACTTTAATCCTTCATTTTAGATTCAATAATTCTACATGCGAAATCGATTATATTGAGAATTAATAAATTTAATCAGCTAGGCTTCCGAGTAATTTATAAATAAACATTAAAAATAAATTTAGCAACCATCTCACTGAGGACATGTGATTTTCATCCGAGGTATTTAATATAAAAAATTCATATGTACAGCATAAATTGATAGAGCGAGCGAGTTACCGCTAAATATTTCATTGAAATGATTAATTTATTTTATAAAATTATTCAAGGATGGTTGTACAAAACTTTATTACATGTCACTAAAATATTAAAAATTTAAAACAAATAATTAAGAAAAGGACAATGGTTATTGTTTATTATTTTTAAAATAATTTTTATATCTGATAATAGTGCACAATACCAGATAAAATTAGTCATATCAAAAATATTAACCAATTATTAAATAAAAATTTAGTTTTTAAAAATTTAAAAATTAATTTTTAATTTTTATGATATTTAAATTAATATATAATATTTAGAAAACTTTAATAAACTTAAGATTTTTTTTTTTAAATTTACTATAAATTAATAAGAAGCCAAAGCAAATTGAGAAAAAATTGATTACTATATTACTTTGCCGGTCGGCACGTAATAATAATATTGAGTTTTTGTCTTTTACCCATATGCCAAACTCAAACTCCATCTAGTAATTTACCTTGTCGTGTTTTGCGAAAGTTATTTTGGCTTTGGTCATCGAGCCCACCATTAAGTTGTCATCGAAGTTTCCAACCATACGCCCACCCAAACTTTAATCATACACGGATGTAGTGTCGAGCATACCCTACGAGAGAGGGAGTTGTATAAGGGTTAACTAAAACGCCTTCCACTTGTCGAACAATTTCCAGCAAGAATTTTAACAAGTTTTTATTTTAAAATCGCTGGAAAAGCCAAGTGTCTTGGTTGTCTTTTATCCCATGGGATGAGAGAGCCCTCAGTCAAATATTTATGCCCAACATGTTAATTTCAACCTTTGTGCCAACGTATATGACTAATAAGAAAATGTGAGAGATAACTCAGACATATAAAATCCCGATTTTCAGTTGCACCTGTGTATCGATGCAAACATCCACAAGTTCACCAAGGAAGATGCTGATAAACCATTGTATTATATGTTGATTGTTAAGGGAATGCTGTGAAGATAAATAGAAAAGCACTCGCGTCCCTATGCCTGAGATAGAGAGCTCATGTGCCTAAGTATCGAAGGATTTTAGCATTCGATGGGCATTCAAGTTTTGAAGGAAAGATGGATCACATTGTCTATATTATATGTGGATGTGCACTTCTTTGACATCGGTGAATATCATCTGATAATTTTCTTGCATAGTCAAAGTTTGGGTTCGCAAGGATGGAGGTTTTTGGCACTAATATTATCAGCTCAGATATGCTTTTTCCGAAGCATGAAATTAAGTGAAATGAAAAGTTTGCTAATTTGAAAAAGGATATTGATGCTATTCAACCAAAATAAATAACACTTAGTGGATTAACACAGGGTCAATCGACTCAAATTGCTCAAAATGGACCACACATTTAGCAGAGTCTTGAGGAGCTGGAGAATTTAAAGGAAACTCTTAACCAGAGTATCCAAGAGAGTAAGGATACACAGACTAGAAAAAGTGTCCATCCTTCATATTTAAGCAAAAATCACATGGATAATATTAAACTCATCAACAAGTGACAAAGCATTTAAAAACATGGGATTCACATCCTATTCTAAATAAACATAAAGATAAGATAACAGTTATTTTGGGTCAAAGAAATCAAGCAGTTCTCGTAGTCCAGTATCAGAAAAATCAGTATCAGTTCCATATTTCCAGTGATTCAATGAGTATTTTTGGGCAACATTTAAGCATCCAATGATACATGTGGTAGATAATTTCTAGCATTTCAGTAGAATTTGAGTGCACAGTCTACAACAAAAGAAGAATGTTTGTTAGCATCCTTCCAAGTAATTTGTCAACCAATTAATGAATTGCAAGTCGAGAAGGTCAACAACAAATCCCAGATTATCAGGCATTCAACCAGGAGTCGAAGGATCGGCTGGCAGTTAAACAGAGTCTTTCCATATTTTTTGTGATTAAAATAGATATCATTTATTATGTCTATGACATCTTATAACAGATTTGGGCATATTAGTCTGTCGGTGCAAGTAAATTTTTTCAGATGGGCAAAATTTCCCAAAGTTGAATTCGAAATGTTGCCTCGTAGTTTGGTGCAGGGGTTTTGCTCACCGCGTATCCCCGCACCTGTCCTTGCTCGTACGCCTGGGCCAGCTTGAGTCACTGTCATGGCGTGTTGTTTCCAATCTTCCAATGGCTCTTTCTGTGTCCTTGCCTTGCTTTTTTCGTTACCGTTCAGCTGTTTCCGTCAAGTTCTTTCAAATGTCTTTGTGTTCTTGCCTCATTGATATGATGGAGAAGAGATACATATATTATCATGCAATGTAGAGGAAGATCTGTTACAAGCCATTGACAAAGAGGAAGAAAAAAGACTTATTTCCATAAAAAAACATTTGGAGACGATGAGTACGACGACCAATCTCCCATCGAGCAGGTAGCACTCAGTGTGCCAAAGACGAACGCTCCAGGCATTCCTGTCATGACTTTCAGTAGGTGGGTTCTTTGAATTGTGTTGCGCTTCATATTATTGTTTCTCAATCAGTTATTTGGGTATAGAAGAGAACCTCTCACGATTACTGCAATCTTTACTCAAATTGTAGTCGTTCCTCTTAGCCAACTAATGGCAGCAACCATAAACAGGAAATTTTGTTGTTGTTGCAGGGAGAAAATGAGAGTTCTCGTTAAATCCAATGCCCTTTAATATGAAGGGGCATGTTCTTATAGAAATTTTTGCCAATACAGGGGCTAAAAGTGTGCAGGTTATTCATATTGTCAATTTAGTTAAGATATCTACAAGGAAATAATCAATTTTTTTGTTGCTTTTCTCGTTGTCATGAAAACCCACATTCTTTTTGACCATTTTGGCCCTAATTTTTTGTGAAGCTTAAATTTCCAAGGTTTGGTTGTCTGCAATATTGCTCCGTGTTTTGGATATGCAAATAGTGGGGTTTATATGGGCAAGGATCTTTAAAATATTTAGCATGCCACTATGTGTTGGCTTGCAACCCTTATTCAGATTTCTCGGTTCAGGCATGGATTTAAATTTCATTATTAGATGAAAATCTCCAAGACTTCACATACGTTTATGTGGAATTTTATTGCTATAGTCTCTATTTGTTCAAATTCTCAGGTATAAACATTCATAAATCTAATTGGTTTGAGCATAATAGTTTTACTTTGTTTATTTATTTTTATTACAAAGCTCTGCATGAGAAGGAGAGGCCAAAGGGAAGGCATAAGTGAAACCAGTGCTTGGTAATAACCATTACGTGTAGTTTCACCTATTTTATAGTGCTTGGATGTCTATTTCCCATGAGGACATCCCTGTCATGGATTTGCTGGATCTTTCCCAATTCTAGTTCGGCATAGCAGCTGGGATTAGCACTAAATGATCTTCGCATGGGTAGCATAGCTATAAATCGGTCCACAATTTCTTCTTACTTGTGAACCCTTCTTTCCAGCCCTTGGTTTGCAGTAACCAACATGGTAGTTGGATTTCTGTTGGTTATTGATCACTTGTTTTATCACCAGTGTTCTTAGTATAAGGAATGCATATTTAATTTCTATGATTCATCGTATATGCTTTATCCTAATTGCTTATTATATCTGCTTGGAGACAACAGAGGCATTCGCCTTGGATGCGCAGGGAGCTGAAGTACGTGACCCAACACTTTCGGTACACGTTTTTGAGTGAGAAGCTGAAGAGAACAATAAGGTATTACTATTCTGGTTGGAGGACATGGGAGGCCGTTGACATCCAACTGGCATGGTGATGTTACAAGACAACATTGGCTGCTTCTGGTTCCTTGCTCACCTCCCTCTCTTTAATTCGTAATATTTCTAGGGCACTCAGGGTGAACTCATGCAGATAAGTTAGCCCCCTGGCTATGTCCACTGCAATCTTGTACCGCTCGGGCCATGGAATCCATGTTGATCTGTTGGGATTGAAGAGGCAGTCGACCAGACTATCGTTCTCCATTAAATCAGAAACAAGAAACTCCTCTCTAACATGCTCGCCTTTGTCTAATTCAACGCAATAGCCTCTGAGAGGAAGCAGGTTGGTGTGCTTAATCCTGTTGATCACATGTAATTCATGGCTAAAATACGTGTCTCCTTTGATCTTTGTGGAGTATTTTAATCTCTTCACGGCTATCCATGATGCATTTGATGGGGTTCTCGGGTATAGAGTGTTGAAACCTCCTTCACAGATCACGTTCAACGCCGCAAAATTCCCCGTGGATTCTTTGATTTCCAGAGACGGGACTTTCGCCTATTTAAACACAGGCAGATGCTCAATCCAACGATGAGTATTGCTATCCCAAGAATAGTAATAAGGAAATAGGGTTTCATAAATCTATATCTTTTGTTAGGCTCGGTTTCCAATTTCGTTAAATTATTTGCATTCTTAAGGCAGAAATTGGTATCCTGGCCGAGATCGTCATAATAATTGATGCCTTTGCTCACATATATCATCACAAACAATGGGAAATTCAGTTGATGCCTTTGCTCACATATATATAGTTGATGCCTTTGCTCACATATATCGCCATAATAATTGATGCCTTTGCTATTTTGTGTTGCATGAAGCTTGGTTCTGAAAATGGGATTAACTATTGTGTAGGGAATTTATATTGTATTATGGACCTTTGTTGGATCAACAAGAGGTTTTCTAGCGTGAGTTTCCTATAAGCCTATATAAGTGGATAAAAAGACTTGCATAAGCCCCAGAATTGGAGAACAGGTGCAAGAAAACTATTCAATGGACTATGTTGGTACCAAAATCTGCCCCATCAAAACTTTTAGATTCTGACAGTGCGCAAGTAAAGAAGCACACCAATTTTCAGTGTCGGAACGTTTACAAGTATTTCCGCCAAAGCCATGAGTGTTCTAGCCAACGTGGTAAGTTCTCTTCACGTCAAATCTTCAACCTGGTAAAGTCTTGTGATTATCCTCACTTTTCTCTACCATATGCCTTTTTTTCTTTGAGTCATGGTCAAATTCCACATTTGCTTTGTCCTCAATTCTTTGGTCTCCACAATTATGTCTAAAAACGCCAAATTGCCTTCACCTTTAAAAAATAAACCAAAATCTCTCTCATAACCAACTTTTATTTTTTTTCCAGATTCTCATATCTTTTTTATAAAGTTTATTAGTCTTCATGATCAATAACATTCTCAAAGGCATGAAATATACATTTTTAATAATTTAAAATATTTTAAATTATATGTTTAAAAGGGTCTAATGTATATTATTATTTTTATTTACCTTTTAAACCATATCCTTTGTAAACCTTACATTGAAATAATCTTTATGGTTAAAAGGAAGTTTTGAAAATCAATAAAAACAAGTGAAATTAGCAACAAAGCTGCTTATTACCTGCTTATTAAGAAGATAATAAAATAATAACAAAATTTACAAATAAATAAATAAAATTTACTTTTAATAATAAAAACAATTTGTAAAATAAAAAATGTTTTGTTGTATGCTAAAGATATATAGCTCCTTAACAACGAGATAAAAAGTAGTAATAAAACTAACTTATAAATAAATAAAAATATCTTAGATTGATAGTAAAAATAACTATTACAAAAATGTGGTTATATACTAAAATTATATAGCACAATATTATAGTAATTTGTAATTCCAAGTAATTATATATCTGTTATAAAATTTCTTGGATTGATAGTAAAAATAACTATTACAAAAATGTGGTTATATACTAAAATTATATAGCTCAATATTATAGTAATTTTGTAATTTCAAATAATTATATATCTGTTATAAAGTAGGCTATTAATATTGTTATTATTATTATTTGCATATATTTAATAAAAATTCAAATAAGTTTAATTCTAATAAGTAAAAGCTTAAAAAATATTAATAAAGATTTTACAATTTAATTAATAATGTTTTACAATATATTAAAAATGTTTTAGAAAAATGTTTATAAAAATATAGTATTGATTATATATTGATGAGTACCATAAATATATTACCACAATATATAAGAGTGATTAAAATTGGTTCTGAACCGGAGGAAAAAAACCTAGCTCTACAACTAGGGTTTTGAAAGTCGACTCTCGTCGAAGTTTTCTGGCGGCCATGGATCCTTCCATGGCCGATCCACTCCTCTCCTGCGTTGGCTTCCTGTCATAGGCCGACGTATGGTTTTTTCCACCTTGGAGCGTCTGCTATTGACTTGGCGCGGCGACCCATTGGGGGCTGGCTTCTTCGGCTTACCAGTGGCGGCGGCGGAAGCGTTTGTGATGGATGCTGGTCCGGGGCGAGGCGTTTTCGGCGGAGATGGTGGCGGCTGCGAGCAGGAGAGCAGGGTTCCTGTCCCCGTAACCTTGCAGGTCGCTGTTCGACGGGGCCATAACCAAGCTCGTCAAGATGGTGGCGGCTACGAGCAGTAGAGCAGGGTTCCATTTTTAAGCTCAGCTTTGCAGGCTTCGGCATCGGCGGCTCGATCTCGCCCTTCATTCTGCACCAAAAAAAGGGGAAAATGTCCCCGTAACCTTGCAGGACGCTGTTCGACGGGGCCATAACCAGGCTCGTCAAAGCTCAACTTCGGTGGCGGTCGACATGGGGAGCTCCGTGCTGTCACGGCTTGATTTTTCGGCGTTCGGGGGTGTTCATCACAGCCGCTTGTGGCAATACATTCATATCAAGGATTCTGGGAGGGTTTTTTTACCATTGGCTTTTTCTTGATGTTTTGTGCCTCTCAGGCTGACGGGAGGTTCTCTGCTGTTGTTTCTTGGAGGCCAGCGGATATTGTTCTGTCGGTGGAGGCGGTTCTTGAGGGCTGCGGTCGGGATGAGCTGTGTTCTTTCTGGTTTGTGGATCGTGGATATGATCGGTTTTCTGCTCATTGTTTACAGGGCTTGCTGCCTCTTCTGGGTGCTGCTCACTATATAGTCGCTGCCTTCCTGCTCGCTGCAGGGAGCTCTGTCATATCCCTCTTTATTGAGGCTGGACTGCCTTTGCTGATGGGAGGTAGGCGGATGCGTACGGGAGTGGAGCCTGAGGAGTGGAGGCAGATCCTGGGAGCTGTGGATCTCTTATGTGGTTCTGGTTTTTGGTGGGTTGGAAGCCTGTTTTAATTCACTGGTGTTCTATTTTTTTTTGGGCGTTTGAGGGTTTGTTCCCGAGCCATGGGAATGTAAATATGTGACAATGTAGGGATCTATGTGATCCTATTACATGTGCAAAATGTAATTTTGATCATCTTTTTGAAATAAAATTACAGACTTTTTCCAAGGAAAAAAAAATATTACCACAATATAAATATTTCAAAATGAATAAAAATAACATTTTATTAATTATAGATTGTTTTAATATTAATGTTGTAAAGATAATAATAATGAAACATTCTTATTTAATTGTATATAAAAATATAGTATATGTTTTATTGTGTAATATGAATATTTAAAAATGATAGAAATTAATTATAATAAAAGTAGATTATATTATCAACTAATTATGAATTTAACACATTAATCATATTCCTTCTCGCATCATAAATATATATATTTTTTACTTGTAAATTAAAAATATATATTATAATTCTTTTTAAAAATATTATATTTTTAAAACATATGAAAAAATTAAATGTATTAAATTAACTAATAAATTACCATACTAAATTACTAAGGAATTTATTAGTATTAAAGATCATAATTTTCGTTGTCCTTTACAAAACAAGTAAACTTTAATCCTTCATTTTAGATTCAATAATTCTACATGCGAAATCGATTATATTGAGAATTAATAAATTTATCAGCTAGGCTTCCGAGTAATTTATAATAAACATTAAAATAAATTTAGCAACCATCTCACTGAGGACATGTGATTTTCATCCGAGGTATTTAATATAAAAAATTCATATGTACAACATGAATTGACAGAGCGAGCGAGTTACCGCTGAATATTTCATTGAAATGATTAATTTATTTTATAAAATTATTCAAGGATGGTTGTACAAAACTTTATTACATGTCACTAAAATATTAAAAAATTAAAACAAATAATTAAGAAAAGGACACATGGTTATTGTTTATTTTTATGTTATTTTTATTATTTTTAAAATAATTTTTATATCTAATAATAGTACACAAAACTAGATAAAATTAGTCACATCAAAAATATTAACCAATTATTAAATAAAAATTTAGTTTTTAAAAATTTAAAAATTAATTTTTAATTTTTATGATATTTAAATTAATATATAATATTTAGAAAACTTTAATAAACTTAAGAATTTTTTTTTTAAATTTCCTATAAATTAATAAGAAGTCAAAGCAAATTGACAAAAAAATCGATTACTATATTACTTTGCCTGTCGGCAGGTAATAATAATATTGAGTTTTTGTCTTTTACCCATATGCCAAACTCAAACTCCATCTAGTAATTTACCTTGTCGTGTTTTGCGAAAGTTATTTTGGCTTTGGTCATCGAGCCCACCATTAAGTTGTCATCCAACCATACGCCCAACCAAACCTTAATCATACACGGATGTAGTGTCGAGCATACCCTATGAGAGAGGGAGTTGTATAAGGGTTAACTAAAACGCCTTTCACTTGTCAAGCAATTTCCAACAAGAATTTTAACAAGTTTTTATTCTAAAATCGCTGGAAAAGCCAAACGTTTTGGTTGTCTTTTATCCTATGCGATGAGAGAGCCCTCAGTCAAATATTTATGCCCAACATGTTAATGTCAACCTTTGTGCCAACGTATATGACTAATAAGAAAATGTGAGAGATAACTCAGACATATAAAATCCCGAGTTTCAGTTGCACCTGTGTATCGATGCAAACATCCACAAGTTCGCCAAGGAAGATGTTGATAAACCATTGTATTATATGTTGATTGTTAAGGGAATGCTGTGAAGATAAATAGAAAAGCACTCGCGTCCCTATGCCTGAGATAGAGAGCTCATGTGCCTAAGTATCGAAGGATTTTAGCATTCGATGGGCATTCAAGTTTTGAAGGAAAGATGGATCACATTGTCTATATTATATGTGGATGTGCACTTCTTTGACATCGGTGAATATCATCTGATAATTTTCTTGCATAGTCAAAGTTTGGGTTCGCAAGGATGGAGGTTTTTGGCACTAATATTATCAGCTCATAAATGCTTTTTCCGAAGCATGAAATTAAGTGAAATGAAAAGTTTGCTAATTTGAAAAAGGATATTGATGCTATTCAACCAAAATAAATAACACTGAGTGGATTAACACAGGGTCAATCGACTCAAATTGCTCAAAATGGACCACACATTTAGCAGAGTCTTGAGGAGCTGGAGAATTTAAAGGAAACTCTTAACCAGAGTATCCAAGAGAGTAAGGATACACAGACTAGAAAGAGTGTCCATCCTTCATATCTAAGCAAAAATCACATGGATAATATTAAACTCATCAACAAGTGACAAAGCATTTAAAAACATGGGATTCACATCCTATTCTAAATAAACATAAAGATAAGATAACAGTTATTTTGGGTCAAAGAAATCAAGCAGTTCTCGTAGTCCAGTATCAGAAAAATCAGTATCAGTTCCATATTTCCAGTGATTCAATGAGTATTTTTGGGCAACATTTAAGCATCCAATGATACATGTGGTAGATAATTTCTAGCATTTCAGTAGAATTTGAGTGCACAGTCTACAACAAAAGAAGAATGTTTGTTAGCATCCTTCCAAGTAATTTGTCAACCAATTAATGAATTGCAAGTCGAGAAGGTCAACAACAAATCCCAGATTATCAGGCATTCAACCAGGAGTCGAATGATCGGCTAGCAGTTAAACAGAGTCTTTCCATATTTTTTGTGATTAAAATAGATATCATTTATTATGTCTGTGACATCTTATAACAGATTTGGGCATATTAGTCTGTCGGTGCAAGTAAATTTTTTCAGATGGGCAAAATTTCCCAAAGTTGAATTCAAAATGTTGCCTCGTAGTTTGGTGCAGGGGTTTTGCTCACCGCATATCCCCGCACCTGTCCTTGCTGGTACGCCTGCGCCAGCTTGAGTCACTGTCATGGCGTGTTGTTTCCAATCTTCCAATGGCTCTTTCTGTGTCCTTGCCTTGCTTTTTCCGTTACCGTTCAGCTGTTTCCGTCAAGTTCTTTCAAATCTCTTTGTGTTCTTGCCTCGTTGATATGATGGAGAAGAGATACATATATTATCATGCAATGTAGAGGAAGATCTGTTACAAGCCATTGACAAAGAGGAAGAAAAAAGACTTATTTCCATAAAAAAACATTTGGAGACGATGAGTACGACGACCAATCTCCCATCGAGCAGGTAGCACTCAGTGTGCCAAAGACGAACGCTCTAGGCATTCCTGTCATGACTTTCAGTAGGTGGGTTCTTTGAATTGTGTTGCGCTTCATATTATTGTTTCTCAATCAGTTATTTGGGTATAGAAGAGAACCTCTCACGATTACTGCAATCTTTACTCAAATTGTAGTCGTTCCTCTTAGCCAACTAATGGCAGCAACCATAAACAGGAAATTTTGTTGATGTTGCAGGGAGAAAATGAGAGTTCTCGTTAAATCCAATGCCCTTTAATATGAAGGGGCATGTTCTTATAGAAATTTTTGCCAATACAGGGGCTAAAAGTGTGCAGGTTATTCATATTGTCAATTTAGTTAAGATATCTACAAGGAAATAATCAATTTTTTCGTTGCTTTTCTCGTTGTCATGAAAACCCACATTCTTTTTGACCATTTTGGCCCTAATTTTTTGTGAAGCTTAAATTTCCAAGGTTTGGTTGTCTGCAATATTGCTCCATGTTTTGGATATGCAAATAGTGGGGTTTATATGGGCAAGGATCTTTAAAATATTTAGCATGCCACTATGTGTTGGCTTGCAACCCTTATTCAGATTTCTCGGTTCAGGCATGGATTTAAATTTCATTATTAGATGAAAATCTCCAAGACTTCACATACGTTTATGTGGAATTTTATTGCTATAGTCTCTATTTGTTCAAATTCTCAGGTATAAACATTCATAAATCTAATTGGTTTGAGCATAATAGTTTTACTCTGTTTATTTATTTTTATTACAAAGCTCTGCATGAGAAGGAGAGGCCAAAGGGAAGGCATATGTGAAACCAGTGCTTGGTACTAACCATTACGTGTAGTTTCACCTATTTTATAGTACTTGGATGTCTATTTCCCATGAGGACATCCCTGTCATGGATTTGCTGGATCTTTCCCAATTCTAGTTCGGCATAGCAGCTGGGATTAGCACTAAATGATCTTCGCATGGGTAGCATAGTTATAAATCGGTCCACAATTTCTTCTTACTTGTGAACCCTTCTTTCCAGCCCTTGGTTTGCAGTAACCAACATGGTAGTTGGATTTCTGTTGGTTATTGATCACTTGTTTTATCACCAGTGTTCTTAGTATAACGAATGCATATTTAATTTCTATGATTCATCGTATATGCTTTATCCTAATTGCTTATTATATCTGCTTGGAGACAACAGAGGCATTCGCCTTGGATGCGCAGGGAGCTAAAGTACGTGACCCAACACTTTCGGTACACGTTTTTGAGTGAGAAGCTGAAGAGAACAATAAGGTATTACTATTCTGGTTGGAGTACATGGGAGGCCGTTGACATCCAACTGGCATGGTGATGCTACAAGACAACATTGGCTGCCTCTGGTTCCTTGCTCACCTCCCTCTCTTTAATTCGTAATATTTCTAGGGCACTCAGGGTGAACTCATGCAGATAAGTTAGCCCCCTGGCTATGTCCACTGCAATCTTGTACCGCTCGGGCCATGGAATCCATGTTGATCTGTTGGGATCGAAGAGGCAATCGACCAGACTGTCGTTCTCCATTAAATTAGAAACAAGAAGTTGCTCTCTAACATGCTCGCCTTTGTCGAATTCAACGCAATAGCCTCTGAGAGGAAGCAGGTTGGTGTGCTTAATCCTGTTGATCACATGTAATTCATGGATAAAATACGTGTCTCCTTTGATCTTTGTAGAGTATTTTAATCTCTTCACGGCTATCCATGATGCATTTGATGGGGTTCTCGGGTATAGAGTGTTGAACCCTCCTTCGCAAATCACGTTCAACGCCGCAAAATTCCCCGTGGATTCTTTGATTTCCAGAGACAGGACTTTTGCCTATTTAAACACATTTAAACACAGGTAGATGCTCAATCCAACGATGAGTATTGCTATCCCAAGAATAGTAGTAAGGAAATAGGGTTTCATAAATCTATATCTTTTGTTAGGCTCGGTTTCCAATTTCGTTAAATTATTTGCACTCTTAAGCCAAAAATTGGTATCCGGGCCGAGATCGTCATAATAATTGATGCCTTTGCTCACATATATTATCACAAACAATGGGAAATTCAGTTTTCCTCCAGATCCTTCGATCAACGAACCGAGTGCTATGGCCATGGCACTTAAGCATCTATTGCACTGAAAATATGTCGCGCGAGATCCATTACAGTAAAGCTTCATGCCGGACGTATCCACCCTACTCTCAAAGATCCTTAGATTGTCAATACCAAGGTAGGTACCTGAATCGAAGATGAAGCTTTCAGACCTCGCATTACAGCTCCTAAACATCTCGGCTCCTTTCCCGGTCTGGACTTGCAGTTGCCACTGGAATTCATAAAAACATAAATCCGTTGTGTGGTTGGTGGGCAAGATGAAGGAACTGGTGCTGTGCATCCATGAAAAGTGGAGGATCTTGATTAAATCGTTGATGCCTTAGCAACAATGAGATTTCTCTGGCCTAGAACATTGTCGAAGCATCAATGGGTGAACGTCAAGCTCTACACTTATCTTTAGTGGATAATATAGTGCCAAATATCCAACCCCATCCCCATCTTCGAATGAAATGCTAAATGCCTCTGCCATAATTGATGCCAAAGGAAACAAAAAAATAACCCAAAACAAGAAGCTCTGCACAACTTTCCCGGAATTCATACTAACACGGAGATTCATAACAGGAGATTACAATTACATGACTCATATTTTTTAAATGAAGGTTGTCTTGCCTCTTCTATTAAGTGAATCTATAGGGCACAATAAATGGATTCAATATTGAAGAAATCTGCTTATGGTGGCATAATTCACCAATCAACAAAAGCCTGGGAGATGATGCAAAATTCGGCGGGATGTGAGATGTTATCGGAAATTACCAACATCTGCCACAAGGACCATCTGCAACATGTAGAATAACTGTTCTGTGCTGGGTACTCCTTTATCTCCTATACAACGTTAGGGCCATTGTTGCATATAGACGTTTGAACGTCCATTGTATGTGTCTTAGCGTTGGAACCACGATCCGGTCTGTTTTTCAAGTCTCATGGTCTCCAAGGGGGTGCAAAAAGCGCCCAAATTAGAGTGGGATTGTTAATCCCTTGCTAAACCCATACTCATGGTAGTGTATTGATGCCCTGTAATAGTGTAGCAAGAAATGCCTTGAGAGAATGGCACATTGAAACATAAATGCATCTGCAGCATTGGCTCTTATATCGTATGGTGGTTAGTTATGAAAGGTATGGTTGGCTTTTCTTTTTCTCACCACAATGATGATTGCATGCTTTGCATCTTCACAACTTTGCAACGAGGCTTACGGGGTGTTTGTGTTGGGACAACGATGGGAACCTTCGTGCTTTGGCTCAACATAAATTTCTTGGTGACAGCGCCCAGGGATAGTTTAATGGGGTTGAAGAGTTTGGAAGAGTGCAAGAGTTTGCAAGAGCCAAGGCACTAGAGAAATCCTCCACCTTATGCATATGTAATCTCTATTTCCTACTCTGTCACGGACATTGCCGCATACGGCTCTTGTTTTTAGATAGACCCGATTCCCAAATGCTTGCAATAACTTGTTCTTTATATTTTCTTTATAAAAGCTTACCATTTTGAATGTAAAAGGGGTTCCAATAGAGAGGCTGTGAGATTGAAAAGTGTTAGGGAGTGATTATTCTAAAAAGCATGAAGACATACTCTGTAATTTCGTTTGGAGACTTACAATCTGAATATGAGATTTCATCTTCTATGAGTCAAGTTCTAGCTTTCTTTTTAAATTTGAATGTTGTGTAGTTATGTTTAAACTGGTCTTAGTTATGGATTCTTGAGCAACAATGTTTTTGTTGTGATTGCCCATGCTTAGATTTAGTATCTCAGATTCCATGATTAGAATGTTTTTTTGAACATAGTCTTTTATGTTAATGTGTGAATGAACAGTCTGTTCCATATGTTATCAGTAGCTTTGAACCCGAGGCATCTTTGATATCATTCATGTTTCAGTCCAGTTATCCAGTGCTATTCTCAGAATCTGATGTTATCAGTGGTCTTATGCTTTCTCTATTTTGTAAACCATTTCTTGCACTTCATCCCTTGCTAGAGGTGAAGAAATTGTTCATTGAGGAGTTTTAGATACCAAAGTTAGAACAATGGGAAATTATGGATCTGAAAGAAATTAAACAATATGAGGGAGAGTCATTTTGGGAATATGCTCAGGGATTTAGGGATGTGATTAGTAAATTTTATTTTCCTATTCATGATATGCATCACAAAGAATTGTTTATTCAAGGGGTGCTCCCATTAACCTGAGTCCCTTATCTCAAAAAACTATTGATACTCCTAGAAGTGCATTGGAGCAATCTATGAAGATTGAGTTTGTGGCTAAGTATCCTGGGAGTACTAGGGATTCCATATCTATGGTAGGACCTGATTTTTCACAAGTTCCAAATTAGATACCTATCTTAAATGAAAATATCCAGAATTTGACAATTCTTAAGGTAGATCGAGAACAAGTATGGTGCAGTGGTTGCATGAACGAAGGACATCATGCTTATGAATGCCTAAGGTTGAGAGGGGGGCCTGGTCTCAACTCCACACTAGGACTAAGCCCAACAAATTCCTCAGCATGAGTTTGCAAGTAGGTATCATTAACCCTTTTCATGGACCGGTCCAATATCATGCTTTCCCAAATATGAAAAACTCTCAACTTGGAGAATATTGTGAGATCTTTAAGAGATATGGGCACCCTCCTCGACTGTGTCGGATCTTGCAGGAGTGTTCATCTATTCCTAATATCATACATTATGAATTGTGTGGATCTACTACCCACAATATGGATAAATGCAATGCCTTAGATGTGTTGGATGATAGATTAGATCGCTCTACATATCGAGTGTTTGGTAATTCCCCACCTCAAGGAATGGGAGCTAGAGGTCAAGGTCAAGAAGGTGATTACCGAGAAGGGAGAGCAGGCGGCCAAGGTGGAGCAATTCGATGTTACAACTGCAATGAGATTGGCCAAGTCACTAAGGACTATCGCCTGGCCCCAAAATGAGATTTAATAGACTATTGCAAAATGGGAAGACCGAGTAAGGAACTGACCAACAAATTTGATCAATTCAGAGACTCATGATGGTAATGATAAAATAGTTAGTCTAACCATCAATGCTATCATTTTTGTAGGAGATAAGATGGGTGTTGATCATACTTCCTTATAGATTACAAAGATTCAAAAGGCAGATCCAAAGGTGCCATAATTTGACCCCATTCGATAAAGAGGAATTTTCACAGGTGCCCAAGATATGTTTCAGCATATGGTGGTCCCTTAATCACTCACGTGCTAAACAAGGTAGATCTTAGAATATGGGTCTGAATGTATCCTTAGTTGCGGAAAGAAATTGGAATTGAATCCCAAGGTACTTCTAAGAAACTTATTAGTCTTTGGCTCAATTTATTTACTAATATTTTAGAAGAAGAAGGCTTAACATACAAGTTGTGAAACATTCTTCGAACCCTTGTGGGAGTAGAAGAGGAGGATGACCTGATCTCAACTCACCTACCTGGAAAAAAAAAGGAGAAGGAAGAAATAGACAGGGAGGGAATTCGGGTTAGCTTCTTAGGTAGATGGATATCATATCAAGGATGTCATGTTGGATCTTGGATATGATGCTAAAATCCTTCCTATGAAATCCTAGGAGTCTCTGGGTAGCATCCATCCATTGGTATATTCACCTATCCAATTATGCTTGGCCAATCAATATAGGATCTTTACCATAGAGAGGTTGGATAATGTGGAGGTTGATCTAGTAAGAGTAAAGACATTTTATGACTTTGAGGTGATTGAGATAAAGGATAATACTAATCATTATCTTACATTATTTGGGATAGATTGGGATTTTGAGAATCACACCATCATCAACCTAGAGAATGAAACTATGACTGTCAAAGCAAAAGGAATGAAAGTCACTCAACTATTAGATTCATATCAAGGGCCTCTATGCATAGATACTGTCAATGGAAATATGGAATGAGATGTCTTATATTGGATTTACAAACTAACCAGAGGAAAGAACAGTGATTACATTAACCCCATAGTAGATGGTTCTGTAAGTTAGAGGAGTATTCACTCCTTTTAGAGTGATTTAGATGAGGCTTTGACTGAATGGTAGAATCAAAGACATGACATTTCTTCACGACGTTACACAACCATTGAATATGTCAGATGGATTGGTGTAGAGGTCCAAGACCCTACTCCCATTTATGATGGAGTCTCGAATTTGAACAAATTCCTCACGAAAATGAATAGTAGAGTTACAAAGGAACAAAAGGTCCTTATGTTATATATTGTGCTATGAGTTACTCCCTCAACTTGGTGGGACACTCACAAGGAGGAACTTCTTTTGTGGTTTTCAGTAGAGACAACTGTGATTCATAGGTTTGTTCCATTGCCCGAGTTTGAATGTTTAAATATTTCAGCTAAGACACCTCAAAAATCTATGGTTGTGGAAGTATATAATGGAGATACCGACCCCTTTGTATATGTGGAGCATTGTACCTAACAATAGGAAAGAGAGGTAATACAACCTAAGCTATGGGTCCAAAATTTTATTCATGGTCTAGGCCCTATTCCACAAGCCTGTTATTTACATGACGAAAACTCGAAGGAAGACTAGGGATCGAAAGACATTAAAAACATAGTTTTGTGAAGATTTTTCTTTGGTGGGTAAATTCAATGTAGGTCTTAAATGATTTGAAATTGATTAAGGAAGCCCTATTTACTAATAAGTTGCAGAATGTAGGTAATCCTTATCTCTTTCTATTGCATTAGAAATTGGTTAATTTACAGATCCCTATCAACAAGCTAGAGATGCCACTTTGTTGCATAAAAGTTGACCAAGATGATACTAACCCAGATGATTTGGAGCAATTGAGACATTTAGCATTTAAAGAAATTGAAAGCTCCATAATTGTATGGGAGAAGAAGCAAGTGGATATTGGTACATCATTTACACAACCTCTAAAGTTGTAGATAGTTAACATTGGCGCATAACGGAATCCTAAATTGGAATCTATAGGGTATTACTAGGATGATCCAACTGTATCTGATATTTTTTCTCTTCTTAAAGGATATGAAGACCTGTTTTGAAAAAGTTTCACTAAATTGAAAGGGATTCAAGGAGAATTGGGGGATATGAAGATTGCCCTGAAGCCTAATGCAAAACTTGTGAAGCATCACCCGTACAAACTCAAGCCTAGATTTAAGGAAAAGTTTAAAAAGGAAATTGATTGCATCTTCGCAGTTGGATTGATTTTTCTGTAGATGAATATGAATGGATTAGTCCCACTATGATCCAATGTAAGAAATACTCCGACAATGTTTGGGTTTTTGTTGATTTTCGCAACATTGATTCAACTTATGTTCATGATCCCTTCCCTACTCCCTTCAACGACAAGGTATTAGACCAAGTAGCAGGAAGGAAGTGTAGTCTTTGACTGATGTCTTCTTAGGGTACCATCAAGTTAGAATTGTGGAAGAAGATAAAAATAAGACTACTTTCACAACAAAGTGGGATTCTTTTGCCTCTAATGTAACACCATTTGGAATCAAGAATGCTACTGCAATCTTCTCAAGAATTGTGACCGCTGCAATCAAGGAATTTATACACAAGTTTCTAGACTTCTACATGGATGATTGGACTATTTATAGCCCACTGGAAAAAAACATGCTAGTATCTTAAGGCTAATGTTTGATAGATGTTGTCAGCTTTAAATTTCACTGAAATTTAAGAAATGTGTTTTTAGTGTTCCCCTAGGTAATTTGTTAGGCCATATTGTCTATTGTTATGGAGTTTTAGTTGATCCTATAAAAATTGTTGTTATTGTAAATATTCCACCTTCGACATTAGTTTGGAAGTTTTGTTCTGCCTTGGTACACTTTGGCTATTATAGAAGATTGATCCACAACTATGCTATGATAACAACCCCTTTAGAGCAAATCTTGAAGAATTGGAAGCATTTATTTGGACACCAAAATGTGGTAAGGCCTTTGCACTACTCAAGGAAAAGATGGTGACTCCTCATATCCTTCCCTCCCCTAATTGGAATGTAGAATTTCATGTAGATGTGGATGCATCAGGTATTGCTTTGGAAGTTGTTCTTACACAACCTAGTGAAGGTGACTTTGATCATCCTTTCTTCTTTGCTAGTTGAAATTTATCTCGATCTAAGTGAAACTTTATTACCAATGAACATGAAGGGTTTGCTATGATATATGCATTGTAGAAGTTCTGCCACTATCTATTTGGAGGACATTTCAAGTTTTTCAGTGACCATTGTGCACAAAAGTATTTTGTGAACAAGCTCGTTTTGGAGAGATGCATTTGTAGATGGTTGTTGTTATTGCAAGAGTTCTCTTTTGAGGTAGTAGTGAACCTAGGGAAGTATAACGTGGGATCGGATAATTTATCATGACTATAATTAATTACCAAATGCAACACTGTTGCAGTTTGAGGCCATTCGCAACTATTTGGAGGAGATTGCGCTATTTTTAACCACAAGTTCTGCACTAGAACATTATTTCGCAACTTAGAAACATCATCTAGTAGTTCACGATATATATTATTAGTTGATTGTAGGGAAATTATATAAATTAGGTATTGATGGGATCTTTTACAGATGTGTCCTAGATGATGAACACCAGAATATATTATGGGAATACCATGTAGAGTTGTAGGAGTACATGCTAAAAGTGTTAGGAACCCATATCTTTACTTTGTTAGTATGTTGTTGTTGGACGCATATGCTTTGTAAGTCGTCCCGTAGTATTTGTTGATCAATAGTTTGTGTTATTGTTGTTGGCGCATATGCTTTGTAAGTCGCCCGTAGTATTGTTGATCCATAGTTTGTAACGGCCCATGGTTTCGACCCATAGTATTGGCGCCTAGAATTAGTATATAAGTGTGTGTTGAGACCTATGAAGGCACGGTGAAGTTATTTGTATTGAGCTTGCTCAAAGGAGGTTGCCCCCTCGAAGTGGCCTGTGATCAATACAAAAGTGATTCTGAGTTCTATCATTTCTGCTATTTCACGTATTCTTGTTAATTAATTGTTGCAGGTGCCTCACAAAAAGAAAATGTATAGGTAGGAAGATATTACATGCTAGATTATGGTGGCCAACAATTTTTAAGGATGTTGAGGATTACAATTGAGCTTGCAATGGATGTTAACGCATTAGGATTCCATCTCAATGGGAGGATATTCCTTTCCATCTTGTTCGTGCTTTACAATCATTTGAGAAATGAGCAGTGGATTTTATTGTCCCTATTAATCCATCCATAAGACATTCAAAAGCCACTATATTATTACTGCAACAAACTACTTGACTAAGTAGGTTGCTGCTGAACTCGTGAAGAATTTTTATTTGAGAATATTATTTTTTGATTTGGATGTATTAGGACTATTACTAGTGACCCGAGCATGCCTTTCATGAGTAGTGTAATTGCCACATTGACACAAGAATTCCTTATATAACATCATAAGGGCAGTCCCTATCATCCTCAAGGAAATGGACCGGTAGAATATTTTAACAAAATTCTAGAGACTGGATTAACTAAGGTTTGCTCCACAAATAGAGACAACTGGGATGAATGTGTACCTATGGTATTGTGGGCCTATCGAACTACTTCGAAGAGGTTTCCTAAGTAAACTCCATTCCAGTTGTTCTATGGGAGAGAGGCTATGGTTTCTATTGAATTTTTTGTCCCTAGTCTTTGTATAGCCCATGATACACATATGATCGAGGAGGAGTCAGTTGTGGAAAGATAAGTATAATTGATACAATTGGAAGAATCCACTTTTTTAGCATATTTTCGTGCAACGATGGACAAATCAAGACAAAAAGCGTGGCATGATCGTCACATCAACACTGAGAATTTGTCCAATGGTGATTTGGTGCTTACTTGTGGTAGTAAGTATCTTAAGAATTCATGTAAACTTTAGATGCACTAGCTTGGCCCATTTATTATTGAGGATCTTAGAGATTACGATGTTGTCCACCATGCGTAACTTGATGGCGTCCTCAAACCAGGATGGGTAAATGGTGCTCACATGAATCCATATAATTCAACTCATTGCCTTCGTTTTTGGGGCACTCCTGTTAGATGCAATGGGGTAGGGTAGGTTTTCGGCTTGTATTGTTTTTTTTATGACGTTATGAGTCAGTTAGTTAGTTGAGTCATGTCGTTTGTTCAAAATGACATGCCAAGAATTCCAATAGTGTCTAGTTAGTGTGTTTTCAGCGTTGTCTTTGTGGTTCATATTAGGTAAATTGTTTGTGGTTTGGGGAGATGCCGGTACTAAGATATATCAATATTTAGGGTTTAAATTGGGTTTGGCATTCAAGTCATCAGTCACGCACTCAGAACCTATCATGTGGGTGAATTCAGGGGTTTATCAAATTCTTTACTTGGTAATTAGACATGTTTCAAGGGCGTTGGGTGTAAAATTATCGTTAAAGGTCCCTGCATTAATGGCTACTAAGTTTGGTATCTTCTGTACATTTCATTAAATAAACTTGTCAAGTCTTATCATTAACACACATGAATGGTTAAAACTCCTTAATTTCACCTAGGTATTCACTTTGTGTTTTTGTAGCCACTAATCATCTCACTAGAGCCCTCTAAGATTTCCGCAGAGTGTAGCTGAGCTTCTAATGTGAGATCCAGACCAATAATTTAGTTTGTGTATCATTGATGTTCAATGGCAATGGATAAATATTTGCATGGAAAATATTAAGCTTCGAAGACATCTCCCAGACCAAAAAAATTTGTGCCAACAGACATCTTTGATTCAAGGGTATAGCTTGTGGGTGACTTGCATGGGAAAGTGGAGCTTACCTTGTTGGTAGATAGTGATTTTTTGGATGGTGACATGTTTCACAACATGAATCTAGATGTGTATTTAGATTATGTACCATTGGAAATAGGGAAGTTGGTTATATTTTGGAAACCCTTTTTTGAATCCATGTGCTAGTTAAGTTTGGCAATTTTGAGAGACCTACATATGTTTTGCACCACTAGTGAGATTATGCGGTGCACTAAATTTCTAATCACCAGGGTGCATGGTCACTCCTTATGGCTATACCTAGCCTATTCTATCCATGTCAACGATATCCATCTATAGATGGGCCTGTCCATGGAAAGACATGATGTTTCATTTGCTTTTCAATAGGGTAGCAAGCACAGTGAGAAGAAACATGAGCCCAAACTATATGACCATATGGTAGCAAGTGAGGTGGGCGGGGTGAAATCATATCCTTGATTAACAACTCCTAAGTTTCAATTCGCATGCCACTGATCTCCAGTAGTCATGCGAAAGTATAATAGAGGAGAATGTACCTTGGATGCATTCTCTATGGCTGAATTCTATGTTCATGACATTTAGTTGAATTGGTGTCGATTCCTTCTAAATGAACTCCTTTAGGCCTATGCGAATCCCATTGTTGGATCGTTGTACTTCATATTTGGATATTTGTTGGTTTCCTTTGGCATGTGGAAGTGGCAACCATTTGAGGGTTGACAATTATAGCCAACTTTTGACATTAGGGTTTTAGCACTATGGTTTGAGCCATGGAAAAGTCATGGCGATCCTCAAAATGCTACCTTTAAGGATGCCATGTTTGGGAAGTGGTATGATCGCATGGTTGCAATCACCACCCTGATCCCGAGAATTCCTTAAGCCATTCTCAAAGCACACATAGGTAAAATATGGTTCGACATGGATAGGGACAACATGTTTGTGCACGCCCGTGATACTGATCTTGATATGTTCAAGGATGGCACCCTCCCTTACTATTTAAGTGATCAAATGTTTGATAAGGAGGTCTCACAGTGTTTAGGGGTGCGAAAATAAAAATAAAAATACACAAGGAAACACATATATTATGTCTGAGATCATATCTCAAATTTCATGGCAAAAGTAGATGATGACCACAGAAGAAATTTGCAAAAAAAGGAAGGTTGGAATTGCAAGAGAAGACCTAGAGACAAACTTGGACAAAGATGATCCCGAGGTCCATGTAGTTTTCTCTTCCTCTGATTCTAATTATGCTGAGATATCAGGTAAGGGTACCACATCGAAGAGGCCGAGGGTTTTGTATCCCCTGAGCCCATGCTTGTTAAATATTGCAGTAGGTGGATTGTCCTTAGTGTCTACACTAGCAACAATAATGAATACAACACCTATCATGAAAAATGAGTCTATTCCTCCCATCAATCCTTTCATTCAAGAACTGCAGGAATTTAGGGTGAAGTATGATTTTGGCTTGGTTGATGAGACCCTCCAATCCTTCCAAGATTTTGATAAGTCTACAACTACCATCTAGGACATCGTAATTGAGGATGATAAGCTGGGGACCCTACTACATATGCATGGGATTCCTATCATTCATGAGGTCAAAGATAATTAACTGACTGTGGAAGAACAACTCGCATAAATAACCTAGGATCGAGATTCAGGGACAATTTGGACAACGCCACTCCAAGTGCATACGATGTGGAACATGTAGAGCATGTAGGAGGAGATAGTGGTGGCGAGGACTCTCCACGACCTCCTCATCTACTAGAGACATGGAATTTGAAGCAAGCACCCCTCTTTAGGTGACAATGGAGGAAACAAGCAGGGATGATGTCCTAGAAGTCATTCCTACTAATGTTCCTCCCTCTTCCTCCCTATTATATACTCTATCCATCATGGCGCAATTACATTAGCTTGCACAGGATTTGAAGTGTTGCGGAGCCATGTTGTGGATTTGTCAATAACAGATGATGTTGTGCCATTTTTAACATAGGCTATCCATGACCGGATTTTACAACAACGCCATGCAAGTAATCCACATTTAGAAGAAGAGGTACAGACCTTTGAAAAATCAAATCCATCCATCACTAGTGAACATCCATTAGATTAGACGCCTCTGACTGGTGCTGCCTCTTCTTATGCCAACTTACAAGGATGGTCAACTCCACAAGTTCTCCATATGATGTGTTCTTGCACCTTTGAAGTTGAGGAGAGGATGGTTAAGGTGGAGCTAAAGCAGGAAGCTATGTAGGTGGCATAAAAGTAGATGCAGATTCAATTTGCTGAAGTTGTTGCAGAAAGGGATGCTGAGCACTAGGATAAAGAAGCAACATAATAGGCTCTTACCAATATTTGTTAGAATCTCACAGGGTTGTGGCAAGAGATTTTCCTTCGGAATCTTGAAATGCTAGAGGTGGGTTCCTATGCTAGTTCACAAAAGGGTGTTGAGATGATTTGCTCCTATTGGAATAATTTGCGAGCTCAAGTAGATACTATACACCGGAAGTTAGACATGATTCAAGTCCAGGGGACATAGCGAAGGGAGGAGCTCATGGCTTGGATACCTCCTTTGGTGGTTGAAATCAACACAACTCATGCTCGTCTCCATGAAGCTAGTAGTTGACTAAGGCCATCTTTTATACTTTACAAGAATGGATGGTCCTCTTGTAACAAAGACAGAGGTCTGTCAATGAGTTGCGGGAGAAAATAAGGAAAATGAATTAGGAGGGCCAAGCCATGAGTAATCCCTTGGACCAACAACATAAGTATGAGGAAATTTAGGCTATGAATGACCACTTGGATGCACTCCATGAAGTTGCAGTTGCTGCAAAGAAAACCATATGCGAATTTCGGCAGGTATCTCAATCCACCTACCTTACACTACAACACTTGGAGTCGTTTTCCAATTCCGAGTGGTAAAATTTGGAAAAGCAACAACCTGCAGTGTCAAACAATGAGCAAGCCAAAGCATTCATTGTTGGCACCAATGTTTTTTGGGTAAGTGGAAGGCATTGATGTATAATTTTATCAATTTTTTGGGTAAATCAATGCATGTAGTACTTGAGTTTGCCCCTTCATTTAAAGGATCAACATAGTAGAAGGGTTGACTCATCAATGAGTCAACTATTGTGGTAGGGTCTTGTTCACCCCTTCATTTTCGAAGACCTGGTCATAGAATATATATGGGTAATCAACATAGGAGGAATTGTGCAAGAGGATGTGGCATAGATCAGTTGAATATCAAATACATCCGAATAAAATTAGTTGAGTTGTAACAGTCTTGATGCGGTTATAACCAACCATTGCAATTTGTATAAAATCTCATGAAAAGCTAGGGGTTGTGGTTGGTGGGATAGTGAGGGAATGAATTAGTAATAACGTGAAGGAGTGAGTGTGCGAGTGAAATAAATAAATGGAAACCCATATTTGGGAACTACTATACTGGGAGGGATGTAGTAGTTGAGATTCATGTTGGAGGATATCTATCCCTGGAGATTGCAATAGTCGTGAAATGCTATGTTCTTGTTGTGGCAATGAATAATAAAAAATGACTGTTGCTGGTGCCCCCAAATTTTTGTTGTTGTGTATCTAATGAATGCATGGTGGATAATCTTATGTTTTGATTTAATTCTATTTATATATGAATGGTGTATAATGTTGCACAATGTTTCTTTATTATTGCACAATCTAAGAGAAGGTTGATGTGAGGAACCTGCAATAATTAATTAATGAAAATACACGAGATAGCAGTAATAACAGAACTCAGAATCACTTTATTGATCACAGGCCACTTCGAGGGGGGAAACCTCCTTTGAACAAGCTCAATAAAAGTAACTTCATAGTGCCTTCATTGGCCTCAACACACACTTATATACTAAATCTATGCCCAATACTATGGGTCAATACCATGGGACATATAATACTACGGGACGACTTACAAAGCATATGCGTCCAATACTATGGGTCAATACCATGGGATAATACAAACTATGGATCAACAATTACTACGGGACGACTTACAAAGCATATGCATCCAACAACAATATACTAACAAAGTAAAGAGAAGGGTTAACACGGGTTCCTAACATCCCCTCTCCCTTAGAAAAATCTTTTTCGTCAAAGCTTTAGATGTGGAAATTGTTGCGGAATTTGAAGGAGTGGTTCCCGTGGAGCATCCGCGGGTTGCTTTCCATGCCACTGAATGAATACCTATGTGATAGATTGCGAGAGAAGCTGACGCCATCTGAGTTTTAGGGAGGATTGTGTGAAAGGCTGTAGACGAAGAAGAACCATATCAGCTGCATGAAAAGTGCGCTCAGAACAGTGTTGATCGGCTTGTTGTTGTAGTCGAATTCTTGCCATGTGATGATTGTCCTGCAGAATGAGAAGAATCTGATCGTGGTTTCGAAGAACCGAGTCAATTGCCTGAACTGGGGAACCGCTAAGGGTGTATGGAAGAAGAACTGACAGTTCTTGTCCATAGACTGCTTCATATGGTGTCATTTTAGAGGTCGTATTGTACCACCGGAGCGCTTCAAGGATATCCAAAGAAATAACTGTCCCAATTTGTGGAGGGATAGGCAAGGGTTCGAGCAGTCCCGAAAGGAATGTCGTTTCATCCTTGTTGACCTGCCAAGTATCACAGTCAGCCACCATCTGTTGAGTTGTCATTTTCAGTCCCTGGAAAAAGAAGTTACATTGTTCCCGGTCATACATTTTGAGGAACCCAGAGTGCCTTGCTAATGGAGAAGCAAAAATTTCATAGAAGAGATAGCCCTGTTGAACAGATTCCATCCAATTTGGAATAAGCAGAGAAATAGCTATAAGAGAAACTTGGTAATCAAATGTGCAAGAAGGAACATTTGCCACCAGATTGTCCTTACCCTTCTTGTAAGTGATCACATAGGCATAACTCATGAGTTGGATAACCCATTTCAGGTGTGTTGGGGAGGAGACCCTTTGTGCCAGAAAATTTTCCAGACTCTGGAGATCAGTCTTGATGCAGAAATAATTCCCTAATAGGTATGGTTGCCACTTCTGTACTGCTTACAAAATAGCCATCATTTCCTTTTGAGACATAGATGTAGCTAAATTCTTACCGGAAAGGTCCCTTGAAGGCGGCAAGCCCACTGGTTCAGCAAGGACACCTACATATCTATCCAAGGAAGTAGTGGAGACCGTTGATGGGTGCATCTGAATGGAATGGAGCTGAGCGATGACACCATGTGAATTCTTCTTAAGGAGCTTTTCCAGGCGATGTGACCTGATGATGCAGAGAGACCCTGGTTGTACGCCCGTAAATTTGTATTGTTTCCCATTGACTGAAAACTTCATCCAAAGTTCAACAAAATTCCATAAGATAGGGCCAAGAGTGCGTAACCATTGAACACCCAAAACCACATCACATCCGCCTAAGGCCAAGGCAAACATGTCAGAACGCAAGTTATAATATTCCATAGAGATACGCACATTGTGGCACTTCCCCTTGCAAGGTAAGGTGCCCCCATTGGCAACCATGACTTCAAAGTTGGAGCAAGGATGAACAAAATAATCAGCCTGTTTGGCGATACTTAGGGTTCTAATATATCAGTGCCCTATATATCCTGGCACATCGCAATGGTGTGTATGGTTATATACAGTGCACTGACAATATACAAATCCAAAAAACATTTATTAAAATTAGAGCACTACAAGCAACATATGTTTGTTTGAACAACATCGTTAGCAATGTGAGCATGTCTTAAAAGCACTGCTAATAGTGTATTACTATTTTTTAGGCGCTTTGGTTACGCTTGTGATTTATTTTGAGAAAAAAATATTTTCTAGTTTTGATCAATACAAATGTGCTTTAATTATTTTTTTAATGTTTTATGTAAGTATATATGTGTCTATGTCTATGTTTCTAAAAAAAATTATATATGAATCACATACAGAAGCGATAAGAGCATCAACAGTACTAGCACCAGTGCCTCGACTAGTACAATGTTGTATGATAGTGGGAGGCCCGAGAGAGGGGGAGGGATTTTCTCCCCCGCCCTATTTATTTTCCATATACATGTGCCATCTTATAAATTGTTGGCCTCCTCAAGTATTACGAGTAGGATATATCGTTGAGCGGTCACTCAGGACTACTAAGGTTGTCGATCCATCATTGGGATCAACATTGATAGGAATTCAAGGTGGGCCCCAATCTGTGATTCCATCCCACAGAGAAGGATATTTATTTCATTACTGGGATATCTAGGAGAGGGGAGTATTTTTCCCATTTCCTTGATGTTCCGCTTCACATTGCAATCGGTAGTCAACTAGTATATGTTTAGAGATATGTTAGTGAGGATGCCACTACCCAAAATTACTTCCAGGTAGCCGACAACCAAATGCACATAGATTCTTTTGGTGCAAAGGAGGTTAGGTGCCTGTCACTTTTGGTCACGGCAATGGCCCACTACACTATTGATGGGAAATGCATTAGTTTCGAGTTATTATATTATGTTGATTCTTTAGTGCAAAGTACATGATGCATTAGGTGGGTTGCCAATTTTTTTTTGTGATGGGTTTGTTTTGGTATGGATCATTGTCACGACATGTTTGATCGGAGGATAGGATTCTGATTTTCTTCTAAGTTTTTTTTTGTTTTGTTTATTTTTTGATAGGTTTTCAATCACTAGGTCATCATTCAATTGCCACCCTCCTAGGTCGATGACTGAGGTGTGGATGCACATGTAGGGGCAGGTGTTCCCAAGAGGGGATAAGCATAGTTCCCATGTAGGATCACCAAAAAGACACTGGAGTTGCTTTAGAGTGAGGATGATCACACCATGGATCTTGTATCGTACCCATAAGTAGGGTTGGATTGGAGAGGATGAGTCAACATCCTATTTACCCAGGATGAGCCAATACATGACAAAGGTAATATTTGTGTTATGTTTTGATTAATCTAGTCATATTTTAATATCTAATTTAATGAATATGTAATTTATTATAACATTTTATTTAAATTGTCTAATTATTGTTTTAGGGAAGAAAACAAAAAGGATGACCATTGAAATCAGATCCTATCTTCAATTGGGAGAAGCAATGAAGTGGGGGGCTAGTAACTGTTAAGAATTCAATATGCTAAGACAGAAAATAGCAGCATTACATTCTATTTCACAATAATAGCATATACAGGATCACTGAAGAAACAACAAGCACAGCATAAACACAAGAGACAGAGATTTATCCTGGGAAACCCTCATGGGGTAGAAAACCCAGCAAAGCTTCCTCAATATAGATGACCAGCAATATACAAAGATGAAACCCTGAGACATGATCTCCTCCTCCACAATAGCAGACCTCTCCTCCACAAGTGCGCTATCCTCAAGTGAGTGTGTGTGTGTAATGAGGAACACACCTCCTCTATTTATACACTACTCTGATATGTATTTTACAGAAGTACATGTAGGCTCGTATTTAACCAATGGGTTAAATACCCCACTACAACTGACTGGGCTGACCCCTCTAGAGTGGTCTAATAACCCTTTGACCCACATAACACATACAGGGCCGACCCCCACTAGGGAAGTCTAATAACCCGAGTTACCACATTCCGACGGAGGAATAAACATCTCCGGATATACAATAAGATCTTCACGGAGGAATGAAACATCTCCGGAATAATAAAGTACAAATATAATATTCTTTGAAGTTACAATATCTCAACAGTAACTTGGGCCTGATTGTAGGCCTAATTCTATTGTCATTAAATTGTATGGTGCTAAATCAACACCTCATACATTTCCCAAATTGTTCATGCTGGAATATGTGAGATAGATGGTGGAGGTGGATGGCCTCCATTTTGTGAAATCTAGGAAGAAGGGCATAATAGTTTTTCCTATAGCCATGGGAGGCTTGTTGTAAATGAAAAAGGGGGCATTAAAGAGGTAATGGAAATTCTTAAAGGGTTGTACTTTCCTTTAGACCAACCCTGGAAGTATGACCCTCATTTCATGATCGGGAAAGAGAAAGAAAGGAAACTACCCAACCCTTAAGATCATGAATCTCGGGCAAAGACTGAAAAGATGGGAAACATATCATTAAAGCAAAATTTGATCCCATTAAGGTGGTTATCTAGGATTTCCCTGCTCCTCCCCCAAAAGTACATGGAGTCCCAATATACTACTCATTATATATGCTAGAGGGAGCAGTGGAACCAAATAATATATGATCTTAGAGTCCCCTACCCAAGAAAGGTATAACGAGTTAATCTAGGACAACTTTAGCAGGCACAAGAGTGGTACCTGGTGGAGAATGGGGAAATACCTTGGCAAAAGAGACATCCCATACCTTGTTATTCCTAAATATGTTGAATTCAATAAATTGTATTATGAGCACCACGATGAAGAAGAAGTATACTTGGGAGTCATGAGTGAGTTACCAGAAGAAGGAATGGGGTAGGTTACACCCATGGAAGAATTGGAAGAAGTTGGACATGAAAGTGGAGAAATGTCAACGGGACTAGTCATTCTACTACTTCTTAAGGAATCGGTTCCCTATTTAAAATCCCTCCCCATCATGAAATCCATGGGACTTTAACAAGAGTAGGGGTAAGAAAAGGTGATTAGGGTATTATAAAAACCCATCCAGGTGGAGAAAATACATTATAGGTTAGGTCTACGAGCCAATCCAAATGCACCTAAGACTGGAGAGAAAGGATTCCATGAGACATTTCACCCTCCAAATCACATAACTCAATAGTGGGAGCATGTTACAGAGATGATCAAATCCTCAAAACCTATTATAAAGGATCAAACTTTAATACAACAAAAATTCCCTCCTGGATTTGAGAAAGAAGAGACCATAGAACATGTGGTTGTGGAAAAAGAGAATGTTGAGACTAAAATATCTCCCATGGAGGAAGAAGTATTGGAACAACCAGTTGTTGAAGAATAAAGTAGAGAAAATCGACCACTGGTGGAATGGAGGATCATGCAAAGTTAACCACCAGCACAAGAGAAAGTATTGATTGAATAATAGGAACAAGAATATCAAGGGAGAACTCAATTTTCTTTCCTAGAAGATATCATTCAAAATGAAACAATTAGTTTTGGTCACGATCTTGCCATTATTATCAATGGTTTAGTAGAAACTTAAAAGAGGAAGACCATCGATCAACCCATGCAGGAGGAACTGGAAAGTAAGGGAGTCAAACTGGGACCCCCATAACCTAATCAAGAAGAGAAAATAGTACAAGAAATCCTACGGATGTTTGGGGACTTCTAACAAGAAGCTGAGCACCTTGAAGAAACCCAACAAGAAGGAAGTGTAGTTCCGCACATTTCATCTATTGCATCCTTTTTTGAATTCACTAACATTTTGTACTATTGTAGCCTCTGAAGGAACATCTAACATGCATGTCACCAATGCTCCATCGAAAACAAGGAAATAGGCCCTGTGGGGAAAGGTTATACAATCTGTGAGCATTAGTGACCTACTCGAGATGTTAAAAGAGGAGCAAAGAAGAAGGGTTGAAGTATGAAAGGAGGTTCAAGGTATGGAAAGATCACAAGTAAGAGCTAGATTGATACCCAAATATCAACAAGTTTGTCATCATTACATTGGAACCCCTATCCCATAAAACATATAAATAAATGTAGCCCCAAGACTAAATAACATTACAAATTACATTGCATACTGCTAATTTGCCTCTTGAATATGATATATCTATGGCACAAGGATCGAGCAATATTGTATCTAGAAAATACCTCTAGGTGGAATCATATAGTGAAGACTACAGAAAGAAGCTCGAATACATCTACATAAAGAACCAATTTGTAAATTCCATTGTGAAGGCTCTTGAAAATGAGAAAGACAAACTTCAGCATAAAATAATGGTGATGGGAAAAGGGAAATAGGAATCAGTATAGGACATTGCTTTTCTCGAGGAGAAATACGACAAGTTAAGAGCGTTGAAATATTCAATGATGGCTCAGGCTCTCCCTATCATTCAATAGATAATCGATGACCATCAAAAGCTCACTTAGGAGCTAAACATTTTGAGAAAGGAAAATGCTTCCATGTCTGCACAAACTATCGTAATGGATCAGAGAATTAAGGAGTTAGAAGTAGACAAAGATTCGATTGGAGAGCTTAGTTTCCAATTGAAGGAGGCTAACACAAAACTTGATTCTTTGAAACATTAGCTTACAGAAGCAAACAAGGATTTGAACTTGGTATCCTCTAGAAGTCAACAAGTTACTCTGACAGAGTCTATATCAATTTTGGAGAAGAGGATTGAACAAATTAAAAAATTGAACACAATGGAGTACCAAGGCATCAAACAATGCTATAAAAGTAATGACAGTTGAAGATTTGGCAAAAAAAAGGAAAGACACTCTAAAGAAGCATGGAGAAAAGCTAAGTGCAACAAAAAAAAAGTACATGAACAAATAATATAAATTACTGCACTCGAGGAGGAGATACACCCCTGGAAGGACAGGCACAAAGAAGCACTAATAGAGGCAAGAATGGTGAGGACAATAACATACATCAAGAGGACAGTTTGGACCAAGGTGGCCAACAATTTTATAGCCTTAAGAAACCACCTCCAATTCTACTTAGAATTTTACATTATTGATAATGAGGTGGTGATATATTTGAAAAATAATTGAGGCATAAAGTCTAGCTACAAAATTTCTAAGGTGTCCAAAAAGAGTAATAAACTCCTCATACATTGAAAAAATGAAGCTGTTAGGGATCAACGATAGGAAAACTATGTATATGGATATAGAGACTAGCTTAAATAAATTCAACAACATGAAGACTATTAAAATCAGGATGGAAGAATCATAAAGGTTGATCCACCCCTTTGCTAAAGATATGAATAGAATCATCAATCATAGTCCCCCTTTCCCATGGGATGAAGTATCAGTTTACATCCCATCGAAGTATACATCATATTGTTGCAAGCTGCCATGCCTAGATTAAGCAATCTCTGAGATAAGCCCACTATCCCCACCACAACAAAATTTTTGAACCGGTTGAAGTCATTTGTTGCCACATTAGCCCTACTAAAAAGCATGAGCCAGAGCTTGAGGGATGTAGATTATACACCCTATCAGAATTAGACAAATCATTATAAATTTTGAAGAGTGGAAAAGCTACTAGTCAACAGGAGATGGATTTTATGAGTACGTTGCGTGATTTTGTGGTGGATAGGGAGTGGATATAGGAAATAGGAGAAACAACAACATATTTACAAAGACCAACTCAACCCAGTGTCTCTTGGCCACCTAAGACGGACAACTCCAAAAAATCTAAAAAATGAATGATACTTGATAGGGAAATAAGAGTTTGTACATTTAAAATATCCCTTAGAAACTATGAAGAGAAATATTAAAAGAGGCGCATCAATAAAAAATGGTACATCATCTCACCTGATTATAGTTTTAACAAACTATTGTCTCCCCCCGTGATTTCATATGATATGGGAGCACGCCACATATCCCTTCATACGTGGCAGCATAAGGCGGGAAGGTAACAGTTGGGATACTACAGTTGTAAAGGAAGGAATCAAAGGATAAAAACAAGAGGCTAAACAAAGTATATCTAAAACGTTGTCAAATTCTCTCTCAAACATATATATGGATCTGCAACATTAACTTATTATCTTTTTCTTATCATCTTTCTTCTTTGTAATGATATCTTAGAATTTTCCATGTAAAGAAAGATAGGAGGCCCGGGAACGAGATCAAGGGGTCCCTCCCGATGCATTCTCTATTGTATTTATAATGAACAACTAAGCTCTCAATTGAATTAAATCAGGACCAAGGAAATTTTTCCATTGGATTTAAGGATATGATGTCTTATGTGTGTTATTGTATTTTATTTCTATGGTTGAATGACTTTTTTCCATTGCATGAATCCCTGGATCTATCTCAATTTTTCCCACATGATTTTAAGTATGTCAAGAGCATGTTTGGAGGAATTTTTTATGAATTTTTTGTTGTTAAAATTGTTTGTGATGTCAACATCCCTTCTAAGGAAGGTAGCTATGATTAAGGAACACCAACAATATTTTCTCGGTGATTTGTGTTGCTTCATAATTATTGTGTTCCTGTGCACCTAAATATAACATTTAAGTGTTACATATCGACGACTAGGATCAACTCAATGCACCATATATCCCTCCCATAAAACCAATGACTTAAAGCTCAATTGAACAAAAGTATCCTTAGTGTGATAGACTAGGAATTCTACCTCCCACACTAAGGGTTCCCTCCCTTGACCCAAGCAATGCCCTGGTGGTCTAAAGTGGCGCAGGAAGGTGCATCCTGCACATCCCTCCTCGGCTTTGTAACTCCTCCTGAGCAATATCTGAGTTATGGTTTGAGTCTGATCTTTGTATTAGATATACAAGCAAGAAAAGAAGCCTACACCTAGGTCTTTAAGGGGTACAGGCTGAGGAACAACGCAAGGAATTTTAACAAATGAATTTCTCAAGATCCTAAATGTCTAATTCCTCGATAATATTACACTTGGTATCAATAAAGGATCCTTATTGAAATATTTCACTAAAATATTTTCTTTTCTTGGTTGAACTATCAAGTAGACCATCCTTAGTCTTTGTATATGTCTTTCTTAGCTTATATTAGGAATTCCTCTAATTGACAATTTGGACAAAACCATTTTTCAAGGGCATGCACACACACACTCAGACAAATTCCCCTTAATGACAATTTGTACAATAGCATTTTTCAAGGGCACACACACACACACACACACATATTCCCCTTATTAACAATTTAGAAAATACCATTTTTCAAGGGTTCACACACACACACACATGCATAATCACCATTTATTGGTAAGACTCAAGATATCACCATTTCCCTAAAAAGTATTAATTCATTTATATTTTATCACAATAAATCACATCTTAAACGTCAAGTGTGCATGAACATCAGTATTCCACAATTGCAAAAACAAAATGGCAATACCTTCTAAAAGCTTGGATATTGTCACAAGGTTGAACAAACCAATAATAGTTATGATGACTAAGGTGATTTGTGTCATTTAATTTCCAAGAAAATTGGTGGGGATTAATTCTAAGAGATTTAGCTAATTGGTCACATGGAAATATATACCAAGACCCACTAGAGGTTAAGAAACTGAACATTGATAAGAAAGTAAAACCAACAATAGCCTTAATTGGAAAATATTAGGAGAATAAGATCATATAAGACATAGAAATGTTGCTAAAGGAATACACCAACCTATCCCCACAAAGATTTACAGACTTAAAAAGAATCAAAGGCAATTTGAGATAAATGAAAATATAACTAAATCTAGGCACCAAACCTATTGAGAAGAGTCCATACAAGCTAAGTCATCAAATCAAGCCAAGTGACAGGAGGAAATAGACAAATGTTAGCAATTGGATGAATCTTCTCAATAGAAGAATTTGACAAGATAAGCCCTATCATAATCCAGGATAAGAAAATCAACCAAGGGGAGATAAGAGTGTGTGTGGAATTCTAAGGGTTGAATGTGGCTTCAATCTATGGTTCATTCCCAACACTATTTAGTAGCAAGGTATCATGTTACAAGAAAATAATCTTATTAATTTATATATGGATTCATATTAAATCATTATGCCAAAGAAATTGAGGAAGATAAGAAGAAAACAACTTTCACAACCAAATGGGGATCATATGCCAATAATTTTATGCCATTTGAATGGAAGAATGCACCAACAATATTCCCTAGAATCACCATAGTAACCTCCAGGGACTCCATCCATAAATACATATAGGTATATCTAGATAATTGGATAATCTATGGCCTATTGAAAGCACATGTCATGATGTTGTGCTTAATGTTTGAAAGATGTTAGAAATTGTAGATCTCCTTAAATGAAAAGAAGTATATATTTTGCACTCTATTTGGAGTATTACTTTTTCATGTGGTATGTTAGGATGGTATTCTCACTACAAGGAAAACACCTTCTAGCGTAGGTTTTTGTGGTCCCTTCGCAAAAAATAGCCCATTTATTCGTTTATAGTGGAGGCAGGAGAGCGGAGGTTTTAGCAGATTTTTTATTTTATTTCGTGCAAACAAAAATGCCAACCGCACTAGTGCGCTTAACTACCCGATGCATCGATGCACCAAAACAGTAAAAGCATTAACAAACCAATGCACCTAATTAGGAAGCACAACAAAGTTGAAAAAGCTTGATGCCATTTCAAAAAACTATATAATTTTTACTTTCCAACAAAACTTGGCAATATGTGTAAAGGAAAAAGAAGCATCTGTCCATTACAAATTAAAACACGCCATTTAAAATACATAAAAACATAAATTCTAATTATTTTTAAAATAAAAAAAATCGGTGCTCTTAATCTACCTAGCGGCACCAGTGCACTAACATCAAATATGCATCGGTGCGCCTGATGAAATAAAGCACTAGGGTCAAAAAAGCTCACTACAGTTTGTAAAAATGTGTTCATTTTATTTTTCTCGGTAAGTTGTTCATCACTTGTGATTGATACTAATGCATCAGTGCATTGAACACTACCACACATTGATTTATATAAAAAAAGACCACTGTCAACTGGAAAAAAAACTATTTTTAATTTTCCAATAGGGCACCTTGGTGTGTTATGAATTCGAAGATGCATCAGTGCTCTACTTTTTTTCTTTTTGTAACTAGGGGAATCGGCAACTGGAGACTGGGCTGGTACTCGCGTGACACGGGGTCCAGGGATCCAATCCCGCTACCACTATACCCCCAGGTGCCCCACACACCCCGCAAGCATGGGACACGGGTAAAGCCGGGTGTGATTTGAACTCGTGACCTCCATTTACAACTGTGACTTCATAACAACTGAACCTCCAATGAGCCACATCCGTGCGGGCATCAGTGCTCTACTTAATATAACACATTGGCTTATAATAAAAAACATAATATCTTTTCATTTTGTAAAAATAAAAATACCTAACGGTTATCTCTATAATGAGAAGCGCACTGGTGTGCCACTAACTTGGGCGCACCGGAATAGGGTAAAAAAATTTACAGCACTTAATAACTATTCTCACTCATTTTTTAGTGTGGCATACCTCCTAGGCCAACCTAAGCACCAATGTGGTACTCTCTGTCTGACACCCCCCACATGTAGTGCTCATTTGTTGTCGGATTTCTCTCGTGGTTTGGTTCATTGATGGAGTTGGATTTTTTCCAAACCAATGGAAAACACCATTTGTTATGTACGTGGAAACCATGCCTCCCAAGCGGGAAAGAGTCCATGCATTGTCCTTATCACCTTCTCATTTATTTTTTATCATATTAAAAAATTAAAATTTAACTTAAATTTTCCATTTTTTAACAAAAAAATAAAAATATGCATGGTGTGTGTCGTAAGTTCGGCTCGCACCGTTATTATTGGTGCATTGTGTGTAAACACAAAGCACATCAATAATGGGGGATGAATTACAAAATTCACGTACTGTCCCCAGTGTATTACATAAAACATAATGCATCAACATTGAAACCATAAAAACAATTTTTAAAAACAAGCGGAGCTCTATAAATATAATGACACACCTAAAAATCTATAAAAGGAAGGGTCAACTAACCCTTCCCAATTCTTTGCCTAAGTTAAAAACTACTTGACTAGTTGAAGAAAACAATTAAATGACCAGTTGATCTTTGAAGGGATTATTAAACCTCCCCCATTCTTCTGCCAAAGATAAACTATTCTACAAGACAAACAAGGGAGTGACATGAAATCCTTTTAGCAGATGACCCTTCCACATTATTCCCTTGACATAAAACTAGTTTATGAGTTTTACAATCCTTAATTGAAAAATTATATGGGGGAACAATTATATCAAAAAGGAATCAAGAAACCTTTGCACATTATGTTCCTCTTCTCTTCTATGAGTTTGAAGATTCTTAATTGCAATGTTATACATGTGTTATCACAATATTTAACACCCTCGATGACAAGGGTCTGAAGCACATACTAAGTCCACCCCAACATGAAGATTGAGGAAAATCACTAAAATAAAGTACTTTTTTCCATAGCCTAATCACTACTTTCCTAGAAGAAAGGTGCAAGTGGATACCAGATTCAACAATGAAGAGGCAATTATGGTCATCAAGTTGCTAAATTAGAGCTAAAAAGGTCACTACCAAACTTAAAATGGAGAAAAATCCATGGAAAAATAAATTAAAAGGTGAAAAAAGTTCAATTGTGGAGAAAAGTGAATTAAAAAGTGAAAAGGGCTCAATAATGGAGAAAATGTGAATTAGGTGCACATAGCATTGGGATCTTCACCCACATTCGGATTATCACCCACTTTGGGATTACCAACCCACATCGGGATCTCCACCTATGTGACCTAATTCAAGGTTACAAAATAGACCTTTGGGGTAGAGGCTTGGGAGGATAATTGGAGAGAGTCAAAACGCTGGAGAAAAAGGAAAGAATCTTCATTCATCAAAGTCTTTGGTGATCAAAGGAGAGTGAAAGGATAGTGGAAGGGGGGTATGAGTGGAGGTGGGAATCTCCACCTCTACCCGAAACAATATGATGTTTTTTCTTTCTTTTCTATTTTTTCTTATTCTTTTTGTTTTTTATTTTTATTTTTTTTTAGGTGAGAGGAGATTGGAGGAGGATGGAAGGCTTACACAATATTTTTGTTTTCTTCTTTTATGTAAACTCTAAAGGAGTGGACATTTTAAGATTTATTTTATGGTTTTGTTTGCAGCAATAACGTTCTTTTAAGCCATGATTTCAAAAATATTGTAATTGTAAGGCATAACAAGAAGAGTGTCTTACTAGTAACAACATGTTTCGATTTCATAGTTGATTGTATGATATTTGTTGCAATGATACAAGTTGTTAAGGCCATGGTTTCAAAATTGTTGTAAATTTAAGTCCAAAAAAAATGGGTGCTATGACCTAGCATCACCTTCGATTTAGGGGTTGATTTTAAGGTTTTGGTTACAACGTTTTTTGTTGTTAAGGCCGTGGTTTCAAAACAAATTGTAGTTTTAACACCCCCCTCTCCAATTATGAAAAAATTGTGTTACTAACAGCACCACTTTTCGATTCAGGAGTTGATGTTAAAGTTGTTGGTACTAACAATATGGGTTTTTAATGACATGGTTGCAAACCTTTATAATTTTAACAAAAAAATTGCTACTAATAGCACAACTTTCTGATTAGAAAGTTGGTTTTGGTATTTTTTATGCAAAAATATACATTTTTAAGCTTGGAGTTCTTATTTTGAGGCCACATTTCTCGTCAATCTTTCCATGATAAATCAAATACACATAATAACCTCATACCTTCACTAAACATCGTGAATTCAATTTTGAGTCCTAAATTTTAACCCAATCCAAAAACATAAACAAAACTAAGACCAAAATCTTAAGTGGATGAATTCAAGGAATTTATTTTAAGAAGGTTTTTTCATATATTGTCTATTTCAAATATTTGAATAACCTACATAAAAGTTTCAACATCTTGTATTAATAAAAATCGATTGAACTTGTTGATAAGGCATAAATCATTGATGCATAAAGAAAGCAAGGATAAGTTACATAATAGCTAGTCCTTGCTATGCTAATAAGTTAAAATTGTTTTAATTGAATCTACAAGTATAGCTTTACATAATTAGGGATTAGAAAATTGTTTTAATTGAATTTACAGGTATAGCTTTATTAGGAATTTCTAATCCACGGCTAGGTGTAGCCGCAAAGACACTCGTTATATCTCTTTTGGATTTACTTTATGAACTGGCTATTAGACGGACCCACTAACTAACCTACTGATAAGTCAATGGGTAAGGACGGGGATTAAAGTATATAATTATTTATTTCTTTATTTAACAATGCTAAAGTTAATAGCTAAAGCTAAATATACTTGGATAAAGTTAATAGCTAAGGACAGATGGACATAGTTAAGTTAAGGCATAAGTTAATGGAAAGGATAAACAAAATAGAAACCTTGAAAAAGGTTGGATTGCTTACAGGTTGTTCAATAAAGAAATCTTTCATGATATTATACAACCTTCCCTAATACCTAGATCAATTCTAAGTATTTCTTTATTTATCCATTTATTTCTTTATTTACCTATGTATTTATCTATCCACTAAAAATGTACTTATTGTTACTTAAATAAAGAAACGAAGCTTTATTTATTCATTCATATATTTCTTTATTTATAAAGAAATAACACAAACAATATGTAAGGTAAGGTAAGGCCCAATGAATAGACATAAGATTAAACCCACTCTATGGATGCCCTGTGTTAGATATACCATTAACAGACTTGCTATTTGCAGAAATTATATTAACAAATTGAGAATTGGTAGGCACATATATGCATAACCTGCCCTCATGTAAATAGAAAGAAAGAAAATAACAATGTCTAGAATGACACCAAGGAAGAGGGAGAGGGATATACCCCTTGATGACAGAAAGATTACAGGTTGTCACAAAGACTATAAGAAGATGCTCAGAGACACACTTATAACTCAATGCATAACTACAATGTAAAGGAATCTAATGTTATAAAGATAGAAGGTAATGGGATTATATAGGAATAAGTTATGGTTTACAAATAAAGGTAGTGCTTGGGTAAGATTTTTGATAGGCCCTGGTGATATTGATACCTTTGAACTAATTTTGAAACGTCGAGGGCAAGTGTATTTTATTCTATGGAAGTTTTAATAAATTGATAGCAAACATAATAAAATAGATAGCAATCACATAAATAACACATGATTTGCATGGGAAACCATTCATAGAATGAGAGTAAAAACCATGGTTGACGAGGGAGCACTTATTTGTATTATGAAGAGGCTTATAACAATCCTTGGAGCTCAAAGGTTAGACCTAGTAGCTACTAAAACCAATCAACGGATTGCAAAAGTTCAGCCTCAAATTTATTGAAAAAAATCAATGGATTGCAGTCTATTTGCCTACTCCACTCTTATCTTTACCTCACCCTTATCCTCATTCCCTTATGAATTCATTCACAATAATATAGTTGGGTAGGTTTCAGTAGTTCAGTTGGATATAAAAATGTAGAATTATTTGATCCATGAAATGACATCAGCAAGCCACATGTTTACAAAGATCGAGAAATTCTAGTTTTAATGAACACATCTGACTTCCATGCACACACCATCATACCATTTCCTCATGTAATTCCATGCACACACCATCATGCCATTTCGTCATATTACATGTCCTCATCATGCAAAATCATCTATACTTAGTTTATACACATTCAAATATTTTTGAAAGGTGGACAAGAAAGGTCGGGCATTATTTCTTATTGTTCATATGACTACCAACAAAAATAATGGAACTAGGCATCAATAAATTCAAGAGACGGATGCCTATATTAGCAAGTTAATTAGAAGCAATATTTTAAATGTGACAAGAATGTCATGCATGGATTATAAAAGGAAAGTGAAGAAGAAAAATAGAATATGTTTTTGAGAAAATCTGAGTTTTATAAAATGATGCTTTTTTATAGTTGTTTGTCTTGGGATGAATGACTTCTGGAGCTCAAGGTAGCAAGGTATGACTGTTTCAAGCATTATATTAAATGTATTGAGCTCATATATTCTTCTTAAGAAGACATAGGCCTTTGCCCCCTCTTATTCTTCATAAGAGCTATAGTGCCTTTTAAGCTTGTGCTTAATAGTACACGACTTAGTGTGGTGTTATGAATGTGTAGTTCCTTGCCCCTATGATTATCCCACCCATGACTGATTGGTTTATGTGCCTTCGTCCTTCTAGATGTTGGCTTGTCATTCCTTCGAAACAAATTTGTTTATAGCCATTCGAGCATGTAAGGTTACAATCACATCCTTGGCCTTTCTTTACATATATATATAAGTAATAATCATGTACATTTTGATAGTGGTAAACAATGACTCTCTCAAACAATAGGGATAGGAAGGAGAGGCAGTTCACTTCTTTCACTATAAAAAAAGTGTAAATGTTCATGCAGTGAATAATTTTATGGGAATGCACTTCGGTGAAAGGAGAGGGAAAAGACAATAGGTTAAGTTTGTAATTATTGGCTTTCTCAATGTTGCAATGAAAGGCGATTTTGCTATTCCTTACTTGTTGGGCCTTGTGGGTGGTGGAAAGAGATAGATTACTTTCTTTCTCTTCCTCCCCATCCCTTTCCTCTAAAATGTAACATATTTTCCTAGATACTAAGGACAAGGCCAGATCCAGGCCTAGGATAATAAGCCCGGGACATTGAGATTTTCCAAGCCAAGGAGAGTGGGTAAAGTACTGTTCGGCTTGAAGCTTCTTCCTCTGGTAATATTTCCTCTTGCAACAATGCAATTTTTTTTTCATAAAATTCTCTCAATGGATTACTAGAACTTGTTTTTTAATTTATCATTGACTGCCACCAAAGAAATTTGGCTATAAGAGTTGCTAAGATTATCTATGCAGATCTCATAAGAATCCACTTGCTGGGTTTTGTATTTTCTTGGCTTGAAGGAAGCTATGAAGGCCTTTCCACTACTAGAATTGCGTCTACATTAAACCATACAATGCGGGGTGGAACTTTGAAACTAGACCCAAAACAACAACCATGGTGGGGTTATCACTCAAGGTCGTCGAGCCTTGCTCTGCAAGGAGATAGGATGAGATCACAAAATGTTCATGAATTTAAGAATTTGTGAGATGAATATTTGGTCAACTGTTGGGATTTCAATCAACTGGAACATACCTCAAGCACATCATGAGGAGACGAGTTCCATGGAACCTAATCTTGATATTTGCAACAACTAAGAAGCACTTTTTTCCTTTAGAAAAGTAGTGATTTTTTAGATTATTGTATCTTATTTTCTATGTTAACTAAATTCCTGATCACATCGCATGCCAATAGAGATGTAGAAAAATTACCTATCAATAGCCAGTGCAGTATAAAACAATGGAAACTAGAGCAAATCCACTCTTTAATGGTTTAGGGAACAAGAGATGGACATTGGATTCATGAAACAAGAGACTGAAACTAGATCTAGATCACGTGTGTTTTCATAGGCTTTTTCGCGTTGCATTCTCCAGATATATTAATAAATAAAATATAAAAAATGTATAAGAGAAAATATTTATTTAAACAAAATAAATAATGTAGTGCCATTGCAGTTGGTTTCATACATAATTTTCCTTAACAACAACTTGACGTGTTGAATTGATATATCATAAGAGACTTGCTAAATATTTTGTGTCCCCTATGGGTGTCAATGCAATAAAACCGCAACATATATCATAAGAAGCCCAATTCCTCACATGCCTCTCTTAGTTTCTCAATCCCCCTCAGGTAATGATGATGGACATCTACAGATTAAGCTCCCTCAGGTCATGATGATGGACATCTACATATTTCCATGGTAGAAGAGCTAAATATAAGAACAATACAACCATGTTATATATAGTTTTCAAAATCCTTTATGATTGTATTGAATCCATATAGTTTATGCTTATATATTGGGTTATATGTCATTTTTGAGATCCATAAATTTTATGGATATAGTGAATAAGTTATGATTTAAGGACTGGCATGGCTTTCGGTGATTCAAATTCTAGAATAAGCTCTATATTTACAATCTTCTTTGACAATCACTTCTTGCATGTTTTTCTTTAGTCTTATGTGATATTTAGTCCTTTCATTTAAAGAAGATATGCCTTACTAAAATGGTTTTCGATAATTAGTGTTTTCTTTTAAAGAAGATATGTCTACTAAAATGGTTTTCAATTATCCAAGTACTGCCATGCCACTTTGCACTCATAACATTGACAATTACAAAAGTGTACTAAACTAAAAACAATTCAACATTATCTTTTTCATGTGTGTTTTCATAAGCTTTTCAAATAAGATCAAGTACATTAAAGTTAAGTGAGGATGCTTTTCTATTTATATAAATGAAAGTAATTATGATAATTTCAAAAGCATTAAAATGAAAATATTGAATTAAATTGTAAATTTTAATAAAATAAAATCATATAAAAATTTTTAATAGTTTTTCTTATTTAAAATTTCTTTTTATCCACACTTTGTATAAAGTCATAATATAAACTTTAATAAAATGGTATAAAGTTATTTTTAATGATTTTTTATTTATTTAAAATTTATTTTTATCCACACTTTGTATAATCTATTCACTCACACATGAATACACTTTGTTCATTTATATAATTTTAATGTACTCGATTCGAAAACAAGAAAGCATTAAAGACTTAAACTGCCTCTCTTAAACACGAGAGAAGATTGATAGCATATTTAAACACGGGAGAAGATTGATAGCCTAAAATGTACTGCTGTGAACATAAAGCTTTGAACATTTGTTTATGAAACCAGTGGAATAAGCAATATAATTGCTTAGTACTTTTTATGTAAAAATAATGTAAAATAAATTATCACCTCAACTTTTTTATTCAATATTTGTTTATAAAATCAGTGGAATAAGTAATATAATTGCTTAATATTTTTTATGTAAAAATAATGTAAAATAAATTAGCACCTCAACTTTCTTATAAATGTTTTCGTATACTCTAAAAAATAGAATAACTATCGAATATTAAAAATATAATTCAAAAGTTTTTTTAAATTTCCTTTTAAGCTTTTGATGGTTATTAAATATAAAGGTAATAATAAAATTTATTATTATATGTGAAATAGAAGAATATGAAAAGTTTTTCTTCTTCCAAATGTATGTATTAGAGTGTTTTTAGTTAAATATATTTTGGAAATAGTAATAGCAGTTAAATTATAGCTAATATAGTTATTAGTTGAGAAATAAAGTAATACATGGAAGAGAGTATTTATAGCTAATATAGTCAATAGTTGAGAAATAAAGTAATACATGGAAGAGAGTATATAAAAATAATGTTTTTTTTATAAAAAATAAACATTTGATTTGTAAATAAAGATAAATAGATAAATATGACAAGGCAAATATTTTGTTTTTATAAAATTGCATTTATTTGATTTTGTTTTTTTTTAACATGAAAGTTTTAAATCATTAAATTGTTTGGCCATAGTTTGGTGTAAAATCTTTACCAAAAATCACTCATAATACTGTAAAGGGCTATATAGGTCTTAGAGTAATATAAGGCCTACTTAGCCTTTCATAGTTCCATAAGTCACTTTTGGTAAATATTATGCACATGACAACATACATGGTCATTTATAGCTCCATAAGTGATTTAATGGTTACATATCACTTCATAGTCTGATGAACAATTTTTGGTAAACATGATGCACCTAACAATAGATACAATCATTCATAGTCTCATGAGCCATTTAAGGTCTACATAGCCCTTCATAGTCTCATGAACTATTTTTTATAAACATTATACACCTAACAATATAGTAGTAAGTGATGTATTGATTGGGATGTACATTATGGGTGCAATTTAGTGGGTTAGTCATAGTCTGATGAACAATTTTTGGTAAACATGATGCACCGTCTCATGAGCCATTTAAGGTCTACATAGCCCTTCATAGTCTCATGAACTGTTTTTGATAAACATTATACACATAACAATATAGTAGTAAGTGATGTATTGATCGTGGTATTGATTGGGATGTACATTATGGGTGCAATGTAGTGGGTTAGTCATAATCTTAAGAGTTATTTAAGGTCTACATAGTTATTCATAAGCTCACAAGTAATAAATATTGCATAGTTTGAGATGTACATTATGAGTATAGTGAAGCGGTGGTCCATTGGTGGGATTAGATGGATTTCATTCCATCCACTAAGATTCAATTCCGTTGAGACATCTTCAATTTGCTCACAGTAAAAAAAAGTATATCATATAAATTAATAAACATGTATATACAATAATAAAATTATCATTCCAAATTCTATATCAATATGTATAGTTATTATATTTATATATAGATATTATATATATATAACACATAAATAGATAGATAGATATAACATTATAAAATTATAATATTAATTTAGTGTGAAATAAATTAATATACATTATTATCTCGGAACTAACTTTAATATATAATGTATGCTTAACTATAACTTTTTCTTTTTAATTTTTTAATTAATTAATTTTTTTAATAAATATAATATAAATAGTTAAAAATTATCAATAGAAAATAAAAATATCTAATTTTAAAATTTTTGAAAATAACAATTTTTTTGAAATTATATTTAGTAATTATTTTATATAAAACATTAATAAATATTTTAAAAAGACATTAGAATAAAAAAAAAATTAACTCAAAAGTCATTGCTATTTACCATTAATATAATAAATAATTTATTAAAATTAAAAAACAAAAACAAAAACAAAAACATCTCTCTACGAAAATATTAAACTTAAAAAAATATTAATAGATTTCTATATACATAGCATCCTTAATTAAAAAGATATAATGTTTCCCATTTACAAATTTTCAAACATAAAATATTTTTTTTCCATAAAAACAAATCATTGAAATAAGATATAAATATTTAAACAATATATTTACAATAAATAAGATATATATAAACATTTTGACATTGATTATACAAAATAATATTTTTGAGTACTATACTTATGATTAATTTTAGAAAATAATAAATATTTAATTAATAATAATTATTAAATATGCAATTATTAAATTTAAAAAATATATATATAATTAAATTAATAATTATTATAAAATATGTAATTATTAAATTTAAAACAAGTAAAAATAGCAGCAAAAATGTTTATACCTACCTAATTTAATTAATAATTGTATATAGTTCAAAAATAAAAGTTAAAATGAAAATAGTTTAGAAATAATTTTATTCATAACTATATATAGTTCAAAGATAAAAATTAAAATATAACTATATATAATTTAAAGATAAAAATTAAAACATAACTATATATAGTTCAAAGATAAAAAGTAAAACATAGTTATATATAGTTTAAAGATAAAAATTAAAACATAATTATATATAGTTCATTTAATTTCACTTGTTGGTTTCCTTATAAAAAATTGCATAATAAATAACAATTTTGTATTTTTTAAGAATATAAAAATATTAATACAACAATTTTGTATTTTTTAAAAATATAAAAATATTAAGACATCAATTTAGTATTTTTTAATAATATAAAAAGTAATATTAATATTATCAAATGTTTATGATATTTTAAATTTAAATATATAATAAATAAAATATTTGTTTCTAAATATATAATTAAAAAAATCACATTAAATTTAAAAAATAAAATACTTTAAAAAGATTTAAAACGTATGTTACACTTATTAAATTATCTTAGAAAAACAAAAAACTCAAACAAACATTTAATTTATAATATAATAATAATATTTAAATCAATAAAAATACCTTAATTAATATTTAATGCATAGATTTGGCACCATGTTTTTATTCTTAGAATCGATTGCATGGCCTGCAAAACATCAATTCATAGACTTAAAACCCCACTAAAGATTGTGTTGACAGGGCCTTGTCAACGTATACCAAATCCACGAAGAGAAGACGATCATATAGGATGGAGTGAAGCTACTGTATTTAAACAGAGCATTAAATGTCAATTTCACTCAGCTTTACAGGATTCATAATTTGCCCATTTGTTCATACGCATTTGTCTATACAGAACAGTCAATAATTCGAAAATTTGGTGGTAGTTGGCTTGAACCGTAGGTTTTTTTTTTTTTTTTTGGTCTATCTTTGTTGGATGTTAATGCGTCACTGTAGCTGGTAGCATTTGATGGGATAAAGAATCTGATGGCAAACATTAAAAGTGATGGAACGAAGAAATAATGTATAAATAATATTTATTTTTAAATTTTTAATATATTTTAAAATTCTGACAAATAAACCTCACATCTGGGCAAAATAGTTTTGTCATAGTTTTTATCCAATCAGAAATTATTAATATAATATTTTAATAGTTTTTATCCAATCAGAAATTATTAATATAATATTTTAAAATTATAAAAAATATTTTTTGATTTTCAAATTCTGGAAACTATGGAAAAATTATAGAAATTTTTTTATCAGAAAAATAAAAATTGAAAATTAAAAAAAAAGTTTAAATCCTAAATTGTTTTTTTTTTTTCAAAGAAAAATATAACTTACTATTAATATGCGAAATAGTAAAATATGTCCAACTGTCAGTCCATGTCCAATACATACAAATCTGCCAATAAGAAATCCCCGGAACAAACCGGTTTTAACATCAATTGATTGCTATATAACTATAAATATATATATATATATATATAATTAAATATTAAAAAAAAATAATAATAAATCATATTTTTACTATTCATAGTTGAATAAAAAATACATAACTATTCAAATAAATGCTTATAAAACCAATAAACAATAAAAAGAAATGTTTGTCTCGATTAAAAAACAATAACCACTTTACATTAAAAATATTAAATTTAATAATAACTACTCCCTTATTAGAGTACGAAATGCCATCTTCTATTGTAACCATAAAATCGAGGGATGCGTAATTATAAATAGGATTGAGTTTTAATCATAAAAAAGTAGTATATGATATGATTTATTTTAATATTGTATTTAGTGATAATTAAATAAGTAAAAATAGCAGCAAAGCTGCTTATACTTGTCCTTTGAAAATAATTTATAAGTAATTTAATTAATAATTGTATATAGTCAAAATTGGTATGGAAGAGTATTTTAACATTGAATGACAAAATCTTAAATGGCAACTTACAATATAATGTCTTAGACACATATAATAAATATGGAGAGATACTTATATCTTATCATGTTTTTAAAAGTACTTCAAATTAGCTATATTTTAAAATGTGAACTTTAAGTGCTATTTATAATATACATATGCTATTTAGTTTGTAACATTTAAAAAAAAATTATATCAGTATTTTTAGTTATATAGATTTTTAATTTCTAGTGAGTATCTTGATACACACTTCCATTATTTTAGTTAAGTAATTTTCATTTTACAATTTAGCCTTCTCCAATTTTCAATGACAAATTTTATCGCAATGAATTCACGGCTACTTTAATTCAAGATATGATAGATTATGGAAATTTGTACAAAAATCCATCTAAAAACAAAAATAATTTGGAAAAAAAAACATATAAGTATAATGAGGTAAATATTTTGTTTTTGTAAAATTCTATTAATTTGGTTTTTTGATTTTTTAAAGTATGAGTGCTCTAAATCATTAAATTAGACATAGTTGAATGTAATAAAAGTAGTCAAAATATTCTAAGTTTTTTACTTTATGTGTTCAAAACACAATTTAAATACTTCAAAATCTAGATTTTATTAAAAATAAGTATTGAATCTAATATCTAAATATATATAATAAATTAATATACTCATAAAATATGAAATACATTTTATTTTTATCTTATAAACCTTCAAAGTAAAATTCATTAACAATAATAATAATAATAATAATGTGGACCACTAATAATAATAAAATATAAATATAAATGTAACTCGGTCCAATTATTTCTATGTATAATTGTAATTACTTATTTGTCTAACAACTTTCATATTGATGCACAAACTACCAATTATCCATGCATCTATTATAATTATTTTTTATAAATTTTCGTTTTATAATAAAATCCAATTTAAAAATGATTTTATTATAGATAATAATAATAATAACAATAACTTTCTCATTTATTTCTCAATTTTTCAAAAAGATTTAAGTGTTATCTCTTCTTAAGTCACTTTCTTAATTAAGTTTTTCGAAAGGATTTTAGTGTTATCTCTTTCTTAATTAAACTCTTGAAACTTACGTGGAGACTTTCAGCTTTCAGTCTACCCTAATTGAAATGAAATGTTTAGGTGGGGAATTAAATGTTTAAAGTTTGGGTTGTGTTGTGTTCATGTGATTGCCACGTGGCCAAGGGTGTCACTTGAGGGTAGGTAGAGGCATTTATCGAGTATTTCTCGTCATAGTTGTAGCTACTTTGTGAAATAATAAACCATATACTCACGCACCTAGACAACCTTTCGTTGCGCTGGCCATATAGTGAGGCCACTTAGAGAGCCCCACATCGACCGTACTCCACATGAGAGAAGACAAGCTAAAGCCATAGAAGAAGAGACCCCACCAGGGTAGAATTTGAAAAAAAGATTAATGTCAACATTGGTAGTTTTGACACTTTATATATTGTTTCTGTATAATAGGACTGGACGAAAACCCAGGACGAACGACAATAATTAACAGAGACACATGTTAAATAAATGTTTATTTATTTATTTTTTAATTTTTTTGGGCAATTAAATGTAGAAGTTTTTTTTATTTTATGCAATTAGATGTAGAAGCAAGGGAAAATAGTCAATTCAAAAATCTACACCAATTAAAAATTATATATATATATATATATTTAGATGTAGAAGCAAGGGAAAATAGTCATTTCAAAAATCTACACCAATTAAAAATTAAAAATTTATATTTAAAAAATTTAAAAATTGATTTTTATTTTTTAGAATATTCAATTTAATATATAAATATTTATAAAACTTTAAAATTATAAGAAAATTGTTTTTGTAAACAACAAATTAATTAAAAGTCAATTGAAATTGAGTGCAAATCAATTGCTATCTACTTGTCTTCGACATGTATAATAATAGGATAGATGGCAGTGTTATAATTTTTTGAATTTCAAGATCAGGTAAATTTAGTCATTTCATAAGTTTCTACCAATTATCAAACAAAAATTTGTATTTTAAAATTTTAAAAAATATTTTTTAATTTTAAAAATATTTAATTTAATATATAAATTTTTCTCAACTTTACAAAAACCTTAAGAGTAAAAATGATCAGAATACAAGTTAATTAGAATTCAAACTAAGTTGACTAAAAAACAATTACTATATACTCTACCTTGAGAAGGTATAAAAAAAGTTATACAAATGGTTTGTAGAATTCAAACTGAGTTGACTAAAAAACAATTACTATATACTCTACCTTCAGAAGGTATAAAAAACCCTATACAAATGGTTTGTAGAAAAGTTTAACACTATTGTTATCCATGTTTAAAATAGCAGATATGTTTTTTTAAAGCGAATTTAAATACATGGGTTGAGCAGGCCACTATGTTTTTAAATGCTCTCAGTTTAGGTGTTTTCCTTTTTTGCTTCTTTCATTTGTAAAGCTTATAACAAATTAATTATAGGTTATCCAGGCTGGAGGCGGAGACTTGCTGCCTTTTTTTTCCCGCGAAAAAAAGCATACTATTATTATTCAATACTGAATCAAATAGTACATGATATCAACTTTCAAAAGCTGTCTTCCCAAAAAACCGAAAACATGGTTTTCCGATAAACCCCCCAAACACAAAAAACAGACTTAATACATTCCATGAGCCAAAAATAGAGATCCAAAAGTCTCTAGTCTAGAAAATACATAGTGCCAGAGTCTAACAGCATGTTCTCACATAATTCTTCCCAAAATAAAAAGCCTTCTTCACCCTCCAATGCCAGCTTAGACAGTTGATCTGCCTAAGAATTGAATTCTCTGTAAATATGCTTCAGGGACAAAGTGCTGAAAGATCTCAATTCAAACTGAATTCTATTACACCAATTGACTAAGTTCAGGACCTTCAAATCAAATTCACCCTTCGCCCATTTGATCGTGACCCTTGAGTCACCAAAGATTTTAACCTTTGCCAATCCAAAGAGATTAGCTACACGGGTGACACACCAAAGTGCTAAAAGCTCTGCCTTCGTGTTTGTCCCTTTGCCACAATTCAGCCTAAGAGTATAATAGTGATCCTGATTACGGAAGATAATCCCACCTACACCACAATTCCCCAAATTTGTTGCCCCATCAAGTAATAGAACTGGATCATCAATGGTTAGGTGAAAATTCCCAATATTGCGTCTAACAGGTTCAGCCTCAAAATTCATAAATTTTAAGTATAGACACGGTACTGAATTGTAAATATTCTCCAGATTTGGGCTAAGGTTCTCAAAAGTAGCCTTATTCCTCGCCCACCAAATAGCCCAACAAATAAAGACATGAAGAGTAGAATGTGTTTTACAATTTATAACCCAGAAATGTATTCCTGATTCCACATTACTACCACCCCATGCCACAGTAATGCCAAAAAGCTGATAAAACTTTTCCCACAGACTCATAGTGAAGGAACATTCTAAGAAAATATGAGATGAAGATTCCAAACCATTCTTACGAAATATGCACTGGCTTGGCCCAATCCACCCCATCAAAGAAAGGTTATCCCACGTTTTTAACCTATTATGGAGCAGAAACCATAAAAAGCATTTAAGTTTTAATGGGATTTGCCAATACCATATTACCTTATACCACCAGTGAATGGGGAAGATACATTTCCTCTTGATAATATAACTATATGCTGTACTAGCAGTAACTCTGCCTAAAACCTCATTTCCAGCCCATATCACCACATCATCTACTTGTTGATGTAATATTTTTTTAATAATAATATTTTTATACTGTAACTATAAAGTATATCTATGTATGACTACAACTTAGTATTGGTAAATGATAATATTGAAATGATACAACTATATAAACATATATATCTATTTATGACTATAACTTAAATGATAATGTTGAAATGATATAAACTTGGTATTTGTAAATGATAATGTTGAAATGAAATAAACATATAATTTATTTAAGATAAAATTATGAAAGGACTAATATAATGGAAGCTATATAACCTCAATAAAAAGATGTGTTTGATTGTGATTTATGTACATATATATAGTAATGGAATGGAGAAAAATCCATGACGAAGGCAAACAAAGTCTAAATAAATATAAATGTGAACATGGAAGATTAGAATTCATTTTTCATAAATTAATGATCTAGCATCGAGTAATTTAACCTGATGATATATTTTATTCCCTTTCTTTCAATTAATATAATTAATATAAAATAATATAGTCATGTTTCTTGTGAAGTTAAGCTATGTAAATTTAGAAATAATTTTATGTTCTAAAGAAACCTACAAGAATTTTTATTGTATCGTTAGAATTAGGATAATAAAATATTTATTAGAAAAAAATTCCCTTTGGTTTTGAAGATTAACTGATTCTAAAACATTATGGTTTTGAAAATTCTAAAGAGCAATATGGATATCACACTTGGTTGAGTGCATGATAGGTGCAATTGTGAACTAATGTGCACACAATGGATACGACACATCCCACCTGGCATGTGATACCCAAAATAGTCAAAATATCATGCACACATAATGGTTACGACACATCCCACCTGGCGTGTGATACCCAAAATAGTCGAAATATCACGTTAGAGCCTGTCAACTAAAGAGTAAGCATCATATCCACTAACATAAATGCCTTTTTAAGTTCCTTTGTATACCTAGTTTTTTTATCAACTAGGGATCAAGTGAGTTACAAGACTCAACCCATATCATAGGTGTTGTTTCCATTTGTCATTTAGAGTTGATTCCTTGTGCCACGTTTGCGATGATATTGTCATTTCAATATGTTCTATTGTGTTTTGTATTCATTGATGGGACACTAATGCTTTGCAATTTTCTAGAGATGATGCCCCATGAATGCTTTGCCTATCTATTTATGTCATTTGACTTAATATTGGGCGAAAGCTAAGCATCGAGCTGCAGAGCATTAAATGCGGCAGCTAAGTGCTTAGGGTCCGTTGGATCCGGAGGATCCTCCAGATCCAATGGACACTAAGCACTTAGCTGCCGCATTTAATGCAGATCCTCCAGATCCAACGAACCCTAAGCACTTAGCTGCCGCATTTAATGCTCTGCAGCTCGATGCTTAGCTTTCGCCATATTTACATGGCAAGGACCAGTTAAACGGTTGCCCTTGTTTCTATAAGAATATCCTTAGGAGGAATATCAAGATCATATTGTTATTTAAACCATGTTGTTGTGAGGGTCACTTGATTACATTACTTGGTCATGTATTTTATACATTTTTTTAGAATAATGGATATCATTTTATATTATAAAACATTAATATGGTTGAGTCAAATAGTTCTGATATACAAAATAAGAATATAAGATCAAATCCAAATATCCAAAATATTGAGTTGGAAGATTCATAGTTCCAATAAACAACTTTCCTCATTTCATATTGTTACATTTCTACAAGTATATTGTTGTACACATTATTTAAGTAAATAAAAACTATGAAAAAACATATTATGACATAAAAAGAAGAAACTTAATACCCATGCCTAGTGTGAGCATCAATGTGAATTGGGCACCTCAACACTTTTCCATCATCTTCCAAGTTCCACTCTCCCTCTTTGATAGTTGCATCTTGATTCATTGTTGTGCCTTCTTCCAATTTCAACCTATGAGAGAGGGTGGATCTCTTTGGCTTTCAGGACTCTACAAATACACCACACACATAATTTTTTATCTTCCCATCTATTTCTATGTCAATATATTGCTCCCTGAAACTTCGATAATCATTGAATAACTGGTTCTTGGCTATTTTAATATTATTTTTTCAGTACAATATAGTTGTTCAGACTAGGGAAACTAACTAGTTCCTTGGAAGTCTTATAAACGTGGAGTAACCAGTTCTTTGGGATTTTAGTATTTTTCTTCATTGTATAATACAATTGTTGAGATTGCAGTATTTTTTCTTCTTGTTTTGCGGTTGTGGATCATACTTGTTAAATTCTCCGGATTGTAAATATGCTTGTCTGTTATGCATTGTTCTAGAAGTAAACACCACTCTCATTCTTCTTGGTGTTGAACTTTGGTTGTCATTGATTTCAACTAATGTCAAAGAGGATTTCAATTGATTCATTTTGAGTCATTTATGTCAACTGATTTCAAAGTGGATACAACATACCCATGCCAGTTTAAAGAAGTATATGGAAGTCACTTTGAATAAGTATATGCGCAAGATGGTGAAGGATATGGATGCCAGTTTGAAGAAGTATATCTAGAACCAGTCTGAAGATGTTTGTCCAAGGATACAGCATGCATGATTGGTATGAAGAAGCATCTAAGGAAGATACATCATGTAGATCCAGTTCAAAAAAGTACATAAGTATTGCATCCTACTACATGTGGTACCTGCATAGATATCAAGTCCACCAAGTTATACTCTCTCAAGGTAACAGCCTAAGAATTGGTTGGACAAAGGTACATGTGCACAAGCAACCAAGGGGTTGGTTAAGCAAAGGTACAAATGTGAAAGCATGTCGAGAGAAGATTCCGGAATGTGCAAACAAGCCTAAACATTGTATGGTCAAAGATCAGGAGTGTGCAAGCAGTACGAAACAACTTATGGTTGAATAGTCATGAAAGCGCGCAAGTCTTGCCAATCAAAAGATGATTTCAGTTAGTGGAGCACGCACAAGTTCCAAGAAGGGTGTAGCAATTGAAGTCAGTTTATGTGTCAATTCCAGATCCAATGGCACAACATGTGCACAGGTCCCACAAGTGACGATACCGCAAGGGTCCAAGTCCCACCAAGTCGAAGAGAAAGGATGCGCACATACCACAAAGTAATGGTACATCATGAGCGAAAGACTACATCACTAAGGTGTAAGTCCCACTAAGTTGTGGACCATGGATGCACAAGACCCACAAAGGATGGCATATCAACAGTGCAGAAGATGTCATATGGAAAAAGCACAATTCGTGAAGTAAGGAAGAAAGGATTCCACGACCAACTTGTGGACATACAATCAGTGCATGACATGTATAAATAGAGATGCAAGTTGGAGATTTGAAGCAAGCTTGATGGAGAGATTGTAGAGCTTCAAGTGGAAGATATAGATTTATATTCGAGGCATCAAGGGCTCGAGGACATAACAACATGATCTAGCGAAGAGCCGAGTGTGCACATGTAGCAGGATGAAATACTGTTGGTGCGCAGAATGATGTTGCAAATCTGTGACAGGTGCGCAAATATTGAAAGGCGAAAACACAGAAGTATGCGCAAATGCGTGAGGACTTATTGACAATATCACAGATAACATGCATATAGTCACAAATGTTGCATGTCAGAAGCCCAGAGACATAACCGAAGTATATCAGATGATGCACAGATGTTTGGTTGATGCACGAAAGTTGAAGTGAAGTGTGCAAAGTAGAGAAGTCCATCATATGCGCAACTACAAAGCAACATTAGGATCCAGTACGCGCATCATGATGAGGATTATCTGATACAATTGCGTTAAACAGAAAGGATGAATCACTTGATGCACAAAATGCCGCGGTTTGTCTAAAAGACTGTGACACTTAAATAGAATGGACACATCCAAGTAAGTGCGTAGTTCCATCTAATACTGGTGCATTCTTAGAACAACAAGCTATCAATTGAAAGCATAGTATTATTTAGTGAGTGCAGTTGCGCAATAGTAGAAAGACAGAGTGAACCTTAGCGCAGACTGCAGGATCAACACCACACAATACATGAAGTAAGACATTAGCAAAAGTGTAGAATTGAGTGGAATGAGAAGTCAAGTGATGTATGTAGCACAGTGACAGTGAATAGTATGCACACAAAGGTAGCGCACAACATAACTAATATCAGAAGATTAAAAGTGTTTGTGAGTTGGAAGTTCAGTAAGACATAATATTATATTGTATATATGGGCGGTAGGACAGGGCAAGGAGCAGGGGGATGTATCCTCCTTCGAGTTGGTGTTGGAGAGCACAGGGAGTTGGTGCTTCCTTCATGTCAATTCTTGTCAAACCAGGGGTTGATTCCTCCTTCCAATTGGTGTTGGTAAATATAGGAAGTCGATGCTTCCTTGAATGTATTGTTTTCATTACAAAATAGCATTCTGTGGTTTTCTCCCGTTTGGGTTTCCACATTAAAATCCTGTGTGTTTTTTGTTCTTTGTCTTGGTGCATATATGGATGAATGATTTTATTTATGTTGGATGCATAACTAAAGATCAAAGATTAAGTTAAGGAAAAACTGTTAAAGAAGATAAAAAATTGTTCATAACTACGCTAATAATGATTCACCCCCCTCTCAATATTAAATCGATTCCAACACTTGGCTTGTCTCTCTAATGGTGGATGAAGGGTTCACCCAAGATAGGTTGGGATTGACAACCTCGATGCGCTTATCAAACCCATGTTAGATGGGCTAAATGACAAGCATCTTGCTACATTTGGGATTGTTGTTGCTTCCTTATATTGCATTGTTGATTGTTATTTTGGTAACTCTCACCCCCTTCAATGCAGATAAAATTCCAAACGAGTGGTGAAAGCTCCGAAGAGAAATCTGGGAAGCAGTAGAGAGTGGCTCTAGTAATATGGGTAACATGAATCGTTGGCAATAGCTTGGAAAAAATATTGCTTTTGTTTGACATTCCTGGTGGACCTTGGAAAATTTATCAAGTTGTTAGAAGGCCCAAGCCAAATTGGTCTCCAGATAATCCAATACAATATTTTCATTGCGATTTTTTAGATAGAGAGCATACTTTAGAAAAAATCTCACCATTGAAGGATGTGACCCATGTTTTTTGGGTTGTTTGGGTCGGGAGAGAGACAAAGGAGAAGAACTATGAGGACAATGGAAGAATGATGAGTAATGTGTTAGATTCCCTCCTTCCTAATGCAAAGAAATTGCAACACATATGTCTTCAGAATGGGGGGAAACACTACCCTAGCTCTTTTGATGCAGCGACCAAGAGTCATGTTTTTTAGCTATATGAGTTGCCCTTTTATGAAGAACTTAGGTAACCTCAGAAATGTTTTTACTAAACTCTCAAGGATATTGATTTTGAGGCTGCCAAGAAGAAAGAAGTAATAACTTGGTCCATTCACTGTCCAACTGGCATATTTTGCTTCTCTACTTGGAACTTAATGAATATTGTAGGCACACTCTGTGTTTATGTTGCCATTTGCAAACATGAGGGGTTGTCTTTCAAATACCCAGGCACCATAAGTTTGTAAGAACATATTGTTGATGCAGCTAATGCAGGCTTGACATGAGAGCAATAAATTTGGGCTACCACAAATCCTTGTGTTAAGAACTGGGCCTTTCATTATGCTAATGGAGATGTGTTTAAATGGAAACACCTCTGGAGAATAATTGTAGAGAAATTTGATCTGGAGCCATTACCATATGAGGGTGAAGGTTTTAGTTTGGTTGAGGCTATGAAAGACAAAGATCCAGTCTGGGATGCAATTGTTGGAGAAAATAAGGTACACCCAACAAAGATTGAACAAGTTCGAAATTAACGGTTTGTAGAATTATTACTAAATCCGCGTGTGGAAGGTGTACTCAACATGAATAAGAGTAAAGAGTGTGGTTTCTTTGGGTTTTGAAACATAGACACTTCTATGGGAGAATGGATTGACAAAGTTAGGGCATCTAATATTGTTCGATATGTTTGATCGATCTATATGTCTTGAATTAAAACTAAGTGGAGGAATTACTTCGTCCTTCATTTAAAGCTTGCTTTTGTGATTCAACTATTAAATTCTCTAGTGGACGATTCCGGATATTTATGCTATATTCTGAAATTTCTAGTTCAAGGTGTTGATAATATCAGAGCATTGTGTGTGTGGTTTTATGTCGAAGTAAATTTTGTGAGACATGTATTAAAAATGCTTAATATTTAATGTGGTGTAATTTTACAATGGATATGGCATAAAGAGTTGAATCTCCAACATAGTTTTCCATCCAACTTTTCCTGCTATTTAGTTTAGGTGCTAAAATCAAGCATTAACAATCTCAATCTTACATGATTGGCTAAATACATCACCCCTATATTTATTAAGTTATGTAGGCTATCAACATTGACCAACTAGAGCAACTAGTGCAAGTTCAAGCTGAGGTATTATGATGTCCCCAACCTCTTAATTGGGGGACCATTTTACAGTACCATTTAGTGCCTTGTAACAATATTTTTTAACAACAATTGTTAGTTTTGGCTGCAACTCATATTAATTTTTGGTTGTCTTTGAGTAATCGATTAAATGGCAAGCCCATCATTTTGGTTTTTTGATACACCACCAACTTCTGTGGTTGGATATTAGTATTTTTGGATGATAGAATAAAGCAATCATGCACTAGAAGTAGCTCCTCGACTGTGAATAGATGCCTACACTTCTTTTCTTTCTAGCTAGACATTAGAGGTCTTCTTTGCAACTTTAATGATGTTTGTAGATCAGACCTAATTGATTATGTGAAACTCAAGTCTGATTAAACACCAGGGATGGTTTCTTTCAATTCAATATTTGGATTTCCACTATTTAGTAATCACACCTCACAAATCCTTTAAAATATATGTTCATGCTGCTCTTCATGACTATAAATCACCTAACAAGATCATTTAGAGCGTGCTTACTTGTTGTAGCCCATTCTTAGTGTTTGTGTTTTCTATTCAGTTGTGCAATCCGAGGGAAAAGGGCAGTAGCTGTGGGAAAAATAGAGTGTTAGATGGATTTATCATAGTTGGCAAAAAGATAGGGAGAATAATAATAGTATTAACATCAAGGATGTTATCCTATTATTGTCAATTCAATTTTATTTTTTTAATTGATTTTTTTGTTGTTTCAGTAATGTCTTATTATGTCACTTCACGTCATAAATATTCTAAAAATCTTATTTAAATTGAATTTTTTTGGCTTGACATAATATCTTATCATGCCAACTGACAATAAAAAGATTTCAAATATCTTATTTAGGAATATTGAGCTCCAAGGATATCAAGATTGAAATATTTGTACTCTAATTGAGTGAGAGTGGTTTTCATTTTTTTTTCAAATAAAAAACCATTTTTAGAGGCACACTTTCTTATTTAAATTGATTTTTGCTTGTTTATCAACTTAAAAAAGATCTTATTTAGGAAAATTGATTTATGGGGATGTCAAGATAGGGTTCACATGTTGATTTTGCAAATTTTAAAAAAAATCTAATTTGCGATGTCACAAGACATTTCCACTTCGTGGCTCTTGTTAATATATGATTGGGCACCTTCATTTAACATGTTCACAAGACATGGTTGGGTCACGATGTAAACAACAAGAAATATAATTTTGTCCGTTCATTTAGGCCTTGAAAAACAAAGTAGAAAGACTCACTATTTGGTGAAGGTTTTTGTAGAACCAATTCTCCCTTCTCAATTTCTAGCAAAGGTTTATAGAGGAGACAAGTGACAGGAAGTTTTAAAATATATTTTCTTTTTTTTAGTGCACTTATACTGACTAGACACATTGGTGTGTTTCCATCATAAGAACACCAGTGTGCAAATATACCACAGGCACTAATAAAGGCAATAATATTTTACAAAAAATTATTTGTCCTTTTTTTCCCAAAAATCATGTCAATGTATTTTCTATATCTCAAACAATATAGTGTGCATGTATACATACTGGAGCATTAGTGCATCACATGCCACTAAATGTGTTGGCATGTATTGATGTTAAGTGCACTTGCGTAGGGTAATTTAAAGAAAAATGGCAAAACTAAAAGTTGTTTCTACTATTCATTCAGTGCTTCACACCCATACTAGCACCGATGTTCACTTTGCCCATATGACTGCCTTATTGATCAGTTTATCAAAATACTAGATTTCTTAATTCCTTCACTTCCACGATGGACATGTGTTCATTTTGGAATTTTCCAAATCGTACCAAATTTTTCTTTTCTTCTCTACTTGACAACCATGCCTCCTTGGTGGAGAAGAGATGAGGTAATTGTTATGCCTCAATTTACATTTTTAATGGATTAAAAACTGAAATTAGGCTTTAATTTCATTGTTTTCCATTTTTCTTAAATTTTCCAACGGTGCATTCACGACGCTCAGGTGAGATTGTTTATCAATGTTTTTAACGGGAAAATGACATAGTGGTTATCTGTACATCCTAAGCACACTATATTGTTTATATTTATTATTTAAAAATTTATCAAGCTATTTGGTGTGATAATTAATGTACAAACACTCTATTTCTAGTGCATTACACTAGTTGGGCACATCAATCACCCTTTCAAACAATTTACATAGGTGGGGTGGATACATAAACATATATAGCATCGTTATTGCACACATTTGAAACAATTTCCATAGGTGGGGTAGATACATAAACATATAGATCATTATTTAGAAGTGCATCATTACCTTTAAAGTGCGTCATGGAAGTTAAAAAAATTAAATAGGAACCTTCATTGAAGCTGGTGCTTTTATAAATGTTCTAGGGCATTTTTTCTTCTGATGCTTTAGTTAAGTTAAGCACACCAACTATGATGCATTTATTAATCAACAATGCACTATTCCATAAAATGTTTTTTGATATGTTATTTTTCTTTTTTCTAACAAATCTTTTATATCAACTAGACACCAACGCTACAAACAAATTATTTGATTCTTTGGCCTTGGATGCACACAAGAGGAATTAATGCTACATATTTGTCTTCTAGTTGAAAATTCACTATGTGGAATAGAAGTTCATTATGTTTGGCAATATGTTTTATGTATTTGTGATTCAATGATTCATGGATTTCTTTAAACTCAAAATCATTGTCATATGGAAGTGGTTCACTATGTGGGAGTTAAGAAAGTTCCATATATCCTTGCAATACTTTATAGGTAAAACTATAAATATCACTTAAATGAAGTATACACAATGTTTACATTTACTAAACCAGTTTTTTGTTCTATAATCTATGGGCGTGGGAAGATAAAACTTTACTACTAGATTTCACTCTCACAGGTGATAAAATATTTCCAAGCCAAAATATATGAGGACATCTTTTGTTGTGTGACATTATTTATTTGACCTGTATGTGTATTTACGAAGCTAAGGTACTTGAAGGTGCAATTATGCAACCGAGGTTCTAAGATACCCACTAATATTCATGGGTTATAATATTATCTATACCCATGACCTTAGTGAGAGATGCTTGATCCTCTGTAGAAGGGGCACCATTTATATCATTTTCATTTTCCTAATATTTAATAGAAGGTTGTGTTTGTGTTATTGATTGTAGTCGGCTTAGCAAGCTTTGGTATTGGCTTTGTCGTTATAGGCCTGCAAAACCTGTAAAAAACATCTTTTGTTAAGGGCATGTTTTCATAGGTTTTGTAGGCCTATAACAACAAAGCCAATACCAACTCATGTCAAGCCAACAATAGTCAAGAACACAAACACAGCCCTATGTTGAAGCTCATGAAAATGAAAATGAAAATTATAGTAATTGTGCTCCTCTTCCAAAGGATCAAGCACTTCCCACTGAGCCCATGGATACATACAATAGTATAACCACTGGATTTTAGTGGCATATTCGAATAAATTTAATATCTTATAACCTCAATTGCATATTAAGGTTATACACATTCATATCACATAAACAATGTCATACAAAAAAATATGTCCTCGTAACTTTTGGTTTGGAAATATTTGCTTACATGTGAGAGTGAGGTGTGGAAACAAAATTTTCTCTTCCCCTACATGTGTTTAGTGTCAATTGAGAAGATTGGCATCAGTTGCATGAAAAGGAATGTAACACCCCATTTTTGACCCCATGTTGTAATTATGTATGTAATGACACAAAGGCTATAAGCCATACACAAATGGTCCAGGATGACCAAAGATATTGTAAATATGCACGCTTAAATATAATATAAAAATCTCTAACAATTGCAATGAAGAAAGATGAAGAAGAGATGGAGGGATATGATTCCACAAGTGGATAAAGTGAAAGGGGGCTAAGGGGAAATAACACTAGTTGGTATTAACCTAATTCCTTATCCTTAATTGTCAACCTTGGTTAAAAAAATTGCCCCAAATTTCCTAGACCCTTATTTAGAGACCATGGAATAATTAACCCTTTTGTATTATCTTAAGAGGGGATTAAAGGGGGGAAAGTGGCCTCCTCATGAAGGGACACATGCCAAGTGGAAACCATGCATATACAATGTGGGAATTTAGTTAAAGAGTCACTCATTCCATCATTCATTTAATGAATCACTCCATCATTCCAACTAGGATTTGGCTAGTACATCACATAAGAGAAGAGAGAGGAACCTTGAATTCCATGGTTGCTCAATCTAAGTACCTTGGGAAACTAGTGCTAATGGGTGTGGTGCCCTTGTGAGAAAAACTTGGCTTGTAGTTGAGAGATCTTTGGAGTCCCAACATGAAGATTCCTTGGTTGGCTTGTGCTAGAGCACTAAAAGGTAATGGGGATAGTGTTATCCCTGAAGTCTATGCTTGACTGCTATGGCAAAAATCTAGTGTTAGAAAAATAGGATCGCAGAACAATAGCATAAAATAAGATGCAAAATAAAACACATAAGCACAATACAAGAGAGACACTAATATACGTGGTTCACCTAATCTAGGTTATGTCCACAGAGAAATTTTCAATCCTTTTATTAAACCATCCGTCAAAATGAAGGGATATAACCTGCAGCACATCCGCTGCAACTTCCTCTTCGCTCTCTCACAATCTCTCTCACACAATCACAGAGATATTTACAATACTAAAATACACACATGGCCATATTACAATGCCTTCCTTTTAAAGAGGGAATACCATGGGATACCCAATACCATGGGCCCGTAAATTACCCATTATTGACCAAGTCATGACTATGAAATTACAACATTTTTAAAAGACATTTATTTTTGAAATTTTCGCTACAGGGGCACTTGTCCCTGAACCCCTGCTGGGGGGGCTCCCAAATCAGTCACCTCTCCCCCTAGAATTCCCGTGATGACTGTAGTGGGGGGGAAATCCCCCCCACACACCTTGTCATGGTCTGCGATCCAAACACGTCTAAAACACGACCTCTGAATTAGGAAGATCAGGCTCCATAACCAACAGCTAGGGCACCTCAGTTTGTGATGGTTTAGGTTTGATAGGTAGGTCATATAAAGCTTGAGTTCTTGGGTAAAAATCAAGAATTTGGCAATCCAATAAGCAACATATCATCGTTTCAAAGGCATTCTCCTTGTGGGCTAAACATTAAGTCACAAATGTAAAAGAAGAATTAAGTAAAAAGTGTAAATATATAAGACAACAAGCATTTTAACTAACATATTTTGAAGAAGAAGTCCCTTTTCAAAACAATGTTTTGAATCAACATTTAATATAAGAACAAAGTCTACCATCTCACGAAACACACAATAAATATTACTACTATTTGGTTTAAAATAAATAAGACAACTTATGCAGTGCAAAAGTAAATTATGTATTCAATATTAGAAGCAGCGAATAAGATAAAAGAGAAGCAGTCTACCCACAACAAGAATTGATCTCTGAGCATGAAAATGTTACTGATTATAGAAGCTTGTCTTTACCAATATAGTTTGAAACTTGACCCTCCGAGACCTCACCACTCGAACCCCTCTCTTCCCAAAAGGAAGAAGAAGAACTGCTTCTCATTCACCATCCTTGCTTAAATAAAAAATACAATGCTTAATTGAAATTAATCAATTCATACTGATATCCTCAATACAAGGATCTGATTCTAATTTTGTAACAAAAATTCAGGATTTGATCTGTCGGTCAATTTGATAAGGTGTCTGATTGAATGGGCGTTTTTAGCAAAACGAAATCCACGAATTTATGAAAAATCCACCTCAAAGATCCAGCCGTGGCTCCCAACCATTTATTATTTTGGGAAACCGCTCACGTAGTGTCTAATTGAGCCAATGCTTGAAAAAACCCATGTTTTATTTTTTTAGATTCGTCTTCATTTGGCCACAAATGACGCCCGAAGTTGACCTATAAAACAGTCACCTACAAGAAATTATGTAGCATTTTTGCAGTTTTCTGTGTGACATGCGCTACATAATTTCTGAATTTCTTGTAGAATTCATATAATGGCATCCAGACTTGCACTATTTTATTAATATCTCCTTTGAATTTTGAACATTACATAATTGCTACAAAATTATAGCTCATCTCAAAATTTATAGCCTTCTTGGAATGGCTCCATAAAACTCTTCTATGCCTTGATCTTCAAAATTGGTAAATTGCCATGTTACACCTGTGACATTTCCTCTGAATGTTGTAGACAACGTAGGCTCTGCTACAGAATCGTTATTTTGGAGGTTTAGAGAACAGGTAAACTTTGTTGCAGAATGCTTTTCAAAACCCAACAATAAAAAATTCTGTAGCGCTTTTTTATCATAGCAATTAAGTTTGCACCACTGAATTTTCCGGAATTTTGTAGCATGCCTTCAATGCAAATTACTAATTTCGCTACAAAATTTTAACCTTCAATAATCAGTGACCCGAACCATATCACTAGATTCTGTAACACTTCAAAGGATTAAACTATGCAAAATGTTCTATGAAACAAGACTGTGCAACCCTTTAAAATCATATTTATCAACAACTCATGGAAACAAAGAAAGTCCAAGCAAAACATTAATAGCGCACAATGAACAGATCAAGCAAAATTTAGACAAGCTTTACAGGCCATGGAGCTTAAAAAGGACTACCAAAACTAGTTTAAGGTTTGGGAAAGCAAACAATTTGGATAACAGGTTTTAGTACTAACATTGGCTCCAACTGGGGATGATGTTCTCCCTGTGAGGCATCAGAACCATAGACCATGTGCCTTTTCTCATTCTTTTCCTGACAGACTGTCTTCAAATCTGTTCATGTAGATCCGTTCTACTTATTTCTACCGGAAACACATAAAACTGTAAATATAAAATATGAACTACAATAAATGCTAAAAATTCATCAATATGAAAACCCTATATAAATGCCTCTCCATTGGGCTATGGAGTCTTATTCTTCTATTCCTTCTAACTAAATCAAGTTGAAAACAACAACTGCAAAAAATAAACTACAAACTGAAAATATTCTGAAAACCAAATACTTCTAGTCTGAAAACTGAACTGAACAAGTGCCCAAACATGTGAGCTTATTTATGTACAACGACCCTACTCTAACCAATTGACTGATTTGCTCAAGTATAAGCAAATTTTCAATGTAACCATGCAAGTGATTTGATGACAAAAATAACCTCCTTTCTGAAACTTATCAGTCAATCATAAAAGGAACATCACAATTGCCACATAATTTCTTGTAGAAAATCATACTCAAGGACACATATTAATTATATACCAAAATCTGTAACTTTTGGAAAATTTGAAAAAATGGACTCCATCAAAACCACTATTGGATCTTGAAACCGATGACAAATATCTAGCTGATTTAAAATACAAGACCGATATTCTGTGACATATGTTGCATTAATAACAATATCCTCCTCATATTCTCCTTGGAAAATCCCATGAATATCACATGCTTTATAATAATCTGGGGCAGCAAAGTCCCCTTCATCTAAAGCATCAACTTCATTGTTCTCAAAAGAGTTTGTTTCACATCTATTATATACTAGATCATTGTCCAAAATTCCTACATATGTTGATGAAGAAATCTTCTCCTCTCAATCATCCTTACACTCATAAAAAACAAGTTATTTTTTTATTAAAATTTGAAACAACAAATACATCTGAAAGAATGTCAGATGCATCCACCACATTACTATCAGCATCCTTATCATCGAAATAGTTAATAAAATCTTCCTCCTGGACCCAAGAACTAGAAAATGATTCATATGGTTCCTCCATTTCTTCAATAGAAACATCTTTTTCATAGATATCAAAGACTGATAATTTTGGATCTCCATCATTAATGAGTTCACTGCTGCAAATTTCTGCTAATGATAATAAAATAACATGTTTCTCTTGATCATAGAAATTATCATTATCATACCTCAATGTCTGTTGATATTGTAAATCAACAACAAGATTTTTTGGAACAACAACTCCCTCATCAGGATATTGATAACATCCCTCTGCAAAGTCATTAGCTTCAAAATATGGAGAAAAACAAAAATACAAAGATAACGTATCAGCATGTTGAGACAAATGAAAACTCAGATATGATTTATGTTGTTGTTATTCCTGTTCTTGTTCCTCTTCATCCAAATATTCATTCCAAATATGATTTGTAAGTTGGCCACAAGCCCAAATATTATCCTCAATCTCTTCAGCGTCAGTAAACATACGTTCTAAGGCTAAATATCTCCTCTCTCTGAGGTAGAAATCCAAGTCAGGATGATGGGATGTTGTATAATACAACATGGCATCAACTTCAGGAGGATGAATGTTTTTAGGCATACTAAGATAAAAATTATGAAACCTCATATTAAACTTGGTGACAATTTCATCCTTATTCCTCTTCATAGCATAAAACTTAGAAATGTATTTCTCATAAGATTTACTTTCACCCCAATACCTCAAAAAAACATCATGAATGTCAATCCATGAACCTATTGAATTTTCCTCCAAGTGTCTAAACCATAGTCCAACATATCCATGTAAAGATTGGGAGAATGTTCTCATAAACACATCCTCGTACATGATTCAAACAAATATGTAAGCCTTTCAAAAGCATCCATGTGTTTCTCTGTTGTAACATGGTCTTCTCCATTAAACCTAGGAACATGCTTGAAAAACATGGAAGGATAATCATGAAGGATGGATGATAATTTCAGAGGTTTATAATGTTCCCTAATTTTGGACTGAACTTCAATGAGTTGATTACAGGGTGGAGTAGTGATTATAGAAGGTGATAAATCAACCTTAGAATCAAACAAATTTACAAGACTAATCATGTTCTTGAAAGATTGGAATATAGACATCATTTGTCTCAATAGGTTTGATGAAGGGATCAGATCAAGATCAACAATACAAGAAGAAAGCAAATCTGCTTTTTGCAGCAAGGGATATTCAACTAAAGTTTTATGATCATATGAGTAAACAAAGCAAAGGATAATTATTTTGAAAAGTAATAAAAAGGACAGGAAATAATTAATTAAAGAAGAGTATAAGTTCTTGGAAAAAACTCATGACTTGATACGTGGACTTTCCATTCTGCCTTCTCATTTCTTTGTTAGCAGAGCTCATCCTCCAGTGGAGTCTTGAAAGTTTGATTGGAGTTTCCAGGTGAATGATCTGCAATCAATCTTCAAGGTGATCATTGTTCACCATCAAGAATCATATCTGGTCACTATAATACATCCTAGGGAAAAATATTTCATTACTTCATTCCTCGGCAACAATGCCAAAATATGTTATCCATAAAGTATGTACCTGACGGCTATGGCACAAAGCTAGAACACCTCAGTTTTGTGATAGTTTAGGTTTGATAGGTAGTGGATAGGTAGGTCATACAATACTTGGGGTATGAGATCAAAATCAAGCATTTAGCAATCCAACAAGCAACATATCATCGTTTCAAAGGCATACTCCTTGTGGGCTAAACATTAAGTCGCAAAAGTAAAAGAAGAATTAAGTAGAAGGTGTAAATATATAATACAACAAACAGTTTAACTTACACATTTACAAGAAGAAGTCCCTTTTCAAAATAGTGTTTTGAATCAACTTTTAATATAAGAATACATTATACCACTCTCAGGAAACACACAATAAATATTACTGCTATTTGGTCTAAAACAAATAAGACAACTTATGCAGTGCAAAGTAAATTATGTATTCAATATTAGAAGCAACAAATAAGGTAAAAGAGAAGCACAGCCTACCCACAACAAGAATTGATCTCTGAGCATGAAAATGTTACTAATTATAGAAGCTTGTCTTTACAAATATAGTCTGAAACTCGACCCTCCAAGACCTCACCACTCGAACCCCTCTCTTCCCCAAAGGAAGAAGAAGAACCCCTGCTTCATTCACCATCCTTGTTTAAGTAAAAATTACAATGCTTAATTGAAAATAATCAATTTAAACTAAGATCCCCAATACAAGGATTTGATCCTAATTTTGTAACAAAAATTCAAGATCTAATATGTAAGTTGATTTGATGAGATGGTTGATTGAATGGGCGTTTTTAGCAAAACGAAATCCACGAATGTATGAAAATGGTTGATTGAATGGGCGTTTTTAGCAAAACGAAATCCACGAATGTATGAAAAAATAACCTCAAGTATATACCTGAAGCTCCCAAACAGCTAACTATTTTGGGAAACTACCTTGAAGAGTACTTAATTGGGCCCGTGCTTGAAAAAATCCATGTTTTAGTTTTTTTAGATCCAAATTCGTTTGGCTCGGAATCACGCCCCAAGTTTACCTAAAATAGTAACATATAGGAAATTATGTAGCGTTTTTGCATTTTTCTGTATGACATGCGCTACATAATATCTGAATTTCCTGTAGCGGTCATTTTAATGGAATCCATAATTGCATTGTTTTTTTAGTAGCTCCTCTAACTTCTAAACATTACAAAGTTGCTACAGAATTATAACTTGTCTCAAAATTTATAGCCTTCTTGGAATGGCTCCATAAAACTCTTATATGCCTTGATCTTCAAAATTGTAAAAGTGCCCTATTACACCTATGAAACTACCTTTGAATGTTGTAGATAGCGAGGCTCTACTGTAGAATCACTATTTTTGAGGTTTAGAGAGCATGTAAACTTCGTAGTAGATTGCTTTTCAAAACCCGACAATTCAAATTCTGTAGCACTTTTTTATCATAGCAACTAAGTTTGCGCTACTGAATTTTTTGGAGTTCTGTAGCACGACTTCAATGAAAATTACTAATTTTGCTACAAAATTTCAACCTTCAATAATCGGTGACCCAAGCCATATCACTAGATTCTGTGACCCTGTAACCCTATAGAGGATCAACCTATGCAAAATGTTTTCTGAAATAAGACTGTGCAACCCTTTAAAATCATATTTACCAGCAACTAATGGAAACAAAGAAAGTCCAAACAAAACATTAATAGCACATGATGAACAAATCAAGCAAAATTTAGACAAGGTTTAGAGGCCATGGAGCTTAAAAAGGGCTATCAAAACTAGTTTAAGGTTTATGAAAGCAAACTTTTTGGATAACATGTTTTAGTGCTAACAAATAGTATGAAGGACTATGATGCAAAGAAGAGGACCCCATTCCTTGTATTGTGCAGGATGATGGGATGGGGGGTAGTGCAAGTGGATTAGGACAACCATGGAGGGTGTTTCTACAATAGAAAGTTGTATGAGTTGTGGTTGGGTAGAAGACCTTGGAACTTCACACGTATGGATTGACAACACCAACACTAGGGTGGACTCCATTACAGAAAGGATAAGTGTGGCATAGTGCCTAAGGATGGGAGAACATCCTTCACTTGCAACTAGTTGGTGGACCTTTTCATAAATATAATTACCTTGGATACGCATGCTTATAATCCTGTTATGAAATGTCAATTATTTATCTTATGTCATGCATTTGAATCTTTCTCTAGATTTCCCAATTCTATTCATCGAATGAAATTAGCATGGTTGTGAGTGTATGCATGGTATACTAATACTTATTTGGTATGGTATTTAGTTAATCAAGATTGTTGTAGCTTGCTTCTACATATGCTATTTATAATCAACAATAAAAATAGTGTTGAATTAATTAAAAGAAAAAATTATAAGTGTGAAAATTGGAGTACCTTGACACCTCAGTAGTGTTATAGGGGTGGGTGGGTACATGACATGAATCTTATTCAATTTCAATAAGTTTATCAACATAGGTGTAATTTCTAGGATGCACTATGATTTTGAAGTGTTGATCATATATTTGTATGTACAAAAGGCTTTATGAGATGCAATGAAGCTTCTCATTTATGAAAACGAAGTGATTTTGACATAGGCTTGGTTTAGTGGTGTTGTACTAATTAATTATTTTACAAATAAATATAATTTTAAGAGAAATACAAGATATTGAAAGACATGTTTCATTTAAAGTATTCAAAGCAGTGAATTGTAGATCAAGCAAGCAAATTGATATCAACTAATTGTTGGGCATGGATAAATTGATGTTGGATATCAGCAAGTGATTGTTGGGCATGTAATTGTGGTTGAATTATAATAATTGGTATCTAACAATTTTTTCCATAGAAAATGTTTCCAATCATGTGCTTGACCAAGATGGATGATACATGAAGCCTCCTTTTGTGTTTTATAGTGCAACTATAGAAAATTTGAACAAGTTTGTAAACTTGCATTGCTAGTTGAATTTGTAGTGTGATTTATTCTAGTCATAGTAAAAACACAAATTTTGAAAGAAAAGAGGACAGTTTTCATGCATATTGAACAATTCATACATAGGATGGTGAAATATACCAAGATTTGTAGGTTGTTTGGAATTTGAGATGCCAAGTTAAAATTAGAGTGGCATAGCGAAAGCATGATGGGTCTGTAACCCATAGTTTCCAAAATTTTAAAAAAATGCTCTAGTACATTTAGTAATGGTTTATTCATTGTGAAGTGATAGTTATAGTTTTACCTATAAAATGTTGCATGATCATATGTAGCTTTAGTTCCAACACAACCAACCAATCCTAACACATAATGATCAATTTTAGCTGAAAAAACTCTATGAATAATTGAATCAGACATACATAAATAATATTGTCAAATTGCATAATGAAATTCAACTCCAATACAAAGTGAATTATCGGCTAAAAAACAAATCTAAACTAACTAAATCTCATCTACAACGAACTTGCCATGATTATTACTTGTCATAATGGATTAATAATTTTGTGAGTAATAGATTTATTTCATAAGTAACTTCCAATGGTTGCAAATTCTAAATTTATGCTATAATGAATGCTTTTAATGATGAGATATGTGCTCAATTCATAATATACACGAACTAATAATTCCATTGATATTGATAAATAACTGGTACAATTTGATTGTGACAAGTAGCATGATTTTTATTCCAAGACCATCAACAGCATAAATGTTTTTATGGTGAGATGCATTGGCTTAGCATATATTACTTAGGAATATATATGATTCCATGTTTAAGATAATAATGAATATCTAAATGAACATTATTTAAACTTTAATTAAGTTGCATATTGATCGCAATACATACTAACGATTGATCAAAGTGGTACAATGGGCAGCAACCAAATACAATTTATGTTTCCAAGGAAAAAACTGTAACTTTATAATCAAGAAGAAAAAAATTGCATTCAATTAAAACACCAATAAAAAAAGAAACTATGATATAAAGTCCATTAAAGACAAACTCTAGCTAAATTCTTCTAATATGTCCACTAAATATCTTATATTAGTTGTGAATAACACAAAGCCTTGCATAAAAAGTTAGCATTTCCATAATGGTGAAACCAAAATTATAGTTAAATTGTCTTCTTAAAAGTTTGGAATATTTTCAACAAGTCTCATTAGAGAAGAGATGCATAAAATAACAAGACAGTAAAAACAAGAGATTAGAATCATAGGGAGAAAGGTATTATGATGTTCATATCCTCCATATGCTCTTCTCGAATCAAGATCCTACAAAATTCAATGCACAAGTATTCAAATGCAAGTGCAAAGGTAGCATAAATTAAATTTGATCATCAAAATATAATTAAAAACTGGACTTACTACTAATGAAAATGGAGAACTTGTTGAACTTGGAACTTAGCACTCCATAAGCATGATTTTACATTGCCATATTAATTATGAGTGAGATGCTTCATGAGGGATAAGATCAAATCTGGAAATTGTGTTCATTTCAATGTAATTTAAGTTGTGTTTGTGTGTTATCTCGTCTACATCTAACAAACACAAACTAAATGCATTGGAATTGCTTATCCCTTACCTTGGTTGACTTGGTGACATAGACTATGCATAAGCAAAAGGATGGGGAGAGGATGTGTTAGGCCAACAATTAGAAGGAGACAACATATTTCAAATGATAATATACATATGTAACTTGCTTAAACAATTATATCAAGCCAAATTTAATTCACCCATGTGTTGAAATAATTTTCTTGGAATGGATATTAAGAGGGATAATCCTATAGAAAAGGGAACAATGTCCCATCCCATGAGCTTTAAATTATAATAGTAATTGTGTATCTTATGGAGTACTAAAATTTACATGTATGCATTCTTAAAAGGAAGTTTGGGAAGCATGTAATATTCTTACTTTAAATGGATTTTTAATGATTTTAAAATAAGAAGGCACACCTAGTTGAATTTGGCACATCGATGTGTTTGTTTATATCCGCCCCTCGACCAAAGGGGGAGAGGTATATTTTATCTTGTGTTGATGTTTGATCCATCAGGAGGCGGAGAGAGTTCTGAATGATTGCCATAATGGAGAGTGTAGCGTTCACCTATTTGGGATGGCAACGACCCCTAATATTTTATGTGAATGCTATTTATGGCCTTCGATTTTAAGGGATTGTATTTAGGCCGTTAATAAATTCCACCATTGCTAAGTATTTACCAATAAAATGTGTGCTCATTGCGCTCTGTTACATCTTGTCGTGATTGTTGTCCCCTTTTGCAAATGGGGTGTTTCTTTAATAGAATGTCGTCTAGCTTTCGCGGGCAGCCATAACTACATTATTGTGGCCATAGACTACTTCACAAAGTGGGAAGAATCGATGCCTACCTTTGCTAACGACAGTGAAATGACAACCTTGTTCATATTCAATCATGTAGTCAGAAGGTTATGTGCATCAAATGAGATAACTACACTGAAACATTTGTAAATGAAAGATTCCTCAAAATAATAACTGTGAAGGTTTTCATTTCTATTTTTGTTGAAAATTTTCAATGTGACTAAGGTAATATAACATACTAGTTCACTCACACTTTTAAGATGCATTGTGTGTGTGTGTGTGTGTATTATATATATATATATATATATATATATATATATTGTAAGATTCAAAAATTAAATTTAACTAAAAAATATTTACAGAGCTAAGAGGTTTCAACAGAACTACATTTTGGGTGCATATGACACTGTTTGGACTGTTCACCTTACTCTGAAGCTTACTATGAACAAAATCTAAGAGTATAAGAAATATCAGTTTGAGAAGTTTTTCCAAAATGACCCCCCACAAGACGAGGGTTGTGACTTGAATTACCAAAAAAAGACTGTCTAGACTAGAAACAATCCCTATTTTAATACTAGTAAAACCTCTATCAGATCTAATCATCATCAGATATATAACAGGAGCAGAAACCTGGTGATTGGCACCCGGGGGTTCAGTCTTGACTGATTGAGGAACACCCTTCATATAGGTCGGAGGAAAGCGATGGAAAAACAACTATGAGGAAGAAGTGTTGGTTGAAGGCGCAAGGTTAAAAAAAATTTCCATCAATTCTCTCATCGGAGCATTCAATTTGGAATTAATTCTTTTGTATGAAACTAGTTGGTTGTGAACCAAGTGTTGTAGTCCCTCCTTTAGACTAGAAATTCAAGTTTCCAAAGGAACACCCTTGGATTCTTCCATAAAATTTCCTTCCATGAAATCTTCCAACGCCAAGCTGAACATGGCTTTCATGTTCCATAACATGCCCAGGGTTAGAGTGTATCTTGTTTCCGGGGTTTTGGTGGAACCCGTGTTCTCCACTATACCCCTCAGCTCTTCAACCAACTATTTTGAGTTCAACTTTTTCCTTTTGTTGTGTAGTTGGTTTTCCATTTTGGAAACATGATCTTTGGTTCCAGGCTTCACTTTTTTATCAAAACAGCCCTGGGCGTTCTGCATATCTTTGAGGGCCCAAGGCATATGGGTCCATCAGGGGCCTACAACTATTTTTATTTGAGTAGCCTTGGTGTACACCATGGTTGATATGGGGTCCAGTGAGTTCCACACTAAGAAACACTCGTGGCAGATGCAGGGATGAAATAACAAAGATACCAAATTACAACCATAGCATGAAGATTTACCTCTAAAGGAATTGTCCGAAATATTGTGTCGAAGGTGCCTATATAGACGTTTCACAAATAGAAATTCCATCATGATGCCTTCATCCGTAAGAGGGTGTCCAGGACGGGAGTGATGTGCCATGAATACTCGCACACCAGAAGATATAACAATCCCAACGTTGGACATGAAAACTACAGTTTGATTGTACTAGACAATAGAGCTCATCATAAGAACGAAAGGGACACTCATATCCCAAGGAACCATGGAGGATACATGTGGGATTGCATGGACATCCCCTCATCCAACTAGCCATGCTATCCATAAACACTTCGTGTAGCTGGTGTAGAGTTACACCCGTCGTGGGTACACACACACACACAGTGCTTTTTTTATAAATGCACAAACAATTAAATGAAAAAAGAGTAGGAATTTCATTTTCCAAAAGCGGCTTAAAAAAGCCATAAACCCTAATCTATTATTGTGCCAAAAGTTAGAGGAGAGACTTGTGCAAGGATATTTCCTAGGTTAGAGATTGCAGTTGACATAGATTTCTAAATGATAGAATTTGTAAGTGCCACGGTGGGTACTTGCATACAAATACACATAATAGAAATTTAAAGTATGTAATTTCACTATCCGTATCTCAACAAAATTCAAGGGTTGCAAAATCTTCAATGTTACAAACGCTAGATTTGCTTTTGCATCCATTTTGTTTTATATTACTGTAAAACCTGGTTGTGGGGCTTTAGTTTCTACAATGAGATTTTTTTTGTGGGGTTTGGGTATTTATAGGTCTTAGTGGTTATCTTAAGATTATTATAATGGATTGGAGATCTTTGTTGCATTGGATCCCAAACTTTGTCCTTGTCAATATTTTTCAAAAAAATGTTTAGGTTTCGTGATGAAATTTGCATAGAAAGTATGTATCAATTTGTTGTTTCCTATATGGTTTACCCCTTGAACCTGTTATTTAAAAAAGGGAATTCATGCTACTTATTGTACAAAAAATACGCATCAGTGCACTATACACTATTAAGCACATCACAGGCCCTCTTAGTTAACAAAAAATGTTTTCGAGTTTAACAATGTACATTGCTATATTTATTTTAATGATACAAAACATTAATGGAATGATTCTATCCAAACATATACATTAAAATACAAAAGTCAATATTATTACATAAAATATTTAATTTGTAATGGTCGGGAGAAATTTTATGAAAAAGAAAGTTGTTTTGCATACCTACAAAGCAAAACAAGTCAACACCAAAACATATTGGCACAATGTATTCATTTGAACTCAATGGTGCATTTCATGCCTCTTTAAGCATCATTGCACAATAATGACATAATTAGCATTGGTGCTCAGTAATATATAATTTTCCTTATGGATTTTAAAATATATTATAGGCACCAATGCTTTTATATAGATTATCGTACTAATGCACAATAATAGATTATTTTCCCTAGCGCATTTAAAATATATGATAGGCACCAATTCTTTTATAGTAATTTCAACCCAATAGCGCATTGTATGTTTAGCAAACACACTAGAGATTTCAATGTATATAAAACACATCAATGCATTTTACATATGTGCACATCGACACAAGTTTATGTTTTTTGTTAGGTGCCCAATAGGAAAAATAGGCATAAACCCAACAAAGACAATGAATATAGGTGTTTAGCACATTTTTCCATTGATAGAATATACATATAAATACATGATGACGGTGATGATTGGGTTTCATCTTCCAAGCTATCCCTTGGACTCCTCAAAACTGTTCATCTCCACCTAACCTAATGGATTAGGTTCCAACAATCCCCCCTTAATCCGAAGGGGTATATATGAGTCTAAGCAAAGAGATGAAATATGTAAGTGGACAACTGGCAAGGTCTAAACATTTCCAACTTGACAATCCAAATTTGCCAAGTAATCTAGCAGAAATTGACATCTTTTGCTAAATATAGGTGCTTTCTCAAGAGGTGGTTTTTAGGTGACCACAAACCAAAAGGGATAGCATAAGTCGATGTATTCTACTAAGTGGGTGCTTTAAGGCTAACCACAAGCTCTTGAACTTGGAGACAACTCCAGTTCTCTCTCGAACTTGGCATGAAGACTCAATAGTTCCTTGTAACAAACAAAATATATATAAAATCAAAGTATAAATAAATAAAAATACATAAACCAATAGTTAATATTAGTAACTAAATCTAATGAAGAGGCACCTCTTTAATGAAAGGTCACGTCTTTTCAAGGGAACCCCTGCTTGGGTATTTATACAAGCCCTCCATTCTCATTGTAACATTCATCATCTTATCAATTTACATTTAATATATATTTTCCTATATGGATTTTTGTTCTCTGTCTTATCTACACTGGATATTTCTTTAGAACGAACTTTGTTTGTCTCATTTGGTATCAGAGCTTTGTCTCGATCCCTGGCTTTTGGCCATATCAAAATTTTCAGGGTTTATTTGAATCATCGGGTCTTTGACCCCCCCCCCAAAAAAAAATCAAACCCTTGGCAATTGTCCAAAATCTAATTAAAAAAATATTATTCTGCTGCACACTAGAAGAAACGATTTTAGAGTTCTCTGATACTGGTCCTTAATCATTCAGAGTTTAGAAATTCAAAACTAAAAGGAAAAGAAACAGTGGATCCGTAGAGTTTTGTGTGGTATTTAAAAAAAAAACAGAAACTGTTGCACATTTCGGTTTGAATAAACACAGATCGAGGATTTCCATAAAAGACAGTCACCATTCAACCACCTTATATTATTTGTTCCGCTCTGTGGAATTCTGTCGAGGAAAAAACGATTAATATACCCAACGAAAGTGATGGAAGCAATTAATTAAAGCCGATGTTCGGATAAAACACAACCGCCATTCCTATCTGGTTCAGTGGAGTCAAATCGCACCAATACCATTCGTGGAAATAGAATCATTGTATTCACTCATTATTGGAAGAGTCAATAGCTAATATTTTGAAGGGTCGTGACTATTCGTTTTAGATTGAAGAGATTCATTCTAAAAAAAATTAAAAGGAATTTTTAAAGTTAATTGGAAGATTAACTTTTTATGGCAACCCCTTAGTGTTTAAAATATCAAATTATATAATAAAGATTTTAAATTGCTCACTATATTATATGATATATGAGAAGAGGGAGTTGTAAAGTAATCATATGAGAAAAGGGTAGATATAAAGTAACTTTTTAATAATAAAAAAAAAATTACAAAGAAAAAGGCATTTTTTTAATATTAAGAGATAAAGTGAATGAAGTTTACGAAAGGATTATGAAGAGAGTTTTCAAAATAAGAAGATATATCTTATATATCTTAACATACTATTATATAATACAACTTATATTGCCCCCAAACAATCACTTTATTTATTAATTAAAGTGAGAGGTCCAATAACACATTATTATTGGGGAAGAGATATAAATAAAAAGTAAAAGTGAAAAGGTTCTATTACAAAAGAAGTGAGTCCATTTACTCTTTCTTACTTTAAAAAAAGGAAAAGTAATTTAACAAAAGTTAAGAAGGAAGGAAAAATAATTTAACAAAAATGAAGAAGGGTATTATATCATAAAATACCTCAATCTCCAAGTTATATAAAAAAAGTATTCTAGAGAATTTTAAGCCCTATTTTGTGGGATCTTACACTTTTGACACTTACTTATTATTAATAAAAGAAGTATGGATACAACAACAGAAAAATACGAGATATTTTGTGCATATCTTGACTTTAAAATGTAATGTGTAGATTTATCAAAGAAATTGGAAGAATACAGAGAAGAAAACATAAACCTCAAAAACGAAGTTTATCATTTACAAAGAAAGATAGCAAAATATCAACAAGATGATCAAGTATCACGAGTTGAAGATCTCAAGAAGAAAAACAATAAAAAATTACTAGAAAAAGACAAAGAAATTGCACGCCTAAAGGATCATAGTAAAAAACTACTTGCACAAATCAAGAAGTCAAAGGATTCGAAGCAATGCAATCATAAGTTAGAACAAGAGAATCAAGAGCTCAACAAGAAGTTATCAGAAAAAGATGAAGAAGCTTCTAACCTAAGGAAGCTTAATCAGAAATTGCTTGAGGAAATTAAAATATTAAAAGAAGAATTAGCAGAAAACCGAGACCTTGAAGATAAAATCAGAAGGTTAAAGAATGACGAAAAATCGACTTATAGTAGCATTGCCAAGCTAGAAGAAGAAATAAAATGTTTAAACAAACTCATTATGGACAAAGATAAGGAATTGGTGCAAGTCCAGAGAAATTTAGAATGTCAAGAATCAGAGATATGTCGGCATCAACAACAGAATAATGAGCTCCAACAGAAATATGACGATACAAAAAAGGGGCACAAGTTGGAATTGACAACAGTCAAAAGCACATTATCAAATAACACTGAAGAAATATACCGATTAAGAAACCATAATAAAACATTAGTTACAAAGATCAAGAAATTGAAAAATATTCAAAAGAAGGAGCAAGTTAACGAAGACCTTGAAGGGAAACTACTAGAAACACAAGAAGAAAACCATCACTTCACAAATCACAATCAAGAATTGATCGAGCAAATAAAAAAATTAAAAGATAAAAAGCTAGAAAAATCTTTAGCAAAGGTTGTTCCAACTATGGAGAAAGGAACAATGACCGACACCAATAAAATAGAGGCTTTGTCAATAAATGACCGACACCCAAACTATAAAAATCATTTTGACGAATGACAAGGTCGAAATGAACACAAACCGAGGCGTTATGATTTCAAAGAAGAAAGGACTCAAAATCAACAAACTAAGCAGAATACGAGAAGTTCCATCCCACAAAGCAATCAACAAACAACAACGAGGAAGATAGATCTTGGATGGATGACTTCACAAACGATGCGACTATTTTACTGGGAAATTCATAATTCATATCGTCTTGTTTCGTCAAGTGTCGAAGGTACCAACACAAACAATCGCGAGAAGACATTCCGAGCAAGGACAAGAGAAAGAAGATTTCCATAATTATGCTTTCAGGACAAAGCATTTCTTAAGGGGAAGGCAATGTAACAAACAAAATATATATAAAATCAAAGTATAAATAAATAAAAATACATAAATCAATAGTTAATATTAGTAACTAAATCTAATGAAGAGGCACCTCTTTAATGAAAGGTCACGTCTCTTCATGGGCACCCCTGTGTGGGTATTTATACAAGCCCTCCATTCTCATTGTAACATTCATAATCTTATTAATTCACATTTAATATATATTTTCCTATATGGATTTTTGTTCTTTGTCTTATCTACAGTGGATATTTCTTTAGAACGAACTTTATTAATCTCATTCCTCCTGAAAATGGTGGTTTGGGGACCACTATCTGATGTATTGCATAAGTTGAAGTCTTCTGCTAAATGGGTGGTTTTAGGATGACCACAAACTCTGGATCTTAGTTGAACATGGCTTTAACTTTGGTTCAGGCTTGCTTGTTCCAACTCGCTTATTCTCACTTGCTTGTTTCTGACAATCTATCATCCCCCCTATTAGGAACATCATGAGGAGTGGAAAGTGTCATGGTGGTTATGAGTGTCAAAACTAGACACAGAATACCACAAACTCATGAACGCTCTAGGGTAAGGCTCTTTTTTTGTCTTCTAGCTACAACTATGAATTTGGCACATCAAAAAAGTTGGATTAAGCTCGCTGAAAGGAGGTTGTGATTGCTTGTTGTTAAATTGATATGGATTTGAAACTTGAAGCTTGACTATCGAATCATGATATTCCCCCTTGTCATGTATAAGATGAGAAGCAATAAAATTTTCTGTTGCAAGTTGTGTCATAACTCAATTCAATCTTGCAGGTTTCTTTAGTGTTGAACATCTATCTAAATAATGGTTATGCTTCCTGCAATGCTGACAAGGATGAAGATCAAAACAATGATATTTCATATGGCAAACAATGATATTTCATATGGTGGAGAAATTTTATGAAAAATAAAGTTGTTTTGCATACCTGCAAAGCAAAACAAGTCGACACCAAAACATATCAGCACAATGTATTCATTTGAACTCAATGGTGCATTTCATGCCTCTTTAAGCATCATTGCACAATATTGAGATAATTAGCATTGGTGCTCAGTAATATATAATTTTCCTTAGGGATTTTAAAATATATGATAGGCACCAATGCTTTTATATAGATTATCGTACTAATGCACAATAATAGATTGTTTTCCCTAGCGCATTTAAAATATATGGTAGGCACCAATGCTTTTATAGTAATTTCAACCCACTATTGCATTGTATGTTTAGCAAACACACTAGGGATTTCAATGTATATAAAACACATCAATGCATTTTACATATGTGCACATCGACACGAGTTTATGTTTTCTGTTAGGTTCCCGATAGGGAAAATAGGAATAAACCAAACAAAGACAATGAAGATAGGTGTTTAGCACATTTGTCCATTGATAAAATATACATATAAATACATGATGAAGGTGATGCTTGGGTTTCATCTTCCAAGCTATCCCTTGGACTCCTCAAAACTATTCATCTCCACCTAACCTAACGGATTAGGTTCCAACAATCCCCCCCTTAATATGAAGGGGTATTTACGAGTCTAAACAAAGAGATGAAATAAGTAAGTGGAAAACTGCCGAGGTCTGAACATTTCCAACTTGACAATCCAAATTTGCCAAGTAATCTAGCAGAAATTGACATCTTCTGCTAAGTATAGGTGTTCTCTCAAGAGGTGGTTTTTAATTGACCACAAACCAAAAGAGATGGTAGAAGCTGATGTATTCTACTAAGTGGGCGCTTTAAGGCTAACCACAAGCTCTTGAACTTGGAGACAACTCCAGTTCTCGCTAATAGGTTCTCTCTCGATCTTGGCATGAAGACTCAACAGTTCCTCCTGAGAATGGTGGTTTGGGGACCATTATCTGATGTATCGCAGAAGCTGAAGTCTTCTGCTAAATGGGTGGTTTTAGGATGACCACAAACTCTGGATCTTAGTTGAACATGGCTTTGACTTTGGTTCAGGTTTGCTTGTTCCAACTCGCTTGTTTCTGACAATCTATCATCCCCCCTATTAGGAACATCATGAGGAATGGAAAGTCTCATGGTGGTTATGAGTGTCAAAACTAGACACAAAATACCACAAACTCATGAATGCTGTAGGGTAAGGCTCTTTTTTTGTCTTCTAGCTACAACTATGAATTTGGCACATGAAAAAAGTTGGCTTAAGCTCGCTCAAAGGAGGTTGTGATTGCTTGTTATCAGATTGATATGGATTTGAAACTTGAAGCTTGACTATCGAATCATGATATTCCCCCTTGTCAAGTATAAGATGAGAAGCAATAAAATTTTATGTTGCAAGTTGTGTCATAACTCAATTCAATCTTCTAGGTTTCTTCAGTTTGAACATCTATCTAAAGAATGGTTATGCTTCCTGCAATGCTGACAAGGATGAAGATCAAAACAATGATATTTCATATGGCCAACTTGATCACAATGTTGGCATCTTGAACTATGAATAGGTTGTACATATTCTGACATTGTTTCACTGTTGTGTTCTAGCAGTTGATACGAATTATCTTCAAATTCAAAAAGAGGGTTGTTATGAACAAACACTAGTTCATAATGTTGACCCCTTTGTTGTACATCGTCCTTTTTGGCTTTTGAATTTTACAAATGACTAGTGATAACAATTTGGAGAGTTTATTTGTTGATTTTGATTGAGTCGACTACAACCGTAAGTATTAGAGTGTTCAATAACTCTAATATTTCTTCAATTTGGGAAATTATGAGGAATGTGTGAGGCCTCCTTTTGTTGGTAGGTCCAAAATTGACTCAATCAACAAGCTGAGACATTCTTGCAACTCCACCCTTTTACAAATACTCTTCAACTCATAAAGTGAAAAGGGTGTCGGGTTCAACCGAAAGTGCACCTAAATACAACTCGGTTTCAATTTGACACTTACAAAAGAACTATTGTAAGTATCATAAATACAATAAAACTTACAAAATTGACTGTTTGCAAGTTATAATATTAAGTTGAGTTGATAAATATGCTTTACCTGAGTTATTGAACTTGTTTGATGATCTGTTGTGTTAAGGCCACTGAACAAGAAGCCTCTGTACAAATTTCCGCTACTAACAAGATTTCAACTGTGATAATCTATGCAACAATATGCAGTAGTCTTTGCAATACTGAACTTAATTCACAATCTTTCTAAATGCAATGTGCAAGTTTACAATCCTTCTATAATGTGGTCTTTGCAAGATCCACTATAGTGAACACACTCTTCGACAATCTATGTTCAATGTGCTTGAGAGAATATGGATGAGACCCTCAAATGACAAATGCTCTAAATTTCCCAAAAAAATAAGAGACAAGCATCTATGAAATACATGAACACTATAATCTACGCAATAATCTAAAAAAAGGTTATATTTCAAGAAGACTTTACAAAACCAACAAATCCTTCTCAAGCCAATGAGATAAAAATGATGGAGTGCTTGAACTACTGGAGAAATGCAAACTATGTGCATAATACAATAGTTATAATGACATATATCATTGCTCTAGTCCTGTATCTCCACTAGTGAGTTAAATTGAATAGAATCCAAAAACAAAGAACAAACAAATTGCTTGAGCACAAATCAATTGCACTAACTTTATGTCCCTTAAATAAGAATAATAAAATTAAATGCCTCTAATGAAGAAAAAATTAAAAAAAAGAGTTAAATTGAATAGAATCCAAAAACAAAGAACAAACAAATTGCTTGAGCACAAATCAATTGCACTAACTTTATGTCCCTTAAATAAGAATAATAAAATTAAATGCCTCTAATGAAGAAAAAATTAAAAAAAAATCACTAGAGCTCATGATGCTAGAGATGTTGTCAACACAATGGAGCCGAACTGCTGAGTGAAACACAACATCTCACAAAGCACTTGTAGTCTTTAAAATGGTCTCATGCACCAGCCATCAAACGCACCACGTTGCAATAGTCAATAATAATCAAATGCATAGTCTCCCACACGCCGAGGATACCCCATGATTCTCAATTATCTGCATACGCCTCACACACTCCAAATAGTCTGGCAGAGATTAACCCAGCTCCACGTAGCTCACGTTTTCAAGGTAAAATCAGCTCCACAGTCTCCCATGCTTGACACTAGGTCATGCTGGTCTTCACTGTGCATTCAAGGAGGAGAGATCACGTAGAGAGAGACCACTCAGAGACCTGAGTAGGTAAAGAGCAATGTGAAGAGCCACGTAAATGTTGGGCCTTCTAGAGAGTAATACATTAATGTTGTGTCTAGATTTCTCCCATTCTTGCACTCACAGTGTAATATCAATACTGTACGACATGTACATCCTCAAAGAGAGTATTTTTACAGCAACTTGCCTTCACACGATCATTCTCCTGGGCTTGAATTCCAAGGCACTGGGATACCTAATCACGACACATGAGAAAGAATTCCAGGTTACAATCACTGATGTGTTCCACAAATCTCATGGTCTCTTTCGCCAATAATTTGGAGAAATACTTTGTGAGAAGCCGTTTACGCGAGAGTGAAATACTTGGAGGAAGCGTGAGTGGAGATGGAGGATAGCTTCACATTCATTCTTGATGAGTTGTTCGCTAAGACGTGCATGAAGCCTTGCAAGATCGTAGTAACACAAGATTGAAATCACCAATTGCTATGACCAGAGTGCACACTCAACACGGTTGACGCTCTGGCACACAGTATGGGCTATTGATGTATGACTCGACAATGAGTAGCACATATAACCAAAAAAGACAGAGGGATGCTCCTCACAATGACGATGACCAGTACAACGCGGGTTGTGGGTAAGGTACATACGCAGAGAGGTGATATGCATGTCTGAAGCTGATACCATGCACATAGAATGCATGTAGGTCTTAAGGAGCCTCGCACACAGAAAACGCCCAAGCAGAGGTAACGTATCTCTGTCTCACTTGAGAAGAAAATCGCCCTCTCATATCTGAGGAGGACAAAAATTGTAGGTCTGGTAGACTCACTCGAGAATCACTGCAAAATAGCACAGGAATTATGGCAGACAATGAGAAGAACTGGCAGGCTTTAAGCAGGAAAGGGTGGAATAATGCATGCCAGAATGGGGTGGGATAACTGGCACTTAAATCGTCCTACCTAAACATGGGACAAAAATTTTCTGGCTAGTCATAGTTTCATTTCTTCTTGTTATTTTTTTGGAATTTTGACGATTTGGGTGATCTTAAAATGGGCCAAAACTCCTATGGGCACAATTCGTCCATAGCATAGTTCCACAGTAAATGAGATGGAATTACGATTTCACCAATTTTTATAACCAGATATAGAAAACAAATCACCAAAAAAGTAAAACGATTTGAGTGCCAATTATCCCACGCCTGCCAGAATTAGGGTTTGCAGGTGAACGATCACACGCGGAGTAGGCGCATAATTAATCTAATTAGTTTGGCAGAATATGGCAGGATGAGTGCAGGCAGAGGCGGATTCAATATGCCAGGATTGAGAGATTGGGGTAGAATGGAGGCTTAGCAGGTCACAAGCTACACGAATTACAACAACTCTAATATCAATGTTAGGTGCCCAATAGGGCAAATAAACATAACCCAACAAGACAATGAACATATGCTTTAAGCACATCTTTATTTCATTAAGATATGTACAATTTAAGGTGACGCTTGGGTTTCATTTTCCAAGCTGTTTTTTGGTCCCCCAAAATTGTTTGTCTCCACCCAACCTCACGAATTAGGTTCCAACAAAATGCTTTGAGAAAAAATCTCCATTATGGCATTATGGCCTCTTGCTCCTTATAATTTTTACTTACATTGAAAATTTGTTAATCTTTCCACTAAAATCTCTATTGTTAATAACAAATAAGTTTAGAGGTTTTTTTTCAAATTTTTGCTTAATTTTATTACACTATTACCCAAATAATGTTTTGGGGATTTGATAAAATTATTAGGTTATAATTTAAATATAAGAAGTTTGGATTGATTAAGAGAGTCAATTTTTTCAATTTGGATATGACATTTAGTTCATGTTGTTATTCTTGAATCGAGGTTGTTTACCCATCAACAAGGGTAGAGAAAGCACCCATAAGATAGATTTGACCTTATACTTGGATAGAGGCAAATGGCATAGCATCTTAGTGTCAAATCTAGATGGAAAGCACCTCCACTAAAACATGGATACAAGGTGACTATGGGTGAGAAGTCTATGGGGTTTTCAAATATAATCATTCTTAAATAAGATACAAGGATGTTACAAAGCTCAAAGAAGTCTCAAGCAAGGATGCCATTTAATTTTCCTTCGTAAATCAAATAAACAACACAACCTTGTGCCTTCACTTGTTGTGGTGAATCTGAATCTCCAAGTAACAATGATTCCTTGTGCAATGTGCAATGTAATGAGTCTAATGAATAGGATGGACAATCTTGTAATTCAATCGATGAGAAGATTGAGTTCCATGGGGGAGGATCCTATTTTATCAAGCATCTTGTATTGGATATATAGGGTGTAATGACCCTCCAACTCGCTACGACTATTGATGTTGATAACACTGATGGGTAAGTGACCTAGTTAGAGAAACTGAGATAAATGATTGTGTACATGATAATTAAGAATAAAATTAAAGACTGACTAGTGATGTATGTGATAAACATATATGTTTCTAATGATGGATTTAATTATGATTTTGGATGATTGTGATTTGGTTGATTGATTAACACATGGGAAACCTTATAATGAATATCGTATTTAGGCCGAATTATGGAAATGAAATTATGAGGGTGATTATGATGTTTGCTTAACGATTCGAGAATGAATGAAGTATATTGTGATGTATGACGAAAGGATTCAATAATGAGATTGATGAATGCTTGTTATGCTCGACCGAATGAGAAAGAAAGCTAAATGATACTCAATAGACTGAGAGACTAGGAATTGAAAGTGATTAGATGATAAATGCTAGATTGAGAAATAATGAAATAGAAAATGATGAATGAAACATATGCTCGACTGATTGAGATATTATGATGATGAATGATTTATAATGAAAATGATGATGAATAATGAAAATGATCGACTGACTAAGACATGATGATAAATGATGAGTAATTTGTATGCTTGACTGACTGAGATACTAGAATGAATGATGGAAATATTTTATAGTGCAGCGCTACTAATGTGCGCTTGAGTGTGTGCAGTGGTAGGTAAGACGATTTACCGACTGACCCACAAGGAAATTAAAGGGGTCGTAAGAACAAAAAGAACACATATGGGTACGATGACAGACTGTGGACGCTGAAATAGCAATCCACGCACGGGTAGGAAGCCGTTTCAGCTCACCAGGGGAAGTGTGTGCCATACATGCGAGGCCATAACGACTTGGTCGTGTACGATGAGTTGAGGGGCGCACGACAAGGAGGACCTTATTCCTCAACAACCCTTAGTCTCCAAGAAAGTGTAGTTGGAAGGTCGCGGTAAAGATTCCCGATCGCTACGCAATACTCCGCATAAGAAGAAAGAAAAGAAATTGTCGGAAGGGCCCGCCGAAGAGGTACCTAGACAAGAACAAGAAGAAAGAAAATGAATTGTCGAAAGGGCCCGCCAAAGAGGTACCTAGACAAGAACAAGAGGAAGAAATATATCAATTGTATATAAATGGAAATTTCACATAAGATTTAAGAAATATGTTAATCCATTTTGTTTTGAAAAGAGGAAAAAGAATTAGAAATAAAATAGGAGATATTAATAAAAGAATTATTTGACTCTTGCTTTTATTTTATGATTTTGAAAAAGAATTTAGATTAGCTTGGAATTCTTTTATGAAGAACTATTTTAAAATTCTTTTTATTATTTTCTTTATATATCTTTTTGAAAGAAGAAATTTGAAATGAAGAAAGTATTAATAAAAAAAATAACTTTTATTCTCATTTTATTATTTTGAAAAATGAAAACTAGAAAGGTGAACTAAACGGGAATTAGTAATAAAATATTAAATTAATTAAATTATGTGCATGTGAGGACGCATGGCACACAAACTCTTGCAACTTGAGAACAAATAGTAATAAAATATTAAATAAAATAAATTATGTGCATGTGATGACACATTGCACACAGACTCGTGCAACTTGAGAATAAATAGTAATAAAATATTAAATTAAATAAATTATGTGCATGTGAGGACACATGGCACACAGACTCTTGTAACTTGAGAATAAATAGTAATAAAATATTAAATTAAATAAATTATGTGCATGTGGGGACACATGGCACACCGAATTTTGCTATAAAATAAGGGAGGAGAAGAAGAAAATGATCTCTTGCTCCCTAGTGCTGGATGGGCACCGGAATCGAGAATTGATTTTATGGTTCTTGTGAGTTGGGCTTAGCTTGACCGGGGATTGGGAGATCCCAACGGGAAGCTTGCTAGTGTGTTCTTACGACCCCATTAGCTCGGGGGTTCGAGGTGAAGGAGAATAATCCCGATATAGTAGGGTGGTCAACCGAGGTGTCTCTTGGTAAATCGACAAGGCTAGAAGCGACTCGGGGAAGATCGACGACCGTACATACAAGGACTTCGTCAACGGAGTGCTCAACTATTGTCGAAAGGTATATTGTTCCATTTTTGTGTACAAGTTGAGTTTATGAAATTTTATTTATGGTTTTATATTTAATTTTCAAGTTAATTTTAATTTTCATATGATGTTAGTTCTATTTTGGAAGTCTTTTTGGTACCCGGAATGGGGGTCACTACATAGAGGGAATATCCATGTTGAGGACTCATTGTGGAACCCTTGTGGATCCCTTAATACCTAAACCTTGCAAAACTTGGATCCAATGACGAAAACTACAATATTTTGCATAGTCCCCAATATTTTATGTGGCACAAAGTGTCAAAATTTATCTACTTTGATTTTTTAATAGTTTGAGTCACCCAAGGTAGAGCAACAAACCAAAATTTTCCACTCATTTGCATCTTTCAGAAGAAATGTAACAATGCGATTTGGGAGCTCAACGATGATCAGGGAATTCAGGTTTCAGGTTTACAAAATCTACAAGACATGGCAAAAGGTTATTTCAGTAATTTATACTTGGATCCTGTGCATTGTGATCTGAGTGCTCAACTTAAAGTTGCCAGATTATATCCAAAATTTGTTGACACTCATAGTGACGAGGAACTTGGCAAGGAAGTCTCTCTTGGTGAAGTTGAAGGAATCCTAAAACTCTTTGCTAAAGAGAAGAGTCCAGGTCCGGATGGTTGGACCGTGGAACTATTCATTGACTTTTTTGACATCATGGGAGACGACATTCAGAAAATGGTAGAATTCACCAGGAAGTTTGGAATCATTTCAGGAGCTCTTAATTCTACATTTTTTACTTTGATCCCTAAATGCTGCAATCCTAAATCCTTTGGGGATTTCAGGCCAATTGCATTATGCAATTTGGTGTACAAAATTATCACCAAGGTTATTGCTGAGCGTTTGAAGCCGATATGTCAAAATGGATCTCAACTGAACAATTTGGTTTTCTACAGGATCGTCAGATCCAGGATGCAGTGGGTATCTCTCAGGAACTTCTACACTCTATTAAGCAAAATAAGAGAAAATCTATCCTCCTCAAGATGGGTCTGGAAAAAGCATATGATAGGGTTAATTGGGATTTCTTGAGAATAGTATTGATTCAAATTGGGGTCCCTCCCCTGGTTATTAACTGGATTATGGCTAGTGTGACATCAGTGATTATTGCAGTTTTGATTAATGGAGCCCCTTCTGGATTCTTCAGTTGCTCCAGAGGAATTTGCCAGGGTTTCTCACTATCGCCACACCTCTTTCTGTTGGTGATAGAGGGTCTGAGTAGATTGGTGATAAAAGCCAAAAAATATGGTGATATAAAAGGTATCAAAATCACGAAAGATCTATATCTATCCCACTTATTATTTGTGGATGATATCTTATTAGCAGGGAATGACTCGGTGGCCGAGTGGAACAGTTGTAATGAAATCATCAAAACTTTTTGCAGTGCCTCAGGGATGTTGGTTAGTATTTCTAAATCCTGCTTTTATCAAAACAAAGTTACTAAAAATCGGATGGATGATATTCTGAACATTTTTCCTTTTAAGTGCTTAGCCCTGGTTGATGGTTTTAAGTATTTAGGTTACTTTATAAAGCCAAACCCTTGTTAAAGTTGTATTGATCGGTATTCCAGTCTGCTGGTTTTCCCTTCTTCATGTTCCTAGATCTATTATCAATTCATTAAGAAGTTTATTCATCAACTTTCTGTGGTCTGGTGGTTTGAACAGACCTAGTTTGGTTATGACTAGTTGGGAAAGAATATCACTTCTAGAAAACGCATGCGGTTGGGGATTGAAAGATTTGTCCTCTTTTAGCAAAGCTCTGCAACTTAAAAGCTTCCAACGAAGCTTGTTTGGGAATACGTTGTGGTCCACTATCATCCATCATAAGTATATAAAGGAGAAAGTCAACAATTGGTTTAGGAACACGATTAAGAAAACTTGGAGGGTTTCTCCAATTTGGAATGGCTTTCTGAAAGGTATATTGCTAGCTTGCAAAAGATCTTGTTTGGCACGTCGGTTCAAGGAAAAAAATATTGATTGGGGTGGACCCAATTTTGGGTTTGGAAGACACATATTGTCTCTCAAATGAGAGTCTGGAAACACTGAGATACTTCGTTTTTTATATGCTAAAGAGTGTAAATATTTCCAGTAATGGTGCTTATTGGTTGAACACCAAGGACCTTGGCTTGACTGGAGATGAGGCCATTGAATGGAACATATACACTCTTTCTTTAAATTCAACAGGCTGCAAATTGTCTTTGGAAAATGATAAAATTATTTGGAAAGGTAATGAGAGCTTTGGTATCGTGACTGCTAAGTCGGCCTACAAAGCAATCATAAAAAGAAAGCCGCATATTCCCGAAACATTGGTGGTATACGAGATTATGGCAGTGGAAGTTTCCATTAAAATTCAAGTGCTTTTTGTGGTTTGCTTTACAAAATCGTTTGAAGACTTGGGATAATTTAATTTTAAAAGGTTGGTCAGGGCCCATTGGTGTGTATTATGCAAAACTTGTAGTGAAACTTCCAAACACCTCTTGGTTGATTGTGGATTTACTCAAAACCTCTGGAAGATGTTCTGTTTGGCTTTCAATATTGATAAGAGATGGGGTAATGGAAATTTTGACTCAAGTCTTCTTTGCTGGATTAGAAACTGTAAAAATTTTGCTACTCTTCCGGTATTTGTCTCATGGACTATTTGGCTTATAAAAAATCAGACAATTTTTATGATTACATTCCAAATCTGCAACAGGCTTATCTTATGGTTCTCAAGCTTCATTAGACTTATAAACAGGAATCAGAGGTTCAAAAGATTAGGAAAATTGGTCTTTTCTCTCCTCAGTTTATAAATCCAGTGATCTTCTTTGATGGAGCACCTTCAAATGGATTGTGTGCAATGGGTGGTGTTATTTATCTGAACCATGATCATTATTTTACCCTCCGTCTCAATTGTGGTAATGTCACCAACATGAAAGCAGAACTTCTGGCTTGATGGTGTGTCATCAAGGTGGCAAATTGCTTTGGTGTTGTATATTTAAAGGTTTTTGGTGATTCCAGAGTCACAATTAAATGGGCATGTGGTGAGTACAATTTGAAAGTTTCTTCATTATTCCACTGGTGCAACAGGACAAGACAGGAAATCATCCGCACAAACTATATCTCCTTCTAGCATATTTATAGGGAACACAACTCCATAGTATACAAGCTGTCAAAGTAGGTGCTGGATGGTGTAGAAGGTTTTTTAGATTGGGAAGAATTCTTGGATTCTTCCTGCCAGGATACAGGAAATCTGTATTTTTTTCTGAAAATTTTGAGCTTTTCTGTAGGGCATCATGACTTTTCAGTTTTTTGGATATTTTTGGGTTTGATGTTTTTTAACCCAAGTCTTTTAGTTCTAGATTGGATATAATAGCCTCTCTGATAGATACTTGGTCACTATGGTGATTATCGTTGTACTGTTTGATTCATGTTAATGAATATCAATGGTATGTTTTTTTCCACTGAAAAAAAACCAAGTAGGTTTTTATATCCCTTGCACTTTACCAAAAAATAAGTCAGGAAGTAGTGATCATGCTTTGCAAAAAATTGAGGTAAGGGATGAGATTGGATTGTAAACAGAATGACTAAAGACAAAGCACAAAGGGACATACCAATGGAAAAGGATGTGTTGAACAAGCAATATAACCATTAAACCACAGTGACCTATGAATGATGTAACGAGTTAATAGATGATGTGGTGATTGTGATAATTTGACATGGACACTTACATTCATTTATATCATTATTTGACGAAACCCTCTTATAATGAAAAACACTTATATGATAAACACATTATTTGAAAAACCAATAAATTCAAATTCATGTAAAGATTGATTGATTTAAAGTAATAAGAAACATCAATACATATATAATTTCACTTATATACTATAATAAAATCTCGAAAGCTTTCCATAGAAATAGAGGTGTGAGTTGGGGAAATGGCTTTCTCAGCAAGAAATGGCTTTCTTCGCATCTTCATGGAAGTTCATTACTTTTGAAAATGCTATGATAAGTAACAAACTATTTAAATTTAAAAAATATAAATTTTAATTATTATTTAATTTATTTTATTAAAATTGTATTTTATAATATACAATTTATATAAAAATAATATATATTTATAAAATACAATTTATATATTTAAATAATTATTTTATATTACTAATTATTGTTTAATATAAAAATATTAATTAATAATTATAAACCTATTAGATTCAATTTATTATTGTATTATTTTATAAAGTTATAACCATTTTTAATATAAGAATAATTTTTTAACCATTATTTTAATACAAAATTTATTATTAATTTTCAAATTTTATTTTATGAAAATGTGTTTTTAGATCTACGTGGCGGGTATCCTCCCTATTTCTTTGCCATATTATACTATTTTATATTTCATTGGTATCTCTTATGTTATTTTTTGCTCATCACCTTGAATTTGGTTGATATCAATAAGTTGCAACTTTATCGTAATTAAAAAATCAATACAATAAATTGTAATTCTAATTACACTTAATACTTTGGATTTCAACATTAAATTTCATAAATGTCAATTAATATTAATTTTTTATTATAAAGAAAACTGAAATTACTTCTTTAAAGTAAATTAATCTTATAATAAATAAAATAATCTTATAACAAACAAGCTATTTTTCTAATTATAATTTTAATATAGATTTTTTTAATATAATCTAGATTTCTCTTTCATTGAAATTACATCTATAATAAAATTAACATTGTGTATTCAAAAATTCCATAGTGAACATTGATAGCAATGCCAACAATTCAGATATAAGCAAAAATTTATAAATCTTATTTCAAACCTGTAACATTGCATCACATCCCCAGCTTAACGCATTCTTCATTGCTCTCACATTTTTGCAAGTCACAGGCTTGAATTCAGCACCTCTGGATTGTCTGGCTCGTGCCTTAAAAGTGTGTGTTATCTCCCTTTCACAACTTCATTATTTCCCTGTGAGGCCACATGTAGTATGCGTGACTCACTATTTCTTCCTCCATGAACAACACGTGAGCGTTTTGAGGCAGATTTCTTTCTTCTTTCTGCATATCATTACTGCGATCTCCGTTGTCTCGAACATTTTCTTTGTCGAGCATGCATCTTCCTCTTCTCTCTCATCCGTTAAATATCTCGTTGGGGCACCTTTCTTCTGCATTTGATACTCCATGATTCTCACAGATCTTCAAGGGAAAATCAGTGTGGTTCTTGAATTAGTTAGTAGTTGCAAGGCAGGTTTCCTTACTTATCATTAGTTATGGTGCTTAACTAATGACGACTACCATGAATCTTCTTGGATTTCTGGAATTCTAGATATCGATCTCCGTTGCCAAAAGTGGAGAGAATAACACTGATATTTTTATTTTATTTTTGTTTTTTTTCAAGCCGAAAAAAAGATAACTTGATATTCATAAGGAATCAAAGTTATATCATATCATCTTCCATCAGAAAGTGTCTTACTTTAAGCATCTATAAACGTCTATGCATACCGACGGAAATACAACACATTCCCAAAAAACTAGATGCCAGATGAAGCCTTAGATCAAGTAGGCTACAATTCAACTTCCACTACCAATGACCAAAATAAAATGGACCCAAAAAATGACCAAGAAACAAATGAACCATAACAAGTGTCATGAGCTTATAGCAGCAAACTAAAACATATTATAATTAAATATGTTCCTGCATCAGTAGGAACACCATCCACAAATTCTTCAAAGTGCAGAATTCCATCCATAAGACCCACAACTGCCTTGGATAAAAGGTTCGCCTTCATGTTGAACTCACGATAAATGTGGATGAAATAGATATGAGCAAAAAAACCTTTAATTCCAAAATACGACTCATCCACTATCTGAGGTGAAGGACATTTAATGATACTTTACCAGCAATCCAATCTATAACTACTCGAGAATCACCTGCCACCTGGATACTTTGTAATCCTTTTTTCCTGGCAATCGTCAATAAACCCCATAAAGCCAGTAGCTCCGCCTGAGTGTTTGTTCCAATACCCGCACTCATCTTGAGGTTGATGACATGCCCCAACTTTATATATAAAACCATGCCAACACCACACAAACCCTCATTCTGTGCGCCATCAAAGAAAGCAATGGAACATGTAGAGTCAAAGAAAGGAGGAAAGAGCTCGATGTTTTATCTTTACCTTAGCTGAGCTGTTAGAAATAAGCGTTACTTTGGCCAATGCATTTCAACCATTGGCTAAGAAATCATAACTCAGGGACATCTAAGTTGTCAAAATTACCAAAGGATGACACCCCATGTGGGCGACACCAACCCTTAACATGGCTAGGTTTTTTTAGGTATCTACTAATTCAATTGAATATATAATTAAAAAAATAATATTACTAATTCAATGTATAAATAAAAAAATAATAATCTTTACATTGTGGGCATAAAATCTCGTCCCCTTGCTTTGGTTGTAAAAATCTTTGGAGATGTGGGCCCAGTCTATTTGTGTCGTGGTATCCATCCTCCAAACACGTTGCCCTCCCGTCCCTGGACCCCTCCAAATTGAGTGATAAGAAAGCACGTTGCCCTGCGATCTTAGAGAACCAGATGGACGGTCCGCGTGGCAGATAGATTCAAATTTCACAAGATCCTGAGAAGCCCGCGCGTGGTTTATTCGAAATACAAATACGGGCACAACCTTCCATTCTCGATAATCCGCATTATTTTAACACTCGAAAAACGAGACACCCACACTTGCCATTCCTGGGAAGAGTCGGTCAAAGGCAGCCAAGTCACTGTAGAAGGAGGGCTAAATTTGAATTTGAATTTGAATCCTGGTTTTGGTGGACGTTTTTCCCCTTTTGTCTCATGGTAAGAAACAGAGTTCTATCTTCTACAGTTGTGCAAATTGGAAAGGGAGCAAAGGCAAAGGCCTTTCAAAGATATAATAAACGCCTCACAGACAATGGAATTGGGGCGTGTTGCGACGGAGCACTGAAAGAGGTTACATTCAATGGCGCAGAAGAGTAGCAGAGTGATGAAGAGAAGCGCTATGGAGTTTAAACAGCGACTGATTGTGGTCATTAACAAGTTAGGCGACCGCGACACGTACCAGATTGCAGCAGAAGAGCTGGGAAGAATTGCACAGACATTAGCTCCGGAAGAATTGGGTCCATTCCTATCTTGTATATTTGAGACGGATTCTCAGCAGAAGAGCAGTGTCCGGCGAGAATGCGTTAAAGTGTTTGCAACTCTGGGCGGCGCCCATGGCGAACTTTTGGGTCCTCATCTACCGAAGATGGTGGGGAACATAATTCGTCGTCTAAAGGATCCCCACTCCGATTCCAGTGTACGTGATGCATGTGTAGATGCTATGGGGGCTTTAGCTTCCTCATGTGTAGATGGTATGGGGGTCTTTGTGAGGCCCTTGCTTGAGGCTTTAGGTGAGCAGAACCGCCAACTCCACACTGCCTCTGCATTGTGTCTGGCCAGGGTCATTCACGTTACTGCTGCTTCCTCGCCTCCCTCCCACCCGTTACCAGCACTGCACAACAAGATTTTGCTTCGGATTTTGAAATTGCTCTCTAATCACAGCTTTTCGTCCAATGCCGCGGCTTTGCTCTCGGTGATTGGCAGCATTGTTCAGGTCAGATCATATTTTCTCCTCATTCATTTAAATGCAACAACTATCCATCTGTACCTTGCATTTTTCCTTTATTTTACTTACTCACTCCTCACTAGGCTACACTTCTAACATTTACACTGTACCGTGGTTTCTTTCGAATCTGCAATATATCTGCTGCTTTTGAATATCTCAAGTGTATATAATGAGAAAACGCATTCGCATGTAGAGTTCTACTTCGTTTCCGTGTCCCGAATTTGCGCCCAACTCTGTAGATTTGTTTTTCGATTTTTACACTGAAATACACCAGAATAGATGCATGCAACTAATGAGAACAGATATATGGATGGATGAATGAAACCTGTTTAGCAAGAGTGCAGAGCCTTAAATGATATGCTTCTTCCCAGAGATGGCATGATAGAGGATAGATTTTAAACATGTTTAGAAGATATACGCTCTGTCTATTGTTCCTTCATAAATATAAGTCCTTGAAGGCGTTTCTTCAAGCTTGGAATGCTACTATCTCCGACAAAGGTCCAGGCCTTCAAGGTCGATTCGTTTTGTTGCTTTAGTTCAGGTGATTGGCAGGATTTTGACGTAGCAACTTTTATGCTGAATGAACATTCTACAATATGTATAGTTTTTGCTGGAGTGGCTGTCTAACGATTCCAACATAAACCGCAGTTACTGTTCCAACAGCCCTGTTATGGGAAGAGCTATAATTACTGCAGTGTCTGCAACAATTCTTGATTCCACTTGAATTTGTGCAGATGCATTTGCTGATTACAACCTCTTAGTTACTTCTGTGGTTTGTATACAGACGTATTTGTCTGAAAGTGGTGAGAGTCTGCGCTTTTTCAATTCTGAGTATAATGTGTTTTCAGTTTGATACAAAAAAAGAAGTAAAAAGGGCTTTCTGTTTGTCTGGCCTCTGTTTTTACGCGCTCTTCTAATTCCACTGTGCAATCTATACTTTGTTTAGACATGGTATTATAGCCAAAGGCTTCGCTTCCCAACTGCATTGGTTTCTGCCTGAGAAAAGTTTGCAGTGGGAGAACATTATTTGAGTGAAGGATTCAAGAAGGTCATAGGTGTAGCAGTTGAGAGTTAGAAGCTGTTAGAATGATTTCAGGGCACAGGCTTTAATGTTTGGAAGCTCTTTACGATCACAAAATCGATCAACAAAATTATACATAAACTATTCAAATTTTGAATATATATATATATATATATATATATTTCCGAAAAAAAAAAATTTTTATTCATATGAATAAACATTGATTGTCCAAAGGACTTACATACATCTGTTGCCCATTAGGCCTTTCTTCTTATCCTTCTTGAGAAAAAACAACCCAAGGTCTGCATCAAAACTGAACTTAATTCATTACATACCTGACTCTATTACCATCTCCAGATTTCCTATTCTATTACTGATACTATTCATACAAAATGATAATCTGAGATGACTCTCTCTCTCTCTCTCTCTCTATGTGTGTGTGTGTGTGCATCCTTGAGAATTCAAACCATTACACACAAATAGGTAAATTTTCTCATATATATAGCAAGTAAGAGTGCATACAACCAAAATAGCATTGAGTGCAAACCATATTTGAACCAAAGTACATTAATAGGCCATAAATGGCCTCTACAGTCAAAAGATAAGAATATAACTATAGTCTAAATTCTAGACTCTACAATCTAATCATATAACAAAATCATCTGAATCCTCATGGTCAGAGTCAAAATCATTGTCAATGTCCTCAACAAAAGTAGATCAAAAATAGGGATCCCGAGCTTGACTTGATTCCCTTGGGCCTGAAGGCACTTGTCTAGCACCGATGTTTGCATCCTCTGGTTGTGGAAGTGGGTCGAAGTCCATCCAAGATTGAGGAGATCAACAACCAACACCACCAACATCAAGGTACATAGAGGGGTTGATGTGCTTGATTAAATGCCAATCCCATATCCTCATATATGATAGAATCTAGTGGAAACGTTGCGATATGGAAATATTGAAGTTTGTTGAATTTTGAATGGGATAAAAAATTCTACTTTTTGCATATGAAGTCCGTTGATGTTGGAATCACTTTCAAACATCCTAAAACAATGAATGGTAATGTTAAAAATTTAAGTAAAAGGATAGAAAATAAAAGACAAGGAGAATGCCAACCACCCATTTTTGATTTGAGATCTCAGTTTGGACTGGAAACCCTTGTGAAATGGTTGGATTGGTTGGTTTTGCTAGAACTGGTTCAGTTTTGTTGACATTGCGTACAGGTAGCCTATTGCGGGCTTGTCTCCGTCAACCAAGCGAAGAACCTTTACTAAAGGTTTGTTGATGGTACACACCTCCTTCACCCCATCCCAAAAACTCTCCTAATCTCACACTAGCCTGAATATGGCATGTCGCTCTTGTTTAGTGTTAATTGATAAAGCGTGCTACTCAGTTGAAAGGAACATAGCTTGCAAGTCCCACCTAGAAGTCAAGAGAGATTGAAGAAAAATGAAACTAGTAGCAAAGCGTGTGATGGAAAGATGCATCAACTCCTCGTCACTAGTGAATTGTCTCATCAAGCTAAGCATAGATGCATGATTGTATATAAATTTTGTGATGATCCTTGTTGAATCAATGACATCTTGGATAAAATGAATTTTTCTCATATCCTCTTTTAAAATCAAATCAATACAATGAGCGGCACAAGGAGTCCAAAACAATGTAGAATACCTTCCCATAAGCATCATGCCAATGGCCACATAATTCAAAACATTGCCTGTTATGATTTGAACAACATGTTGTAGATCTATCTCATGGATGAACCTATTCAACAATTGACATAGTAATGCCGCATCTTTTACATGTGCGGATGTATCCACGAATTTTATAAACATTGTCCCCTTGGGACAATGAAACAAGAAATTGAGAAAGGTCCTGCCCTTTTCATCAGTTCAACCATCTGACCTACCATGAATCTTGAAGCTCCTGCAACCTGCGAGTGCAATCAATCTTAATTGTGGGGTTTATATCCTGGGCCAACAATAACAACAACGTCAAATATAGGCACATAGAATGGGTTCGTGGCAAATTTGAAAGGAATATCACTCCATAAAAGACATTGATTGACAAGTTTGTCAACTTCTTGTTTCTCCTTTGTCTTGACCATTGAATTTATATAAGGTTGTCCACCAGGTGTGGATCTCGGAACAAAGGAAGGTGATGTAGCTGAAGGCACTGTGGAAGGTAAGGAGAAGGTCTCACTTCCCCTTCTTTTTGAAGTGTGTGTGGCACTATGGAAGGTGAGAAGAAGGTCTCACTCCCCCCTCCCCTTGAAGTTCATGTCTCAAAGCTTCCCTTTGATATTTCTTTTTCCCAATACTTTTGATTGAGAGTTTGGCCTTACAAATGATTTTTGGAGTTGTCTTGTTACAAATATTCACCTTATGTCCTGTAATTTGTGCAAGATGGTATTTGAGCCTACTTATTCCCCACATGATTTCCTTCCCACACAAATTGCATGTGAGCTTCTGTCGAATATGAGGCTCAAAAAGCTCACCATACTTCTAGAATGGATCCCAAGCCTTCAAATTTTTTGTATGGAAACTTGGAAAGAAATGAAGTTTGAACCTATAAGAAGTGAATTTTTTTTTTTAGCATACATGATTGCTGCAAATTAAACAAATAACAACAAATCAATGAGATTTCTTCCATTAAAACTTGTTTTTGAAGAGGGAAAACTCATGGGCATTTTTAAATGGAAAGGAATGGACTTAGGGCAAGAAAAAACGTTTTTGAGCATACATGACTGCTACAAATTAAAAAAATAGTGGGGAATCCATGATAAATGTTCCATTAAAATTTGTTTCTAAAGAGGGAAAACTCATTGACATTGCAAGACTACCAAAATTTTCCTTGGAACAAATAGAAATGATAGCTAGATTCTTTTACATACCTTGAAATGTGGTTGACTGTTGTTGACCGGACTCCAATTTTCAAAACACACTCCACAAAATCAATGCTGCAAATGAAATGAGATGTTTTCCTCTCCTTGGCCCAATGTAAAATTATGGTCTCCACCTTGGCTCCCCTCCACACTTTAGCTTGGAAATGACCAAAAAGAAGGCAAAAAATTGCTTTATTGGTCAATTCGTGGGCCAGGCGATATTTTCTCCATTGACTCACGATATTTTCTAAAAATGCAATAAAATTGACAATTTATCGCCCAATATATCTAGTTGATATTTTAGCAATATATTGCTTAGGGTTAGACATTGCAACATGGTTGATATATTGACGAGATTTTTAACAGAGATTGATTCCATGCACCATACATCTCTACTGAAAATCCAGTTACTCAATGGTTAATAGAACAAAAGGCACCCCTAGGGTGACATACTAGGAATTTTGCCTCCTAAATATTGGGTTCCCTCCCTTGACCCAAGGACTATCTTGTTGGTCTAAAGTGACGTAGGATGGTGCATCCTGTACAACCTGTTATCACACAACTTGTAGTTTCCCCAAAATATGATCCTATTCAGGACGGTAGAGGAGCTAGGAAACTAAAGAGGTGACCTAAGAGGGCCTTGATCCCTAGATGGATTGGTTGTCACGCCAATCGAGGCACTCTTCGCTTTATGCTATCCAAGCTCTAGATAACAATGGGGGAGACTTGGATCTACTCCTGACAAAAGAGATCTAACCCAATCATCAGATCAAACTATAAACAAGAATACGTAAGGTGAAGGTTGTGAAACCCTAGATCTAAGAGATAAAGTCACTGTAGAGGCTTATGGAAGATTTGATATTGAATTAGATTGTTTCAATTACAGTAACTCACTATTTAATAATGAATCCAATATATAAGTGCTTGGACAAATGATCAAATCTAGCTACCTCGGGAAACGTGAACTTATATTATTGGGAAATGTTCCAAGGGGACAGATATGAAGATCAAGGCTTTCTAGCACTACTTGGTGATAGATTTGACAGTATCAAGGTTCACAAGCACAGATCAGGCATCAAACAACTGAAAAAGGGGCAAACTCAGAGAGGGTGCAAGAGAGAGAGATTTGTGCCTAGGGATTTGGGCAAGATGGAGTCCACTGACGGTGACGCCCTAGTAAACCCACTTCGGGCTAGGCCTAAAAGTAAAAACCTAGAAATCGTTCGCCACAATTTGAAGTTTTTTGAGCTAGAAATTTTTATAAATTTTAGCAGCTTAGGGTTTGTAGATGAAGTAGCAACAAACTAATGGAATAGATGAATAACTCAAGAAAAACAATGGTACTTACCTCCCGTGACTTGCAAATGCCAAGTGCAATGATGTTTCGACCCCCTCGAAGCAATTTAGGGTTGATTTGATAGTTCCCAAGATGAAATCAATTTTCCTCCAGCAGCTAGTGCGCCCCCCTTCTTGCGGATGACAATCTCAATGAGAATTGATTTACGGAAAGAGAAAGTAAATGATGCAAGGAGAATCAAATAACATAAATATTGATCAAAGATACAATAAAGACTACTCCCTGATTATTTTATGCATTTAGTGAAGAGATCTGGAGAAACCCCACGAAATCCTCCAGTGAAGTCGCCCTCCTGCAGAGCACGCACTAAGCCAAAACGTCTAGCATGGATATCTCATTAAACAACAAGGATGTGATAGGTTATTAGAGCTACAATCAAGCACAAGAACAATCTATAACAAAGGCATAAGATTTTTCCCAAAATAATTCTTTATTTCTAAAGATCCAGAGCCAAAAGTCCCGTTACAATGAGGGGGGTCTCTTCCTTAAATAGGAATGAGAGAGACCAAAATGCTAACATCCTTTTCAATGAGTGGTTGCAATTAAAAGATATAACAATGATAATCAATGGTAAGATGAGCCCAAATACAAAACACATGGATCAACTCAAAGATAGAGGGGGTGCACTCACTAAGACGTCCAGGGGGGATGCACCACATGACAAGTGAGTAAAACACATGACATAAGCACATGGTTGGGCTAGGAGGTATAACATGTCCTTCTCTGGTATGACCCCATGGCACAATAACATATAATAACTCAAGATAATAACATACTGTGACCATATGACCAAATTGTGGCCCATCAATGACATAATAAAATCCCAAATAATAGCCTGAAGTGTGTGTGGACCCCATTGAATGCTGCAAGCTATGCCAGAAGGTGTGGGATGCATCACAAAAATCCTCTGAACAAGCCTCATGCCAATTCTTTGCCTCAATTTTCCAAATCGATTTCCTCAATAGCCAATTCTTCCATTTTTATCCTCAGAAAATCACCTGTGAAATAATAAAATGCCTGTATCTCTCTACTTGGTGCCCCGGGCACAAATTCGATTGCACCAAAATGTCTGGGAACATGGTAATATGGTAATAACAAGTGGCTTGACCGCATACCCCCTTTACAGCGCCCTAGGTGAACCAAATTAATCCCAAAATGTTCTAATAGGCCATTTTATATGGCAAATATGCAATAAAGTGATAATCTGACCATAAGCTCATCAGAAAGTGCCTGAAACTGATATCTGAGTGTACCAATGGACTTAGAAGGCCCAAATGTAGTAGAGATGAATAATCATACACCATGTGACCATCTGGATACTCATTTGTAAGCTCAACCATGCCTGGACAATAAAAATAATGGTCTGATAATAATAAAAATAATAAAAATCCATCAAACCATCATATGAAACCTGTATCTGCTGCATGGAACCATCAAGTGGGCATCATAGGACCACAAATAATCAATCTCGAACATCATTGGTCCAACTCATCTTAGATCCTACGGTTGACTTGGTCAAACTGAGTTGACCAAGTCAAAACTGATCAAAATAATGACCCAGGATCAATTTGACTGACGCTGCGAGTGCAAATGGATAAGATATGCTCCTTTAATTATTTCAATAGCAAGACTAAAGTACAAAGTAGCATTTCATTGGCGAGTAAGCAGTAATACATCAAATATAAGTTTGGATTAAAACAATCAATTGCTAAGAGGAAGACCCTCAAGTGTATACTCAATTCATAGACTTGATCATTTTGCTAGAAATGAGTGAAGGTGGAAAAGGCAAGGCTAGGACAAGGGGATGACTTTACAAACTTCAACACTGTGACACTTCGGATAAAAGAAAGGGGAAAATCACTTAAGCATATGTTGGACAGAAAACACACAAGGAATGGTGGTGTCTCACAAATGGAATAAGTTGATTTGAGGAGTGCCTATTCAACTTTAGCAAATGTCTACAACTCACATCCAAGTTGGAACCAGCTTCGTGAGGATCTTTTCTAGAACCACCATGACTAGGTGCATAATTAACCGTAACTTGAGGTTCTAGGGGACACTTAGAATTAGCTGTCCGTTACTCCATCTCACATCCCAACCCGTAGGCTCCGTGAGGAATTAATCATTACATGTTTATTATGGCCAACAATCTTTAGATTTAGCATATATTTAACCACTGCTTTTTAGGCCTTATGACCCTTTGGATTTCGCATGTGCTTAGAAGCACAACTAATTGCAGCTTTTTTTATCTAGGGTGCTTTCGTTTCATTTCATAGCGCTCTTTCATTGTGCTTAGAAGCACAGTTTTAATTTATAATCATGGGCTCTCATAGGAGATATAATAATCAATCACATATGCATGTAATGATGGTAGTACAATTTGCTTCAAGTTTAGTCGACACAACTCAGGTAACTTGGGGGATTATCCACAATTAGGACCAAACATTGGGGGCAACCGACTAGAGAGGTCAAGGCTTGAAATCCAACTCACCTAAGCTCAGGAATCGACACTAGTGGGTTCTCCTGTCCCAGAAGGATCAAGGCTTCGGTAAGTTTTGTTGCACAACTCAGAGTCGAGACACAAAACAATAGGGAGTCTATCCAACATAGAGGCATAAGTGGGGAAGTCCTTAGTATCACAAGCTGAAGTGTAAGTCACGATAAAACCAAGTATGGAAGAGAACAGATGGATGAGGAGAGGTGATAGGTGAAGCCATGACTAGCAAGCCATAAATGGTGAGAATGACCAAGTCCATACTAATAGAGAGGGTAAGACCAACGAGTATACACAAGAAATTCTTAGTCCAAGTAATTAGATCACTTCAATTCCAGAAAGTCAACCAATAACTAATTCTATATGTAATATCGCTAGATCATGACCACTAGATACCTAGTCAAGGTACCAAGATAAGCAAAAAGAGAAAAATAAAGGTATCCAATGGACATCCATATACCTGTTGGGTCATATACCTATATATACCATTTGAACCATCAATTGTCATTGGAACACTGCTCTGTATGGAAGAAAATGGCCACATCGGTCATCAAATCTGAGTTCATGAGGCTCAGTCATGGCATAAGGTTGTAATGTTTGCTTTGGGGCTACTGAAAGACGTGAGTGATCTTGAAATAGCTTCTCATCATCTACCGATCTCAAGCATCTCATAGTAAAGGATTGGCTCAGAAAAGTACTCGAATTTGGTCTGAATATATGGTAGCCCAAGCTACTATAAATGTGATAACACAACCCTCCTAAGCCTTTTTTAAATCCTCTTGAAGAAATCCTTGCATCTCATTTTGGGAAAGACATCCATCTAAAGCACTCCAGAGAGAAAGATCATCCTATGCCTAGAATGGCTAGGGGTACAACTCGGGGAACAACATGGAGAAGTGGTGCCATTGTCAGGAACGACTTGGTTTTGTAATAAGTTAGCATGTGATTGTCATTCTCGTTCTTGAGTCGGAGAGGAAGAGAAGCACATAACACAAGGAACATTGTTTGGTTTATTATTCGAACAAGTATCTGTACTAACGAGTTGAAATGATGTTGCAGAAAAAGGTTCGTTGAATCCTTGGAAACCCAAGACCAGAAATCATTATTCTAAAGGAAAGCTAAGGAATATCATTTGACTGGCGACTCCACCCCCATATACACTCTGTCAGGGGTACGATCGATTCATTAGAAGAGCTGGATTCTAGATCCATAGTCACAAGATCTCAAACCAAGGGAAGACTAGCTCTTCCTCTAGAAGACCCTAACTAGGTATTGAAAAAGAAAAGGGGATTTCATGCTAAAGCCGATGTCAAACATTTAGAATTCATTATCCCTTGTCACCCTACTATTGCTAGTATCTAGCATCCTCTAATAACATATAGAACTTTACATGCAACACCGCTATTTCAGTCTGAAGACATTCCTCTTGTTCAATATTTTCAGTTGCTAGATTTCTCCCATAGCGTTCTTTCTTTTGACCACTTGGGAAAACTTGAGACCTAATACCCAAATTATTCTTCGTTAGGTAAGAAAGGGCCTCTAACCTCTACCTTGTCATCCTCAAATTCTACCACATCTCCCTAGGTGGTGGTTACACTTGCGATGTAAATTTTCGTCTATCATACACCTTAACCCATTGTGCATAACTTTAGTAAGATACCAACCTTAAGTCGCAACTTCAACATGGATGGCCTAAATCCTCCGAGTGCATGGCTAGTTGCTAGATTCAAACCTCCAGTACTACCTCCAACTAACCAACTAGGAGAACTATTAGAGGGATACCTCAAACTTCTACTCAAATCTAATGGGGAAAATGGATTGACAACCCAAGATCACCTCACATCTTTCTAGGATTGTACTAATAATTTTTTAGTCGAAGCATATGATGTGTTCTCTTGTATGCTTTCCCATTCCTTAGAGGAGGATGTCAAGAAATGGTTTAAGAATCTGCCCAATAAATCCATTACTTATTTAGGCCAATTCATAGAAAACTTCATAAAGAAACGGGGGGTTAAGAAAGGTAATAGGTACTATCTGATAGATTTTAGCTTATTGAAGAGAAACAATGGAGAGTCGGTTCTTGAATTTAGCAGTAGATTTTGCAAGCTATATCATGTCATTCCGAAGGTTGTCAAGTTCTCCCAAGTTGCTGCTATGGCAACATATACCTCTTCTTTTGAGGGAAAGAAGGTCCTTTGACTTGGAAACCCTTTTAAATGATGCAGAGAACTTTGAAGGAAACAAGAAAGTTGCGGGGATCTTCTTGAAAACCGGACAAGATCCTGTTGATAGGAGGGAATATCTTGAGAGGAGAAGAGGAAAAGAGCTTGAAACTGCCTCCCCTAACCAAGTTGCAACGAGTCTAGAAGAAGTGACAAAGCTCCTCAAGGCAATGGCTAATGACCTCCCTAAGGTCAAACAAGGACATGCTGCCCACTCTTTTGTAGGTCTTGCTACTAAGGCTCAAAATCAACTTGTCGAAGGTCAACCTCAATATAGGAAGCCCTTCCCTACACCTCAAAGGGAGACAAGGCAAGAGGATATAAATCCACTTGAATATCCTAGAGCTCAAAGCAAATATGATGCCCCCTACACCTCCTTGCTATGAAGGTTACTATGAACCAATGGAGGAATATTTGCTTGAGTTATCTTCAGATTTACATATGCTTTTCCATCTAGATGATGTTGAAACTGAGCAAGTTTGACATATACAATTGGGAATGGAAGGCTTGCTAATGATGGATGAAGAAGAGGACATTCAAGATAAGGAAGTTATCCAACAAGAAGATGACTTGTTCAACCTATCTCCAACTTAGTCACAAATGGTTACTGATAGTATCATGGTTGAAGTAAGAAGAAATTATTGTCTAAGGTCAATGCCTAATGTTCGAAATTTTGGACGAGAAGAGGCTTACATGCAACCCAATGATAACACAAGGGAAATCACCAGATCCACTCAACAGCCTAGGAGAAAAATGATTTCAAAGGCAACCGATTTCAAATAGCCAACAACTCCTATCACACAAGAGGCAAAGACAATGGAACCTAGCATGGTTCAAAATACTTTGAAATAGGCCCTCATCAAGCCTCCACTTGCTACAGAAACCCTTTGATATCAGGTATGAATTAGGCAAAATTAAAATCCCTACTCTTTCTCTGAAGTTCTAAAATATCCTACTAAAAAAAGCTAAGTTGCCAGGAAACTTGGGTACGAGGATGGTTGTGGGGGTGGGGATGCTACTTTTTGAAATAGGGGACTTGGGTATGTCGAGGGTACTATATATATATATATTTAAATTTTATAATTATAAATTTATAAATTATAATATATATGAAATTTAAATCATTTTCACTGTACATATATATTCATGTGCATCCATATGAATCCAAACCATTAACACAACTATGCAAAGTTTCTCATGTATATAGCAAGGGTGCTGTTGGGTGCTAGAAATGCCCTTTTTGCTCACTCCTATTCAGCCCTTTTTCTCTCATTTTGTCTTTTACTTTATAATCAAGTCGATTATCTTTTCCAATATCAGGCATGTATTCGAACATGTATAATTCATTATTACCTTGCTACATTAATGCTTAGAAATGCTTGTGATTATGAATTTTGTTCCTTGTAATACTGACTTGTGATGAATTTATGAGAAGTAAGTAAAAGACTTCAGGGAATCCAGGAATCTCGACTTGCTGATACATGTGGGCACTGAAACATTTAGCAAATTGTTGCACATTTCCAGGGCTCGGGTTGATTGTTGCTGAAACAACTCAGGCCATTCCTCTACGTGGCCAACTGAGACTCATTTGGCGCGGGTCAGTTCCAGATTGTAAAGGCACACTTGATTATGAAACAAAATTCATTTTGATGAAACAAATCTTGTAACTGTTTCTATTTTCTGATGTATATTCGACAGCTTGAAGATCAAAGATCTTCATTGCTGCTTGAATTAAGGAACCTGAACTGTCCTATCTCTCATTATATATAGGAAGATGAGATGATACAGAAGGTTAGGCTTAATTTAAAGAGAATTGTAACAGGAGCTGGGAGTCTTTTTTAATCAAACTTATCCATTAATGAAAGAAACAATGTTTCTCTGATTCGTTGTTTGTTGAGTTAGTTTGGTAAGCCTCCAACAACATCTCTGTTGGAAGGCCAAGGTCCGCCTTCTCACAGAGATTGCCGAGTTAAGTAGATATTTTAGTTTTAATTTATTTTGGTTAATATGGAGTTACAGTAGGAGTATTTTCAGATTGCTGCAACAGTAGTTATTGGATGATTGCATGATTATAATTTCCTTTTGATTTGCTGCAACAATGTGGTGTGAACAATCGACTGTGTAGAATAGTTTTCTTTCCTATGCAAGTGTGTTAATTAGCATTGCTGTTACAGTCAAGCTCAGCTCCTGCACATTACTGTTATTTATCTTTCTTAGAATTTGCTGAATTAGATAGGTCATCGTTTGAATTATGATATTTTTAGAATTTAACTTCTTGGAAAAGCAATTCCAGTTAATTCATTCTTTGATCAGTTGTTACAGGATTGATGTTGTGAGAAAATAGGAATCCCTTGAGTTCTTAGATTGATAATTTAGATTGGCTTTCACAGTGAGTTGAGTTTGGCTTAGTAGTTAGGTAGGATGGATGTTCTTTATTTATTTAGTCAACTACTGAAGTGTTTATGCATATACTTTGCTTAGTTACCTTTGAAACGATCAGACTTTCCTGGGTTGACAATTTATATTAAGCACTCTGTTTGTTAACTGAAATTAATTAGCATATAGAGTGACCAACAGGTGCATACAATAAAATAACATCAAGTGCAATCTATATCTGACCCAAAATACATAAACAAAGAGGCTAAATGGCCTATAGAGTCCAAAACACTTTATGCTACAACAAATAATTACATATCAAAATCCTTTCCTATATTGGGATCTTATTCATCAGTAGCACCCTGAGCCCCCTCCTCTAGGATCTACCCCTTGCCTTTACCTTAAATATCAAAGTGAGTCCTCCAAGGACATTAGTCAACACCCTATAGTTTTGATGAAACTTCCTAATCCATGTGTTAAAATAAGGTAATCAAAGTTTCCCTTGCTTAGTAAGTGATTTTGCTTGACTGAATGACACATTTTTGTTAAGGTCATGATAGAGGAGTTCAACAATAAGCACCACACATCAAGGTACATACAGAGGTTGATGTGCTTGATTAAAAATTTAAATGTCAATCCCGTACCCTCATACTGGCTAGGCTCGTACCAAATTGGTCCCTAGGCATCCCAATGCGTCCCCAAAACAGGTATACCCCTTATAAAATTAGTCCTTGGGCATCCCCAAAAGAGGGGTACCCAGTCCCTTCTGCAATCAACTTCCCTTGAATTCGTGACAAAAGTCTCGGGTACTTTGGCCAAGCTTTGGGTACGACATGGTATGTGGGTACGAGGTATCTAGTATGTGGGTATGGGTATCTGGTACGAGTACGAATACCCTACCCCCATGTATGAGTACCCATGCTACTCAGAAAAAAAGTCTCAATGTATATGGGTTTTAAAGAAGCCACTTGTATCCCAAATTCCAACCGTCTTTCTCTCAAGAATGGCCTTCCCCTCCATCTTCAAATGTGATGATATTAAGTGATGTAATACCTTACAAAGCATACCTCATAAACTTGGACGACGATGCACTGAAAATTATTTTGGGAAAATTGCTTGATGCAATAGACCAACTTACCCCATGTTTCTATATTGCATTAAAACTTCAAAACCTACATGTCCATAAATGCCTCTATGACTTTGGTTCCTCTCATTCACTATGTCTTGTAGTTGTCATGGTAAAGTTGGGGTTAGATATCACTAGGCCTTATAAAGATCTTTTATCCTTTGATTCCAAGAGAGTATAGTGTCTTGGTATGATCAAAGATTTGGTTGTTGGAATGGTCCAGATACCCAAGAAGTACCTATGGTATGATGTTGTCAAGGCACGAGGAACATCTATTGGGGGCAACATTCAGTTTGATCTCTCATAAGCTACTATTTCAGTCTCTGGTGGGGAGGCCCGCAAGTTATATAGAGATCCTAAAATGACTTATGTTAGCAGTCATCTTCAAATCCCAACCATATTTCCATCCTATATCACTAACAATCTAGGAAATTTCCTCCTTAGCCACCATTCTCCTATCGATGGCCAAACATAAATGTTGGCTGCTACAGAAATAGAAGAAATCGACCCTTCTGGTATTTGTACTATGTATTTGATGGAGCATGTAATAGAGAAGGGAATGGTGTAGGTGTTTTGCTAAAATCTCCCTTTGGCAAATAATTCCCTCATGCTTTTAAACTAAGCTTTGAATGCACATATAATGTGGTTGAGTATGGAGCGCTCATCCTAGGGATTGGAGACAACCAAGAAAATGGGGGTCAAATAGTTGAAAACCTTTGGAGATTTTGACTTAATAGTAAGTCAAGAGAAAGAAAAATGTCAATCCAGACATCCAACAATGGGACAACACAAACATGCTATATGGGATTGGAGACAACCAAGAAAATGGGGCTCAAATAGTTGAAAACCTTTGGAGATTTTGACGTAATAGTACGTCAAGAGAAAGAAAAATGTCAGTCCAGACATCCAACAATGGGACAACACAAACATGCTATATGGTATTTGTTTTACAATTTCTCTGAAGCTATCAACATTATTGCAGTATCTAGGGAGCTAAATCTTAGGGTTGACAACTTAACAAAGATAACGATTGATTTTGACCCCCCTGATTTGAATCGTCTCTCCTACTCTATAAGAATCATGCATAGAGTCGCCATCCTTGACAACATCATGCAATGGTAGGTATTTGAAGATGATTATCATATTAGGAAATTCTTGAATTTAGTGGAGGAATGTTCAGATATGCACATAGGTTTAGAGGGGGAAGTAGAGGATCAAGAAGTGGAAGAGCTTAGTATAAGACATAATTTAAGGGAAACTTTCCTAGAGATGACAGGCGATCGAAGGGTTATACATTGTAAGACCAACTATATCCCAAAGGGGTTAGTCCCATTGGAAAGACTTTTTGGTTTAGACGAAGTTTCCTTGAAACCAACTATGAAGCCAAACGCATCTAAGGTTGAAGATTACAATCTGGGATCTACCTCAAACTCGAGGATTATCAAGTTGTCCAAAACTCGAGCTCTTGATGAGAAAGAACCATTTCGAAGTTATTCAAGAAGTTCAAACATGTCTTTGCATGGAGATATGAAGATTTGAAGACTTATGACCCAGATAAGATAAGATAAACAAGAAAAATAAGATGATTTTATTATTGTTTGATTAATGACGACAAAAGTAGGTCAAAGGGATTGTTGAGTATGTTACCAACTATTTTGTACAATAGTTGGACTTCTATCGAGCCGCCAGTTATTGAACATGATACATGTTCTTTTTCAGAAGTTCGGACACTTTAACCCCCTTACTGTCTTTGGTGAATACAAGAGTCCCCGAACTCTTCACCGCACCGCCTCAGCATAGTCAGTTGTAGATTTTAATATTAATAATTGTAAAAATACAATATGTTTAGTCTTGTAGGCATTGATAGACAGTAGTTACATATGGGCATCATTAGACTAGGGGTTTCAAACCAGGGGTATTACAATTTAACTTTGTTGTTATAACTCGATGTATTATTGTTGCTTTCTTTTGCGATTCACTTGAGAAATGTTGCTAGTATGCATTATATGGGACTGTATTTGAAATCTGAATGTACTAGAGAATTACTTGGCCATGTTGATATCTTCATGTGTCTATTAATCACCCTCTATATTCACTGAGTTGGGTTTGAGTCATCAAGTGATCACCACAGTCTCTCTAAAACACAGATTTCAATGAAGATAACACCTACAGGAACCATACAAATCATTTCATGACAAGTGTTTGTCAAAAGTCCTAGCCCACACTACACCAACAGTAAGCATAAACTCTCAGATATTGTGAAAGGGTCCTCGACAACAGTCTAATAACAATGATAGCGAAGTGTTTGACGAATGTTGAAGTTAGGATTGTTGCCGTCGGATTGTGCACCCGGTTAACGCAGCAGAAACCTTGCTACTGCTTAGTGTGCCCTTTGGGGCAAGTCTCGTGTCAAGGTTGTCAGCTGATCTTGACTCCTTTGTTTAGGTCAACTCTTAATCGAAGCCAAGGGGGGTAGTCCCTACAGAATGTTTCTAAGGTTATTAGAATGTTTTATAGGAGATTTAGAGGGTATGATTATTGCGCAAGTTTGTTGCAAAAGGTTTAAGAAAATGCTTTCAATAGCAAAAAATAAACAACCACCAGCATATAAAGATTAAACAACAACTTATTGATATGATATTAAGCAAATGTAAAATATGTTGTTGTTGGAGACTAGTGCCAATGGAGTCGATATATAAAGATAGATGGTGCTGAAAGGGAAAGTTTTGCAAGTGTATCTTGGTTAGTTTTAAATTATTAAAGATTGAACTTAGTTATGGGGAAAAGGGAAACTCCAGATATACTGTCAGGTACAATGAGCAATGTTCGGAAATTATGTGAAGGTGGCTCCTCACCAAGACGTGTTGGCTGGAATGGAGTCTCTCGGGCGGTGTTCAACACTTCACCAACAAGGGTGTATCCTAACTGTGCCTTGAGGTCGCCTCCCAGTGGTTTCCTCTTCTTCTGAGAAATTTCCCCACACAAAACTTAATGTTCTAAGTGCTGGAGTTTCACTATGTTTGGGGTTGTTACTTTTATTTTGATGAGTTTTTAATTAAATCTTGAGATTTAATAAGTTGCTACAACTCTTTCCAATTTCCCCAGGACTAGGCAAATGCCTGCAAGGGGAAAGAGCATACTTTGAGAAATAGCAAAATGTATCTTCAAATTAAACTTGGAAAAATAATAAAACAAATGCTGAAAAGAAGAAATGCAGGAAGATAGATCATCGAATCTATGTATCACTTTCTGATCAACCACCACTAATCAACAATGCCTTTAGGTGGTGGTGAGACCATACTTCGTGGCAACGAGATTGATGTTATTTCTAATTTACTTTTGCAAAATATATATGGTAAATTATGAAATAAAACAAGTATACAATCCTGAAGTAAGTGTGGTTGTGTGCTTGTGTTCGTTAGAAAAAATTATGTCATGAAAATTGAAAGCTGCAAATCCCCTCAGGGGGGATGGGGTGTGGGCTCTGTGTAGCCTGTTGCCGCTTAATACACACCTGGGGGAACGCAGCAGTAAACCTTCACGATGCTTGGCGTGTCCTGTTATCACATCCATGTTAGCTGGAGCTACCATGCTGTAGATTGTGTGGTCAGGGACCATACTACACTTTTTTTTTCCAGATCAGAGATCAAATGCCTTCTGAGAGGGCATACATTGTATTCAGATTGCCCCGAGCAGAGATATCAAAGGGGACAGATGGTTTTTGTGTTGGTCTAGGGATATTATAGAGTAGTTGCCACAGGGTCACCCTTCCTTGCCAGGCTTTGCATGATCCCATTTGAGATAATTACTTAGCCATATTATGATGAGAGCACTACAAAGTATTGTTGGTTTGCCACTTATTGCCCGGATTCAGTAGAGATCCAGTTTCAGAGACAACCTCAGCAGCAGGTAGATGGTGTGGCAGGTATAACATTTGATGCTTTATTGCTCATGTTGATGATTAGACTTGTTTATATAGTATAGGACACTGACTTTACATATGATGTTGATGTGGTGATCTAGTTGTCATTATGATGTTTTGTTTGGCCCTTGGTGATGTCAGCCCACCCTTTTTCAAGTAGGCTCCTGTTTATGCACACTGATTCATGTTCCCACTCACTGGTATAGACTTTGTCATTTCGTCCTCCTAGGAAGCTAACTTTGGATCCATCTGTCACTTCCTTCACCCATCCGACTTATTGATGTTGGTCTTTCCCGACTTGGAGCTTGATTTGTGACCTTGAGGATCCCCTTCCCCATTGACCTCTGAGTATGCCATGAGTCCTTGTTTATTGTGCCTCGGCACTTTAGTGTGTGAGATGCATTCTCAAACCTGGGATTTGCTCCTGTCGATTGCCCCTGATGTTGCAATGCAGTATAAGATTGTGTAGACTCAACGGGTGTTCCCCATTGGTCATCGAAGCATGTGCAATTACCCCCATTACTTTGCAGTATGAGCACCTTGATTATATCTTTTGAGATATGTATGTAGCCCAAAAGGGCCTTGATGTAAAAATGTAAAAGAAGCCAAAAAGGCTAGAAAATGTAAAATCAAGCCAAAAACTCTAAGTATGAAAGTCAAATGTAAAGTCCAAGCAATGTGTTTTTGAACACACACAGACACAGGTCAGCCATATATATCAGCATTGTAGTGGTTATTTCCTTACCTAGTCCTGCGGGGCAAGGAGGTGAGATGGAGTAAGGGACAGCAATGCGAATTGTCCCCTAGAGTCTCAAGTTACTGTTTACCAGACACCCAGTTTGGTGGCTCTAGAAAAGATCCTCACGGAGTCTTCTTAAGGCATGGATGTGAGGTGTGAGGTATATGTTAGATGATCAGTGGCGGTTTCCCTGCACTATACCCATTTGTGAGGCACCGCCCTTCCCTATGTTTTGTCATGGTATGCTTATGTCAGGGAGTCTCGCTTCCATGTTTATCCAAAGGGTCACATAATTTTGGTACTTGTCTTCCCCTATCCTTCACCTTATTCGTCCACCTCACCCAAAGTCAGCTAAGTGGTCAAGACTACAAGTTGTGCATAACAGTTTTGAGTCTTTTGGAGATGGTGGGCCCACCTCTCTTAGGGCCTGATTTGTTTGAGATATTATGTATTTGTGATCACCATATTGGCATTGTATTGTTTAGTAATGTACTATCATGTATAAGGAAGCCTTCACACTTGATGTTGCATACAGGTTTTCAGCCAGTATCATTTTGACCAGATTTGACTTTGTCAAACCAGGTTGACTAGGCCAAAAATGGCCCCGAAAAAATATTGCGATCAAGATTTTGATTTTGGTCATTTGTTATCTCTTGAGGTTCGATAGGAGCCTCCAAGTATCAGGATTTGAAAAAGTTGAGGCAGTGGTGAGATTTTTAATTATTATGGGTTACCACTGACCTGTTGTAATTAAAAATCATGGATTTTGGGCAAACAGTGCCGAATTGATGGATTAGGGCCGTTCAAGTGACCATGGCTACTACATTTGGGGTCTACGATCACATTGCAGCAGATGGTTTGTCAATTCGGGCATTATAAGTGGGTCAAAATCCCAATTACATCCTCAGCAATAAAAACCAACAATAAATTAATATGGAAAATCAAATATGGCAAAGGTAACTATGGGAAAATGGCAAATGCAAAGGTTGGTTAATACAAGGGTGTCTTCTAAGGTATTGTTACTATGTTTGAGCATTCTATTTATGTAGTGGGGCCCTCACTTTGCCCAGCTCACCATGTGGGAGGAATTTGCCCATGGGGGGCGTTTTTCCACTTAGAAAAAATCAAATTTTTGATGTTTTATTGTATTGGGACCATAGTTTAGTGGTATGGGGGGTCTAAAACAGCCCATAGGCACCCCCCAACCACCATTTATATGCATTGTATGGGCCCCACGAAGTGGCCCCATCTCCACTTGGGCGTTAGAGGGTAATTTGCCCCCCCTTTGAGAGTTCATCCCCTCCATTGATTTGGGCCTTGAGAGATTCAATGTCAGCCCTTTGTTTTGGAGGGAGTTAGGATTGAGAGTGGTCTTTCTCTATAAGAGAAAACACTCACCCCATTTGTATTCCTCTTGGCTTTTTTAAGACTTGATATTGAGATCATTGAGAGACATTTCTATTGAGTTGCTTGTGATATGGAGTGAGATCTTTGTTGTGTTGATTGGTAGCATATTGTTGGTGCATTGTTGATTTATATTGTAGTATCTCCACCCTTCTTTGCCCATTTCGATTTGCAGGTGAAGTTGATCACTGGGGAAAAACACAGCACTTGAGCCAGCAGCTCCATGCTAGTGTTTCTCTTCGGGATGTCAATAGGGAAGTAAATCTACACTTGGTTATTTGCTTTCTTCATCATTTGTCATTCATTTGGTGGTTTGTTTTTGTCATTTGCTATAGAAGCTGATTCCATCTCTCTTTGGCAGGTACAAAAATGCATTGGCTCACTGGCAGCACCAAAACGCTAAGGGGAAAACACACTCTGGCTCAACACTTGGTCTTTAGGGTTTGTCTTCAACACAGGAACATCTTCATCTCCATTATCCAGGTACGGAATCCTTGCTTGTATCTCATGTTCTCTCTTTCACTGTTGATGTTAAGCTGGAAAACCATAAAATAAACCCTAAATATAAAAAACACAAAATTTCACTGTTAAAAACCTATTTTTATCACAAACCTGCTTCTATAATAATTTTAGGAGTCCACTCTCAAAATTTCAGACCTTTCTGAGTCCGTTTGCCCAAACCCATAGGCACTGGTAGATTTCTGATTGCGCCCTCCTTGGGAAGTTTGCCCAGTCATGTTGTTGCGGTGATTTCCGGGTTCTGGGTGTGTTTGATTTGGGTTCTAATCGTCATTTTATCTTTTGAAATCAAGCTCTTGTTTGCTGGAAGTGTTTACAATTGCAAATTTATTGCTGCCCTAAGTCCATTCAACCATTAAAACCGATTCTTCTCGTTGGGCAGATTTGCTTCATCCTTTCACTTCTAGTTTTGTTTGCTTCCTTAGTTGTTTTCAGCCACTTAATCATTGATCTAATCCACTTCATTCATCACATTTGATTGCTGGTCACATTTCATTCGCAGACTCATTTCATACTTGTGTCCATCTGATAGCTGAAATGAAACTTAGGATCTCATCGACACTCACCTATTGTTTTTATCTTGTATCTTCATTTGGGGGTTTGGGTGTCTGATTTGTTGCTTAACCATCAGTAGTTGAGCGGGGTCTCCCCCCTGACTTGGTTACTTGCCTCGTCTAAAGTGACAAATGCCCTGTCCGGTGTGACTACCGTTCCTAGAACGGTGGGCTTGGCATTTGCAGGTTACACCTACCTAGCTGCTCACCCACTACCATCTCGGACAAGATACCTTTCATCAGCAGCTAGAGTTAGTGTGATAACATGTCCTTGGGGGCAAGTGAGATTCAAGTGCTGTCACTTGATTACTCGACTCCACTGTCTAGGCTTACTCCTAGCGAAGCCAAGGGGGGTGGTCCCTATGAAAATTAAACCAAGGCTTTTAATCTATAACAAAAGTAAAAGTCTATTCTAGGAGTTTAAAGATAACGAGAATGGAAAAATAACAACTAAGCACTGCTTGCAAATTAAATCAATTAATCAACCCAACACAAGATAGATAAGCATTCACGACATTCATAATTGAAACTTAAAACATGGAAAATTAATGACCAGTGTCAAGAATGTGAAATGCGTGCGATTGTTGTTGAGAAGGGTTGATTTTGTGGTCTAGGTGAAAGTATTGCAGTGTCTTAGTTGGTAAATTTTATGATTATTAAATGAGTGGATTAAGGAATGGGTTAATTCTTGGTTTGACCAGAGCAGATTTAACTCTTTGGACTGAGTGCTTTAACGGCTTAACCGAGTGTCCAATCAGGCGAGGATAAAACTTCTTAAAGTAGCTTGCTTACTCTATGGTATACACCCATGCAACCTCCCGAATCCGCCAAGGAAGATGAGGTTGGATTGTCCTATTAAACTAAGTACCTTGCACTCGTTTATGATTGGTCGAGCTGTTCCGACTAAGCTGTAGCGGCCAAGAGCATACTTTGGGCTTGGGGCGTGGTTCGTTTTATTAAAATGAAGTGGATGATTAATCTATACTAAACCCCAAGAATATATTTTCTTCACACCAAATGGTGGAGTACTTCGGTAGAGCAAGGGGGGTTAATTTTAGGATTAGATTTTAAGAACAGAGTAATTGTTATCAGACAATCCACTCGAGCGGACGCGAGCCGGATCTCCCTAGCCCAATGTGAGTCTAGAACAAATAGTACAAAATACAAAACTCATTTCCTAGATCTAGTTACAGATCGAGTACTTTGATATCATACCTTTCAGATCACAGATCCTTCTTCTTGTTGTTGCTCCAAGTCTCGCGGTCGTCAGATCTCTAGCTTCAAGACCTGTCAAGACAATATGGAAACGATACAAGCAGTACAAAATATCTAAACAATAATTGATCTAAACTAACAGTTGAGGAAGAAAGTTCTAAACATCATCAACGAGACAACATTTATGGAAAGAGATTATATTAACTGTATAAAAGGTGGGAATACATAGAAAGGATGAAGCTACAACCAAAGCCTCAACGTTGCATCCTCCATCGAACATGTCCAAGCCAAGCCTCCAAGATGGGTCCAGCTTCCCAATCACCAGTATGGATCAGATCAGCATAAGGGTACCATAGACCTTCCCCCCTCGCATGGAGAGAGTGGGTGTTTATATAGGGCTAAAGAGATAGGATAGGTTGAGGATTAGGGGGAAATGGTTAAGGGATCTTCCCATTAGGTTAGGAACCAAAATGCCACCTCACCTAGAGCCTAGGGATAGGCCTCCACAACACTCATCTTCGAGAATGGGCTCGAAGATACTCTTTTATCCAAATAATTGACATCGTCGCAGGTTGCATTAGGACAACCTGTGAAGTTGCATGTTGCACAAGGGCAGACTGCGACGACCTTGAAAAGTAGGTCAGTTAAGCCCTCCAGTCACAGGAAACTTCAGGGATGTGTTTTTACTCTAAAATGGGTTTAGGTAAAATAGCAAAGAGTTTACACAATGGTCAAGATGACGACATTATCACAACGGTCATGATGACGACACTTGGTCATAATGACGATACTTGCAATGGTCATGGTGACAACACTAGGTCAGGACGACGACACTTGCGACACTTGCACAAGGGTGACGACATTTTGGTGTAACAGTAGTGATTGAATAAAACACATAAGCATATAACAAAATGATAAATGAGTCCTCGGAGGACGTTGTGTGCTTGAGTGAGTTGTTTAATTACTACAACTCAAATGAAACTAATCTAAACCAAAAAATAGAAAAAGTTGCGAAAAATAAAAAAATGAAAAAAGTGCGAATCCCCCCTAGGGGGATTAAGGTCAGGTGCTGGAATTGCCTGCTGTGCTGTTTTTATTTTTTGGTTTACAAAATGAACCAGAAATGAAACACTGCTTGCCCTTTATGCTTAGGGAACAAGTCACTTTACAATTATGAAAGTAAAACACAAGTGCTTGGAAAACTGGTTCTTAAGATGGTTTAGGAAGCTTTCGAATGTTTGTCTTGTGAGTTTTTTAGCTCCCACCAGTTGGGCAAATAAATCTGATTAGCAAGCAAATGTTAATGAAAATGACAATCATAACACTTTACGAGTGTTCTGAGAATGCTAGAAATTGCAAAAATTGAAATCTAGCTAAACTAGTATGTGAAAAAGGGTGTTCTAGACAACTTTTTTGAGTCTTTAAATGATTTTAAAATTATTTTCTGATATGTACAACCAAAAAACCAGCGAGCTAAAAAATGGTGAAATGCTCTCTAAATGATCCAAACTAGCTTTTACCTCTAGGTGCAAACTATGCTAAAAATTTTGGTTTGAAAGATGAAAGAGATAACAAAAAAATGAACTCGTAAGACAAGCTAGAGAGCTTGTCTTGCTAGGATCTTTGGCTGCCCTTTTTTAAAGTTGCAAGCCAAATCATGCAAGCATCATGAGCGAGAAATGTCTTTTAGAAACACTTTTTCATTAATGAATTTTAAGCTTTGGATTTAATAATATGATAGCATTAGTAAAAGAAAACTAGATCTACTTCTCAGGATTTTAAATTTTAGATCTAGAACAATATAGAAACCTTAACCAATTTAGATTTGAAAGTATATTGAGCCAAAGGTAAAAAAAATTGAGTTTTGAGCTTGAAAGGGATGGGCGAATGGAGCCTTCATGAGAGTGAGTACAAGAGGGACTACACTTCTGTTTGAAATTTGCTTGGGAAATGGCAAAGCTAACATGCATGCCTTCTCCTTAAGCTTGGATCTACCTGCAAAAGGCCTCACAGAAAACTTGCACAAGAGGATTAAAAGCACTGAGATAAAGAAAATGAAAGGCTTCTAAATACAAGCATTCAAACAAAAGATGCAAAGTATTTGAAATATTTCATACTATTGTATAATAAGCAATAGGCGTCAGATCTTATTCCTTACCCTATTGAAATATAAATTCCCTTACAAGGTCAGATACAATCCCAACAATATACAAAATATTTATGCAAAGATAAGGTTACCTCCATGGGTTTGAAGTATCAAGCATCCACACACAACATGCAACCACAATGTAGCCTCCAAAGCCTTCTCTTTATTTACTCTTGAACTCAAACAAAATATTACAATATACGAGCAGAGGTTCCACCTTCAGATGGTTTGCATTGGACCAATGCTTTGAATTTATAGCACAAGGCAAGTAGCTTGGGGTGCCAAAACCCTAAGGAGACAAAGCTCCTTGATCGTAGAGCAAGCAACCTTAATTGTAGAGCAAGCAACCTTAATTGTAGAGCAAGCAAACTTCAAAGCCAATGAAGAGGCATTGCTCCAAATGGAAAAAAAACAACAAAATGGAAAATGCTGAGTTTTGGAGCATCCACGTGAAGGATGAGAGCGAGTTGATGGATGTTTCCTTGCTTTGGTTGGTTGCTGCGTTGGAGTGCTGCGATTGGATGCATTAATTGGCAACTAATCCAAGTGGGTAGTGGCACCTCATAAGAGGTAGGCGACCCCACCCTGCACTTCTCTTCAAACAAAAATCTGTGCAACCGATTAGAGATAACCGTTCACGTGAGGAGAGGGGGGGGCTAATGGTAAACCTTTGGACACATTCTCTTGCTTCATCTCCATTTGCCCACCAAATATAACATAAGGTTTCTTTAATCTCCCACCATATAATTTGCTTACCATCCAACCAATTCGCTCACGACCAAGTGGAGAAAGGTGGCCCCACGTGAAGGAGAGGCAGAACACGTGAATGAAATATTCCACTTTAGAGTTTTAATTCGACCTTCAACACATGCTTTGTATTTTGATATAGTCGCCCATCCAAAGTGAGTCAATGCCATGTGATTTGGCATATGACATATTCAATTTTTTAAATTAATTTAATTTTTTGCCATGGCGCAATTTGTTGCATTTTTGGCATTAAAGTGCCATTTTGTAGCTCTGATAGGCAAAACTGCTCCACGCAGTGTCTTGGTCGCCCGAAACATAGGAAAACTAGGTACCAGGTTAAAGAGGATGTTCTGAGCTTGAAAACGAGCATCCCTGTGCCAGATTTCGACTCCGGATCACATTTTTATCACCATTTGAAAATTTTCATTTAAAGCATTAAAAAATGGCTTAAAATTGCGAAAAAATTATTTTTCTCGAAATTGACTAAAACTTCTGAGGGACCTAGTACATGACCAAACGACAAAATTTGTGTCTAGTATGTTTATAATTGTTACAAAATGGGTTCTAATAACCCCCTAAGGTCTAACCACCACTTTGGGCATTCCAACTTTGGAGGTGTAGGAGAAAAACTCATCGATTATACTCGGCTAAAGGCAAAGCAAAATTGGCAAGGGAAAATGCTCCTTGGAATACCTTCTTTGGTTGTCAAGTCCTAGGGAGCCGAGTCACTCAAAGGCTACCATGCTAGTACGCTTTATTACAAATCCTGCGGGGCATGGTCATGCATTACAAAAAAATTAAAAGTGGCCCCGAAAAGGCCAAACTTGGAACTTTTGAACTCTGAAAAAGGCACAAGTAATTGTGCAATATTGGCGGCTCACTAAAGTCCAACTGTAGTGCAACTCAGTTGGTAACATCTGGCTCCAACTGCCGGACGTGTGATTAATCTTTCCTAGGAAAGGAGATCATTTGAGAACTCCAGATTCTCACATTCCTGCATGGAAACATAAGTGCATCAGTCCCATATACATATGAAAAATAACCAAATGAAACATCTAAGTTGCAACATGTTATCTCTCCAGGAAACTCTTCTTAAGTTGTAGTTTGAAGATGCCTGGTAACTTAATTATGTTCTCAATAATGGTTATGTGATTGGATCAAGATGAATACCTAACTCACTGGATTGTATACTCGAGACTGTCTAAGGATATTCGAACAGTACAAGGCCTTCAAGAGCTATTATCAGATAGGTAGTGTATCAAATGAATAAAGAAACTAATGAATTAACCATAATATACATATAAGACAATACATATGATGGGCCAACAAACTAGTATGATTACTTACGATCCTTTGCTCACTAATCAATAGGTAAGATGACAGTCACCTGTGGATTATGTAAACATAGATAAATAACATAATTCAATTCATAAGCATAGAACATAAATAAAAGAGAAGATTTGACAATAACAATGAAAGAAGCTTGTAAGCTGAATATATTATAGGAAGGGTCTCTGTCACAATAGCAGTACAGTGTAGAAGTCAAAATCGAACCCCTTGTGCTACCGAACTGACAGGCTTTATAGCCTTTACAAAATAGTTCAAGATCCTATAAAACTGGATCTGATATGCCAATAATAGGAAATCAAAACAATTTTCATAAAACTCGGAAGAGATACCATTTAAGGGGGCAACCACCATGTTGGTAGTCTTTATATCTTCGACAGCTGCAGCAGGCCTCCAAAGGCTGATGAATCAGGTTGAAAATGCCACCCGGAGGACTGACAGGTCATCTTTTGCCAAAGATAGACAAGAAGCTTCATGTCTTTCACCTTGCTGGCATCTCCAAAACTGGATCAGCATATTGAAACAACTCCTATTTATTATCACCTTCAATTGGAAAGCATCCTCGTGCCTTTGGGAATGACAAAAGTTGGAACTGTGCAAAAAGATGTCATTCTGCCCTTTTCTATGTTTTTGGTGGCTAAAGAGCCAAAATTTGAACATGTAAGCCACCGAAAACTCTGTTTTAAAATTGGCTTTACAATTTGCAAAAATGATTCCTTTGGTCTGTCTGCCACATATTTTCCAACATAACATGTCCTTAGAGCATCAAGATCTACAGGTAGTTGACTTGAAAGATTGCACATCAATAGCATATATTGAGATAATTATCTCAATCGTATGCTTGTTCTGTTTTAATAGATCTATCTCCTAAGAAATTATTTTATGCAAAAACAACGTAGCTGCAGAATGGCGAGCCCTAGCTGCTATACAAACTAAAGGCTTATTCATAAGGAATACAAGGAACTTTGTCATGTCCATCAAGTAAAAAACAGGTTTTACACTCAGCAACTGAAATGAATTTGGTGTCTTAACCTTGACAGCCTTCCAATCTATCATTCTTTTGAGAACTGTCACATTGCATTCCAGCTCCAACCATCTTGCCATCAAACATATACACGAGTGCTAAGGAAACCATACGTGACCTCTTCGATTCAAACAATGAGAAAATTCAAAACCCTGTAGAGGCAATCTAGGACATGCTGCCATCGCCATTAACTTGTACAATATTAAAACATGTCGTGGCACATTGATTCGAGGCTATTGTACATGGAATCGATGAGATATGTAGGAAATTGGTGTTGGCTTGGCGTTCAATAGAGGGTTTGGTATATATCGGTTGGTGGATTGACATGTGGACTGGGCTTGATTCAAATTATTAGAAATGAAATAGAACTCAGCGTAGCATGTGGCTTAATGTGTCAACATGTGGATAAATTCATAACTTGACTCATGGATTGGATGCATAGCTTAGCTCGTGGCTTCAGCTTTAGTGTAGCTAGTATAAGAATGGCTTGGAATATGGCATATTGAATGGTTTAGAAGCTAATTCATGGAATAACTTTTAAAGCAAACCATTAAACCCAATAGTCTTAGACTTAGATATAAAGGGAGCTTAGACTTGTTGTTAGCCAGGACTTTGGCTTGGCATATGACTCATAACTTGGTAGAGTTTGACTCTAGAGTAGATCACTTTTAGCACCCACTACTTTCACAAAAATACAAAATAATAATTTTTATTTGAAAGTATTATAAGTGGAAGTTTAGTTGAACTAACCATTTTGATTTTGCAGGTCAAAAGGGCAAAACCAAAGATTGAGATATTGGCCATGGTTTTGAAGAAAGCAATAAGTCAAATAGAGCTAGATGAAAACGCTCTCAAAAGTCCATCATATTTTGGTCGCTAACACAACATTTATTCATAAAACAAAATGAAACTATTGTACATAAGGAAAATTCAAACTAATGTACATAAGAAAGTAAAACAATAATATACATAAAATAAATCTAACTAAGAAATGAAATGCAAGAGTAGGGTTTAGAAATTTTGATACAAAGATGCCCCCATGGGCATCAGATATTTTCACTGTAGAATAGTTTGAGAAGGCCTCCGTTAACTGGGAGGGTACACTTCTTGCCGTCCATATTGCTTAGGTAGAAAGCGTTTGTGCCTGCTACTTCATGAATGAGATACGGGCTTGCCCATAAATTGTCAAAATTTTCATGTTTTCCCTTGTTTTGTCCCAAAGTAGTACTGTGTCACCTATCTGAAACACCCTTGGTTTTGATGACTTATCAAAATTCTTTTTAACCTTCTCTTGATTCTTTATACTTTGATCGATCGCCTTTCGTCTGATTTCATCCAACTCAACTAACTGATCCATTCTATACTGAGATGCATCCAAATCTGTGCTACACTCTTCCAGTAACTGATACATTAGCAACTTTAAGTGAACAGGTAGAGTAACATCCAATCCATAAACTAGTTCAAAAGGAGACTTTCTTGTTGAACTTTTCTTAGTAATCCTATCTGCCCATAATGCAAATTTGATCTTACTATCCCAAGCTCTTTTATTATCTCCAGCAATTTTCTTAACTATGGTCATTGAGTTCTTATTACTTGATTTTGCTAGACCATTACCTTGGGGATAGCAATTTGATGAATGTGATAAGATACCATACTTGAAACAACAGGATGACATCTTTGCTGAGCTGAATGCCTTAGCATTATCCTCGGTGATCCTAGCAAGCACAGTGAATCTAGTGATAATCTTATCTTCTAAAAAATCCATGATAACTTTCTCGGTTGCCGCTTTTGTGGGGAGTGCTTCCACCCACTTGGTAAAATAATCAGTGGCAGTTAGGATACAAGAATAATCGTTGCTAGAATTATCCTTAAATGTACCAATGAAATCAAGGCCCCACTGTTGAAAAAGGGGCTTGGACAACTACAGGTTTAAGAGCCAAGGCAGCTAACTTCTGTTTTCCTGTGAAGAGTTGACATTGCTGACAACTTTTGACATGCTTGTGAACATCTGAGAACAAAGTGGGCCAATAATACCCTGCTCTATGGACTTTATGGGTTGTTGCCTTGGCCGCACAATGTCCACCACAAAATCCAGAGTGGAACTCAACCATGAGTTTTTTGGACTCTGGCTCATCGATGCATCTAAGAATTAGACCATCTGTATTTTTCCATCCCAGCCCATCTTGGGTGATACAAAATTTTGTGGCTTTTAACCTTAAGTCCCTTCTTGTATGGCCAATAAGATGATCCGGGCATGTGAGGTTGGTTAGAAAATATATGATGTCTGAATACCAAGGAACTTGTTCAAGACGTTGAAGCTCTTCTGATCTGACCCGTGCTGGCTCATTGTTCTGACATACCATCCCTAAGGCTTGCTCGTTCCCTTCAGCCATCACGTGGGCTAAACCCTGAACTTTAACTAACTTGGTTGGTTTGATTTCTAAGTCATACTCTTGGATCTTAGAGACCCATTTACCCCTTATACCAAGACATTCTTGTTGTGATAAAATATCCTTAACCTCCGCATGAGGCACATACCCTATAACTTTAGAGTATCCAATCTACATTCTGAAATGCTTAAGTGATTTAACTAAGGCATATGCTTGTTTTTCCATGATAGTGTACTTAAGCTCGGAATTCTGTAAGGCTCTACTCAGTGGCACATAGCGGTATATAGTGGAGCTCAAGGGATAGTTATACTCTTATTTGATAGTGAGCGGAAATTCTAAAGGAGAGTGATCCACCCTTTTGCAGCAGTGCGTGGACTCTGGCGACCATATTCTCGACAACAATAGTGCTTGTGATGATAGAGAGAGTATTGTTGATCACGTATGTGAGGAGACACTTTTTGATGCATGCTATGGAAGAGGTGTAGTTTGGAGTCAAGGCGATTACTCAGATATTCCATTGGCATACAAAAATGGGTTTCAGCTTAATTAGATGATGAGGACTCCTATTTTGTTTCCACCAATTGGTCACAGATCTATAGAGGAATTAGGGGCATGGCGCAGTTGGGTTCCTATGATTATCATTAAGGTACAACAACAATTAGTTGGGATATTAAGTGGTGGACTTCCAATTTGGCTATGGGATTCGGGGATTCATCTCACTGATAGATTGCTTCAGATTGTGGTGATGATTGACGGAGTTGTGACAGTGATTAGTCTACTTTTTTTTGGGGATGTCGAAAGAGGAAAGGTTGAGACTTATTCTATATGGGGAGACAGATTTTCTTTCCTGTTACCTAGGATCGAGTTTGGGAGTGGATTTGCAAACTTGGGTTTCACTTAGATATCTTTGCAGTAGATGATTCATGATAATGGGCTTAGCCCCTATAGGTTCTTTAGCTTGGGTTTCCAGGAGAGGAGGATGATTAGAGTGGCCCATCTGTGTGGTAGTTCCTTTCAGAGTTTAGCTTGGGACCTTGGGATCGCAGGGCTTGACAGTTCAACGACTGATAAATATGAGTGGACCTTTACCGGGGAAACTCACCAAGATTTTCCATTGGGCTTCAATTTGAGGAGAGCATTTCACTTTTTAATGGTTCATTGGGATTTTGTAGAGCTTCACCTTGGTGGCAGTATGTTCAGTGGGAGGAGGTTGTGATTGACTTGGGGTGGTTGTGGTGGGCAATATCTTTTTCTGCAAGGCCCGATTGCTATTTGTAGGAATTTACTCCTAGGGTGCATGTGATTAGTTCCTCAGTAGAGTAGTTTTTTAAGGGGTTGATTGATTTTTTTTGCAGTATCGAGTGCTCTACTTATCGATATCATTCATGAGGCCACTTATGTTAGTACCTTGTTGACCAGTGAGTTGAGCAAAAGATGCTTTACGTCTTCCAGGTTGGTTTGGGACCCTGGAATCATTTTCAGTTTAAGTTTTGTTTAGTTTGTGGAGTGTCAGGTTGTGATGGCATTGCTTGAGGACAAGCAAACTTTGGGAAGGGAGGACTTTAATGTTCCCATTTTTTGGATTTCGTTGTTCTGCGGTTCGAGATGAATTTCAGGGCTTGTGTCAACAAGGTCAGAGGAGTGAGATTATGTTACCAATGATTTTGGAGGGTTTCAGATGAGTTTTATGGGGCCCAACCTAGTCCATTTACCGTTATTCATCATTAGGATCACTTCTGCAAAGTTTGTACTTGGTTTGTTGCATTTCAACGATTCCCGTAAATTCGGAGGATTATTGGGCATAATTTAATTAAATTCACTAAGGGTGTCATCTCAATCATATTATTTGAGGGAACACCTTGGTGTAATAGCTCATTGGAACCGAGATGAAGACTTTTAAATGTTGGGAGGATGAAAAGTAACTTCCAGTGCTTGAAAATGTTGTTAGAATGAAATAAATCACTTTTTGGAGTAAAAAAGGCATAATATATAGATAAAGTAACAATGTCTTTATAAAGTCACTTCTTTTAATTAATTAAGCAGGAAAAAGGTAAAAGTGGCCCAAAAAGGTAAAATGAGCTTAAAAGGGCAAATTGATCCCTCTCTCATTCATTCTTGTATTCTCATTTTTCGAAAAGTAATTTGGAGAGCTCATGAGCTTCTTTCTGTTGCGATGAAAACCCTAAGGGAGAAAAATAGTTTCATTGGTGAAACCATCCACCCTAGCTATTCTCAAGAAGAGATCACTCAGATCTCTTATTTGTGCTTCATTGTCGTTGTCGAGGTTGCATTGTTCCAAATCTATGAAGTGGAGAATGAGTTTCAATAGTTGAAGAAGAGGGAGGGTGCCCTTGAGGTTGAGTTCCAGGTTTTTCTTTGAGGTGGGTGCAATAGTTCATGAAGACACTCCAATAAAAAGAAGACTAATCTACCACACTCCTCTGCTGTCGAGAAGGGCGCCATTCCAGTAGGAGACAGGTTGGGTTGTTTCTTAGTAGAGGTTGAGCATTTCACTATGGAATGTATTTATGAACTTGTGGGAAGAGGGACCACTGTAGAGGGCATCCCCACTCTTAAGATTCATCCTTGCTGGTCCCTGTGGAGAGAATCGACTTCCAAGATGGTGTTGGGTGCATTTTCCAGGGGGATATCAGTTGTGTACACTCAGATCTAGATGCTAGCAAGTCAAGAGAGAGGACTCATCCCTTTGAAGGGGAAATGTGTGGAGTTTAGAGGTTGTTAGAGACATCAAGTGTGAAAGAAACCCCATTGTCATCTACATCCAAGGTATAAGTACTGAAAGCAAATAGATTTTTGAGCAATATTGTTGTTTCTCTTAGTCAAAAGCAGGTACTCCTGAGATTTGTTTTTATTAATTATTTATGTTTTTGATAATTGCTGCTTTATCCATTTAATATCCAAGAGAGACATCATTTAACTTTGCTTTTATAACTCAATGGATTATTGTTGCTTTTATAACTTAATTTCCATTGTGATTCAGTTGAGAAATATTGCTAATATGCATTATATGGGGCTGTATTTGAAATCTGAATTTACTAGAGAATTACTTGGCCATGTTGATATCTTCCTGTGTCTATTAATAACCCTCTATATTGAATGCGTTGGGTTTGAGTCATCAAGTGATCACCACAACTTCTCTAAAGCACAGATTTCAACGAAGATAACACCTACAGGAAGCATAAAATTAATTTTGTGACAAGTATTTGTTAAAACTTCTGACCCACACTACACCAAAAGTAAGCATAAACTTAGATATTGTAAAAGGATAATCTATAATAGTTTAATAACAATGATAGTGAAGTGTTTGATGAAGGTTGCAAGTCAGAACAATCCCCAATCGAGTTTAAAAATCATTATAAACTTGGCTTGGGACATTTCAGTGGTATCAGAGTTGTGCATCCTGCTAGCCTTATGGAAAATCATTTGAAAAAAAGAACATTTTCAAATTGTTTTTGTTGAGTGACCTGCACTATACCTTTCGATTTCAGCAGTGGTGACTTGGTAGCAAAGCTTGCTCTTAGTGGCTTAACAAGGATGAAGACAAGTCAAGAACTCTTGGTAGAATTGTTATAAGCTTCTCAAGAATATCAGAAGAAGCCAACCACATTGTTAGAGCACTCAGAGTGGTTGGAGCCTTACTTTCCAGTTGGGAAGAAGGAAGAGAGGTTGAAATTTGAATTGGTTGGTGGCATGGATGCTTCATCACTTCATGAGGAAAGTTTGACAGAACTCCAGGATGACTTCTTGCAAGTGCATGCAGCGGTTCATGTTGGTCCACGATCTCTATTTAAAGAGCATGGACTGTCCTTTGCGCAATGATCGATTATGAGAAACTCATTGTATCATTCTTCTTCTTTTGCATAATAATATTGTCTCTTGTAGCTATTTGGCTGGGGCCGTGGATTGTTTCCCTCTTCGATGGTTTTAACCATGTGAAAACATCGTTGTGTTGATCTTTGATTTGTTTGTGTGAGTAGGTGGTCAAGGTGTTCAATCTTTAGGAAATATATTGTTTTAGTCGAACATGGTATCAAAGCTCTTATGAAGTTTCGATTTCGTTGGTGATCGAGGTCTTGAACCAGTGTTACTGTATGCGTGAAACGATTTATGGTTTCTGATATTTTTGTTCATTTTTGGGCTTAGGAAGGTGTTCCATTCTGTTCGGAGTGCTGCTTTTAGTTGGAAATGCTTTACATCTCGATGAAAAAAAGTTCCCGTTTGCTCAGGATATGACAATTTTACTAGATCCAGAGGTATACTGTTTATAGTTATGCATTTAGTTTTTTTTTGTGTGATATTATTTCAGATTTTAGTTTGGTTTTTGTTTGATTTCTGGTATGTTACCTTTTTAATTTGCGTATGCTCTTTGCCGTGCGCTCTATGGGAACTCAGAAATTAGAAACAGAGCGCAAAGGGTTCTCTTTATTGCATATGCTCTTTACTTTGCGCTTCGTGCAAACTCTGTAACCCAGAAACAACGAGATAAGATAAGTTACGATAATTTTTTTAATGTCCAATGAATGGTGACTAAAGTAGGCCTAACCCCAAATTTGAGACATTTTAGTTTCGGAATTTTGTTTTTGTTTTTGTGTGGTTGTTAACTTTCTTGTAGACCAAACAACAAGGTATTGGGGGTAAGCATGCACTACAAGGCATAAGAGTAAAAAAAGCCCACTTTGTCCCTTCCAACTTTAACTAAATCTATTGTTTAGTTCACTTGGTAAAAAGTTACTTTAAAAAGTAAGGGGTCTTGAGTTCAAATTCTTATTTTTGTAAGTTTATGTAACTTTAAGTTATAGAGTAACTACATTGTAAAAGTGTTTCCCACATGCTTTATAAAAGTGGGTCACGTATTTTAAGGCAAATTATTTGTAAAAGTGAGCGTATAGGCAAAGTTACTAAGGAGGTGGGAGATTGTTCATTGCATTTTTTGCTCTAACCGTCACGTGGATCAATGTTTGCATGCACTATGGCCCCTTGGTTCCCTTTTATGTCTTTTTTAAGAAGGGCATAACTTTGGCTTTCAAAGTTCCTTTTCAATTTTTTTCTTTTTTTTGAAATTGCCTATTTTTTCGAGATCTTTGCATCTAGAACATCGGTTTCTATTTTTGAAGCCTTATTACCTCTGTATTACTATATAACCGCTCCACGTGATATTTTATTTATTAGTACCAACTACTTCTCATGGAAAGCTCGTATGGAGGATGTCCTATGAAGGAGGGGACTTTATCAGATTATCTTGCGGAAAGAAATTGAACCCACTGATGATGATAAGAAAATAAAATGGGCCAATAAGTGTGATGAAGCTCATGGATTAATCGTGATGACAATTTCTAATGAGCTACGATTCCACCTTGCAGGAGTTGATGAACCAGATAAGGCTTGGGAAAAATTGGAAATTGTGTTTGGTAAACACAATCAGATTTGAGGTCACCAAATTGAAAATGAATTGGTTATTTTAAATCCACTTGCATTCAAGACTATCTATCGAAGTACAAAACCCTTCTACTTTTAGTTGAAGAGTGGAACATTGAAAAGCATACAAGCAATGTATTTTTCCTATTCTTTCCAAGCTTGGGCTTGCCTATTCTATTTTTTTTAAAAATTTTTACTCCATGAACGAATCTTGGGGGGCTCAATATGTAGAAACCGGTCTTGTATCCTTTCGTGATTCCTTGATTAGAGAGAAAGATAAGCTCATATGTCTTGGAGTAATTAGCAATCCAATACATCTAGCAAAGCTCTAGTGGCGTAACAAAAGGATAAGTCCAATCATCCCAAGAAGAAAACTCCTCGCAAATCAAAAGCAAAACAAGGCTCCAAAACCCTCTCAGCCAACTGATCTTTCCAATGATGAGAAAGGAACCAAATCATTTATTAAAATCTTTCATTTGTTTTAATAAATTATTTATTATTTATTAAATGTATTAAGTATTAGTTTTTTTATTATATTTAAAATACATTAAAAATTTAAATATAATTTTTTAATATATAAGGTAAATTATATAAGATAGGTTAAAACTTAACATATAAAAATTATAATTTATATTTTAATAATGTGATATTAATTAACTTAATGCGGATTTTCATTATAAATTTAGAGTTGGGATAGAATTGATATATTTTGGGCATCTATTGATATCTTGCAGTATATGTACATGGCTATTTTGAATATCTATGAAAAATGATTTTTTTTTTAATTCAAAATATGTCTATATATTTAATTTTTTTTATTTGCATATTTTTTCCCGATTCAATTCAAACTCTTCGCTCTTTTGCCTTGCCGATTTATTGTCGATTCCGAGTTTGGTAAGTATTCTCTATAGCTCAAGGGCATACATTGTGTGCTTCTTTTTTCTCCTTCAATGCATCTTCTTCTTCTTCTTCTTCAAATCAGTGGCTCATTGATTCTAGATCATCTTATCATATGGATAAGGATAAAGTCATATTTTCTACTCTAAATGAATGTAACACCAAACAAATATTTGTTGGTGATGATAGATCGCTAAATGTTGTAGTATCTAGAACAATTCAGCTAGATGATGGTCAATTCAAAGATGTATTATGTGTTCCAAGAATTTTCTACAATTTGTTGTTAGTCTGTCAAATCACTCATTCCGGTGAAGGTAAGATTGAATCGTTTACACCTCACTAAGTTGTAATCAAGGATTTCAAAGGTCCTAAGCATGCCCTAGCTATTGGAATTGTTGATGATATTATTTGGTTTTACAAATTCAACAACTTTGGGTCATCACCTTTTGCCTTAGTTTTTATTGCTCACAACGATGACTTGGGCAAACTTTGGCATGAGTGATTTGGTCATTTAAAATTTTGCTCATTGTAGCAACTATGTAATTAGAAAATGGTCATTGGTCTTGCTCTCGTCTCTTTCAGCGATGGTGCTTGTCTTAGGTGTGTTCTTGGAAAACATCATCAACACAGTTTTTTAAAACGTGCCTCTTATCATGTCTTGATTCCCGTGCAACTTGTTCATAGTGATTTGTGTGGTTCGCTTGCTTCTGCTTCTTTCTCTGGCTTGAAGCATTTCTTAACTGTTGTTGATGACTTCTCCAAACACACTTGGGCTTATTTCTTGAAAGTTAAGAGTGATGTTTTTAACAAGTTTTTGGCCTACAAGGCCCTTGTAGAGAATTAATTTGGGCATCAAACACAAATTTAAAAATAGGTAATAGAGGCGAATATGTAAACAAGAAATTTACTACTTACTGCACTGGACATGGAATTCAAATCCAACATATTGTTCCTTATATACCACAACAAAATGGTGTTAATAATCACACATTGAAAGAAATGGCTAATTGTATGCTTCGAGCGAAGGGACTAAGTGTTCAATATCGGGACGAAGCCATTAATTGTGCCAGTTACCTAGCTATTGGAACTCCTATTAAAGATTTAAAAGGTATAACCAAAAGAATAATGGAGTAACATTAAACTAGATGTGAACCACTTTCTTGTGTTTGGTAGTGAAGCATGGGCTTATATTTTTGATGAAAGGAAAACATAGCAACCTAAGTTTGAAAAGTGCATATTTGTTGGGTATTCTGAAAATGTAAAAGGTTAAAGACTTCTTCAACCACATTCCCTTGATATAAATATTAGAAGCTATGTTAAATTTGATGAAAATATCTCGACCTATGAGCCTAATTTGGCTAATTTGACGTCTTTGCCATCTGTGTCCTGTGATCCATCTTCTGCTCTTGTGCCATCTTCTACTCCCACCATCCTTGACAGTGTTCCTAGTTTGGCTTTTTGTAGTGACAATGAGGATAAGAATCAACCTTTGCCTGCTCATTTTCTTCTAGTTGCACCAGCATAACCGTTTATTCTATGGTTTAGTTCAACGTGCAAGGTCATTGGTGATCTTAGAGTTCAATGCTGAACACGTTCTCAGTTCTAGTGAGGCAATTCCCTTTTGGCTCAAGTTTCAAGGAGTCATGATCCAAAGACATTTGTAGAAGCTTCAAGCAATCTAGATTGGGATGAAACTATGGATGGAAAATGTCGTTCCTTAATGGCAAACGGTACTTGGGATCTTGTACTTCTTCCGAAAGGAATAAATTTTTTCAGATGTAAATGGGTATATTGAACTATGTACGCATTTGATGGAAGTGTTGAAATACTTAAGGCAAGGTTAGTTGCCAAAGGATTTTCCCAAGTTGACGGAATTGACTACAATGAAACCTTTGTCTCTATTGCCATATTGAACTCCATCTGCCTTGTTCTTGCCCTTGCCGCCTTACATAATTGGGAGGTTCATCAAATGGATGTCAAGTTGGCCTTCTTGCATGGGGATTTGCAGGAAGAAATTTACATGGAACAACCTCTTAGCGATGTTCATAATGAATCTAGCCTTGCTTGTTGCCTTGAGAAATTTCCATATGGCCTTATGCAAGCTCTTTGAGCTTGGTATGACAAAATGGATAGATCTCTTTGACACTGTTCTTTTTAGTTGTCATTTTGACCCAAATGTCTATACGGAGAAAGTAAGGAATCATCTCATCATCCTCGTTCTTTATGTTGATGACCTTATTCTTACTGCTACTGACCATAACCTTTTAACCCATGTGAAATCCAACCTTAAGAAGAAATTTGAAAGGATAGACATAGGAAATTTGCACTATTTCCTTGGCCTCCTTATTTCTTAGTCTAAGTATGCTTGTGATCTTCTTCCTCGCTTTCACATGGAAGATTGTAAACCAGCCCCATCTCCCTTCCAATCTGGAGTCAAACTTTCTAGCATTTGCACTTCAACCGAAGTAGATGCCACCTTGTATTGTCAGCTTGTTGGTATTTTCTTATACTTGACTCATACCTGTCTTGATATTTCCTATGTTGTTGGTCTTGTTGCCAGCTATAAGCAAACACGCCATGAAAGCCATTGCAAAGCAACAAAAAGGATACTTCAGTATATTCGGGTTACAATTCAGTTTGGGATTCATTACAACTCAAGGGGAACTCGATTGTTGGTTGGTTTCAATGATTCAGATTGGGTCGATGATCTTGATTATTAGAAGTCTTCTGAAAGTTATGTTTTCAATCTTGGTTTTGGACTTGTCACTTGGGCTTGTAAGAAACATCAAGCTTTTGCTCTTTCTTCAACAAAAACAGAGTATTGAGCCACAGTTAAATCAAGTTAGGAAGCTTTGTGGCTTGGACGGATCCTTTCAAAGTTTGGATCCAAGCAACATCATTTGATTACTCTTTGGTGTGGGAATCAAAGTGCCATCAAGCTGGCCAAAGATCCAGTTCAACATCAGTGCAACAAACACATTGAGCTACATATGCACTTCATCATAAAGCTTGTTCACAATCACATTCTTGTAGTGCTCTTTTTCCCTATAGATGATCAAGTTGTAGACATATTCATAAAGTGTCTTACAAAAATGAAGTTTTCTAAACTTCGATCTATATTAGGAGTTCATGAATTTGTCATTAAGGGGGGAATGGCTCTAATGCTTCCTTCCTTCTCCTATAATGTGTCACTTTTGTAAATCCTTCAATTCTATTGCAAGTGTTTCTTAAGGGGGGATGTTAAGATATTTATACACTTAGGAGTTAGTGAAGATCAACTTGGTATAATGTGTCTTTAGGTAAACTGTGTTTCTTTAGTATGCATTAGTATGCATTTGTACATATGTAATTTGATGCTCACGATATGTTCTAGACATAGAGAAATCCAATGGTTCATTCTCACCTCGATCTTAACGACGATTGATCTGTAGCTTTACACTCAATTGGTTTTTGATCTCTATTAAAAAAGCATGGAGTGTGATTTGCTCGATGATCGATTATGAGAAACTCATTGTAACATTTTTTTGTTTTGCATAATAATATTGCCTCAAGTAGCTATTTGGATGGGGCCGTGGATTGTTCCCCTCTTCAAGGGTTTTAACCACATAATAGCATCGGTGTGTTGATCTGTGATTTGTTTGTGTTGCTTAAGGTGTTCGATTTTTTGAAAAATATCCCGTGTTAGTCGAACAAATTTGATCGTTTGAAGAGACTTGATAGTTAGTATGGGAGATTTGAAAGATGTGTTGTTCATGTTTTGAAGGGGTTAGAAAGATAATGTGGTATTTTCCAAATATGTGAGGTTGATATGTCGAAGAGGTTCAATAGTTCATTAAGTACTTTCAAAAAATGTGATGTTGATCTTTCAAAGATGCTATATATTTCATTAAGGACTTTCGAAAGATGTCACGTTGATCTTTTGAAAAGGCTCAATAGTTGATCAGGGATTGAAAGATGTCGTGTTGGTCTTTTTAAGAGGCTCGACAATTAATCAAAGACTTGGAAGTTGTGAAGTTAATCTTTTGAAGAGTTTGTTATCCCCCTTGAGAACGGGCCTTTGCTCTTACTCTTCTTTGGATATCGCACTATGGAGGGTGTAATATACCAAACTGGTGTATTCTGTAGTTGTATTGGTTTTGTGGTTGTACTTGAGATTTGTTAAGGGTTTGACATGGAAGGTTTATAGATAACACTTCTGCATGGAAAATAATAATGTTGCTTGACCCATATATAACAAATAATCATATCTACAAGATATTCAAGCTCAAAATCAATGCATGGACATATCAAATGAATGTATTGTAGTTGTTTGACATTACAAAGGAAGCATGGACTCCATGCATGAGATTTGGTTTCGGGGATGGTAGCAGCTACAATAATAACTCGCTCAACAGATGCATGCACAACCTCACGCCCCAATCTGATCTTAGATCTGTAATATTGCCTCTAGAAAAAATAGTATGAACTCTAACAAGTAGTAGTATAGCCAAATGTGATTCTCCTAGAGAGAAGGTTGAGTGATATGGCTCCAGAGTGAGCAGAACAATGTGCCTGCAGTGATATATTCAAGAAGAATGCGCTATCAATGTTGGTCGACGAAGAATGCGTCGTCCAATATGTGCCAAAGCAATATGCCCTCTGTGGAATGAATCTTTAGTGTGCCCAATGAAAGAGAAATAGGAAATGCCTCTAGTGATAACCAACAATGTGCCCTCTTAGTTGATCCAGTAATGCGCCCTTAGAGTAATTAAATGGATGCGCCCCTCATGAATGTAATATGCAGCTGTAGATGTCTTCGAATCCCTGCAAAGAATGATGAATATACTGTCGTCTTGAAGCACGATGATTGATGTGGATGATATATCCTTTGAATTGGCTAGGATGGATAGATTTCGCCATCTAACCAAATCTTTGCCAAGGAAATTCCCCCTCAATCCTAAACAACTCTCAAATCTCTCAAACCTGTTTCCAAAAGTAAATAATAACAATGCATACCAAACCATTCGCTTTTTCTTCTTTTATTACTATTTTTTTGACCATTGCATGCGAGATGCAACTTTAATAACACATGCATGCAATTTTAATCACGCATGCAGTCTTCAATTACGCATGCCTACCAATTTAGTCACGCATGTCACTTAAGTGACCCCCTTTTTCATTGATGACTTAGTATCATTGCTAAAGGTATGGTTTTTATCCCAAAGTGACATCAGTCATTGATTAATTCCCTGTTTGTCATAAATGGGACATTACAAAGGGAGAGAGAGAGGCTGATAGGAAGGGTAGCAATTGCAAGGCATAATGTGTAGGATGGGCCTACATCATGCCATTTTAGGCCTTCAAGCCGGTTCTTGGGATAGAGGGAGGGTTCCCTCAATTTCCTTAGCTAGAAATCTTGGTATATCACCTCGGGATGACTTTATCAAGCTTCTATTATTGCTTCAATTGGTTTTATAGCTAGGGATGTGGTACTTGGGTTAGTCCCAATCATGAGGCTAATAACTATCTAGATGTACCACACTCTTGACCCTTGAAGAATCATAGGTGGAAGGATCAAGAAATCTCGAATAATTATCATCTTCTTCATCATACAAAGGAACCCTAGCATTTTTTTTCAAAAGACCCAAGATATCATACGAATCTTCGAAACGACGATGAGGAGAAGTCACATTCCTTAGATTCTTTGATTAGGGTTTCTTGTTACTCATGTGCTTGCTTGGCTTTACTTTCTTGAGCATCTTTGTCTTCATTTTCGACAGTACCATTCTCTTCAAGCACAAGGCTCGATATGTGCTCTTCTTTGGCTTCTTCTAGAAAATCTTGAACGAAATACTCTTCAACAATGGTTTCTTCATGAGAGCCTTCTAGATGTTGATCTTCATCACTATATTCGCCTTCAGGCGATGGGATAGAAGTGTCTTCTGCAATAAGATACACAATATCCCCTTTGAAATAAGGATCCCATCTCTCACAAAAAATATTGACAAAATCTTCGAGCAAGTGAATTCTTTTCGTAGGAAGCCCATCGCACCATTCAAATATATCATCGTTCTTCAGATTGAGAGACAACATGAACATCTTCATTGACTACATTTAAATCTGAAATAGCCCACATGAATGACATAACATGCCCTTAAAATAACTCCTCATACTTGCAAAATTTTGGAATGTTCGTCTTCCAACCCTCCTTCACTAAACCATAGCCATGGAATTGATTAGGATATCTTGGGATCCTCTAGAAATGCAATGGATCAAACCAATCCTATATCCATGATTCATCATAAAATGCCATATCATCTTTTTATTGATGCAAAAATGTGTGGAGTCGTCAGGATGAGCTCTTCTTCTTAATTGACAAATGTGCTCACCCCTACACCTCACAATGTGATCAATGGCTAAGGCTTCTGTCTTTTAGTGCACTTCTTTGTTTGTATTTTTCTTTTGTGGAGTCATTATATAAAACTTGCAAAGTTAGTCCTTAACAATAATCTCATCAAAGTATAAAGCAAAACTTACCTCATCTTTCTTACCAAATCTATCGTTCTTTCCAAGAGGGTGAAAAATTTGACCTAATCAACATGCTCCAACTATCATCCAACAACGTTGAAGCTTCCTTGGCAATGAATCCAAAAAATGTTACTGCTCAAATTCGCACCCTTTCCAAAGTCTTGGATCATGGTGCGATGAGTGATAAGCACATGCAAAGCTAGTGTCCAATTTCACCATAGCTTAGTTTCTCAACACTTTAGGTCAACTCCTAAGACCAAGGGGTAATCCTAGAATTTGGGGAATGATATTTGCAATTACTTTAACAACACACAAATACCCTTCCCAAGCAACCTCTCTACTAAGTCGAGTGCCTTATGGATTCAAAAGAATGTAGCATAAATAAGACAACCCATGAGGGTAGGAGTTATAATAATTTTTTATGAATTTCAAGATAGATATCTTCAAAATTGTATTGTTGTTCTAAAATTATAGCATTCAATAACATTTCAGAAAATGCTTGAAAATCAACCCAAGCATTGTCAACATACCATATAAGATGTACCTTGATGGCATGGGGACGTGACATACATCAAGGGGGTTAAGGGAATCCTTCAAATCAGATCTGGAAGTGCATAACCAGATTCGGTTGAACACCTAATCAACCTTGAAATAGATGGTGGACCCGCTTGAAACTTCTCTAACAGATGTCCAACCCCCAAGGGTCAACCTAGGTGTGATTCCTTGCATTTTTTGCCTTCAAACTTTGTTGATTTGATTGATGCACAGGTTGTACCTGTTAAACCAAATCTTAAAAAATCCTTAGATAACACAAACAATAGTGTATTTCTCGATCTACCCATAGAAAAAAGGTGGCCTTGGAAATGTACCACTAAACTTCCTAGGGAGCACTTTTCCAGTGGTGCACAGTTTCCAAATTCACGATATAATTTGACATGTGAATTTTTTCTATTTTTAGGTTTTTTCCAAATATTATATTGTTTTTGTATTTTTTGTAATATATATAGCATAAATTTGATAAAATGAAGAAGGGAAGGGTTTTAGACCTTAGTCCTCAACCCTAGGGTAATAGGATGTCAGTGTCAATGTCCCTACTCAATCTAGCGATTCTAGATTTACCGATTAGGGCAAAGACTAGTGTTATCGTTCAAACTAGCAGTCTAGGATTTGTAGCACAATGTGGTGCAATAAGGTAGTGAATGGTAAGCACGGGAGAGAGCTAAACCCAATGTCACGTCATCTTCGTCTGTCAACTACTTTGGGTAACTCCTAAACCTAGGGGAGAGCCCTATCAAGATACTTGCAATCACCAACAAACAGATACCTTTCTACAACCTTTATGACAAAGATCAGTGCCTTTATATGGAGTCTAACAATGAGATAAGAAGACTACTAGATCCATTGAGGAGTTAATTCAACCTAGTACTTATTCAACACAATAGATGACAAAGATTTACAACACAATCACATGTTTCCCAATGAATTTCACACAACCCAAGGGACACCTCAGAAAAGTGCACCCTTAGGAAGAGATGGAGAAGGAGGTCAAGGCGAGGTCGCAGATGGTCTTAGATGCAAAACGCTACCTAGGGTTTTGAAGATATGACAATTTCACTTTTCCCAAGGTAGGTTGGAAGAAGAGGATGCCCTTTTGAATCTATGAATAAATCAACTAGGGCGAAATTGAGGGGTGGACCAGATTTAGGAAAATTCAAATATTTTTAGGTTTTCGAATTTATGTAAATTTTTAGGGCTTTTTTGACAATATATGATTTTTAGGGTTTTTTAAACATAAATTGAGGATGCCCTTTAGGATCCGTGGATAAATACACTAGGGAAAATTTGTAGGGAGAATCAGAATTACAAACTCACTGCTATTTTTGGAGTTATGAATTTTCTTATTTTTAAGGTTTTGGAATTTTTCAGATTTATAGGTCTTTTTAATATTTTATGCATAAAATTGGAGCCACAAGTATAATACAATAAATGCTGAAAAATAGAGTAAAAATGACAAGAAAGGGCATATGATTTTTGTCTCAATTCCTAGGGCATTGAGAGATCTATGGTTAATGTCCTTCTCTTAAGATGTTCCTCTAGCACTTGCAAGCTAAGGCATCACCTAACAACCTCTAGGGTTCGGTAGGCGAGCTTAACTAAGGAAAATGGAGAAGTCTAAGGCCCCAAAAGCAATAGGAAACACTTATGCAAGTCATTTCTTTTATACAAATTTGATAGAATATTGGTAAAAAGCTCTAATTTAGAGAAAATGCAACATAAAACTACCATTCAATCCACATAGTAACATTATTCACCAACATTCAACAAGAGATGAGCAAAGAAGACAACTTTAGGCCACACTTGTGCATGTGTTATTCCAACAAGTCTGGCAACAACCATAGCATGTGCAAGAAAGAAGCCCTAGATCATTCATCCATCCACCATCAAGCAAAGAAGATCATCCCAAGAGAAGAGAGCATCACCAAAGAGACTGAAAGAGTAGGAGAAAAATAATTAGAACCCCTGCCTTATGATTTTACAATGAGAGGAGGATGTCTATTTATACTATTTCACCCTCAAATATTTAATTTTGAGCCTACAAGTCCTAAAAATAAAATAATAATATTTTTAGGGTAAATTCTACACAATTTAGGAATTTTACCCCAAAATAGACAAAAATAATAAAAATAAGCTAACTTAACTTGAGAAAGGCTTCACTGGATGGAGTAATGAGCGAAGGGGGGATGTCATGCCCCATCTAACCCCAAAATGATGCTTGTCCCTCAATTCCCCCCCTTACAGGGCTTGTAGGCTCATTTGCTGGAAGGATGACATCATAGGTTTGTAGCACTAGAGTAGGGGTTTTTGGATGCTGAAAATACGTCCAAGTGGGTGTAGAAGGTGTGCTAATAGGGGATAACAACCCTTTAGAACACGCAATCACCTTTGCATAAATGAAACCAGGTTGGTCATGTGCCCTAGTGGGTCACCCCAAAAGGCTTGGAACCCCAAGTCATGGGCTAAAAGCCCTGCATGGTGGAGATATCATCACACTGAAGGGGCAGTTAGCAAGGCCACTAAGCCAAGTACTTCTGAGAGTGAGAGCAAGGGGTTTGGCCATGACAAATCTAGGGGGTAAACAGCCCCCAATCCAAATATGCATAAAATAAATCCCACTTTCTCCTGTACAATAATTTTTTTTTTACGCGTTGGTCTAGGCCCAGCCTATTTGTAATGCTGTAGCTACTCTAGTGCGTAACAACTAGTAACCCTAGATGGGTTAAAATAACACAACCCTTATTAGGGAAAACAATGAATTCTAAGGACTCATTATGGAGAGCTCCTTTAGGAGGAAAGTCTTCTCAAACAAAATTAACATGATGCAAACAAAACTGTAATTTACCTTGCTTAAGGTGCAAGAGCAACGTCAAACAAGATGTAAAGTTCCCTGTCTATCTCAACTCAAATTTATTCCCACTTTCAAGTTGTGATGTAATTTTCCACACTGAGGTCTGACCTTTTTCCCTTTTTAACTGTGTATTTGGTAAAGATCTTAACCAAATACTAGAGTGCTATTGATGTAATTCACCCCCCCACATCTAATCTGATTGCTGGTCACTTCTACTATTGAGTTTGGGTTGAAGCATTTTCACAAACACTTTGGCTGTAGGTGACTGTCAATTTCCATACCTTTGAAGTCAAGATAAAATACTAACTTGCACTTGTTTTGTATATGGTTTCCAAATACAGAGAGGAACAAGGTTTATTGCTAGTCACATGAACATCTCATAACACCAGTTTTATCATATATATATCAGATTTGAAGCACTAACTCACTTCTGCAATTTTTATAAAAAAATGAAATATTACATGCCTGGAAATGATGTTGTCCTTGCAACATAAAAGGAAGCACGTTGTATACTGTAGGTGATGGCTTGAGAGAAATACAAACTCCTGTAGATGTTCGTAGATGAGAACAGTGATATTCAGCAGCAATTTTCCTGAGTCTTCCTTAACTTGCAGCTCAAACAATGACCACCAAAAATCTGATATGAATGTGTGCTTGACAGCAGGAGATATGTTTCTTCGACACAAGATTATTGAAGCCTGGAAGATGTATTGCTACAGGAATTCGACCCAGCAAAAGAAGCAAGTCTGGAAGCCTATTGACACCATAAAGGAACACTTATAATTTCTATTGTTGCTCCCAATGCCTCTTCTCTATACGTACAGATGTTTTCTATCAACCAAATAACAGAGTTTGGAACTGTTCTGCTACCTCGTCCTGGCTTCATTCCATTCCACAAACTGTAGTAGATGTGCCCACCACATTGAAGAAAAAGAGTATGCTGCGTCCTCACTCATATTCAGTGGTGGATTGAAGGGAGCGTGCTTGTTTTGATAGCCACTAGATGAAGAATGCGCCCTCTCCTTGGCCTTAGATTTGGAATAAATGCAGATGGTGATTTCTCTCTTTGGTGCGCCCTTCTTCATGACAGTGATGAGTCTGCAAGTGTGCCCAACCTGTGGCAGAGCAGTCTTCAACCAAGTGTGCCTTCTAACGAAAATGAAATTCTCCTCATACCTTGATGAACTGAGATGTAAGCTTGAAAATATTTAATGGCAATGGGAAAATGTGAGAAATCTGAGATGATTCCTCCTCAATAGATGGCTATGATAGATTGTCTCACTATCGAAACCACTCTTCTCCTCTTAGGGTTTCGTCCAAGAGAAGTTTGCAGCTCTTTGCTCTCTAGTTTTCGAAAATGCAATAAACAAGAATGAATGAGAGAGTGTGCTTTCTCTCCCTTTTATAACTCTTTTTTTTCTCTTGTGACTCTTCAACTTCCCTCTCTCCCATTTTCTCACTTTTTAATTTAAAAATGACTTTTTAGTGAGAAAGTAGTTTTTATTCCTTCGTTGACCCTTTTTGTGCCATTCTTAACTTAAGTGACTTTTTATAAAGTCACTTTAGGAAATAATTATTAAATGTCACTTTATAAAGTTCTTTTGAGCCTAGGTGACATTAAATAATTAATCCACCCCCTATTACTGCCAACTATAGCCTAAGGGGATTGATAGGCTAATAAATCGTCCATGGTGCTACTTGAAAGGGGACACGACACAAGAAAATTGAAAGATCTTACCAACATCCACCAAGGAAAGAGCAAGAGAGATTTCTTTGTCTTTCTTAGTGACGAGTTATAACAACCATTTTTTTTATCAACCTTGAGAGATAGCAAAACCCTAAAATTTCATCATCCAACCATTCATCACAAGAGGAAAGTGCCAAACAGAGAGGTGTGCATAGCCTGAAGAGCTCTAATATACCAAGAGAAAGGGAAATAAGATCATATTTTAACCCTTGTCTTGTTTTACAAATGAGCAGGAGTTGCCTTATTTATATGTGAAAAGGCTAACTTAAACCTCCTTTAGAGTCTACCTTACTAAAAGATAAAATAACTTAAAATTAGGGTTTGTCACCCACAAGCTAGGGACTAAACCACATAAGACTAAAAATAATGATAAAATGGTGCATATAGCTTCAACCAAGTGGAGTGTTGAGCCTAAAGAAGGATGTCACGGCCCAACACACCCCAACGATGTAGAATTTCCTTGAATGTTCTTTGTTTTAGCAAGGTAAGGCTTCCTTTAAGGGATGGCGTCATCATCATTCTTGCTTGTGAAGACCAAGAGGAGGGGTAATACATGAAAATAGAAGGTATAAGTGGACATAAATGAGGTGTGCTAAGACAACTAGGACGACCCTTACACGTGCAATCACCTTTTACATTGCATAAACATAAGTATGGCTTTGAGCCCTTGAGCGATATGTCTTAGTGCATCCATCCCAAGAAGCACTAGAGCACCCACCAAGGGCACAAATGCCCAACATGATTGGGGACTTCCTCCCATCAACGGGTAGTCAACAAAGCCACTAAGCCAATACTCCTTGAAATGAAAACCAAGAGGACCTGTCATGATCAGACCAAGGGTTTTGAGCCTCAATACACCAACCATTTACAGAACAAAGCGTATACTTGGCCTTCTACAATGACAAAAGACCGCTTCACTTTGGTACATCCTGAAAGGCACGTTCCAAAGAATTTGGGGTGTAACATGGTCAATGGGAGGTTGGGATGAATAAGATAGAGGGGCTTGAAAAAATGTCATAGCTCACAAATGGGAAGAATAGTAGTGTATAGTGGGAAAGGAAAGGGGAGAGGGGAGAGGGGAGGGGGCGGGTAGTGGAGGAGAAAGAAGTCGAGGTTGGGAAGGAAATGGAAGGGATGAGTGATCATAAAGGGAAGAGTGCATGGGGTTGACATGGGGTTAGGTTGTGTAAGAGGGTAATAGGTAAGTCTGTTTGGACATGGAGAATAGGAGAATCCAAGAAATAGAGGACACATGTAGATTAAGATCATTAGGGATGCGGGTAGCTAAAGGCATGGGTAGCATAAGATGTAGATAGGTAATAAAGTACATGGACGTGAGTGGTTGAGCACTTAGCTTTCCATGGACACAAGTAGAGAGAAAGAAGGTGCTTGAGACACAAGTCGACTAAGAAAAAACCAATTAAGAGGAAAAAATATGGAGTTTGGTTGCTAATGACAGAGGTTACAAAATTGATTTGTCGACTTTGTGGGCTATTCACTACACACTACTTCCCAAAGAGATTTTGCTGAGGCTTAAAAGGTTAAATAGGATTCCCATAAATTTGAATAATTTCCTATGCTCAATTGCCTAGTTGGTTAAGATTGATTTCTTGAACTGATTGACAGTACTATATTTTTGCCAGTAGAAGCCTAGAGCTTGAGTCTTCATTGAAAATTTAATACATTCCATAGTATTGCCAGTTGTCTTTTTTTCCTTTAGTATATAAGAAAGGAGTCATCAACAAGAGACCCATTCAATACTTGTTTGATGTTTAGCCGTTAAAGGGGAATACATTTAATGCACGCTAGTGGTGGAGATGGTAGCTTGGGGCATTTGGGGCACATACAAGGTCTGGATGGAAGGGAATCCTTAACTGATGGAAATAAGCCAACATACTTAGATTTGACTTGATTGACAAACAAACATGTTAAAGCATTCTAAAATAAGGTTTCCATCGCTCGAATAACAAATTTGCCAAACCTTAGCACTTATAGCATAGATAGAATGAAATGCCACTCAACATACTTATAAGCTTCTCAAAGTAAAGATTGATGAAAAGGGCCTTGAACGCAAGATATTTAGCCCATTCCACACTTTCCCTAATAGTCACAACATTGTCTAGGATAAATTATCCTTTGATAAACTTTGTTTTCTTTAGCCTAATGATTTGTGGTATATATATTGATGCTCCATGACTAGAGCTTTGGTGAAGATCTTATAGGACAAATTTAAGAGAGTGGTTAGCCTCGAACATGTAAACAATTTTGGGTTACTAGCCTTGAGGATAAATTTGATAAAGCCTTTGTTAATGAGAATGGGTAACAACTTTTTTTGGATTGCCTCTTTGTAAACTCAATGCATGTCGAGCCTAATAAAATCCCACATGACTTTAAACATTCATAGGGGAAACGTGCTAGTGAAAGAGAGTTATCCATTAGAGAGATTTTGAGGTGAAAAAATGCCCTCCTAAGAGATGTACTAAAAAGGTATGAGATATATTAAAATATTATGAGTTAGGGGTTTTATGGGGTAGGTATTTATGAAAAGTCATCTCCTACACTATTTTCAATGCACAATATAAATAACCATGGTTGAGTTACTTTTCAAAATTCACTAGAAATAAAATTAATAAAATTAATAAAATAACTCTACATTGATGTGACTAAGATTCATTGTAAATTCCCAAAAAATGATTGTCCTTTAGCATTTATTTATCTTGAACTTGCAAATGAAATTAAATAATAAAAAACATTTTTTAAGAGATATTTTTTTAATTCATGTTGTCCTTTTATGTTTAGTACTTTTCTCATGAATTTAATATAATGTGATTTAATTGAAAATGTATTTACATGTAAATTGTTAATAATATTATTATAATCCACATTGCATTATTATTATTATTCTTCATTCATTAAATTTATATTGGTAAATTAATATCAAAATCATAAACGTTTTTGGGATATTTATTTTATTGTAAATGAATGTTATAGTTAAGTTTCTCAGAGAAAATAATATAAGACTTAATTTATTCTTAAAAATTAAGTAGATTTAACTCAATAAGTCAATGGTGTTGCATAAATTCTTTTAATTTATTAGTTGAAGTATAAATTATTTTACTAACTAATATTTTTTTTATACAGGAAAAAAATTTATTAATAAAAAAATATTTATACATTTTGAAAATGTTTTTATAATATAAATACTTATCTAAGAAATTATTTTCACTCCTTACAACTAAAAAAAATTTAAATTCAAAATATACATGTAAAAATTAAATATAAACATTTATCATAGTAACATGTTATTTTATACATTCAAACTAAATATAAATGAATGTGTATGATTCAACTTTTATATATATGACACTATACGTCATACATAACTAACATACCTCTTTCATATTCATACCATTCATAAATTTAACTTATTCTAAAAGTGTGTGTGTGTCTACATATCAATGACACTATAACTCATGCATAACTAACATACCTCTTTCATATTACTACATTCATGAATTTAATTTATATGCATAACTATCATACATTTTTCATATTAATATCATTCATGAATTTAATTTATTTTAAAAGTAAAAGGATATATATATATATATATATATATATATATATATATGCTTATAAATTAGTTTGACATTATAATATTAAATAAAATGGAGTGAATATATAATTAAAAATTAAAAATATGAAAATGATAAAAATATTATTTTATGAAAAAATGTGAAAGAAATATATATATATATATATATATATATATATAAAATAAATTAGTTTGACATTATGATATTAAATAGAATGGAGTGAATATATAATTTAAAATTAAAAACATGAAAATGACAATATATTATTTTATAAAAAATGTGAAATGACTTTCTTTATGAATTATGAGTACTTTACTTGAAAATGACAATAATATTATTTTATGAGAAAGTGTGAAAATACATTGATTATGAGTAATGTTATCACACTATAGTAGCAAGGCTACTATCCTTGTTCAACAGATACCTGCACATTCCAGAGCTTCCATTATCCCAGAGCATGGCAATATATTTTGGATCACTCATGATCAGAGCAGTATATTATTCAGATTTAAGTTAGACCTTGTGTCAAGGCTGAGCCTTGAGAGTTCAGATTTGATGACCGATGTGACCCTTTATCCCATACAGCTTCAGTTCAGTGCTTAGAGATGTATTGCAGTAGTGTTTCAGATGGTACATGATGATTATTATGATGATGTTGTATGATCTATGGATATGTTATCACCGACTGTGGATTATTATCTTGTTGATTTAGTCATGTTTACAGCATCTGCTTGGTATATTATTCCTGATGTGGCAAACTGTTTAAAATGAACTATAAATCATAAAATGGAAAATTGCTTGCACAATTAGGTCATTTAACAAAACCCACTGGTTTTCACCTTACATAGATATGGTCTTTCTTGACACCAGTTGTCTGCTAGTGTAGGCTCCATATTCACTTGACTCCATCCATACATGACTTTCCTATTTGACTTTAAACCTTGACTTGTCTCATTTGACTTTCTGATACCGAGGACTTCTCCATTTTTCTACCTCTGTGTTTGGACCGCATCCCTGTATATTCAGTGTCTCGGCTCTGAGTTGGTGACAAAACTTGCCTTTGGTGAGTTGGATTGTAGGCCTAAATCATTCTGGTCGGTTGTCCCGATGTTTGGCATTGGCTCGAACTCCGCCTAGTCACTTGAGATGTTTTTGGCTAAAACTGAAAGCTCATGTTCTACCTATGGAAATTTATAAATTCGTCCATGGAAACTAAAAAAGGGGCAAGAGCGATGAACAGCTAAAAATACTCCTCGAAGAGTATAAGGAAGGTCCAAAAAGCAATGGTTCTTAAAAGTTATATCTAAACAATTGCTGACTTAATATATATTTGAAAACATGCCCTGGATGAAAGCTGCAACTAGTTGTGCTTATCAACACATCTGAAATCCGAAGGGTTATGTAGGCCAAAAAGGCCATGAAATAAAATTGAATGATCCTAATGAATCTGGATCAACTTGATGTAGACATGATGCCTAAGTTGAATAAACACTCTCCGAACAACTTATCCATTTGTGAGGCACAGCCATCCCCCGTGTTATTTTGTCCAGCACAGAGTTTGTAGATTCCCCCCTTCTTCCAGTCCAATGTATTTTTGAGTTAAGTTAGACAAGTCAACCCCTTGGCCCAACCTTGTTCCTAGCCTTCATCCTTCACTAGCAGTTTGACCATGTCCAATGGGTGAGTTTGTCATTTGAACTATTGTGCAAGTAATTTTATATAACAACGGAATATGCTAACTTGATTAATGCCACTGAATGGATGTTATACTTTGAGCTTGGCTGTGAGAATGATTAGAGAAGCATGTCTTAGTCTACTGATGTGATTTATCCTTGGTTGTATATTCTTGGGATCCGTGATGATGTGGCACATATATATATGCTTATTGATGATGATTCATGGTCCCACATACTTGATGATGATATCATATGATGGACATATGATGCAGATGATGATTGATGCAGTTCAGCAGGTTTCATTATTACTTCAGATCAACGAATTATGCATTGTCTTTATATGGTGGACCCTACAGCTAGCCCAATAAGGCAACCCAAGGTGTATGAGTACACATTTCTTGTGGATTTGGGTCTTATGGATCCAATGAGACATGTATCTTTCAGTTCCGGGCACTTCTGACAGTGATTGATGCAGTTTTACACTTGTTGACCAGATTTGGGGCTGATTTCCCAGCCTGAGCAGCAGGGGCCATGAGAGGCCAGTTCACCTAGGGCGCTGATGATGGAGGGGGTGGTCCAGCCACTTGTTTTTACCGTTTACCCCCCCCTTCTGGAGAGCCTGGTGGGATCAGATGGACACCGCAGATGCCTTAGGAGGTAGTTTTGGCACTTTCACAGTTACCGAGGCAGTTAAAAAATGGGATAAAGTGGTCACTGAGGAATTCGATTTGGGCAGTTGAGGCAAGGTTTTGGCATTTGGTCTTCGTAGAGGTCTTCCAGGGTGATCTCACTATCTTCCAGTCAGTTTTCACCATGTGGGTATGCCCACATTGATCACAGGACGTCTTTTACTGCTTGTCTGTCACAGATTTTGAGGACAGATTTGATCATTTATATTATCTTGGACATATTTTATTATTTTATTGTGCCTTGGGGATGAGCTAGTAAGGATTGATGCCTCCTAGCCCCACCATGTGCTTATTTTGTCATGTCCTAGTCATCATGAGGTGGATCATTGTACTTTTATCCCTCTAGTGGATGACGTCACCCTCCTTTTGTACCATTTAGTGGGGGCGCTATCATTATATTGGGTGATCCATGTGATGTATTGTTATGATTTATTGTTAGACGTTGATTAGATCTTTTGATCTTTTAATCTTAGCCACTCATGTAAAAAGTGGTTAGGATTGTACTCTCTCCCCATCCTATTTAAGGAGGGAGCCTCTCATTGTAAAAATCATCTAGAGATTTTTGGCTCTTGGCTCTTGGAATAAAATTTCTATCTTTTGGAGTACATGCTTGGATTGGAGTGGATGTTGGTTGTTTCGATTGTAAATGCTTTTGTCCATTGCACTGGAGGATCTATTGTAGCTATCTTGCATATTTGCCATATCTTATTTATAGGTTAAGAGGACGTTTTTGACAAGTGCGAATTGGTGGGGAGGCTTTCCCTTCAAGCTTGGAGGAAGATGTTTTGGTTTGACATGGAGTAGTTTTGCCTTTGTGTCAACTATTCTTTGTTTATATCTCTCTTGCTTGTATCTACCTTCAATATGTTAAACTAATTGATGCTTTGCTCCTTGGTTTGGCCAGGTTAGAGGGAATCACATGTGGCTTGGGAAAATCGATTTGGCAAGAGGGCTTCAAGAATTCTCCATTTGATCTTTGGCAAAGTAATCCTTGTCTCAACTAGCATTTATCTCTTCATCCAGGTATGCTCCAAGAGGTATGATTTTCTTCTTCCTATAATCATCCATAATTTCTAGATCATAGAAAACCCTAATTGATTACAACCCTTTTTTTTGTTTTTTCTTAGATCTACTTAGATCTAGCCTTGCTTTTGAAGAGATATTGAAAACCCACCTCTATAGCATCCACCCCTAGTTGGATCTATAGTTTGGTGGTGATTGGCTTAAAATTGACACACTTTTCAAGGCAAAAAGCCCTCTTGAACCCAAATCGCACTTCCTAGAGAGTGGCTTGTTTGGTTAGATCTAGCACATGGGTAGGTGAGATCCCACTTGATTGGTAATCTACACACTTGATAACCTACCCCCAGATTCTTACTTTGGTGAATTCTACCTTGTGGACATCATTCCATGTTTTAAGGGGTTAAAACCCCCTTTTGAATTTTTTGGCACCTCAAAACTCAGATCTACTAAGATCTAACCCTTGGATTGACTTGGTTTTACTGATCCACATAGATCAGGGCATAAGCCACTTGGATCTATAGTTTGGTAGCCATTGGACTTGATTTGGTCCACCTAACCCCTCTTTTAGCCCTCTTTGAGCAAAGTCGCACTACCTGGGGAAGGTGAGTTTGTCCACTTTGAGGAAGTGGGTGTTTGAGATTTCTGTAGATTTGGATTGGCCATACTTTGAAACCTAGGTCTAAAGTATCATTTTGTGACGATTTGCCTTGGGGGTAGCATTCCTTGTTTCAAGGGATTGTGGTCCACTTAGGGTCATTTCATGAAAACCTAGATCTAGAAAGATCCAACCATTCAATCTCATTTAGCCCACGTGACTTGGCTCCTAGGTGTCTCGATCTACACTTTGACATACCCTTTTGACCCCATTAGCCCATTTAACAAGGCACTAGTCCTCCTCAATGCAAGTCGCACTCCTTGGGAATTGTGTCAAACCCTAGATCTAGTACATGGGTACTCCTAAAATCAACTTAGATCCATAGATCTAATCATTACCTAACCTCTAGTACCAATTTCACACCTTAGCTTCACCTTGTGGGCCTACTTAAAGCCATTTCACACATCCCAAGAAAATACGACCCACTTGTGTAAACATATGGTACTACACCTTGTCATCATACCATTATGTGGCCTAAATAATACATAGGTTGAACACTAACAATTTCTCAAACCAGCTTCAACCATACCTCAACTTCTAGGTCCACTTAGCCTTGCATTGGTTTTCGTAACTCTTCATTTACTTACCCTTAGTAACCTTTGTTTGGGTCCAAGCAACTGTGATTGGTTATAGGGTCTCCCCCTAGGTCTTGTTATACCCTGACCTAAAGCGAAGAGTGCCTCGGCTGACGTGACTCCCTCCTTGCATTGGGAATCGTGGCATCTCTTGGGTCACCTCTTTAGTTGCCTGTCTCCTCTACCGTCCCGGATGGGATACACCTAGGGGCAACTACAAGTTGTGTGATAACAAGTACTTTACGTGAAAATGACAATAATATTATTTTATGAAAAAATGTTAAAGGACTTTCATTATGTGTACTTTACTTTATGACTTAAAAGTACTTATACCACTACTTTGGTTAACTATGGTTTTTCATCCACCATAGAAAATTTGACAAATAAGCATTCTTAACTCATGCAATGCCACTTCAACCATGGGGGATGATGTCATCTACTAGAATGTTATTGGTTGATTTTTATAATACATTTTCTTTGTTTTGAGGCTCATTTTTGACCTCAAAATTTCTCTAATGACTGATCATTGCCATCAAGGCCTTTATCAATTCTAGTAAGGCATATATTCTTTCTTGTTTAGGGTAAATTGTTGAGGGGCAAGGTTAGGGCATGTCTAGATGGACCCCTTTCATGCATCTGTCATGCCTTGGGAATGGAAAACAATGCGATTGTGCTCAACAAACGCTCCTTCAATCCCCCTTTGGCTAATGACCCTTCCCAACGATGTCTTTAGAGATCAAATCCTTTCAGAAGCCTCCTTAACATTAAGCCTTTTGAAAAATTCTTTAATGTGTTTGCCACTTGTTTGGACCCAGTGTAGTTGAGAGTCAAAGGAGCACTCTATATTTATTAAATATCACCTAGCTTCAAGAATTGGCTATGCTTGGTTGATCTCAATTTATGATCTTCATCATTGGGTTTGAATTGAAGTGCCTTAGAGACTTTTTTGAGTTCCTCCTTGATTGCTTTATCTTGTGGGTGTCACACAACTGTTAGATGTTGGCCAAACCTTTGTAGGCTTTTTGTGATTTAACCTACTAGATCATTCCACCCTTATATTCAACTATTCCCTCCTTGTTCTATTATGATATTTAAACACTTGGGAGTTAGTTAAGATCAACATGGTAGAATGTGTCTTTAGGTAAAGTGTGTTTCTTTAGTATGCATTCGTATGCATTTGTACTTATGTAATCCGATGATCACGATATGTTCAAGGCATAGAGTGATTCGACGGTTTATCTTCACCTCTATCTTAACGACTATTGATCCATGGATTAACACCTTATTGGCTCATGATCTCTATGTAAAGAGCACAGAGGGTCATTTGCTCGACGATCAATTGTTAGAAACTCATATGTAACATTTTTTTTTTTGCATAATATATTGCCTCAACTTCAAGTAGCTATTTGGTTGATGTCGTGGATTGTTTCCCTCCTTGGGGGTTTTAACCACGAAAAAACATCGGTGTGTTGATCTGTGATTTGTTTGTGTGAGCAGTTGCTGAGGGTGTTCGATGCTATGGAAATATCCTTTGTTAGTCGAACATGGTCTTCGTTGGAGGTTCCAAATATGCAGATTACTTGGATAAAGGACGCGCCATGCAAATGGGTGACATTAAGTAGATATCTAGACTCTGGCAATCAAATATTGCCTGCTCCATAAGAAATTTAAAACACAATGGGTTGTTTCTTCTAAAGTGTGAATTCTTCACGCACTTGCAACAAGCTAGTATCGACATAGTAAATGAATGAAGTGTTATGCTTTGAAAGCATGGTTTTGTCAAGCCGTTTCATAACTCTCTTAGAATTGATCTTAAGATTACACCAACTGAAATGAAGCCCATATTAGTCTCCTTTTTGTTACTTGTTGGGGTTGTACACACCAGGCTTGGCCTTAAGGCCATTATAGTATGTACATTTCTGGTAGGGCATTCAGATGGGGTTAACCCTAATTTTATCATTTGGAGACTACACATTCTTATAGTCACTACATAAAACTTTTCATGTTTAGGATGTCCTTAATTGGCCACTCCCACAAGATTGCTCTCTCATCTTTTTCATTGGGAGTATACAAGTTGGCAAGGCTAAGGACCCTGCCATCACATTAAGGAGAACCGACACCACTTTTCTAGATGTGTCATGTCTTCGGTCAAATATGTAAGATGATAACATAGGAGAGATAAGAGTGGCTACCCGCTCTATCCCATCCTCATGCAAAGAATGGAATAAAATTCAACTGGCCAAATGTAATCCAATGGGATGTTTAAGAAAAAGCTAGCTGCTTTTACTTTTTGCAAACATAGAATGTTCAATTTTGAAACGAACAAACAACCTCTATGAACCATGGTCTTCTTGATTGGGTTTGTAGGGCCCCTCACATTCCATGATACAACCTCCATTGACAAATTTCGATGTAGGTGTCCATCTTCATCCAATCCTTAATACTTAATGCCTGGTAAGAGTTTGGACTTACAAAATATTTCTCCAATGCATGCCTTAGTCACCTGTCTAGGGTATTATTATAATGTCTTTGTTGTTTGTCATTAGTTTTATTATTAGTGTGCCCATCCAGTGTTAGAGGAAGAGGTTGTGCCTCTTAGGCATCCCCCATGGGAGGAATAAACTTAGAGGAGCTAATGGTTTCCTTACTTGTTGTTGTCCTTGCATTCTTGTACAATGTTGACCCAAATCGATTGAGCTCTTAGCTGGACACTTGGGAGCCACATTGCTTTTTTTTCCATTTTCTACCAGTTGAATCTATTCTCCTCCATCTTTATAGGCAAAATCCTTTTGGCTTTGGGAAGTTGGATGAGCAACTGAGGTGGAAGTAGAATCAAGCTTGGTAACAAAGGGGCAATCTCTAATCCTATCGTTGGGACTTTGGCAATTTAAACTTGTGTTTGGAAGGTTGATATACCTAATGGGTCGAGGAACTACTTTCTAGCCATCTGTGATAAACACTTGCTTATGATGGTTTTGGGGGAAGGTAACTTGAACATTGACATGTTTTCGATGTCAAGGGGTAATGAAATGTTGGGGCTGGTGAAAAATAAATTGCCCATGGGGAGGTTAAGTATTTTTGAGGATGTCCTTGTATTGCATAGGAAGGCTTTTGTTTTCAACCAAAATGGGACAATAAAGTTGGGCAACTTCAGCAATTGAAAACAACTGATACCTTTTAGTTAATACCACAACGGTATTCTGTCACATCCATGGGCCACTGTAATGTCCCTTTCCAAATGATCACTCCAGTAGACGACCTACTAGCCTATTTAATTCCCGTAGGCTATAGTCGACAAAAAAGTGAATTAAATAATTATTTAATGTCAACTTGGCGGAAAGTGACAATAACAATGACATTGAGTGATTATTTAAAAAGGGAAACTTTATAAAAAGTCACTTTATTCATTAAAGACAGGAAATGGTAGAAGTGGCGAAAAAGGGTAAAAGTTACCCAAAAGGGTAAAAAGAGCATAAATGGGCAAATAGAGCTATTCTGTCATTCATTCATGACATTTTTTTTTTCGAAAAAGAGATTTGGAGAGCTTGTATGGTTTTTTGATCTTGGGATAAAATCCTTGAGAGAGAAATTGGTTGAGGTGGTGAAACTATCCACCCTAGCTAATTAAGAGAGGAAATATCACTCAGATCCTTCATTATGCTTCATTGCCGAAGAACAACATCAAGTTATGTTGCAAATCCATGGAATTTCCAGAGTTTGTGGATCCTTGTAGAAGGGTGTACTTACCTAAGGGGACGTTGGACACTTCCTTCATCTTTCTTTTGTTACTGCTGTTCTGTACACTTGAGGAAGGAGGGAAACCCCCACTCAAAGAAGAGGAGGACACTGCCGCTTTTTCAGTTTGTGGGCGCTGCGAAGGAGGATGCACTTGGGATTAGAGGGGGCAGTTTACTGTTGGAGGCCATGGGACCCCCAAAAATCTCCTTTTCTTTAGTTGATGCCATAAATCTGCTACTATACAAGGGTGATTGGGACTGTATTTATGTGCTGGGTGCAACCTTAACTCACTGCCATCTCTTTGTGGTCATCTACAGCTGTTTGGGATGCTAAAGAGAAGACAATCTCGACATTTTAAGAGCAACAACTCCTATCTTCTCCTATAGGTTTGAAATACTGTTTAAGTTTGATTTATTTGGCCATCTGAGATTGTTGTTACAGCTGGGCTTAATTTATGTCATTTGTAAAAGTGTTACTATTGTGACAGATTTAGTACTTTCATTGTTATACGTGCGTTGTTGACTGTTTCTCTTTTCTGGGCATTAAATACAAGTAGAATTGTTACCAGATGAACTAACTAGCTAGTTTCCGATGACAAATGTAAGAGAAGTGACCACTGTCACCTTAGCCAATTCTCTAAACTTCTTTGGAGAGTCGAAACCTCCAAAGGGAAGAGTTCTTACGTGATTTGCAAAACACCTTAGGACAAAAGAAGCTATCTCTTCTTAACAACAATATTACTGACAGTGTCTTAGACAATGAATTTAAAAGAATGAAGAAGACATACTAATTTATCATTCAATGGAAACAAGGCAAACAAAAGAGTTAATGTAATAGCTTGCACCTATCAATTATCTCTTCCACTTTCATTTACTAAATCAATGGTATATGCATATGCCATTGTAGCAGCATATCAGAAGTGTGATAGCAGCAGTAGGGTTATCACTATATGTAAAGCAATAGAAATAGAAATATGAATAGTATCACCTATTTCTCTTGCAACCACAACCTCTAATTGTCATGCATTTGATTTCAGACCTTTAGGATGGAAGAACTGTTTGCTCCCTTAGATGTCAAGTTCGTGGCAGTTGAAATCACCCCAAAAATGTATGCTATGTATATTCCAAAGTTTTGAGTGAAGTAATTGTAAGAGAACCATATTGTAATAAAGTTTTCAGACATTCTTTAAGGCATATTTTCAGAGTTCCTTATGATGTGGTTTCCTTCAAATACCAATGAAAGTCACCTTTGTTGCTTGCCTTGTGTTTACAGGTATTAGTGTTGTTGTAAATGTAACTTCGGAAGATATTCATTGTATATTATTATTATATTACTATTGTATTTTTATTGTACCTCCGTCGGAGATTTTTGTCCTTCGTTTGGGGATGTCATTATTGTATTTGGTCATGCAAGAATATCGAGGTCTCTTGAATCCCATTTTAAGGGATTCTTATCATGCAACTTGTAGTTGCCCCAAAAGATGATTCTATCGAGGATGGTAAAGGGACTAAGCAACTAAAGAGGTGACGTAAGAGGGCCTTGATGCCCAGATGGATTGGTTGTCACGCTTATCGAGGCACTCTTCACTTTATGCTATCAAAGCCCGAGATAGCAAAGGGGGAGACCCTAATCTACTCTCTAAGGAGATATCTAATCCAATCACCAAATGAGACTAAAAATTGGAATACGTAAGGTGAAAGATGAAAACACTAGATCAAAGGGATGAAGTCACTGTAGAGGCCTAAAGGAGATGAAATATCGACTTGAGATGCTTCACTTATGGTAACTCATAAATTAAAAGTGGATCTCAGATATAGGTGGTAGTGCAAATGATCAAATGTCACTGCCTTGGAAAAGATGAATTAATATCATTGGAATATCGTCCAAGGAGGTAGATCTGAATAAATTAAGGCTTTCTAGTACTGCTTGATGACATATCAAAAGCAAGAATGTGGCATCAAACAACTAAAAAAAAGCTAAGTCCGAGAGGGCGCAAGGGTAAGAGATCAATGCCTAGGGAATTGGGAAAGAAGGAGCCCCTTAGGAATGACGTCGTAGAAGACCCACTTAGGGCTAGGCCTTAAAATGAAAACCTACAAATCTTTCGTCATGATTTTAAGTTGTTTGAGCTATAAATTTTTTATCAATTACGACAGTTAAGGTTTGCAGTAGAGATAACAACAGACTAATGGAATAGATCAATAACTCAAGAAAAACATTGGGACTTACCTCTTGTGGCTTGCAAACGCCAAGTGTAATGATGTTTCGACCCCCTCAAAGCAATTCTAAGTTGAATTGATGGACTCCAAGATGAAATCGATTTGCCTCCAGCAGCTAGTGCGCCCTCCTTCCTGCAGATGACAAGCTCTCTGAGACTTGATTTATAGAAAGAGAAAGTAAATGGTGCAAGAAGAATCAAAAAGCATAAACATTGATCAAAGACACAATACAAAGTAATCCCTCATTGTTTTACTCATCCAATGAAGAGATTCGGAGAAGCCCCATGAAATCCTCAAGTGAAGTTGCCCTTCTGCAGTGCACACACTAAGCCAATATGCCTAACATGGATATCTCATCAAATAACATAGTTGGATAGGCTATCAGAGCTACAGTCAAGCACAATATCTATCTATGACAAAGGCACAAGATTTTTCCCAAAATAATTCTTTATTGTTCGAAATCCAGAGCCAAAAGTCCCTTCACTATGAGGGGGTTCTCTCCTTTAAATAGAATCGAGAGAGACCAAAACTCTAACCACTTTTTAGATGAGTGGTTGAGATCAAAAGATAATACAATGAGATCTGTTATCACCTATTTTATACAAATAGCTGAATTTCTTGTGAGCCACCAGTTTATTGAACATGATCCATGTTCAACATCAGTGTTCAAAAGTTCAGAAGTCATTTTCAGGGCATTTTTTGCCACATTTGTAATAACTGCATGTTCATATCCCCATGGGGAAAATGTAAAAAGTTGGTCTAAACGGGGTCGTTTTATAAAAGACTCGGCTATCCGTAGGTTTAGCCATTTGGGGGATACTCTAGAGTGTTTTTTCCTTAGGAATTATGCGCTACTCATCAGTGGCGTATAATCCCTGAGTTTTTCACTAAAACCTCCAAAGCAGGAGTGTTTCCCATGGTGGTCAAAACCTAAGGTGGTTATTAGAGTCTTGTGTCTAGTATTTTTTACGTGTTCGCCATCTCGATTGAGTCGTATGAACATGCACTAGGTCCCCTAGGAGTGTCGTTGGATTCCAAGAAGAATAAATTTTTCCATAAATTAGACCATTTTTTAATGGTTTAATTAAAAAATTTCAAAAAATGATAAAAACCTCATCCGGAGGCGGAAATGGGCATGGGGAGGTTCTTTTTGATGCTTGGAGCGTCCTCTTTACCCTAGTGCCAGCTTTTCTAAGGTTTTGGGCGATTACATCACCTCTGGGAGCAGTTTTTCATTATTTTGGCATTTAGTGGCCATAAAATGACAAAAGCACAAAGGACAAAAAATAAAAAAATATGATTTTTTAAATTGTGAAAAAGGCATGGAATATTTTTGGGAGAGGTACGAATGCATTACAAAGTTAACCCATGCCACAAAAGTCAAATTTTTAATTAATTTGAATTGTACGGATTTCAGCCTTCACGTGGGAGCTCAAATGCATGGAAATCACGATTTTGTGATGTGGCATTAGTTTAATGGGTTGTTAGATTGCATTTATGAAATGGTGGGCGCCTCCCTCAATCTATGCAACCACCAAGGCTTGGCTCCCTCTTAACTCAGCCTCGAATTCCTACCTTCCCTCACGTGTCTCTTTCTTTGGCTCGCGCATATCCTATGGAAGGCTCATGTCAATCTTTATTGGAGCTGGAATATTACATGTGGCAACTCATTGTTGGATGGTGAAGCTTCCAAGGATGAAATTGGGGGTGCGTTGCCAAGGTGGAGGCCACCTTCCCATCTCCTTAATCACAATTCGAGTTGTATGGTGGAGTTATAGCTCCAAGCCACGAATTCACTAGCTTTTGATTGGATTTCAAATTGATCCTGTTGTCCGCCAATATGCACACCAGCAACGGAAATCTTTCGAAAGCTGTCTCTTCACTACAAGTGAGAGAGGTGTGGCCTTGGGGGCAAGCAATGAGCCAGGTACTGTCACCTGAATCCCAGCTCCTCCGTTTAGGCAAACTCCTAACGAAGCCAAGGGGGGTAGTCCCTAAAAAAGAGTTTTACTAAGGCTCTTTGTGTATTTATGTGTTTTAGGTGTTGTGATGCGGATGGGTGTTTTTTAGGAGTTTTTGAATGAGAGACAATTATAAAAGTTAAAAATAAGACAAGATAACGCAATCCACGTTGCAAACACAAGATGAAAGATACACTTGGACAATAAGCAGATCACTTCACAAAACTATAAGCAGATACTCCAATGTTCATACTTAAGCAAGCAAAATACAATATGAAGGACCAGTGCCTTATGGAGTCAGAAAATAAAAGTGATTGTAAACTTGACACAAGTGCTTGAAATGGAAAGTTTGTGAGAACGTTGTGCAGCTTATCTTGGTAAATTGAAAATTTTAGTTGTCTTGATTATTAGGGCTAAGACCAAAGGTATCAAGAGATGGTAGAACCCTACCCAAGAAAGATACTGGCAACCCTGAATGACATGTCGGAAGCACCCAGATTCGATAAGGATTGGTGTCCAATGTTTGAACCGCCCCTGAGTCTGACAGTGGGAATCCGGTGCCACCCCTCGCGGGAAGAACAGTATTTTGCCTTGGTTGAGGTTATGGGTAAAAATTTTAGTTAAATTTATCGATCGTTATTATCAAGTCTTCCACCTTTCTGAGTACTAGCCCAACCGTTTCCGGTTGGCAGAGCATACGGGTGTAGGACAAACCAAGATAAATTAATTAGGGGAGTGTGAGTGGAAAATTTTATTATTAAAAGAACCTTGTTCAACCCTCCGACAGAGAGCGCTCTTGACTCGGTCTTATGACCACAGTTCAAGAGACTTGCTAAATTAACAATGCCTAATGCAGGGAAATGATGCAAGACTAAAATGCCCTCCGATAGAGGGTGCTCTTGACTTGGATTTGGCCAAGTTCAAGAGACTTTGGTTTATTTTAAGAAGACAGATAAAAGCAGAGCAGTATATTTTTACTCGAAATAAAATTTAACCACAGTGTTGATCAACAAGATAAAAATTACTACTAGCAAATAAAACTTGCAGGATAAGCAAATCTAGTGTTCTACCATACAAGTTCTAACCTACCAGGTGGGATTAATCCCCGAAACAGGATCAACCACTAGAAACCACCAATCCTGGAAACCTTCCAGCTAGCTGGATGTCCACAAGAAGTTGATGGGGGAGCGAGAAGCTACCACAAAACTATGTGGCCTTTGGGATACGATCCCAAAGTTAGCTATTCTCTGGTCAAGGATTGGAAGAGAAACAATATAATGATAAAAATTAAACTAAGCTACCCAAGAATCTCTTTCAGGTTCAAGACCCTACTCGGGAAAGCATGGGGGTAAGTAAAATATAAAAGATGAATAAACAAGCTACTTAGCGAAATAGAAACTAATCTAAGAGCATGGAAATGTAAATCTAAGCTAAAACCATCCAAAAGACCCAACACCCTTCCCCAAATGGGGAAGAAGACCCGAAAAGTGGAGGCCTCCTCCACTTGAAAGTTTTATTAGATAATTACAATTGCCTCAAGGGAAAATCCTTGAAAGGTCTTTTTGAGAGACTTATGACAAACAAAATAATTGCAAATAAAATCTGGAAGCCTTTGAAGGCTAGTACAAAAAGGAGATTGTGTTTTGGTTTCTTGCTTGGTTTGGATCTTCTCCTTGCATGTGCTTGCTCTTCTTTGAATATGCTTCACAAATTTCGTCTTCTCTTTCAAAAAATGGACCTACAAAAGCTTAGAAAAAGCACTCAACAAGCACCCATTAGAGATTAGAAATCAAATAAAAATGAAATGCTACCAAGTCTAGTAATGAAAACTAAGCTCTAACATGTGAAAGCATGAAATTTTGTTCGAAAAATGTTTGTATGGGAAAACGGACCAGCGAACAAAAGTTGCTCTAAATATGCTAGAAATGAGATCTAGGACTTAAAAATTTTTGGAAAATTTTGTGAAAATTTTTCTATCTTAAAAGGGAAACTAAATGCAAAATTTAACAATTGCAATAATGAGATCTAGTATGATTTTGAAGGTATATTTTCAATGCATGAGATCTAACTAAATAACAAACCAATTCTAACCAATGATCTTGCAAACTAAGAAAGAAACTATTGATCAACTTAACAATTCGTTTTTTGTTTTTTTTTTTTTGTGTGTTTTTAGGGGAATCAAGGATGGACGAAAGGAGAGGAAAAGGTGCTAGGTTGAAAAGACGAGAACTAGAAGGAAGATGGATAGGAGGATTGGGATGAAGGGTAGAGGCTAAAGGAAGGCAAAAGGGAAAAGACGAGAGGAGAAGGATGACTTTCCTAGGGTGGACGAGAAGGCTAGAGGACCAAAACGAAAGGGGAAGGAGAAGGGACGAGAGCAAGAGAATGGGGCTAAAGGAGATATGAAGAGACTAGGGCAAGGAGAAATGGGCTTAGCAATCAATGGCAAAAGGAATTCAAGGAGAAAAATGGAAGGCTAGAAGAAGAGAAGCCTAAGTAACCAAGTTGATTTTTTAAATGAATTTGAGAGATGGAACCTTAGACTTGGGCCTTTTGCCAAATCCCTTAATGCTTGAGATTGACTCTAGGAAGATCATGAAGCATGCACAAATGGTTAGAAAATGTAGGCCTTTTGAAGAGATAAAAGATGCAACCTAGCTCAAATCTCTCTTCAAACCTGTCGGATCTGCACAAGCAATCACTCATAAACACATCTTGATCATAATAGTATGCATAATAAAAGTGAGATTAGAATAGTATAAGTATTTCCAACTACAGTCTACTCCTTCTAAATCACACTTAAACCAAACATAAATGGACAACTTGTATTCAAATGCCCATCCTATGGGCTTAAGAAAGCCTTCTAAGCAAATTATAGATCAAAACATGAGATTATAAGCAAATAACAAGAACAAAATCACCTTGATATTATGAAGACATTTCCATGAAAAGCATTTGACAACACATAGACCTCCAAAGTCGCTTTATTTCCTTAAGCCAATGGCTTTGCAATGACAAAATGGCAGAGTAACTTTACATCAAAAACTCCATGAGATAATAACCCAAATGGGCCTCTCTTTATACTAAAACTAAACACCTAAACCCTAAATCGAATTGGTGGTGAGCAATGAGGTCGAATTCCAATCAATAGGTGGCTTGGAGCAAGAGACATGGCTAAAGTCGAGTTTGAGGTAGTTGTGGATGGCAATGTGGCAAGGCTCGACTTTGAGGTGGGTTGAGCTGAAAGCATCAACGAATCAACACACTCCAACAAGGATGCATGCGAGCTAAGGTAGAGGAGGTGTGATCTTGGTAGGTTTGACGTGAGCAAGTGGAGATATGCGAGCTATTTGAGTGGATTGACGTGAGCTAATGTGGAGGGCGAGTTAGCATGGGGATGGCAAGTGGCATAGGTAGGTACTAACTCGTATGGATGGAACATGGGATGTATCACAACCAATGAGCATACTCCAACAAGGATTACGTGAGAGCAAGAGGATTGACGTGAGGGCTTGGTAGATATGCGAGCTAGCACAATGGAGGCACGTGGTAGTAGGTAGGTGATAACTCGAATTTGAATGAGAGCCAAGCCTTTGGAAAAGGTGAGTCATGAGGGCGCCCACCATTCTTTAATTTCAAAACTAACAACCCACACAACGCTCGCCACTTCATCAAATTCGTGGGAGCTTAACCGTACGGCCAAAATGCCTCACGTCATCTTTTTAATTTGTAACTCCAAAATCTAATTTAGCATATGGTTTAATACTTTAATGTGGGTTGTACACCTTGTTTGAAACATACCCCACCTTCAAAAATTAATTTTTTAATCAATCTTGTCTTTTTTGGTTTTTTGTCATATAGTGTATTTTGTCATTTTTTTAGCCAAAATGATGCATTTTTAGCCAAAACTGCTCCTGGGGTGATGTAACTGCCCGGAAACTGAAGAATGAAGGTGCCAAGGTGAAGAGGATGCTCTGAGCGTCAAAACGAGCCTCCCCACGCCCAATTCCGCCTCCGGATGAGGTTTTGATCATTTTTTTGAATTTTTTTTAATTAAACCATTAAAAAATGGTCTAATTTTATGAAAAAATTATTTTTCTCGGAATCCAATGAAACTCCTAGGGGACCTAGTGCATGTTCATACGACTCAATCGATGTGGCTAACACGTAAAAAATCCTAGACACAAGACTCTAATAACCACCTTAGGTTTTGACCACCATGGGAAATACTCCAGCTTTGGAGGTTTGAGTGAAAAACTCGGGGATTATACGCCACTGATGAGTAGCGCATAATTCCTAAGGAAAAAACACTCTAGAGTATCCCCCAAATGGCTAAACGTACGGATAGCCGAGTCTTTTATAAAAGGACCCCGTTTAGACCAACTTTTACAAATTCCCCATGGGGGTATGAACATGCAGTTATTACAAAAGGGGCAAAATTGCCCTGAAATTGACCTCTGAACTTCTGAATGCTGATGATGAACATGAATCATGTTCTGATAAACTGGCGGCTCATCGGAAGTTCAACTATTTGTACAAAATAGGTGATAACAGATCCCAAGTGCAATTGGCTCCCTTATGATGCCAATTAGAGTTAGGGTATTGGAGCTTTGGTTTTTGTATAAGTAGAGGCTCCTTAAGCTCTCTTCACATGCTCTCTTTGTGCAAGCTTACTCTACTCATTTTTTGTAATACTTCATAGCTTTGGCTATCTTGGAATAAATTCGACTTTGGAGGTCTATTGATGTGCACATTGGTCCATGAGAATTTGTTGAAGCTTCATTGAGGTGATGTTGTTTTATTAAGCTATTTCATATATAATTGTTTGATCATTCTAGCTTAGAAGTCTTTTTTCAGTCCATGGAATGAATATTTGGGTTTCAACTTTTTCATTTATGCTTGGTTGATTTAGATCTAGAAGTAGCAAACAGTAATCGGTCATACTTATGCTCTTCTTGTCTTTTTTAGTTAATCATACTAGACTTGATCAAATCGTTGTTGAAGTGGCTTGTTTCACAGATCTCCTAAGTACAAAGTGGGATTTTGAGCTTGGTTGCTTCTTCCTCCCCTTCGTCACTATTTTTATTAACTTGTGTGCATTTCACGGGTTCTTCAAAGATCGAATCGTGCTTCAAGTTTGAGCTTGAGAAGTTCATAAGAGATCCATCCATTTATTAAAAACTTAAATCTTGGTTACTTGTTCTACTTAGCAAAGTTGTGGACCAAAGTTTTCCCATCATCCTCCAAGCTTTGGCCTTCTCCCATTCATCCTTCACCCACTGTTTGGCTTCCCACTACATCACTGTTCACTGCCCTTTTTGTTGACTGTCCCATCCATTTTTGCAGCCACTTCTACCACTGTTTGGCTGCCCTAGGCCCTCACTGTTCGCTGCTGTCCTTCTCTTCTGCTAGCAGCTACTTACCTTTTCTGTTGATTGCCATTTCTTCCATCATTCGTCCATCTTCTTGTGGTATCTCTTTTGTCCCTTTTGCTAGCCTTTGACACCTTCATCCATTCGTTTTTTGCTCTTGCCTTGCACCATCTCCTACTCTCGTCCATTTCCTATACTCTTGCAAAAAACAAACAAAACATTGAAACTTGTTAAACATTTGTTAGTTAGTTGCATCCTAGTTTGAATCCATTTGTTAGCTTACTTGTTAGTTTCATTTTTTGCATTTGCATTAGCTAGGATCTAGTCTATATTTGCATCTCATTGTTAGTTTCTTGTCCATCTTAGCTCTCATTTTAAATGCTAGACTTGCATTGTTTTCCAAGTTTACAATTCGCATTTATTTTCCCTTCTTAGTTAGATTTAATTTATTCTCTAGTTTAAAAAAAAAGCTTGCATCAAAAAAGATTTGTCACTTAGCTACTTTCTCATTATTAGTATAGATCTTAGATTAGTTGTTTTATTTTACTAATATCTAATGGGTCCTTGAGTGATCTTTTGTGATAGGTATTTAAGAAGAAGCAAGAAGATTTGAAGAGCAAAACCCAAAGAGGACCAAAAGTTTAAACCAAGGAGAAGGCTTGAACCAATATTGTGAACCATGTATACTCTCTTTTGTAAAAGCCATTAAGGGCTCCTAAAGTTTGTTTCCATAGTTATTTAATTCTCTTAAAAGACCTTTCAAGGGTTTCACTCCCAAAGGTAGTTGTAATCCATTTAATAAAAGGGCTAGGTGGATAAGGCCTCCCACACACTATTTCCCCTTCCCCATTTGGGGAGGTTTGTGCATACATGATTAGTTAGTTTTACTTCAAGTCATTTAGACTAAAATTTAATTTTTGTACTTAGATGAAACTCTCTTCCAAGTTTTGGCTTGAGATAGCAACTTTGGGATTTCATCCCAAAGGCCCCGTTATTTTGTGGCAGCTCCTCTTTCCTCGTTAGCATCCTTGGGGACATCCAGCTAGCTGGAAGGTTTTCGGGACTAGCGGTTCTAGTGGTCACTTTATTCGAAGGTTGACCCCACTTGTTGTTTATTTCTTAGATTAGTGGTTAATCTTGGCCTTAGAAAGCGTACTTTTATTATCATATTTTTTAACGGTTTTACTTCTAAAAGTGCACTTTTCTTTATGCAAGCTGCCTCTATTCTAATAAACAAACAAAGTCTCTTGAACTTGCAGTAATCCAAGTCAAGAGAACTCTCTGTCGGAGAGCATTTTAGCTTGCATCTTTTCCCCTTGCATTAGGCATATTAGATTAAATAAGTCTCTTGAACCTTGTCATAAGACAAAGTCAAGAGCACTCTCTATCGGAGAGTTGAACTGTGTGCTTAGACAACAAAATAAAATATTCCAACTCACACTCTCATAATAATTTACTTTGGTTGCTATCTAACACTCGTATGCTCTGCCAACCTGAAAGGGTTGGGCTAGTACTCAGAAAGGTGTTAGATCTGATTAACTTCTACAACATAATAAAATTTTACCCCCACAACCAACGAATCGACGTTGCCTTTTCGATAAAATACTTAAAGTAATATTCTGGGAGGTGGAGCCGGGTTGCCGTTGTTCAGACTTCGAGGGTGGTTTAAACATTGGACACTTATCCTCTTGATAATTGGACGGTCCGTCTGATCACCGTGAATAGCCACTGAAGTATTTACGGACTCTTTGCTTACCTTGTGTTCTTAGCCTAATAATCAAGACCATTAAAACTTTGAATTTACCAAGATAAATTGCACAATGATCTCACGAACATAGCTCTCGAACACTTGTATTAGGCAACCCAAGCACTCAAGCATTTTTTGACTCCATAAGGCACTGGTCCTTAATCGCACATATTTCATTTGCTTATTATCTATCTGAATTTCTTATGATTAATTTCTGTATATGAGTGACTTGTATAAAGATTTCTTAAAGTGGTTATGAATCAGTGTATCTTTTATCTTAAATCGCAGCGTGGATTGCTTTTTTGTCTTGTGTCTCATTGAAGGTATCATTGTTCCTTTCATTATTCAAGAAACTCCTAAACAACATCCATCCGCATCACCACACACAAAAACATTAAAAAACACATTGAGCCATAGTTTAAACTCTTTGTAGGGACTACCCCCCTTGGCTTCGTTAGGAGTTAGCCTAAACGAAGGAGCTGGGATTTAGGTGACAGTACTTGGCTCATTGCTTGCACCCAAGGCCACACCTTCCCCACTTGTAGTGAGGGAACAACTTTCGAAAGATTTCTGCTTTTGGTGTACACTCCATTTTTATATGACAAACTGTTGCAAAGTGATAAATTGGCAATATCATCAATTTTGAATGCTCGGAACTGATAACTGAGTGTCCCAATGGACTCAAAACGTCCAAATCAAGTACGAATGAGTACTCATACATCATATGATCATCAAGATAATCACTGCAAACTCATCCATGCCCAAATAAATAAAAATAATGCTCTGTAACTGTTGATAATAATAGAAATCTCACAAACCATGATATAAAACTTATGTATGAAGCAAGGAACCATCTAATGGGCGCCATAGGACCATGAATAATTATTCTCGAACATCATCGGCCCAACTGATCTCGGATCTTGTGGTTGACTTGGTCGAGTTGGGTTTGACAAGGACAAAACTGATCAAAATAATGACCTAGGCTGCAAATAACTAGTGCTGCAAGTACGAATGGATAAGATATGCTCCCTTAATTATATTGATAGCGAGACTAAAATATAGAGTGGCATTTATCTGGCGATTGCACATAAAATCATCAATAATAAGTCCCGATCAAAGTAAACAGTTACTAAAAAGAAGAATCTCAAGTGTATATTGATTTATGGACGTGGTCATTTTGCTAGTAATGGATGAAGGCGGATAAAACAAGGTTGGGCTAAAAGGGTATGACTTAACAACTTCAACACCATGACCTCTCGGATAAAGGAATAAGGGAAGACAAGCTACACATATGCTGGATAGAGAAACACAAAGGGGATGGCAGTGTCTGACAAATGGGTAGAGTGATGAGACTGCTTCCAATAGACTCTAGACAAATAACCTTTATAGCAATTCAATATATTGTCAACTTTACACACTTTGAGATTTATCATTGATTTCATTTATAAGGATTTTCACTAGCAACCTCCAACGGAAGGTGCCTGGAATACCCTTGCGTGCCTCAGATAATGACTTGGTATGACCTTCATTGCCCGCCACCATCCATAGGTGCGATGGAGTGACCACCCTGTTGCCCTGAAGAGGCAAACGACCTTACATCATACTAAGGATGAGTGCTCGTCCCTTGGCCACTGACTAGCTATTATAGATATTTAATTTATTACAGTGTTTAACAACACTGTTTTTGCTGACTTAGCATGCTTTTAGAATACGACATGCTTAAGTTTCGATGCTCTAGTGTTTAGCAACACTTTTGTTAAGCATACTTGGTTTTGAGAACTAAAGGATAAGAATCACTTTGACTATAATAACAGACTCTGGAGCGACGACACATGGTAAACATGGAGTCTATCCAACACAGAGGCATAGGTGGGGGAAGTCCTCAATATCACTAGTCGCAGTGTAAGTTAGGATACACGCAAAAATAGATGATAACAGATGGAACAAAATGATGCTATGACTAGCAAAGACCCTATGGGGAAAATGATCAAGTCCATACTACTATGAGGGCATGACCAATGAGTATACACAGGAATTTCTATTCTAAAGTAACTGAATCACTTCTACTCTAAAGCATCAACAAGAACCACATAAAATATCGCCAAATCAAGACTACCCTATACCCACTCAAGTTACCAACATAAGTAAACAAGCACAACTTGAAATATCCAAATGTACAAACCATATACCTGTTGGGTCATATACTTGTATCCACAATCTAAACTATTGAATAACACTGGAACACCATTGTTGTACAATCCATGGGCATTGTCATCATATCTGCTCTGAATGGATGGAAATGACTAACTCGGTCAAAAAATTTCGGGTCATGAGGCTCAAGATAGTAGTGATCGTCAATGAACTTCTTATCAACTGCGGATCTCAGAATATCATATTAAAGCATTGGCTCAAAAATGTGCTCAAAACTGGTCTGAGGACATGGTAGCCCCGACTACTATGGATGTGATAGCAGGGATCAAGAGCCCTCTCTATTAGAGAGTTAATTTGTAATAAGATTAATAAAGAGCAAGTGGGATATAAGGCTCCCACACCCTTCCTCCCTCATTTGAGGGAAGCCTGTATTGCCCCTTGGTTGATTTCTTTTGCTTTTCATCGACAAGCTTTAGAGTAGATTTTACTTTTCGCAAATAAATCAAATCAATCAAAGTTGTTTGCTTTGATTATCTATCTTTCGTAAAATAAACACTAACCCCTACGCCTTCTTGAGTTACTGTTTGTGGACAAGGGTTTGCCCGAGTACCCAACTTGAAAGAGATTCGTAGGTAGTAATTAGATAATTTGTATTTTCGTTACATTACATTTTGTACAATAATCTTTACATTCTTCTTACAATTCAAACATTAATCGGCAGTTGATTTCTCAAAGTACCACGCTGTGCAAGGGCTTGCCTGATACAACAGTGTGTGGAAAAGAGATTCGTGCTGCTAATAACTTACTCACACACTAAAATTGGAATTTACTATTTGCCTTTTCGTGTATGCTCTTTCCCATTGCAAGTTCGCCCTGAGCTTTGGGATAACGAAATACGAAATTTGCTTCATTAAGTTTTCACATTTAACTTAAAGAACTCATCATTAATAAAAGTAACTTCCCCCAAACATAACAAAAATACTGCTTTACTTCGCAATCACTTTTGTGTGGGAAAATTTTGCAAAGGAAGTGGGAACCACCAGAAAGTGACCGCAAGGACTTGTTAGCCTACACCCTCTTTTGGTGTAGTGTTGGACATCCCCCTGTGAGTTCATCTAGCCCACATGTCCTTGTGCGCAGCCACTCAAAGTGAAATCCAGACACATTCCCACATACCGCAAGGTATATCTGGAATCCCCTTTTTTCCCTTTTTAATCAGCTCATTCATCCTAATAATCTAAAATTGACCAAGATTGCACTTGCAAAACGGTCTTCTCTACAACAACAATTACTTCATTTATCTTGACTCCACGACACTGGGTTTTTTTCATTGTATTTGCTTTATTTTAAGTTCTCAATCTTATGTCGTGAGAGTATTCATGTTTATGCTGTTGATTTAATTTAAGTTGCAATATCTTCTAGCGATTATTAATCCCAAAAGAAAAACTCCTAAAAAACAATGTCATCCATCCGTAACAACTAAACACACTAAGAGCCTTAGAAACTCTTTGATAGGGTCTACCCCTCTTGGCTTCGGTTAGGAGTTAGCCTAAACAAAGGAGAGTCATGATTAGGTGACAATGCTTGACTCGAGACTTGCCACCAAGGATACACCTAGCACCTTTGAAAGATTTTTGTTGTGTTTCCCCCCCATGTGTGCTTTTTCAGTGGCAACACCTCCTCAAAATTAGCCGAAAGTAACTCATACACAATAATCAGTAGAAAAAATCTCCATTCTCTCATGAAGCAAACTCTCAAACACCAAACAACCCCTTCTCCTTAAAAAGCCCTCTTTCCCTTATTAAAATAAGATGGTTTATTAAAATAAGGTGGTTTATTTGCGTGGAAGACTTCACTTGTTATTCATGCACTTAATCCCCTTTTAACTTTAAATTCAATGGTAAATTAATTTAATCCTCTTTAATTGAATATTGCCTATTATACACCTATATTGTGTATAATTAATTTTTATGCACCTATAGGTTTAATTTGATTATTAGTATGCTACTATATATACAAATATAATTTATTTCACTAAATGGGCATTACAGGGAGGCATTTAATAAGAGGGTTGGGATATAAAAGAAAAACAACTAAATTAAAATCTTAATAAAATATAAAAGAAAACAAGAAGAATTAAATTCCCCAAGTCATGGGTGTTATAATGAACATTCATCAAGCTACAACTGCCAATATCAATAAGAAGTTGGCCACATATATCTTGGATTGAAATAATTTTCCTAAATTATTGAATTCGAAGGTCATATGCGTGAAACCTTACCATGGAAGGAAGCTTCGTGACTATACATTTTGACAAATCAATCTTATCTTCGTTGATTAAATGCTCATTGCTGCCGCCTTTCACACTCCCGGGAGTTAACGTGGCAGAAATATTCAAGCCACTAAGTGTCCTTGGGGGCAAGCTTTGAGTCAAGTACTGTCACTTTATTCTTGACTCCTCTGTTTAGGCAAACCCCTATTGAAACCAAGGGGGGTGGACCATGAAAGTTACTAAGGATGACTATGCTTTAGGTGATGGTTTATGGATGAGTAAGTTTTGTAGGAGTTTTTAGAAACTAGAAACTGAAGCAAGAGATTGCAAATAAAGTAACTGATATAACAATATAAATCACAGATGAATTACAAGATCATTAACCACATAGTAGTTTAAAGTAGATGATTGTAAAAGTAAAATTACTAGTGCTGAAAAATGTAGTGGTAAAATGCTATTGAGAAAGCAAAGTGTTTTGTAGTGTGTCTTGGTTCGTTTTACGTTAATGAATTAATGAGTTGATTAGAAGGGAGGGGATTCTCGATATATTGAATTGGTACGGGGAATGTATCCAGACTCACCTAGTGTGGTCCTACACAAGAAAATGTGGGCTAGGAGGAGTCACAAGGGGATGTCTAACACTACACCAAACTAGGGTGTAGTCTGACGAGGCTTTCCGATCGCTCTCTAGTTCGTCCCACTTTCTTTGCAAGCTTTTCCCACACGAAGTAAAAATCGAGACGTTGGACTTTCGTATTTGGGGAGGTTGATTCCAAGATGTGAGACTAATTACTAATGGCTGAGAAACAATTTTATGATCATCCAGCATGTACTTAGGCAAGCCCTTTATGTGATTGTGAGAGCATACTTTGGGTATACACAGCCGGGTTGATTACTTTGAACAAAAGTAAATATTGAAAAGGGAAATGTGTTCTAATCGCTACACTACCGAAGTAGTGGGTTAGTATTCGATTACTTTTGCAAAAAATAAATCAAATTGTACTGTAAAAGTATACAGTCTGCAAGACAAAGTTAAAAATGTTCTGATGTCCTGAGTGAGTCAATGGCCCAATATTTGGATTGGACCACGATGGTAAATTTTACTTAAGCTGAGTTAATTTTAAACAAAAGAAACTAAAGTATGAAAACTAGAAAAACCAATCTAATGAAAAAGTATATTGATGCGGTTCCCCCCTGGGGGGATGGGGAGTGGGCTCTTAGGAGCCTACTCAAAACTTTTATTACAAGGTTACAAAGAGATCTCTGAGAAAACTACTTCTTTCTCCTTATAGATTTGGAGAAAGAAAGTTTACAATTGCTTGGGAAAAACGTTATAGTAAAGAGGAAAGTTCCCAAAGGCTCTTGAGATCTTGGAATTATCGAAATTTCGCCCAAAAGATGTTAAAACCTGCCAAAAGAATACAAAAACCAGCGAGCTTGTTAGTGGTTAAAATGCCCAAAAATCACTTGGAAAGTGATCTTAGACGGCCCAATTTTTTTTCTAAAAGAAACCGAATGAAAACTAGATCTAAGTAAAATAAATAACTAATAAACTTGGGATTATGAAACCCAATTTCTTAGGATCTTGGACAGCCTTTAAAGGGATTCCGATGAGGTACTTCTATGTTAGATTTTAACTTTTAAAGACCAATGAGAAACTATTCGTTAACAAGATTTAAAATTTTGCAATATGGAAGCTTGTAAAAGATGATTTCTTGATGTTAGATCTAGGAAAATCAAATGATTTGAAACTTTAAAATAAAATCTAGATCTATGCAAGCTAACTTATGTAGATCTATGAAAAAATCCAACTTTAAAAAAATATATCTATAAGCTAGACTAGTAACAAGTAACCAAAGGAAGATTTTAATTTAAGTTGAGAGAAGGTGAAGAAACCAAGACTTCTGAATCTTGAACTTTTGGAGTTTTTTGGGTGGAGCAAAGACAGACTTTGTCTTTTCCAAGAGATCCGGAATGAAGAAGAAGTCAAGCAAGAATCGCCTTCTTTCTGGATATAAGTACCTGCAAAGCTTAGAAAAAATACTTGCGGCAAAAAGAACTTGTCTAATCTATATAACCTACACTCAAGATTAGGATATCATGCAAGTAAACAAATTAAAACATGAAGATTCCTTTGTATTGAAGCATCAACAAATAAATGAGAAAACTAGTCTAGATCATCTTCTCATTCCTATGGATTAGAAATAATCACTACAAGGCAGAAAGATTGACAAAGCAAATAATAGACAAGTAAACTAAACTATAGTTAGCTCAATAAACATCTCCAGATATACAATAAGATCTTCAAGGAGGAATGAAACATCTCCAGAATAATAAAGTACAATTATAATATTCTTTGAAGTTACAATATCTCAATACTCCCCCTTAACGAGAAGGATATTATAACAGCATTTGCATGAGCAAGGAGTCATCAACATCATACATGATACATCTATAAATCATTGGAAGCTTTCTCAACATCATCAGTAACTCAAGCAGTTACTGGAAATACTGGAACATCAACATCTTCAGTACTGTGTCTTTATCTTCTGCAGCACTCGAACAGCTACAACACCATCAACATCTGGATCCTCACGATCATCAGTATCGTCATCATACGATTATCAGCATCGGGATCATCTCGATCTACAGCATCTGGATCATCTCGATCTACAGCATCTAGATCATCACGAACTACAGGATCTGGATCATCTGTATTAGTATCCACACCAATACATCTATCATCAAAACATGTATTCTCACTAATACATCTATCATCAAAATCATGTATTCTCACTAATACATAGCAGCATATCCTGCAACACACACGATCATATTACAGGATGATCAATCCTGCTCTTTTTAGGACATAGGTCCATGGATGATACAATCCAGATGAAGTTCCAGGATGATCAATCCTTATCACTTTAAGACAAGTCTCATGTCTAGGGACGATGCAATCCCATCCGTACTTTAAGATAATTTTTTAATTGAAAAAAAGAAGATATGAGAAAAATCCAATTCCTAAATCAATGGAATTTGGTCCAGAAAGAGGGGCAGTTGAGTTGGCAATCACATCCCATGAATATCTGAATCAATTTTGGGTGGATTCAATCAAGGATTTAGAGGGGGTGAGTTGTCATCTTTTGGGGAATGTGCCCCTCTACTTCTTGGGTGACTTTGCCATATGTGGAAGCTCGTTGTGGCTTGGAGGAGTTTACAATGCTTGAGTGGGGGTGCCTTCCTTATGTGGTAGCCACCTCACATTTCATCCCTTTAATCAAGCAATTAGTTAGGGAATGATTCACTTCCCTAAATTAGTGTCGCGAACTCCTCATGGATGCGGCCCCCCTTTTCTCCTTTTCTTATTTAAGCAAGGGCTTGGGCTCCCTTTTCTCTCATGGTCAGAGGATCGAAGGGCTGCTCTAGTTTGTATTGTATTTTGTCATCATTTGGAATAAATAAGGCTTTGGAGGTAGATTTATGGCGTAATGCTTTTCATGTGTGGATGTTGATTGTCATGCGCTTAAGAGGTATAATCTGTCTTGTTTTCTTTGCTTTATGTTGGTTCGCTGTAGGCCTCCAAGGCGAGGTATCTCTCAGTAGGGTAAGAGATTGTTCTAGTTTGATTCATGCTCTTATTGTTTGCTTGTTTTAGATCTGTTAGTTCCCATGTATATTTTGTTTAATTGCATGCTTTCTAAGTTTCTCTTTCCAGTGACACTGCTATTTTAATCATCTGTTTGTGCAAAGATTTCTAAGTTGCAGGTGATCTCACTTGGAGAAGGGGTTGAGCTAGGTTGCATCCTCCTCATCTTCAAGGTCTTATCATTTACATAGCCCCTTGGTTTTCCACTAAAGCAGACTCCTCGGCCCAAAGTTCCCATGCTTCCAGCTCTTTCTATCCATCTCTCCTTCACCTTTTATTAAACTTTGTTTTGGTCACCTTACTAACATGCTTAAGTAAATTAGTTCAATTTTTAGAGAAAATCTAAAGGATGATTTATTTGAGTATGCTGTTAGATCTAATATTTTAAAGCCTAAATTTGAGTAGATATAACTTTGTTAAGTACGTAGAATTATTGTTCATCTTTTTAGGACTTAATATTTTATGCTTTTAACATTTATTTGGGTACATTTGGTGCACTTCAGGTGGCTGGTTTTCCATTTTTATCGCCATAACAAGAGGAAGTGCTTCCGGAAAATCGAAGATCTAAAGCCATCCAGGGCTTCTTGTAGTAATATTCTTTCGTCTATATCACTTTCGAAACCTCTTAAGCCTTTGGTTCCAGATCTACAAGGACGAAAGGCGTCCACCTCATGATTGTAAAATAATTAATGAGGGCAAGTGGGCTACTCAATGCCCACACCCCATCCCCCTTGGGAGGATCTCGTAGGCTCAATTTTGTGGTTTGCTTTTTCTAAGCTATTTTTATTTTATTTTGTCATCACATGCACATAATCCGCCCTCACAGGGCTGTATAGTTAGTTTTACTTTTATAGTCTTTATTTCACAATCTTGTACTTCACTTTACAATTAACAAACATAAAATACTAAATTTGGCTGTTCATTCCCGAAGTACCTGTTTCCATCGAAATGCACACCTGGGGGGAAGCACAACAGAAATATTTCGAAGCTGCTTGGTGTGGCCTTGGGGGTAAGTCTCGAGTTAGGTGTTGTCACTTGATCCTGACTCATCCGTTTAGGCAAACTCCTAATGATGCCAAGGGGAGTAGACCCTACTAACAAGAAAGGTTTCTAAGGCTTTTTAGTTTATGTTGAGTGATTGGTAAGAGTGTTGTTTTAGGAGTGTTTTGAGTTGATGCAAATTAAACCAAGTTTGTTCGTCAAATTAAGTAAAAACATCCACAACATAATATCATAAAACAAACAACAGTTGTAAGATAGATAAAAAGCAAAATATTGAAATACTGTTGCTAATGATTGAGACCAGTGCTAATGGAGTCATTAATCTTTATAGTGTTATGCTGAAAAGACTGCTGCGCGAATGTTCTTGGTTTATTTTATTAAGGATTTTATGGGATGAGTTGATTAATGGGGTATTCCTGATATACCTTGCGGTATGGGGAATATGTCCAGATTATGATCTATGTGGATTTGTATAGGGACATGTGGGATGGAATGGAGTCTCGAGAGCGGTGTTTAACACTACACCAACAAGGGTGTAGCATAACTTTGCTCTGAGGTTGCCTCCCAGTTGTTCTCGCATCCTTAGTCAAAATTTGCTCACTTTTGATCAATTTCAAGGGAACGCTGGATTTTCATTGGTTGAATGGGACCTGGTTTTATTACTGCGAGTGACTTAACTTAATGTGAAAAACTTAACAATTGCAACACCACTACTTTTGATATCCCAAAGCTCAGTCTAGCCTGTGATGGGTAGAGCATCCGTAGAGTGATCGAAATATTCGTTCCAATTGGTTAAACTCTCCGACAAAGACCACTCTTGATCCGCTTAAAGCGAGATTCAAGAGATTTAAAAAAAAGGAAAAATTCTTGGACAAAGAGTACTCTTGATCTGTTTAAAGGGAGATTCAAGAGATTTTGATGAGTAAAACTTAACTAACAGAATGAGTGCTTAAAGTGAATAAAGCAAAAAAACACAGGTTATCTAATTACTACCCAAGAGTCTCTTTCAGGTCAAAGACTGTACTCGGGAAAGCAAGGGGATTAGTAGTTGATTTAGCATGCAATAAATCTAAGAAGAGATAAAAATGCAAAAATTGCAGAAATAATGAAACTCTAAGTAAGGATGGATTTTAACTTTTGCGAAACTGGAAGGTAGCCTAGCATGATACTACTCTAGTTCTGTGCAGGTAGAAAGTGTTACGTCGTACCAGTACCAGTGCACCTACGGAGGTCCCTAGGGAGAGGGGGTCATTTTTCTGACCAGGAGGGGTGTTTAACTCGCTTTTTTTGAGTAGGGCTTATGGCCAAACCCTTTAGTTTTTACTTTGGAGGTACTATGGCTTAGTGGCATTGTTGACTGCCTCATGAAAGGGATTGAAGCCTTGGGTTCGTGTCCGAGGCTTCTAGGGGTGGATCCCTGGGTCACATGATCTCGATCTTGATTTATCATTCTGGTGATAGTTTTTTCAGTACTAAGGCATCTGCCTCTCCTCCAGGCCACCTCCCACACCCTCTTGGCCCTCTAGCTCACCAACGCCCTCTCACCTTGGGCTCCTCTTGATGATGATGTCATCCTCCAGTCCAAGCTGCAGTGCTTGATTGGGGGGGGGGAGGGGCGCTGAGGGATTTTCACAACTGTTGGGGTTAGATGGGGCATGACGACGCCCCCTTCGCGGTCTGGCCTTCAGATTAGACCGATATGCTCACTTTTAGCTATTTTAGTCATGTGGGTAAATTTTGGAAAAAATGCCCCAAATTACCCACATATCTGATTATTTTATATTATTATTGTTTTAATTTTAAGTTGATATTTATAATTTCAAATTGATATTTTAAAAGGCATGTCGGCCTGGATATTTTTATATTTTTGTAAAGTGAGTGTGAGAAAGTATAAATAGACTTCTCCTCACGTCATTTTAAGATAACAACTTATGGGATAAAACACTATGTTACTTTTTTACCCTTCTTAGGGCTCTTGGAGTGATGCACACCTCTTGAGGATGGATGTACTTTATGGTTTGGAGGCAATCTTTTGAAGTATCTTTTGTTCTTGCTCTTTGCTAAGGTTATGCTAGAGTTGTTTGCTTAACACATGCTCAAGGAGGTATCTATGTTTCTTCTCTTGATTTCTGTTTGTTGCATGTTGAATGTGATGCTTGTTTAAAGTTGAATGGTAGTCATTAATGTTGCATTTTGTCTAAGTTTGGTCATTTTAAGGCTTTAAGCCTTTAGTTACCTTAGCATTGTAAATGAACTCCTTTAGGAGTCCTTCGAAGCTTGAGCTTTAGGTCTCCAAGTTTTGCCCTAACTAGGCCTCCTTTAACCAACCCTTATGGTTATTAGGGAAGGCCCTAGTTGGCCAAACTTTGCAAGTACCATCTCAAGAGGAAGACCATCTTCCTTGATGCCCTCATGTTAGGGTAAAACCTTAAAACCCTAAGTTTGTCCATTTTCTCTACATCAAACTCTAGTTTGTATTTTTGTAAATATTATTGCTAGGTTAAATTTTTATTTTCATGTGTAATTTTCCATTTTCATGGTAGAATTAGGGTTAGATTTAGGTCTGCAATTTTATGACAAAAACCGAAAAAATCAAGAAATTTATTTTTTTTTTCGATTTTTTGGCCATCCTAAAAATTTGGCCCTCTTCTACAAATTCAGCCTGCCCTCTGTAGCCCTAAAATCCTTTGGGCGAAATTTTAGGAAGCCCTAAAATAGTAAAATCTTAAAAAAATAAAAAATTCCTAAAGAAACCTAAAAATATATATATATTTTTTTTCAATTTTTGGCTTGCCTTAAATTTTGGCCCTCTCTCCTACAATTTGGCCCTGCCTTCTTTAGCCCTAAAAACCCTAGGGCGAAATTTTAGGAAGCCCTAAAAATATAAAAATATAAAAAAGCCCTAATTTTATATGTGTAAATATTATTTTGGGTGAAATTTGTGTTTATTGTTAATTAGGTTTGATTTTATATTTTGTACATAATTTTCAATAAAATTAAAATTCAAAAAACCAAAATCCTATCCCCTAAAACCCTAGTTGCAGACTTGTTTTACTCGAGCTAGCTCCCTCTCCATTTGCAGTCTTTCCTACACAGAAAGCAACAAACAAGGTTAGGTGTTGGTCATGTCTTGCATTGCATTAAAGTCTGCTATTTGTTAATAAACTAAGGTCTGAAATTAGTCTATTTGACGGTCAGAAAACTTGTAATTGTTGCATGAAAAATATGGTTCGGGATTAATTACAAATTGTTTACATGTCAAGCTGCCTTTATTGCCATTACAAACTACTATCAAAGTGTTTGTCTTAATACTATTGGTACTTCATGCAATCTGAAACAACATTGTTTCCTGGCTGATATACTAGTTTGATGTCTTATATTAATTGCATAAATATTCATGAAGGAGTAATTGATGATTGAAATCTTTTATCTACATTGGGTGTTTGAACTTCATCGATTATACATCTATCCAAAGACTAGATTCCAACTGCTGTTATCTAATCATTATGACTGTCATGTACTATTGCTATCACTGAATAAATTAAGGTAGACATTGATCTTATGGTGGATGATCTTTAATGTGGTTGGGTGTCATTGAATATCATATATTGCTAAATTTACAACTTGAAATACATACCTTGCGTTCAACCTAATGCTATCATACTGTTAAGACTATTGTATTGACTGTCAAATTATCATATTACTACAACCCTATATTTGCTATTTGAAGGAAATCAATTGCTCATATAGTTATATTATTACTTTTTCGTTGAATGATCTATGTTGTATGGTTAAACCTTATCAATTGACGAATGCTTTCCTTTTGTCAAAATATTATTAAGTGATCTCTGCCAGTATTTCACTGGATACATTGACTTGAAGAACATATATTGGATTGCTATATCTCATCTAGCATCTACAAACACCTTTCTTATTTAGTATGTCTTCTGTATGCATACGATAACATTGATCGAAGGCACTAGTCTCTAATATTCTTGTCAAAGAAGACATATCTATTCTTGTGCTAAGCTATCTTGCAGGCCACATAAGGGCTCATCCCCTTGGAGGTTCCGACTCTCCAAAGGAGTTAGGGAATTGGCTAAGGTGACAATGGTCACTTCCCTCATATTTGTCATCGGAGGCTAGCCTTGCTAGTTCAACCAGTAACAGAAAGCAAAATAAAAATGGAAGATACAAGCTTCCCCCAAATTGGGGAAGAAGGGTGTGGGAGCCGTAATCCCACTTGCTATTTTATTAAGATTATTACAAGTTTTTTATTAATAACTCTCCGATAGAGAGCGCTCTTGATCTGCAAAAATTGCGAGATTCAAGAGACTTTAAGCTTCCAAAGAAAGTTGAGGGAGAGAAGGGGATTGAAGAGAAGGGATTTTTATAGTTGGCTAAAAGTTGATTAGTATGTTAGTATGCAAGTCTAAAACACATAAAAATACAATCCAACACTTTGCAAAAATTTGGAAATATTTATACTTAAAGTGCTAAAGCAACTAGTATTTAGATCTAAACTAAAAATGGAAATTTTAAGCTCTTTTAGATCTAATACTAAGCAAGTAAATGGTGAATAATAAAAACTTTCTAGATTCGATTTAATTCTAAAGAAATATGGTAACTAAGAGAGCATTGAGTTTAAAAAAGATTGAAGAGGAGAGATTCTGCTCAAACTTTGAATCTTTTTGCAAGCTGGGAGAGCTGTTCAATGGAGAAAGAAAGAGCTTATGTGTTCATCCTGCGGAAAATCTAAAGGAAGGGAAGATGCAATTGAACTCAACCTTGCACTTGGGACAAGCAAGCTACACAACTTATCACACTTACAACAACTAGCTTAGATCTGGTACATTCAATCATTAGAAATCCAAAAGATTATGAAATACAACTGAATATAACATAAACTCTTAGGTCTATAAGATAAAATGAAAATAAGCAACTTGAAAAGCCTCAAATGCTTACCCTATGAGCCACAAAGAGCCCTCTAAGCCAGATTAATTACTAGTTTATGCAAAGCATGAAAAAATTGCAACAAGATTACCTCACAACATCAACACATGCACAGATTCGATAGCTTTCATGAGCCTCCAAAGCCTTCAATTTTATTCCGATGATTGCATGAAAGCAATAAACATTTACAGTACAAACAAGCAGAGGTTCCTTGCATCCGTCCATGAGGAATGGAGCAAGCCTTGCTTTTATAACCAAATACAAGAGGAGGGGGGCGCATGAGATGGAGGGGCGCATCCTCAAATAGGGGAGTGATTTGGGCGTTAAACCAACACTTTAATGAGTGCTTGGTTGTTGGTATTTGAGATGAGGTGGCTGCCTCATGGGAGAGGCGCCCCTTTCAAACTTTGAAAACACCACTGATCCTTTACGAGTGGTCACATGTGAAGTGTGACGCCCATGTGAGGCTTATGTGCAACTCTAACTTGATTTCACTTGCCAGTTTAAAATTTGACTTTTAAACCATGCTCTTATCCACTTAGTGAGGTCATACATCGCAAGAAATTAACATGCCACCTTTGCCCCACACATTTTCAACATGTTTCTCGATTTTCACACTTTGTCTTTTTGTGCAATTTGTAGCACTTTTAGCATTTAAATTCCATTTTGTCGGCTCTTTAGGGAAAATATGGCATAAGTGATAATTTAATCGCCTAAAACCTAGGAAAAGTGGGTCTTAGGTTAAAGTCGAGGCTTTGAGTGTGAAAACGAGCATCCCCACACCAAATTCCACCTCCTGACCATGCTTTTCTTACACTTTGAAAATTTCCAATTAAACCGTTAAAAAATATTCTAATTTTACAGAAAAAATTATTTTTATCGGAATAGACTCAAACTCCTAGGGGACCTAGTGCATGTCCATACGACTTATTATTGATGGTTAGCATGTGAAAAATACATAGACACATAGGTTTTAATAACCTCCCTAGGTTCGACCACCATGGTAAATACTCCAGCTTTGGAGGTATGAGTGAAAAAATCTGGAATTATACGCCACTAAGGCGCGACGCATAATTCGTAAGGAAAAAACGCTCTAGATTATCCCCTTGATAGCAAAACCTAAGGTAGGCCAAGCCTTTTACAAAATGATCATGCTTAGACCAACTTATTACGCTTCCCCCAAGCGGGTGTGGCCATGCAAATATTACAAAAGGGGCCAAAACTTGCCTTGAAAAAGTCTTTTGGACTTTTGAACATTGATGATGAACACTTGATTTGTTCATAAAACTGGCGGCTCACAAGAAGTCCAACTATGGTACAAAATAGTTGGTAACAGTACCGAAAGGGAAAAGAGATTCTCAGTCGTCAATAATTTGGTTTGTTACAATTTTTGTACATTATTAACAAATAAATTTTAGGTTGTGCATTCCCGAAGTAAACTAAAAAGGTTTATACCCGGTAGGTGAAAAGAGATTCTTAGCCTCATAATAAAACTTCATCTCATTGTTAAAATTAACCAAGGCTTAGCCTCCCTGTATGCTCTAGATCTCTGCGGTTTGTTCGATCAGTTGATCACATCAGGAAGAGAGTTAAGTGACTAGTTTAATAGGGCAATCCAACAATAACTTTATCACTAGAACTTGGGAGGTTGCATGAAACTAACTATAGAGTCAGTGGGCTACTTTAAGCAGGTTATGCCTCACCCAGTTGGACCCTTGGTATAGTTGTCACTATGCTCAGTTTGAAGGATTAAGTTGGAGTTGGGACAAACAAGGAACTAACCCACTCCTTAATCCAGACATCATAATAAAATTAATTAAAACTGACCAACAAGACTTGCATCACTTTCACGACACAGTAGCACTCCAACTTATGTGACTCTATTTTGGCATTGGTACAATCTGCAACAATAAAAAATTAAGTGAATCAATGTGTTAGATGGATGTGTCTTTATTCATGCTGTGGTTTTAATTCATAATTGCATTTCTTTGGTTCAGTATTAATTCACTTTCAAACTCCTAGATTAATTTCATTCTCTAACTTAGCTTAAAGGTCGTAGTTTTATTTTGATAAGGATCAGCCCCCTTGGCTTCACTAGGATTGGCCTAGATGGAGGATTTGAGTGTTGAGTGACAATATCTGGACTCTTTGCTTTCCCCCAAGGATGCACCTAGTGGCTTGAAGATTTCTACCATGCTAACCGCTTTCCCCCGAGGTACGTATCTTGTGGCAACAATGTTGTGTCGTCAACCATCACAACTCCGAGATTAGAGAAGCATGGGAAGGCATTACAAGCTAGGGAAAAGACACAAGTTCTTCCATGAAATGCTTTGAGGACAAATCATCTTAAAGGAGTAGGCAATGTATTGAACATAAGTATATATATAAAACATCAGTTAATAATAATAATAATAATAATAATAATAATATTAAATGTGTGACAAATCCTAGCTAAAAGACATGGTCTAGTCAAGGGACATTATCAATCATTGAGACTAGTCATGCTAAAAGTTCACCATCCTATGGCATTGTAACATATCATCTATCTTATTCAATTATTTATATTACTTGTCCTATATGGATTTTAACTTATTGTCCTTTTTGCATTGGATATTAGTAAATGAACTTTGTCCATTTCAGTAGGGAACAAAGTGTTGATGTTGAATGCCATGCCCTCTATAAAAATATTTGAATACCTGATTGGCATACTCCCTCCCATTATATGTGCGTTTTTTCTTTACAGAAATTGAGGACTGCTTCTCGACAAAAGCTTTGAAGGTCTTAAAATTAGCAAATACCCGACTCTTGTACTTAAGAAAGTACACCCAAGAGCGATGTGGGAAGTCATCCATTAAGGTGTCAGCATCTTTAGCACTTGAAAATGGATGAGTCAGAAATGACATTAGATCACTATGTACCGACTCAAGAGGTTTGGTAGCACACAAGGCCTTATCTTTAGGAAAAGGATTCTGATGTTGTTTGCCCAGAGCTCAACTTGGAGAAACTCCATCGTTGCAAGAAACTTTAGGAAGACCAAATTTTGTGTGCACAATTAACATTTAACATGTTTAGACAATTAACATCATAGATGAGGAGCTCTCTACAACAGCAAAACCTTTTACAAGAGTTGGCTTACAACTATACAGCCGGACAACTGTTTGGAAAAAACACTAGCATTTTATTTGTAAGCTCGTAAGTTTAATGTTTGAGTTATGAATGACTCATCGCTAAATTAGTTGAGAGATGTTTGTTATTCATATTAATGAATCATCATTAAGTTAGTTGAGAGTTGTTAGTTAAACTCATTAATGACTCACCACTAGTTAGTGGAGGGTTGTTAGTAGAGATTTGCATTAGGAGTCTCCCCCTTCACTTGTAATCATTCATCCTATAGGCTATTATCAATCAAAAACATTTTACTCTTTTGAATATTATTTACATGGAGATTTCTTCCCCCATTTAGGAAATTTATTTTCATTCTAACTCTGGGTGTGCAGGTGCCCACAACGATTTGTTTATTGATGTGGGGTATTTCCATCCAGGGTAGTGGAATACCTTAGCGAAAGTGGTATTGCAATGATGAAAAATCCTTGGTTTCATGTGAGAACAAAGCACATTAATTTGCAATACCATTATTTTTCCTAGCTGATGTAAATATTTTTCTGTGAATATAAGAAGTATTTCTTAAAAAAAATACCATTATGTCCATGAGCAAGTTGATTGACAGACTTTGCAGATGAAATTCTGTGACACTGAGAAGATGTTCAGTGATGCATTTTCAAAGCCTTGTTGAAGAATAAGTTTGAATATTGCAGAGATGGCTTGGAGAAGAACTCAGTTGGACCAGTTCATATCTGTAAAAACTTGACTGTGTCGGAGTGTCAAATGATGTTATGCAATGTTACAGTTTTGTCAGGATTGCAGGTTGTAGTAGCTTTGACATGTAATGGTTTTGTCATAAAGATCTGTAACTTTTGTAACAGCTCCATTATGGGAAGCTCTATAATTACTGTAACAGCAGCAAGAGATTTTTATTGCACCCGCGTTTGTGTGGATATAATAGCCTATTTGAGATTTTTGGGTTATATCTCTAGGTGGGTATAGATACATGTATTTGGAATTGTCCACGGTGAGAGAGTTTTGAGTGTTTTGTTTTTACCTCTGAAGTTACAGTGTTTTTCTGTTTAGTAAAAATGAAATGGAAAGGATCTCCTTCAAAGTTCTTTTCTGGATTTACTCTGAGTGGGTTCTGTTTTTATTTGTTCTTTGATACCTTTATGCACTCCATACTTGTATTTTTAAGTTTACTTCTGTAATTGCCAAAGTGGCAGATATGCAAAAACTAAACTTTTTTCTGATGTGCGTTCTGACCATTTTCTTTGGTTATTCTTGCCAGGCAGGAGGGGCTTCATCTCCAGAGACATTGTCTGTACTTGTACCTTGCATGTTAGACACTCTACAAAGTAATGAATGGACAACTCGTAAAGCTGCAGCAGAAGCTTTTGCATGCATGGCTTTGAGTCTCGGTCCTTTGCTATCATCCTTCAAATCATCTTGCATTGCAGCCTTGGAAGCTTGTCGCTTTGATAAGGTTAAAATCACTTACCTCATTTCTTTTCTGTATCTCAATCTTTTTATACCTTGAAATAAATGTCGGTCAATATGAAATATCCTCTTAACTGGTCTCTAAATATCTTAAAATAGGTAAAACCAGTAAGAGACACTATTGTACAGACCTTACAAGCTTGGAGGAGCATTCTAGATGCCGAAGTTTCTTCACCATGGACTGAAAGCGGATCATTGAAAAAGGGTATTCTCTTGACATGCTCTTCTTCATATAAACACCCCATAAAAATGTTGGAGGGAGGGAATTGATTTACACTTTAAAATGTTGTTTTGAGTTTGAGAGTCCCAGTGGAATTTAAGATTTCTTTTGACTTGTATCTTCTCAAAGTTCTGTTTGTATTTTTTATTCTTATTTCATTTAGCTTCTTGCACAAGATGTAATGATACCTACAATCAATGGCTATATTCTATGAAGTATCAGAGATGCTGTTGTGTCTTTTGCATATTTAATTCCTGAATATTGATTACCTATTTTTATTTGAGTTTTTCAAGCTTTGTTTGATTTCATATTTTGCTCATGTGACGATTCATGAATTGATAAACTTCATTTTATTGATTGATTCTGTGACCAGGCACAGACATAAAGAGTGAAGATCTCAAATCCTACGTTAGAACTGGACAAAAATCAAAATTTCTGAGAAAAAGTGGTGGTGCTGTGACCAAATCTATGCCAGATAGTATTTCTTTCAGGACTGTAAAAAGGCGAACTCCTTTAACTAACAGAAAGACAAATCTAGGTCTGCCTTTGAATATGGATTGTAGACAAAATGACACTTGGCATATTGAGGTAGCACTTCCTCGAACTTGTCCTCCTCCTATATCAGTTATTAACAGTGACAAATTCAGTAATAGCTGCAGTTTAGAGGTTTCAGGAGTGAATGAAACTAGAGCTTCAAATACAAATACAGATGATGGTTTAAGATTCAGAGATACAGAGATATTCAGGAACACAGAATCTTGTTCAAGGCTGTCAGATGAGAGCCGTTCTAGTTGTGAAACAAAATGCATCTTGGTTGACAAACCTTCTGAAGGAACTAGATCGTCAACGGACAGAATACCAGATGGCAACGGCAAGCCTATAGCTGAGTTGTCTTCTCCATGTAATGCCCCTTTTGAGCAAAGGAACAATGATAATCAATGCTTGGATTCTCTCACTACTGAAACAAGCACTGGAAGCAGCACAAACTTTGAAGGTGGTTTCAGATCGTGCAATGCAGATGATTTGGCATTCATTCGTAAGCAGTTATTTCAGATTGACAATAAGCAATCCAACCTAATGGAGCTTTTGCAGGTAGAATCTTTATGGATTTCCCCATACATCGTTTGCATTTTCTCACTTAATACTGTTGAGACAAAATGATAAACTTCAAAATTAGCATGCATTTTTTGAAAATTCATATGAATAATATGTCCATTGGAGGCCCTATATTCACATATTCCGTAGAATTTCTGAAAACTTGTCTAAACCTGTCTTTGCTTTCTATTCACACGCAATCGCAGTTCATGAGTTTGGAATGATGTGATCAATCTCATTTCTTTGTGATATTTAGTTATCTGTGTGACACACTGAATTAAGAATGTACTTGCAATGTCCATCAAAGAATTGAAGCATTTTCAAAAGCAGCAGAGGAGGAACAGGCTAGGTTGCATTAATTGTTATTTTTGTATTTGTTGTAGCAGGTCTTCATGGGAAGCTCACTGGACAGCATAGGTACCTTGGAAACGAGGGTCCATGGTTTGGAAAGGATCATTTATGAAATGGCTCAGGATCTGGCTGCAGTATCCAGTGGTAGGCCATCATGTTTTGAAGGTGGAGCTGGAAACAAGCTCTTTTGTTGTACATCCCTAGGTGCTGAGACGGTCAGGTCCAAGCTTTGCAAAAGAAATGAAGCTGCAGGTGTGTACCCCCCTTCACCTTCACCTTCAAGGCCGCTTGGTTCTTCATCGGATACCCCCCTTGCTTCTTCAATACGTAATAAATCAGTGCAAGAAGCATCATCCAATAGTGAGTTTGGCACAAAAGATAGTTGGGAGAACTCTACATATAGACATATGCCAAGTGGCTTTATGGTGAAGCCTCTGGTGGATGATGAGGCTTGGGAAATGTCATTTAGCGGAGGACCCGATGAAAATTATTCTCCTCCTTCAGACGGTGCTGACACAAGGCCTACGCCAAATAATAGAAGACTAGTAAGTCAATCATTACTACTGGACAAAAATTCATGGGTAGGAGATTTTGGAAAGGAATATTCCAGAGCTAGAGACAGAGCCAAGATTAGAAGTTGGCTAACTTTGAAGGAGGAAGCTTCTTCTAATTTGTCTGGTACATATTTTTCAAGAGAAGATACAAAACCAAAGATGCCGGTAAGCAGAAATTATTCAATGTCAAATACATCAGGGATGAGCTCTATTCGTTCAAGCTACGAAAATGGTTGTTTTTGGAGTGTTTGGAGACGTGTTGTAGAATATCTATGTGCCAAGGATGTAGATTCAGCGTATGTTGAGGTATTGTGTTCTGGGGATGATCTATTATTGATTCAACTCATGAAGCGGACTGGTCCTGTTCTAGAAAGTCTATCACAGGGGGCAGCCATTGAAATCCTTCAAACTGTGACGGGACTCTTGCTGGCGCACAAATTCTTAGACACTATAATTCCTTGGCTTCAACAGGTAGGTTTTCTTTTATCTTCTTAGTCCCATTCACTCCATAGTAGTTTATTTTCATGTCTTTAAGACATTTTAGTCATATTCAAGCTTGTATATGATGTGTAAGAAACAAAAATAATCAGTGGTTGTGGTTGTTATGCATGCTGTATGATCATGATCAGGTGGCTGACTTGATTTCAATCAATGGTCCGGATTACCTTGGTCTATCTCGTGTTCACAAAATGGAAATTTTGTCTACACTACAGGAAGCATCATGTATGCATTTCTCTCAACTTTCCAGCTGGAATTCTGTCACTCAGCTTGCATCCAAGCTAGCTGATGTCTGGGCAACAGATTTGGAATCCAGCTGAAGTCTATAAAAACACTACAATTGAATCACTCCTTCTTTACTATCTCTACGAGCAAGTACTAGAAGTACACCCATGACTACTTTCAATATATCGACAACCACAGCCACAAAATAGTGTAATATTTGATTTCGTGGCACCTGCACTTTTCTGTGTAGTCACGAATATTAGTTTTTGTGTGGATTCTCACCAGCAATTCTAATGATTAGTGGCAAAGATTTACTTTAGCAATCATTCTCCAAATTTAGAAATCTTTCAATTTCTCAAATTGATTGGCCGAATTTTTATTATTCTAATTTCATCTGGTTTCTTTCTCGGAAACCGGGGTTGAGCGGAGCTTGTCTGGTTGTAAGTTTGATACTTGATACCGTATGCAAACAGTGTGAAAACGGAACTTGTGACTAAATCAATACAAATATCTTATCCATTCTGTCAAGATAAAAGATTTGAACTGTTTAGTAATTTCTACCTTTTGATTAATTAAACAATGAATTGGCAAATCATAATTATGAGTATGGAAGGATTTGAAAGTTCTTGAAAGTGCCTTTTAATTGTAATTTTTTTGCCTGTAGCTGTGGCTATGGGTAATAAAAAGGTTCCACTAGTATGTTTGTTTATTACTTTTTGCAAATCCGAAAATCTTTAAGCAATTTCGTATTCAAAACTTTTTTAATTTAGGGTGTACGCTATTTTTTTTAAATATTTAATTAGAAATTTTCCTTAATCAAGATTTTGATTAAAATTTTGACTTGGTTACTTCAACACATTGATAAAGGGTATTTTCCAATTTATTTCTATTCATCCTATTGATTGATAAGAGGCCAATGGAGTTTCAAACTATGCTATTTGCATCCTTGATTTCAACTTTTTGACTCATGTATGCTCTTCATCCTCTTGGAAAGGTATTCGTGCGAAGACTCTTTAGACATATGAAGGCTTTTCAATAACAGCCTCTCTTTAGACATATGAAGGCTTTTCAATAACAACCTCATCAAAGGGTGTATTAGTTTCTTTTTGTTGAAGCTACAAGCTTGAATGTTTTTGCTTTTTTTCTCTTGGGATTCGTCATAAGTTCTTGTGATTAATTGGGTATTTGTTGTTTTTCCCTATTATTGTTGGATTTTTATGAATACATCTTAAATGTGATTTGCTTCGTTGTTTACAAATCAACCAAAGTACTATCTTCTGAAAATGTCATTAAAAGCAAAATCTTGGATTGATGCAACACCAAAGTCAATGAACTGGATGTAATGATCATATTTATAACAATGTTGTTAGACATTTTGTCAAACAATTAGTGCACACCTTGAAGGCATCAATAGTTTGACAATAATGACAACATTGCCAACTCTTTCTCCTCAGCGTTTATGTTTGGGGGAAAATTAAGGGGAGTGATCACTTGTCAAGATAATCGACTTCATTAAGAGGAAGACTAACTTTTCAACAAGGGTTCTCGATGCAATAATTGAGTGCTTAATGCCTTGCCATATTTTGATCTCCGCATGGTGAAATGGAATGAATTCTCTCACAAATAATGTGGATGATGACTCAAAGTATTCCTCTTTCCATGCGTCGTACTACTTGGGGATGTTGATTAGGTTGGTCTTGTTTAGCAATTCTAGGATGAACATGGTGTTAGAATTTTGATACTTCCAGGATGGTTATGTTAGATATTCAAACAATTTATATATTATCACAATAACCATATTCAATAGGATCACTGAAAGATAGACAAACACAACATAAACAAGAGAACACAAAGATTTACCTTGGGAATACTCTCTCACGAGAAAAACCTAGCAAAAATTCTTCAATATAGATTTGTCATAAGTACAATGCCAATCTACTACATTAAGAGCTAAAGGCTCTTACACAAAGATCCCAAGAATATTATAAGATAGAAAGCCTAAACATAAGCTTCCTCCAGCTGTAGCCACTCTCCCATGCTCACTTATTGAGCGAAATCGTGGGTTCCAAATGAGCAATTCGCCTCCCTTATTTATACACATGTTTGGTTGACTTTTCCACTATAGGATCGACTTGTTTGGGGTAGTTTACCCATTGAATTTTGTTGAGCCGACTTGTCTATTTTGACTTATTCTTTTAGGGTTTTTACATAATAAAATACAATATGAATATTTCTCGAAGGAAGTACAATAAAAATACAATAAGAATATCTTCCGAAGTTACATTCTTCAACACTCCCTCTTAACAAGGTATTCTTCTGGCGCTATCACCATCATCATCGTTGTTGCAACTCTGTACTTTGACCATTGACTTGTGACATCTCTTTTGAATCTATACATCACTAGAAGTTTTGAAAGAGCAAGCCATCTGGTACGTCTAGTCCAAGAGCGTACATTACGTCGCAACAACGACCCCCTGTGTTACCTCACCATGTGTCCGGATCATCTCATGAGTGTAGCCTAGGAGGCTCAATTATGTCAGACACAATGACTACTCGCTAACACATCATATCATGTGGAGAACAACCCAAGTATGAAACCTGTGTCTTCGCGCATTAGGGTAACACAACTTTGTGAGTGTAGCCTAGGAGACTTAATTATGACACAAAGTGACTATCTGCTACCACGTCACGTCATGTGGAGAACAACCCAGGTTCGAAACCTGCGTCTTCGCACATGTGTGTTGCCCAACATAGCACACCAGTCAGGAGACTCCATTACGTCATTGAAGTGATTACCTACTCCATCCTCATGAGTGTAGCCTAGGAGACTGAATTATGTCATCGAAGCGATTACCTGCTACCAAATCACCTCAAGTGGAGACTTGCCCAGGAGCTTAATTACGTCACTACGTGACTATCTGCATCTCACGCATGCTATGGTGTTCATCCCTCCCTCTTTCGAGGAACCTTGATCTGGACCACTCCAAGCTTGTCCCTGAAGTACTCAAACTTCACTCTCGATAGAGGCTTGGTCAACACATTGGCTATTTGCTCCTTTGTCGCTACATATTGGAGCCTCACTGCTCCTCTTTGCACCATATCCCTGATATAGTTATATCTGATCTCGATGTGCTTCAACTTGTCATGAAACACTAGATTCTCGGACAACTTTACACAACTATGGTTGTTGCAGAAAATACAAGTCGGCTCTAACTCGTGATTGAACAAACCTGCAAGTAACTTTCGAAGCCACACTGCCTCACAGCTAGTCGAACAAGCCGCCATATACTTTGCTTCGGTTGTATTGAGTGCCACACTCATCTGTTTCCTATTGATCCGGGAGATTATACCTGATCCCAAACTAAAGCAACACCTTGATGTGCTCTTCCTGTTTGTGACACTATCGACCCAATTCACATCAACATAACCTTGCAGGTTAGTCTTTTGATATGTTGCATATCTGAGCCCATAATCAATTGTACCCCTCAGGTACCTCAACACATGATTTGCCGCAATCAGGTGAACACCTCTTGACTCTACCATGTACTGACTCAATGTGTTCACCGCAAAGCATATATCTGACCTTGTGTACGTTAAGTACACCAACGACCCAATCATCTTCCTGTATTCAATGGCATCCACTATCTCTAAAGAATAATTACAAAACAACTACAGATTCGATGCCATTGGTGTGGCCATGCCCTTGCAATCCATCATCCTGAATCTCTTCAGGATCTCTACTGCATATTTTCCTTGGCTAAGGAAAAAGTTCTTCTGGAATCTGCCATACCTCAAGACCTAAGAAGTAGTGCATCATATGCAAATCTTTTATCTCGAATTTTGTAGCATGTTTCTTCTTTGTTTCTACAATGAGCTTCTCATCAGTTGTCGGGAACAACTCATCTACCTACAAAAGTAGTATCACTAGTTTTCCATCCTCAACCTTGAAGTAAAGGTTGGAATTTGTTTTACTGTTGGTAAAACCCAAGCTTGTCACAAATCCATCAATCCTGTTGTACCATGTCCTGGGTACTTGTTTCAACTCGTACAAGGTCTTTTTCAATTTGCACAAATGTGTTTGCCTATCATGTGTCTCAAATCCTAGTGGATGCTCCATATACACTTCTTCCACTACATCATTCAAGAAAGATGTCTTCACATGCATCTGGTGTACCTTCCACTTCATCCGACTGCAGCTATCGCAAGTATAGCTCTACTCGAAGTGTATCTTGCTACAGGAGCACATGTCTCATCATAATAGGCTCCCTCTTTCTGAGAGAAACCACGAGCCTTGCCTTGTACTTTTGTAGTATGCTTGATTTTGTAAATCTACTTGAACAATCATCACGAAGTCTTATCATCCTTCTCTTGTAGGTCATAGCACGATTTTTGCTACAAGTCAAATTTAGCCATATGATTAGTAACATTCCATGTAATGACAACTTCTTATGCATAATGTACACAACCATGCATCTTAGCCAATGCTTCAGCTCAACACTCATCCATATCCCGTATACACACGGTAACTATCTAGATGTCTTCCATCTCTACCAAAACATACCATTAAGAGTGTACACTGCTCTCAACATGTTATCAAAGAGGTTTCATCCTATATTAGCTGCATTAAGGGCTCATGGGATGTTGTGCAACACTATAGGCCACTTACCCATAACATGCACTACATGAGCCTACTACTAGTCAATCTTAGTCATATATAAGTGCATAAAAGAAAACTACATCACAAGTCTACATGTAATTGTTATGAGCAATATCCTTAAAAAATACTTAGGAATTCAAATGACAGTAAATACTTATCTTTCATGTGTTTTGTAGCCTCCCTCTTGGTTTCTGCCTCCTTGTAGAAGTTACTGGAGTTTCTGGAAGCGTACGCTGGTCCATAATCTGTTTCTGAAGACCTTGATCTTCTTCTTCGTCCAGTCTAGAACTTTTGAAAGTCTTCATCCTTTGACTCATGTACTGGATTCAAGATCTCCCTTTTCTTGGAAATAGATTCTTCACATACACTATCATGTTTTGTCTGGATATCAGGTACACCAATCACCATTTTGCTTACGATCGGTAAAGCCTTGTAGTGTATATATATGCAATCCTTTCTGTGCCATAGTTCACTTGGTTCAATAGTGTCATAACCAATGCTTGATCTAGTTGGCCTTCATTTGTACAGGCCTCCCTGCTCTCCAATTACTACCGTATCATCAAAAGTTTAAGACATATTCTTCATCACTTGAGGAATCTTCCCTTGCTCTCTTCTTAGCTGGTTCATCATCTTCTGTAGCATGAGCATGGTGCCCCTTCTTCTTTCCTTTCTTGTTATGGTCTTTGCTTATGGTGCAGTCTCTTACAAGATGTCCCTTTTCATCACAACTGTAACATCTGTAGTTTGAGTAGTCCTTATGAGGTTTATGATTCTCTTGGAGTCTTCCAGGCTTCTTGTGAGGATGCTCTTCTTTCTTTCTCTTTTCCTTCTTTGTATGAGCAACTAAGACGTGATTATCTTCTTCACCCATCTTCTCTTCTCTGGCTTCAATTATGGCTTCCTCTTGAGTACAATTCTCCCAAAGCTTACTGAATTTGGTGACTTTCCTTCTAGAACAAATTCCTTGAATGAATGATTTCCATGATCTTAGGAGACCATTCAATGTAGTCATCACCAATTCTGCTTCTTCAACATGTTCTCCAATAGCTTCTAATTGTTCTTTGATTTTGGAGACCCTTGTGAAATAATATTGTATGCTTTTTGAATTCTACATCTTCACGCCCTTGAGTTGGGTTCTCAAGTTCAAATTCCTGTTAAGGTTCTTCTCTTTGAACAATCTCTTCAATGCATCGGACATCTCCTTAAGAGTATTCAAAGATGAAATATGGGGGATCAAGTGATCCTTGATGCAGTCAACAATGATCCTCTTGGCCTTAACTAAATTCTTCTTGTGTTTAGCTTTGTCTTCATCTCCCTTTGGCTTCGCAACTTCTTCCTTGACATACTTGTCCAACTCATTCTCTTCTAGAATGAACATAACTCTATACTTCCAGGCACAGAAGTTATTTTCTCCTTCAAGCCTATCCTTAAATTTTGTATTGTTTGTCATCTTGATAAATGAGAACCTCAAATGAAAATAAAGATAATAGGACTTACAAATTGAGATGCTCCAATGAAGTGCTTTCTTCAATGTCTTCTAAGATCTGACTTTTCCTTGACCTAGGGTTTGTCAGAGAAACCCTAATTTTTCAACTTTAGAATCTTGAAAATCTAATGGAGAGAGAGATGCGCCTCCCTAAGGCGAGCTGAGAAAAGGTCCCTTTCTTCCAAATATGTGGATAGAACTGCCAAAAACTTGGTGCCCTAATTTTTCTAGAGCAGTGGTGAGAGGGCTAGAAATGAAAATTCTCCGATTTGAATTATGTCTCCATAACAAAATGCGCCTTCCTAGGGAGAGTTGCTTTGACCTGCTTTTCAGGTCAAACTATGGTGAAAAGCCTTCAGAATAGGAAAACTTAGTTTTCATTTCTAGCAGTTTTTGTTGCACAAGGTCTACTTTTAGGCTAACTTTGAACTCATATTAGAATCTTGTTACTTCAAGGATGGTTATGTTAGATATTCAAACACTTTTTATATTATCACAATAACCATATGCAATAGGATCACTGAAAGATAGACAAGCACAACATAAACAAGAGAACACAAAGATTTACCTTGGGAAAATCCTCTTACGGGAAAAACCCAACAAAGCTTCTTCAATTAAAATTTGTTACAATTACAATGCCAATCTAGTACATCAAGAGCTAATTGCTCTTACACAAAGATCCCAAGAATAAGATAAGATAGAAAACCCAAACATAAGCTTCTTGGATAGTTGCAGCTACTCTCCCATGCACACATGTTCACTTGCTTGAGTGAAATTGTGATGTTCCAAATGAGCAATTTGACCCCCTTATTTATACACATGTTTGGTTGACTTTTCCACTATAGGACCGACTTCACTAGGGTAGTTCTGCCCATTGTTTGGGGCAATTTACCCACTGACTTCTGTTGAGCCGACTTGTCTATTTTTGACTTATACTTTTAGGGTTTTTACATAATCAAATACAATATGAATATTTCTCAAAGGAAGTACAATAAAAATATAATACATATATCTTCTGAAGTTACATTATTCAACACATGGTGACCACACCTAACATTGTCCATTTCTTGTTCATTAGGTCTACTTGGATTTATCATCTTAAGTTTGTTAAATCCTCCCTTAGTGCCAGATGATGAATCTAATTATCTACCAAACATTGTTGTAGAGGTAAGTCAAACAGGTGAGTGCAAAACCACTCTCCTTTCTTTGCCTCGTGTGGGGTGCAATACTTGTGCATGCTTCTTGCCAACCGCCAACCGAGATGATATGAAGTCTATAAGAAAACTTGACTTGTAAATGGACATGTATAGTATACAAAGAAGAACTTTAGTGGTCATGATTTCTCCTTATGAAGAGCTCATTGCAATCAATAAGAAAGACATTGCTTAAAAAGAATGTAAGCCAATCATTCATATATTGAAATTTGTTATTAAGAAATCACATATTTCACAAGGTATGCAATTCATTTGTTTCGATTTCTAAGATTACCCTCTCTCGTATTCACTAGTAAATAATAAAGATGGGATGTTTCAATTGTAGTTTAGAATCTTTTAAAGTTTAATAAAGATGGGATGTTGCAATTGTAGTTTTGAATCTTTTAAAGTTTAAAAATGTTTGAGATATGAAGTGATGTTTTTAAAAACTTAGATGCATAACTTTCACCCCCAAGTTTAATAAAATTAACATGTTTCCTTTTAAGTAGTTGGGTAAGGAAATTGTTTCATTTCATATCAATTTTGTCTATCTTAAATGTTATTGAAAATTAGTAATGTTTATAGAAATTTGTGTGGGAAAAGGTTTTGGCATTTTGGCAATTATTTATTTGAAAACCAGTAATGTTTATAGAAATTTGTTTGGGAAAAGGTTTTGGCATTTTGGCAATTATCTATGATCTTTTCATTAGGTCATTCATTCTTAATAAGTTTCTATAATTTCTTTGTGTTAGAAGTTTATTACAATCTTTTCATTCAATCGTTTAATTCATAAATTTTTATAAAAGCAATAAATGTAAATATTTATTAAGAACGATCTAACCATTTAATTGTTAAAATATAAGTTAATACATGTTTTGATTAACATTTTCTTTCGCGGAAATAATAGTTTTGGTAAGTTAAAAATTAGTCATGGACAAAGGATATGCACTCATTCTAAATGTCTAGCAATGGTGTCCATATTTTTAAAGAGAATGGTCTAGTACTGGTGTTATATTTTAAAAGAACTTGCAAATCACTTGTTTTCCAACATTTGAGGATGACATTCCTAGTAAACTCATTAGCGTAAACTAGTGCCTCCATCGAAGGGAATTTGAACCAGGTAATTGTTGGTATGGAACTAGTGAAATGTCCAACAACATTGACAACAATCGATTAAGATAAACCCTTGGGATTCATGAATTGAAAGATTTTGGGGGGTGCTCTGATCCACTTATGTGTGTACGACTAATGCAGGGCCACTCAGAGGCCTGCCTTATTTATGAGAAATAACCTCTTCTTCCAGTCCATAGCTATTACCAAAATGCTACAGTAACTAAATGGCACTGCCAGAGTGACACTCAGTTACAATAATATTTAAATGATTGCAGAAATTGAAGTATGCTGCAGGAATTCAATAATGTTACCAACATTTTCTAGGTACCTTTGAAGGCTGAATACACTCACTCTACCTTTTGCTTAATACAATTCTCAAACGCTGTATTTTCATTCATATCATATCCACAACTTCAAGGTTCCTGGCACTCATCTTCTTTCTTTAGAACTCAATTCCCTTTCACACTTGATCAACCCAAAAAGTTATTCATGCACTTCTGCAAAACGCAGTTCAGAAAAACTCATGAATCTCTTCAACTGTGGATTTTCTTGAAAATCCGCTAGGAGGTCACACAATAGACCCCATTCTCCATGAAACCCAGATCGCAGAATCTTTAGATTCGTCTTCGTTTGTCCAGGAAGTGAGCCACAAGTTCAATGACGGTTTTCCTCCACGCATTTTTGTTCACAACTTCTTAAATTGTTCTCAAGATCGATTCTCCTCAAGAGTTCTTTCTCCAACTCTTCAGAAGTTGGAAAATCCAAATCATACCCAATCCAATATAGGTTACTCTGCCATCATGGTCACAGTCAAGCATGGATTCATCAAATAACTCAATTTTCATCACATGATTAAACATTCACAAAGATGCATAAACACACGTATAAATTATGAGTCTTCTTTCATTAAGAGAATAAAACTGTACATGCTTGGTAACCCTAACCTATTCTTCTACGACCCGACTCTTCTCTGCTTGGCCCTCTCTCTCCCTCTCATGCTCGTAGGCTTACATTCATTTTTCCAAAATGAAATCCACGCCTTTTCTTTTCGAACCCTAACCTACCATTCTTTAGCAAACTAGGAGTATCAAAATGCCACATATCCCTATTTTCCCTCAACACTGACAGCAAATCAACTCTATCTACATATTCAACAGTTAATAAACATTAATAAACAAATTTCTTCAACCTTTAGGACTGTCTGTCCCTTTGTTAAGCCACAACATGTGACCAGCCCGTCACATTGCTGGCTTTGTCATGATGCTCCTGCATCAACGACTCATGAGATCATTTAACATAATCTCTTTAGATACAAGGACATGCTCGACCAACAGTCCCCCACACTATTTGGTTGGGAAGAGTTGATATCTTATTGGGAAGCATAAGAGATAGGCTCAAATTTTAATTATGATCATATCACAACATTCTTTAAATTATATTTTTCTTCTTTAGATTAGTGTTCAATTTTTCTAGGAAGAAGAAATTGAGATAAATAAGTGACATGGACTAGAAATGAAAGTCTACCTAATTTGGATGCAAGCCAAATTCGTATCGATGGTTATTACTTCCTTATATTTTCATTTAAACAATTCTCTATCACCTTTACCTTTTTGTAAAGTTAAGTGAATAATTTTTAAATGTATGGTTAGTTAGTTAGACCACTTGTGCAAACTCTAAAAAGTCTTAAGTAGTAGTTTCAAGGTTAGAATTAGATGAAATAGACCATGAACTTGAGCAAGACACATAATGTCTTATTGTCAACGCCAACACCTTTATGAAGAACATTAAATTAGATTAATCACTATGTACTTTTAAGATGATACTGTCAACTCAACTTTCAAGATCTCAAATTTGAAGATCATGGCATCCAAAACAAACCAATTGAAAAGCATGTCGAAAACATGACAACAACCCTTTACATATAAGTGATCATGATGCAGGTGGGAATGACAAAAGCCAATTTAACCCGCTTCGCCCGGGAAATATTGTGATTCTCTGCAATCGAACCACTAAACTTAGATAAAAACCAGCTAAGTCCTTCTCAATTGCGGGACTTACCTTCAAAATCGGCCTTTCGCAATGTTCTTCTTGTCATAATTAAATTTCCGCAACAACGTCGTGGAAACGTCTTCTTTCCGCAATTGCGGGCGTCCTTCCACAATGATCTTTCCGCACTCACCTTCCCGCAATTGTCTTTTCGTAACGATCTCTTCCACAATGAGCCCTTCCACAACTTCCTTTCCGCAATTGTCTTTCCACAATGAGCCCTTCCGCAACGATCTCTTCCACAACTTCCATTTCGCAATGCGCACGCCTCCTTTCCGCAATATGCAGACGCTTCCTTTCTGGTATTGCAGATGTATCCTTTTCGCAGTTGTCTTTCCGCAATTTGCCCTTCCGCAACTTCCTTTCTGCAATTCTCACTTCCGCAATGTGGACACCTCCTTTCCGCAATATGCAGATGCTTCCTTTCCGCAATTGCGGATGTATCCTTTCCGCAATTTGCGGATTGCGGGTGTGCTTTTCATAATTTCTTGAAAAGACTTCCGCGAAACTCTTCCACAACGTGACTTCCGCAAACTCTCGCCATTACCTATTGAGCTTCTTCCTTCTACGGAACACTGTATCAACCGTCGATCCCTTGCAGAATGTATCTTGTCCGTTGATCTATGATTAATGCGGAACACTCCATGTCGGCTTGCGGAAATGTTAACTCCCGCGCACATTCACTTTGCGGATCCTTTCCCCGTCATTGATCTTCCTTTTGGCTTTTAATCTGGACCGCCCAACCTCTGTTTAACGCAATCTCTGCAACTTTACGCCTTTGCATTGATTGATCATGAAATCGATCAATCACTCAATCAATCATCACCATACTAGATTCCTTTGTTGGATCTGCACATCCTCTTCGTGGTTTTGCACACACAGAGATTATTCAACTCTCACGAGCTTTAATTTCGAGCTACTGCATACACACGTAATTTGCACAGGTATTCAAACTGTCAATTGATTCATGAATTAAACACACAGAGAATCAATTATCCATTTACACAAAGGCCCGCCGAAATAGGCTTTCTTTATTCAACCCAAAGAACCTATACATTCACAGTTTTATCATCACATAACTTGTGTTATGATCTACATAGGCCTGATTTACATTGTTTGGCCACCCTATCCAGATACACATCATTTGAATCTCTCCTTGGGTACCCTGGCTATCCGTTGCCTCTATGCCTCGTAGGCTTACACATTTATACAAACAGAACTTTGAAACCAATTCTGGTTCAGATCCATAATACACTCAACAATTCCTATCTTGCTGCAACTGTAATATAAGATTAGAAACACCCTTATCCTATCCCTATGACTCATTAAGCATCCATCGAATGCTTCAACAAATGCTTCCACTATTCAAGTACTTGGTTACATGACTCATCCAAATGACTCAACACACTAATGACTCACCCAGTGACTCATTCCCTATCTAGAAACACACTTAAAACATAACATTATTTACAATATTGCATCATAAGACCTCTACTTAGGCAAATGTCAAGACCCTAAGGTCTGTCCAAACATCGAACTCAGATGGAGAGTAGGATGCTCCTGCATCAGATCACTTTTCAACATATTTTTTAGTTTGAAAATTATATGCAAAACACTAATTTTTATTGTTATGACCACACTTTTACTCTGCATGCACACATAAGTGGATCAAAGCCTACCCTCTTTTCATCCTTAAGATAGGGCATTAATCGTTATAGGTACAACCACAATTTTAATTCCAGGGATCATATCTTGAGTGGTAAAAAGAGGAATTAAATTCCTCATTAGGGTCCAATTATTGCCATGGACATGTTGGTCCCTTGTAGCTTGGATAAAAGGGTAGATGCCCCTAGGTGGAATGTCTCGACCCTAGTTGAGACATGAGTTACTTGTTACCTTTTGGCACTAGCCCAAGATTTATAGTGGAAATTAATTGGATCCTTGCTTGTTCGACTAAAATATTGTATTTCCACACATGTTGAACACTTTAATCAACCATTCACACAAACATATCACATACCATCACACTGATGTTTTATGTGGTTAAAACCCTTAGAGAGGGAAACAATCCACAATCCCGACCAAATAGCTACTTGAGGAGATATATTAATACAAAAGGAAAAATGTATTTACATATTATTTTCTCACAATTGATCATCAAGCAAATGACCCTCAATCTTCTTTTAATAGATATCACAAACCAATCGAGGGTTAAGCCATGAATTAATAGTCATTAAGATCAAGGTGAGGATGAAGCATCATATCATGTTATTTCTATAACATATCACGATCGTTAGATTACACATTAGACAAAGTATATATTAAGTAAATCCTAAGTGTCTAAATATCCTAACATCCCCCCTAAAGAACAACTTTGGATAGGATTGAAGGATTTAGAAAGGCAACACAATAAAAGAAGGAAGGAGATACTAGAGCCTACCACCCCCCTAAATGACAAATTTATGAACTCCTAATATAGATTGAAGTTTAGAAACTTCGCTTTTGTAAGAGACTTTGTGAAGATGTCTGCAACTTGATCATCTGTAGGGAAAAAGAGTAGTTCGAGAACGTGATATTGAGTAAGCTTTTGATGATGTGTATTTGTAGCTTAAAGTGTTTGTCGTGTTGATGTGGTACTCGATCTTTGGGGAGCTTGATGACACTTTGATTGTCACACCAAAGGGTAGTTGGATGTTATTGTTAGAACCTAAAATATGAAAGGATCTGTTGAAGCCATAGGGCTTCTTGAATTGCATTAACTTTGGCTTGATACTCTACTTTTTCTAAAGAAAGAACAAGAGCCTATTGTTTCTTACAAGCCCAAGGGACATGTTCAGAACCAAGACTGAAAACATAACATGCAATAGAATTCTGATCATCAAGGTCTCTTGCGGAATTAGAATTAGTTAAGCCAACCATCAGAGGAGTCCCCCTTGAATTGTATTGTATCCTAAAATGAACTGTACCTTAGATATATTGAAGTATAATTTTTGTTGTTTTCAAATTACTAACATGGGGTGTTTTCAAATAGTGGGAAATAAGACACACAACAAAGGAAATATCAGGATAGGTATGAGTTAAGTACAAAAGATTGTTAACTAACTAATGGTAGTGCATGTGGTAGAAAGTTTGACCACATATTGGAAGGGAGAAGGGGTTGGTTTATAATAATTCATGTGAAAGTAATGGAGAGGGTCAGAAGCATACTTATATTGAGAAATTTGGATAAGCTAAAGTAAAAGGAAGTTATTAATTTGGTGCAGCTGATCTGTCAAGTTCAAGGGGAGAAACCACAAATATAAGCATGTGTATAGGGGGAGCAACACTACATATCAGTTGAAGGAGAAAATAAAACATAGACAAGGGGGAGTATTTATTTGAAGACAATGGGCATATCAATGGTATCCATGAAAAACGATTAGAATATACAGACATGGGGAGTGCCTCTTTGTCATTGTTGTTAAAGGGGGGTAGTAAGATAATAAAACAAAAAGTGTAGGAGAAGATGAAATTCAAGGAGCATGAATATAAGGGGAGATACCTTAGCAAGTTACTGCAAAGGCATGAACGCACAGTCAAAGGGGTAGATTGTTGAAATTGTGTTTTACTAGGTTTCCATCACTGAAAGAGGGGGAGATTGTTGAGTAAGTGTTTCCATTTATGTCAAGGCATTTGAAGTGTGTGTCATTAATGCTAAGACAAGAGGAAAGTGAGATGTCTATAGGAAGTATTTGTAGTTTCTAGTATCATTATCTACATACATGGGAGTAGAATAATATATGATAGATACCAACTAATTCCTAACTACCTGAACAAATGCAATCCTACATGTTGGTTCATTCTTTGGATATATCAAGGCTTGTCTTACACTTTGAAAATCAACATAAACTACTCACCCACCAGAACAACAGTGGAAGGTTTCACTACCGGAATGCAACTACAAGAATGAAACACTTCGCTATAGGAAATACAGTAATAGTATAATGACTATCAAAACTCATCCCAACTAACGGAATTGTAGAATCCAAATACCAAAACTAAAGAAGGAAAAATTTGGTGACCAAATCATTGGTTGGATCATATTCTTGTGATGGGTCCACAAATTATTGATTAGATGTGAAATAGTCGGCTTATGACCATGTTTCTTCATGGGTCCACAAGTGCATTTGAGAGATCATTAAAGCCATGGAGAAAATTTATTGCAAGAAACACATACTTTCGATAATAGGCTAGGAACTGAGGGAACCACTGATTCATGTACTCTTGTGACTGCTGAAGTTGGAGACCACAACTACTAGAACTGCAGAGTGAACTACCAGAACCATTGATTCCTATAGTTCATGACCACCAGAATTGTAGATATCAACTACTGAAACTGTAGAGTGAACTACCGTATCTCCTGTAGGTAACAACAATTACCAAAACTGTAGAGTAAATTACCAGAATTCCTGTAGGTTGTGAAATCGGTTGAATAGGAAATTTTTTCTTGAAAATTATGAGGGTGTTAAATAAACATGACATGAAGATTATGTTTTAACAACATCTCTAGGATCAAGTCAACCTATGTTTGATTATCAACGATGTGATGCTCATGTTTCATGGTATATTACCCACTTTGTCAATAAATTGGTTATCCCAACCAATCTAAAATCCCCTTGATAAATATCATACAAGTTGGATCATCCATTTCAAAATCCCATTGATAAAATAGGTCGGCTCCACAAAACACAAAGATTAATAATATAAATACAAGTCAGTTGGATGTGTTGGAATCGATTTAATACTGAGAGGGGGGGGTGGGGGTGAATCAGTATTAGCGCAATTATTAACATATTTTTACCTTCTTTAACGGATTAAAATTTAGTTAACATTCATCATCAATTATGAATAAGTAAATAAACATTCACATGTACATACACCACATCATCAACACATGACACACATAATTATCACGTGGAAACCCAAACGAGACAAAACCATGGAATGCTTATTTATAGTATGAAATAATACATTCAAGGAAGCACCAACTTTTTGTGTTTACCATCACAAACTGGATGGAGGATCCAACCCCCTAAGTTTTCTCCGACACCAACTGGAAGGAGGCACCGACCCCCTGTCACTTTGTTTTGCAGGCACCAATTTGAAGGAAGCTGTGACACCCTGTCTCCTTGTTGTTTACAGGAACCAACCTAAAGGAAGCTCCAAATCGTTATCTCCTTGCTATTTTACAGGCACCAACTTGAAGGAAGCTCCAAATCCCTATATCCTTTCCCCATCCGACCACCCTAATGTCTAATATATTTTACCATCTTGCTGTCCTTCAAATATGCGCACTTCTTCAGGTCTTCTGATAATGATTCTGCTATGTGCAATTTTCGTATGTAGGCTACTTTTTTTTACTGCGCTACATACACCACTTGACTTCTCAATCTTATCATCTCACACTCCTACTGATGACTAATTGGATAGTGTGCTTTGTTGATGTTGCAGTTTGTGCTTTCTAGTTCGACGTTCTTCTTTACATGACTGCAAAGATCAACTGATATTGTGCTTTCTATTGATGATATGTTGTACTGAAATGAAGCACTAGTAACAGTGGTAATTGCAGAGCTTATGATGTGTTCGTTTTGAATAAGTGCTGCAGTTATTCAGACGATCTGTGACCTCCTGTGCATTAAATGATTTGTTCGTTCAATATACACAGTTGTCTCAGATCATCTGCATCATGATGCGCTTGTATGACTCTATTGTTGTTTCGTTGTTGCACATCATATGTTATCTTCAACTTAGCACACTTTCACTTTAGTTCATCTGCTTCAGCAAGAAATCCGGGAAATATATGATATCTATCGATTATGTCTTTGTGATTCTGTCTTTTCAACTTCTATTACTATCGACGTTCTAATTGTGATACAGTCCTTCAATATATCCAACACTTGTGCATTCTTCAATATTTTTTCCTTTCAATGTTTGTGCAATTGTCACAGACTTACGACATCATTCTGCGCACCATCAAATCTTTGTTCTAATGCATGTGTGAATCTGATGCTTTAGATTATTCTATTATGTCCAAATCTCCTTAATGCCACGAAAAAAAAACTGAAACTTGCAATCTTCTTGCTTCTACTTCCACTCGACACCTCTTTTGATATCCAACTTGCATATCTATTTATACATGTCCTGCACAGATTGTATGCTTGCAAGTTGGTCGTGGAATCCCTTCTTCCATGCTTCATGGATCGTGCATATTCCATGTGTCATCATATGCGCTATTGATGCGTCATCTATTATGTATCAAGTGCCCTTAGGATCCACAACTTAGTGGGACTTTGCACCTTGGTGGTGTACCATTGCGCTCTAGATGTACCATCGCATTATGGTATGTGCACAATCTTTTACATTGTCCATGATCTTTGTTGTTTCAATGATGTTTGTTGTACCATCCATTGTGGGAAATACGCCCTTCTGTTATTACCAACTTGAATAGTCTCCGCATTCTCTGACTTTTGCTTAGTGGGTTTGTGACCCATACTAATCATTTCATTTAGGTGATGAAATTTTGTTGTATTGAAACTTTACAAAAATTGCACACATGCCTACATTTCATTTGTGGGACTTTGACCTATGCCTTATTCCTGATGTGGGACTTGCACACTTGGTGTTCGTCGGCTGTGGTATTTTTCCATTGTGGTCTTCAACCGATCGTACCCATTTAGGAACTTGTGCATGTCTCACCACTTGAAGGCATCTTTTGATTTGCTGTGCTTGCACGCTTTCAAGATTGTTCGTCCATCTATTGTTCCTTTCCTCTAGTGCACTCCCAACTGTCAACCAAGTAACACATAGGATTGATAGCTTATTTGTCCCTCTGGTCCAATCATCTTCTTGGCAGTTTGGGCACTTGTACCATTGTCCAACCAACTCCTTTGCATTTGTTGTCATGATAGATTATGACTTGGTGGACTCAATGTATGCACAAGGAATTCATGATGTAGAGTACATTGCTTGTGGTCCTTCTTGAACTGTATCATCATGGAGTATCCTTTTTGATCCGGATTTATGTGGGAACGAAACAAAATATAGCATATACAGAATCATATACAGAGATATATTGCAAATAACACAGTGATACAGTAAACACATATTCTATTAAATAGCGGAAATAGAACAGACTGTAAAATACAATAGCTAGAATGGTGGTAGCTATCTCTGAGAAGAGATGTGGCCGCTATGCTCATTCGTGCCAAGATGAATACAAAGAGAGGCTAAAAGGGCCTATTTATCATAAGCATGAGGGAAAGAATCCAAAACATCGAAAAACCTAACCCTATAAGATGAACCGTCATAAAGTTTGCGGCCCCAAGGTGGTTAGTTGAACAGTTAACTTCTTGGGGTCATAACTTTTGCATACGATCTCCGTTTGGGGCGCTCGGTAGCCCGTTGGAAAGGTCTATCCTAGATTTACAACTTTCGACTAGACTCAACTGTATGCCATTAGAAACCATTTGGTCCCCCAAATCGCCAAAAAATGTTGTTTAGGGCCTCAAAATGGCTCTGGAAGTTCAGGACTTGAAAAACTGCTAAAAATAGTAATTTACCAAAATTGCTAGAAGACTGTTTTGAGCCAGTTGGAAGAGGTGGGCCGCCACCGATATCCACCTGGATCAATCCTCCCTCCTTAGGAAGCAATGGTCTCCATTGTGTTAAATCCCTTATCATATTTCGAGCTGTGTGTCGAGTTGAGCTCTTGGTGCGACATTTGTTGAAGTGGAAAGGTTGCCTTACTTTGACATCTTTAGAGGGTTGTAATTGTTGTTGATGGATGCGCTGGAGCTGTTCAACAGTTTTGGTTGTTGTGGTATCCTTGGTATGCACCAGTGTGGATGGTTTCTTTTTGGAGGAGCACCTTGAATGTGTGGCCTTGCACTGTAGAGGTACCCGAATAGGCGATGCTGCACTAACTTTGTGTTTTTCTTGTTTCTGCTGAGTAGAAGGATAATCTGTAGAGGTTGTGGATGTCTCTATGATCTAATGTTCACCTTTAGTGGCATTTGCGAATAGGGAAAATTTCCCAGTGTGGGAGATTATCTTCCTGCCCTGCTTGGTTGGGGTAGGTGAAACTGTCTCTGGTATCCGATAGAGTTGTCCTCCCAAAGTGACAATGACACTGCGAGGTCGGGATTCATATACAACATGACGCTTCCACATATATGGTTGTCCTAAGAGAACATCACATACTTCGAGTGGGGCCACATCACATAATACCTCATCTTTGAAGGGCTTGATGCCATATGGTAGGCAACATTGGTGACTGACACAGATCCTTCGTCCTTGGCTTAGCCATCCAATGGTGTATGGTTGTGGGTGTGGCGTTATTGGTAGCTCCAATCTCTTGATGACTTCTTCTGAGATTAGGTTCTTCTGGCTGCCGCTGTCCACAACAAAGTGTAGGAGAATTCCCTTCACCCACATTTGTGAGTGGAAAAGGCGCTCCTCTGCCTCCGATTCTTCAGGTTCCTCTGGTTGAATCTGTGTGGTGGCGACAACGGCATTGGGTTCTGCATCAATGATTTGCTTCCCTTTTCGCGCGGTTGTGAAATTAGGTTCCGAGTCAGAATCGGAATTGGGATCTGATTTTGAAGCTTTGATCTCAGCCACCAATGACTGTTTTGAGCGACATTCATTAGTGTTGTGCCAGGGGCTTTTGTGGAACTCGCACCACTTCCCGGTGTCCTTCTTTGTCTTTTCTTTACCCTTCTTCGCTTGTGGTTGGGACTGGTTGTCCTTTCCCTGCCCCATGTTCTGCGAGCTAGAGTTTCCCTTGCCCTGCTTCTGCGCAGGTCCGAAGTCATGCTTGTTCTTTTGCTGAAATTTCTGCTCAATTTTGACAGCATATCGATAGGCAGATCTGAGTGAAGAGATTTCCAGGAAATCCATCTCTGTTCGGATGTACCGATGTAGGCCACTGCGATATTTCAGTACTAGGTGCCGCTCGGAGTCCTTGATACCTAGCTTTGTGAGCAAGGTGTGAAATTTGTTGGTGTACTCCGACACCGTTTGGTCCCTCTCTTGATGCAGAATGGTCCATTTTGTGTACTGGTCATCATAGTTTCCAACAGGGTAATATTGTTCCTTGACGGCACCTATAAAAGAGGCCCAAGTGGGATTGGAATATTCAAACAATCCAGACTCGTCTGATGAGTTTTGCTCACAATAAGTTTCCCACCAATTTTTGACATGGGGGACGGCCTTGAGGAGTGCAAAGACGATCTTTTCCCTATCGAAAAAATTGTGGACAGAGAAATACCCTTCTAGTAGATTCAACCATTTATCTAGGGCATCAGCATCGATATGGCCTTCAAATAAAGGAATATCAAAACTAACTTGTACCTTGAAGGGAGTCGTATCTCCGAAATGGCTGCTCGTTGAGGGTGCATTTGCCGCTGTTGGCATGCGTCGAAGGATCTCGGTGAAATTATCCATCATCTTGTTCCTCTGTCGCGCGAGGGCTTCCTCGAGCAACAACTTGATAGGATATACTGCTCCGTCATCTCTCTTTTCTTCCGCCATGGGAGGCTGTTTGGGGCGGCGAGAGTGGTCTTCCCCAAGTGAAACTAGTTCGAGACCCAACTCTCTGTATCCTGACCTCGTCGGGGACATGCACCGAGAAACAATCAAAGAGCAGACCGCTCTGATACCACTGATCCGGATTTATGTGGGAACGAAACAAAAGATAGCATATACAGAGATATATTGCAAATAACACAGTGATATAGTAAACACATATTCTATTAAATAGCAGAAATATAATAGACTGTAAAATACAATAGCTAGAATGGTGGTAGCTATCTCTGAGAAGAGATGTGGCCGCTATGCTCATTCGTGCCAAGATGAATACAAAGAGAGGCCGAAAGGGCCTATTTATCATAAGCATGAGGGAAAGAATCCCAAACATCCAAAAAACTAACCCTAGAAGATGAACCGTCATAAAGTTTGCGGCCCCAAGGTGGTTAGTTGAACAGTCAACTTCTCGGGGTCATAACTTTTGCATACGATCTCCGTTTGGGGCGCTCGGTATCCCGTTGGAAAGGTCTATCCGAGATTTACAACTTTCGACTGGGCCCAAATGTTTGCCATTGGCAACCTTTTGGTCCCCCAAATCGCCAAAAAATGTTGTTTAGGGCCTCAAAATGGCTCTGGAAGTTCAGGACCCGAAAAACTGCTAAAAATAGTAATTTACCAAAATTGCCAGAAGACTGTTTTGAGCCAGTTGGAAGAGGTGGGCCGCCACCGATATCCACCTGGATCACTTTTGGATTTGTATGAAGTGTCATATTATGTACTTCTTCACATTGGCTCATGTATGACGTTCTCCTTGATATTTTACACCCGAATTCACCGCTTAGATATACTCCAAAGTTGCATACTTAGTGCATCCTTGATTCACATATTATCTTATAGATGAGATCCAAGATATTGGAAACATCTTTAGACATAATGGATGCAGTGACTGGATATACTTTTTCATACTAGAATCCATGTAAGTCCAGTCATCTTTCACATGTATGCTTCTTGTTCTCTTAAGATGTTCATGCTTTTGGATATACTCCAAAGTTGCATGTCTGTCACATTTACTTCTTGCACATATACTTCTGATGTTCATGCTTTCTTCATCATGCGCAGTAGACTTCCTCAAAGTGGCTTCTTCATATTTCTGCTGGATTGCCAATATACTTCCTAAAAGTGGCTTCTTCATATTTCTGCTGGACTGTCATCTTTAGTTGACATTAATCACAACCAATGCTAAAAATATCCTCCTTTGGCATTGATGTCAACACCTTATGAAGCTGTGCCTGCTTTTCTGGAGTTGTGTGCTTCATCTGTGTTATGGTCGCAGTGCTCCCCTTGAATTATTTGGGCCTTTTGGATGTTGTGTTCTTGTACGAATTCTACAACGAAACCTGCCATATCTACACAGATCATATATGTATGACATGTTGCAGTCCTCAAGACTTCATGTTCTTTCACATCTGCTTCATACTTTACAGTTTGAACCACTTCATGCATTTCTTCTTAGCTTCATGAGATTCATGCATTTCTCCTTAGCCTCATCAACTTCATGCATTTATCTGCCTTTTACATCAATGGAAAAGAGGTCCATTTTGCTTTGAGAATTTTTCTTTTGTGCTTTGTGCCTACTCTGTTCTAACTGTGGGATCACTCCCCTTGTCTTTCGTTTTTTCTGAAGTGGATGTTATACTGCACCTTCCATTCTGATTGCAATTTTTTTGTCACAACACATCATCATACTTTTCACTGTGATCTTATGTTCCCGTATCACCATTTTATTTCGCATTAGTTTTTGTTGTCTTCCATGCTTTCCTGCTACACAATGCATTCCTGTTAACTACTGATTTTGCATTATTTTTTGTACATCATACTGCTTCACCTTTTGTATTTATAGCACTGTCAACGAGCACTGTTGCATTTAATGTAGTCACATCCATTAATATATATGAAACATTTTCCATATAGCGAACATGACCCTAGTTCATATGGAAAAAGTGATGTGTCGCTTTTGTACTGGAACCTTTTGAGGAAACAATCTTTCTCACACGGTGCAATGAATTGAACTTCCACCTTTTTGTATTGTTTCCATAATCTCATCAAGTTCAACATTTATTTTTGGATACTCCACCATTCTTTCCATCTTGTGCGCCATTGAATGCTTTTCTCATTAATTAACTGCTTGCGTGTGAGCGTCCTTCAATTGCTTCTATAAGATCTCTGCGAGCAACGACTAGTTCATCGCTTCTTGCATCCTTGCTCTTTGTATTGCATTACTATCTGGTCCTTGTTTCTTGTTCTTCCTTTGATTTCAATGGCCTCCTTTCATCGTAGAGTGACCAATTCTCTCGAGAATGTGCAAAATGTCATTCAGTGTTAGCAGTTAGAATTCTCACTCTTGCGAATTGATATGGACATTTGGAAACATCCATGTAGAACAATCAAATCATCTACCAGCATCATCACTCTGAGTAGCTGAATCATTTGATTCGCAGAGTTGACAATCTGGAGTTTTAGTAGCAACAAATTTTGGATGAATTGTCTCAACTTCGACCTCATGCTGAACCGTCATCATCTACGACTCTGCAACTTCCTGCTCCTGAGCGTTCTTTCCATGTTCCAGTGGATTTGGAATTGTGTCTTGCAAACCGACCAAATTCTAACCTTGACCTTGATTTATGGCTATAGAATTCCCTGGCATTTTTCAAATTTTCTCTCTTGCGTTGTATATGCCAATCATGACTCCGACATGTAGCTCTGACTCATGCGATTTTTTAACCATGCCTCAATTTTGAGTATAATACAAAGATCTCTTTAGCGCAATTTCATTATGCAATATTCAGTTTCCTTTTCAAGAATGATAATTTGTTTGTAATAATGCAATTGATATCAATGAGTTGCTTCTAATTTGTTCTATAATATGTAAGATAGATGTATAACTTTGTATGTATGTGAAATTTTCTTTCCGCGACATAATGGACTAAGCACATTTCAACTTAAGACAGACTTATTTGATTGACTTCACACATTCTTAACCACACTCCTAACTAACATCCCTTGAATTTAATATGAATCATGTTTAATTCAAGGGGTTCCCATAGTCCTTACGGGACAAGCCAGAGAGGCAACAATTGCTTGCTGCTGCAGGATTATTTGCATCGTTTGCGCACTTCTGGGGAGATTTTCTGATCCAAGTTTTATGGTGCACTTTTCTATTTTGTTTCTGCTCCGGATATTTCCTACTGAAGTCTCTTTGAATGATATATCCTTTGCACAAATGTTCTTCATTTGGATTATTGACAGTACTTCGACAATACATAGCTTTATGTCCAAATCGATCGCATGCATAACATCTCATTGTTTAACAGTATTTTTCAATATGGCCGAACCGATTGCATCTTGCGCACTTCACTCTATTGATCCTTCATTAGTATCATATAGAAAATAATTATAACCAAAGGATTTGTTATACCTAAATTTTTAATCATGTTTTGAATGTTGTTTTCTATTGCAGTTCTTTCCTGGTGTCTTTACAATGCCTAGACCGGTTTTGTCTTATGGTGATCTCAGATCCTTCATAATCCTATCCAAAATTTATGTACTATCCTTTAGCTTGTTGTGCACTTCATCTTCAGATTATAAAATTGCGTATATTGGATCAATTCTAACTTGCTTCTTTCCCTTTCTCTCGGCTAGCTTCTATGTTAAGAGAAGTATCTCTTTGTCCTTTTCTTCGAGCGAATTAGAAATCTTTTTTATTTCTTGCGCCAATTCATTGTGTGAAGTTCTTAGTACATATTTTTCTTCCTTAGGAATTAAAATATTATCTTGTGCGTAATTCAATTGACCCTCATAACTGGTTATCTTCTCATGGATGTCTCCTTCAATAGATTGTCTGTCTCGCTCTTTACACTTTGACAGTTTTTCCTGTAAGAGCTTATTCTTATTCTTAGATTTCTTTAACTCGTCCAAGGAACTGATTAGTTCACCTTCCCAGTCAATGTATGCAGTGTCTTCATCATCTGAGTAATTGACCACTTTGACCTCTTCAATAGGTTTAGGAGGTGTGACTTGTTTTGAAGGTGTCTTGAATGATCCACTGAAGAAAAACTTATCGAGTGATCTTGGCTTGCTTTGTGCGACTGGATTAATTCTTGGGTTTTTATTCTTTTGTTCATCTTTACTTTCTTCCACTACATGCGCCATGAAGAGTACCTCTTTGAGTTCGTCATTGCAGTCACTTTATTCAGATATATTACTTCCTTCTTCGGTATACAGAATCTTCCTCTGTTTTGGAATTCTTCTTTTATTCTCAGGTATGTGTTGATAACGCACAATATTTCGATCATGTGCTCCAGATTCTTCATCACTGTCAGTATCTTCTTTCTTGTAAGGGAATTTTGAGGCATAATGACCTACTCATCCACATCTAAAACATTTAAAGGGTATCTTGTTCTTATACTTACCTCATCCTCTTTTCAACTTCTTGACAAAGTTTGATTCTTCATCATTTGAATCACTACAACAGTATTTGTCATGATCATGCTTGTCCCTTCCTGTGGCCTTGAAAGATGCTTCCTTTATGATGGGAGTTTCTTTTTCTGTTATCATGTCATATGCAGTAAGAATCCCCTAAAGTTCATCCTTTGTTAGTTCATCAAGATTGGCTCGATCTTCTAACACAAAAAAATTTGAGTTAAATATTTGGGGTAGAGTTCTTAATATATCTGTACCACTAATTATTCATCCAAGGTGACCCCAAGACTCTTGATAGCGCTGAATACCTCATCAACTCTTAAGAAGTACGGCGTAATGTTATCTTCATCTTTCATTCTCAAAGATTCAAACTGTCCAAAATAATTTTGAAGCTTTCTTTACCTTGTCATCTCCTGATATATGCCTCTGAGTTTGTCCCAAATTTCTTTTGTTGATGCACAGTGCATAACCTTGACAAATTCGTCACCTGTCAACCCACATAGTATAGCATTTTTGGCCCTAGTATTGCTTTCATATAGTCTCTGTTGCGTGGGATTGATAGGAACTACTACTAGGACGTCATAACCATCAACTATATATTTCCAAACTTCTGCACCTAAATATTGTAAATAGGCTAATTCCATACGTACCATCTAGAAAATAATGTTTGTGTCATTGAAACTTGGGTGCTCTATTTGTAGAGAGGCCTTCTTGTTTATTCATTTCTGCTTTCTGTGCAATGATCTATATTCCAGATGTTAATTTGTTACTGAAGACACCCGCTCTGATACCAATTGTTGGAATCGATTTAATACTGAGAGGGGGGGATGAATAAGTATTAGCGCAATTACTAGCAGATTTTCACCTTCTTTAACAAATTAAACTTTACTTAGCATTCACCATAAGTTATGCATCAGTAAATAAACATTCACATCTACGTACACCACATCATCAACACATAACACACATAATTTTCACGTGGAAACCCAAACGGGAGAAAACCACAAAATGCTTCTTTATAGTATGGAAGAATACATTCAAGGAAGCACCAACTTCTTGTGTTTAACAACACCAACTGGAATGAGGATCCAACTGCCTGATTTTTCTCTAGCACCAACTAGAAGGAGGCACCGACCCCCTGTCACTTTGTTTTGTAGGCACCAACCTGAAGGAAGATGTGACTCCCTGTCTCCTTGTTGTTTACAGGAACCAACCCGAAGGAAGCTCCAACTCCCTGTCTCCTTGCTATTTTACAGGTACCAACCTAAAGGAATCTCCAACTCCCTGTCTCCTTGCTATTTTACAGGAACCAACCTAAAGGAAGCTCCAACTCCCTATCTCCTTGCCCCGTTCAACCGCCCTGATGTCTGATATATTTTATTGTCTTGTTGTCCTTTAACTCCGCGCACTTCTTTAGGTCTTCTGATAATGATTCTATTGTGCGAAACTTATGTATGTAGACTATTTTCTGTTACTGCGATGCATACACCACTTGACTTCTCAATCATCTCATTTCACACTTCTACTGATGACTACTTGCATCATGTGCTTTGCTGATGTTGCATTCTGTGCTTTCTGGTTCAACGTTCTTCTTTATGTGACTACAAAGATCAATTGATACTGTGATTTCTATTGATGATATGTTGTACTAAAATGAAGCACCAGTAATAGTGGTAACTGCGCACCTTATGATGTGTTTGTTCTGAATAATTGCTACAGTTCTTAATACGATCTCTGTAAGTTTTAAACCTTAACAGTGTAGTAAAAACTCATACAGATTCTTAAGCATTAACAGAAAATACACAATGGCACACGCATAACACAGAGATTTTCACCTGGAAACCCTTAACCGGGAAAAAACCAGCAAAACTTAGAGCCACACAAATCCTTTCATTATATGTTTACCCAACCATTTACAATACAATATATGGTATTTCGTAACATCTAAAACCCTAATTTGTTTACCCGAAATTAGGTTACAACTCTAATCCCTTTACCGGGATTAGATAGAATACAATGGGCCGAAATCGCAAAAAAAGCAAAAAGCAACCCAAACATTTTTGTGTTCCACGTGGAATTCGGGGGCCTAACGGCCCCCTCCGTGTTGTTTCGGAACCTAACGGTACGAAACGAAGGGGTGGGGCCCTGGCGGGAAGGGGATCGTGGTGTATGCGCAGCCACCATGTGAAGAGATATAACACTCCCAACAATCTCCGACCTCCTATGCATTGAATGATTGGTCCGTTAAGTATAACGCACTTGTCTTATATCATTTGCATCATGATGAGCTTGTATGACTTTGGTGTTGTTTTGTTGTTGCACATCAAATGTTATCTTCAACTTCACACACTTTCACTTTAGTTCATCTGCATCAGCAAGACATCTGTGTAATATTTGATATGTATCGATTCTGTCTTTGTGCTTCTGTCTTTTCAAATTCTGTGACTATCAACTTGTTGATTGTGATACAATCCTTCAAAATATCCAACACTCCCACATTCTTTAGTATTTCTTCCTTTCAACGTTTGTGCAATTGTCACAGACTTATGAAATCATTATGTGCACCATCAAAACTTTGTTCTGTTGCATGTGCACATGCAACTCTTCGCTAGATCATTATATTATTTCTACGAGCCCCTTGATGCCCCGAAAAAACCAGAAACTTGCAGTCTTCTTGCTTCTACTTCCAATCCACACTTCTTTTGATCTCCATCCTGCATCTCTATTTATACATGTCCTGCACAGATTGTATGATTGTAAGTCGGTTGTGGCATCCCTTCTTACATACTTCACAGATCGTGCATATTCCACATCTCATCATATGAGCTATTGATGCATCATCTCTGATGTATCAAGTGCCCTTAGGATCCATAACTTAGTGGGAATTTTCACCTTGGTTGTGTACCATTGCACTCTAGATGTACCATTCCATTATGGTATGTGTGCAATCTTTCACCTTGTCCATGATATTTTTTGTTTCAATGATGTTTGTTGTACCATCCCTTGTGGGTAATGCGCTCTTGTGTTATTACCAACTTGCATAGTCTGCACATTCTTTGACTTCTGCTTAGTGGGTTTGTGACCCATACTCATCATTGCATTTGAGTGATGCGCTTTTGTTGTATTGAAACTTTATGGAAACTGCGCACATGACTACATTTCATTTGTGGGACTTTGACCTCTGCCTTATTCCTGCTTGTGGGACTTGCGCACTTGTTTTTCGTCGGCCGTGGTATTTTTCCATTGTGGTCTTCAACTGATCGTACCCATTTAGGAACTTGTGCACTTCTCACCAGTTGAAGGCATCTTCTGATTTGCTGTGCTTGCACACTTTCAATATTTTTCATCTATATTTTTTTTCCTTTCCTCCAATGCACTCCCAACTATCAACCAAGTAACACATAGGCTTGATAGTTTATTTGTCCCCCTGGTCCAATCATCTTCTTGGCAGTTTGGGCACTTGTACCATTTTCCAACCAACTCCTTTTTATTTGTTGTCATGATAGATTATGACTTGGTGGACTCAATGTCTACGCAATGACTTCATGATGTAGATTGCATTGCTTGTGTTCCTTCTTAAACTGTATCTTCATGGAGTATCCTTTTGGATTTGTATGAAGTGTCATCTTATGTACTTCTTCATATTGGCTCATGTATGATGTTCTCCTTGATATTTTATGCCTGAATGCACCTCTTAGCTATACTCCAAAGTTTCGTACTTAATGCATCCTTGATTCACATCTTATCTTATAGATGAGCTCCAAGATATTGTAAACATCTTCAGACATAATGGATGCAGTGATTGGATATACTTTTTCATACTGGCATCCATGTCAGTTCGGTCATCTTTCACATATATGCTTCTTGTCCTCTTCAGATGTTCATGCTTTTGGATATACTCCAAAGTTGCATATCTGTCACCTTTACTTCTTGCGCATATGCTTCTGATGTTCATGCTTTCTTCATCATGCACAATAAACTTTCTCAAAGTGGCTTCTTCATATTTCTGCTGGATTTCCAATAGACTTCCTCAAATTGGCTTCTTCATATTTTTGTTGGACTATTGTATCCACTTTGACTTGTGTTGATATCGATGACTCATACTGAATCAATAACATCCTCTTTGACATTGGATGATGGTCAAACACTTGACATCATTTTTATTTGACATCAATGACAACCAATGCTCAACAAGATGCATTTGAGATGGATATGGCAAGAAGACAAGTGTGTAGTTCCGAGGCACGAAGAGGGAAGTCAATAAAATATATGTTTAGAACTTGATTATCTTGGTTTCAATTTGTTTTATATTGCAAGAAACAAACTTAAGCACATTATAGACAACAAAACTATGATGAATGGTTGAGTGAAAGCCCCTTTTGCAGGCTAATAATTGGTTATCATCCAGGCTTTGATTCGATTTTGAAGATTGCGAACTAGTGGATTGTGCTAAGCTCTAATATCCTTCGTTGAAAAGGGGATAAATAATGAAGTCTGTAAATATTTTGAAGTAATGTTCTGAGGAGAAAAGCCTAAGTAGAGGTAGCATTGGTTATAGGAAGCTCTGTAGTGAAATATCTGAACTAGTGTGTGACAGGGTAATTTTTAGGGGCGAAATTTCGCCAATTGGCTATTTTTTGGGCATTTTTTCAAAAAAAAAAATCGTTATTTGGTCATTTTTACTCTCTAATATCGCCTATATTTACATAAAATATGTTTTTTAGTGTAATATTCGCCAAAATTTACAAATTTTGGTAGTAAATTGTATGTTTCATGTTTAATATTTGCCTACCTATCTATATATATGATTTTTTCGATCCAAAATAATTGCCTAGAATACTATACTTAGGTATAATATTAGAATCCTTAAAAAATACCCTGGTGTGTGAGGTTGATGCAATACTATGAGGAGTGCAAGAAGTGTAAATTTGGGGGATACAAATTATAGGGGTCTGATTTTTATTACAGAAACTACATGGAGTAGTGTTAACTGAACTACAAGAATTATTGTTATAGGAACTACATGAATTATTGTTACAGGAACTAGAGGAAGTAGTGTTATAGGAAATGAACAGAACATTTGTTACATGAATTGAAAGGCATTACAAGAATTAATGAAACATGGAACAAGACCCGACTAGAGTGAGAGATTGAATTACAGTGTGAACGGTATGCGATTTGGGAATCTTGCAATAAAGCTCTGAATGTGAAAGACAAAATATCGATGATTGTAATGAGATACACAGTTCTTTTGTGTAAATACAAAACAAAGAATCTCTATGTGCAAATGAAAAGATATTTTAAGGATAGTGTTTCCGCTACAGGATTGTTTGATACATTGTTTGAAGATAGCTTTTGAAGGGATACCATAATTGAAGCTCGTTACAAGAATTGAAGTTAGCTACCAGAACAAGGTTTTTGGTGTCACCATGATTGCCGATATCAATACATATTGTGAACTGAGAGCTAAGTCACATATGCACAAACAGAGAGTGAAATCAAAGCTTTTAAAGGACATATTGAAGGCCAAGAACATGACTAATTTGAAGAGGAATATACCATAACGTATATAGTTGATTAAGGATAGAAAGTAGGTGGGTTCCTATGCAATCTTGCTTGAGTTGGTTCTCAGGAAAGGTGATTGGTATCTCCAATAGGTTGATACTTGCAAACATTGTAACAATGGGTTGGTTCTATGCTGAGGGTGTTGTTTCCTCCTTGTAGTTGGTGCTTGTAAATCAGGGAGTTGGTGCCTCCTTCAAGTTTGTGATTGTAAATCAATGGGTTGATGCCTCCTTCAAGTTGGTGCTTGGAAATTAAGGGATTGGTGTCCCTCATAGGTTGAATCCTGTAAAGAATGTAATTCTTGTTTAATATAATAAAAATTTCCATGGTTTTATCCCTTATTGGGTTTCCACGTAAAATATATATGTATCGTGTCTTGATGTTAACTTATGCCAATATGATTTAGTATCTGATGATTCTTTAAAGTTGAAAATGTAAAAAATGATCAAATCTATCCAATACTATTTCATCCCCCTCTCAGTAATGGTGAATATTCCAACAAAGAGTAAGGTCTTACTTGGTTTGACAAAGGGTTAATTGTTGAGGGCTCAAAGGCCTTATCTTTTGATGGGTGTTGGGATGGTTGGAGTGTTGTCTCCCCAACTATTGTTTCTAATAGTGGAGTTGGTGACTAACAAATTCCAAGGTATGCTTGCACAATGGGTTGAGTTGGAAATTAATCATGTAAGTAGAGGTTATTTTCCTTAGTTTACATTCATTAAATGTTGCTAGACGTGCGAGCTATATGTTAATTGATTATTTATGTGTTAAATAAATCTTATTTTCCATAGACACATGATAAATTAGTTCTTTTTTTGTAAATGACTCAAATCATGTACTATTTAATTAAGCTTAATGCATGTTTAATAAATTGATCCCTTGCATTTGGTAACATAAAAGTAGGTTCCAATACTTGGGTCTTGAGGGCCACAACCATGCCTAAAGATAACCCTTGTTGTTGGGGTGGGTACACATTGAAAGCAATGAGATCCAAACAAATCTCCATGTATCTTGACACAAAATATATGAGATGGGTATGATCACAGCTACATTTATGCATAGAAATCCATGGTAGCTGTGAAGAAATATTATGGGTAGTGGATATTCAGTCCAAATCTACATATGGGAGCTGTCTCAACCATTTTTTCGTTCATGGCATGCCCAAAAAGAATGTAGGTTGTGTGATCCTATTTATGATGACTCATTGTTGATTTCAGGTGGTGCTAATGGGCTTGTCAATGTTTGGCACCTTATCAAAATTCTAGATATTGCAGAGGGCCTAACTAGGGAAGCATAGGTATTAAGTTTGTATAGTTGGGTTTCTCATGCATTGCTTGTGACTGGTCTTGCATCTAGTATTGGAGGGTGCAATGCAATTCTTGTTTCTTATTCATTCGATTTCATTGTCAATATGTGTAGCTTAGGTTTGGGAACCCACTTGAGAACCCTTAACATGCCCACTTCTATCAATTCTATTGTTTTTGATCCCTTTGAACATGCATTGTATGCTAGGGGAGCTGATGGGAGGATATATACTACCATCTTAAAATTATTCCTGGAGAAGTAATGGGATTGTGAATGTAGATGGGATAGTTGGATCATTATTTAATCATAGTGAGGAAATTACACCTTTGAATTTTAGTGGGGATGTATTCTCTTTGATTTCGGCATTTGAATATTGCACTACTTGCCAATGATGGTTTCAAGTGTAAACAATGGCTTAGTCCAAGGATAGGAAAAACTACAATTTCTATAGATGCAACATGTTATAGTATGGAAATTATTGGGCCATAGATAAGAGAGATGGGAGCGATGAAAGGAAATTTAGTTGTAGTGAATGACCATAGGTGGTGCATGTTAGATATGATTGATAAAGTGATATGTGTTTAATATGCTTGATAAAATGATATGCATTATATATGGGTTAGATATGCTTGATAACATCTTAGTCATTTTCTTGACAACTTTTATAATAAGCCACATGACATGGATTTTGGCTTGGTTACTTTGAGAGAAATGATTATAGAGTGTGTAAATGAAGGAGGATAACATTGACTCATAGGTATGTCTATGGATTTATCCAAATTGGTGCTCACTACTTATAGAACCCTATTTGGAATTTGATATTGTGTCTTACAATGAAATTAGAGGTACATCGATGGGGAGAAACTTTAGTTTAGTTTGCACATGTTTATTTCTTTGTCATCTTGAGGAAAAATTGAAAAAAAATATTTGATGTGTAACTTTTGTTTTTGCAAGAGGTACATCAATGATGCAATTGGAGTTTTGTCTGAGAAACAAGAACTTTAAGATTTTCTTTCACCAATACACAAGTCTTTATCTTAAAAAAATTATGAATGTTGTGTATGTATTGGGAATTTCTTTCTTCAAAGACAAGGTTTACATTCTAAAGGAATTTTTGCTAACATGTTTATTTTAGAATCCTTTGTTATTTTTTCATCATTTAATTCAATATATGATCTAGGATCTTAACTAAGAGAACAACATGTACAACATACCAAACGCAAGAGAGAAGAGACGCAAAGCATTTCACCGGGGAAAACCAATAAGGTGAAAAATCCTGCAACTTCCTCAGAGATAGAATAAGCACCAATACAAAGATCACAAAGATAAAACCAAAAAAGATAGATGTCTTCAGCAGCTACTCCTCCTCCACTTATGCACACGCCTCTCTCTCAACTATGCGAGTTGGATGAGTGAGTGAATGGATAAATAGATAGGTGCTCCTCTCTATTTATACTTTACCTTTACTTTCCTTTTACCCTAACTGGCCGACCTCCCTTAGGAGAGTCTAATAACACCAATTACCACTTGACACTGGGCCGAACCCACTAGGGGAGTCTAATAACCCATGAAAGACACAACTCCGGGTTCTAATGCCCCGTCATACATGGGAGGATGGACCTCAATGACTTTACATGACCCAAGTACAATAATGACTTCTCTGACCGGAGGAATAAACATCCCCGTCAGAGGTACAACAATAAAATACAAATACAATATAAAATATACAAGTTAATACATTCCGAAGTTACAAATACATAAACACTCCCTCTTAACTAGGAAGCTATTCTCTTGACACAAGCATCAATACATATAGGAACAAGTCTTCAAAGATAGAGCTGGATCATCAACACTGGATCACTGGAGCATCATCGTCATTGCTACTGTACTTGTCATCTCGATCACTGGTGCTATCTATCGATTCTTCTCGTCATAGAAAGTTCTACAGAGCCAACCATTTTTCATGCTGGATGTAGGCCTAGCCTCCATGTAGGTCTTCATCATCTCTGCGAGCGGGCCATCCAATGGAATCTAAGGGTTGATTATGTGCATCTTGAAAAACCTTGAAAGAGCATCTCAGGACTAATTACGTGCGATGCACAACCTGCAAGATCTCCCAGGGCGCTATTATATGCAAGCAGGCAAAACCTTGAAAGAGCATCCTAGGATTGATTACGTGCAAAGCACAACCTACAAGATCTCCCAGGGTGCTATTATATGCCACGGACAAAACATCAAAAAAGCATCCTAGGACTGATTACGTGCAAAGCACAACCTGCAAGATCTCCCAGGGAGCTATTATATGTCCCTCCAAGCAAAACCTCGAAAGAGCATCTGCCAGATCTCCCAAGGAGCTATTATATGCCATAGGAAAAAACTTGAGAGAGTATCTGCAAATCTCCTAGGGCGCTATTATATGCTATCACACAACCTAACAAGATATCCACGGCCATGACCTTGGAGCATCACCCAAATGCTCATCATCATACACGGTGCATCACTCGGATGCACATGATCATACAGAGCATCACCCAAATGCTCATCACACAACACTTACATCCACAGCCATGGGAGGACCCGCCTTCGACCATGCTTGGAAAGGCTCCTACATTTGTGTCCCATCACTTCCTCTTGGAAGTATCTTCGATCCGAATAACACCAAGCCTCTCTCTGAAGTACTCGAACATCACCTTAGCTAGTGGTTTGGTCAACACATCTGGAATCTGCTCGTCTGTCACAACATACAGGAGCTCCACTGCTCCTCTGTTCACCATATCCTTGATATAGTGATACTTGATCTCGATATGCTTCGACTTGTCATGGAACACCGGGTTCTCGGAAAACTTCACACAAATATGGTTGTCACAGAAGATACAAGTAGCATCCAACTGGAGATCAAATAAATCAGATAGTATCTTCCTAATCCATACTACCTCACAACTAGCCGAACAAGCTGCGACATACTCTACTTCGGCTATACTCAGTGCTACGCAGGGCTGCTTCCTGCTAAACCAAGATATCATCCCTAATCCCATACTGAAGCAACACCCCGAAGTGCTCTTCCTATTTGTAGCACTGCCTGCCCAATCTGAATCAACATAACCCTCCATGTTAATCTTTTGATTCGCATCATACTTGAGCCCATAATCAACCGTACCCTTCAGGTACCTCAGAATATTCTTTACAACAATTAGGTGAACATGTCTAGGATCCGTCAAGAACTGGCTCAAGGTGTTCACTGCAAAGCAAATATCTGGTCTTTTGTTCGTTAGGTACATCAAGGACCCAATCATCTAACGAAACATCGTGGCATCAACCGACTCTGATGAAGCATCACTCAATAGCTTCAGGTTCGATGCCATAGGTGTGGCCATGGCCTTGTAGTCCATCTTCTTGAATCGCTTCAGGATCTCTACTGCATACTTCCCTTGTCCAATGAAGATTCCATCTGCACTCTGCCACACCTCCATACCTAGAAAGTAATGCATCTTACCCAAGTCCTTCATATCGAACTCGAAAACAAGCGTCCTCTTCGTATCAACAATCAACCCAATCTCACCTACCTCAAATAGGTCATCTACATACAATAGAAGTATCACTGGATTTCCTTCCTCAACCTTGTAGTAAAGGTTGGAATCCGCTTTACTCTTGGTAAAGCCCAAACTAGTCAGGAAGCTGTCAATCCTTCCGTACCATGTCCTGGGTGCTTGTTTCAAACTGTACAAGGCTATCTTTAATTTGCACACATGTGACTCCTTGTCATGTGTCTCAAATACGAGTGGCTTATCCACATACACTTCCTCTTCGACTACACCATTCAAGAAAGTTGTCTTGACATCCATCTGGTGTATCTTCCACTTCATTACTGCAGCCAAAGCAAGTACTGTCCTGGTGGAAGTGTATCTAGATATAGGTGCAAAATTTTCTTCATAATCTATCCCTTCTTTATGGGAGAATCCACGAGCCACAAACCTTGGCTTGTATTTCTCTATGCTACCATCTGCAACATACTTGATCTTGCAGATACATTTGGAAGTCACAACATACTTCCCTACTGGTCTCAGGACCACATCCCAGACATCATTCTTCAAGATCGACTGGTACTCCTCGATCATGGAATCCTTCCATTACTGCATCCCGGATCCTGGGAACTTAAGATTCTTCAATATCTTCAATAGGTAGTTTTCTTGAACTTCGTTGTTGGAAAAAATGTCGTTGTCCTTCTTTTGTAGGTGATTGTACACGATCTTTCCTACAAGTCAAATTCAATTGCATGATTAGAAACATCTCATAGTTTTCAGAACAAAATCTTACACATAAGGACATATGTCATATAGTCATGCAATTATCTTAGCCAATGCTTCAATACAACATTCATCCATATCCCGTATTCATACGGTAACTTTCTAGATGCCTTCCATCTCTACCAGAACATTGTTAAGAGTGTGCACTACTCCAACATGTCAACAAAGAGGTTTCATTCTAGATAAGTAGCAATAGAATGTTGTACAGTACCATAGGCCACTTACCCATTACTTGCATATTAGTAGTATCTTGTTCATTAATGCAAATTTTCTAAAATGCATAATATACATCCTAAATCTAGGAACATAAGTATGTACATGACTGAACAACATCATTTAAGTAATCATATATACAGGAAATAAAAATTCAAATACTTATCTTTGTTTGGTTGTTGGGTGGACTCCCTCTCAATCTTTGATTCTTTGCAGGAACTATTGGATTCTCTGATAGTGTGCACCTTAACCAATGCTGAAAATGGATGAGAGGTTCTTCCATAGATTATTTTTCTTCCAGAGTCCAAATCTGCAGTAGCTTCTTCTTCATTACAATACATATTCTTAATCACTTGAAGAATCTTCATTGTCTTATCTGGTTCTCTTCCTTGGAGGTTCATCATCCTCTGCAGTGTGAGCATGGTGTCTTTTCTTGTTGTTCTTCTTCTTGTGGGAGCTACTTTTGTTCCTGGGACAATCTCTGGAATAGTGTCCCTTCTCATCACAAGTATAACATTGATGTGAGAAGGATCTTTCTTGGATCCTCCAAGGTTCTCCCTCTGATTCTGGTGGTGGTGTTTACCCTTCTTGTGATGAGGATGCTCCCTCTTATTGTTATTATTCCTGGTGTGTGCTGTGAGAGCTTGGTATTCATTATCCATCATTTATTCTCGAGCTACAAGTCTAGCTTCTTCTTATGAGCATTCATCCCACAGTCTACTAAAAGAAATCAATTTCTTTCGTGCACAAATTCCTTGGATGAAGGAGTCCCATGATCTAGGTAGGCCATTCAAAGTGGTCATCACAATTTATCCATTCTCCACTACTTCATCCACAGCTTCAATTGTTTCTTTGATTTGAGAGACTCTAGCAAAGTAGGATTGGATGGTCTCTCCATTCTGGATCTTCACACTCTTCAATTGGTTCCGCATTGTCATCTTCTGATTTATATTCTTTCCTTCAAACAACTTGGTCAAGGAATCAAACATCTCCTTGGGTGTCTTTAGAGAAGACACATGTGGTATGAGATGTTCTTTGATAGAGTCTGCAATAATCTTCTTTGCCTTGACCAATTTCTTCTTATGTAAGCCCTTAGCCTCATCCCCCTCTGGAACTGGAACCTCTTCACTTATGTAGGTGTCCAATTCATTCTCTTCTAGGATTAACCCAATCCTATACTTCCATGCTCGGAAGTTATCAGCCCCTTCAAGATTATCCTCAAGCTTGGTGTGGTGAGACATCTTAATGAGAAACTCAAATGGAAATAAAATATTTAGGTCTTACCACTTGATTTGTTGAATCTGGATCTGGAGTTGGCTAGGGTTTGACAGAGAAGCCCTAAAAATACAAACTTGGAATTTCAAACTTTTGTCTGGATAGGGAGATGCAATTGATTGAGGCAAGCAAGCTGGTGTGCTAATATTTTGAAAACTCCAAAAATTGACACTCCAAAAATGACCTACGAATTTCGGATCTGCAACTTCTGTCAAATTCTGGTTTTCTGGTTTTTCTGGTCCAAAACCTGGACTAGGGTTTGGTAGATCTTGGGGTTCTACCCAACCAAAAACTTCGATATTGGTCTCTAAATTTTGATTTTGTTGAGGAGATCAATCCTTTGTTGAGATCAATCCAAAATTCCACTTCTATCAAAATCCCTAATTTCCTACAGCAGTGACAAGCCAAAAATGAAGATGCTCCGAATCCAATTCTGTTTTGACAGAAATATATGCCATATTGTTTCTGGTGCATATCTGAAATTTTGGATCCTCAGGGTATGAAACTTCGGCCTATGGTAGAATGACCTGTCATCTTTCCAACCCCACATATTTGAGCTCCAATGGATTCTCCATGAGATAGATATGCTAAGTGTTGCAACATGACTTGTTTATGGGATGAAACAACATAATGAACTTGTATGGAGTGCCACATGTCACTGTTTCAACTTTGGCCTCTAAAAATCGGACCTGTGAAACTAAAGTCTATGCCCTAACTGTCACGTTTTACAGAATTCCATTTGGAGATTCCTATCCCGAGATATGACCTTTGTTCCTACGTGACCTGTTTATGGATGCATTCTGGAAGAGGCAAAAACCCTAACTTGGACAAATCATATCTCACAAAGTACAATGAATCCGAGGATGAAATTTTTACATAGGGTACATCCGTGTATGATATTTGACCTATAAAAAATTCAGATCCCGAACCTTTGCCAAAACGGATTGATAGCGAAAGTTCCACTATGATTAGTTTTTACTAAACCAAGCCCTAGCTTCCAATTTGTCGCAAGTGCAACAAGTGCCGTAAATGTCATACGATGCCTTCCTTCATGATAGCTTTGATACCATGTTATTTTTTCATCATTTAATTCAATATATGATCTAGTATCTTAATTGAGAGAACAACATGTACAACATATCAAACACAAGAGACAAGACACACAAAGCATTTCACCGGGGAAAACCAAGAAGGTGAAAAACCCCGCAACTTCCTCAGAGATAGAATAAGCATCAATACAAATATCAAACCCCAAAAGATAGATGTCTTTAATAGCTACTCCTCCTCCACTTGTGTGCACTCCTCTCTCTCAACTATGCGAGTTGGATGAGTGAGTAAATGGATAAATACAAAGGTGCTCCTCTCTATTTATACTTTACCTTTACTTTCCTTTTACCCTAAATGGGACGACCTCCCTTAGGAGAGTCTAATAAACCATTACCACTTGACATTGGGATGACCCCACTAGGGGAGCCTAATAACCCATGAAAGACACAACTTCGTGGTCTAATGCCCCATCATACATGGGAGGATGGACCTCAATGACTTTACATGACCCAAGTACAATAAGGACTTCTCCGACCGGAGGAATAAACATCTCTGTCAGAGGTACAACAATAAAATACAAATACAATATAAAATATACAAGTGAATACATTCTGAAGTTACAAATACATCAACATCCTTCGAGTGCTTATCAATACATTTTATTCACTTCTTGGCACCTCCATCATCAAAATAAAACATTAATCATCAATGATTTCTACAGATTCTTAGTGAGCGAAAATGACTCGAAAGGATTTATCATGCAAAGGAATTCATTTTACCATAACCTTGGAGTGATGAAGTGTGTAGTGGTTGTGATTCTACGATGGGGAATTTTAGACCAACTCTGAACTTATGCCATTCAAATATTTTTGAGATAAATAAATTAAGGTTGTTATGGATTTACCAATTTACATGCAATATTTGACTAAATTGTTTTAAGTTGTTGAAGTCAACAAAATGGTCAACGATGATGAGTTGCAAGGGAGGGAAATTCATAAAAGATCAGAAGTCTTGATTATTTTCCAATAGAAGCTATTGAGGGGGAGAAAAAATTAAAAGCCTCACTAATCAAATAAAAGGATGAAATTAGATGTTAATTTATAAATTTTGAACTTTAAGGTCGCCTTATTATATTTGTGTCCTTGTTTTGAGACTCTAGTAAATGTGGTTCATCTTCATATTTATCGCAGGTTAAAATTATGCTTTAATGATATAAGTTATTTTATCATCTAGCATGAGTTTCTTGATTGATTTGGGTATGCCGACTTACTTTTATACTCCCCCCCTCTCTGTCAAATGGATAGATCAAATATTGAATTCCCTAGATGATGAGCAATTTAGTGGTGGAATTTCATCAGGAGTTGAATAGTTCATATTTGTTATAAATTTCTTTATATATTGTTCCTTTTATGCATCCGTCATTAGAGTGGAATGGGTATCGAAGTAATCCCGATGAATATAGAGGAAAGAATCTAACTTGTCCCCGCTAAGAGTTCTATCAAATTTTGGGACAATTAGCTTGGAGAAATATTGTGTGTCTAAGGTTTTGGTTGGTTTGTGGCTATGAATACAGAGGAAATAATCCAACTTGTCCCTGCTAAGAATTTTATCAAATTTTGGGACAAATAGCTTGGAGAAATATTGTGTGGCTAAGGTTGTGGTTTTTCTTGCAAGGTCTATCATTGTGTGGTAATTAGTTGTTGGAACTCTATCATCAAGTCCTTCATTATTTTGTCCTGAAACACATTTTTTTGTTGTAATCGAACAATAAATTGTTCCATCAATATTTGGCTTTCTTGATATTGTTTCTCCCACATTTTCTCTTCTATGAGAAAAATAATACCAGCCTTGGGAGCTATCTGAATCTATAGAGCTAGAGAGATGCAATGGTGACATGCAATTTTATGTTGATTTAGGTGAAAAAATAGTAGCACTCCAAGTAGGAATTGCAAACAAATCCCGGGTGTTATCATGGATTAAATCTGCACTACGACAATTTTTATATGTAGTAAACATTCTTTCCCAAATATTTTAATGATGTTGGCTATGGGAAATCATGATACCAACTAGATACTAATAGATGGAGACTACTACTATGGGAAAATTGAAGAAAACATAAGAGAATGAAAAATAAGTAAAGAGAAGTTCAAGCATGAGAGTTAACTATGTGTGGCTGACCTCAAAATAGGAAAAAGGAGTATCAATACATTGTGAATCAATTGAACAACTCAGAGGTGAGAGTACAATGACAATTCTTGATAGGAGAGATACCTAGGGTATCATAAATGCATAAGCATTTTATTTTAATTTAAAACTGCACCATATATTTTGTAAACGACATACTTTTATGAAAACTAAACGATGTAGCTATGGGTAGTCTGTAAGGGTGTAAAAATAAAAATATGAGGGGATAAGATCAATTGAATGCAATCCTTGAATCATGTTTATGCTAAAATGTTAACAAGTTTCAAGGCATGTTATTGGAAAATTATTGTCTATAGACCCTAAAATAGTTTGAAAAATGGAAGCCTTGATTCTTTTTTGGTCAGTGGGTCACAATTCTAAGTCAAAATGCGATTGAGACATAGTATATAATGATATCATTTCATTTAGGTGTTATTGGTTAACATATTAAAAAAAGGGAATTCAAACAAAATTCCATTCACATAGAAAGATATTTCACTACTAAAATTTAGGACTTTTTGCAATGTGTCACATCTGTGAGATTTTTTATATCTTTATATTACTCTGATTGATATTTCCTTTTACATCTATGTTACACCGAGTGTTAATTACTCCTTGTGGTAGGTACATCATGTTATTTGTTGCAAGAAGTGTTAATTATTTCTTATGGTAGGTACATCATGTTACAAGAAGTGTTAATTATTCCTTGTGGCACATCATGCTACATGAAGTGTTAATTATTCTTTAAATCCTTCGTGGGACATATATTTAGGATGTATACAAAAACATTCAATAAGCACCCTGCAACAATGCATTTATTGATGTTGTTGTGGGAATATCAATCGTTGGATTAGATCTAATGGTCAATCCAATGGTTGATAACCTCGTAGTCGTAGCAATAAATGCACAGCTGCAGGGTGCATATTCCCCCCATATAAAGCTGTATGTAGAACTTCAAAACAAAATTCATTTTTTCAATTTTCCTCATTCAACATCCAATGGTCCATTTCAACAATGGTACAATTCTTCTTCTCAACAATTCCATTTTGCAGAGTGTAAGGAACCATGAATGTTGCAGAAATTCATCAACTCAATTGGTTTGTGCTTTCCACCATTTTTATAATTTAATACTTGATTTTGTTAAATCTTCTTCTCAAGCATGGTCATGAATGTATAGAATACAATAAATACCTCTACCTTAAATTTTGAAAATAAACCCATGTTTTTGTTGAAAAATCATGAAGTAAAAATGAGAAAGTACCTTGAACCATTCATTGAAGGCATCTTCATTGGTCCACACATGTTAGAATGGACCAAATCTAATGGTTTTCTTTCTTTCCATCTTGAATCTTTGGGAAAACTATCTCTATGTTGTTTTCCCATTACACAAGGTTCACAAACTCCGTGATGTTCTTTGACTTGGGGACAATTGAATACCAAGTTCATCCTTTTCATAGAAACAAGGGATTGGACATTAATGTGCCAAATTATTTGATACCATGGCTTGGTGATTGAGTTATTTTCATCTTGGCAGGATTGGGAATTAGAAATTAGAAATTTGTGTAGTCCCCCCTCTTGTATACCTTTGGAAACAATACTATTATGGTTCCTTGTATCTTTGATTATGCATCGAATCTAACCATCAAATTCAACTTTCAATAATTTCGTAGCTGTTTGGATTATATAGTAGGCTCTTTTTCATCCCTGACACATACCGAACACATGAAGTTTCTTTCTTAGGATCCAACCCTAACTTGCCTTACTCTAGGAATCAATCATACATATTATAAGGCTATAACATTGTAATAAGGCCGAATAATTTAGTGTTCAACAATCTATGTAAAAAAGGTCTCTTCATTAATTAAGACCCATTAGGAAATTATATTTTGACCATGTCAAGCAGTTAGGGTTTTGGATATTTGAAGCCTTAAAGAAGATTCAAGGCTATGAATTTTTTTGCGAAGAATATTGTAATGGAACTCTGCTCAAGTGAAAGGTCACCCTACCATAAGGGGTCCGTGAACAATGAACAATGTTCCTATAATAACCAAGTTTTTTTTGTTCCTGCCATATTATGCTATTATTGTCTCATATTATTGGTTTTGTGTTGCTTATTTATGGTTTATTGCATGCTAATATTTCTATATACTATGCCATTCTCAATTTACAAGGGTAAGGAACACCACAAGTGGTATCAATGTTAGGTTTATAAGAAAACACACCTTTGAGAAGTGATATATTTTTCTTAGGTTAGAGACATGTTCCAATGTTTGAAAATAACCGTAGAGATTTTTCGTTCAACAAATAAACCTGTGGTTGGGGAGCAATACACAGAATGAATAAAATTTGTACTTAGTCATGTTGCACCCTATGACCACTTGGTTTTTATAGCAACATTGAGAACAACACTTTGGAAGACACTTGCATGACTAGGTAGTTGGGTACTCTTGGGTGCCTAGGTATTCAAGTACTCTTGTGTGCTTGGGTAGTTGAGCCGCCTTGGATAGTTCCATGGGATATTGGGTTGAGTACTATTGTTGGACCCTATATTTATATAAGAGAGTTATAGTGCATTACAATCCTTTGACTTCAGAACCTTGGAAAACATGGAAACCCTTCTCTATGCAACATGTTTGTGATATTTCTTCATTTTGTCTTAGAAACAAACAAATTTAGTGGGGGAGGTTGCATGAAATTCCTACATCTTTAAATCTAACAAGAATTTGGCAATTCTGTCAATGTAGTAATAAGAAATTGGCAATTCTATTTGAAGGATCCAAAAATAATTTATTTGTGACCTACCTCATTGGAATCCTTGCATCACGTTGATCATTTTGATATATATTTCTCAAATCATTTTTCAGGATTCCCATAAAGCCTTATTTGTGACCTACCTCCATAGGCTCCTTGCTTCATACTGATAGTTTTGATATATATCTACGAAAACCCTATTTTGGTAGACCATACCCCTCTCCTTTTGCACTTCCTACTTTTATGCTCCCATGGTATACACCCAACACCAAGCCAACATTGAGAATACAAAACAAAATCCCCCCCAACCCAATCTGAAACCTTCCGCTCAACCTCTGTGTTGGTACAAATAAATGTCCATCTTCAAAACATGAATTCCATCAAATAAATAAATATCAAGCAGGGTGAGTCTTTCTTTTAAAGGTTTTCTATGAAGTCTATGCAGGTTTCAAATCTTAATTCATGTTATACCTCAAAGTTACACTTCGAGCCATAGTGTCGCATCTTTGTACCATGTGACCTAGCGAAATTTCTCCCTAATAACCGTCACACATTATTGGTTCCCTCCTTGGTCTCATTTGGACACCCAGGAGAAAAATCCATTTACTGAATGCCGAGACATGACTTTATCTGCCACGTGTCACAACAAATGACCCTATCTGCATAGATTTTCGTGTTTTGCACATCTGCTAGGTAGCAAAAATTAGGGTTTCCATGTTTTTCACTTTCCCTGCGGTGCGAAAATCAAGATGATTTTCGCGTTATGCTAAGACCTAGGGGTGTGAAAATCCTTTTTTTGCCTTTTGCCATGGATCATGGATCTCATTCTTCGAGATATTTTCTTGGGATTATCAGTCCTGATTCGATCCCAACCCCCTCTCCCTGTTTAGTTTGGCAGATCCACTAAACATTCATTAGAATCACCTTACTCTCCTTATGGTTAACCCTTCCAAGCACTATAAAGGAGAGGCCTTCCATGAGCCAAGGGGGGACTACTTGGGGCATCCAACCTATGATCTTGAGACTTTTGCAGAGATAGCTAGAGGAGAAACTTGGAGCTGAAAGTTGGCTTGGACATCAAGCAACCATTGTAAGCATTCTCAAGTTTCCAATAAAGATAACTTGTCTTGTTTCCCAATTTGTGCATGTTGATTATGATTCAATTACATGATTTGTATCTAGCTAGATTTAGATTCTAACTTGTAATTCAAGGTACTTGGAGAATCGTATATGCTTGTATCTTGTATGATCTTAATAGGTTCATAGCAAGGACTTCGAGATCTGGACTACAAGAGGGACAAACATCATAGTGAAAGGTTAGTCATTTTCTCTCAATACTGAAATCTTGAATTGCTTGTTTGATCTAGGATTCAAGGTAGCATTTGTTTTACTTTTGTCTTAGATTAGAGTTAGTCTATCCTGCTTTAACCTAAGAGGGCTTCTTTCTATTTGTAGGAAGAAATCTCTACAACAAAAACTCGTGACTCCGCTGGGGATTCTTTCCCTGATTTCACCTTTGATTGCTTGTTTGGATCATCCAATCCCCTTTTAGGTGTTGTTTCACATCACCTTAGATCCTCTTTAGTCATCATTGAGGACTATCTTGAACCCAACGATTCATCCTTGCTCGGATATAGGCATTAATTTTCGCTACCCAAAACACCTTACAGAGCGAAAATTCCACATTTTCGCACCCCTATAGTGTCCTAGAACGCGAAAATTTCCACTTTTTTCGCTTTGTGTTGGTCTGTACAGGGGCGAAAATCCTCTGCTTTTTAGATTTTGGGAGGTTTTTTGCTAGGGTTTTCCTTGGTCTGTTGGTTCACGGTTATTTGACTCACCTCTTGCTATCTGTTAGGAGTTGTAAGTGCTCTTGCACCCATAGTTTGAGTGCATGTTTGTTTTCATTTTTTGGAATTTTTTGCATTAGATTTGATTAAAATAAACATTAAAATTGATTTTTTTTTTTGGTTTGGAGTGATTGGCTTGTTTTAAAAGACTTGAAAAGTGAGGTATATCCATGTTTTTTAAAGCCTCTTTTCCTTGGGTTGTGCATCTTGTTTCCCTTACATGCTGAGCTATATAATAATTGTTGGGAAATATGATTCCTTGTTTCCACTTTAGTTCAAAGAGAAGCTCGATTTTGTCACTCTTTTGATATATTCATGAAATTGGAAAACATAAGTATTCTTTTTGCTTTAATTTGATAATTTGACATTCTTGGTCTTACATTCATAAGAAGAAGAAAGGCTTGTTTCATATTTCTATGCATTTGAGTTAGACAAGATTATTAGGTTCTTTTCTTTGTCTTGCATTTGATTGGAAACGTTTGTGGAATCCTTCTTTCCATAGCTTAGATGTGTCTTTTTTGAGTGTAAAGAGATAGGAAATGGATTATAATTTTTGCATTGGTTACCAATAGAAAGATCTCTTTTTGTCACTTTAGTATAGTTTGGGTATGGTTTACATGATTGGTTATCATCCATTAAAAAGCTAAAATTGCATTTGAATTGGGTTGTACATATTGGGAACAAAAATAATTCTTCCTTACTTTAGCTAGAAGTTCATTGAAGGAAAAAGAGTTGCGTAATTCATCCATAGTTGCATGGTTTGAGTCAAGTCTACACACCATCTAGCTGCACTTCCATTTACCTGATTGAGTAAGACAACAAGCCACTAAAATTTATCTCCCTAACTCAACACATCTTAAACTCACTTGAGAATATAAAATAATCTATTAGTTAGATAGGACACTGGGGATAGGAATCCAAAAAATTTCCCCTTGTCACTTTTCATCTGAAACATAGTTGTTTTCCTCTAGGGTACTAAAATACTCTATTACTTATTGACACGGTCATCGACCGATTTGTTGAGAGGGCCTCCTGTTCCACGGGGGTAAGCAGCGAGGACATGTTCTGGATGAACTTTGTGGAATACTGCACTCCACTTAGCGCTTAAAGACATCTATCCATTGTCTTCCTTGTATTTTTCATATAGGTGATACAAGGGCTCAAAGGCAGAAGCTCCAGTTAACCTTCTCGGACGTGTCATGAACAAGGTAGCTTAGTGGATTTTCTTCTAGGGCTCTTTTTCCCAGGATCCCTTTTGGTAGGGGGATATACTTCCACTTTGGTCTCTCATTTCGTATTGTTCGACTTGGATTTCATCACCTTGCGAAGTATACGATTTGTTGAGGTTTCCTGATCCTAGTTAGGAAGTTGGCCTGCAATTTCATCTTTAGAGGGTATTTTTTATTTCTAGTGTTGTTTGTTGGCTTTCTGGCCTCTTTGTTATAGCTCTCTTACTGTGGCATCGATTACAGTAAAGTTTTTTGAGCTTGTTTTTTTGGCCTGTGTGCCTCTTTTTCTTCTAGCTTCCCTTTTGCATGCACGGTTGCCTGAGGGTTTTTGAGTTCTTTTTAGCAAGAATATGTCCACATCACTTAGTCTTGTTCCATGGAGAATCCATCTCCATGCACCCAAAATCCTTCCGGGACTACCAATCAAGAGACCCCTTTTCAAGGGGTACCTTTTGTCTTTCCTCCAGTTGGAGATATTGGTCCTCCCTTTATTGCCACTTTAAATATTCCTGGATTAACCATAGGATTACCGGTGTGGTTATTTAATCTGGTGATTCTAGTTGTACCCAATGCTTCAAATGTTAACTCTCCATCACGAGAGCATCAATCCCAAACCGATCCTTCCCCTTCTTCATCGGATGCATCTTCTTTAGTTCCTTCTTCCACGCTTGATCAAAGAAATAGTATTAGTAATCAGGAGGATAAGAAGAAGAAGAAAAGGAATATTAAGAAGAAGAAGGATAAGAAAGAGACCAAGCATCAACCATATGCCTCCAATGGCACTCATTCTATTCAAACACCTCGTAGACCCAAGTTCCCTTGCAAGCTTTGCAAGGGTGATCACCTTCTCAAGGATTGTCCTGGTCTTTCCAAAGTGTTAGAAGAGTGGTATAAATCCTCCAAACCACCTATATCGTCAGCCTCTGGACATCATACTGATGATACCCCATCAACCAGTGACTCTATGGTTAAGGTTCAGAAAGCTAAAGTTAAGAACCCTTGTTTGTTATGCAAGGGCATGCACCTTACTTACCTTTGTCCATGCATGGATGAAGCTTCCCAATTGTTGGAAGAGATTACTATATATTGACCCCCCCATTGGTTGGTGAAATGGTTGATCCAGCCCCATCCTCGGTCGATCCCACTCTTTCTTCAAAGAGTGAAGTTGAAGTGGTTGAGTCGATATCACCTCCACTCGATCCCTCTCTTTTATTGGAGAATTCCCAGATTGAAGCAGTCACCATGACACAATCTTCGTCTCATACTACGTTTCCAGTGGAGAGTGAATCGAAACCCGCTGATGTTTTCCTAGTCAATTCAGATTGCACTAGGCAAGGGGGCATTTTTTCCATTTCGACGGATCCCCCTCCAAGTACCGAGGTCATTTCCTTTGATTGGAATGATATAATATAATATTGTCTTCCTTTGAGTGTTCCTTTCCAGATATCTATAGAAGTTACTAGTAGGAATGTACTTCGCACTATTATTGATGAAGGATATTTTGTTAGTATTTTATCCTCAACTGCTTGGAAAGCTATAGGTTCTCCTCAGCTTATGCCAGTCACTGACCAGACATTGGATTTCAATAGAAGGCCTACTGGACCTTTAGGGATCCTTCCTCAGTTACCTATCACCTTAGGAGGTAAAACTGTCTGTATTGATGTTATGGTAGTCGAAGGTCCCTTAGATTTTAATCTACTCCTTGGACGTGATTATGTCGATGCTATGAAAGCTGTAGTGTCCACACTATTTCGAGTGATGTATTTTCCTCATCATGGGAATATGGTGACCATTGATCAGCTTTCCTTTGTGACACCCACACACCACATGACTCCTAGTCATCAGACTTCCCTAAATGTTCTACATGTTTTAGTGGTTTCTTCCCCTTAGGGATGGGGGGCATGTCTCCAGCCTCTGGACATCATGCTAGAGTTTATCCCCCTAGCTTCTTATGCTGGGGGGCACACTACCAACCTCTGGACATCATGTTGGATAGGACCCGTACAAGCACAGTTTACCTTTGGTTTCGAACTTGTGTAAAAATGAAACCAATCCCAAGCAAAGTTGACTTCCGGTTTCAAGCTTGCGTAAAAATGAAATTGCCTCCAAGCATAGTTCACCTTTGGTTTCAAGCTTGCATAAAAATGAAACCAGCCTCATGAGCATGGTTCTATTCCTGTGTCAAGATCGTTAACAAATGAAACAGTACCATACAAGAATAGTTCTATTCCGTTTTAACCTCGTTAAAAAATGAAATAGATCCCCTCCCCTTGAGTCGAGTCTTTCGCCAGATTTAATATCTGAACCTTCATTTCATTCACCTATGCTATCTAATCCTATTTTTTCGTCCTCCCATGGTGAACATATTTCTATTGATAACCATGAGTTTGATTGGATGAAGAAAAATATTAAACAAATGAAACGAAGCTTGGGGGCATGTCTCCAACCTCTAGACATCATACTGGAGGTTAGCCATCAACTTCTTATGCTGGGGGCAAACTTTCCAACCTCTGGACATCATGTTGGGAAGTAACCCATCAGTGGACCTCATTTTGATCATAGTTTAGTTTCAACTTCAAGATCGCTAAAAAATGAAACCATCACCTGAGCATAGTTCATTTTCTGTTGCAAGCTCGTTAAACAATGAAGTAGATACCATGAGCATTCTTCCAACCTTTCTTCGAGCTCGTTAAAAACAGTAAGAGGTGTCGAGCTTACTTTTTGCTTTTTCATGCTCTGGTTAAAAAATATGAAAAGTGGTTTGAGTTTACTTTTTCCTTTTTCGTGCTCTGGATTTAAAACATGAAAAAAATTCCAAGCGCTTTTCACACCTTAGTCGTGCTTGTTAAAACCTAGAAAAATGGTGTCAAGCTTAGTCAACTTTACTTGTGCTCGTAAAATGATGAGGAAAGTATCATTTTGGTATCATTTTATTCTTTTGTCGGGCCAAAGTGATTAAAAATTACGAAAAAGACCGCTGGAGTTCTCTTTAAGCTCTTTTTGAACTCCCTCATTGCGAAAAGATTGCCAAGTGCACTTGTCTCTTTCACACTTGTAAAAGTATTTGAAAGGACGTCTATTCGGTGATAGGTTACCCCTTTTTCGGCCCGTCTAGACTATTTACGAGAAAGGTATACCTCAGACAAGATTTGACTGGGAGAGTTCTCTTGGGAATTGTTTTACACTTTTTCAGGACTGGGGGACTAAATTTACAAAAAGGTACATTTTGGAGCCTTCTTTAAGTTTTTCAGACTCTCTAAATATGAAAACTGTTGAGTTTTCCTTCCTTGGACTCGTTAAAATTTTAACATCGAAGGGCTCACTTTGGGACGAACCCCTCCTTTCTTAGGTTCATAAAACATGTGAGATTGGACTCATCCATCATATGAGCTATACCGAGCATATGTTACCCTCTTCAAGTTCGTAAAACAACAAAGAGTACTCGTCCATCATGTCGAGGAAAAATGGGAAATGAGTAAAGCTTACCTTGTTGGCAGCTTGTCAATCGTCACCTTTGAACATGGCATGCATCCTCACCTTGTCCGCTTTGGGTAGTTAGTCTTGCTAATAGAGTCATCATTATGGTTATGCGTCCTCATATTCGCTATGATTTCACGCCTTCGCCGATTCTGTATGTTCAAGTAGTCCCTGCTACCAAGTTTCACTTCATGTCATTATATGTTCAAACGGTTATTTCTATCGATTCAACCTATGCTTTGTGTCAAACTTTCCATTGTGTCAGTACATGTCCTTTTGTTCCATTGCTACACACCTCTCTCATACTGATTTCGTGTTGATGATGTGGGATTCATCATGGCCCACCTTCGATGAGTCTATTCCTGTCGACGCCAAATCACTATCTAGGAATTAGGCTTAGGAATAAACCATCAATACCTTGGTGCCTGCATGCCTCAATGGCAGGTTTCCTCGTGTTCGACAGTAGGTTTTCATCATTGAGCTCTGATCGAATGATCTCACAGATGTTTGACATCAACTCATCTATTCGCATTTCGTTGAGATGTACTAAGGATACTTTGGGGATCATTGTCATCATTGGTGATTTCCCACGCACTTGTTAACGGTTCACATCATTGACTAGTAATCAAGTGGTTTCTACCATGTTTGACTTCAACACCTTGTAATCACATGGCTAGATTCGTATCATTTTGGGACCAGGTAGAAGACCTTGAACACCTTTTGATGTTGTTTACGTCCAGGTTTCGATGGCGATTATTGAGCAGGTTTCCACATAATCATTACGTGGATGACCTCACTATTGTATCGTCACAGAGATCCACTTATGTATTGGTCATGGCTGTGTTGTTATTGTCTCATGGATCTACGATTTTTCATAGTATCCATGATTTGTCCACAGTCTATATCATTTCAGTACTCATGGATCTGCAGCGTATTGGTCGATAGCCGTGCTTTGAGTCAGTTGTTCTGAGCATGGCTATGCCTGCCTCAGTGATATTTTTGACATATTGTTTCTGTTTCAGCTCCTCGTTGCTTCCCTTGATGCTATCTCCACAAAATTTATTGGTAAATTCTTTCGACCATCAGTCTCTTTTGACCTCACACTTTAGGGGGCATCTATTATACCTCAAAGTTACACTTCGAGCCCTAATGTCGAATCTTTGTACCCTATGACCTAGCGACATTTCTCCCTAATAACCGTCACACATTATTGGCTCCCTCCTCGGTCTCATTTGGACACCTAGGAGAAAAATCCATTGTCTGAATGCCGAGACATGACCTTATCTGCCACGTATCATAGCAGCTGACCCTATCTGCATAGATTTTCGTGTTTTGCACATCTGCTAGGTAGCAAAAATTAGGGTTTCCGTGTTTTTCACTTTCCCTGCGGTGCGAAAATCAAGATGATTTTCACGTTATGCTAAGACCTAGGGGTGTGAAAATCCTTTTTTTGCCTTTTTCCATGGATCATGGATCTCATTCTTCGAGATATTTTTTTGGGATTATCAGTCCTGATTCGATCCCAACCCCCTCTCCCTGTTTAGTTTGGCAGATCCACTAAACATTCATTAGAATCACCTTACTCTCCTTATGGTTAACCCTTCCAAGCACTATAAAGGAGAGGCCTTCCATGAGCCAAGGGGGGACTACTTGGGGCATCCAACCTATGATCTTGAGACTTTTGTAGAGATAGATAGAGGAGGAACTTGGAGCTGAAAGTTGGCTTGGACATCAAACAACCATTGTAAGCATTCTCAAGTTTCCAATAAAGATAACTTGTCTTGTTTCCCAATTTTTGTATGTTGATTATGATTAAATTACATGATTTGTATCTAGCTAGATTTAGATTCTAACTTGTAATTCAAGGTGCTTGGAGAATCGTATATGCTTTTATATTGTCCGATCTTAACAGGTTCATCGCGAGGACTTCGAGATCTGGACTACAAGCGGGACAAACATCAGAGTGATAGGTTAGTCATTTTCTCTCATATTCTCCAATACTGAAATCTTGAAATGCTTGTTTGATCTAGGATTCAAGGTATCATTTGTTTTACTTCTGTCTTAGATTATAGTCGGTCTATCCTTCTTTAACCTAAGAGGGCTTCTTTCTATCCGTATGAAGAAATCTCTACAACATTCAACATGGGTTTTAAAAGATTAACTTAAAATAAAAGAAACCCACTCCAACAAATTTATAGACAAACTGCTTAGACTCAATCACACATTCTCTCAATCACACATTCTCAATCTCATTCCTTAATCTTTCTAAGTGGAATCAAACATAGGTCTCTGGTTTTAATCATTTGCAAGAATCAATTGCATCAATTAAATCTTAGTCCCTAGTCTTCCAAACAAGGTTGAGCTTAAGTATCTGATTTTGATTAGTTATGGGAGCATGGAAAATTTTAGGGGCTAATCTTAGCCCATGGGCTAAATTTAAGGGTTTTAAATTTTTAATGGGCTATTTTTTAACTAAACATCCATTAGGTATGATTAGACCACATTTTATTTATTTATTTTTAACAAATAGGATGTTATCCCCGTCGAATTTAAAAAGGGGAGCCATGATAAAACAATTTCACCCCTCTAAACATGGATTTAAACCTCTGTTCTTCCACGAAAATTTCCAAGTATATCCCATTCACCCCCGATTTTTAGAAATGGCAGTTACTAGGGGCTCATTCACCTTCTATAGATCATGGAAATTGAAGTCAGAGTTACATTCGTTAATATTCTATGGGCTGTATCTCGTTTTGCAAGTTTCTTAATGTGCACATGAGAAGGGAAGTTGATATTTACTATCAAGTCTTATAGCAACCCATTTTAATCCGGGAATGTGGTCTTTGCTTGAAGCTTTGAACTTTGTTTATTGTATTTGTAAAAACAGTCCCAAATTCAGTCCAATCTACCTCATTACTCTTCTACTAGATCTATCATAGTTTTGGAGCCTTCTTTTCATGGACTTAAATACTTGAACCAATTTCTTGACATGACCACATTCTCAATGACCTGCATTTTTTTATTTTTGCATGGAAATATATCAAGCATAGTGGGGTTGGGTTTTAATTAGGTTTGGAAACATGTGGATAATATTTGGTTGAATAAACATTGGTTGACGAACTTGGAACACACATTTGCATTCGATATAGAGTGGCAATTACTTTTTAGAAAAGTTCCAAGTGCATTGAAGTAAAAAATACACATTTAGAGTTTTTAACCCTCTAAATTAGTAAGGTGTGTAAATAAATGAGGTGTTGGTGGGCCCTTGTAATAGCATGGAGAGATAAATGAATATTGAGGCATTGGTGGGCCCTCATATTAACATTGATTCTAATTTTCATGGTGATGAAAAATTCCATTGTTGTTTCCCAAGAATATTCCTAGAGTATGGTGAATTTCTATGTACTATGATAGTTAGAGTGAGATACCAAACTACCACCAAAAGAGGGATTGTTATGTGATGGTTTATTAAGATTTATATTATATTTAGTAATTTTTGTATATGTTTTCCTATGACTATATATAGTTTTATACTTTATCAAAAATTTCACTAGACTTCAAAAGATCTTATAATTTAGTAAAAGATTCACCAAGACTTTACAAGGTTTTATAATTCAGTGAAATATTCACCAAGATTTTACAAGGTTTTATAATTTAGTGAAAGAATTGCCAAGATTTTATAAGATTATATAATTCAATGAGAGATTCGCCAAAAAATTATATATGCATAATATAAAATTGATAAAATAGCCCTCATATTTTCCTATATATCATGGGGATTCACCCATTTATTATATGTAGAAATTTAGGGGGGTTTCTTAAAATTTTCCCTGTATGGGAGTTTAGTCAATTTGAACATTCAAGGAAAACATATCACTTAATCATGGACCAAGGAATAAACTCTAATTTACCTAGGCTTAATACAGGTTCAAATTCCTATGTCTATATGAAATATATCTGTGCAACACACCACTCTTTGAAGAAGTTTGAAATCACACATTCAAAAGCAAACTCACACTTGCAAAGAAAAGCCAATTAGTGATCACAGTTACATGAAAATGAAATAGAGCATTAACATCTATAGTATCAATAAAAAATTGTGAAGTTTAATCTAAGTATAGTTTAAGCACATAGTTAGAAAATAAATGAATCTAAACTATTGTGTTGTACCTGACCTCAAACAAGGGGGTCCTCCTCTCCTAGATCAGGCACAACTGATCTAAGATCTATCCACACCAAATTTGATCAATGCATGCCAATATGAAATGGAAGAAGGATTTAATTAATACTGAAAAACAAAGAATGTATGAGACACACGATCATTCTTAATACATCCAACTTGTTCTTGCCTTCAATATATGAGGAATATTTATACAAAAATAAGAGTATCATGTCCGAATCCAAGGATTCGGCCTTATCTCAAATTGCTTAACCGACTAGTGACAAAGATAGATTTCATGATATCTTTGACTGAGATCCTTCATGATCTGTAGGCTCACATCAAGCAAACCCTCTAACTAATATATAATATTATACAACAAGATAATAAGAATAAGAAATTTGAATCCATATCTTGTATCCTCGTGATCAACATCCCAAAATCAACATTGCAACAATCAATTTAGGAAAAACAAGCACCGGGCGATCGTTCCCGCTTATCTTGTCCAAAATTGGTTCCTTTGAGCTATAAGCGAGTAGATCCATAACAAAGGATTTCTATGGATCCATCAAAAGACTGAAACCTCATCCATTCTCGACTGATTGACTTGTATAAATAGTTTGATTGATGACCCCTTTGACTTGAAAGGATTTGCAGCTCCATATTACATGTTAAGGAGGACTTGCAGCTCCATATTACATTTTAAGGAGGATCTGCAACTCACTATTTAAAAATGCATTTTCCACCTAAAAACCTCCATCCATAATAATATAAGTAATTGCAAGAATATTTTTCATCCACAAACTATCCAAAAACATAATGCATGACTAACAAATATCTAGTGTAAAAAATTGTGCCAATGATCTTCAAAATTGGTAGCTTAGTTGTAAGTAGTACAAGAAAAAGTGGTAGGAAAATAAGGAAACAAAGGACAAAATGGAGTCATTTATGACTCCCGACAATCCCCCCCAACTAGTGATCGTGCAGGTCTCTCTGCAACTAATCTAATAAATCATTGTCAGTATCTGCTAGAGGTAAGGAAAGAAAATGATATCCGCTCCAATCATGAGATGGATTCCCTTATTCCTCTGAATCTTGCAATCCAAACTGTGTAATAATTCTTGTCCAATACTTATACTCTTCCCTTTTTTCCACAACTTTCCATAAAATTGGAAATTGAAACCTGGGCCCTATCCAACGAATTCCGAATTTTTTAACACAATTGGAACATATCTGGGTACTATGTCTAAGGCCATGCTAAATGCAAGAAGAGAGAGAGAGAGAGAGAGAGAGAGAGAGAGGTTCTATCCTCTCCATATTAGTGGTGAGTACCTACTTCCTTCATTGAATAAGTAGAACAAATTCTATTATGTTGATCGCAATCTGTTGTTCTTAGGAAGTGATAGTTGTGTTCTGTCTCTATGTAAAGGTAGCTATGAAATTTGAGTCATCCATATTTTCACTCCTTTTTCTATACAAGTCTCGTGGCACCAGTCCTAGTCTATTCCTCAATGTCATGTCCCCAATTAAATTATTTTTAGATAAATAATTAAGTTGGCCTACCCAATTCCTAAGGGTTATGTGGAAGAATTAAAATATGGACATTTAACCCCAAGGTCTATAGTTTCTCGTGAAAAATAAATATTCTAAATTGATGGTGGAAAAATAGGCCAATAAATTGTGGAAAAAATATTAAATACTACAAAATGAAGTGGCATTAAATCCTTGTTGGACTTGGGGGTGCATAAGTGGACATGTGGGGACCACATGAGAGAATATTCCTTCTTTAAACATGGATCCATACCCAAATTCGAGTTGGAGGGAAGAGGTAACATTCATTAAGGAAGAGGAAGAGTCATAGGGATAAAAATAGGCAATGACAGATTCTATGACAACTATGACAAGCATTATGATACTTATGACAAATTCTATGACACCTATGACACTTATGACAAATTCTATGACATCTATGACAATGTAATAACTAAAAATAGACCAAGAAGGCACATGAGAGGATTTACACATCTCCAAAGAATCCAAAATATTCCCCAATTCAAATTAATTGAGGAGTTGGAGACAAAAGATGAGCCACGTGTCATGTGGGGCCAATGAAGGGTCATAACCCCCACTAATTCGAATTTCATGAGTAATTAGGAGATAATTTGAGTTCTAAGGAGGGAAATGAGTCAATTAAAGTTATTAAAAGGAGGCCAAGTTGAAATGGACCAGATTTTGGTCATTTTTCATTTGCATCTTTGCAATTTGGGAGAGCTTCAAGCTTGTCCTTGCACGGTGGATGTTCATCCTCCCTACTAGTGAGAACCGGTTTCGGTGGTGAGGTGAAAACCAAGTTTCTTCCCTAGATGGAGTTGTGGAGAATCCATTCATACTTCTCATATGAGCTTAATTCTTTTTTTTTTTGCAGGTCCCACTCCATTTGATTTGAAGTTCATCTCATGTACCTTTATCGTCTCTTTTCTATCAATTTCTAGTGTGTGATTTGAGTTCTATGTGTTGATGGCGCACTTGTGGGTGCAATAAAATTTGTAAGGGTGTCACTATGGTTTCATGGTAGTGGTATATACTGTATGTCACTGTATTAAGATGATTATTTGAGCCACAACTCGAAATCCCTTGGACTATATAAGAAAACTCAAGCAAAAACCACCATTTTGAGCCATTGCGCCCTTGTATACATTTATGAAACCTTGAGCATTTATATATAAGTTTTGCACCATAATTCTTCTGAATTTTGTAGATATTTGATAATCCTATTACTTACTGTACATGAAACATAAATTTTATGCAAACCCCTTTTTGCATTTGCTTAGAATTCCATGTAAAAATATCTATTGTATTGCTCACAATTTCCAAGCAATGAATGTGTTTTGTAATCTTATGTTGTAAGAGTGCCTTAACAATCTGTAAATATGAATAAATGCTGCACCTAGGTTTTTTTGGAGGTACATGATGTGATCCAAGTGTCTGTTCTGAAATTTTGGAGGGTCTTACAACATTTGGGAAGCCAAAAGAGTCATCTACCCTTGGGGGTTTTAACATCGATTTTCCTAGTATTTTTGCCTTTCGTTCTCCAGTTGTAAATGAAAGTTGCTGAAGTATTTAGAAAGTGTCCAAGAATATAATATATGCATTATTGTGTCCTAATACACCTCAATCCATTCCATACATAATTTGAAATCATTTTGGATCATTTGGGACAATTTGGGTTCCAGTAGTCCAAGTTTGATATTTGAATCATTTTCCCTGTTTTTAGATATGATTGAATAAGATGTCAAAAGGAGTCCTATGATTATAACATTGGGTTTTTGAGGTCTGTTATGATGTGTTAAATCCCATAGGATCCTTCCAATTTTTTTTTTGGAAATGTTTGGTGGTGTTTGGAATAAAACAAAGAAAGACTAGTTTTCCTTGTTTTCCTAGTTCCGAAATGAGGCAAAGAATTGAAGGAGGATGCATGTGAAGTGTTTGTAAAATATCCTCATCCACACAATGTTAACAAACCACATATATAATCTTTTCAAGCCAATCATAACCTCCATATCACTATACTAGAGCTACCACAGTTGTCTCATAACCAAGGAATCAGTGTGAAACCCATTGTCAATGAGGGGTTTGAGAAACAAGCTTCCACTGTCAAAGGTTCTAAAACCCCTATTGGAAAAAATTGAGTTAGTGTGCCTATTTTCCTAATAAGGTACATTACACTCAAACCTTGTACTTTTTCTTTGCATTTTCTAGGAAGGACGTGACCTTTCCCCAAGTTATTTGGTTCTTCATATAGGATGCAAAAGCTATATTCTAAACATCACCTACCAAAGGGTTGGGTTCCCATGTATTCTACCTTATTAACACTATATCATGTAGATAGATTTCACACAATAGGTTTTTATATTCTTCATTACACTTGTGATACATCAATGAAAATTGGTCCTCATTGTCTATATAACAATTTTATATGTAGCCAGAGCTCTTGATTGCAAAGAAGCAAGCCATTTTTTCAAAAATATAGTGTACAAAGGATATGGAGTTGAGTAACATATCATCACATGTCCCAAATGGAATAAGTATTGTTTATCAGTTCTGAGCATTTTGACTTCTTGATTGAGCTTCAAAATCTCCAACTCTGCTTCCCTAATCCTGATCCCTTCAACCATATTCTATGGTTATGTAGCCTCTTGTCGCCTCATGAGGTTATCAACTCGCGTCTGTAGAAATTCCACCAAAGATTCATGTTCCAACAACTTCTTCTTTAACTCTTCTATACTAGCATATTTAGTACCAACTAGAGAAATTCCTACTTCTATGATCCTTGCATCCTCCCGAATGGGTTTCTTACCTATATGTGTTTGATCATCACACAAAGTGGATGAAATCAAATTATTTTCTATGTCATTAGCTTGTAACAAGGTGTCTAACTTGTTCTTACATTGCTGGACTTTTGACTTTGCCTTTAGCTATGCTAGCTCATGCTACATCTTATGATTGGATTCCATCAACTCAACATTATCTTTCTTCTTCTTCTTCTAATATGACCTTATGAGATGGGATATAAGATACAAAGAATTATGTTTGGGAAAGACAGTTTTATTTTTCTTCTTCTGTTTGATTGTCCCATCCTTTTCTTCATTAAGCTCTTTGTCCTTATTAAGCCCCTCACTAGTTTCATTATGTTGTTTTGTTCCTATACTAAAAGGAATTTCCATAATGTCTATTTGGAACACCTCCTGCTCATGATCAACATCTATTTTGATGATTGATTATGAATGCTTCTTTTTTGGAACAAATACTTTGACACTTCTAGATTGAATACATTTTGATTTCCTCATGATAAAGGATGCTAGGGGTATCTCATCATCATCTAAAACTTCAATTGGCTAACTTGGATCAACGATATCCCCAATGTTATTTGCTTTAGGATCCTTTGAAATACCTTCAATCAATGATACCCAACTCTATCTTGTTTCAAGCAATTCCTCTTTAACACTAGTAATTTAATTAATCCATGATGTGTGATACTGGTTTTGGGCTTTGTATTGGTTTCGTCTTCTAAAACTTGAATTGGATAACTTGGTTCAGTGATATACCCAATGTTATTTGCTTTAGGATCCTTTCAAATACCTTCAATCAATGACACCCAACTCTATCTTGTTTCAAGCAATTCCTCTTTCACTAGTAATTTAATTAATCCATGATGTGTGATACTGGTTTTAGGGTTTGTATTGGTTTTCACTTTTGAACTCATCAATTCTAGTGAATGAAGGAGAAAGTAGGGTATATTGGCATGCCTATGGTGTTGTAAATGGATAAAATTAAAATGATATCCATATAATAACTGGTACCCAGACCCTCACAAGTAAATTTTTTTTAATGCAATATCCTACCTGCCTCATAGCTCAACCAATGATCCACTTTGAACTCTTTTATCATCCCCAACTAATTGTTCATTGTTCATTGTTCCCTTGTACAAATTCATTTATGAGAGTGGCCAACGATCCCCTGCATTTAAACAACCATTATCCTATGGATTCCAACCTCGTTACTCGTTCCAAAAACTCCTTTGTGATAGAGATGCTAATAACTTGAACCCTCACAACTGAATTATCCCGTGTTTGAGCAAATTCAAGTGCAAAAATTTCATCAAACCCATGGAGGCATTCAACATAATCCATCCATGTGGCTGTTAGAAAAACAGGATCACAGAGCAATAACAATAAAAAATATGCAAATATAAATCACATAAACACAATACAAGAGAGACACCAATATAACGTGGTTCACCCAACATGGGCTATGTCCACACAGAAATTGCCAGTCCTTATTATTATACCATCCAACAAATGAAGGGATACAACCTACAACACATCTGATGTAACTTCCTCTTCACTCTCTCACAGTCTCTCTCACACGATCATCTTTACAATGCTACAATACCCAATAGTATTACAATTCCTTCCTTTTAAAGAGCGATTACCATGGGAAAATACTATGGAACGCCCAATACCATGGTACCATAAATCACCCATTAATGACCAAGTCACGACTATGAAATTACAACATTTTACAAGGAATTTTTTCTGCCCCCGGGCCCTGGACCCCCCATGGAAACTATTTTGGGGGGGAAATCCCCCCAAACCCCCGCGTCATGGGATGGGATCTAGACACGGATGAAATACGACCTTTGAATAAGGAAGATTAGGCTCCACAACCAACACCGTCTTCAATGAATATTTCCGTCACTCTATAATCCTTGTATATATTAGTAGTGTTTGTGGGCTCACTTCTCACTGATGGTCCTCCCATGGTGACTTTTCACAAATTCCTCAATGTGGTAGTGGGTGATCATAAACAACATAGTAAAAAATTGTGTTGAAGGAATAGGTTCGAAGGGATTTTGGTGGAAGTTTGAATGCACAATTGGTTAAGAGTGTAAGCTTAAGATCGAGGCAGGGTAATTATCAACACTCAATTGTAGGTAATGATAGTGTTGCAAGATAATATCCATCATAATTTTAGGTACATGTGCAAATCATTCATGATTTGCATATCACTTAGATGCATCATGACGACTTTCCACTGATTCAAATCATGATTCAAATTGGCACGTGGGAACAAAATTTTCGGGATATAGTTTTGAAATGACGACATGAAAAGGCACATGATGGAGTTTTATGGAAAAATCATTTGATGCTAAATCTCCCCCCCCCCAATTATAAATTTGGCCAGTCCTTTGGGCAATTGGGATACATAGGCACAAACTAACACAACATTATCAACATGTCATATGCATTTGAATGAGATTACGGAGAAAAACATACATGTTTTTACCTATACTCGTAGGATTCAAGTACGAAGAGAAAGCATCATCAACAACACCATGAAATTGTTGAAGGATATGTTGGAGATAAGGTTGTATATCCTTCATGAAATATCCTGAATGCACCCTGAATATTTTTGTGCAATACCGAGGTCCCGTGGTGCATGATAATTCATATTGAAAGATTTAAATTTCATCTTGAAACAAGGATTTGCAACCTCATTATGGATCTACATCATGATGACAAATATAGTTGATTTTTAACAATTGAAATCAAAGGATTTCTATATATAGCAAAATCAGGCTACCAACAGGAATATGCTTTTGAAATAGCCAACTGAAAAAACTATGGAAATCAATATGATTGATTTTGAAAAATCACTATATTTTGAAACTTAGAACAAATTGAAAAATTTAGTAGTGATTGTATGCCCAAAATGATAAAGAAATTGAGCAAGATGGAAGATCTTGTTCATGAAATATTTTGAAAAGAATAATGAACGATGGCCTGCTCTTTTATTGAATTTTTTTAATTCATTTATTTATTGTTCGTTTTTATTCAAGTACTACCTTCTAGCCAGCAAGTTTTCAAGCAGTACCTGCTTGATTGTGCCATCATAAATTGGTTTTCACAGTCAAGCTTTTGTCTTCACATTATATTTTTTTTGCTCAACAATGACAACCAAAAAGCTCATTTTATACCATTATTGAATCCCATGGTGCCAGTAAGTTGGTTTTCACCACATGAATAATTATTTATTTTTATTTTTCTCTTTTTTTCATCATTTTTTTTAAATTTTGTTTTATTGGAAACAATAAATAAATCAATCACTAGTAGATGTGGAAGGTGGATCCTTCCCATACACAACCTGAAATTCTGAAATAGCAGCAACATGTTTGACAAAGGACTCTCTTGAAATTGGATTTTGATATATTCTGAACCGATGAACATTGGAAAGAAGTGGAGCCCTGACTTCATATATTGTCTTCAACAACATAATTCCATGATTGTAGACAATGTACACTTCATATGGACCCAACCATCTTTTTGTTTGAAGACAATATGTTAATGCGGACAAAAAATGATCTCTCTAGCCTAAATGATTTAGATCTAGAACAAAATATTACATAACATAATTATCTTTCCTAGTTAGATTAAATTGCAAGGTAGATCAGAAAGTGAGTTACCTTATGATTGCAATTCCATTCTCCTTGTTTGATCTACTTCCAGTTCCTCGATCTCCGGCTGCAAAACAAGATAGAGCAAATGTAAACAAATGAACAATACAAAAGCATATGATTATGAATCTAACTAGATCGACGGTCAAAGAAGCCAATACTCAACATTATTATAAGACATAACAAGTTTATGAAAATATATTTATATTAAATGTAATTTGCAGCAAATACAAAGTAGAGAGTTACAACCAATGCCTTGACCTTATGACTCCAACTCAAATGATCTTGCCTCAAAGATCAAAGCGTTCTAACCTCCTATGGATGAAGAAGCTAGTCCTGACCAAATTCCACCAGCATATGGGTGCTTTTTCCTTCCTCTATTAACAATGGAGAGGGGGTTCATATATAGAGGGATAAAGGGATAGGAGAGGTTGAGTATTTAGGGGAGAGGCTTAAGGGATCATCCCACTAGGTTAGAGGATCGAGTGCCACCTTTCCAAGCATCTAGGGATAAGCCTCCGCATCACTAAGCTTCGAGAAGTTGCTCGAATATTCCTTTTATCCAATTTAACCAACTGCAACGCACCTTGCAAAAAGGAGACCTTCTTCAGAAGTTGATCAACGCACCTTGTACAAAGGTACACTGCATCACCGACGTGCTCTTCTAAGGTGCAGAGTGCGTCACCTTGGGTTCGACGCTCCTTGCTAGAAGGTAAGGCGCGTGGAGGTGACAACAAAAGGTTAAAAGTAAAAGACAACAACCTTTCTCCTAATTTTCTAGCCAAGAGACTTTAGGGATTAAGGCATAGAGATGACTCATGACTCAGGATGACGAGATTTTGGTGTAACACTTGTGCACAATTTACCTTCTATCCCGTTGTTATTGTACAATAGAGGTTTGATGTACAATAGATTGACGATACTCATCCAAATAATTAATCTAATGTAGGTGATGTAGTTGTGATTTTGTGAGATCTAGTACTACTCCAAGACTAGTCCTAAGAGTTTTAATCTCAAATTCGATAGGAAAAACATTGTTCTTAACATAGACCAATTCGTAGGGAGTGTAACCTATTTTATTCCTCCATGTGGATTTATAATCCCATAATTATTTTGGAAGCCTTGCAGACCAATTTGTTTGGTAGAGTTGCACAATTTTTGTCAAGATTGACTCCAATACTTTGTTGGTGCTCTCAACCTATCCATTTTCTTGAGGGTGATAAGGTGTAGTGACCCTATGCTTGCTCCCATTGTCTTGAGTAATCCTTTGAATCAGGTGAGAGGTAAACTGTGAACCATCGTCTGTTACGATATCACAAGGTACCCTGAAGAGAACAAACATTTCTTTGAACATGAAGTATGATACAACCTATTATGTAGCTCTTGGGATTGACTTAGCTATAATGTGATGTAATCTATACAGACTAGAATGTGAAACTTTGAATGATATTGGGGATTAATGGGCCCCACAAAGGCCAAATCCCACCTCTCAGATAGATCAATCACAAGTTGAGCTTTAAGTGGCATCTTATTGGATTTCCTAGATTGTCCCATTCTCTGACAGCTATCACATATCACATATTTCTTGGCATCTCTAAACATGGTAGGCCAATAATATCCCATCTTTAGCACTTTATGACCCATTCTCTTATCTAAAAAGTGACCTCAAGGCTCATCATGACAAGCCTTGAGAATGTCATAGATATCCTCATCTCTTACACAATGTTGGATAATTAAATCCGGCCCTGTGAATAAAATGAACCTATCGATCTAAGAATATCAAGAACTTTTTCTAATGATGTGCTTTTGTTCCCTTGGAGAGAGATGAATCAGAAGTTTCCTTGCATACAATTAATTGGAAACATTTGCACACCAAGGAGTATTAGTAAAAATTGCAAAGAGATGTTTATCAAGAAATTTGTCCTCAATCGGAGTAGGATCACTATCATTATTAAGAAGAGAAATAAATTCTACGATAATGCTCTCCTTTCCGGGCCTATCAATAATAGTGATATCAAATTATTGTAATAGTAATATCCATCTAATCATTCTAGCATTGGCAATAGATTTATTCATTATATAATGAATATATGAGTGATCTGTGTGTATAAATACTTAGTAGCCAGTGATATAATGATGAAATATTTTACTTGCATGCACAACGGATAGGAATTATTTTATGTTACCATGTAATTAATTTCGTCGGGTGAAAAATTCTTATTGATGAAATAAATAACATAGGGATTCTTCTCTTCTTATTTCCCAAGTACTACACCTATAGTGGTATCCAACGCATCGGTGGAAGTGTGGAATGGAAAATACCAATTAGGACCTCTTAGGACTGGTGCTTTTGATAATTTATCTTTTAATGCTGCAAAATTTGATTGATAATCATTAGTACAACAAAAAGCCACATCTTTGGAAAGTAAAAAAAACAAAGGATATGCTAGCTTAGTAAATTGTTTAGTAAACTGATGATAGTATCCAACATGTCCAAGAAATATTTGTACCTCCTTTTTAGTTATTGGATCCCGAAAATTAAGAATTACATTTATCTTCTCTGAATCCACCTTAATCCCCTCAATAGAGATGTGGTGCCCTAATACAATACCATGAGTAAGGATAATGTGGAATTTTTCACCGTGGAGACAAAGGTGAGTCTCTCTACATCGTTCAAGTACCTTCTTTAGATTGGACAAGGCTTCCTTAAATGTATCACCATACGTCATGAATTAATCCATATAGATTGCGGCATAGTCATGGATCAGGGTAGAAAATATTCCCAGCACAACTCTTTGAAAAGTGGTTGGTGCATTGCAAAGCCCAAAAGGCAACACCCTATTGGAAAAAGTACCCTAGGGACAGGTAAAAGTGGTTTTATCCTGGTCCTCAAAAGCAATTTGAATCTGATTATATCCATTCAACTCGTCAAGGAAAGAAAAATACCTTTTTCTTGCTAATGTACCGAGGACTTGGTTGATAAAAGGTAGAGGAAAATGATTTTTTAGGGTAGCTTTGTTCAATTCCCTAGAATCGACACAAATCCTCCATTTCCCATTTTTCTTGGTAACAATTACTAAGGGCGAGACCCATTGGATTTCATATATTGGATAAATAAATTTCACATTCAAGAGTTTTTGCAATTCCTCTATAACTATATCTCTTAAGAGAGAATTCATCTAGTGTTGGGGTTGCTTAATCGATCAGGAATCCAGTTGGATATAAATGTGATGGGTGCATAGATAGGGGTGTATGCCCTTCCTGTCCAAGGTAATTGTTAGGGGAATTTTTTTGCCAATTGGCTATTTTTTGGGTTTTTAAAAAAAAAAAATTCGTTATTTGGTCATTTTTAGTCTCTCATATCACCTATATTTACATAAAATCTATTTTTTTTGTCATACTATTTGCCAAAATTTACACATTTCAATAACAAATTGTATGTTTCGTATTTAATATTCACCTACCTATCTATATACATGTTTTTTCAATCCAAAATAATCGCCTAGGATACTATACTTAAGTATAATATTAGAATCCTTAAAAAATACCTTGTTCATGTCTATATACTCCCATGTGAATGCCTCTTTTTGTTGTCTCAAAAGAGAAATCAATTGATTCTTATGCTCAGACGACTATTGTGGATTAATATTGAGGAAGTTCCCTTGTTCAATATCTACCAAGATGCTAGTAAGTCTATATTTAGGGGATTAAATTGAAGTTGAAGGATCCAGGGATGATTTCCCCATGTATTTATTTTGGGCAGAAGGTTGCATGATAACTTCCAGGAATTGGGAATTTGGATAAGAGGATGAAATTGGATTCCTAAGGAAAGTATTGATCACATCATCCTCACTTTCGTCCTTAAATAATAGCGCTTTCTCAAAAGTCAAAATATGTTGTACAGTTTGAGTGTCATATTCATCTTCACCAATCCATAAGGGTTCCTCAAAATCAATGTTAGTCCTGACAAGAGGATACAAAGTAAGCTCCTTAGTGGAATTTCCATGGGATATTGTCATGTTACGATATCTGTAGCTGATGTAGGCATTGGTTGTATCCAAACATGGTCTGTCAAGTATAAGGGGGTGTCCCCTTAATCGTGATTTAGGATACAAAACCATGAAGTCAGCTGGATACTACTAGGAATCAACATAAATGACTATATCATCAAGGACTCCAACTAGTTGAAATATGGAAGGTAGAAAGGTGTGCGAATGTGGTCAATTCAGAGTTGTCGATCCTTAGTGGCAATTTGGTGGGTCATGTATATACAATATGCATACATACCTTAACCTAGGTTGGGGCCAACTTGATCAGCCAACTCTGAGACTGTGGGAGTTACTCTGGGTTCTATCCCAAGACGCTCCACTACATCCATGTTCACTATGTCGATGGAAACCCCAAGTTATAGGGAGGTGAATTTGTATAATATGGACATCCACTACTGGAATTCTAGGATCTTTATACTTGGGGGACAATTATTTTCCAAGCATAATATCTGCCAACTAACCAATGGAATATATGGGGTGGTTGGATATTTTGGACTCCTATTAGGCTTCCTAACACAATGTTCTTTTATTGTTTTAGCATAGATAGGGATATCCCTAATTTCTTGAAATAGAGGGATTTATACAAATACATTCCTCAGCTCTCCTAATATAGCAAAATTAGCTTGAGATGGGGGTCTTTCCAATCCCATCCTTTTAGGATAAGGAGGTGATGGGGAGAATTTTGTCATTATAGGCTGATATGAAACTTGAGGTGTAGCAGGCTACAAATATTCAAAGATTGTTGTTCATATTGGTTTGATTCTGGTTGTTGGATCTCCTCCTCTTCATGTTCTATGATGGTTGGAGGACTCCCTTGATCCAACACTCTTCCAGATATCAAATTCATTTCTTGGAATTCCGCCTGAGAGACATAGTAGGTGGGAAAACCTTGCATGTTAGCAATAGAAGCTAGCTAAATTTCTTATTATTAGGGTTAGGAGTGGGTTGTGCAGGGATTTGAGGTCGTGGGGTACTATTTGAAGGAGGTTGCAATTGTAGCACTTGAGGTGGTTGTACAATATTTTGTGGGATACCTGATGATCCTCTCCATCCCTATGACCAAGGATTGGTTTAGTTAATTTGTGATGGCCATTATGCCTAAGGTGGATGGGCATACCATTGGGAAGGATATTTCATTTGCCGAGGATACTGAAATTGTGGAAACTTTTGATTAGACCAATAAGTATTGGAAAAATGATTAGGGTCTGATGTCATACCTACATGCCTAGGTTTCCAAGTTTTTTTTGGTGTTATGAAGTAGGATTTTTTAGTTTCAGTCTTCACCCCTTCATAGACTGCTTCCAAATGAATAAAAGATGGGCATTTGCTGGTTGCATGATCCTATTCACAAATACCACATATTTTGACACTATTTAGAGAACACTCTTTTAAAAGGTGTTTTTGTCAACATTTAGGAAAGAAAGTGGCCATAGCCTTATCCATCTATGCTTATTTTTTCTTGAATTATAAATTGTCAATTTGAGATGCTAATGAATTTAAAATGTCAGTTTAAAATTGTACAACAAGTTACCTATCCTAGCTCGTGTGACTCCTCCAATGGTTGATCTTGTAGCTTTCGGTAATTCCTCGTGAATACTTTTCCCTTTGGTTGTCCCTCTGGAATATCTCTTTCAAAGTTCACAAAAATTATCAAAATTAGTTTTTGAGATATCACCTTCCCCCATTAGATTCAAAATATCAACATATTCATCCTTCAAGCCTCTAATCAAAATTGTTTTTTTTGTTTCCTTGTCCAAATTACTATGTGTGGAGCTTTGCAAATTGTATATAAATCTCTTGACATAGTCCTCTAGACTTTCATTTTATTGATGTGACATTTTAAAGATCTCTTCTCGAAGGTATTTATTACTATAGTAGTCTTGGTACTTTTTGGAAGAAAGCTTGCTTCATTTCATCCCATGGACCATCTTAGTGTTGCATTTTTCAATGTGGCAGGAACAACTTTAACTTTTGTGCATTAGCAAAGTAATCATAACTACGACATAATACATCAAATTCAAAAAGAAAAGTGTCGGGATCTTCAAAATCCAAACCATGGAAAGTGGCAGAGTTGAAAGAGGGATAGAGTCTTCATTGGTGCTTCACCTTTGACATTTCCAATTTGAAATTCAAATGTGACATTAGATCCAGTGGCTTCCTCACAAGTGTTCACAAAATTTATCAAAATTAGTTTTTGAGATATCACCTTACCCCATTAGATTCAAAATATCAACATATTCATCTTCAAGCCTCTAATCAAAATTGTCTTTTGTGTTTCCTTGTCCAAATTGCTATGTCTGGATCTTTGCATATTGTATAGCAATCTCTTGACATAGTCCTCTAGACTTTCATTTTATTGCTGTGACATTTTAAATATCTCTTCTCGAAATTATTTATTACTATAGCATTATTGGTACTTTTTGGAAGAAAGCTTGCTCCATTTCATCCCATGGATTGCCTTAGTGTTGCATTCTTCAATGTGGCAGGAAAAAAATTAACTTTTGTGTCTTAGGAAAGTAATCATAACTATGACATAATACATCAAATTCAAAAAGAAAAGTGTCGCGATCTTCAAAATCCAAACCGTAGAAAGTGGCAGCGTTGAAAGAGGGATATTCTTCATTGGTGCTTCACCTTTGAAATTTCCAACGGGAAATTCAAATGTGACATTATATCCAGTGGCTTCCTCATATTCTGCCATAGTTTATTTTGAACTTTCTGAAACTTCCCAAAAGTGAGTCTCCTGCTCTTGATTCTTGTGAAGAGTCTTCTGGATCTTGGAGAGGGTTGTGCATAGCTTCAAATTCTAAATCACTCTGCCAAAAATGACCAATAATTAACTCGTTTGTTGCTACCTCTTTCATGGGAGGAATTTCAAATTTAGTTGATGTAGATGCCGAGGATGATTTGAAATCACTTAAAGGCTCAAATGGAGAAATTTCTTGTCCATGATTGTTTAACCTTCCTCTTCCTAGTTGGCCTCTTCCTCGTCTTCCTACAAGATTGTTAGCAGTGGGAGTACCTCTTCCTTTTCAAGATGTAGAATTATTAGTAGTAGGAGTGGTTTTCGCTACAGTACATAAGTTTCTTCCACGAGTCATGCATTCTACATTCCTTGGAGACAGTGACTTGATAACTCACCTCTAGAATTTAAGGGTGAAAACAATAGTTATTGCCTCTCATATTATTGTTCCATTTTACCCTGTACTTCAAGTCACACTATGAATACAATCAAGGAAAAAAAATAAACATCAAATCATGATATTACGCCTTTGACAACCTCCTTGGCAACAGTTCCAAAATGTTGGTGCAAAAAAATGTCCTTTTTCATAGCATCAATTCCATCAAACAAATAGATATCAACTAGTTTAAGTCTTTATTTTAAAGGTTGTATGTAAAGTCTATGCAAGTTTCAAAGCTTAATTCAACATGGATTTTAAAAGATTAACCTAAAATAAAAGAAACTCACTCCAAGAGATGTAAAGACAAACTGCTTATACTCAATCACACCTTCTCAATCTCAATCCTTAATCTCTCTAAGTGAGATCAAACACTGGTCTCTAGTTTTCATCAATTGCAAGAAATAGTTACATCAATTAAATCTCAGTCCTTAGTCTTCCAAACAAGGTTTAACTTAAGTCTCTGATTTTGATTGGTTATGAGAGTTTAGGAAATCTGAACATTCAAGGAAAACATATCGCTTAATCATGGACCATGGTCTTAAACTCTGATTTACACATGCTTAATACAAGTTCTAATTCCTATGTCTCTATGAATATCTCTGTGCAACACACAACTCTTTCTAGAAGTTTAAAATCAAACTTTCTAAAGTAAACTCACACTTGCAAAGACAAACCAATTTGTGATCACAATTACATGAAAATTAAACATATCATTAACATCTATAGTATAAAAAACAAATTATGAATTTTAATCTAATTCTATTTTAAGCACATAGTTCAGAAAATAAATTAATCTACACTACTATATTGTACCTGACCTCATACACGAGGGGCCTTCTCTCCTCGATTAGACACAACTGATCTAAGATATAATTACACCAAATATGATCAACACATGCCAACATGAAATAGAAGAAGGATTTTATTAATACTGAAAACAAACAATGTTTGAGACATAATATCGTTCTTAATACATCCAATTATCCTTGTCTTCGATAGATGAGGAAAATAAGAGTAGCATGGCCGACTCCAAAGATTCGGCCTTTTCTCAAATTGCTTAAATAATTGGTGAAAATGATATACCTCACAATATATTTGTGGTAGCTACATCACGATTTGGTGGTGCACATCAAGTAGACCCTCTAACTAATCTCTGAGATGTTCCAACAAGATCATAAGAATATGAAAGTTGACTCTAGATCTTGTATCCTTGTGATCAACATCCAAAAATCAATATCACAACCATCAATCTATGAAAATAAAGCATTGGTCGAACGTTCCTCCTTATCTTGTCCAAAATTGGTTCCTTTGAGCTATGAGTGAGTAGATCCATAGAAAATGATTGCTATGGATCCATTAAAAGACTAAAACCAGGGAATTTTTTAAGAACCCCCCTAAATTGTCAAGTATAATAAATGGGCGAATCCACATTATACATGGGAAAATGTGAAGGCTATTTTATCAATAATATAATATGTATATATAATTTCTTGGCTAATCTTCCATGGAATTATAGAATCTCCTAAAATCTAGGCGAATCTTTCACAAAATTATAAAATCTAGTAAAATCATGGCGAATCTTTCAAGTATGTTTGTGGCAATTATCAAAAACATACTTGAAATGCAACCACAATAAAAATGAGCATACACATATTGGGATGAACTATTTGTGTCTTGAATATCAAAGAGCCTACTTTGTCATAAAATAGAGCCCCCATTTGTTGTCATTTTTGGATATAAAATAATTTATTCAAAACTTTGATGTGACCAAAAATTTGTGTAATAAAAGTTGACAACCATATTCCTAGACCAAAACTAGGTTCCTAAATAAGGTACAACTACAAGGAGAAAAAACTGAGAGGATTCCTATAAAAAATACTCCACTTCAAAAGAAGAAAGTAACATTGTGTTCCTTCCTCTTAGTTCCCTCTCTAGGATAGAATAAGAGGATTTCTATTCTCTTTTCCAAATAAACATTTTTCCATCTAGGTTTTAGTTTCATGAATGTACATTAAGAAATGAGCATTCACATAGCTTAAGTGTTTACCTCAAACAACAAGATTGATATAAGGAAATATATGTTATAAATATCATAATGTGGTAATTAGTATACTTAGGTCTAATTATGCTTATAAGTTTAATAAATTTAATGTTACTTTAACAATTTTAATAAAGACATCTATCCAACTATCCCATGCTACATGAACTTAGATCATGAGTTAGGCATACTTATGCAGGAATTAAAACCAAAAGTAGCATTAATGAATGAAGAATGTTGGGCGCGTCTTTCATCTTTGCAATATTATAAAATCAAAACATTTAAATTTGATACAAATTTTAAAAAACATTTGGAATAAAATAGTAAGCATAATGATGGGAACATTGCAAAAATTGCAAAAAAAAAGAGGTTCATTAATTGTGCATTTCTCAGTAGGTTTTATATACAACGTATGCCTATGGCATGATTAAGATCCATACCAGTCACCTTACCCGTATTATGCAAGTATTAATTGAGGCATTAAGGTTGGGAAGGGGAACCACAATAGTATAATACTCTTATGCTAGAGGAATTGTGCACCAATTGCTTAGAGCTTTTACATCCCATTTTTTAATTAGAAACCTCCTATTTTATTTATTTATTATGTTTCTAATATTGATTCAAGACCTTACTTCGATGAATTATCCTTTCCCTTCAATTTGGAGAAGCAACAAAAGATCAGTTGTTTGGCAATGGCCTATGCTGGAGGGACCCAAGGCTTGGTGAAGGAGGTACTTTGACAAAGACTCGGGTATATGATTTTTATTGTTGATATATCTTTTAATACATAGATTATCTCTCTTCTCCCCCCGACAAAATACATTTATATTGAACATTGCATGCATTAACTAGTATATATGGTGGAGGACTAATCTTAGCCTGAAATGTAGTTATTTAGGTAATAATGAATTTGGAATCCCTTTTAATTATTATAGTTATTAATATAAATGGTTTGAGAAAGGTGTTTCTCTCTTACTTGTTTGTAGGTATCATGTGGAAATGTCTTGGAGCGAGAACCAAAGATTGGATCAAAGGATTCCTGTAGATAATCTAGCCATTTAGCTTGAAAGGAACCTTTTGATTATCTCTCTTGCTAAATTATCAATTTAACTAGCTATATAGCAAATAACTATTGTTATCTTCAACCTAATTTTCTAGTGGTACGACCTTGGACATTTAGGATTAATTTCCTCAAACACTATGTACCACCTCATCCACTCTACCATACATGATCCTACACCAATGAATCCATTTTTAAATTATGAGGAAAGCTCACTCACACGTTTGTCTCTAATTGTTGTTTCCCCACAACTTCCACAATTATTACAAGTATAGATTAAAACCACTTCTTTAAACATAGCCCATCGACCTCCTCGTGTGTGCAACTTAGAAGTTCACGGCTTTATGTAATCTCATAGTTAGACTCTTGATATAGCTTGGACAATATTATGGGGTAAATGCATCATTGAACCATGTAGTCGAACCGCTAGTAGAGGACAACAATGCTAAATTTTTCACAACTATGATCAAGTATGTTCCTCCCCTAAGAAGGAATAATGATGTCTCCTTGAGAAACAAATGCTCCATAATGGGGGGGATTTCCAAAAACCATGCATGACACAATACTTGTCAATATCCATCGGTGCTTAGCCACTTTCATCCAAAAATATGGCTCTAGACCCTAACCATAGTCCTCTTCCTACATATTCACCATGTTAGAGATCTAATACACTACACACATTTCAAATACCAACTACACCTTTCAAGGAAGTCCAAGACAATTACAAATATTTTAAATCGATGTATTCATGAGATGAAGTTGAGAAAAATAGTTTCATGGCATGTTAGGTTCAAGATCCAAACTAAATAAATACTGACCTAATGGAACTCTAGATATGGAGAGTTCTTACTCCTCTTCTTAGTCATTTTATGTTAATGAAAAACAATAGAATGTTCCCAATGCATGGAAGAAAGGATTATCTAGTATAACTAGGATCCAATCTTTTCCTAACACCAATATCTTTCAGCAAGGTAGTTGGACAACAAAATTTATCTTCTACAATAAAATCACCACAAAGAGTAGTGTGATTTCTCTAGAATCATAACCCATCCTCTACAAAAATGATGGAACATGCCCCTATGTTAGCAATGGAATTGAAAAAATGGAATCTTCCCCTTTTGCTAAAGCGCAATACAAAGAGAGGAACCTATTGAAGCATTAAATGTTTTGAAACATCAAATTCCTTCAAGGCAGTGGTACAATGGACATGTGGGATGCTAGTGGCAATTATGATAAATCTCAAAAAATTATACAAACCCTACTAACTCTACATAAGATATTCCATTCATCGACAATTTTTTTAATAGAAATTACATATCTCATGATAACGATCAGAACAATCAAATTGTTTTAGTAATAACAATGGTAATGCCTCTCTATCAAGCTTGGCATCCTCCCAACGAACTCGTTGAAAAGGATAAAGTTGAAAAACAACTTCAAATGTTGAGATAATCTCCACCAAGTGGCATAGATTTGTCGAGATGCCAAAATTACTTTTGAAGTCTTGTCCATATCATGTTGAGCAACTTAAAGCCAATAATGTGGAGGATAAGGAATCTGTGTTCACTAAAACAACCCCATTATGGATATATTGGAATGTAATAATGTAGTGCACTAGATACCTTGATTTAGTGTTGGGAAAATTAAATGCATTGCTTCCAATGGTATTGCTTCATACATGGTTGGATAACATTGTGTATTGAGCATATCAAGCATAAAAAAATTCTCCCCCTTTTGGTTGTATTTAAAGTATCATTGTGTCTTTAGGTATAGTATCTATGCTTAAGGGTATAGTCATTTCAATCATTTCTTTCAAATATACATTTTAATGTTTATGAATGCTACAATGCAATGCAATCGTGTTGGATTTAAATAATTCTCCCTTTCTTACTCTGAATATTGTCATTATATTCTTCTATATATGATAAGGTAGCTAAAGCCTCAATCTTTTCATGCTTAAAAATGAATAATAAAAAAATTAGTTTGTTCAAACAAAGATGGACCTATAGGATTATTTATAGACATTACTAAACAATCTTCATACAATCTTTCTTATGTTTTTCTAATAAGCCAGACCATACTCCATGCATATTTTGTACTATGCATAGTTTCTTTTATAACGGAACAATTTTATAAAGTATTTTTTTTTGAGTTTTAGGTTATTGTGAGAAATCCCATTTTGAGTGAAAATGTTACATGCTTTTCTAGATTAAAAAAATAAGGATAAATCTTTTATACTTAATTTATGTCTAATTTTATATCTAGATAATTTTGGGGAATGTTTTTATGATAGAATTGTGTTAACGTGTTAAAAGTAATAAGTTACACAATTATAATAAGTTACACAATTAGTCAACTATTTTGTTTCAAAGTATGGGTATTATATCTGAACACCATGTAATACGTAACAATATTTGGGAAGAGAATTGCACCGAATTAAGGCACAATTCGTCTAGAAAACCGAAGGGGATTCCTGCTGTCGTTGGCAAAGCCCGTGTAAATAAAGTAAATAAGAAGTAAAGGCAAAGGAGATTTGACTATGGTCAATGCAGTTCCAACTGGTAACAAGCACCCTGTCACCATTAATGTCAAACTCGCCATCTCTCACCATTAATGTCAAACTCGCCATCTCTCGGTGAGTAATCAATGAAACCAAAATGACAATATATTTTTAGGAAGTGCATGTCTCTCTATCCCGCCATTTATAGGTCAGTAATCCATGAAACCAAAATGAGAATATATTTTTAGGAGGTGCATGTCTTTCTTAATAGAAAATAATGACAACTGTATTAAATTTTAGTAGAGTAATCTGGGTTGAATTGAAAATATTCTTAGAACTATGCCCACATCACATAGAAATAAAAGAATCAACGTCGGGATTAATCCGTAGGGCTGCATTTTTTGGTTCATGCCTTTGAATGAAAATTTCAAAAGATGGAACAATGACAAACAGGAGTTGCCAAGCCAAGAGCTACACCTCCTAAAAACGATCTTCGTTGATCTAAGTAAAAAAAGTTTACAATACCTTTTAGCTGCATCCTGATACACCCACTGCCACTTTGTGAAAATAAAATAGAGTAAGTCATGTCTCCATATTTTGATATGATTTACAAGTTGAATGAAGCCTTGTCCCCTCAAAAACCTGGATGCGAACACCATCATCGGTCAAAACAGAAGGCTGCTTTAAATGGGATGACAGAAAGAAACTTTGCGCATGAAATATAAAAGGCTTCTGACCGATTCCCAGGGTCTTTCCCAATAATTTTATTGAACGGTAAAAACCGGGATGGAATGATGTGAGGAAATGACTAGAATTCCTATCATTCCTAGGCATCTGCTATCCCTGCCAAAAGGTGTGGCAAGCAAGAAACCAGTTACCAGTATCTAGGAAATAATTTCTTGAACAGGTAGAGGCTATACCATGCTTTTAAACAATTACAGAGCTTCAATCAATAATATTATTGTTCAATCTCTGTTTTTATGGGGGATTCGAGGTTCTTGATCCTTACAGTTAAAAGTTTTTAACTTTAATCCAAACCAGAAGATGTCGCAACGGAATTGAACCCCAGTGAATGGATGAAATCCATCTTAACCCCACCAACACACCACTGTATCCTTGACTTTATCTTATCATCATACCTTGATGTAAGGTAATCAGATCTGTTAATAAGAAATTGCTCCATCCGATCATGTAAGTAGCTTGATCACAATACACTGATTTGAGTGAGCATGATTGATTGAAACGAGATTGATTGATTGACTGAAAACACTATTTGTGTCTTCTGCATGATAATGCCATTGGTCAATCTATTGAAGGCGGTCATGTGGGTTGATCTCTACTCGATTGACAGACAGTCATCTGTAGCTCAAAATCGTCAGAACTTGAATGTTACCCAGTTGGGGAATCTTCAAGGCTACTATATCATACGGGATCAAAGGATATAAGCATTATAGGACGAGGGATCCCTATCTATTCTACGAGATATAGGAACTAGGATTCCTATGGCCCATATCTGTAGGAATTAGTAGATCCATTGCATGCTCACCGATCGATTTGGAATTTCTGAATACACAGGATGGAAGAGGTCGAAATAATGTAAGACTCATGATGATTAAGTAAGCAACAACAATCAACATTTTATAGGAGGCAATAATGCTTGTAGAGGTAATTGCGATAGCGAAAGGATAGATTAATAAAACCAGTCATCCATTAAAGTTGGAAATCAGCACAGACCACCCATAACCATCTTTATAAATAATAAGAACTAATTCTTATTTACCTATTTATTTATTATGCACTGGAACAGAAGTAAGTATTTCTAATCCTTACCTCCCGATGGAATGGTCTATGGAAGAGCCTCCTATCTTTTGTGATGGTTAAAGAAAGAATATACCTATCAGTTGTTATGTGAAACTAACAGTAACAGCCCCCAGATTCGACACTACAACAAATAAAATTAACCCTCCACAGAGCGCACTAAAAAATGCCAATCAAACTCAATTTTCTGGATGCATATTTAGGTAGGTGAGAAGATGTGAAAGCTAGACAATATATAGGGAAATTTATGCTTCATGAAATGTGGGAAATTTATGCTTTAAAAAAACCTTCAAGCCTCAAACTAAGGTTGAATGTAACAGAAAAGCTCATTTCCCAATATGTATAAAGGGCGAAATTCCTTTCAGAAATCTTCATTCCTTAAAAAAAGGGGCGATTGGGCTAAATATTTTATTGGGGGAGAAAGTGGTTTTTCTTATGTTTTTTTTATAGATGTCATTGGGCTAAATATTTTATTGGTTTTTTTTAAAGAAAATGATGGGTTAACTTTTCTATATAAAAAGTATTTCTTAAAAATTTTAAATTTCTTAAATTTTTTTTATGGGTTAAATTTCGTCCCTAAATTTTTTTGTTTTTCATATTTTCCATAAACAAAGTTTAAATGAGACTTTGGCAAATATCCAAAACATGTCTCAAATGGAGATGGTTGGCACGAGGCTAAGTCGCAGAAGTTTTGGTACATTCAGCAATGAAAGGGACAACGACAAGGGTAAAGGACCAGTCGTGGAGCACAATAAAGTGGAAGTAAAGTGGATAGTGTGGAGTAGTTAGTAATTAGTTAATTAGTTAATGGGTCACTTTGCGAAGTGGACCAAGTTTGTAACGACCAAGTGAGCCTATAAATAGGAGTAGCATTGTAAGCCTAAGGATATATCTCTTCTATGATCTTTGGTTCAGATCTTGTATCTTGTCTTTTGTTGAGCAATTGGTTCTGCGGGTCTGTGTCCCTGTTGATCCCGCGATGTGTAAGATAGACTGATGAGTAATGAGAAGGATTGTTTTGTCTATGTCTTTGTCGCTTTGTAATTTGTCACAGTGTGATTGAATATGTGTTGTCGTAATGTATGTTATCGCAGCATGATTAAATGTGTTTTCTGAATGAATATGAAATGCCGCAGTTATGTTATGTATCTCAGATTGGTTAGATATGCTTCTATAATCTATTATTGCGTAGATATGATTAACATGCATTCGATTGTGCGATAATGATGTTATGATGCGAATGATGATTATGTCGATCTCTGGGTTACATTGTGATTGAATGTGAATGATGCATGTCCTCTTATATTTGTGGAAACGTGGTTCCTACAACCCCCATAGGTATCTTGGGTGAGACCTCACTTGCTTTGCAGGTGTTGCTAGAAAGGATAAAACCTTTCCAAGCCGATATCTATGGGAGTTTATGCCGAGATTTGTTGACAATTGTGCGAAGTGAACCCATGTCAACAGATCTGTGTCAACAAATGGTTCCATTTCTGAGACCCTAGTGCGAAAAGGAGAGGACATGTTGTGACATCCGACAAATCCGGAGATCACGGAATGGTTCCATAAGAAGACACGAGAATTTGATGAGGAAGAAAATCAGAACCCTGGATGGTTGACGAATGAGTGGTTGCAGAAGTACATCTACTCTGATATCCATGAGGTATTTTTCTCTAAGTTTCCTATACTGTTGTATGAATGCTTGGCGCAACTAACTTATCAGAAGAAGAATTTCCAAGGAGGTGAGCCTGAACATTGGACCCTGGAACTGATCCAGTAATTGAGTCGGGTTAACAACAAAGCTTCAAGGGCTATCGATGTTTGGTTAGATATCATTTTGGAAGGATACATTACTGAGTTTGTTGTCGACACAGTTAGATCATACAACAACGCAGAAAGTAAATTCTTTAAGGAACCTAGAGGAAGGTATCTATTGTCGCTACAATTGTGGATCAAAATGTTCATCTGTGAAAAAGGAATATTGAATATGAACTCCGATGAGTAAATCTCTGGTGTGTGGAGGTTGTGGGTACTGTGCAGATGTGGGTCTGATGGAATGATGCGGGGTAGATGGATATGAGCTACGACGAAATTGTGAGGGAAATTATGGAAGATTGTGGTCACTTGAGAAGTGGGGTGAGGTTCTGTCCGGAGAAGAAGAGGAGGACTGAGATAGAGAGAGAGAGTCCTAGTGCGACTGGAACATAGAACTGCGAAACGGGACCACAAGGGACTAAGCGACCCTACAGTGATGAAGAGAATGATCAGGATACCCCTGAACTTGAGGAAGGACAAACCCAAAGCTACAACGTACCCACAACCTCGTGCACTTTGCCAAACTTTCGAGGAAGAAACAAAAGCTCTTCACAGGGTTGTCCTATGTGTTAGAATAGTAGTAATAGTAGTGGATCAACAAACACCAGTAGAAAACCAAGGATGGAGGGTGACGACGTGAAGCTGCCTCTCTTTCAAGCTAACGGGACTAAGGATCTTGAGCAATATTGGTTCTTGTGTGAAGCGGTGTGGATAGTTAAACAAGTGCAGGATGACGATATGAAGAAAGGAAAATCGGCGACGATCTTTAGGGGCAGTGTGCTAGATTGGTACATGTAATTTATACAAGTAATTGTAGGGCTTCAACAGAAGAATCTAGCAAAATTAGAGTTGGGTTGATCGACGAGTTTAAGAAACCGAAATCGGAATCGCAGTATATCACAGAATTGAAGGAGATAAAGAAATTCCCTAATGAGTCGCTATGGGATTTTGACCAAAGCTTCAAAACTATGATGGCTAAAGTTAGTTTTGGGATGAGTGATGTGCAGCATAAAGAATGGTTTATTGCAGCATCGGTACCCCACATTCGAATGCCATTGATGCAGCATAAGATCGTATCCCAGGCGGAGGCTCTGGAACTTGCGATGAAGCTCGAAGCTTCGCCGATTAGAGAAATAGGGATTGGCATGAGCCAGATCCATTCGCAGCTAGCGAACTTGACTATCCAACTACAGCATATTAAGAAGGGGAAGGAAGTTTGCGGAGAGGTATGGTGCAATCGATGCAATTTCGAGGGACATCATAAAGATCAGTGTCTTGAATTCCATGAATATTTACAGTCTGGTGCGCCAAATACCCTCAATCAAGAAGGGATGCCCTGCTGTCGAATTTGTCAAATAAGAGGACATCGCTCGGAGGAATGTGTGTATCTGCAGAAGTTTGTGTCGAAGCCGGCTAATATTTTTTGTAACTTCTTTCGATCTGTCGGTCATGAGGAGAAGATTGTAGAGCATATGACTTGCTCCAAGAAAGAACTGTTGATACTTACTTTATGAAGGGAGACGAGCAACAGCAGGTCGAGAGACCTCAGTCGCAACTGCAGTATAATCAACCACATTATAATCAGTTGCAGTACAATCAACCGTAGCCGCAGTATAATCAATCGCAGTATAATCCGCCACAGTATAATCAATAACAGTTCAATCACTAGCGAGGAGGATTCAGAGGGGGATTTCGTGGTGGTCCCAACAGAAGCTTTGGTCATGGAGGAACTTTTGGTTGAGGTCGAGGACCGATCACCTGCTATAATTGTGGACAGATCAGACATTATCATAGGGATTTTATGAATCTGACACCTCAGTGTACTTATTGCAGTGAAATTGATCACATTGTCGAAGAATGTATGCAGCTAATCATGTACTGGCAGGCTAAGAACACGCCACAATTGCAACTAACCCCGAACATAAACCAGAGCCAGAATCCTAATCCAAATGTGCAGAATATCTTAGTGGAGATAATAAGTCAACCAGTAAATGTCGTAGTAGTAACCAGAGGAGAAGCTGCGACAGGAGAAGATAGGCCACTGCCAAATGTACGGCCTACGACTCGGAAGCAGGTACGATTTGATGTTGAAGCAGAAAAAGAAATATTTTTGGAAGTACAATATGCACTGATAAAGAATAATGTTAAGTTGCTGCCTATATCCCACAAAGAACCTGTCTATGAGATGCCGCCAATTTTCAATATGACAAATTCGCAAAGGTTGCCAGGAAAGGTCAGTACTTTGAAGAATTTTCTAGAAAGTTGTTTGACATTAGCGAAGGATCAAGATGTATTGGTAGAGATAGCTAGTTTCTTGTATCGACGGGAAGAAGGGCGACAGGATCGTACAGTCAACCGGTTGCACAGGAAGAAAACGGGAAGAGAAATGAGGATGAATGCCAATATTGGTGCATATGATGTAGATTCCATCATTTTAGATCTAGGATTGGATGTGAATATCCTAACCAAGAAAACATGGGAAATGATGGGGAAGCCACAGTTGGTATGATCCCCTGTGTAGCTTTGATTAGCAAATCAGAGCAAGGTTACACCAATCGGTCGATTGCCTCATCTACCTGTCGAAGTAGAAGTCCTGAAGACATACACATATTTCGATGTTATAGAGATAATTGACAATACCGGCCCATATCCTGCGTTGTTGGGGATAGATTGGGCGATGAAAAACCTGGCAGTTATCAATTTCAAGAAAATGACGATGTCTTTTGAGAACCGCGATATGAGGGTCATTGCCCCACTTGATCCACTTGAAGGGTATAGATATGTCGAACCAATGAGAGATGAGTTTGCAGAAGGATGGGACAATGTCTACAATGTTTCAGAGGATTACATCAATCCCACCACCGATGGAGAATTAGGGTGGTGAAGTATCATTTCAGCATCACCAGACTTCGACGAAGCTCTAGAGAATTGGAAAAATCGGTTGCATGAGGTATCATTCCGGAAGTGCACGTGAATTACTCAGGAGGTGAGATGGGCAGCGACAAAAGTATGTGATCTACCGACATACGAAGGACTACCTAACCTGGAAATCTTCATCAATGAGTTTGAAGACAAAGTATCAGAACCACAACGCCTGGTAGCATTAGAAGAAGTCTTGAAGGATACTCCGACAAGGTGGTGGGATACGCACAAATAATCGATAACAAACTGGAAACTATGTCGATGATTGATGGAAGTAATATTTGGGGAGAATGAATGCTACAAAGGGAAGAAATATGATGGAAAAAGTGATCCAAGGGCTCATTTGGAAAAATGTCAAATTATATGGGGAATGAGGATGAAGCAATAATGGGTTCATGCATTCATCCATACATTAGATGAAGTGCCGCGGAGCTGGTACATCTTAGCAGAAATGCGATGAGGAGGAACTACGTGGAAGGAGTTAACCACTAATTTTAGTCACACATTCAATTTCGCTAATGAGAATCCTTTCATTCACAGTGCACTGCAGGAAAACCGTGAAAATATACTCGAGACAGTTCTGACTGAAAGACCACTGGGACCACAATGGATTGAGAAACCAAAGATGATGATGGAGTGCTACAATGTGTCAGGAGGACCCGATGATGAGGAATATCCTAGAGTTGTCTATGTCCCAGATTTAGAAGGAAGCCGCGATGTTGAAGCACCAGATATGCCATTCGACAAATTCAAGCAACCATTGAAAATTAAGAAGGTCAATATTGGTTCAGTGGAAAATCCAAAGTTTGCTAGTATTTGAGACTATTGGGATGATTCAACAATTGGAACGGTCACTGACCTACTGCATGAATTTCAATATTTGTTCCTGACGAATTTTTCTAAGATGAAGGGAATTTTCGGGGACTTGGGCGAGATGAATACCCCTCTTAAACTTGATGCTAATCCAATGAAGCAGCGACTGTATAGATTGAGCCCTAGATACAAATAACAGGTGAAGGATGAGATAGAGCGGATGTTGGATGCAGGGATCATTGAGCTTGTTGAAGAGTCGGAATGGATCATCCAAATGGTCATCCAAGATAAAAAGACCGGTGAAATTCGGATTTGCGTCGATTTAAGGAAGTTGAATGATGCATGCCTTCATGATCCATTCCCCATACCCTTCACCGATGAAATACTTGAAAGTGTTGGAGGATAGGAAGTATACTCATTCACAGATGGGTTCTCAGGATATCACCAGATCAATATTAGGAAGGAAGATCGACACAACCACCTCCATAATAGGGTGGATATGATTTCAGTACACAATAATGTCATTTGGTCTCAAGAATGCCCCTACAATTTTCTCAAGATTACTTGTCATTGCGTTCAAAGATTTCATTCACAAGTTTTTGGCGTTGTATATGGATGAATGGACCATATATGGGTTGGTTAAAGACCATGTTGAGAGTCTTAGAATGATGTTGGAAAGATGTCGATGGCATCAGATCTCTCTGAATTTAAAGAAGTGTATCTTTTTCGCACCATTTGGTATCCTATTGGGACATATTGTGTGCAAGGAAGGTAGTGGGAAGGTATGTTGGTCGATCCAACCAAGATTGCGATCATTGTCGACTGACCAAAACCAATGACAGTAAAGTAGCTGAGGGCCACGTTGGGCCATACACGATACTACGGGAAGTTCATAAGGGGGTATGCAACAATTACTACATCCATGGAGAAGCTATTAAAGAAATATGTGAAGTTTGAATGGAACGACGAGTGTCAGAAGAGCCTCGACATATTGAAGGAAAAGATGGTCGTAGCACCAATATTAGCCTTCCCCGACTAGAAGAAAGAATTCCATGTCCACGTAGATGCTTCGTCAGCCACGTTGGGGATGATATTGGCCCATCCTGGAGAAGGGTCGATCGACCATCCAATCGCGTTTGCAAGCCGGAAGTTGTCAACTGTGGAAAATAATTATACAACGACAGAAAGAGAAGGCATGGTGATGGTCTATGCATTTCAAAAGTTCTGACACTATCTGCTAGGAGGACACTTCAAGATTTTTATTGGCCACTCAACATTGAAGTATTTGGTCAACAAGCCTATGTTGGGAGGGAAGATCTGTCGGTGGTTGATGTTGTTTTAGGAATTTGACTTTGAAATAATTGTGAATCGTGGATGATTGAATGTAGGACCTGATCATCTATCGATGATTGAATCAGGCGAAGAACCAAGTAGCATTGACGAAGACCTGCCCGATGTGCATTTATTTAGGATTGGAATGGTCGATAACCATTATGAACAGATTGTTCAGTTTTTGGCTACAGGAAAAGCACCCGAGGATTTCACTACCAATTAGAAGAAACACTTAGTCATCAGGGCCGTCGATTTCCAACTAATTGCAGGATAGTTATACAAGGTGGGGCCAGATGAAGTTCTTCGTCAATGTGTCCTTCCGCATGAGAAAGAAAGAGTATTGGTAGAATCTCACTGTGGGATCGCAGGAGGGAATTATGGAGAGAGCATAACCTCCAGGAAGATACTTAGAGATGGTATATGGTGGCCAACAATGCATGGTGACGCAACAGACTATGACAAAAGCTGCAATGTATGTCAAAGAACAGGAAAACCGTCGCAACGGGATGAGATGCCACTGGTGCCTCAGTTGACATTAAATCCCTTTGACAAATGGGAAGTAGAATTTGTGGGACCCATTAACCCACCAGGGAAAAGGACAGGTGTGAGGTACATTATTACTGCGACCGATTACTTAACAAGATGGGCCGAAGCAACACCAGTGAAGGATTGCACAGCTGCGACAGTAGCAAGATTTCTATTTGACAACGTGGTCACCATATTTGGGTGTCCAAATATATTGATGAGCGACCAAGGCACACATTTCATCAATCAAACCATCAGAGCAATGATTGAGGAATTTCGTATTCAGCATAAAAGAAGTACCCCATATCACCCACAGGCGAATGGAGTAGTTGAAGCGCTGAACAAAATATTGGAGAATGCGCTCACTAAGGTATGCAATACAAACCGCGACGATTGGGAACTGAAGATTCCCACGATATTATGGGCCTACAGACAGCGTGCAAAAGATTGACAGGCCAGACCCCTTACAAGTTGGTATATGGACATGAAGAAGTGATTCCTATGGAGTACATTGTCCCCAGTCTGCAGATAGCCGCAGCAACATGATTGAGCGACGAAGGGGCCATTGAAGAAAGATTGACGTAGTTACTACAACTTGAAGAAGATCATTTCATTGCGAGATTTCATCAACAGGTAGAAAAATATCGACAGAAGGCATGGCATGATCGCCATGTAAAGGAAAAGAACTTTCAGTGCGGAGATATGGTTCTCCTATACGACAATAAGTTCGTAAAACAACCAGGTAAGCTCCAAATGCATTGGCTTGGTCCATACATCATAAATTTAATATTGATGGGGGTGCAGTTCAGTTGCAGAAGTTAGATGGAAATTTTTTGACAAATTTAGTGAATGGAAGCCAGCTAAAGCCTTATTGGGATAGCTTGGTGTAGAGCCACTGAGGAAGACAACAATTGGAAAAAAAATGAAACAGGTACATTGCAAAGTTCGGGAGTCAGTCGACTGCACTGAGACAAGGATCAAGTTCATCTGTCGACATAATGGAAACAAGCGATAGGTTTGGAATTCATATGTCTGTCGATGGAATGGCAATGAAGTTTGAAATGGCGACAAGTTTTGGGGCCTGTCGACTTCCGGCGAAGTGCGAACTGATCACATCGGGCAATAAATGCAGCAGTTAATATGTGGTGGATGATGATGCAAGTGGATGAAGACGCATTTAATGCCCAATGAGTGCATAGGATTTGGTAAATCGATAGAGGATTTGGTAATCATTGTCCAAAATCGACTCAATGGATGGGGAGCAGGAAACCAAAGCTATAAAAACATGAGTAGATGGACATTTCGACTCATTGTGCATTGTGAGTATTGTTGAAGAAGTTGCATAGCAAAGCTAAGTGAAGAGTTGAATTCAGAAAGTTGCAATGGCACATGTAATATCCAACACTAGCACACAGGAACAACCCAGGGAAAGGGAAACTATCATTGAATATCACACAGAGATTGCGTCCACACTAGCACGGATATTTTGGAAGAAAATAAGTGCCAGCAGACCGGCGGATATAGAAAGGAGAATGAAGACTACCCGCGCTGCAAGAGGAGAAGCGGGCACATCAGGTGTCGTAGAGGAAGAAATGGAAGCAGCGAGAGGAAGGAAGCAAGTTCCGACAGTAGCGGACATTTCTGGGTATGTGCCATCCAGGAAAGAAGGGGCTCCAACGATACAACTTGGGAAGAATTCCATGTACACCATATTTGAGCCAGCGACACTGGAGGGTGTCCACACCACTGGAGACGTGTTGCAGCGACTGCAAAAACTGCAATACAACAATCATGACATCATTGCATATCTAGAGTGCACTCAATGCACATTTATTGACAAAACACACAAAGACAGAGGCCCAATCACTAGGGAACCAATGCAATGGGAATTGGGGTTGAAGTGATCAGGATTGCTATCCATTATTCACATGCCACACTTTGGGAAATCGGTGGAGGTGAACGCATGCATCAAGCAATTTCTAGTATGCTGTCACGGTGGATACTTATGTCTTGACACAAATATCCCAATCACTGTGGATATGATGGCACATATTACTGGGTTACCTAAGGCATGCGTAGATCCATTGCAGTACTTCCAAGGGAAGGACAGCGACAAAAAGCTAGCTGCGAATATGAAATCTAAGTATGGGGTGGAGAAAAACACCCAGGGGTATTTAATCGACACAATCAATGACCGAGCTATTAGGCTCACGAAAAATTTATTGTCCATCAAGATTGTAAGGAAGAACCGCCCCAACCAGTGCACATTAGGGGTAATCGCATCGGCGGAGTAGTGCATGACTAGATTTCAAATGAACTGGTTGTTTTTTTATTAAATGAGTTGATGGAGGACGCGGTGGAAGCACAAGAGAAGGGTAATCCCTACACATACTCGTGGCTCTTACTATTAATTGCGCTGGTCACATGGATGGAGCCACCGCAATATCAGGGCATGGAGACAGAAACAGTTAAAGTGTGCTAAGTGGAATGATACCATAACTTATGGGCATTGAATGATAAAGAAAGGTAGAAAGGAAACAAAATTTAATTTTACATTTATTTAGAAGAGATGTGCGAAGAAGCGGTGAAGGTTTCATAACTGACAGAGGAGGAAGCAAAGAAGTATAGGTGGATCGTGAGGCTCACTATGGGACCTCAAGCGATATTTATCCAAGCCCACACAGATCCATAAAATAAATGGTTAATGACACAGTATAAGCTAAGTGAAGAAGAACTGGATGCCATAGTAGATGAATGGTTGGATGAATGGAGGGTTCTAGTCAGAGATGATCAACTATCGGATCCATAGGATGGGAAGCTGACAGATGTACCGAAGACACAAGCAAAAAAAAGGACTCAGATGATGAGGATGAAGGTGCGGACGACCAATAGTGCACTTCAAGCCATGATGGTGCATCGACAGACACTCCGACATATTCGGAGTTGGATGCCCAATGACAAGAATCCAAAACAAAGCATAGAATGGAGAGAGGCGAGGGGATCACTACTATTGGTCTCCCTGACGAACAAGTGAATAAGCTGCTTGATAAAATGACGACTGTGGCGAAAGAGAACCGTGCAAAGGTAACGCAACATGCAACGGATTACTTTCATCAAGTGTCGCAGTTATTGCATACACTAAGCACTTCAATTATGGAAACAAGGGTGCAACCAGGGCAAGCCGAGAGAAGTGCAAGATAAGGGTGACGGGTCAATGTCGATATCGGCACTCAACAACTGATTGTACATGTGTTACCTGGTGTGGTCACTACAAGAAATGAAGACTTGGACGCCACGTTGCAAGGACAAGACACCATCAGCATAGATTTGAATATGTTGCCCAGGTTTATGCTTTAGCGCACTCACACTGGGGTGAGCAAAGAAATCAATGACCATGAAGTGTCAGTGCATGATCAAATGATCACCTACAAATGGAAGGTAAGAAGCATTGAAGCAGACGTTGAAGGACTCCGCGAGGAAAAGGATGCGGTAATGATTGAAAGAGAAAAAGAAATGGAGGATAGGAGGATATTGGAACATCCCATCTCCATGGCATGTGAAGACGCGTCGGAAATAGGCAAATACATGATTGTGGAAGTGAAGGCGTTGAGGTTGGGCGCAGTTATCGCATATCTTAAAAAAGATAATGAGGAATTGCAAACAAGGGTGGTTCCGAGCACACCATCGGAGCAAGTGGAAGCAAGGAAGAACACCATTGAGAATGTTGCGACAGAGATCGCAGAATTGGAAAAAGTAGCACAAAGAATTGTGGAAGAAGTCTTGCAGTTTTGGGAAGTCTCGTGCAATACAAGAAATTGCACCAGCTCAATGTGCAACTTGGAGAGGTAGAGGCGCAGTTAGAAGCACTAATGGGATCTCTAAAGGCGATACCCCTACTGGTGCAGATGAGGAAAGAGACAGAACTGAAATAATTACAGCATCGTGTCAACAAGGCGCGAACGAGGCGACAAATAAGAACAGTGCAGTTGGATGAGATGCAGTTGAAAGCAGAGCAAATGGAAGTTGAAGCGATGCCAGTAATGATGCAGATAAAGGAAAATCTAGAGAAAGTGCAGTAGACAAGAGGTGATCACCCAACAGAGCAAGAGGTTGAATACTGCACAATGCTCAAATCCATGGCAAAGGAAGTTGTCGACCAAATCAAGGAAGCCTATGAAGAGTTCAAGAAGCAGGTGGATGCACCAGTAGCTTCCGGCTAAGGTGGCTCGAGGAAAAGCCATAAGTTTGTGTTGGGGGCTTGTTGGCACAAAGCTAAGTCGCAGAAGTTTTGGTACATTCAGCAACGAAAGGGACAATGACAAGGGTAAAGGACCAGTCGTGGAGCGCAACAAAGCAGATAAAGCAGAAGTAAAGCGGATCATGCCGAGTAGTTAGTAATTAGTTAATTAGTTAATGGGTCACTTTGCGAAGTGGACCAAGTTTGTAACAACCAAGTGAGCCTATAAATAGGAGTAGCATTGTAAGCCTAAGGATATATCTCTTATCTGATCTTTGGTTCGTATCTTGTATCTTGTCTTTTGTTGAGCAATTGGTTCTGCGGGTGTGTGTCCTTGTTGATCTCGCGATGTGTAAGACAGACTGATGAGTGATGAGAAAGATTTTTTTGTCTATGTATTTGTCTCTTTGTAATTTGTCGCAGTGTGATTGAATATGTTTTGTCACAATTTATGTTATTGCAGCATGGTTAAATGTGTTTTCTGAATGAATCTACAATGTCGTAGTTATGTTATGTATCTCAGATTAGTTAGATATGCTTCTATAATCTGTTATTGCATAGATCTGATTAACATGTCGATTGTGATAATGATGTTCTGATGCAAATGATGATTATGTCGATCTCTGGGTTACATTGTGATTGAATGTGAATGATGCATGTCCTCTTATATTTGTGGAAACGTGGTTCCTGCAGCCCCCATAGGTATCTCAGGTGAGACCTCACTCGCTCTGCGAGTGTTGCTGGAAAGGATAAAACCTTTCCGGGCCGATATCTATGGGATTTTGTGCCGAGATTTGTTGACAATTGTGCGAAGTGAACCCGTGTAAACAGATCTGTGTCAACATAGACCTTTGTGTAGAAGAGTGTATGGCACAGTTATAGGCATGTTGTACACAGTGCAACTGTTCATCCCAAAGCTTAGGATGTTTAGCAGAATATCCTTGGAGTAGATGTACCACTGTGTGATTGAATACTTTAGTCTGACCGTCAATTTGTGGATGAAAAGTAATGCTCTTCTTCAACTTAGTGTCTGTAAGTTCCCACAAAGTTGACCAAAATTTCCCAAGAAATTAGGAATCTCGATTAGATACAATATAAGTGGGTAAACCAAAATGAACCCAAACATTCTGGAAGAACAATTAAGCAGTCAACTCTGTTGTGACTTACTTTTTACAAGGAAATAAGATGCACATTTTACCGAACATATCCACAACCACATCATATAAGTAATCATAACCTTTCCTAGACATAGGTAACCCTACCTCAAAATCCATAGACACACTTTCCCATGGGCGAGAAGGTACAGGGAGCGGAGTGTACAAGCCCAATTTTCTATTATTTGGCTTACTCGTAGCACACATAACACATCCCTTTACATATTTGGATACAGTTTCATACATCTGAGGCTAATAACAATACCTTTGAAGCTGAGCTATTGTATTTCCTACACCAAAGTGATTAGATATAAGAGACTCTATGAGCTTCTATAATTACATGAACTCTTTCACTATGTGGAATACAAATTTTTCCGAGATGATACAACAATGTATCATGAACATGATAGTCCAATTCCTCAGTTTTTGTGCCTTGCATTAAATATCCATACACATCTTTAAAGTCTTCATCCTTAGCATATTATGCAATGTAACTTTCATGAGCCAATGGAATATTTTCCAAATTGATAGATGCATTTATTGGAGGTCTAGATAACATGTCTGCAATTTTATTTTGAATTCTCTTTTTATATTTGATGACTAAGTGAAATTGTTGTAAAAATCCCATCCATCTTAAGTGCCTTGATTATTGTAGCCTAATTTGCGATTGAAGATATTGTAATGGTTGATCATCAATATGTATGATTGTTTCTTTACCCATTAGATAATGTTTCCATTTCTTCACACTTTGTACTAATGCATACAACTCTTTATCATATGTGATATAATTAATTATTAATTTAGAGAATATTTTAGAATGATAGCATATTGGTTTCTTATGTTGCATTACGACTCCCCCCATGGCATAACCACTAGCATTGATTTCAATCTCGAATGGTTGTTGTAGATATGGAAATGTAAGTACTGGAGCTAAACTAATCTTCTCTTTTAAAGTGTCAAATGATTTTTTCTCTTTGCCTCCCCACTGAAAAACTTGTTTCACACTTTTCAAAGCATGTAAAGAAGAAGCAATAAATGAGAAGTTAGAAATAAACTTCCTCCAGTATTGGGTTTCTCCTAGGAAGCTTCTAACTTCTATTACATTATTATGCTTGGGTTAATTCTGAATGACCTCAACTTTAGAGGGATCAATCCTTAGTTCATCACCCCCTACAATGTGCTAGCCTAAATAAACCAAAGATGTCTTTCCAAACTTACATTTGGACATATTCAAATACAATTTATCCCTTACCAAAGTAGTGTAAGGCCTGCCATAATACAGTTGATTGACTAGACTATTGAGGGAATTGATATTGAAGTGACCCAGTTAAATAAACTTGAAACAATGTGTTATGCTTTGGTATTATTGAATGAAAATTGTTGATTTACAAGCAAATGATGATTATGCTCGATTGATGGATAAATATGGTTATGTTATGAATGAATGAAAGAAATTATGCTTTTGATTCCATAGATGTGAATGAATGCATTTGTTTAATTAGAATTGAATAAAGACGAAAATGTATGATGATATATTTTATGTGGTGCAGTGCTACTAATGTGCGCTTTGAATGTGTGCAGTAGTAGGTAAAACGAATTACCGACTGACTCTCAATGGAATAAAAGAGGGGTCGTAAAGAACAGTAAATATACATAGGGGTATGATGATGGACTGTCGACCCTAAAATAACATTCCACACACGGGTCGGAAGTCCTGTCGGCTCACCCGGGGAAGCGTGTGTCGTATGGGAAAGGCCACAATGATTTGGTTGTGTACGATGTGTTGAGGGGTGCGCAATAAGGAATATCTTATTCCTTAATCGCCATTATCCTCCATGGAAATGTAGTCGGAATATTATGATAATGATTCCTAATCACCACACAGTACTCCCCACACAAGGACAAGGACAAAGAAGTTGTTAGAAGGAACCATAGACTTGGTACCTAGACAACGACAGGAAATGGAAATATTTTCACTCTTACACTAAAACATTTAGGCATATATATTAAATTTTGCATATGTAAATGTCAAATTGAGAATAATTGGATAAAATAGCATTTTAAATTAAGAAATTATTGAAAGGGGATATTTGAGGTAGAAATTATGTACATCCATTGATTTAGGAAGACATGCATTAGATTAAATATATATATATATATATAATTGATTTTGGAGCAAATCTAGATTAGAAAATATCTAGAGTTTAATTTCACATGCACCCATTGATATAGGGATTGGGATTTTAGAATAGGGAGACAACTAAGAGTGGGTTGAGGAACTTATGTGCACTAACATGTACGATTGACACATGGTTGCATGAGAATGAATATTAGAAAATTAATAAATGAAATTAATTTTTGCATGAAACGACACATGTCGTTTGAGACTTTTTCTATTTAAGAAAAGGACAATGAAGAGAAAATGATCTCTTGCTCCCTAATGCTAGATGGATTCTGTAATGGAAGTTTGAGATTAAGTGTTGTCCATGTGGGTTTGGTTGAGAACTACTATGGGGATTGGAATATCTCTTCTAAGGTTTAGGCGTGTATGTTCTTTGTGACCCCTATTTGTTCGGGGGATTGGGAGGAAGAAGACTACTCCCAGTATGGTAGGGAGATCAACCGAGGAGTCCTTTGGTAATTTGTTGAAATATTGGATCGGATTAAGCGGAAACCCCTCCGGTGACTTCTTCAACTATTGGATCGAACATCAAAGACATGTTTTTCTTGTCCTTAGTGTTTCTTTTGTATTGAATTTTATGCAGGGATTTTATTGGGTTTAGTGAAGCAAGTGATCTGTATTTATCATTATACAATTTATAGTGAAAAAATTTAAAAAGGTTAAACGTTAAATAGAATTTAGTTAGGGATTTGGGAGGATCCCTACAAGTAGACTATTACAAAATCATTAATGAATGCCCTAAATACATCATTCATAACCCGCATGAAGGTAAGAGGAGCATTACAAATCCCAAAAGGCATAACCATCCATTCATACAAACCCTGCTTAGTTTTGAAAGAAATCTTCCCAATATCATCTTCATGGATTTTGATTTGATGATAACCACTTCTTAATTCTAACTTAGTGAAATAAATTGTGTTCTTTAATTGATCCAAAATGTCATCAATATGCGGAAGAGGATATCGATTCTTTACCGTGATTTTTTTAAAGCTCGGAAGTCCACACACATGCGACATGTACCATATTTCTTTGGTACCAAAACAATCGATGAACCACATGGAGAGGAACTTGGTCGAGTGTCCCCTCTCTTGAGCAACTCTTGAACCAACTTCTTGATTTTTGTATTTTCGATCACTAAAGATCAATACATACCAATATTCGGAAGAGGAGCATCTTGTTGCAAATGTATCTCATGTTGGATTTCCCTTTTAGGAGGTAATCCTTTAGGTTCCTGGAATACTGCATCATACTTACCAACAACCTTAACCAATTCATCTTTAAGTTTAGGATCACAACCTTTAAAAACGTCTGTCTTATCAACATCTTTAGCTTTAACAATCACGAGAACAAAACGTTTACTATCATTTACGAATCTCTTCATTTGACTTGCAGAAACCAAAGATAGATTAGTTTTCATACGATGAGCTCTGACAATATACTGAACACCGTCCTTGGTAAGTTGGTACTTGTTCTCTTCTGTATTAAAGGTTTATTTCTTGTCATAAAGATAAGCGATACCTAATATAATGCCACAGATATCTAGTGAGACCACATCCAAATCAACTTCATCCATAAATCCATAATTTATTGCAAACCTAAGTTTACACTACTTAGTAACATGTAACTGTGCATTTTTACACACCCATCCAAGTCTATATGATTTTGGGGTGTGACTTAGTTTCGAAACCTAACTATATGTTCTAAAATAAGGTTAGCTTGTGATCCACTATCAAATAAAGTATCTATTTTAGTATGTTTAGAAATTACCCTTATGTGAAATAACTCACTCCTTTTCTTCTCATCGTGAAGAGATTCAACTTTTGAAATATAATCAGAAGGATATTTACCTTGTAATCCCATGGATGCAATTTTTGTCTCATATCTAGAGTCTAATCCCAAATCATGCTAGATAATGTCCGTAGTCTTCCTGTCTTCTTTTTTTGTTCCAAATATTCTCTGGCTTGAGTTCTGAATGGATCTTCCAACATTTGGATGCATCATGACCCTTTTTTGACAATGCGAGCATGTAGGATTTTGAATTCCCTTCTTCACAATAGCTTTATGCTTGCCTTTCTGGATTTACCTTTGAACTTGATTCCACTTGGCTTAAAAGGATTCTTGGAAAATTTATCAGAAGTATTCTTCCCCTTAGATTCAATATGTGAGGCTTGAACACACACTTATCCAGTTTAGTAGGATTGAACATAAGAATTGTATGTCATAAATAACTATGCAATCCTACTATGAAATTAAGAATTGTTTCTTGAGTATAAAGAGTTATACCCATAACTAAAGCCCTCTTTCTAAACTCTCGTGTGCAATATTGCACACTTTGACCCTTACCTTGTCTGAAATTCTGCTAGTCCATCATAGCCTACTGCATATAACCCAATGGATAGAATTCATTTTTCAACGTTGTAGTAAACTCATACCAAGAGGAAATAATTTTACCTTTAGTAATAAGATCCTCTTGAGTTTTGATCTCCCACCATATGATATCAATGACACCAATACGTTGTCCAACTGGATCTTTGCTTCATGATCAGAAATATTTTGGATCCTGCAATATACTTCAATTTTTCTAATCCAATTATCCAAATTTTTAGCATTAAGTTCTCCGCTAAACATGGGTAAATCAAATTTTACATCAAGCTTTAACAATGGCATATTAACATCAACATTCTCATTATGCGTTTTCCCTGCATTTGAAGAGGAATTGGAATTGGATGAGGAAGAAGATGGAGACTGTAGAGTTTTAGGATGGTCACTACCACCTCCTTCTCCTTTACCTTTTTCAACCTTAATTGATTTCCCAAATTCTTCGTGTTATTTATGTTCTTTGTAAAGTTCTTCCACCATAGATTTCATAGCCATAAAAGCTTTAAGAAATTGCTCATCAGTTGATGGAGGATCACTTCCTGCTCCTTTTGCTGGATCCATTTTCTTCTTTGGGTTTGCACACCTCGATCCAATATCAGGATTGAATTCTTCCAATACTCCACCTATCTTTAGCTTGAGCCTTGTTAACATTCACACACTCAAACTTCTTGGGCTAATCCTACTTTGACACCAAATATGATCTGAAAATGATGGATCTGATTTTTAACCATGAATTGAATGTGCAAATCTTCCAATGATTGAGTTTTAAAAGGATTTAAAATTGCAACTTGAAAGAGAGCATAAATAAAAAGAATGCAAATAACAAAGATGCAAACCACAATTATGAAGACACCAACTGTTAACAGAATTTGTCTCTGAAGGACTACATCTCGGGTTCCACCTCCAGTAAGATTGATTTTATTAATTCTTCAAATGCTACAAATACATCAATTATGAAGACACTTTTGAATTATGTTTTTCAACTACAAAAACAGACTCCACCAATGTGACCATCTCAAAAAATCGATAAATTAAAGTATAAACACTCTATGGTTTTCTACAGACCTCCTCTGGCACGTTGAACAAGAAATTTTGCTATTGCGCTATACAAAAATCATATGGACCCACCTCAGGTTATGTTCCAACACAAATTTGCATTGGTTTTTGTGCCCATGTTATGTCTTGGTCGCGCTCCCTTTGGTGGCTTTTATAACACCGAAAACATGGTTTATTTGGGCCACGTGGGTGCGCTCTTTTTGGGTTTCAAATCCAAGAAAACATTTAAATATAATATGCAGGTCTCCTTCCAAATATTGGGTGCTAGCCTAGTGGTAACACGTTGTCATGTTGGACCGAGGTCTCAGGGTCAAACCCCACAGGATCTGTTTTTTTGGAAACAATATATATTAACAAATATTGCATACCATATATGTAATATATGGTTGTATAATAGTGTGGACTTTGGTTTATATCCTGCCACCAGTTATGTTGAGCTGAACACATACACCATGTACTCGAGGGATAAGTCCTCGGCTTGCCCTTTTTCCAACTTACAAAACTGCTCAAATTTAAATAAAAGATTCATACCATGTATAATAAGCAACACATGCAGCCTATTGGTAGGGTGTTGGGATACTAGGAGGGAGTTCAGGGTTCGATCCACCCTTCCCGACATAAATTTTGGTGAATAGTACCATATGATGTCCAACCGGACTACCATGTGCCAGCCTCATCTTGGTCCACATCACTGACAACTATAAAATGAGCCTGCCATGTGTCACAATGAAATAGGTCTACGTCATCCTGGAACATGCCACATCAATGTAATGTCCCCATTATTGAACCCATTACATTCAAATGTAATTGATGTAATATTGTTATAAAATCATGGTGAGGAGCTCAAGGCCAAGGCCCCACCATCGATTTATTGATGCATATGGTTTGTGTGCTAGCTAGGCACATTGGAATTTCAACATCATGTAATATGCATTTTAATAAAAAATACCCATAACTAGCTATGCAATGAAACAAAGAGATGGGGGAATGATTTCACAAGGAATTGGGATGGAAAACATTCAAACCCTTGAGCCAATCAGGTCAAGCCAAGTGTCAATGAGAGAACCCATCAAACCCTCAACTACCCATGTTGACTTTTGTACCCAACTATTGATTTCTCCCAAGAGTTGGTTGAGGTAGTTAATGCCTTGGGGAATGGAGAGGTATGGCTGTCCAAATTCGGGTATGGGAAAGCCACCCTTCATGGAAAATCATGTTTGTCTCCTTGGGAAAGAAAAGAGCCACAAAATTTCTCTCTAGGGGATTTATTCACCATTGCCTTGCTCCCTCAAGCAGCTCTAGCTGCCTGGGCATTTTCCTCCCTGGGTTTTCTGAGTTCCCCTTCATCTTTACCTGGGAAGGGGCATTTTTGTGTGGATTACCATGGGGGAAGAGAACAGAATGTTTTTGGGTCTTCCTGGAGGTCGTTTAGTCCATTGCAAAGGACCATAAACAGTGGGAGAAATCGGTTTTGCTTCCTGGGGTTGAGTTCTAAATTCCACAGCGAGTTGGAAGAGCCAATGTGGACCCTGTTTTTAGTGAAAACATCTGTTGTAAATGTGTAACCTTGCCCAATGATCATTTTGTTGTATGTTAGGAGTATGTTGGGGTATGGGTAATGGGTAACCCCTTGTTTTGGCCTGAGCTTAAAGGTAAGCATCCAGGGTTCAAATGCAACATGATAAACCCAGTTGTGCACTGGCTTGGCTGAGATGAAATGAGAAATGGGTTGTGTGTGAGATGAATGTCCTCTTTCCTTGTGAGAATCATGCCCAGCTCAGGGGTGGCCTTCGGGCGAACTTAGTATAAGTTGTCGAAGAGCCTATGGTTGGGTGGAACGTTGCAGCAACATAGCTAGTTGTTTGGGACAGTTGCAAAAATAGATATAAGTGTTTTCTGTTTATGAATTTACTTCTGCAATGCATTAATTTGATGACTGTTGTTATACTGTATGCATGAGTAATGTGTGTGGATAGTTTAATTTCGCTGTGGATAATTGATTTGTTTTACATATGCACCCAATGATTCATTCATGTGATTCTAATGAATGGGATGAATTTTATGAAAAGCCCCAGAGATTGCCATCAGGTACCCTTCCTTGCCTTGGATGGATGGGTGGGTACGTTACAGAATGGTATCAGAGCTGCTGGTTGCAGCATTGGGCTTTCATGGGCTACCTATCACAGCTTGTAGAGAACTAGGAAAGTTGGCTCGAAGCTGCGAAAGGACTCGGCAAAGTTGTTCCGTGACGCGGCAGAAAGTCGATAAGTTCGGCCGAAAGATGGAAAATTTTCGGAAGGAAAAGATGAGTTAGGGTCAGAAGAACTCAGTGTCTTCGTCCGCAATGGCAGAAGAACTCAGCGAGTTCGTCCGCAATGGCAAGCTGCGCCGATGAAGTTGCAAAAGTGCCCAGCGAAAAGAAGAAGAACATTTTTTTCTAAGTATTTTTTGGCATCAAAGGGAAAGTTTCGGAAGGACTCAGCAAGTTGGTCCGAAACGGCAGAAGAACTTGCCGAGTTGATCCAAAACAGCAGAGACAACAGAAAATTTTTCTAAGAGTTCTCAGCGTCCAAAGGGAAAGTTCCGGAAAGAACTTGGAAGTTCTCGCCGAAACAATGGAAGGACTCGATGAGTTGGTCCAAAAAAATTTCAAAATTTTTTTTAAGTGATTTTCGGCATCGAAGAAGAAATTTCGGAAGAACTTGGCGAGTTTCTCCGAAACAACGGGAGAACTTGGCGAGTTGCTCCAAAATAGCGAGAGAACTTGGTGAGTTGCTCCCAAACAACGGGATAACTGGACAAGTTCAACCGCAACGTCGGAAGAGATGGGCGAGTTGCTCTGCAATGTCGGAAGGAACTCGGCAAGTTGGTCCGCAATGGATTGGAAGGAAAAGCCGAGTTTTCAATCGGAAGAACTCGGCGAGTTGGCCCGAAACAGGTCAGAAGAACTCGCTAAGTTGCTCCAAAACAGAGAACTTCAGCTGTTTTTTGGAGAGATTTTTCAGGCGCCAAAAGTTGAAAAATGCCATGGAACTTGTGCCCCCTTGACCCCCGTCGTCCCCCGGAGACAGTCGTTGAAAGTGTGAAATGCATTCTCTATGCTTGGGAATGAGAAGCAGGAATTGCATAGAAGGGGATGTGGAATCTCAACAAGAGTAATGGGTTGTAATACCCATTGTGGAGGATGAAAGAGAAATTCCTCACCTTAAACTATTTATGTTTATAGCATAATAATTGCTTATAGCAAGAATGGATATTATACACGTATGTATATGTTGAATTGCTAATTCATGAGAAGATCATAGCTAATGATTGCTTGTATGCTTGGTAGGGAAGCCAAGAAAAGGATCAGCTATGATGTGGAGGAGGAACTCCATGTCATGATGAGGAATTGGAAAGGGAGAATTCCTTAACTCCTCCATTGCTATTATAATTATATTTTCTAATTTGTCTATACTGAAAATTATAGCATACCATTTGTGTATGTTGGATGTGAGTTTAACAACCAAAGCAAGTGATGGATTATGGTCCTGTTGTAGTGTATGCCATATAGGATAGGTATGGTTAGGCCATAATATGTTGGAATGCATAGTATTCATGGATTAATGCAAGGTTGTATTGAAAGATTATGTAAATGTTGTGAATATGCATTGTGTGAATGCATGGGTGGGACATATATATGTTTCAATGAAGTTAGATAATAGATGAAATGGTGGACTATCGTTAATCCTGAGACCATTTCATGAGCTGCTATGAATGCAAGAGGAAGCCTGCATGAAGAAGGTAGACAGGTGATGGGCTACCAGAGCACTCTGCTGGAAGGATAGAATTGCGTGGAATGTGAAGTAATGAGCATTTACAATTATTTAAATTGCATAGATAGTGTGACTATGTCTTGCAATTTTATTGTGATAATGATGCATATATAGATATGTATATATTTCATTGCATTTAAATGTTAACAGCTGAACGTGTTTGAATTATTGAGCGTTATAATTCTGAGATCACTTCAGTAACTATTGTGGCAATGAAATGATTATATGCATAGATAATTACAACATGTTTGGTTGATTAAAGTTTTAGTTTTAAGGTAGAAAAAGTCTTGCGTATGGCAATAAGGATAAGTCCATAGTAAAGACCGATATCTACCATGTGCAGAAGCCAAAGGTTATGAGAAGGTTCTCATGGTTGTAATTCATGCATGAAACAAATCTGAAAATTGTCTAGTTTAAGTTTATGAGAATAGTCTCATGGTTGCAAATCTAATTTCTGTAGGAAAACAAATTTACAAATTTCAGATTTGAGAATTTACTTATAAATGTTGCTCACTGTTTGGCTTATATAGAATTGTGTCAGGAGGACATGTTGTTGGTGGATGTTCATGTATGGTAGCAAGGGTGAAACCATAATGGATAGAGTAATGCCACTTACGAGAGCCAACCAATATGATGGACTCATTGCTAAGCAAATCAATTTCTGTAGGAGACGGAATTGTAAATTCATGTTGAATTTAACTATTAATGTTTTGATTGGTTATGGAGCAATCATGTTTGAATCTTATTGCTAAATGTTGCTGACTGTTTGGCTATTTGATAAATCGTGCCAAGATGACACATTGCAGGAATACCATGTGTGATGGCCTGTAGAAGCCAAACTAGATGGGAAATACCCCATGCTTGGGAAATGGGTTTCGGGTGAAATGCCATTGTCTCAGCCAAACTGCATGTCGGTAAACCATGAAAGTGAGACGGTAAAGCTATGCCAAGAAGGCATATGAGACACATCTGCAAGATGAATGAGTATTCTGTGACCCTAGACTATAACATGCATGTCTAAATTATTAGGGTTAATATGCAGAGCATGATCTATCTTATTTATATCATTGCAGACTGCTTGAGTATGATTAGGGCCTACATGGCTCACATCGGAAAGGGGGTGCACACCTTTTCTGGTGCCGAGACATGATAAGGTTGTCAATATTGACTACACCCTAAGGGAATGGACGCATTCCTGGTGTTTCAATACTTGATAGTGAATGTTATGAAATATGATTACAATTTTAGAGCAGTAATACTAATGAGCCTGCTTATCCTTCTTGTGCTACCAGCTTACACAGATGCAATTTGGTGTTGCACGTAAGAGGCAAAGTGAAGAAAGGTTGCTCAAGAGGACTGTATGGGCAGTGGTAACCTTTCTACGCTCACACTAAAGGACACTAGAAGGGATGGATAGGCCCACGGAGCTGTGTTGCAAAAAAGGGGTATCATCCTTGTATAGTGTGAGTGGGTATTGTGGGGCCATGCTAGCCTGCAGTTAAGAAAGTCACCGATAGAGTTCCTAAAGGGGACCGCTGGTTTGCACAGGAGAAGGAGTGCCATCCTTGGGTGGATGAAGAATTGTATGATGTTTGATAAACCCAGTCGGCGTACTGGCTTGGCATGTTGTTAAATTGGAAGCCTGATAAACCCAGTCGGTGTACTGGCTTGGCATTGGTTATTTGCATGTTGTGGAGGTATTGGTGAAAGGTGTTATTTCTTGACAAACCCAGTCAGAGAACTGCCTTGGAAATGGATATTGTATGCTTGATAAACCCAGTTGGCGTACTGGCTTAGCATACTGATTTTTTGAAATGCTTGATAAACCTAGTCAGCGTACTGGCTTAGCATACTGATTTTTGGGATGCCTGATAAACCCAGTCGGCATATTAGATTGGCATTGCCTATTCGGATGATGTTGTGGAGCAGCATATGTGTTGGTCAAGCATCCACCCCACAGGTGATCCAAGGCTTGTAAAGTAGAGAAGGAAACCTGTGGAGTAGCGAGGGGAAACGCACCATAAAGATAAGTATTCAGTTTCATTTATGTCTGTTTGAAATAATGAAGATTTCAGGTATAAATATTTTAACAGCTAAGCTGATACACTATTGTTTCTTTGTTGGAAACCTTGGACATTGCAGGAAGGCAAGACCCCGAAGGACTATAAATTGCTGGTAAAACCGGAGAGTAATTGGTTGTGCACTATGAAATCCTTGATAAAACTAGAGAGTAACTGGTTGTGCACTATGAATCCTTTATAAAACAGGAGAGTAACTGGTTGTGCACTATGAAATCCTTGATAAAACCGGAGAGTAACTGGTTGTGCACTATGAAACCCTTGATAAATCCAGGGAGTAACTGGATGGGCATTAATCACTTAATATTGTGAAACAGCGTGTATGCTGGCCCAATACCCCTTAAACAATTGATAAAACCAGTCAGCGCACTGACCTGACATTGCCTATTCGAATGGTTGTGGAGTAGCCTACGTGTTGGTCCAACATTCATAATTGTGTCCACGGAAATCCAAGGCTCATAAAGCAAAGAAGGATCCTGTGGAATAAAGTGAAGACATCCAATAAAGATAAGTATTTGGTTATCTTGCAGCTTCTTGCTTGTTTAATATGAATATATGTGTATATGATTTGGTTATGATTTCCTAAACTCTTGTTTAGAGATAAATCCTATGAGAATAAACTAAACATGTGAATTGATTCAATGTTTGAGTATAGGTGTTGCTGGAAGCAAGGACTATGAAAGCATCTGGAGGATGCATGTGGACATGTGACCGTTCTAAAGAGAGCTCAGTATGAGCAGTAATGAAAGATGGTGCTAGTGGACATGTGTGGGTCCTACCAGCTAAAGGTTCTGTAAGTAGCAACGGGGAAGGGTTCCCTAGTGGAAAATCCATATACAGACCTTAGACACTAAGTGTCATAGCCAAGAAAGGAAAGTCAAAGCATTCACATTGAAGTGAAAGAGGCTAAGGAGCATGAAACCACAGTGATGGTGTAGCTCCATAATAGAACAAGACTAAGAGGGAGAAAATCCTACTCTTCTCTTTCCTTTCGATTGATGCATTTATAAAACAAAAGATTGTTGAGTGCATGTCATGGCTGAGAATGGATTGTGTTTAATTACTTAAAATGAATTGTGAATGCTGAAATAGTTATTTTCCTGTGAAAGGATAAACATGAATGAGTTCATGTGTATGTGGAAAGCATGAAATGTGTGGAAGTCACATGAGTAAAGCATGGATGTTCCAAGTCAATTAGGGAAAATAATTGACTAATTTTTAATATTGTGATATGCTTGTCCTAACAGGAATTGCCATGATGAGTCTCACAGGAGAGACATTGAAAGCCATTGTCGCAGCTGCTACTAGACAAGTAATTGCTAGTGAAAAAAGCGAGAGCCAGTTGTGCACATTGATCATGGCAGTAGGCCAAAAGCTATTTGTTTTGGCTGGAAATCTTCCTCAATTAGTTACCAGGACAGCAAGAAAGATGGCATCCATGAAAATTCCAGACTTGTAGATCAGCTGGAAGGTAAATAAAAGGAAGGGATTGCTCTAGAGCAATGCCCACCTGCAGATCTGGAAGACCAAAGTTGGCAGGAGAAGCTGTGGAAGCCAAAGGACTTGATCTTGAAATTTCAAAGTAAAGAGATGGAATGCAGGAAAGACCTGCCATCAGTTGTGAATTTTGGACATGTGTAAAGTGGGTATATAATCTGAAGTATTGGAACACCGAGGATGGTGTTATTCCAAGGGGAGGGGAATGTAATGTCCCCATTATTGAACCCATTACATTCAAATTTAATTGATGTAATATTGTTATAAAATCATGGTGAGGAGCTCAAGGCCAAGGCCCCACCATCGATTTATTGATGCATATGGTTTGCATGCTAGCTAGGCACATTGGAATTTCAACATCATGTAATATGATTTTTAATAAAAAATACCCATAACTAGCTATGCAATGCAACAAAGAGATGGGGGCATGATTTCACAAGGAATTGGGAGTGAAAACATTCAAACCCTTGAGCCAATCAGGTCAAGCCAAGTGTCAATGAGAGAACCCATTAAACCCTCAACTACCCATGTTGACTTTTGTACCCAACCATTGATTTCTCCCAAGAGTTGGTTGAGGTAGTTAATGCCTTGGGGAATGGAGAGTCATGGCTGTCCAAATTCGGGTATGGGCAAGCCACCCTTCATGGAAAATCGTGTTTGTCTCCTTGGGCAAGAAAAGAGCCACAAAATTTCTCTCTAGGGGATTTATTCACCATTGCCTTGCTCCCTCAAGCAGCTCTAGCTGCCTGGGCGTTTTCCTCCCTGGATTTTATGAGTTCCCCTTCATCTTTACCTGGGAAGGGGTGTTTTTGTGTGGATTACCAGGGGGGAAGAGAACATAACGTTTTTGGGTCTTCCTGGAGGTCATTTAGGCCATTGGAAAGGACCATAACCAGTGGGATAAATTGGTTTTGCTTCCTAGGGTTGAGTTCTAAATTCCACAGCTTGTTGGGTGAGCCACGAGTTGGAAGAGCCAATGTGGACCCTGTTTTTAGTGAAAACATCTGTTGTAAATGTGTAACCTTGCCCAATGATCATTTTGATGTATGTTAGGAGTATGTTGGGGTATGGGTAATGGGTAACCCCTTGTTTTGGCCTGAGCTTGAGAGTAAGCATCCAGGGTTCAAATGCAGCCTGATAAACCTCGTTGTGCACTGGCTTGGCTGAGATGAAATGAGAAATGGGTTGTGTGTGAGATGAATGTCCTCTTTCCTTGTGAGAATCATGTCGAGCTCGGGGGTGGCCTTCGGACGAAATCAATATAAGTTGTCGAAGAGCCTATGGTTGGGTGGAACGTTGCAGCGACATAGCTAGTTGTTTGGGACAGTTGCAAAAATAGAGATAAGTGTTTTCTATTTATGAATTTACTTCTGCAATGCATTAATTTGATGACTGTTGTTATGCTATATGCATGAGTAATGTGTGTGGATAGTTTAATTTCGCTATGCATAATTGATTTGTTTTACATCTGCACCCAATGATTCATTCATATGATTCTAATGAATGGGATGAATTTTATGAAAAGCCCTAGAGATTGCCATCAGGTACCGTTCCTTTCCTTGGATGGATGGGTGGGTACTTTATAATCAACCTGCAACCTGTCATGTGGAAAATACTAGGGATTCCACATCGGTAGTACAGTCCAGCTGTATAGTCCATGTGGAACCATGTGGATGTGCCACGTGGAACTCCCTTTTATATTTTTACATGTTCTCACAAAATTTCAGAACATGATATATTTCATGTCTGGAGTCTGTTTTGGAAAAAATGAGCGTCGCAGGAAAGTTCTCGACAAGCTCTTCACAATGGCATGGTTCTATTAAGCATTTAAATACTTTGATTTTCAGTCATTTGGTAAATTTTTCTCTTCACTACAAAAGAGCAATGTCTAGCACATATTGAAAGAAGGTTTCATTGTTTGTTTGAGATGGTCGATTAAGTTGACCAGATGAGAAAGGAGAAGAGGAAAATATCATTGGTCATGGAGTCCTTTTACTAACATTTTCTTTTTGTAAGGTTGCAACATTCTATTAATCGGAAAGAGTTAAAAATACAAAAGTAAATACAGTCAGTGGTGGCCTGACAGGAATGAGCCACCACCCAAGCAATTCAAAAGGATCGTAAATACTCTGATCAAAATTACAAAAAATCCCTGCCCTGTGCAGGGAGACCAGGGTAAGCTAGTAGTATTGTCATGTCTATAAAAGCCTAAAAATCAGTAGTCTGGTGAACTATGTAGCAAACTAAAAATCATATTAATATAAAGCTGTTGGAAAACACATGGAGGAACCTCCTTAACGGGGCGCTGAAGGTGTGTCTACATCAGAGGGAGCTTCTTCCAGGATTGGGCAGCCGTATTATTCTTCATCCTCCGAGTCCTTCGCAGTGAGCTTAACAAAAAGTGGCGCACACTTCCAACTAGCGGGAGCATTTTCCTCTTGATCATTGCAGACTCTTTTGGTGAGAATAGGGCCAGTAGTGGTGGGAATAGGGGAGGAGAGTTTAACTAGATCCTTGCCTTTCATCTTGACCAGCTCCTTTCCTTTTTTATAGACAATCTCCTTTCCTTTCTACTTGACCAACTCCCTTCCTTGTTGGTTGACCATGTTTCCAGTTATCGCGCTTGCTTCAATAGTAGTGGGGGTGACTCTATTTGCATTGGTGGGGGCATATGAATCCTAGTTGAAGGTGTTCTCTAGGCTACCGAGCATGGTTTCCATGTTTGGAAGGGTGGATTTCAAGGTCTGTGTAGCATGCCTTGCAGTGGCCCAATTGGTGAGCATGTCTTCCATAAGCTCTCCTAGCATGTTATTCACCAAACAGTATGGATCCCATTGTTTTTCCTAGCTCCCAGTGGAGAGATGCTCTTCCATCAACCGTGCTTCCCAATTATCGATGAGTAGACGAACCAGAATGGAGACCTTCACTCTATATCCCTTCTATGTTTTCCCTACATCCCATTGTTTGTTAGCCTTCTTTTTTTCCTTTTACTGACATTATATGAATCAGAGGCAATCGAATTGGATGTCAGAACACATAGATGACATGATTAAAGATAGAAGAACAAGTCAACAAACATGAATCGCAAAGAGACCTATACTAGATCAACATTGCAAATCCACAAGATAGAATATTTACTAAACGATAACACTTCCTCGATAATGAATATGGATGCTTGAACATATTACATGAATAATGGGAAAATGTAATTAATACTTCACTACATAAAGAATCCAAATTCATGAACATTTGTTGATACTCAATAATTGTAATATATTCAAGTAAGAAGACAATAGAATGGAAAACAAAGAAACTCACAAACTGATATCAAAGAATAGATTACATGAATAATGGGAAAATGCAATGAATAATAATGAATAAGGATAGTTGAATAGATTACATGAATAAACAAAGGAGTAGTAGTGAAGACCTTGATCTATCATAATATAAAAACATATGCAAGACTTATCGGATTTTATGGAAATGTACCCATGGCACATATGAATAGTAGATCCAATGCATCATCTGAATGTAGGACATCAAGATTCTTGTAGCAGGTTCACTACAAACTATAAGGTTTTCACTACCGGAAGCTAAATTTTTTGATAAGGTAGATATTGGTACCAACATCTAGCTCCAATTGGGGATGGTTTCCTCACTATGAGCCACCAAGAAATTGAAAACTATGTGCCTTCTCAAATCTCTGAACTCCAAACCTGTTTTGAAAACTGTAACCAACCATACAACAGACCAAAAACTGTAATTTATTCTACTATGTACCATTGCTCTGTCTCCATTGGGATAGAGTCTTTATCTATGTTGATCCACTACTCACCATGTCAAACTAAAAACGAAAACCACTAAAAATAAGTTACAAATTGAATCCCAATGCTCAATCTATGAGCTTATTTATGTACACTTTCTAATCTATTGAATTGGAAATTTATATTCAAGTGTAGAATAATTTCCAATGTAACCAATCAAGAAATCCATCAACTAACTGAATTTTTTTTCTATCTTTGAACATACACAGAATTGAAAAAGACGGATAGTATAAAAAATGATGATCTAAGAAGCCATACTTATGTGGTCAATGATGATTTTAAATTCTGTCCTTATGTGGTCAAAGATGCAAGATTTATCATTCCATTTCGACTGCATGTATCTTGCAACAAGGTCATAAAATTCACAGGAAGAAGTAATTTGACAGAAGGTAAATACCTAATATTCTTATTTATGAATAGGTTGTCCCTGTAAAATATTTTCTCCATGGGCAACATCAAATTTCTGCTCTTAAAATGCTGAAAATGAAGGAAGAAGAAAATTGGAAACTATCTCCTTCGGATTCAGATTCAAGAATGGAAAATGTAGGCTCGTTGATTTCTTGAAATTGTTTCTAAACTGTTGGTAAAGAAGAAAGTTTTATAAAACAATTCAACAACACCTCCTTATCTCCTTCATTGCTTTTGAGAACTTCAACTAAACTCTACTTCTGACATAATTATTGTTTCCCTATCACCTACGAAGAAAAGGATATAAACTGTTTTTTTGAATCCTCCATATCACTTTCTTCGTATTTATCGAATAGGGTAGTATTTTGTTTGTGTGATAATGTAGAAATATGATCCTTACAAAGGATGAATTTATTGCCTTTGAAGGAATCAAATTCATAACCATCAAACATAGGCTTACTATTAAGCAGTTCCATGGATGTTGATGAAGAAATATGCCCCTCTTCATCTAAGTATTCATCATATATAGGTTGATCATAAAAAAAAATTGAATCTTGACATTCATAAATCACTGTTTCATGATGCTCTTGAAAGAATAATTTCTTATGTACAACCCAACCTTCATTGAATTTTGAAACAGTAAAGTCATTTGAAACAATGTCAACATCAACATGGCTATCATCAATTTTATCACCAAAACAATCCTGAAAATATTCCTCTTGGAAAGAAGAATTGGAAAAATACTGATGTATAATTGATTCTTCATCCACTCTTTCAACATCAAATTCATTTTCATCTACACGACTAGAAGAATCAACTAATGTACGTTGAACATAAGATTCAAATTCCTCACAACAATGCTCAAAGAGAAGATCAGCAAGAAAAAACCTCACACAACGTTTATAAAATGTTGCATGAAACTCTTTTAAAGAGGATATGCTAGAAGGAGAAAGAGAACAATACCATTCATGAGCATCCCCTTCAAGTGATTACATGAACATCTTCATGAGCACATCCTCATGAGAGATATCTAATTGGTGCATAAGTTCATAAAATTGAATCAAATGTTCTGCGGGACTATCATCCATACCTTCTTTGAACTTAGGAAGACAACCTTTCCATTCATCTACAGGAGGTACTAGATTTGTATATCCAGGAATAACTGATAAGTCAAAAGTGAAAGCCTTCGAGCCAATTTAGCATCCATTGCTTATGAAATTCTAGAACAGTGGAGCTGCTTGAGGATTATTAAACCAGGGAGTCGCCAAGTGAAAGATTGTAGTCACTTTTGTGTCTAACTCCTATTCACCATCAAGAGTTGTCCCTATTCAATGTCGCACACCTAGGGAAAATTTTCAACTCTTTCCCTGACAACGACACCAAAAGATGTTAGCACTAAATTTTACTCTTGAATGCAAAAGAGAAACATCTAGCATATCTTGAAAGAAGGTTTCATTGTTTGTTTGAGATAGTGGATTAAGTTGACCAGATGAGAAAGGAGAAGAGGCAAATATCATTAAGCATAGAGTCCTTTTACTAAAATTATATGAATGATAGGCAATTGAACTAGATATTAGATTAGATAGATCGCATGATGAATAATAGAAGAACAAGTAAAAAAAATGAATTGCAAAGAGACCTATACTATATTAACATTGCAAATCCACAAGATAAAATATTAACTAAACAGAAACACTTCCTCGATAATGAATAAGGATACTTGAACAAATACACGAATAATGGGAAAACGTAATGAATACTTTACTGCATAAAGAATCCAAATTCATGAATAGTTTTTTATACTCAATAACTGTAATATATTCAAGTAAGAAGACAATAGAATGGAAAACAAAGAAACTCACAAACTGATATCAAATTCTCAGGAATCTCACAAACTGGAAATATATTCATGTAAGAAGACAATAGAATGGAAAAATGGGATTTTTTTTATCCAAAGTCAATTGAGACCCCCAAAATGGCATTTTTTTTATCCAAAGTCAATTGAGACCCTTAATAAGCCACAATTAGATGTTTTTAGCACTATGGGGGGATTTTGAAGAAAATATCTATTTTTTGCTTGATTGAAAAAACCATCTAGAACAAAATCAAAACCGGATTGAGAAAATCATTTAGCAAAAAATAGAACAAGAGGAAGTTTTTATTTGAACAAGAGAAAGTTCTTGTTAAGTTATAAGTTATCAGACACTTTCTCATTTCTCAACAGTTGTAGAAATTTCTTATTTGAACAAGAACTTTCTATTTTGAACAAGAACTTGTATATTTGAGTTTTATAACTATTGAGCAATGAGAAAGTGTCTACTAAAAAGTTTTGTTATCATTCTGCTTAGTTCTATTTTATACTACCACTATATGTATAAGCTTTGGTCAAGATGAAGAGTGATTCATCTCTAAAGGTTTTACATGCAATTAAAGGCATAGATTAATTAAACATCCTATGAAAATCAAACAATTTTTTGTAGCTAAATAATGCTCATGTAGAGTGTAATTATTACATATTTCATGTTGGTTTCTAATTTTATAGTTTTTAGAAATTACTGTACTTTTTGTGTTGTGTGATTTTTGGACATTGAAGAGTTATTATTCATGAAATCACTCTATGTAGTTTTAAATATGAGAATAGTTCAATGACTTGGAACAAATTATAGGTTATGTGGTCGATTTTTGTCTCTTATTTATTGGTTGAGGCAGCTTTGGTAGTGCTTTAGTAGGTAGTTTCTTATATAGGAAACCTAGATGAGGTGGTAGTAAACAAGTTTTCCTAAACTATATAGGCAGGACAACTTACTACACATACATGATTGACATAGTTTCCTATGTTGTATATTTTTTCTTTTCGTTGGAATTGCATCAATCTCATACACAATCCAAAATACTTTCCTTACAAGAGAGAAAGGATATGCCACCATGTGGCTCTTATTTCAATAATTATGTATATTTTTAAAATTAATTATATATATATATATATATATATATATAGGTATACTTTTTTTGTTTTCACGGTTCTCAATATTACAAAAAGGACATAAAATCTAGGATAAATTGTCCCCTTCCATATGAAGATAAACTAGATGGATGTAAACATTTGAAGAAGGAAGGAAGCTTCACTCAGTGGCCACTGAAATATTTGGAAAATTCCTCGATGTAGAATATTTTCAAGTACTTGTTGTAAATCTTGATGTTGTTGAGTGTGGAAACATTTTTTGTCATGGACTAATGGATCAATGATCATATATTACTATATATTTAGTAAAAAAAAAATCAAATATATTGTAGTATTTGACTTTTCCTGTTGTTATATTTATAATGTTTATTTGGTTCAAAGTATATATGTTTATACTTGATCTTATATAAAGTATTTTCAATTAATGCAAGTTTGCATGTTTATATAAATTTAATTTATTTTCATTGATTTAGTACATGTGTGACACTTAGTTGATTATAGTATTGTTTAATGCAAATTTATTCATTAAATGTATGTTATTTTTATTTATTCTTTTTGTTTATAATTATATTATATATTTTTTTTCATTGATATTAGATTTGCACCAAAAGTACAATGACATAACTATACACATTCATGGAATTTTAGAAAATAAATTCACTTTATATAAATTTATATTGAATAATAATGAGGAACAAAAAAAAATGAATATTGGTAATGATATAACGAACATGAAATTGTTAAACCATAGATAAATATGACTACAACTACTAAATTAGTAATAAAAATAGTAAATATGAAAACTAAATTAATTATAAAATTTATAATAGTAAAAACTATATATACTACCGTTATTTTAGTCGTGTTATAAGGGACTAGGATTATACTACTGGGCCTAGTTCTTTATAGCATGACTAAATATGTTAGTAAAAATAATTTAGAAATTAGTAACTAAATAAACTAATAAATATACTACTAAATGTATTGTCCATTTGATGTAGCTGGTGGTTGGGAGGAATGATTGTTACCCTCCCCGCCCAGGTTCAATTCCTTGTAAGTGACATGTTGAGCCCTTAAATGGGTCTATAACATGCTCTTATTGTTGAGACCCCAATGTACTGAAAATTCTCGACCAACCCATGTTCCCTTGTGGATTTTCGTGGAGGTATCCATGGACATAGAGAGAATTATTTGGTGCCATGAACCACATGGAAAAACATACTACTAAATATACTATATAATTTAGAAATTAAGTACTAATTAAACTTACAATTATACAATCAATGACAAAGCAAACGAGCAAATATATTACAAACTAATGAATCAAGTGAACCAATTAATCACTAAGCAAGATACTACTAAAAGTTAGTCACGTTATAAGGGATTGGTATTATACTACCATAATTAGCCTTGCTAAAAATACCAGCTTAGATACATGTTTTAGTTTTATTTTGTGGTAACAAATTAACCATTTTGTATTAGTGTCCCATAAATCCAAAATAGGCCTCCTTTAAAAAGGAGCAGCTGCTCTTTCTCCAAATGATCTACTTTCCATAGCTCCAAAATAGACCTTCATGAGGAAGGACCTGTCTCTCTTTATCTGAGCAATCCACTCTCCAAAAAATTCAATGTATGCCTAGGCGCTTAAGGAAGGAGTGACCACTCTTTCTCCTCAGAGGTGTAATACCCTGGTCATTAAGCCCTAGACTTATGGTCTTTTATTTTTTAATATTTTATTTGTTAATGTGAATATGGACTTATGATATTTTATTTGTTAATGCGACTATGTACTTTGGCATTATTGTTATTGTTGTTATCATTGATGGTTGCTACTATTAAATAAACAACTGGATCAACAAAGGAAACTAAAAGAGTATGGGAGACCATGGATTCCACAGAGTGAGGGGGAATGGGGACATCCCTAGCACCTTAGAGCTTGTTGTTGGCTTGAGTTTGTCCATCCTATTTCATATTTGCACCTTGGTGACATTAATAATGTTGGTCACCCGAACATTGTACAATGGACTCTATCTTGATTTTATGGACTAAGTTACTATTGCACCTTATGCATACCATAGTGGGCCCCCTCTTTCCTCAAGCACCCTCCTTGGGTGAAAGTTTCCCTTTTATGGACCCCACTTGTACTAACTCACCCTCCCCCTAAATTCTAGGAGTTGTAAGCTAGAATTTAGCTTCCACCTCCTTTATTTGTGCCTCCACCTCCACAAGTGCACCCCACTCCTCCATTCATCCCTATTTTCGTGTTTCTGGAATATTTATGACCCTCTTGGATCCTCTCTGTCAGCTAATGCCCACTCCATGTTTTGTAACCCCCTTATGCATTAGTGCGCCTCCTTGTGCTCTTCATCACTCCACTTCTTGTTTTTTGGTAACTCCTCCTCATGGTGCTAATTTTGGAAAGGTAATCTCCCAAAATAAGCCACCACTCCACCAATTTGAGTTAAGTCTCCATGATGAATCCTAACCTTACCCCTCTCTAATTTGATTTGATCCCCTTGGGTTAGGATTGGCCTCCTTATGCTATAAAATTCATGTGCTCTCTCCTTGCTAAAGCTAATCGTAAGGTTTGGATCACTTTCCTTGTGTTATTTCACTATGTTATGAGTGTTGACAACACTAAGACTATGTTGAGGTTGTGTTGAGGTTGAGTGTTTGTTGCAAGACACTATCATAGGAGTAGCCTGTTGTCCATTCCAAAGAGTTAATTTAGTGAATTGTTACCCTTTGCTTTTGTTATATCATTCTACTAGTCCAAGTTCTCACACAGGAAGCTAGGAAATGGGATGGTGATAACTAGAGGGACGAGTTAGGTGAAGGGAGTCAAATCCCATAGGCAGTGGAGATGAGCAGGAAAGTAGTAGTGGGAAGCATTGTGGTTCTCAGAGGGAGTATTCTGAGAGTTGTTACACTGAGTGTGCCTCTTCCTGTGGATATTTGGTCTCAGCTCGGGGGTGACTTGTTTAAGTGAGTTAGAATTGACTGTGTCTATGGCTGGGAGGAAACCTTTCCCACTAAATCCAATTTCCTTTTGAAGATAAGTATTTGTTCATATGCTTATTTATGTTATTTATCATGTTTATGTGCCTTGTAGGTTGAATTGTTTCCTAGTTATGTTTATGGTTTATGTGATAATAATTATATGCAGGATGGATGTATTTTGTACATTAAAACTTTGAATATCTATGAACCTCCTCTACCATCTATTCTTTATCGTCTCCTTCATGATATACAATTGTGGCTCTCATGGTGATGAGAGGGGTGCAACCATATCTTATGGTTCTCCTAGTTATTCTCATTTTTGTGTTGTGACACCTATCCCATTGCATCCAAAGCAATGTATCCAGTAAGGAACACCTTTTATTTCACTGCAAAAGCTTTATGTATGAACAATTTATGATTGTTTTGGCTCGGCAGTGTTTCTGGTGCTCAAGGGAGCACACCTTGTCCTTTGATTGAGAATACCTTTGTATGAAGATTTGTTTATTGTTGCATATATGATTTTATTTTTGTGTATCTATTATATTGTTGCATATCTAATTATATTATTGTAGATTTGATTTGTATTGGTGATTGATGGCTGGAGGGAAGGAAACCATACAATCTAAATCATACTAGTGAAAGATGCATATAGGGGACAACCACGAGATCTAACGTTTCAAAGGTCGTAGATGGAATCCTATGTCTCTATTCTACTATGGTTTTTTTGGATTGATACTTTTATTATTTTCTAGTTAATTACGCCAATCAGCACACATACACATAAGTACTCATATCCTCGTATCAATACACGAGCAGGATGATAATCACAACAATTGAGTATCTACAATCACGTTTTCAATAATATTGAAATCCAATAACTATTACTGAGTACATGGATAATTATATGTTTTAACATATGGTTACTGGAGAATCCAATTATCTCATCTTACTCACGTACCTTTAATTTGATTTCTACAATAAGTTTGCATTCAATAATATGCACATTGGGGGAAATGTCGTGCTTGGGTTTTATGCATTTGATTTTTAAAGAGGCTATAAGGTTTTTAATTTCTTTGTTGTATGGATTTTTGGCCTAAATCACCTTAATATTTTGTGTTATATTGATCTTATTTAGTGTACCCAATTCTAAAATTAGGCACACTAACTTCACTTCAACAAACTGGGGCTAGATTTTTCCCTACTAACTCCAAACACCCTCAAAATTCCCCAAACTTACTCAAACTGAATATTGGGGTCTACTAAATATTTATGACAGACCAGCAAGGTTTAGTTAGACTCTACCTTGACATATGCACATTTTATGGGTATGTCACGTCTGGGAAGACTCCTTTGGATAAACCAAAGGATTCAAGGAAATAGCCCTAGGACTTCTGGGGAAACCCAAAGAATTATGGTGAAAATATGGATATAGATGATTGTAACAAACCCCCAACCAACTAAAAGAATTATCAGAATCAAAAATCATAGTTTACTTTTCTTTTTAGAGGAATTGTGAGAAAGTGCATTTCATTGGATAGCTCAAATAACCAGTTTACAACTCGAGAAAAATAGTTCATAATCCCTAAAAAATTCTTATATGAATATGTTTATGGGATATCTACTATCCCACCAACCTGTAGCAACTTACAAAAGGTTTTTTGGTACCCTGGATCTCAATATATGGCTGAATTACTAAATAATAGTCAGATTTACTAGGCCAACCAGCTAAACAGTTTTTAAAATGTCCGCAAATAGTACCCATATGTCCCAAATTTTTGAACAAATACTATATATGGACCCTAATGGATTTCAAGTACATTCATCAACTAACAGAATCTGATTTGGACTTACAAAAGTGAAGATATGGCTCAAACAGTAAAAGCTAGAAAAAAATCCAATACAATGAGCATAGGTGAATCCAAACACATGGAGACGAAGAGAAATTCCAAACAATGGAAATAACTAGTATTTTATTATTATGAAAGGTTTGAATTTACATCATAATTCTTTCATTAACAACAACCATGGCCCATGGATCCCAAAACCCTCATCTACAATGACTGCAACAAAAAACACACACCAAAACCACCAAATTCCACAAATTCGTGTGCAACTATGGAAAATCCATATGGGACGTGAGCATGCACTAGGACACACTCTGTAGAAGAAATAAGAACAATTGAATGGACTGAATATCCACTCCTTAATCACCAATTGGAATGGTTTAAGCACTCCAACTAGTTACAAGTAACATAGGGGGCCATCTCCCTAATGGTATGCAAGGGGCACATCACCCAAGCAATTGACAGGCAATGCAACTCAATAATAATAACAATATATCAACCAAATAACCCCAAATGAGCCATGACCTATACTTTTATTCTTGATCCTTGACCTCCAAAACCATGGGACCAAAGAAACCATGTACAAAAACATGGGGAGTAACCTAACCCTTGATTTATTCCAAATTGGCCACATTCAATGTACCACTTGACCACTTATTCATGTAATTCACCCTCCAAAAAACTCTTGGACCATTTCCTAACCAAAATTGACCATTTCCACAAACCAAGGCACCCTGCTAACCACTTTTGACCACTTCCCTCCCTTCAAATTTGAATTTGGTCCTTAAGTTTGAAGTAGGGTTCTTTAGTTTCCCTGTTTTAAGGAAACGCTTACATTAGGTGGTCGACATCATTAATTTCCCACTTGAGTATCTCTTTGACTTTATTAACATTTAATACATCTCCATTATTCATCATTTGGCCCCCATTCACACCTTGGGCCAACTTTTACATCAATTTAAATAATTTTCCCTAATAAAATCTAACCAATTTTATTACAAAAGCAAACTTAGGATAAATCCAAATTCCCAAATAAATTTAATTATCCATTTGAACTTTGGATTGGGAATTTCCTCTTTCACATTGGTTAGGCTTTTATATTTTTTACTTGGATTTTCCATTTGAAATCCTCACCAACCTTAGGATACTTAGCTTAAATGATGAATCAACATAGCCCACCATCTCCTTCAAACTCCTACCTTGGTCATTTAACTTAGATTTGACAACTTTCATGACCATGACTAAATGACTTAGGACTTTGTGGTCATTAGTCAAGTTTTGGGTCATTACAATTCCTCCCCTCCTAATATTGCTTGTCCTCAATCAATATGAACCAACTCCACAAATATTTGAACCCACCCAATGGCCTTTCACCTCAAGCAAATGAAAATTTGTACGATGAAACACTTGGGCGCTTTTCCACCATCTTCGGTAAGCTACTACATCATCCATTTGAAACTCACCTTCATCATAGATGAGTTCGCTTTGCTTCCATACATTGATCTCTACATGTGTCAAGATTGGTCTTGAACCATTATGGCCAATTTCAATCTCAAACTTGTTTCCCCTTAAAAACATTATGCACTTAGCCAATGCATGCATCATTATTAACACCTCCATATCTCTAATTGAATAATGTCTATGGTGGGGATGAAATTTCATGGAGTGGTTATTAGGCCTCAAAATCGTTCCTATTCTTCCTTTGGAAGCATCACCCATTTGCACATATGGTGGGGCAAACATTGTAGAATTATGCATCGCCTTCTTCATCACATTGAGAAATCTTTTGGAACCTGCATCCCAACAAGGAGTTGTTTCTTGGATCACCTCTCATCCCAATAAAATCTAATGATAATGGTCAAAGGATAGATCAGTCTTATGCACCATATCCTTTTCAATATATTTCTCTCTCCCATACATTGCTACATGCATCTACCAATCGAAATAGTTGAGACCAAGAATGATTCCTGGGTCCCAAATGAATCTAAGGATTGGGAAGTGTCTTCTTCTTCCCCATATACACTCCCCCATGTCATCATAGATATCCTCATGAGGGCTCCCAAAACTCCAAAAAAAAGAATAGTATTTCCATCCATCATAATGTTTCACATGTAGGAAAATATCCAACTTCTCCACAAGGATAGACTCATGCAAATGAAGGATAGCTAGCCCTCTGGGATCCCACTAAACAAGTTGCATCCTCCCAAAATCTAATTCCATTAATAACAATATATTAATCCATGTTATAACAAGATCCATACACCATAATGGAATCTCATAACTCCCAATGTCAAATTGAGACTTTGTGAGCCTCTCCAATAAGACATGAATCTCCTATTTCCCCAACTCTCCTCCAATCCCATGATTTGTATCACAAACACTTGTTCCACCTAAGTGGATCAAGTGGAGCTCCCGTGTTTGGTCATGCATGAAGGATGGAAGTTAAAATGACACCGATGGGTGCCTCCACTACTCATACGATTCCAAATAAGGAATGCATCAACCACTCCCATTGGGATGATCAAATAATCAAGATCTAATGGAAGAGAAGACACATATTCCTTCTTACATAATTGGGCCTTCTCTTGCCCACCCACAAGAATAAGATAGAGAATCTCAATCACTCCATATGTTCTTGAGTTGATGAAATCCAATTCAAGTTGCTCCTTGATGGTTTGCTCCATCTCATACTTTCATTTATTCAAAATCTTGTAGGTGTGGATCTTTCTAGGTGGCTTTCCCTCCTTCATATCAAACTCATGCTCATCACCTTTGTCTGGTGGCCTTCCATGTGTGAATCCTTCAAATGACTTATTGTGCTCACATAGGTGATGGATATTGATGGTTATTATTCCCATATAAGTTCTATGGTTAGTGATGAGGCATTTAGTAACCCTCAACATCATGCTAAATTCGGCCACAAGCTTCTTCATCCAATCTATGGATGCATGTGAAATGGAAGTACAAAATTGATTCCATGAATATCTCTGCTACTATTCACATATCAAAGCAAAAAATCCAAGATAGATACAAGGATCATCTCCACTCCCATGCTCCTCCAACTATGCTTTAGTCACCCATAGGGGCAACTCATAATCTTCCTTGAGTAAAACGAGTGTTTGGAAAACACTCTCCACATCTATTGACCCATCCAAATGAGTTAAGCATGTCTCCCATGTGATGCTATGTGTATTGGAATTTTCATATGGAATCCATAGGAATCTTTGTTACACCTCACAAAATTGCATGATTAATTACACCATCAAGAACCATTTATATTTCCATGGGATGCTAAGACTCCAATTCTGAATTGTAAGTGCATCATTCCAAATGCTTGTTGAACCCTCTAAGAGTATTTCCAACAATAAAATAAAATCCCTCTATGCATCCATGTCATTTGCTCTCCCCTTTCAAATGGAACCTCCAAGTCCCATCATGCATACTGAATGCCTCAAATGTCATCCATGGACATTTTTGTTTCTTCTCATCAAACTGGAAGGAAAGTAATGCATCAATCAACCTCCTATAATAGCAATAAAAACTCTTTCCTTCTCTAGATCTCAAATTTTCCATGCATCCATCCATCCAATACATAGATGAATCAACATCTTTGTTGGTTGATCCAAGTAGAGCGAAATCATCTACCTCCTCCAAAATCATGTTCCCCTTCAATGTAGGAAACCCATAATCTTGTTGGTACCAAGCTATCGCTTGCCAAACCTTCTCCATGACAATCTCTTCTTCATGCACATGCCATTCAAATTGATCTCCTTGTTCACATTATGGCTCATGGAATGATGTGCTAGTTAGTCTTCTTCCAAGGCAAGCAATACTAGTGCATCCTTGGATATCCATCTCCATTATGTACTCATTTATCCAATCCATGGAAAAATAAGTATCTTTGCTTGCATATATGAATGGTATGTCCTCTTTAATGAACTTCTGCAACAAGACAAGTGTTTGGCCAAGATATTCTATGGCATCTCCCTTCACCAACACTTGCAAATTAGAACTTTCCTCATGTTCATCCTCCACATGACGTTCCTCCATCATACCCAATGAATTTCCTTCCATGCAAGATGAAAGGTGTGGTGAATTCAACTCTTTTTGAAGTTGATATATCTACAACTTTGACTCTTGAAGAGACTTTTGGGTGCTCTCCAAAGAAACATATGCAGCATCCAATTCTCTACCAAGAATTTATGCTTCATCTTCCTCTTTTATAAGTGCACGATGGTATATTTTTGTCACCTCAAGAAGATGATTCCTATCTGACAGCAAGTTCATGTAGCTTTCCTTCATCTTGGCCACTGCTTCTTTGAGAGTTTCAAAATATCCCAAGAAAGATTATCCTTCCAATCCTTCTTTTGAATCTCTCCAACAACATCTTGACACCAAGGCATTGGCATCAACAAAAAGTTCCTTGGCTTCTATGATCTTCTCTTCAACCTCCTTTAGTGATCCACCCAAATGGTGTGGTTCACAAAGATGATAATTCACAATATGGTCTTCTTCCAAGGGTTGAAACCTTGGGATCTCCTCTTCATCCTTAACATGAAGATGACTTGGACAAGCACGATCTTCTTCTTTGAGGTCCACTGGAAGACCCAAATATGATCTATATGATTCATTCTCTTCCAAACCCTCATGTGGCTGAGAAGATTCTATAATTTTGGCCTCATAATCCTCTTATTCTTCTTCTACTTCTACTACTACTACTACTACTTCAATGCTTTGATAGGTGGATTTTCCATCGCCTTATTCACAAGAATTCTTTGAGACTTTCTTGGTAGATGAACCAAGGAAGACTCTTTATATACATGATAGGGTCTCTATCATCTACTGAAAAGGATGCTCAAACTCCTTTTCATCCATGTTGGAATTTTAACTGTATCTTTGGATCTTTCCTTCAAGGACTATGGTCCACGAGTGTAGAGGACCATGCCCTAATACTACTGTAGTGTACCCAATTCAAAAATTAGGCACACTAAATCCACTTCAATAAACCCCCTGACTCCAAACACCCTCAGAATTACCCAAAATTTCCCAAACTGAATATTGAGGTCTAATACATATTTATGATAGACCAACAAGGTATACTTAGACTCTACCTCGACAGATGCACATTTTTTGGGTACATCATGCCTGGGAAGACTCCTTTGGCTAAACCAAAGGCTTCAAGGCAATAGCCCCAGGAATTCTGTGGAATCCCAATGAATTATGGTGAAAATATAGAGATAGTTGACTGTAAAAAAACCGCAACAAGCTGCAGGAATGATCAGACTAAAAAATTATAGTTTACTTGTCTTTTTAGCGGAATTGTGAGAAAGGGCATTTCATTGGACAACTCAACTAGTCAGTTTACAACTCAAGAAAAACAGATCCTAATCCGTACAAATTTATGATATGAATATTTTCATGTTCTCTATACTATCCCCCCAATCTGAATCAACTTACATAAGTTCATTTGGTACCCTAGATCTCAATATATGGCTGAATTACAAAAGTCTAGTCAGATTTACTAGGCCAACCAGCTAAGAGGTTTTTCAAGAGTACCCAAATAGTACCTATATGTTCCAAATTTCTAAAAAAATAGCATATATGTACCCTAATATATATTAGGGACCTTCATCAATCGATGGAATATTATTTGAACTTACATAAGTGAAGATATCGCTCAAACCAAAAAACCTAGTAAAAAATCCAATACAATGAGGATAGGTGAATTCAAACACATGGAGACAAAAGAGAAATTGCAAACAATGGATAGATATGATATTTTAATATTATGGAAGGTATGAATTTAAATTATAAGTATTTCATTAATAGTAACCATGGCCCATGGATCCCAAAACCCTCATCTACAATGATTGCAACAAACTACACACACCAAAACCACCAAATTCAACAAATTTGTGTGCAACTACTATTGGAAACTCCACATGGGACGTGAACACACTAGGAAACACTCTGCAGAAGCAATAAGAACAATCGAGTGGACTTAATATCCACTCCTAAATCACCAATTGGAATGGTTGAATCACTGCAACTATTTACAAGTAAGATAGGGGCCCATCTCCCTATTAGTATGCAAGGGGCAGTACATCACCCAAGCAATTGAGAAGCAATGCAACTCATTAATAATAACAATACATCAACTAGATAACCCAAAATGATCCACGACCTCTACTTTTATGCTTTATCCTTGAAATCCAAAACCATGCTACAAAACCATAGGACCAAAGAAACCATGTACAAAACGATGGGGAGTAACCCAACCCTTGATTTCTTCCACATTGGCCACATTCAATGTATCACTTGACCACTTATTCATGTAATTCTCCCTCAAACAACCTCTTGGACCATTTCCTAACCAACATTGACAATTTCCAAAAACCAAGGTGCCCTCCTAACCACTTTTGACACTTCTCTCCCTTCAAATTTGAATTTGGTCCTTAAGTTTGAATTTGGGTTCATTAGTTTCCATGTTTTAAGGAAACGCTTGCATTAGGTGGTTAGCATCATTAATTCCCCACTTGAGTGTCCCTTTGACTTTATCAACATTTAATACACCTTCCTTATTCATTATTTGTCCCCCATTCACACCTTAGACCAACTTTTAAATCAATTTAAATCACTTGCCTTAGTAAAATTTAACCAATTTTAATACTAAGGCAAACTTAGGATAAATCCAAATTCCCCAAATAAATTTAATTATCCATTTGAATTTTGGATTGGGAATTTCCTCTTTCACATTGGTTAGGATTTTATAATTTTTACTTGTATTTTCCATTTGAAATCCTCACCAACCTTAGGAGACTTATCTTAAATGATGAATCAACATAGCCCACCATCTCCTCAAAACTCCTACCTTGGTCATTTAGCTTAGATTTGACAAATTTCATGACCATGACTAAATGAATTAGGCCTTTGTGGTCCTTAGTCAAGTTTGGGGTCATTACATCTTAGCCCCTTTTCCCTATGTTTTCCAGTTCCGTTGGCCTTAGTTGGGTCAAGGACACTACAAATTGGAATCAAAGCCAGAGGTTTCAACATTGTGGCTGTTGGGCCTCCTACAGAGCTACAAGTCATTCTGTAAATAGGAATTTGCATTGAATAAAATTAGATACATGCACCTTAATGTAGTTTAAAATGTGAATTAGTTAAACAAAGTTTTGTCCTAGGACGGCTATGGAATTGATGTCCAGCTGGTAAGGAGAAATCCTGGAAGGATTTCTAGCTCCCCTTGTCCAGTTAGGTGGATTGTAATCAAGAAGAGTTGGCTTATTACTTTATAACTAAGAAGAAAAAGTAGTTTGATTAATAATAAACTTGTACCATTGTGTAGTCTTCTAACAATAATTGATAATGAACACATTACAGTTTCCAGTGAATAATTGAGTGAGCAGTGTGACCACTAAACTGGAATTTTAACCAAACCAGTGAAGACTAGATACTCAACAAGTACAATTTCAGTAGTAGGAAGTCAGAGATGGAGATTGATTTCGAAGAAGGATACAGACCTTATAGCCTTGAATAGGAGTTTGTTGAAGGAATAAGTTTAAGTAGCCATAAGAGGAGCAATGAACCATTAAGTTTGGAGGATTCAGTAAGGAAGTGTAGGGAGGATAATGAAAGGATAATCCAAATTCAGGAACAAATTGTGAATGATCTAAAGTCATTGAATTCCATCCAAAGATCAGCTGACAAGAGGCATAGAATAGATTATGTGAGGTCCATATAATCTTCAAGGAGACATCATCAAATAGAGAAGAATAATAGTTATTCATCAATTAGTACATAGAGAAGCCCAAAAATACCCTCGGTGAGACATAAGAAGAGGAGGTATGCCCGAGATGAACTAGTAGGAGAACTGAGAAGATTTAAGCCCCAAAATTTGATGGAGAAGTGAAGCAAGGAGATATGTTGAATCCAGGTTGTTAGGACTTAGGAAGTTCTTCTAGTTTCATTAGTATACACCTAATATGGAAGCAAGAGTACCATATACCATCTGCAAGGTAAAGTCTCTATTTGATGGGATCAACTAGTTAAGCTGAAAGACATCGACGAGGATAGAATCTCTTGGATGAATTTTAATAAGAATTTACATAAATATTACCTATTTGAGCACTACTATGACAATAATATGGAGGAGTTATTTGAGCACAAATTGGGAAGAATGACTATGGAGGCTAATGAGAAAAACTTTCTAGAACTTTTGAAGTATGAATACTTCATAAAATATGAGAAGGTGAAGATTCAAAGGTTCCTAAGTGGTCTAGCAGAACCTTATAGAGATAAAATCCAGTATGATAGACCAAAGAATCTTAAGGAATCCATATCGAAGGAAAAACACCTATATGAACATAATAAGAGCAAGGCCCCATATCAGAATAATCAAAAGGACATGAAGAAGAACAAGCAAGAGCAGAGGAAGAAAGGATTCTAGCCTTCAACATCTAGAATATTAATTATTATCATCGAGGATATCCAAGGGAATAACATTTAGAGAAAATACCATCTACTGAATTTTGTATATGCAAGGAAAACCACTTTGTGAATCAATGCCCGCGTAAGAGAAATAACATTCACGACATTCAAGAAGATTCAACGGTTGGGGATGTTGATGGAAGTGTTCAGAGGATCTATGCAGCCTTGGACGGGAGGAAAGTTGACCACCAGTTTTGAATGATTCAGGTAGCAGGTAAGATTTCTAATAAAAACATAAATATTTTGATCGATTATAGAGATAGCAATAGTTACAGTGCACCTAATCTAGTTGAGAAATGTTATTTGAAGAAAAGTAAACTTGAGACAGCAAGTCAAGTACAGTTAGCTACTGGAGCCAAGAGGAAAATCACAGAAGTTGTAAAAGTATGTCCTTTAGAAATGAATGGATTGAAAACATTTGCAGGCTTAAATATCATACCCTTGGGATCATACGATGTATTGATTGGCATGGATTGGTTGGATACACACCATGCCATACTTGATTGTCATATTAAAGCTTATATTTGTTTGGACGAAGAATAAAACCGAGTGACAATCAAATGTATACATAGACCCATATCTCTAAGACAAATCACATCCCTACTACCGAAGAAGTGTTTCAGTAAGTGATGCTAGTTATATTCAATTCGTGTGGAGGAGCCAAAATAAGGAAAAGAGCACCCCGGAGTTAAAGGAATTGCAGATGGAGTTAGAAGAAATACTAAAGAAAGGTTATATAAGACCTAGTGTTTCAGCTTGGGGAGCTCTTGTGTTATTTGTGAAGAAGAAGGATGGGACTCTAAGACTTTACATATATTACAGACAGTTGAACAAACAACGATTAAAATCAAGTACCCCTTTCCAAGGATTGATGACTTGTTTGATTAGTTGAGAGGAGCCATAATATTTTCAAACATAGATTTGAGATTAGGATACCACCAAATTAGAATTAAGAATGAGGATATCAATAAGACAACATTCAGAACAAGGTATGGTCATTATGAGTTTACAGTGGTACCTTTTGGATTGAAAAAATGCACCAGCAGTATTCATGTGTTTGATGAATGGAGTCTTCAGAAAGTACTTAGATAATTTTGTAATTGTATTCTTGGATGACATCCTTATATATTCCAAGATAGAATAAGAGCATGGAGAAAATATCAAATTAGTAATGCAAGTGCTTAGAAACCGACAGTTGTATGCCAAGCTAAGTAAGTGTTCTTTTTATCAAGGTAGAATCCACTACTTAGGACATATCATATCTGAAGAAGGTGTTTTAGTAGAGCCTGAGAAGATAAGAGCTATTATGGAATGGAGAACACCAAAGAATGTATTAGAAATAATATATTTTATGAGATTAATCGGATACTACCGAAGGTTCATCGAAGGATTCTCAAATTTAGCTCATCCTATCACATCTTTGCAGAGGAAGGGTGTGAAGTTCGAATGGAATCCTAAGTGTGAAGATAGTTTTCGAAGACTTAAGGAAATTCTTACCAGTGCACTTTTTCTAAATATTGCGGATCCTGAAGGAAACTTTGTTTTGTGCACGGATGGATGTAAGCAAAGCGTTGTTGTAGTATTGATGCAGGAAGGACATGTGATCAGTTATGAATCCAGGAAGTTGAAGGAGCATGAGCATAACTATGCCACTCATGACTTAGAGCTTGCAGCTATAATCCATACCTTGAATATGTGGAGACATTACCTGATGGGTAAGAAGTTTGAGTTAAGAACTGATCATGAAGGGTTGAAATACTTATTTGAGAATCCTAATTTGAATGCAAGACAAATAAGATGGATGGAGGTGTTATGTGAATATGAATTTGACATCAAACACATCAAAGATAAGGAGAATAAGGTAGTTGATGCACTTAGCAGGAAGATACATGTGATGCATGTAGCATCTATTAGTGCTAGTACATCATATTTGAAGAACAAGATCATTGAATCCAATGTTACAGATGAACATTATCGGCAAGTAAAAGAAGGATTGCAAGAATAGAAAATACCAAAGAAATTTGGTAAGTATAAGTTGGAAGAAAATGGAATCCCCATGCATAAAGATAGAATTTATGTGCCCAATTATGGAGATATAAGAAAGATGGTTCTGAAATAAATGCATGATGTTCCATATCTCAGACATTCAGGTTATCAAAAGACAGTAGCAGCAGTAAGGAAATAGTACCATTGGCCATGGATGATGAATGGTGTTGTAGAGTATATAGCTAAATGCATGGAATTCCAAAAGGTTAAATAAAGTTGAGCATTGACATCCAATAGGAATGTTATAGCCTTTTCCAATACTTGAATGGAAATGGGATGTAGTGGCAATGGATTTCATCACAAAGTTTCCTAAGACAAGATTACAAAATGATGCTATCATGGTTGTGGTAGATAAGTTAACTAAGGCATCACACTTTAGTCCAGTAAAGACAACTCACAAGGCAGCTAATATTGTGGACATTTACATGAAAGAAGTAGCTAGATTGCATGGAATCCCGAAAGTTATAGTATCATACAGAGATTCAAAATTTACTTCTAACTTTTGGAAAAGATTGTTCCAAGGATTTGGCACAAGACTGAACATGAGTACATCATACCACCCTCATAAAAATAGACAGATAGGAAGAGTTATTCAAGTGATTGAAGACATGTTAAGAATGTATGTGATGGATCATCCATCTAGGTGGGAATATTTCTTACACTTGGTAGAGTTTGCTTATAATAATGGATATCATGCCTCTCTGAAGATGAGCCCTTTTGAGTCTATGTATGGAAGAAAGTGAAATACTCCTATCAATTGGATAATCCAATGGACAGATTCATTATTGGACCAAAATTATTAAAGGATATGGAGGATCAAATGGTTAAGATCAAGCAGAACATGAAGGTATCTCAAGACAGATAGAAAATCTATGCATATCATAATAGAATTCTAGAGAATTTCAAGTTGGAGATCATGTATTGTTTAAATTTAGACCCAAGAAGAGCTCCTTGAACCTGGGAAAACGTTCCAAGTTAGCTTCTAGATACTATGGACCTTTTGAAATCTTAGACTTTAGCTAATATAGGACCCGTTGCTTATGATCTTGATTTTCCCGCTTGCATTAAAGTACATAATGTGTTGCATGTGTCTTTATTGAAAAAGTACATACCTTATTCTAACCATGTAATTGATTGGAATGTTATCTAGGTGGAACCGAAAGGGGATTTTCTAGTACAACCTGTTGCCATTTTTGGCAGCAAGGTCAAGCTACTACGGAATCAAGAAATCAGGCAATTAAAGGTCTAATGGACCCATTACATCCCTGAGGATGCAACATGAGACCTGGAAGATGTTATGAGGGAAGCATACCCTCATCTATTTTGAAAATTTTGTGTTGGAGCATGTACGTAATAAATATGCATCGAGGATGATGCATTGTTTAAGGGGGAGGGGGATGTAATACCCCGGTTGTTAAGCCTTGGACTTATGATATTTTATTTGTTAATGTGAATATGGACTTATGGTCTTTTATTTGTTAATGTGACTATGGACTTATGATATTTTATTTGTTAATGGGACTATGTACTTTGGCATTATTGTTATTGTTGTTATCATTGATTGTTATTCCTATTAAATAAATAATTGGATCAGTAAACGAAACTAAAAGAGTATGGGAGAGTGTTGTGGAAAAAAATCCACAAGAGTTCATGCATCCACTTGGTAAGGTGCTAGGCCCTATAGGTTGCAGCAAGGCCTCAGTACAGCTTGGATCCCCTTTGGGGTGTGTGATTGTCCTCAAAATGATCCTGCAAGATATTGTTAGTGGAATTCACATAAAATAAAGAAAATTTAAACAAAATACAACAAAAGAAAATGGGGGGAGAATGCAAACTCCAACAACAACCAAATGTATGAAAAAAACTTTGTATTTCCCAATGGTCAAGATGAACAACACCTAGGAGGTGTGGGCTTCAACTAGGGAATCCAATAATATCACTTATGGAGGTCCTTATTGTCCAAACTATATGCTAATTAGGTGGTAGAAAAATTGAGAGAAACTCTTAACCCTTGGAGGAAGGTGGCAAGGGATCTTTGGAATGCTTACAAAGGTAGGAAGAGGTGGGCTATGAGGAAGATCCAACACAAATATAGCAGCATAAACTTTCTCTTCTTTTCTCTCTACAAAATGCATCTCAATGGCTTCCTTTTATAGGCCAAGAGGTGGCCAAGAAACAACTAGATCCAAATGTGAACCCATACACTCCATGAACTAGTTCCAAGGTACACCAAGGGGGATATTTAATGCCACCAAGTGTGTGAGGAGTCGAATTTGGATCCTTGGAGGTGACAGAGCCTTCATTGTGCCGTGGGAAGTAGGTGGTCTCATTGTTTTTATATTAGCGTGGCTATCGAAGGAAAAGTTGTGCAAGTATCATGCAGGCACTGAACTGATAACATACGCTACAGTGCGAGTTAACAACGATTCATCCACGTTACCTCTTCTTTTGACTAGTCTTGGGAACTTTTGGACTCATGTTTCCTTTTGGATTTGTTGAGGATGCCTTTGATGAACTGCATTATTTATGTCGATGATGCCTTAATGCAAGAATCGTCAATATGTCACATGTTTCTGATATTTAGGCGTTAACAGATGCCCCCTGATGTATGAGGTTCGGAAGGTACTATAGAGTTGATAATGCATCATCGTTTCTTTTGTTTATCACTTGTTCAGCAGGACAAAGCATATGTGGACAATAGGGTCCTCCCATGGGGGAATATTGTTGGTGACAACCGTTGAGTTGTTTCAAAGAATGGTGTTTTATACAAATGAGGCGGGTATACCCATGCTCATGAAATGTTGTCAAGATGATTACAACGGAGAGAGGACCAAGGGTTCAACTCAACTATATTGTTGGGTCATGGATGAAGGCATATTAGATCCATGTGAGATTAAATAAACTAGGGACTGTTGCGGAGTGCTAAAGAAGTGGTACTGTTGATGATCATGATAAGCCCACGATAGTTGGGGACCAGTGTGGTTGTGAAGCTGCTTAAGAGAGAAATTCACTATTACAAATGGATTGATACCATGGTCTGCAAATGTGAACACTACTACCTTCAAAATTACATTTACCCTTGATGAGATAGATGTTTTGATGTCAAGCATAGGGAAATCACTAAGTTAGGGAGCACTAATGAATCTCCCTACTAAGTTCAAGGTGATCCCTTGTAGTGATTGAAAGGGATCCCAAGGTACAATTGAAACTATTGTAACTCTCATTATACAGTGTTTTGACATCAATGAAAGCTGAAGTACATGATACGATGAGGGTCTTACCCTAAGAACCAATATCATGTTGTAACTGGATGTTGGACGGATAGACCTGAAATAAGATTGGATGATAAGACTGGGGCTCATAACTTCCTTTGATCGGTGTAAACATGGGGAGTTTGGATGGAATCCTACCTTTCAGAACGGTACAGGTTGAGAAGGAGGGAGAAAAACTGCAAATGAAATGGCTTTGATGGAGACACAATACAGAGAGTAATGGTGACCGAAAAAATAGGTATTGTTGAGGGTATTGATACTTGAATACATCGATCAAAGGCGACCATGGGTTTCTACCAAAAAGAATAGGGTGTTCCCATAATGTTATGTGCTGGGATAACGGTTTGTACATAAAGAATAATAGTGGATCCCCCACAATTTTGGGTGTATCGGGGGACCGATCTAATGATGGGTGGAGTCCCCATTGTGTGGGTTGGGGGATGCTTTCCAAGGTGATGGAATGGTTTGTTTACAAACATGAAGAGCGGTGCCCCATGAATCAATGCCATGCTTATTGTTCCTGCGGGAAGAACTTAATAGAACAGGTTACTTTTGAGGGTAGTGGCCCCGTAGTTGTCTTCGTGAGGGTGATGATACGAGGAATATTATGGAATGTAACATGATCATGGAGGTATGAGTGGTCGTTTTGAATTTGGATCATAACATGTGCCAGGGAATCATATGGCGTCTACTATGAGAGTCGGGGGAGTAAATGCGCAACTATAAAATGATGAACTAGGGATTATCTTTTCAAGTTGTATCAGATTCCTCGAATTTGTGGGGGGTCAACATCATGGGTGTCAATTTATGACTAGGTTGGAAACGGTGTGCACACCCATGGGGGAACATGCTATTCGCAGTGATGACGTTAATGGCACATCAAGATTGGGAATGATGTCCCTATAGTTAATAGACAGAATACTGGTAAATGCATTGTAAATGGAGGGAAAATATTACCTATATGTCAGTTTCGAAATGATACCCATGGTAAGAATCCCAACACCCTTGTTGGAGCATGAGTTCTTATAATGGAAAAACAAGAGTCTCCTACCTGTCTTGGTCATGAACCTGCACATACGACGCACATACCCAAGTGTACTAAAGAACATGACCAAGGTATTAACAATGTAGAAAACATAAAACCAAAAGAAGCCACACATGTGGGGTGCCTGAAAAATAGGGCCTGGAAGAAACTTTTCAAAATAAGGGTTGGTTGACTCTATGTTGAAGATCTCGATGCACTAATCGCGGTGTTGTGAACAGTTTGTAAAACGATACTATGGTTTATTTGTAGGGCCAGTTTGAAATTCATGCCAAATGAATACAATTAGGGGGTGGGTCCCACATTTCAAAATCACTTGTACTATTCATTAAAAACCTCCTAGAGCGTGTTTGTGGTGATTATAGGAGATCCGAGCATCCATTTGACGAATTCGAGGTATGCTGAAACCTTTTTTTTTGTTGGGTTTGGGTAGATATAGGACAAGTGGGTCCCTCAACTAATAGGGGCTTGATTTATCCCTTAATTGGATACCACATGGGGTTTTTGGGAAATATCGCACTGTAGTGCGGGATAATGGGAAAATTGTGCACTACAGTAGCACCGGATTTTCCCAAAATCGCACGCAGTAGTAGAGCGGTATTTTCCCAAAATTGCATGCGGTAGTAGCACAATATTTTCCTAAAATCGCACGCGGTAGTAGAGCGGGAATTTCCCAAAATCACACGCGGTAGTAGCGTAGGCATGTAGCGTGGAAAAAATGCATTTTTTCGTGTATGTGCAGTATGTAAGTCATTCGACAATGCACTGGTGTATCGTGGTTTTTCATCGGAAAACCATGCTACATAGTATGGTCGAATAGTTCATATCTCACGCACTGGTGTTGCAAAGGTAAGTACGATACAGTCGCGTTGGGCATGACTTGTCTTTGTTAATGCCACGCTACGTGTGGGATTCCTAAGGGGAGGTCGCACGTATGATGTTTTTGTTGGATGTATGTCTAATGGGTGGACATTTTCCTTGTGTGTGTACTATTGAGGTTAGTGTGGTTGTTGTGGATTCCATAGAGTGGCGAGAGAGGAACTACGATGATTTTAGGCCACTAGTTCTAGGGGATCTGGCAACTACCCAAACGTTGTGTGATGTGGGGCTCTTGAAGTTATTTAAGTGCCACTTGATGAGGTTGTTAGAGTATCTCTTATGGAGACTGTTGGATATGTGGGACCTTGAAAGGGGGGTCTTTAGGGTCGTGGAGGAGGACCTAAGCATCACGGCTCTAGATATCTATTCTCTAAGGGATTTGCCTCACTAGGGAGTGCAGGAGCCACCCCCCCCATAGATGGATGGGGATACGATCCATGGGTTAGTGGATCGATTATGTGATGGTGACCAGAGTGCTCTGAACTCTATTCAGATTCTGATGAACCATCCTAGGGATCTACAAGTGAGGGATGTAGCGACAGTCGTTGTGAGGTTGTTGGGGGTTGCGTCCCCCAACCATATTACTGGGGGTAGTTAGCACTTTTGGAGTGGGTTATTGTCTGTCAGCTAGTGGAATGGGGGTCATTGCTGCTCCAGACGATGACCAGGAATATGACAGATCTGCAGAGGGGAGGTCCAAGGAGGACCTTTTGTTCCAAGAGTGTACTATGATACTATTTCTTTGAGAGATACCCTACATTGAGGTCACTAGTAATAGTGCCACCAAGGGGTGCGCAAGATCTCTGGATTATGTACTGGGGGCAAGTTATGGCCCAGATTGGTGGTTGACTTGTGGGGGCCTATTACACCCCACATATTTTGGATGTGTGGGAGAATCAAATTGGGAGGATAGAGAGATACCTCTAGAGTGGTATGGAATACAGGGGGGATTTGGAGCTGCCTCCTCCTGACAGGGGATTCAACTCTACAGGTATGTTGTGTGTTTGTATTGATAGATACATATATTGTTGTACATTTTTTTTCCACATTTTGTATATATATGTTTATCATGTATTGATGGTGGTTTCTCCCTTGTAATGCAGATATTGGTCTCGTACGTCCAGCTCGTTAGGCGGGGCAGAGGCGACAACGAGATAGGGGGCCCAAACCGCCAGTCAGAGCGGGTCTGGCTATTGGGTGTGTTGTAATGAACAAATATATAAATAAACAATTACTAAATATTAATAATAAAATAACATAAAATTGATTATAATTAATTAAGGGACACACCCCTTTGGTGAATAATCACCATGTGAGCCTATTTATACGGGCTACACCATTCATTGTAACATCATATTTTATTTATCAATAAATCAACAATTATATTTTTTACTATGGAATTATCATCAATTGGATGACTTATCCATTTGGATAATCTCGACTACAACCAAATAGGTTGTAACATTGGTATCCAAGTGTGGATTCCAGCTTGTGGCCAAAATTATCGAAGTTTCTTTGAATTTAGTTATTTGACTTGGATTTGGATTTTATCCAGTAAATTTTGAGTTTCTCTAAGAAAAGGTCTTTGACCACATCGAGGAAAATTTTAAAAATGGAAAAAGGAAAAATAAAAAGAAGGATATCTACCCAAGAAAGTAAAAAAGAAAAAAGACAAAAGACAAAGAAATAAAAGAAAAGAAGAAAGAGAGCAGGAAAAATAAAAGAAAAGAAGAAAGAGAGCAGGAAAAATAAAAGAAAAGAAGAAAGAGAGCACGAAAAATAAATAAAAAGAAGAAAGAAAGTTTAAAAAAAGAGAAAGTAAACAAATAAAAAGAAAAAGAAAAGTAAAAACAAAGAAGCAATAGAAGTAAAGAGAAAAGAAAATAGCATAAGAAGTCTTAAGGTTACCAAGGAGAAAACAAGATTTGAACTTGGGTGGGGAAGGTAACAATCACTCCCCCCAACCACCCAATCTACATTCAATCTACAAGAAGTCTTAAGGGGAAAAGAAGATAAAAATAGCATCAAAATAAGATTTTTTACAAGAAGAACCATATTGAAGATTTTATTTTTTTTAAGAGAGAGAGAGAGAGAGAGAGAGAGAGAGAGAGAGAGAGAGAGAGAGAAAAGAAGACAAAATTAAGAGAAGTTGTAATCACAAAACAATGAAAAACGCATATTCAGTAATGAATTCATAGTTACAAGCAACATTAGACAAGTTAGAACAGTATAAAGCAACCAATAATGATCTACAATTTGAGATTAAGATACAAAAACTGCTTAATATGTTAATAGAACAACATAATCATATCTTAAAAGATCAAAAGCAAGAGTTAGAAAGAGCTAATGAAGAATTCAATAAAATGTTATCAAATAAGGATGAGAAAATATCACATCTAAAAAGTCACAATCAAAACCTTGAAGACAAAATCAGAAAGCCAAAGAATGACGAAGAATCAACTTATAGAAGTGATAATGATTTAGAAGAAGAAATAAAACATTTAAACAAGCTCATCATGGACAAAGATAATGAATTCACACAATTCCAAAGAAGGTTAAAAGTATAGAATCAGAGATATGAGTCAACATCAGCAACAGAAGAAAGAAACCCAACAGAAATATGACAACATTAAGAAAACGCACAAGTTGGAAATTCCAAAAATCAATAACACGTTATCAAGCAATACGAAAGAGATATTTCGACTAAAAAATCATAACAAGACATTAGTTACAAATATCAATAAATTGAAAAATAATTGGAAGACAGAACATTCTAATGAAAACTTCAAAGGAAAAATACTAGAAAAGCAAGAAAAAATCATCGCCTAGAAAATCTTAATCAAGAGCTAGAAGAGCAAATCAAGAAGTTAAAAGAGGAAAAAAAGTCGCAAGAAGAAAGGATTGAAAATATTAAGAGTAATAACACTATATTAGAGAAAAAATTAGAGAAAATCCAGAAGGAAACTTCCAAACTCTCAGAAAATTTAAAAAAAAAAAAAAAAAAATTCAAGTTGAGAAACAAGAAACAAAAACACGCTCAATTGAATTATTATTAGACAATAAATCACTAGAAACACAAAAGGATCAAGTCTTGTCAAACACTCTGCAAGTAATTCGAGTACCTTATCTCCATCCTAATCATAAGATTCTTTATGCCCAACATCAAAATCAAGGGGAAAATAAACAAAACTACTCATACAGATAAACTAACTACCTTGAGGCAGAGAAAAGACAAAATTTCCAAATTGTTTGGGAGAAGAAAATGAGAAGTTTCATTAACGATCGACTAGAAAACAACTTCGATGAAGGTAAATATCAAATGGATCACTTCCCATGAAATGAAACATCTCAGTTCAGGTATTCAGAAATTATATCATCTTGTGTCGTCAAGTATAAAAGTTACAAGTTCAGAAGATCACAAAAAAACGTTACGAGCAAGGACATGGGAAAACAAATCGTCCATAATTATGCTTTGAGGACAAAGCATTTCTAAGGGAGAGGCAATGTAATGAACAAATATATAAATAAACAATTAATAAATATTAATAATAATAAAATAATAAAATAGCATAACATTGATTATAATTAATTAAGGGACACACCCCTTTGGTGAATAGTCACCATGTGATCCTATTTATATGGGCTACACCATTCATTGTAACTCACTTTTATTTATCAATTATTCAACAATTATATTTTTTACTATGGAATTATCGTCAATAAGATGACTTATACATTTGGATAATCTCAAGTACAATCAAATAGGTTGTAACAAGTGTTGTTGCAGCTGGGGGAGCAATGATAGGAGGGGCTCCTATTGGAGGGGCAAATGTGGGAGGAGATCCTTCTAGAGGGGGAGCTATAGGGGATTGGATGTGTGCGGTCATGGCTGATCTAGACCAGTTGCTTGGCACTATGTCTGCAGTGGTCGATGACTTAGGTGTCACCAACCTTGAGGATGAGGAGTTGGAGTTAACTCTTCATTTGTTGGTGAAGTGTGGGCCGACTTGGTGGACCATTATGCGTAGGTTGGCGGTGGCATGCCACATAAAGAGGGAGGTGGAGGAGGGTGTAGTTCCTACACCACGCCAGAGGCCATGACAGGGAGTAGGATCGACTTGAGGACTAGACCTTGAGAGAGCTAGATGAGAGGCCATGCGGACTTTGGCCATTATGGGACACTGTGACCCACCAGTGGGCGGGGAAGCTTGATTTTGTATAGGGATTTGATCCCACTTGTGTATATGTTGTTGATGAGCCTATGGGAGGCGGTTTATATGATGTATCCATCATAAGGCTATTTTCTATATTCCCTACAAGGGCCATTTTTTATATGACACCTAATATTTGATGATGATGATGATATATATATATATATATATATACACACACACCATTTTTGTGGCATATGTGGTATAGTTCTCATGTTTATGTTGTGTCGTTGTATGTTATGGATGTATGGTTCATGTGTTCTATATGTTGATGTGATGCATATGTAGTGGTATATACTGACATGTATGTTGCAAATGTTATCAACTTATGAGACATTATGATGATATACATGTATGTGTAGTAGTAGGTGTGACACACACACATATTTGTTTGTTGGGTGTGTAGGACTAGGTAGTCGGATGATGTATTAGGTGCCAATTCAAGAACTCGTTAGTGACAGAGTCAGCGAATGCATTGGCACTTCTCGGTATGTGCCTGAAATTAATGGTTTCAAAATAATGGATGAGAAGGAACACACACAAGAAATTGTGAAAAAGGAGTGGATTGAGGACACGAAATACATTATTCAATTGCGAGACAACTAGCTAGGATTCTAGGTGTACTCACAGATGGTGTATTCCAAGGTGAGTGGCATCACTTACGAGACCTATGATGGCATCGTATTTTACTTGGTTTTTCGTAAGTTCCCCCAAGCATACCCCGCCAATGTGATGGAGTACGTGGGAGGGGGAATAGATAGCCCAGGAAGCTGATGTGAGGTTCTTGGACCATCCACTTGCATTGTCCACATAGTCGATGTAGATGTCTGGTTGAGAGGTCATATGAATAAAGAGGAGATAGACTTATTATCAATCCTAAACAATGGATTAGACAAAAGAAAATAAATTGTGACACAAATAAGAAGGGAAACAAGAGATGTTGGGCATCTTCTTTGTGTTTTGGGGCTGTTAAATGTAGGAATTGCTAATGGTACTGGTAGCAGTACCATACATGGGAGTTCATCCACTCATTTAACATGAGGATCCCCTGTCAATTTTTAATTATTTGGTAATGCTTGTGGGTGATCCACATCTTTGTCTGAAGACAAGGAATCACTACAAGTGAGGAAACCGACCAAAGGGGTTCTACGTCGATGGTTTCCAGCAAGGTGGATACTGATTTTTTGGTTTGTGAACCATGCGAGACCATATTGAGGGAAGCAAGTTGATATTGGAGTCTCATTATTTCGAGATGAGCGTCTTATTCGACGCGTAAGATGGGGCATTGGAACAAGAAGTGATAGGTCTCACCACAAGACCGGATAGGTTGTGGTACTCGGGTTAAGAAGTGTGCTTGTACTTCTGGGGAATTGAATTGATCCAAAATGGTGGTGATGGCCCTAGGGGGAAGCACATGCATGTAATTCCCAAAGTAGGAGCATCCATTCCATGGTACTGTCGTCGTAAGTTTGGGGTGTTAGGGATCTTGCGACATTCTAGGATCCACAACCATAACTATCATTTGAGGTGGCTTATGTGGGAAAGTTGCTAATGTAGTGGCCACATTGATGGAAGTTGCTTCCTGAGTTAGTGGGAAATAGTTTTCAATCATCACTTGACTGAGACGAATGGTTTCCAAAGCATCATGAAATCGAGGGAGATCAAGGCAATGGTGTGTGTAATGTCCATACCAAGAACACATCACACATGCATGATTTGTACGTAGTGTCTTGGACTTAGGTGTGGGAGGTGATGATGTGCGCCCTTCTACAGTTGATGGAGAATGGTTTATGTTGACCGAGGTGTTGATAAAGTTTCGAAGATCTGGCAAGGTGGGGCACAGGTTGGTCACATGGCCTTGTTGCCTGCAAAGAGAAAATGGTGGTGTGGCTCTTTGGGTGGGTTTATTGGTCATTACTGGGGATTTTAACTGTTGTTGGTTGATTCCCCCTAGTTTAAGCTGAGCGACCACCAACAAATCAGGTGTAGGATTAGGTAAGAGGGGATCTTTCAACTTCGATTGCTTGGTGCCCCCATTGGTGGTATTAGTGATGACTGGTTGCGGTTTAGTCATGGATGTCATAGGTTGGGATGTCATACAGAATGTGTCATGGGCATTATAGGCATAACAGCCAAAACAAGGACAAACTCATAATGAGTGACTGGGTTCAGAATCCATTTATGGGTAGGGTGGTACAAGGTACCATACTAAAATACCCAAAGTGAGCCCAGGGAGATTTAACTAAGCCATAATCAGTGTCCCTTGTACACTTGTGGGAGGGTACAAGAATAGGATCTGGAATATTGGGGGAACCAATCGTCTCAATGTTTGTTCAATGCCATGGCTCAGCGGTAGTGCTGATGATGGTGTTGAGGTAGAGGTGGCTCCATTTTTAGTAGTGAAAATTGTGCACATCAAGTCATCGGTTGATGTGGGGATCCTCGGTGGTGGTCCCTAGTACACTCCTAACAAATTGGAGTCCTTATACATGGTGGGCGTAATGTCAACATAGGGTTGTTCAATGTCGGTGACAGTTGGTAGGATGTTGTCAGGGTTTCTAGAGGTATTGGGGTCATGGTATTTGAGTTGGCTGAGGGTGATGACCTTCCCATCTAAGGGAAACCTCATGATACGGAAGACCAAGGAGGCGACTGCCTTCATGGTGTACATGTAACTATACCCCAAGAGGATGTTGTAGTCGATTTGAGCATCGACTATCTCAATATCAATCATTACCATCTTGTCCCCCAGCTCTATGGGGACATTTTGGTATAATCCTCTCGATTGGGATGGTCTCCCATCATATGCACGAAGAGCGATAGATGAGGGGACCAACTCTGGTGACCCTAATCATTTCCAAACATTAGTAGACATAACGCAAGTGGGTGTGCCTTCATCGATAATACAATGATGAATCATAATGTTTTTTACTATGACCGGGACTTGAAATGTGACTGGCGAGGGTAGTCACGGTTCACCTTTGTCAATATTAAATGTCATGAGACGTGATTCAGAAGAATTGGTGACGTTGAGTGCATTGAGAAATGCCTTTCACTAGGTTAGGCATGACTGTAGCACCTCTAACGTGGACATGGTTGTAGGGGATTGAGCTAAGTAATCCACAATACTATAATTGTGGGTGGATTTCATGTTGGGATTATTAGGAGTACGCCAAAGTGGAACTTTGAGAATCTGTGAGATTTGTTCATCACTTGGGCATGGTATTTGTAGAGGGCCCCCTGAGGGGATAGGTATGTCTTCCACTTGGGGGGCTTCAGGACTATCATAACCTTTTGCTTGAGTTTGAATATTAACATCCAACGTGTAGATATCTTGGAAAGATCCATCATTGGAGGGGCAAGGATCTTCATGTTGTGTAACAACCCCTTGGTTCACAAAGGGTTGTTGTAATATAATGGTTTAGGGGTGGGTAGGATTCACAGTCTGGGGGGAGTTGTCACTATATTCTTCTTGGATTCCACTAACCATTGGTAATTGCATTTAAGAGGGCAGTTATGAGTGTAACGACCATATTCACTGCAAATGGAGTAGCAGTAATTGGTCCTCGGGTTTGCATTCTTCCCTTGTTTGGGGGGATTATTATTCCTCGTGTTTTGATTACCCAGATTCTAGTTTTACTCGGGAGGGGGGTTTCCCCCTTGCCCCTGCTGCTAGCTTTGCTTGTTATTCCCTTTCTTCTTCCCCAGACTCCGAGGGTTTTGGGGTTTTGCAGTTTTCAACTGCTCAAACTATTGAGCTTGTTGAGCGTAAGAAAGTTGAACCAGGTTCACCCCCATGTGAAGTGTGGGTTGTTGACCAGTCGGGCATGGGAATAAATAATAAGCGTTATATCCCGAGGTGGGGATAAATGCGGTTTTCACTCCATATGATGTGGACATAGGAATGGCTTATGCCATTTGCGGTTCAGGAACCATTGTTGTTTGGATAATGTTTGGATAAGTAGTACTATAGGGTACATATTGTAATTGACCAACTGGTGGGGTTGGTACTGGAGGAGGGGGGTACCGACGCAAGTTCCTTATGGGTATTTTGGATCTTTATTAAATGGCATCGAAGTGTTAGGAGGAACCTTTCCTAAGTGGTAAATGGACCCAATAATCCCATCCTCCGAATGTGATAATCCCGTAGGTGTAGGATCCAATGATCGATGCCGAGGGGCATCAAGGAGGATAGTGCAAAGGTAATCAGATTGTGCATATATGAGATTGAAATGTTGGGCTTTCAGAATAGCCTCTTTCTCAATGTGGCATGGAGGTGGTGACATCCTTAGATATGGATGGTTGAAGTGATTTGATGAACCAATCTAACAAGAAGGGTGGTTGTATTTCGGTTTTACACAATGTGTAGCATCTACGCCACTCATGGATGTGGTCCGCAATGTGGGTGGATGTATTTTGTCGAAACTTTGTGAGAATTTTGATACCAAGGTCATGACGAATTGGAAGTTGGAAGTAAGTGAGAAATGCGATGGTCAATGTCGTAAAGGTGGCATGGGTTACTCTTGGTATATTTACATACCATTTGGATATCATTTTGATGAGGGTATGCTGAAAGAGGTGAAGCCTCACAGGATCGTACACTATGTTGTTAGAAGAAAACCATAGGCGGAAAGACATGATGTGGTTGGCGAGGTCATCCACTTGTTTCCCCTTGAACTTAGGAATGTCATAGGGAAGTTTATATGGCATAGCTGCCCATGTTGGAGCATGTGCAAAGGGGTCATTAATCAATTTGGCCAAATCAGGGAGATTTAGACTAGCCATGAATGGTAGGGTAGGAGGATTTGGTCCTGCCATTGTATGTTGGGTGTGGTTTCTACTAGGGAGAGACCAAGGTGGTGTTGAAAACGAGTGACCTCCTACAAGAAAGGAGAGATCAAAGGGGTCCAAAGGGTATCCGAGAGGAGAATCCATAGGGGTGCCTCTTCCAAGGGGGAGGTGTAAATGTATCTCTATTCTCTCCAAGGGGATAAAATGAAGGTGATCCTCTTTCGACAATGGAGGAGGTGAGGGGATTAACACTTTCTTCGAGAGGAGAAAATGCACCTAGCAAGGATCGACCTTACCCAGATGATCCTATCAATGTGGCCTAGGAGTAGCCCTGGCTAGAGTATATTCTGCATGAACCATGGGGAGATGGTGTAAAAATACCCATCGAGAGAGGGGAGAGGCCTTGCAGTCTTCGGGGCTACCTTAGGCGCTTTCTTTGTTCCTCAATGGTGAAGGATTTTGTGTCAAGTGAGAGTGATCACAGAATTTAAACACAATTTAACAAATGCAAAAATATGCCAACCACAACAGATGGAATATGGTGCAATACGTGAGTGATATGTGCAAAAGTTGGTTTTATTGCAAGAGTTCCCACATGCAGGTTCTTTTTAATTATGAGTTAGTGAACTTGTAGTTAGAAATAAAATAAATGTAAATTCCCTACAAACACCTAACATCCTTCCTCTCAAATGTAATTGGGCCTACCAAAAGTACAATTGATGGTGATAATGGTATCCACACACCAATCAACTAGTGGAGGCAACAAAGAGCTAGTTCTATTAGAAATGGGGCCAATGTTCCATTCAAAAAGACTTGGAAACACCTCCCAATAGAATAGATAACTTTAGGATTCAATTGCACCCATAATTGCTCCTTGTTGATTTCCTAAGTTTGGCCACTAAGATACCTTGTGTCAAGTGTGGATCAGTGGTTCAGCCTGCACTATATAGTGTCATCTCCCTACACTGAGTTGAGTGACTTGTAAGGGAGAGCAGGGCAGCTATACCTTGGCTTTCACCTTTTTGGTCATGGCACACTTCTGATCCAAGTTTTCTTTGAACACTTTATTATAGTGGGAGTTTGAAAGTACCCTATAAGTCAACAATGCTATGTTTCAAAATATCACTAATGAAACTAAATTGGTGGGCATTAGTGAATGCCTAGCTCAATCAATCCTACCTAGCTAAAATGTTATTTTGTGACCTCCTGTGGAGGATTTTAGTTGTTTTGAAAATTACAAAGTTGATTTTGAGGGGTTTGAATTTCACTTAGGGAGTGTAAGAGAGGTATTTCAAAATTCCTACCTTTCTAATTCACCAAGCTCACAAGAAGTGTGAGGTGAAGAGCATACTTGGATTGGAAGAGTCTTTAGGTCTCTTAGTGTGTGCTAGTGGTGCAAACACATGTGATGAAAGAAAATCGATTGTAGGAAAATTAACTATAAGAGTAGAAAGTAAATCCAAAATTAAATGTACTTTTAAATCTAAAAGATGCTCAAGGGGCTTTGCAAATCAAAGTGCTAACTAATAAAAAGTGTGTAATGGAGGTATTTCACACTTCTCACCCTTTTCTAATTCACCAAGCTCACAAGAAGTGCGAGGTGGAGAGCATACTTAGGGGTACAAGATTCTTTAGGTCCTTGCTTGTGTGAAAAAAATAGATTCTACACTAGCTTTGATCCTAAAAACATGTCAAAAACAAGAACGATCTTGAATACTAGTGACAACAATGAGGCCCATTGAAAGCCTCAAAGTTGGTTACCTAGGTAAGTTTCAAGAGATATGACCTCTTTACTCCCTAATATTGGTCTATGTGAACTAATTACTAAAAAAGTAAGTCATTTTTGCAAATTAACTTAATTTGAGTTCATTAGTGAGCAACAATGGGGCTGCAATATTGTTGCATGCAGATAAAAAGAAAATCAAATGACTATAGTGGGAAAACAATACTCTTCCACACGGTAGCACAGAAAAATAAAAATAGGCATGTTGCAGTGTAGGCAGAACACAAACAAGGTGCACGGATCAAACAAAAGAATGTCGTGTGGGTCGTGAACTAGTTACATGTGTGAGTAACGTGACTGTCGAAGGAATTTCCGCGTTGGTAGCACGAACAAGAGGCCAGGATCCACGCTACTATGTAAAAATTAAGTGTGGTCGACAAAGGTCCAAATTCCGGAGTAGGATTTTGTAAACCTAATCTCCTGCAAATGATAAAAACCCAAAATTAATCACTCAGCATAAAACAACCTGGTTTAAAAGAAATAAACAAAAATAACTTGGGTTGACATTAGAACTGTTATGGAAAAAATTGCACAAGAGTGCATCCCTCCACTTGGTAAGGGGCTAGGCCTTGTAGGTTGTAGCAAGGCCTCGATCCTTGGATCCCCTGTGGGGTGTGTGGTTGTCTACCAAATGATCCTGCAAGAGATTGTTAGTGGAATTCACTTAAAATCAAGAAAATTCAAACAAATTACAACAAAAGGAAATGGGGAGAGAATGCAAACTCCAACAACAACCAAATGTATGCAAAATCACTTTGGATTTCCCAATGGTCAAGTTGTACAACACCTAGGAGGTGTGGGATTCAAGAGAATCCAACAATATCCCTTGTGGAGGTCCTTCTTGTCCAAACTATATGCTAAGTGGGTGGTAGAACAATGGAGAGAAACTCTTGCCCCTTGGAGGAAGGTGGCAAGGGAGCTTGGGAATGCTGACAAAGGTAGGAAGAGGTGGGATATGAAGAAGCTCCAACACAACTCTATAATCATAACCTTTCGCTTATTTTCTCTCTACAAAATGCATGTCAATGGCTTCCTTTTATAGGCCAAGAGGTGGCCAAGAAACACCTAGATCCAAATGTGAACTCATGCACTCGATGAACTAGTTCCAAGGTACACCAAGGGGGCTATTTAATGCCACAAAGTGTGTGAGGAGCTGAATTCATATTCTTGGAGGTGATGGAGCCTTCATTGTGCCGCGAGAAGTAACTGGTCCGATTGTTTTGGCAGTAGCAATACTATCGAAGGAAAAGTCGCGCGAGTATCGCGTGGGCACTGAACTGATAACATGCGCTATAGCGCAGGTTAACAATGGTTAGGCCATGCAACCTCTTCTTTTGACTGGTCTTGGGAACTTTTGGACTCATGTTTCCTTTTGGATTTTTTGAGGATGCCTTTGGTGAACTGCATTCTTCATGTTGATGATGCCTTACCGCAAGAATCATTGAAATGTCACATGTGTGGGACATTTAGGCGTTAATAGAGACCATGGATTCCACAGAGTGAGGGTGAATGGGGACATCCCTAGAACCTTAGAACTTGTTGTTGGCTTGAGTTTGTCCATCCTAGTTCATATTTGCACCTTGGTGACATTAATAATGTCGGTCACCCAAACATTGTAGAATGGACCCTATCTTGATTTTATGGACTATTGAGTTACTATTACACCTTAGGCATACCTTAGTTGGACCCCTATTGCCTAGTGTTCCCTCCTTGAGTGAAAAATTCCCTTTTATGGACCCCATTTGCACTAAGGAACCCTCTCCCTTGATTATAAGAGTTGTAAGCTAGAATTTATCTTCGACCTTCTTGATTTGTGCCTCCACCTCCACAAGTGCACCCCACTCCCCCATTCATCCCTATTTTTGTGCTTCTAGGGTATTTATGACCCTATTGGATCCTCTCTCTCACCTAATGAAACCCCCTTCATGTTTTGTAACCCCTTTCTAAATTAGTGTGCCTCCTTGTGCTCTTCATGACTCCACTCCTTGGTTTTTGGTAACTCCTCCTCATGGTGCTAATCTAAGAAGGAGAATCTCCCAAACTAAGCCACCACTCCACCAATTTGAGTTAAGTCTCCATGATGAAGCCTAACCTTACCTCTCTCTAATTTGATTTGATCCCCTTGGATTAGGATTGGACTCCTTGTGCTATAAAATTCATGTTCTCTCTTTGTGTTAAAGTTATTCCTAAGCTTTAGATCACTTTCCTTTTGCTATTTCACTATGTTATGAGTGTTGACAATATTGATACTGTGTTGAGGTTGTGTTGAGACTGAGTGTTTTTTGCAGGACCCTTTCAAAGGATGATTTTTTTTTCCATTCTCGAGAGTTAGTTTGGTGAATTGTTACCCTTTGCTTCCATTATATCACTCTACTAGTCCAGTTTCTCGCACAGGAAGCTAGGAAATGGGATGGTGATATCCAGAGGAGTGAGTTAGGTGAAGCGAGTCACATCTCATAGGCAGCGGATATGGACAGGAAAGTAGTAGTGGGAAGCATTGTGGTTCTCAGAGGGGGTAGTTCTGAGATTTGTTAGACTGAGTGTTCCTCTGCCTGTGGATCCATGGTCTCAGCTCGGGGATGACCTGTTCAAGTGAGTTAGACTTGATTGTGTCTACAGCTGGGAGGAAAGTTTTCCTGAAGCCAGTTTCGATTTGAAGATAAGTCATTAGAGAAAATTTAAGGTATTAAACAGGCCTCCTAAGGAAAATAATAAAATAATAGTTAAAATAATAAAATAATATTTATGAATTTTGGAGGAAAAGAGAAAAAAAACTACATTTTTTCTTCCTATTTTCAACATATCTCCCTTTCATCTTACTCAAATTTCAAGAAGGATGGCATGTTGGATGCGGAATTAAATTATTCATCCAACAAGTACCCACACTACATATGTTTGAGGTACCCAACCCCTTGAAAAATGAGAAATACATCAAAAAAATGTGTTACTTTGAAAGTATCATGTATTTTTATGTATTTCTCATTTTTCATGGGGTGGGGTACCTCAAAAGTATGCAGTGTGGATACTCCTTGGGTGCGGAATTTAATTCTGCAACCAACAAGTTCTCCCGCTCGAAAAACGATAGGGAGATATGTTGAAAATATGAATTAAAAAAGTATTTTTTTAATATCAAATATGTCATGTCAACCATTATGGATCTCTTTTCTTGAAATTCTATTGGTTCTTGAATGCAATGGCTCTTTTTCTTTTGAGGTGGCTCATTTTCTTACAAGGTGGCTCGTATTCTTATGAGGCCCATTTTAGACCCCAAATTTGCTCTAATAATTTGTTCATATGATTATTTATGTTATTTATCATGTTTATATGCCTTGGAGGCTGAATTGTATTCTAGTTATGTTTATGGTTTATGTGCCAAGAATTGTATGTAGTATGAATGGATTTCGTACATTAAAAATTTTAATTGCTAAGTCAAACCTCCTCTACCATCAATTCTTTCTCTTTTCCTTCGTGGTATACAATTGTGGCTCTCACGGTGTTGAGAGGGGCACAACCATATGTTCTGGTTAACCTACTTCTACTCATTTTTGGATTGTGATACCTATCCCATTGCGTTAGGAGTGATGTCTCCAGTAAGGAACACCTTTTGTTTCATTGGAAATTTTTTATGTCTGACCAAGTTATGACCATTTTTGGCCCGATAGTGTTTCTGGTGCTAAAAGGAGCGCACCTTGTCCTTTGATTGAGAATACCTTTGTATCAAGACATGTTCTATTGTTTTAGATATAATTTTAATTTTGTATGTATGTTATATTGTTTTAGATCTAATTATATTATTATAGATCTGATTTGTATTGGTGATTGATGGTTGGAGGGAAGGAAGTCATACAATCTAAATTATACTAGTGAAAATTGGTTGTAGGGGACAACCACGAGATCTGATTTTTCGAAGGTTGTAGATGGAATCCTATATCTCTATTCTACTATGGTTTGTGTGGCTTGATACTTTTATTATTTACTAGTTAATCACACCAATCACCACACTACACAGAATTACTAATATCCTCATCAATACATGAGCAGGATGATAATCATAACAATTATGTATTTACAATCGTGTTTTCAATCATATTACAATCCAATAACTATTATTGAGTACATGGATAATTATATGTTTTAAAATATGGTTACTGGATATTCCAATTATCGCATCTTACTAACTTACCTTTAATGTTATTTCTACAACAAGTTTGCAAATTCAAGAGTGTGCACATTGGGGAAAATGTTGTGCTTGGGTTTTTTGCATTTTATTTTTAAAGAGGCTAGAAGTTTTTTAATTTCTCAGTTGTATGTCTTGTTGGCCTAAATCATCTTAATATGTTGTGCTATATTGATATTAGCCCCTTTTCCCTAGGTTTTCCAGTGCCTTTGGCCTTAGTTGGGTCAAGGACACTACAAGAGGGGTGCCATGCTATGGTTTATGGAAGGAAATTCGACTAGGAAAGGGTTAATCGCTCCTTCCTTGATGCAGTCCAATGTTGTTGTTCATTAAAAGAGGGCCCGACTAGATAATTTATGGATGAAAATAATAGCACGGAAAAACTACAATCCTTTTTTATAGAGCTTTTTATAAATGTTATGAATCTTCATTCTAAGGTGGTGACATCACTATGTCATCATCCTACCTCATAATAAGTTCTACTAAGTTATATTGCAATGCTAAAAGGAATAAAGTCTCAACCATTTTAGGAATATCAACTATGATCCACCTACAATTTTTCAAGAAATTGCAATATTTCATCCTTGTCCCATTTATGTTATTTCTTTTGTCATCCCTATTGTCACATGAAAAATCCTTGTTAAATTTTTTTCCTTTCCACAAAGTTGGCTTAAATTTGGCTTATTTTTCCTTACTGTTAAGTTGCATCCAATCTAGTAAAAGTCTCTACATCAAATAGTTCTTGTTATTTTCGTGTTAAAATTTTGTTATATGGAAAAAATTTCAATCAATTCCAAACACTTCAATGTTAAAATCCATCTTTAGTCTATGATGCCTATTCATTATCTATCCACAACACCTATCATAAAGGAAGTTATTCCTTTGTTAAAGAATTCAATGCATCACAATAAGTTTCCAAAGAATCTCACTCAAACATAAGTAGAGCAACTAAAGAGTAATCCATAGTTGCTCTCTTAAGTGATCTATTTTCACTTGTTTTGTTTACTCTTTGGTTGCTCTTTTAATTTATTTATTTTCACTTGTTTTGTTTCTCTTTTAATTGATTTATGTTCACTTATATTCACAAATAGGGATGTGTTCTCATATGCATGTATCATGTTGTTCATGTAGGACAGTTCATGCTACATGATCTCTTATGAAAAAACAACCCGTTGCAATCTACCAACCCCTAGAAAAATTCCAATATTTAATGAGCTTTTGAAATACTATTCTCTCACTTTACAAGATAGAAAATAGTTGGTCAGATGGAATGTCTCCACATTCATAAGAAATTCAATTTCTCCATAATACAACCATATAATGAAGCTACAGTTAAACCAAACATAGTGTAATGCCCCATTTTGACTTTACCATTTGAACTACCATTGCTTATTCGTATTTTCTTATTGTTTGTGGAACTCCATTAGTATGATGACATTGTGGACATATGGACCTATTACTTTGTGGAAGTAATGAATATGTGAGTGGTGTTAATATTATTAATGATGATCATGCTTTAATTTAGTCTATCATGCAAATTTAAATGAGATGCTTCAGTACGTAGGTAGCAGTTTAAGATCAACATTTAATAAATGAATGTGATACTAGGTGCATGGTACATCAAAAAGGGTTACATTGTTGTTTATTAGTAATGAAATATGTATACATGTCAATGATTGCATGATGTTGCATGATGTGTTGGGAGACTAACCTATAGGGTTAAAAGAACTAAGTGATAGTTGGGTCCTACGAAATGGAAGTACATCAGTGAAATAAATTCCAAAAGAGAAATGGTATGTGACTAAAGAATTATTGTTATGTATGATTATTGGTTTATTATCATGATGTGTGGGCGGGAGCAGGGTTTCATAAAACTCAATTTCCCAAACTGGTTATTCGATGACGAAGCCCTAAGAACAACACTAGCAATGTAGCATGCCTATGAAGGGTGTTGACCTTTGTTCCATAGGAGGGGTGGATGCATTACCCACCATTTATCCTCTAAAACCTGGAGTCATGGGATGGTTGTGCTACAACGCACTCCCCAAGGTGTGAGATGATGATTTGTGGGTTCCTGTTAGGGAAGCTTGGTCAATGTAGTCGACACTTCCACTTACGGGTTCTAACTGGAGTTAGGTCATGTATGACCCTCTAGGGTATTCCATTAGAGGAAGAATAGGATGTGGAAGGTAGTTGTGAATTAGAAGAAGAATCGGTTAGTTAAGAATGATTGTGGGAGTTAGTAAAACGGCTTGGTTGTTTGCATGTGTATTAAAACTCTTGCTTTACTCATGTGTGATAAACTTCGTAGACCATGCAATTGATGTTCGGTTATTGTGACTAGTTAGTTATTATTGTTAGATGATGTGATTACTGAATTGTTTCCTTGCATGCTTGCTTGTGATAAATAGGAGCTATGCATTAGAGGTTCATCATGGCATTATTAGTACATGCATAGGCTATTTAAGTACTAGCTACAGTTACATACCTTGTGTGCATGAGCTAGTATTATTCAAATATAGATTTATTATTCAATGACATGATAAATTGTATTATGATTATTTGTAATGAGGTTATTGGGTTAACTATAGATTATTTTCTAATTGAAAAGTGTACTTTATTTAATATTCATTTTGTTTATTTAGATGCATTTAATTTTAATATTTATAGGGATTGAGATTGTAAGATATTATTCACAATGTTTTAGCAAGCTAACCTTTAAGCAAGGTTGAAGTTATTCAATTTAATTTGATTGGATTTCTAGGTAAATGTCAATCGAAACTAAATGAATGGATATGGTTGTATTTTCAAGGTGAATATTTAAATCATTTTTAGGGAATGGTGCGGTTGAAGTTATTGGATTTGATTTCATTGTTGGGTAAAAGTCAATAGGAATTGATATGGTTGTGCTTTCAAAGTGATTATTTTATTTTTATTTATGAAAATGATGCAATTGAAATTATTATTCAAGTTTACTTGAAGTGTTATCTAAAATGTAAATGTATGGATATGAACATGACTATTTTCAAAAAAAATTAAAGGGTAGTGTAGCACTCCTACCAAAGAAAGAGGCGGTGGGAAGTGCTTAAAAGGGAGAAGAAAGGATGAAGGGGGGACTCTTTATTTGTTGGGTTTCCCTTTCGGGGGAAATAATTATGGAACCATGAGAGGGGAACATTACAAAGAGTTTGTTGATGTATATGTAACTTCGCAATATATTTCATATATGTATATTGTACTCCTATAGAGATGGTATTATTCCTCTATACGGAAGTGTTTGTATTCCTATAATGATGTTATTATTCATCTATACGGAAGTGTCGTCATTTATATTGTAAGTGTCGTAGCTTATACTTGATGGGTTATTAGACCACCTTGTTGGGGTTGGCCCTGTATAAGTCATGTGGGTCGAAGGGTTATTAGACCACCCTATTGGGAGTCAGCCATGTGGGTCAAAGGGTTATTAGACCACCCTATTGGGTGTTGTCCCAGTCAGCATTATGTTATGTGTTTAAGTTAAGGCCGACCTAGTAAAAGTTATTAGGCAAGTCAAGTCAAGTATAAATAAAGTGCGGGAGGCACTCTATTTGATCATTCTATTCTCTCACACACTCGTTGGACAGTGGCGCACTTGTGGAGGAGAAGAAGCTGTTGCTAGGAGATGTCTATATCTTAAGCTTGGGTTGTATCATTTCTCTATCTATCTTTGAGGAAGTTATTGGGGTTTTTCACCTTTATGGCTTTCCCTAAGTAAACTCTGTGTCTCTTGTGTACTTGCACTATTGTGTCCATGATTGATATGTTGTAGATATGTTGTACATGTTCTCTCAGTTAAGATCCTAGATCAAATTGAAGTAAATTCTGAAAAACTAACATGGTATCAGAGCTAGCCTGAAAGAAGGCATGGTATGGCATGTATGACACTTGTTGCACTTGCGATGTTAGGGCTTGATATAGCAAACATCGATCATCGTAGAGATTTCTCTATAAATCCATTTTGGAAAAATTTTCGGATCTTAAACTTTTACAGGTCTAAGATCAGATCCCCATGTACCTTCTATCCAAAGGAAAACTTATAATTCATTGTAATTTGTGTTTTATGATCTGTACAATCTAGGGTTTCTACCTCTTCCAAATCTGAGTCATAAACAGGTGACCTAGGAAAAAAGGTCATAACCTGGGATAGGAAGCTCCAAATGAAATTTTGTAAAAAGTGACAGGTAGCGCACAGACTATACTTTCTCAGGTAACTTTTTCAGAGGCCGAAACTGAACCAGTGACATGTGGAACACCGTACAAGTTCGATTTCCTATTTTATCCCATAAACAGGTCACGTTGTGACACTTGGCATAAATCTCTCTCAGAAAATCCAATTGAGGTCATACCTCTGGGGTTGGAAAGATGACAGGTCGAGCTACCACAGGTAGAAGTTTCAAATCCTGTGGATCGGAAAGTTTGGAGTTACACTAGAAACAATCAGGTACATATTTCGGTCAAAATAGAATTATTTTTTAGCACCTTCATTCATGGCTTCAAGAATTTAGGGTTTCGAAGAAAGTTGGAATTTTTGTAATCGGAGACCACGGATGAATTCTACTCATCAAAATAGAAATTTAGAGACCAATATCAGAATTTTTGGTTGGGTGGAAGGCCGGGCTTGATCAAACCCTAGTTTGGGACTTTGATCAGAAAAGTGGAAAATTAGGGCTTCTGCAAAAATGGGAATTTATGAAATTTGTGACCACGGCTGAAAGCTCCTAAGAAAAATAGAATCTTAGAGCTTTGGATCAAACCTTTTGATTGGGAAGAAGGGTGGACTTTATCAAACCCTAGTTCAGGGTCATGTCTAGTGAATCCAGAAGTTTCAAAGGAAAATTTGAGGGGTGACACCTTGCAGTTTTCAAATTCTGAATATACCGGCTTGATCAGCTCATCAAGGTGCATATTTCTATCCTTTCAGAAGTTTGAAATTCATAGTTTGAATTTTTAGGGTTCTCTGACAAACCCTAATCCAGCTCCAAATCCAGTTTCTGCAAATCAAGTGGATTGGGTTAATCCTAGAAGAGAATGGATTGGTCACCTACATAAGTGAAGAAGTTCCTGTTTCAGAGGGAGATGAGGTTAAGGCCTTACATAAGAAGATTACAAGCAATCTCAACAGGTATGTTTCGAGATTTGTTCATAATTAAGTTTATGGTATGTTTGTCTTCATATTATTACGGTTAGTACAATCTTGATTAAATTCAGACTTGTCGTATCACCTTAATAAAATTTTGAATACATGATAGAAGATATTCATTGATTAAGGTTCTGACACTTATGATTGTACTAATGCATTGTGATGTTGTATGAGTTTTATGTTGTTCGCTAACATGAAAGGTACATCAAGAAAGACAAATCATGTTCTAGTTCAAGAACATATGACCATGGTGACATGAAGACAAAGGTTCATCCATTGCCATGGATCACATAGAAGATCTACTTACAAGGTATGTATAACTTGGTTCTGTAATGGTTAACCTATGAGATATGCAGGTTACTAGCACAAGTCATTGAAGATAACAAGAAGACATTATGCGGGTATGTTAGACATAGCTAGCTAACATGCTAATCCAGGTATGTTTTTCCTATATCAAGTTAAAATCCTACCTTGTGATAGGATCTGTTATATAAATATACATGGCATGATTGATAATGATTATTCATAGGTTTGAATAATCATGGGTGTATGCATATTATGTTTCTTACCTTAATTGATGATATGACTAACCAGAAGAGTCATGAAAGTATAGGTTTGAGTAATCACGGGTTTAGGCATATTATGTTTCTTACCTTAATTTATGATATGCCTAAACCATAAGAGTCCTTGAATACTAATGCTTATTATTTCTATTTGAAATGATCATGACTATACATGCTTAAGATTATTGTGTTTTGATAGTATTGAGAATATACTAATGAATGTGTGATTATGTATGAGACCTCGAGGATAACACAATGATGATACTAATAAGCATGCATAGTGATTAAGGATGGATATAAGTTCAAGGACAGGTAATCCAGGAAGCAAAAATCAAGAGGGAGCACACTTCAATAGTTTCTGCAAGGATGCAGATATTCAGAGGGAGTTGACCACTTCTCACAATCCACATCAGAATGGAGTTACAGAAAGGAAGCAAAGACTGAGAGGGAGTCAACCCTACAACCAAACAAAGATAAGTATTTTGATTGTCATTTCTTGCATATTTGTTTGTTTACATAATATTGTTCAATGATGTATATGCTTATGTTCCTAGACTTAGGGTGTGTATTATGCATATTAGAATAATTGCATTAATGAACAGTATACTACTAATTTGCATATGATGGGTAAGTGGCCTATGGCATTGTACAACATTCCATTACTACTTATCTAGAATGGAACCTCTTTGATGACATATTGGGAGTTGTGCACACTCTTAACAATGTTCTGGTAGAGATTGGAAGGCATCTAGAAAGTTACGGGATATGGATAAATGTTGTATTGAAGCATTGGCTAAAATAATTGCATGACTGTATGACATATTTCTTTATGTGTAAGAATTTGTTCTGAAAACTATGAGATGTTTCTAATCATGCAATTTAACTTGTTTTGTAGGAAAGATCATATACCATCACCTACAAAAGAAGGACTACAACATTTGTTCGGAAACAAAGTTATCTATTGAATATATTGAAGATGTTGAAGTTCCCAGGATTCAGGAAGAATGCCATGATCGAGGAGTACCATTCGATCATGAAGAATGATATTTGGGATGTGGTCCCAAGACCTGAAGGGGAGGCTGTTATGACTTCCAAATGGATCTATAAGAACAAGCATGCTGCAGGTGGGAGCATAGAGACTTTTGCTCCTATAGCCAGATCCACTTCCATCAGATCAGTACTTGCTTTGGCTGCAGTGATGAAATGGAAGATACACTAGATGGATGTCAAAACAGCTTTCTTGAATGGTGTAGTTGAAGAGGAAGTGTATGTGGAGCAGCCACTCAGGTTTGAGACACATGACCGAGAGTCACATGTGTGCAAACTGAAGAAATCCCTGTATGGTTTGAAATAGGAAACCAGGACCTAGTATGGCAGGATAGATGGATTTCTATCCAATTTGGGCTTTACCAAGAGTAAAGCGAATTCCAACCTTTACTACAAGGTTGAGGAAGGCAATCCAGTGATACTACTTTTGTATGTGGATGACCTGTTTGTTACAGGTGAGGATAGATTGATTGCCGACATGCAGCGGAAGCTTGCTGCCAAGTTCGAGATGAAGAACTTGGAGATGATGCACTACTTTCTAGGCATGGAGGTGTGGCAGAGTGTAGATGGAATCTTCCTTGGACAAGGGAAGTATGCAGTAGAGATCCTGAAGAGGTTCGGGATGATGGACTGCAAGGCCATGGACACACCTATGGCATCGAACCTGAAGCTTCTATGTGATGCATCATTTGAGCCGATTGATGTCACTATGTATCGTCAGATGATTGGGTCCTTGATGTACCTGATGAACACGAGACCAGATATTTGCTTTGCGGTGAACACATTGAGCCAGTTCTTAACGGATCTGAGGAGTGTTCACCTAGCTACTGTAAAGCATATTCTGAGGTACCTGAAGGGTATAGTTGATTATGGACTCAAGTATGATGTGAATCAAAATTTTAACCTACAGGGTTATGTTGATTCAGATTGGGCAGGCAGTGCTGCAGATAGGAAGAGCACTTCTGGGTGCTGCTTCAGTATGGGATCAGGTGTGATCTCTTCGTTTAGCAGGAAGCAGTCCTGCGTAGCACTAAGCACAGCTGAAGAAGAGTATGTTGCAGCTTGTTCAGCTAGTTGTGAGGCAGTATGGCTTTAGAAGCTACTGTTTGATTTATTTGATCTCCCACTGGAGGCTACTGGTATCTTTTGTGACAACCAAAATTGTGTGAAGTTGTTTGAGAATCCGGTGTTCCACGACAGGTCGAAACACATTGAGATCAAATATCACTATATCAGGGATATGGTGCAGAGAGGATCAGTGAAGCTCCTGTATGTTGCGACAGATGAGCAGGTTGCAGATGTGCTGACGAAGCCACTAGCCAAAGTGAAGTTCGAGTACTTCAAAGAGAGGCTTGGTGTTCTTCAGATTGATGACACTTCGAGTAAGAAGTGATGGACACATTTGCAGGAGCCATTCCAAGCATGGTGAGAGGAGGATCCTTCCCATGGATGTGGATGTAAGTGTTGGATGATGAGCATCAGGACGATGCTCCAGTTACTGCTCTGTATATGCATCAGGTGGATGCTGGAGATGATCAGTTGGATCATTTATATGTATATGTATGTACGCATCCTGTTGGATCATGGGTATGTATCTGTAGATGTATCAGGTGGATACATTGTATGATTAGGTAGATCATGTATGTTGATATGTATCAGGTATGATCAGGTGGATCATGTATTTGTATATGTATCAGGTGGATGCATTGTATGATCAGGATGATCATGGATGACGAGCTTCAGGATGTTTCTCCAGATATACATCAGGACGATGCAGTGATGAGTATTAGGATGATACTCTAGATGATATGCATCATGATGATGCTATGATGATGATCAGGATGATCATATGTATCAGGTGGATACATTACATAATCAGTTGGATTATGTGTGATGAGTTCCAAAGACACAAATGCACATGAGCTTTTCAGACATGGTTGTAGATGTGTTCTCCCATGGTCTCAATGTAATTGCTGGGCTTTTCCGACATGGTGGCAGATGTGTTCTCCCATGGTCGTGATGTAATTTCCAGGGCCATTCGAGCATGGTTGTAGATGTGTTCTCCCATGGTTGCGATATAATTGATGGGGCCATTCGAGCATGGTTGTAGATGTGTTCTCCCATGGTTGCGATATAAGTGATGGGGCCATTCGAGCATGGTTGTAGATGTGTTCTCCCATGGCTGTGATATAAGTGTTGGGGCCATTCGAGCATGGTTGTAGATGTGTTCTCCCATGGCTATGATATAAGTGTTGAGGCCATTTGAGCATGGTTGTAGATGTGTTCTCCCATGGCTGCAATATAAGTGTTGTGCCATTCCGACATGGTGGTAGGTTGGTCCTCCCATGGTCATTGATGTAAGTGCTGTGAGCCTTTCACGGATGGTGGTAGGTTGGTCCTACCATGCCGGTGAGTGTAAGTGTTGTGTGTGTGCATCTAGGTTGTGCTTCGTGATACTCTGTGGCCGTGGACAGGTTGTGCAGTAGCATATAAAAGGTCCTGGGAGATATGATAGGTTGAGTTGTGTGCTCGTAATTAGTCCTGGGATGCTCTTTCGAGGTTTTGTGACGCATGTAATAAGTCTTGAGTATTTCACAGTATGGCCAGTGATGATGAAGACCTGCAGGTGGTGGGCCTACATCCAATATGAAAAAGGACTAGCTCTGTAGAACTTCCTATGACGAGTAGATTATGAAATTGATTGAGATAGCAACAGCAGTGACGATGACGATGAATCGATGACGATTATCTAGTGACGATGATCCAGAGAAGAAGACTTGTGCTAGAAGACCTGTGTCGAGAAATACCTTCCTAGTTAAGAGGGAGTGTTGATGTATATGTAACTTCAGAATGTATTTCATATATGTATATTGTACTCCTATAGAGATGGTATTATTCCTCTATACGGAAGTGTTTGTATTCCTATAGAGATGTTATTATTCCTCTATATGGAAGTGTCGTCATTTATATTGTAAGTGTCGTAACTTATACTTGATGGGTTATTAGACCACCTTGTTGGGGTCGGCCCTGTATAAGTCATGTGGGTCGAAGGGTTATTAGACCACCCTATTGGGGGTAGGCCATGTGGGTCAAAGGGTTATTAGACCACCCTATTGGGTGTCGTCCCAGTCAGCATTATGTTATGCGGTTAAGTTAAGTCCGACCTAGTAAAGGTTATTAGGCAAGTCAAGTCAAGTATAAATAGAGTGCAGGAGGCACTCTATTTGATAATTCTATTCTCTCACACACTCTTTGGAGAGTGGTGCACTTGTGTAGGAGGAGAAGCTGCTGCTAGGAGATGTCTATCTCTTATGCTTGGGTTGTATCATTGCTCTATCTATCTCTAAGGAAGTTATTGGGGTTTTTCACCTTTATGGTTTTCCCCAAGTAAACTCTGTGTCTCTTGTGTACTTGCATTATTGTGTCCATGATTGATATGATGTAGATATGCTGTACATGTTGTTCTCTCAGTTAAGATCCTAGATCAGATTGAAGTAAATTCTAAAAAACTAACAGAGTTGAGAAAGGAAGTTGAAGCTGGGAACTCGCAGGGGGACCAAAAGGAGATCTGAACTGGAGGGGAGTTGGATCTCAAGACCTACTTGCAAATATTGCATATGTTGTTGTTGTTGTTCTTGGGGAATTCGAGCACAAAGGGCTAAGAAACCTATGGGTTTCTTAGATCTAGGGAGTCGTCAAGGTTGTCCCTAGCTGGATGGATGGTAAATTTGTTTGGTGGTTGAGTTAGGGAAACTACTATCCTATTTATCTACAAGAACAAACTATTATCCTATAGGTATTCTTCCTATTTGTTCATTATCATGTTTTTGAAAGTTATAGATACAAATATTTATGTGAAAAGTTTCAAAGGCTTTAAGATTGAACATGATATCTTGTACCTGTTGATCGTATTTCAAAATTTGCTAGACATGCCTCATAAAACAATTTGAATAACTATTAGCATAGAACATAATTAAATAGAATAGATATATTGAAGAAATGAGTAACTGAACAATTGTTAGATTGCATCAACATAAATGGAACAAGAGGTGATAAACTGCTAGTTTAGTAAATAGTTTTTAAAGACCTAGAATGGTCCCTACATATAGTTCTATCCATAGGCCTGGACACTACAATATTGGACTATATTCATCATAATTATGAATGTTGTATCTAATATTATGAAAGGAATTATATTACCACCTAATTTCATAAAAAAATAGCTAATTGCGCCGAGAGGCGCTCTACAGCCCAATATGGGAGAGATCTTGTAACGTGATGCAACGTTAGTAACATGTCGGCAAAAAATAATAGTGATAGTGAATATTATGGGAGAGATATTGTAACGTGATGTAACATTAGTAATGTTTGTAACATGTCGGCCTAGTAACATTAGTAATAGTGATAGTGAATAGTGAATATTATGGGAGAGATCTTGTAATTGTAACGTTTGTAATATTGAAGTAGCAATTACATGTAACGTTTGTCATTATTGTCGGCCATTAATTAAAATGTAAAAAAAAGTAAAATGTAATGGAAAGTATTTAATGAAAAGTAAAAAAGTAAAATGTAATGAAAAGTAAAAAAGTAAAATGTATTGTCGGCCATTAATTAAAATGTAAAAAAAAAGTAAAATTATGGAAAGTATTTAAAAAAAATCCATGTCGGCTCATAAAATAAAATATTATGAAAAGTAATTAAAAAATAGATATTCGTTTATAAAATAAAAACTTAAAACTTAAACCCGGATCTATCAATCAAGAGAGATTAAATTTCTTGAGTTTAAATTTAAAAAAAGAAATACACCTCAAGAAATTGGATCCCTCTTGGTGCTTGATAGATACGGGTTTAAGATGGATCTATGCTGGTAATCAGTCAAAGAGGTGCCATACATATAAAATAACACACATATGTCGGAAGCCACCAAAATCGCACACCTGCTAAAAGCTATCAAAAAGGAAATTGATGTCTTTAAATAGATTACCTTCACACATATCTATAGAGAGTTGAAATTCTTGGTAGATGGTATGTCTAAACAAGATATCTCTCTACGGAAAGACCTTTTTGTGGAAGAGGAATACATAAATGGAAGCCTCCATGATGTTATGGAGGTTATTTATCCCTAGTCTATGTAGTGGTCTATAGTCATTAGTTTGGTTTTTTTTGTCTATATGGTTATTGCTTTATAAAGGAAACTGGATTCTATTTGGTTGTATGGACATGACCTGCTGGGAGGTTCTTGTTGGGTATATTTTTTCAAAATTTATGTATAGAAGTTACATCGGGTCCATTTTTGTATGAAAAGTTTGTGTCTAGGAGGGGGGAATTTTTTGTCTTCTCTAAAAGTATCAGTTTTGGTATGGATGTACATGTTGTTACATGTCTATTTTGGGAATTGACACAGACCAACTATATGTATATTTATAATGAAATATAAATATTTATTTCTACGGAATTTTTTTTAATAAAAGAGGTGACACACATTTAAAATAACTTTAAAAGCATCTGGAGTGTTCATTGTGATATCTAGAATAGTTGGCAGGACTACAATCAATGAACAACACCATGTTTCCACTAGTTTCTATTACATTAATTTTCTTTTTTGAAAAGTCTAGGCCCGATAATTGTATTGATATAAAACTACTACCATTAGATGTAGTTGTGAATAGCCAAGAAGTTGGCACATACAATTTCTTTTTTCCCTTTCTAAAAAGGAACATAAGCTTACATAAGTTTCTAGTATATGGTTAAGCTTACATATGGTTAAAATTACATAATATTTCCTAACAAAATAGGTAGCAAACAAAACCACTCACTTGAGATCAAACCCTAGCTAGGGGTTGTATACAGAAACAACCGAGTAAGACAGTTCTCTCTCTAGCTGGGAATGTTGGGTTTCCTATTGCCAAATTTGAAAATCCTAACATCGGTTTTAAAAATGATGACGTCAATTTAAAAACCTTGACATGAATTTTAAGAACTATCACCCCATTTTTTTTGGTTTTGAAGAGTTTTCAAAGTTACACGCAAAGAAAAAGAATGTCCTTTCTCTTTAACAAAAAGTTAGGTCGATAATTGACAACATATCTGGTTTTGATTGATAAGCCTTACAGAGTTTTGATCTTCAGATCAACTGAAAAATTGCAAAATACTCCATCTATTGAATCCTTCAAGGGGGCATACCTCAACAAGAGACCACTCAATGGAAGCGATAGTACCCCAACCAAAGAAGTAAGAAAACACTCAACCAAATTGAATAGTTGGAAGAAGAGAGCGGACACCCCACATAATTAGTGTGCAAATGGGACCAGACAAGAAGAGAGCGAACCTATGAAGCAATGAAAGTTGACAGAAAGGAAGAAAGTGAAATTGAAATGATAGTACTTTTACATTGGAAAAGGTTTTTTACAATTTCCAAGGTTATCCAACCTAAAAAATAAAAAATAAAAATATTTCCACATAATTTTAGGTAATTTAATTAATTTATATAATTATAGCTATTTTTGAATATTGGAATCTTTCTCTCTTTTTTTTTTTCTTAATGTTCATTTTTTCATAAGCCATGTTCAATCATCTATTCCCAATTATTCTTAAAAAAAATAAAGATTATCCAACCTTATTCAAGGGTCTAGCCATTATCTTGTAATATGGGGAGGGACACTCACATGATGAATGTGACCTCTCTATCCTATTCGTCTATTCCACATCAACTATTATGTTCGTTATTCGATTTGGAAATGTCAATATTATGACATTATATAGTGCTTTTTAAACATTGAAAATCATTTTTTATGCAAATGGGGTTTAAAATGAATACTCATCGACATGAATACTCCTCCCCGCCGCACATACCTCCTTTAGCTGAAAACCCCTTAGATCCAATTCCTCTCTTCGATCCACAATGGTGGAACTTGCTCGAGGGTTTCGAGATTTTGCCAGTTTTCTTTATTTGAATCAGTGTTCGTTCGAATGCTACAGCGAATCTGTGGCGATGGATTTACACCAAGAAAAGAAGCAGCTGATTTTAGAAGCGAATGTTGTAGATCTCACAGCAGATATTAAATCAATTGAATGATGTATGTTTGATACTGTAATTCCCGTGCTGTGTTTATGATACTGCAATTCTCGTTATTAATATATGTCTTGTGTGATTGTGGAGTACAATGCAAAAAAACAATTCTGACATGTTATAGGAACATTTTAGGCATGAGTTTTTACATTTTGATAGTGATTAGGTACTTTAATTAATTAAACAATCCTTCTTAAAAGGGGAATTGAAGTGGCTATAGATTAATCCTCTCAAAAAAAGTTCGACAAGCTTGATAGAGACAATGTGAAGTTGGGCTTCTATTCATCATTCCAAGTAATTGTAATTTAATTTGCGTTGTGGGATTGTGCCATATAATGAAAAATGCCTTACATTTTAGACAATTAATTAGATCTTTATGTCTTAAAGTTTGCTTATACAAAGGATTTATCAATGAGTTGTGTAATTTCCATTGTCCTATATGGTTGTTATTCGGATACAAATTCATGTTTTTTATTTACTCATTTTCATTATTACTTATATTCCATAACAGTAAGCCTTGAACAATTAGCTTACATTAACACAATTATTACATAAAATATTCAAGATTAGATTATGAAACTTCGAAGCTGGATTACATAAAATATTGTCACCCAGCCAATCAAAACCCAAATGAAAGATATGTTTACCACTCCAGTTATATTAATGTAATTAGTTGTGTGTGTTATTTCTATATAGTGGTTTGGTAATGCGTATTTATTCAGTCTTGAGAATATTGCCATTTAATTTCAGCTGGTTCAAATTTAACATTATATATTTTAAAGTATATTGTATTGGATGGTTTATATACTAGCATTTGTCCCTTGAGGGGCAAAAATGAATGCCGGTAGGAAAAGAGGAAAGTTAAAAGAAACAAAAACATAGGCACATGCAGCGAAGGATACTGGTAGGAAAAGAGCAAAGTTTGTAACAATCTCATATTACAAAGACAGGCATTCAACCCATAACAAAAAATAATGTTAAGTTCATCAACACAGTGAGCCAACTACAATTGATTTTCTCACAATCTCTGTAGTAGTAATCTCAACACTATAGATTACTGCTATATCTGGAATATATAAGCAATTTGAAAAAATATTTTTGCAATAATATCAATGAAAACAACAACATTACAATTTGAATACAATCTAAACAGGATCAAACAAGATATTATGGAATGGGATTATAAAAAATGAATAAGAGAAGATAACATATAATTGTTTTAGGTGAAGAGATTCAAAGGATATATCATTCAAATAGTTTGAGAAACCAATCAAAAGTTACAAAGATTGATGTTTTAAAATTGGAAAAAGAAATAAGGAAGATTTTGAAGGATACAGTTTCCACTTCCCGATTAAAGATTCTTATGATTTTTAAAATACTATAGTTCCTACCTTCTCTCATAAAATTTAATAAATCTTATAACTCAGCTACTGCTTCTTCTTGTCAATTTAGTATCACCGCCATTGTCCTTCAACGCAGTCCTTAAGATTGTCACAAAATCTATCTTTGAACAAATATATAGTCAGTCCAAATCAATGCTCAAGAATTACTTTTAAAATCAATCCTCAAGGTTACCCACTTTAAAGATCAAAACAATTCTTCAAATACTCTAAAATATGTTCTTCAAACACTCTTTAAGCATCCCTAAAACAGTGTTAGATCAATTCTCCTTCAAACTTGCAAAACTGTCCTGAAAACACTGTAGATGCACATTTCCTGTTCCATGTCATATGATCACAAAACTAACTTTGTTGGGTATGAAAATGACCTTCTTGCTGCTGCCACAACTAATACTCAAGGAGCACTGTAAAAGATCTTCAAATGTTGCCAAGAAAACCTGCTCATAACTAGTTATCAAATACTTGTCCACTTGTTATAAGGACTCCAGAAATAAGGCTCGAAACCATTTTTTGATGATATCATTGACTGTAGAATGGGGAGACTTGAGGTCTTCATGAATCTGACTATGGTACTTAGAGGATTTCAGGAAAGATCCATAATTCATATTTTGTCATGTTTTGCTGCCATCATAGGATTGTCGAAGGTTGTTATTAATAAAATATTTTTCTCGGAACTTCAACCAATGCTCCAAAATCGTCTACCACTCCACATACTTTTAGGATCCAATAAAGTTACATCCAATAGACGGGGCCTCTAAAACAATGTTACAAGTCCACCTGATAATCATCAAAGTAGTGGTATAAAATGATGTCACAAAGATGTCTTCTCCGATGGAATTCACTTCATGCCTGTCGTGCTCACTTTATTGTTTGTGGTTTTTCCAAAATTCAACCTTTGTTGGCATGGGAAGGGAAGACTCAATCTACTTCTTCAAATTTATGCAAGTACATCCTTTACCGATCTACTAACTACCACACTTTAATCACCCCTTAAATAATTCCAATTCAACCTTTAAACTTGCAATTTGAGAATTGCTGTCGTGCTCACTTTATTGTTTGCATTTTTTTCCAAAATTCAACCTCTCATGGCATGGGAAGGGAAGACTCAATCTGCTTCTTCAAATTTATGCAAGTACATCCTTTACCAATCTGCTAACTACCACACTTTAATCACCCCTTAAATAATTCCAATTCAACCTTTAAACTTGCAATTTGAGAATGTGCCCATTGAACACAAAGAAAATACCTGATGTGGCAAGTTCAGAAAAAGTAACTGATGTAGACAAAATCGGTGAGCAAAAGAAAACCGTATTAAGTGGTTTTGCAGATGTCCAAGGTTGATGACTCCCTTAGTGCAGATGGTACTATACAGAAGCTACAAGATATATCGTTGTTGTCCACATTAGATGCCAATGGGGAAATTAGCTATCATAATAGCCACTGCATAACCCTTTTCTTCATTCAATTTTCTCACATTCTTGATAATATTGTGATGCCAATCCCTACTACTATGGAATATTAATCCTCACGACATTCATCCCTTCCATGGCCAGGGCTTCAAACTACTTGAAATGATATCCTTATGGAAGAATGTGCCATACCATGATTATAAATTGATATACTAATCAAAACAAAGGGACATATGCCATGATCAATGAAACCATTTAAAGAATAAGGGTGAGAACTTGTTAGCTACAAATGATATCCTTATGGAAGAATGTGGGAGATTAAGGAGGTAAATCATTGGGGCAAGTAAGATTAGTGAACCACTATAAGTGACAAGATTTGGTGCATCATTGTGTGTACGTCCTACATATTACAAATTTCATGAAGAATAATCAAAGATCATGTAGAAGTATAAGGTTTAGTATGCTTGTTAGTAGTGTATGTGCAAGAATTATTCATAATGACCACGCAAATAACACCCTCATTTGCACAATAGCATAAAAATATGTGCATTTTGAATAAATGTTATATTTAATGAAGTGGAAGTCCCTGCTGATATTGTCAAAGATTAAATTTGTGAAAAAATTAAATTGTTATATTGTCGAAGATTGAATTTTTTATATTGTTTATGTACAATTTGGTAAGGGTACTATGCGACATTGCAATAGAAATGTGATTGTGTCCGACCGAAACGAGACTTCATGTTGCCTTAGAAGAAGAGACACTCGCAATCTTTTCATTAGGTATTTCCATTGCTAAAAAGTTTCAATGTAGGACATCGATTCGTTTGATGTGATGCTATTGATTTTGCATGTTGGGCCATTGACGTTGATCAGATGAGTACCAGTTGTACAATCTGTCCATGCATATTCTTTTACAATTGTACAAAGTGAGGATGGAGATGGACCACTTGGCTTATGTACTAAGCGATATGAGATAATCCCAACATTAACTTTTAAGAAAATTTGGCAAGGCTCAATAAATCGTCGAGGGTTATTACCACAAGTAAGTTCCTATGTAATTGGGCGGGTAAGGTCCTGTGCACAAACGAGGAACAAAGTCTTGAACTTATTCTAATTCTCCCTTTAATACATCTATGTACATATGATATCGCCATAGAGGCGTTTAACATGACATCTATATACAAGAATGTTCCAAATATTTCCACCAGTTCAGTTGTTCAATTGTCCCATCATAAACTAAGTTTTGTTGTTTGTTGCAATGAGTAGTTCATATAAGCTTCCGTTACAACTACAACTCTTATGCTACCGGCCTAACTACTTACTATAACTAGTCCAACAACTAGTAGTTAACAACGGCACCGTCCCCCATGGTTAACAACCCAACTAGTAATAATTAGCTGTAGTGAACTCTGAGTAGTTGTCCCACCCAATAGTTGAAATAAGGATTAGCTTCTACAAAGTGGAAGGAAATCATAGGCGACTGGTGGTGGATCCCTGTGTGGGCATCGAAGTCGCCCAAAAGAGTGACATCACCTGAACAGGAGTATTTTTATATCTATGGGAAAAGGAAATAGGGGTCACTATCATAGTTAAACAAATGACAAAGAAGCTGAAGGAGCAGGTTTCCATATAATTAATAACACTCGCATTATATACATCAAGCATGATTCTTTTGCCACTTGCAAACAAGGTTTGGCATTTGAATTATAACGCAGCCAAATGTATTCAACTGGCGAGATGAATGTTAGTGCACAACTTCCAGGGACAATAATTGCAGTGAGTGGGTTGAGAGCACAACCGATCACCACCCAAATGCCACTCACAAATAATGAACATGCAAGAAGGCAAGCATATATAAAAACAGAAGGAAGTACTGAAGCATAGCTGAAGAGATTAGAGCAACTGAGTAAAATAGGAGGGACCCCTATTTTGCTAGTAGAACCACGTAGGAAAAAATATTGATAGCAGCACCTGAGGGAGAGTACTTGCCTCATTACATGATATTATGCCCAAACAGTTGATCTAACTCGAAAAGGAGCAGGGTTTGCATGTGGAATGACCTTGATGTGCTATTTACTGGAAAAGCAGTAGTGGCAACACATATTGTTGCAAATGCATGGCATAAGAACGTGTCAATTATACAATTCTTTGCATTGGGAAGCATATACCTGAGGCTTTCCACAACAAGCCAAAATATCTTACCAGCACAATCCATCACAACAATACGAAAAGCATTTCGGTAGGATGGAGCCACTTACCTTCGAACGAAATTGCCCCATTGTAAGTCATGTTCGGCATGGAAAAGTAAGTAACACCCATAATCTGTAGCCCCATGTAATGTTTAATGGTTTTTTCTTCACGTTTGCAGCACAATGGGAATGATAATTTACTTCAATTATGATAATTTAATTCAACAATGTGCTTGTACGCATGACAAATTTTCCTGTAGTTGCTAATATCAGTTTCTACGATATATAAATTCTATTGATTTTTTCCCGGCTCTGCCAGTAAAATGAATGTCCCTAGAGTATCCACCTGGATTTTCAATACTCTTCATTTATCCATAGAGAATGAACATAGTATGAACATCATAATTAGTTCGTAGTTTTTTTCCGGAGAAAAGCGAGTAGGCCGACAGGGTTAGAATGAACAAAGTATGAACATCATAATTAGTTCGTAGTTTTTGTTCCGACAAAAGCGAGTAGCTTGATAGGGTTAGGGAAGAACACAAGGAAACAAAGTGCTACATAGTTTTTTTCATCTTAGCTTTGGATTTATTATTATGATAGAGGGATAAAAGATCATTAAGATCTGTGTGTAATAAGTACCGAGTTAATCAAGGGAAAAAGGGGGAACAACCTGCGCAGTCAAAAAGAATTGACCTATGCGGTAAATATCTTTCACTCACATACGCAGTGAATTAATATCTTTCTTTGCTTTGCTTTAGGACATGTGCTCCACTTTAGTATATACTTTGCTCTAATTAATTTTGTGAATACTTTTCTTCACAAATTACCTACGCAGAAATTACCTGCGCAATTTCACTTTTTACTGCGCGCAGGTTAAATGCACTTTTCTACCTTTTACTACACGGGGATTACCTGCGCATTTCAACTTTCTACTGCGCAGGTGAACTTTGTTGCGCAGTTCACTACCCTCGCGGAAATTCTTAACTTCACAAAATACTTTGCGGAATACTTTACTTTGCATAGGCTTCACACTTCATGCAAATTACTTTTGCATAACTTCTTTTAACTTTACGAAGGTTAACTACGCACAAGTTACCTTCGCATACCTATTTAGTTGAGCACAACCCAATCTTAAACAAACTTTGTATAAATGTTTTTCATGCTAAAACATAAGAACCAAAACATATGTAGAAGTTACTGCGCAGTTAAAGTAGGGCTTTTAACACCGTGAAATACTTGGTAATATTGAATTGATTTACAGACCGTAAATGTAAACAACATTTACGCAGGTCAATATGAAGTAGATGTGCCGGATGCATAAACCAACATTCTTGAGAATGAATACATAAAACTAAAAAAACTAGGTTTGGCTTCTCCTCGAAGCTACAGGGTTTCATTAAAGACTATAATAAATTCTACCGAAGAATTCTTGATATGCAGAATACTAAAGCGGTCACATAAATACTAACTTGTCAAAAGCCGGATTGGCTGCAAACTGATGGACTGACTTCTGACATCGCAGACTAACTGAGTGTCTGACAGAGCCAGCGCATATCAGATACGCTATCAGCTCATTAATTACAATATTCTAACAGTTAAGAGATCTAAAGAAATTCCATGGGATTGGTGAAAATGTCATCTAAGAGTGTTTCCAACAACTGTTATTAACAAAAATAAATATAAGCTATTTAGAAAAGAACTCACGTCGACCTCATAATAGAAATGAACAATCAGACCTCAGTGGATATAAAACTTTCCCTGATTATCATATTCTTATGTGCATTTTTTACAGGAAAGCCATATTGTATGAACACATTTTTGGTTATATCTTTCAGGTACCGCGTTATGACAGGAAAACATGCTTTTATCACATGAACAACTATAATGCTTGATCTGGACAAAAACTTCACTTTCATTCTGAAGACTTCTCCTGCATCAGTTCTTCTACTCAAAGCTACAGGTAGGCTCCTTTGATATAGTTGCAAACAATTTTATTTTGTATGTCTGCATTAAGAAGCAAAGCAAAATAAAAGGTTTCATTTATTCTTCCTTTATTGAGAATTATGTTGTACCTAGATTAACAACGGGGAGCTTCTGGATTAATAGCATGGAGTAGAATCCAGGGAGCTTGTGGCAAAGTTCGCAGGAAACAACACACACCCAGAAAGCAGTGCAAACCCAAATATTCAGAATAGTAACACGATGAAAGAGGGACTATCCACGTGGCAGCATTCCATTCGCTCTATTAGCGAGGAATCTAGCCGACGTGGATAGTTATGCTTCTCCACAGTGAAACGCCTACGGCATAATAAAAATATGAATATAAGTTTAACCCAAAAACACAGCAGATTTTATAAAATATTGTTTTCTATTGAATATTTAACACAAAACATATTGGCTGTTATAAATTTAATATATAATGTTGATTTATAATATACTTTGAAATTTATTAATAAAGTTTAGTGGACTGAATGATTATGACACTATTTACTTAAAATCAATTCTCCTAAACGATATATTAACCTTCATAAGTGGATTATTAAACTTATTATAAGGTAAGTTTATTACATGTTTTTATTAATATTTAAAACTGAAATATAATTTAAAATATGAGGATGATCATGAGTAGATAAATTTAGTTATTTATTATTGAATTTTGAGGTTTTATAAATACTTTCATTTTATTAAACGCTCATATTCTGAGAGTGATATCTTTTCCATCCGTATCTCTCTAGGGTCTGCGCGAGTTTTCCAAATGTTTGTTGATGGTGGATGGGTCAACGCCAATAACTATGCATTGGAGCATAGAGTTCACACATTAAGAAAAAGATAAAATGTGCCTTGTTGTTGGCAATGTATTATTTGATAAATATCATTCAAAATGTAATAATTTTGACCTAAAACTAGGTAAGCAAACTCATTTTAAATGAGTAATTTTTTTTTCTTAAAATTTTAATATATATTAAAATCGTATACAACATTATAATGTTATAACTATTTTCATGTTCTTTATAATGGAAATATAGAAAAGTAGGATAAATTTTAGGGAGTAAAGAGGTTTCATTAATAATAATTATTATTAGGTGTATGAGTGTAAATTACAATTATTTATGTGAACTTAAAATATAAATTAATTAAGTTTAAAAAAGATTAACAGAAATAAGAGAATGGATTTCTTATTCAGATAAATTTAAAAGTATTTTTGAAATATTTATTTTAGGTAAGCAAACTCATTTTAGAATGGAAATATAGAAAAGTAGGATAAATTTTAGGGAGTAAAGAGGTTTCATTAATAATAATTATTATTAGGTGTATGAGTGTAACCTACAATTATTTATTTGAACTTAAAATATGAATTAATTAAGTTTAAAAAAGATTAACAGAAATAAGAGAATGGATTTCTTATTCAGATAAATTCAAAAGTATTTTGGAAATATTTATTTTAAGTAAGCAAACTCATTTTAAATAAGTAATTCTTTTTTTCTTAAAATTTTAATATATATTAAAATCGACCTGAAATATAAATTAATTAAGTTTAAAAAAGATTAACAGAAATAAGAGAATGGATTTCATATTCAAATAAATTTAAAAGTATTTTTGAAATATTCTTAACAATCATAATTATAAGAGTATAAAAATAAAATAAATTCCAAGTAAATTATCCTATAAAAAAGATAATTTTTAAATTTAAATAAAGTTTTAAAAATTTTATAACAATCAATAAGAATGATGAAGAAGATACACTCACAAAATATATTTATATTTAGTTAATAGCATAGTTAAAAATATTAATAACATTAATATTACTAATAACATTAATAATATGTCATAATAACGTGATTTTGAAATATAATTTTTATATTATTATTATTTAATTTTTAATTGATATTAATATTGACATTATCATTAAGAAAATATTAATATCAATATTAACATAAACAATATCAATAATAATATTAATAATATAGTTCACAACATTAATAATATCGTTACTAATATTAACATTAATAATATGACATAATGCAACCTAACCATTGTAAATTTTGTTGTTCATCATAATAGTAAAGGAACTACTACGAATTGAAGTCAATCTTGGGTTGAAGTCACTTATGGATTGAAGCCAACTATGGATTGAGATCAACCATGGATTGAGGTCACCCTTAGACTGAAGTCGCCCTTGGATTGAAGTCACCCACGGATTGAATTCAACCTTGAATTGAATTCAACTATAGATTGAAGTCAACCTTGGATTGAAGTCATCCTTGCTTAAAAGTCAACTATGGATTTAAGTCAAATATGGAGTGAAGTTAATCTTGGATTGAAGTCAACCATGGATTGAAGTCATTCAACCACTTTTAAAAATGTGTTTGTGTATCGAAGTGAACCATGGTTCAAAGTCAACCTTGGATTGAAGTCGACCATTGATTAAAGTCCACCTTATATTGAAGTCAACCTTGGATTGAAGTTATTTATTGATTGAAGGAAACCATGTATTAAAGTCAACCTTGGATTGAAGTCAACCTTACTTGAAATATAACTATGGATTGAAGTAAAATATGGATTGAAATCAACCTTGGATTAAATTCAGGCTTGGATTGAAGTTGACCATGGATTGAAGTTAACCTTAGATTGAAGTCAATGTTGGATTGAAGTCAACCTTGCTTAAAACTAAAATATGGGTTGAAGTCAACCTTTGATCGAAGTTAACCTTGGATTGATGTCAACCTTGGATTGAAGTCAACCTTGCTTAAAATTCAACTATAGAGTGAATTCAACCATGGTTCAAAGACATTCAACCACTTTTAAAAATGTGGTTGTGGATTGAAGTCCACCATGGTTCAATGTTAAACATTGATTGAAATCAACTTTGAATTAAATTCGACCTTGCATTGAAGTCAATTATGAATTAAAGTAAACCATGGATTAAAGCCAACCTTGGATTGAAGTCATCCTTGGATTGAATTCAACCATGCATTGAAGGAAACCATGTATTAAAGTCAACCTTGTATTGAAGTCATCATTGGATTAAAGTCAACCTTGGATTGAAGTCAACCTTGCTTAAAAGTAAACTATGCATTAAAATCAAATATGGACTGAATTCAACCATGGATTGAAGTTAATCTTGACTTTAAGTAAACTATGAATTGAAGTAGACATTGCTTAAAAGTCAACTATGGATTGATGTCAACTTTGGATTGAAGTCAACCATGGATTGAAGTTAGCATTGGATTGAAGTCAACCTCCGGTTGAAGTCAACTATGGCTTGAAGTCAAACATGCATTGAAGTCAACCTTGGATTGAAGTCAACCTTGCTTAAAAGTCAATTATTGATTGAAGTCAACCATGGTTCAAAGTCATTCAACCACTTTTAAAAATGTGGTTGTGGATTGAAGTCAACCATGGTTTAAATTCAACATTGGATTGAAATCAACTTTGGAATGATTTCAAGTAAACTATTTATATTTTATGTTTTCATTTATAATAATAATAATAATAATAATAATTCACCATTCCTTCTCTGTATGTAGCACAACCACTTTTAAATGTGTGGCCATGGTTGATATACGTCGATCGGCGTATATCAATCACTTTTTAAAATGTGGTTGTGCTAGTATTTAAATATCATCAAATTTTAGATTATAAAAACTCTGAGTCTATGTCCATGTTGATGCCTTGGGGATTGAACCCTTTATATGTCCCTTCTACGCGATGAAAGATGAACCCTTGGTGACAGTCCATTGAATAACATTGACAACTTGAACCCTCGATCTCATGGTTGTAGTAATTCTAGTAGGAAGTTTCCCATTGAACTAGATTAATTTTAAAAAAATCATTTAATACATAATTACAATCCTTTATTACATAATTTATAATAAAATTTAATTTCAGATCAAATAGATGGTAGTGATTGGAAAAAATGAATTTCCAATATCAATGAAAAATGGAAAACTTGAACATAATCATTATCAATATAGCATATATTCTATAGACTTTATGGAACTTGGACATAAACATAATGTGGTATAACACATTCTATAGAATTCAATAACCTTCATCACAACACTATAGAGGGGTAATAATATAAGAATCCATGTGGCCCATTCTAATATGAAATTAGGAAACAAAATTCCGCAACTATGAAGTCAATATGCTCATTTAGAGTAGAGACCAAAACAAAAATTCCACCATATGATCATGACATGAATGTTTTGTGATTCAATTAGATAACTTTATTCCAATGATGAGATAGAACAATCCATCGATAGAAAGTTTATTTTGCAAAATTACATATGCATGGAGATGCTTTGATATCACGAGGGAATGTATTCAAGAAATGAATTTCCAATCTCAATGAAAAATGGGGAACTTGAAAATAAGCATTATCAATACAGCATATATTCTATAGAATTTATGGAACTTAAACATAAACATATTGTGGTATAAACATAATCAATACCACACATATTCTATAGAATTTAATAACTTTATCACAACGGGGGGTAATCATATAAGAATCCATATGGCTTCTAAAATGAAATTAGGTGATCTGAAAATGGATCTAAATAAACAATGGTTGTAATAATCAATATATGTAAGGCATTTCAGCAATGTATAAACATTAGACATTACTTTAAAGATAATGCAAATTTTGTAAATGCGAATAAGAAAAGAGAGAAAACAAATTAGGAGAATAAAAAGGGGAAAGATGGAACGGGAAATGAAAAGCCATGGTTGTTGGCTTTCCCATTACCCCCCGACTCTCCTATATGTTCTCTTAGTTAGACTATCAAAGGAATTTTCTCTTTGGCCAAAGAGAGTGTGAAGGAGCCCAGAGATGCATTGTAATCGAAAGATTGTTGAAATGAAATATTGAGCAACCATTGAATGTTGGTTTTTTTGTTTAGGTTTCAAGGGTAAATAATGGCTTATCCACAATTTTCATGTCTATTTGATTGTTTCTTTGAATTTATTTGTTTACTGAGTGGTTGAGAGCTTCTGTATTTAATTAATGGCTTCCAGTGACTATGAATTGTGATAGAATAGAATTTTGTTGAAGCTACAATGGTTTAATGCATTGTTGAGTTGTGTTTTGGTTTGGTAATAGATCCCACAACTAGTAAATCTCACATGTTGGATGCCCAATCGTTCTCAGAGATTAAGGGACTTCATTTTAGAGTTATTGCATTTGTTTAGGTAGTTTCTAAATTGAAATTTTTAAACATAATCCCTTCTTGGGCATTGTTTTTCACTAGCTGGTTGAATTTAAATATGTCTGGGGCGTTTTTGGTCACTCTTAGAGGAATTTAAATCTGCTTGGGGCATTTTGGCCACTCTTGGAGGAATTTAAATGTACCTAGGACATTTTTTATGACTGTTGGATGATTATAAATATGCCTGGGGCGTTTTTCACTATTGTTGGATGAATATAAATGTGCTTGGGCGTTTTTTACCATTGTTGCATGGATTATGAAGTGCCTGGGCATTTTTATAAATTGGTGGGTGAATTTTGAAGTCCAGGATTGGTTCTTATAAATGCTAGGGAATTTTTAGGGCCTGGGCCATTTTTATCATTGTTGGTTGAATATACAAGTGCTTGAGGCGTTGGACGAATTCAGGAGTACTCAGGGCATTTTTACCAGCCTTGGGGTGTTTTTATCATTGCCTGACAAATCTACAAGTGCCTGGCACAGTTTTTAGCATTATTGGGCAAACTCAAAAGTACCTGGGATGTTATTTATCAATATCTGGACATTTTAATAGTGTTGGGGCATCTTCAAACATTGTTGGGCAAGTTACTTCTTGCTTGGGTGAATTAAAAGTGTTGGGGCATTTTTATCTCTGTTGGGACAAAATCTACTTTGCTTGGGGGTGTTTTTATCATTACCTGGGAGAATTTGTAGGTGTCGGGGCATTTTTGTAGTTACTGGGTGATTTTAATTAATGCTAGACACATTTATCTTGTTTTGGGGTGCATATTAAACAACCCATAAATGACTAAAACGTTTTCAGTGCATATTCTACAACTCACAAATGAATAAAACGTTTTTTTAGTTCATATGGAGTAGCTGGTAGAAATAATTATTTTCACAAGTATCTATAATGGTGAATTGAGTGGGCTATAAGTTCGTCGATTACGGATCATTAGGAAACAAATTCCACAACTATGAAGTCAATATGATCTTTTAGAGCAAAGAGCAAAACAAAAATTCCACCATATGATCATGAGATGAATGTTTTATGATTTAATTAGATAAATTTATTCCAATGATGAGGTAGAACAATCCATAGATGGAAAGATGGTTTCTTTTGCAAAATTACATATGCATGTATATGCTTTGCTATCATGAGGTGCTGTATTCAAGCACAAACAAAAACTCATACCACTCAAACCATGACATGAAATAACTTCACAATTGATGTTAAGGATAATTTTCTTTACATCAACTACATAAGGAGCAACATGCCAATTTACAAGGATATTGAGATGTTCAACATTTTTAGGACAGAAGATGTTTGTTGTGATTAGAATTTAAAAGAGTCAAACAACAATTAGAGGAAGTTAAATGGCACTAAAATCCAGTGCAAATAAAAGAGGATATTAAAATAGTCAATCTTGAAAAAAATGTTTTGTGTGTTGCTACTACAATAGAGAAGGACAATATGTGTGAAACAAATGCAAGTGCAAGATAAAGAAGAATAATAAGAATTCATTCAATGTGAAATAAATGAAATCAAAGAAAAACATTGAGAAGGTCACATTCATCACTTGTGACAAAGACTATCAAAGATGTTTGTTTTATTGACTCCAATTAAACTAAGATAGGAAGGTGTGAATAATGATAAACTTGAACCATATGAAAAAGTAGATTTCAAATTTGGATAGGAAATCATGCTAGAGAGTGTTGATGAAAGTGATGTATCTATGTACTACATATAAGTGAGGCAAGAGACAATACACACATTTTGTACATGCCATGTTGGAAGAATAATCTTTTCTATGTGCATGAGTTTAATAACCTGAAACTTGAAGTTAAATTTGAAAAAAAACATACAAGAAAATTTGAATGGATATGCATGCATAGCATGAGGTTATTAAGAAGATGATCTATATTGATTGGAATATACCAATATTAGCACTAGTTTTGCATTGATGGCAACAATCAATTCAAGCATGCAGTTACATTTCAGGTATGGACATTTGAAAATTTTATTTAATTTTCCTTTAATACATGTATTGAACATTGTACATGGACTTCAACAAACTCAAAGTTCTACAAAGCACTATGAACCTTCTATTATTCGCAGGTATGGACATTTGAAAATTTTATTTAATTTTCCTTTAATACATGTATTGAACATGGTACATGGACTTCAACAAACTCAAAGTTCTACAAAGCACTATGAACCTTCTATTATTCGCAAGAAAATGTGCAAGAATTTCCTTACTTGCACATGATGTCAAATTTGGATTGTGGACTCGTGAGTAAATCACATGTTGAGGAAAAGTTGTATTTTATGAGTTTTAAATATAATTACACCAAGAAGTTGTGAATTTATTTCTTAGATATGAAGCTCAAAGCTTTTGAAATCTTCATATAGTAGAAAGCTATTGCGAAAACATTAAATGGTTAATTTTTTAGAACCTTCTATTATTCGCAAGAAAATGTGCAAGAATTTCCCTACTTGCACATGATGTCAAATTTGGAATGTGTGCAAGAATTTCCCTACTTGCACATGATGTCAAATTTGGAATGTGGACTCGTGAGTAAATCATATGTTGAGGGAAAGTTGTATTTTATGAGTTTTAAATATAATTACACCAAGAAGTTGTGAATTTATTTCTTAGATATGAAGCTCAAAGCTTTTGAAATCTTCATATAGTAGAAAGTTATTGTTAAAACATTAAATGGTTAATTTTTTAAGGCTTCGAGATTTAATGGTGGTGGAGATTACCAATTCAACTATTCTTTTTCATTTTGTAGAGGGTATGGTACTGAGATGAACTTTACAACTTATATACAAAAAAATGGAGTTGTAAAATGTAAGAATTATATTGTTTGAGACTTGGTGCACTGTATGATGAAATTCAAAAATGTTAATTGGAAATTTTGGGCTAAATCTTGAAATTGTGTAGTTTATTTGATTAATAGGAGTCAGACAAAACTAGTATAAAATATGACACCATAGGAAACATGGAGTGGGTGCAATCCTACTATAAAGAATATGTGTGTTTTTGCAAGCATCTCTTAGTAAATGCATCTTCCAAAGGAGAAGTGTAGCTCAAAGTTGGAAAGCCAGTAGTGCAAGTGTATTTTTCTTGATTATGAGGAACGATTTGATCCGGGAGGATTTGCAATATCGATGAAAATGAAAGTCTTCAAAATATGCAAATAATATTACAGATGATGCGTAGAGCTTGTTAGGATATTTTTGGCAACATTCTTTTCGCGTGAAATGACATCCGAACGCGAAAGTTATTGGGTTTTGAAAATTCGGCAAAAGGTTAAAATTGATGTTAAAAAGGGAAAAAAGGACAGGTTAGCGTTTGGAGCCACATGGTAGCACCACAGGGTGCCACATGGACAGGTTTGATGACTTGGCATATGATTGTGGACCAATCAAGGTTTGCCATGTGGCAACCCTATTGGCATATATTGTATTTTTTGATAAAAATTTGTGGAGGTCATGGGGATCGAACCCCCGACATCAAGGTCTTCCAACGAATCCACAGAGCCCACCTAGACAGGGATCCCACCGATGTTTCTTAACACTATATGGACCAACTTATATTTAAATTTGTTTGTTGATTTTGCTTGAAAAAAAGGCGAGATCGAGGGCTAGGCCCTCAACCCCGTGGCCAACACCGAGGCCGTGTATATGTTATACATGGAAGCCAAGTCATATGCCAACGTAACAACATAACTGAAGGAGCAATGCCAACACATCAAGTGCCAAACAAACCAAACAATGCTCCAACAAACAAATCCACCGCATACCACCGCTAACAAATATAGCAACAACTTTACATTGAATGGGGAGAGGCCCACAGGTTTGACTTTGGCACCTCTGCCCCCATAGTGCAACAAATTACCACTGGGCCACAGCCCATTAGTTATAGGGTTATTGGTGGATTATGTTTAAAAAGTGAAGGCGGAAATCGGGGCCCAAAAAGGGTGCGTAGCCCTCCATTTTGCACCCAAAAATGCTTATTTAAACCAGAGCACAGTTTCCAAGACGAAGTATGGGAACAAATCCCGAAGTAGGTATAGACCATTAATGGGCATGATTCCTGAGGTGGGAAATATGTACAGTCCGTACAGTTGCAGCATTGTTTGTCTTGATTTGTGTGCCAGAGGAGGCCTCAAGCAAACATAGTCGAGTTTATACTCATTTTACTCCAAATTTAGAGAGGAGCGTAGTGGTGTAGTTTGTTTCTGGGTTTTACTAACATAACTCAAAAGTGTTTCCAGAACTCATGTATGCAAGCTTTTGAAGACTTAATAAGATCATCCCTCCCATTGGAAGTGGCATGGAGACATATCCTAAGAAGGGTGAACTCTGTTATAATATGTTGTCTACAAATTTCGGGTTTGCATACTTGTTTATTTGCTTGTGTGTATGATTTAAGCATTTAAAATTCATCTTTTAAATCCATTTTATGAGAATTTAAATGCAATTTTATGGTTAAAAAGATCCTGAAAGATTTTCAGATCAAGTTTGGTATCATAGCAGCTTAACCATTGGATTGTGAGTTTGTTTGTGTTAGCAAGAGAAAGGCTTCAAAGAGGTGAATGAGAGATTGAATAATTTGATCTAGAGATTGGTTCAAGAAGAGGAAGAATGGCTTGAGAAAAAGGAGAAGATGGGACTTCTTCAATCCCATATGAAGGAGACTTATTTAAAGCTTTCATGAAGATGCAAAGTATGGTGGAAGAGCTTTATCAAGATCGGAAGAAGGGAGAACAAGGTGGTTCTTCTCATGCTAAAGGTAAAGAAGAAGGAGGTGGTGAGGAACCTCCTAAAATTCCTCCATCTTCACCATATTTTCTTGATGGATCATTACATTCCTCACCTGAAAAACAAAAATTTAATTTCAATGTGCCTCAATTAAAGCTTTATATTAAGTTTGACTAACCTGTTTATAATGGAGAACTTAATGCTGAAAAATTGGATAATTGGATCCGTCAAATAGAGGTTTATTGTAGGATTCAAAAGTTCACTGAAGATAGCTTAAAAATTCAATTGGCTTCTCTCTGACTTCGAGGGACCGCTCTCATATGGTTGGAGAGTAAAACTCAAAAGGATTTGTCCTCAAAAGGCAACATCATATCCTCTTGGCATGAGTTCACTTCAGCATTAAAGAAGCAATTCTATCCATTGGGATACATGCAGCAAGCCATGATGGATTGGCAGAATTTGAGACAAGGTAAGGGACAAAGTGTGCAAGAGTACACACAAGAATTTAGAAAGAGAGCTTTAATACTTGGTAAACCTCTCCACACTCAAGAAATTCTTCTCAATTTCATAGGTGGATTACATAATTATTTATGTCATATAATACTTATGTTTAATCCAACTAACCTTGATGAGGCATGCGTTCAAGCGACTCATATGGAGTCAAAGGGGGAGAATACAAATGAAAACTTTTCAAAGAAACCTTACAAACTTGATGGAAACAAATTCAAAGGTAAGGGCAAATTTAAGCATACAGCTACAGTAAATAAAGAGGGAGATAAACCTACATGTTCACATTTCTAGAAAAAGGGTCACGGTGCATCCAAATGTTGGAGGCTTCATCCAGAGCTCGAGCCTAAGAAGTTTCGGAATAAGGAGGACAAGAAGACCACTGCTACAGCCATCCAACATGATTTGAGATCTGACTCAGGGGATGAGACTAAGATTGTTGCTACGGGAATTCAAGGTAAAAATCCTTCTACTTCTAATTCAAAGCATGAATCTGTTGTTGATGGAAGAAAGAGAACTGAGTTATTTCATATAAGAGTAATCTCTAAGCATACAAAAATAGATACTCTTTTTTATAGTGGATCACAAGCCAGTCTCATTTCAGAAGAGATAGTTAAAAAACTTCATTTGGAAACTAAGTTACACCCAAATCCATATCCACTTGGATGGGTATTTGATAATGCACAACTGCAAGTTACAAAACAGTGTAGAGTTAGGTTTTCTATTACTTCTGGATTTGTTGATGTAGATCTGGATGTGGTTCCATTGGATATATGTGGTATTGTGTTGCAAATTCCTTATCTTTATGATAGGAATGATATCTTTTACAAGGAATATAACAGGTATCAGCTCACTAAATATGGTATTGAATATGTTTTTCATGCACGTCGCATAAAAACTAATCTTTCGTTAGTTTCTACAAGTCAAATGAAGAGACTAGTAAATGCTAGTAAGAATTTTGTTCTCATGATTGTTAAAGAAAAGGATGTTGGTCAAAGTGAATATTTTAAAGGATGTGATCCAAGACTTAAAAATGAATTGAATAAGGTTGTAATTGATTATGATGTCTTGTTTCAAGAACCTAAAGGATTAACTCCAAAAAGAGAAATCCAACATGAGATTCTCTTACAGCAGTATGCAACACTTCCTAACATTGGCATGTACACGTCTTCAATAATTGAAAATGCAGAGATAAAGAAACAGGTTCAAGAATTGCTTGAAAGAGGGGACATTCGACCAAGATCCTATCCATGTGGTTCACCGATTGTTTTGGTTTCAAAGAAGGATGGCACATGGAGTATGTGTGTTGATTACAAGGCACTAAACAGAATCACAATTAAGAACATGTATCCTCTTCCCTGGATTGATGATATTTTGGATCAGCTAAAGAATGCAACTTATTTCACTAAGTTATACTTAATAAGTGGCTATCATCAAATTAGAATCCATGACAATGATATTTGGAAGACTGCTTTCAAAACTAAGCAGGGATTGTATGAATGGATGGTAATGCCCTTTGGGCTTTGTAATGCACCCACAACATTTATGAGGGTGATGAATGATGTGTTTAGTCCCTTCATAGATGACTTTGTCATATTCTACTTCGATGATATTTTGATTTCCAGTCATATTTGGGAAGAACATGTCAAGCATGTGAAACAAGTTTTGGATGTACTTGTAAGGGAAAAGTTGTACTTAAAGATGTCCAAATGTGAGTTTGGGAAGACATATTTGGTATATCTAGGTTACATTGTAGGGGGTGGTGAACTGAAAATTGATTCCTCTAAATTAGAGGTCATTGTGAATTGGCCCAAGCCAAATAATGTAACTGAGGTAAGAAGTTTTTTGGGAGCAATCCAATACTGGAGGAATTTTATTGCTAACTTCTCCTTCATAGCTTCTCCATTACATGCTTTGATAGGTATGAATAGAGTCTTTCAATGGGAAGGCAAAGCATAGAAATCCTTTGACACTCTGAAAGAAAATATCAGTACAGCTCCAGTACTTGCATTGTCGGATCTACAATAGACATTTGAGATAGAGACTGATGCTATTGGTTATTCCATGGGGGCAGTCTTAATGCAACTTAAAAAACCAATATGCTATCATTCTAAAACCTTTTCTAAGGAAATAATTAACTATCCAACATATGATAAAGAATTGTATGCATTAGTACAAAGTGTGAAGAAGTGGAAACATTGCCTAATGGGTAAAGAAACAATTATACATATTGATCATCAACCACTACAATATCTTCAATCTCAAACTAAGATACAACAATCAAGACATTTCAAGTGGATTGGTTTTCTACAACAATTTCATTTGATCATTAAGTATAAGAAAGGTATTCAAAACAAAGTTGCAGATATGTTATCAAGACCTCCAACAAATTCTTCTATTGTTATTCAACAAAGTCCTTTAGTACATTCAAGTTATGTTGAACAATACACTAAGGATGAAGATTACAAAGAAGTATATGAATCACTAAAACATGGCTCTCAAAATGAAGAATTAAATTATAATATTCATGACAAGTTGTTGTATCATCTTTTCCACAAAGTGAAAGAGATGTGATAAGAGAAGCTCACACTTCTCTCATTTCAGGGCACTTTGGTGTAGGAAAAACTGTAGCACAATTACAAAAGTTTTTATATTGGCCTCGAATGAATAATATTGTGTCCAAATATGTAAAAGGATGTGTTATGTGTGCAACAAGTAAGCCAAGTAACAAAAATTTAGGCTTGTGCACTCCACTTCTTGTTCCTTCCCGTCCATGGGAAAGTGTTTCAATGTATTTTGTAGGAGGGTTACCAATGTCTAGAAAGGGACATGATCACGTATATGTTGGTGTGGATAGATTCAGTAAAATGTGCATTCTAATGCCTTGTAAAAAGCATATCACAGCTGAGTTGATTGCTCGTTTTTTCTTCCAGCATGTATGGGTCCATCTTGGACTACCTACTTCTATTATATCTGATCGAGATTCCCGCTTCCTTGGGAAATTTTGGTCATATTTATGGGAACTCATGGATACAAAGTTAAAGAAAAGCACAACATTTCATCCACAAACTGATGGACAAACTGAAGTGGTCAATCGAACAGTAGTATATCTTCTTTGAGGGTATTGTGCCAAGCATCCCAAGCTGTGGGATGAGTAGTTGCATTATGTTCAACATGCCTACAATATAGCTATGCACTCTTCAACACAAAGGTCTCCTTTCGAGACATGTTTTGGTTATTTGTCAAAGTATCCCTTAGACTTTGTTTATGGGAAAGATAAAGTGGGATATGGTCACGTTGATGTGGATAAAGCTTTGAAGTTTATTCAGTAGATCCATTTAATACATCAAGTAGTACAAGAGCAGTTGGAATCAAGTCAAGCCAGGTATAAAGAAAGACATGAACATCGGGTGGATCATCATTTTCAAATTGGTGATCGAGTATGGATTCATATCAGCAAAGACTGAATCTAAGGTGAAGGTAGAAAGTTGAAACCAATTAGGTATGGGCCTTTTACAATTTTGGATCATGTTGGTAATAATGATTTTCGATTAGATTTTCCTCCTTATATGAAAATGTATTTCGTTGTTAATGTGGAAAACTTAAAATAGTATGATCCTCCTATGATTGTGGACCAAGATGAACAGGTTCAAGTACCTTCTATAGATGATTTTGCTCTTGAATATCTCAATGAACTTCAGAAATATGTTATACTTGATAAGAAGGTCAGATATTCACGAAGAGGTGACATGGAATTTCTTCATGTGGGGCTTAAGGGAATGCATCCAAGCAACTAACGATGTCTAGAGACCAGAAGAGTGAGGGAGCTATACCCTCACCTATTTTATGTATGATCCCATGCTTTTGGTGGCTCGAAATCTTCCCAGTGGGAAGGTTTGATCCAGGAGGATCTCCAAGATAGATCAAAATTAAAGTCTTAAAAATATGCAAAGAAGCTTACAAATGCATAGAGCTCGTCAGGAGCTTTCCGGAAACGTTCGTTTCGCATGAAACGACCTGCGGACGCGAAAGTTATTGGGTTTTGAAAATTTTGCAAAAGGTTAAAATTGATGTTAAAAAGGCAAAAAAAGGGGCCACGTGGAACACCCACATGGTGCCACGTGGCATGGATAGGTTAGCGTTTGGATCCACATGGCAGTACCACAGGGTGCCACATGGATAGGTTTGATGACTTGGCATATGATTGTGTACCAATCAAGGTCTGCCATGTGGCATCCATGTTGGAATATATTGTGTCGTTTGATAAAAAATTGTGGAGATCGTGGAGATTGAACCCGCAACCTCAAGGTATTCCAACGAATCCACAGAGCCCACCTATACAAGGATCCCACCAGTGTTTCTTAACATTATATGGACCGACTTATATTTAAAGTTGTTTGTTGATTTCATTGGGAAAAAAGGCGGGATCGAGGGATAGGCCCTCGACATCGTGGCCAACACCGAAGCCGTGTATATGTTATATGTGGAATCCAAGTCATATGCCAACGTAACAATGTAACCGACAGAGCAATGCCAACACATCAAGTTCAAAACAAACCAAACAATGGTCCAACAAACAAATCCACTGAATACCACGGTGTTGATGCCCGAAAAATCCTAGCATCGACAGTAGGGATTCTCCCCAATGAACAATCCCAAATAGATCATTCACTGTTTGGTATAGGAAATCTGTCCAGTTAATAGTCCAGCCACCATAGGTGTGTTTGTTTAAATTATGTATCAGTTGCAGCCTGTCCCACCGTTTATATTTTATGTTAAAGTATGAATATGCAAGTGATTATAATCTAACTAATGTATCTAACCTAAAATTGACAGGAAGAAGCCTCAACAAGTGATGCATAGGTTCTTACCTCCCGTCTTATCACTTTTACCTTATCAATTATCTAACCCTAAGTTATACTAAGCTAATCTATCCTTTCAAGGAGCGAGTTGAAGTAAGAGTAATAATCTGAAAATTCATATACCAATCCAACAGATAGCTATTAAGATAAAGTATGCACATCCACAACGAAAAATTATCAAAGATAGCTTTGATTATAATTAAAACAATTTATTACTCTGTTAACACATATACATTTGCATCGATAAGGAAATCATTCATCACCATCGAAGTAGTTCAATAAGTTAGAAATATCTCACAACATCAACATAAACATAAAAGAAATAGTTATGATCTATCAGTCACACTTCCCATGCAAAGGTCAGTGCAAGCTTTTCCCAACGAACAGGTCTTTCCTCATTAGCAGAAAAACAGTTCTCTTACACAATGTATCCAGTCTCTAATTCACTAGAAAAATTCCTTTCTCTAGTACCCTTTCCCCATATTTATATTACAAGATAATTGTTTGTATATGACTTATCATTTTGGCTTCCTCTTCCTTCTTTGGATTGCCCAAATTTGTCTTTTATGTCAATTGTTTCCTCTGTGCACGGTCTTTCAGCTTCCTTCGCATTGTGATTGATCACTTCAGCTTCTTCTGCATCCTTTGGAATAACAATCTCGTCTTTTATGCTTGGTGTTCCTTCTGCTCACCACCTTTCAACTTCCACGCGTCCTAAGGAAACCACAAAACCAACGTATAAGCAAAACTCATCATTAAGCAAAATTATAATGAACACAATACAAATTTCAGAAGCATGAGTGTCAATATTGTTTACAAATCAGAGGATTGAAGCTTCCATGATCTTATTTTGTCCTGAAAATGATAATTTACATAGAGGCGGAAGGTCGAAAAGGGGCCGCAAAAATGACCAAAATCATCCTTCTGCATTCCACATTCTGCAGTCTACAATCCGTAATGCGGGCTTGTGGGAATGCGGAATTGTGGGAGACAATTTCAACCGGTCAAAAATTCCATCTGCAATCCACAATCCTCAATGTGGGATGCGGAGTTGCGGGATTGCGGGAGTGAGGGAATGCGGGAGTACGAGCACCAAATTCCACCTTTCAAAAATGCCATCCACAATTCACAATCCGTATTGTAGAATGCAGAATGGCAGGATTGAGGGAGTGTGGGAATGCGAGAGCACGGAAGAGAAATTCAAAAGTCCAAAAATGCAACCCGTAATCCGCAATCGGAACTGCGAACATGTAGGATGCAGAAAGGCGAGATGCGAGAACACGGAAATGCGGATATGTGGAATGCAGGAAATGCGGAAAGCAATTCCAAAGTCAGAAATGCACTCCGCAATCCTCAAATCGAAAATGTGGGAACACCAAGGTGTAGGGCTGCGGAATGCGGAAATGCGGGAGACCATTCAAAAAACCACAAAAAATCAATCCGCAATCAGAACTTCGGGAAAGAGGGATTGCGGCATTGAGGGATTGCGGAAACAAATTTAGCAAGTCGAAAATACTATCCGCAATGCGGAAAGGTGGAAAGTCAGGATTGCAGAATTGCAGAAAAGGCATTATACGGAACTTAAGAATGCGGAAGTGCGGAAATGCCTTTTTTCTCTATTTTTCCAATAAAATCTAAGTGCCAGGGGTAATATGAAAGAACTCTGCGTAAGCTAAAAGGAGGGGACCTACAATTTTACAAAATTTTGGGGATCAAGTTGAAACTGCAACAATTGGCGACTAGATGTTGAACACAGATCTCTAAGCAAACCCAATGTAGGATCACAATTGCTTGTCTGTTATTAATTCTGATTGTAAAAATGTGCCCTTATCATTTTACCAGGATTTTAAAAAGATAAAGTTTTATGCGGGGAGAGGAGCTTCTTGAATCATATTGGTCATTCATTTTGGGAAATAGGGCAACCTTGACCAGATTTCCTGACCACTCTCCTAAGGCCATAATATGGATTTCATTATTAGTCCCATTTTTTGTTACCTCTAAGTATGAATCAACAAGATCGTAACAAAACGAAACAGATATATTCGTTTGTTCTTCATTCCCATGCTATCAGCATTTCTTTAGATGCTTTCTTTTGACGAGTTTTATCGTCTGAGTCTTCCATCAATATCCTTCTTCAATCTTCAACATTTGACGTGGATTCTTCCATCCATAATGTCCTTTTGTGTGAGTGATGAGTTTTCTTTGTTTGTCATATTCACGGACAGAGAAGAACCCTTTTGGACTTATCATCTGGGCCATCTTCTTGATTGGCTTTATTTATTTTCAAAACCATTTCTTTGATGGAGATGAAACTTTTCAGAAATTTTGACTCTTCATTATAAACCTTTTGGATGTAATTTTCGTAGCATGGGATCATTTTAATTGCCATACATCTGCAAGACTTGTTTCCTTTCCATGGGTCAGTTATAGTAGGATGCCTGAGATGGTTATTTATGTGTAAGTGAGTGAAGCCTCAAGATAGGAATTTAGAATTCATAGATTCTGCAATGAGGGCTTGTGGGAATGCTAAATTGCGGGATACAATTTTAGTCAAAAATTCCATTCGTAAGCCGCAATGTGGGATGCGGAGCTGTGGGATTGCGGGAGTGCGGGAATGCAGGAGTGCGGGCACCAAATTCCACCTTTCAAAAATTCCATCTACAATCCGCAATCCGCACTGCAGAATGCGCAACAGTGGGATTGCGGTAATGCGGGAGCGCAGAAGACAAATTCAAAAGTCCAAAAATGCAACCCGCAATCCGCAATCGGAATTGCAGACATGTGGGATGTGGAAAGGCGAGATGCGGGAATGCAGAAATGTGGATATGTGGAATGCGTAAAATACGGAATGAAATTCCAAAGTCGGAAATGCAGTCCGCAACCCGCAATCCGCAAATCGAAAATGCGGGGAACGTCGAGGTGCGGGGCTGCGGAATGCGGAAATGCAGGAGACCATTCAACATACCACAAAAAATCAATCTGCAATCCGCAATACGCAATCAAAACTTCAGGAAAGCAGGATTGTGGCATTGCGGGATTGTGGAAACAAATTTAGCAAGTTAGAAATACAATCCGCAATCTGCAATGCAGGAAGGCAGAAAGTCGGGATTGCGGAATTGCGGAAAAGGCATGATGCGAAACTTAAGAATGCGGAAGTGCGGAAATGCTTTTTTTTTCTCTGTTTTTTCAATAAAATATAAGTGTCAGGGGTAAGATGAAACAACTCTAAGTAAGATCAAAGGAGGGGCCCTACAATTTTACAAAATTTTGGGGATCAGGTTGCAGCTGCAACACACCGCCAACAAATATAGCAACAAATTTACGTTGAATAAGGAGAGGCCCACGAGTTTGACCTCGGCACCTCTGCCCCCATAGTGAAACAACTTACCACTAGGCCACAGCCTATTAGTTATAGGGTTATCAATGGATTATGGTTAAAAATTGAAGGCGGAAATCAGGACCCAAAAAGGGCGCATGGCCCTCCATTTTGCACGCAAAACGCATATTTAAACCACGGTTAGAGCCATGAAAAACATCTACACAGAGCGTAGTTTGCACATTTTCCAAGACGAAGTACATGAACAAATCCCGAGGCAGGTATAGGCCATTAATGGGCATGATTTCCAAGGTGGGAAATATGTACAGTCCATATAGTTGCAGCAAAGTTTGTCTTGATTTACCTGCCAAAGGAGGCCTCAGGAAAACATAGTCGGGTTTATACTCATTTTACTGAGAATTTCAAGAGGAACGCAGTGGTGCAGATTGTTTTTGGTTTTCACTGACAGAACTCGGAAGTGTTTACAAAACTCTTGTATGTAAGCTTTTGAATACTTAATAAGATTGGCCTTTTCATTGAATGTGGCTCGGAGATGTATCCCAAGAAGGGTAAACTCCGTTATCATCTCTTGTCTACAAATTTCTAGTTTGCATACTTGTTTATTTGCTTATGTGTATGATTTAAGCATTTAAAATTCATTTTTTAAAGCCATTTTATGAGAATTTACATGCAAATTTCACATGCAATTTTATGGTTAAAAAGATCCTGAAAGATTTTCATATCACAGACAGTTGAAGGTGTATTTATTATGAGAATGGGAATATCAATAACTTGTGAGAGATTCTAATTTCAAGTTTTATTTGTGATGAAACATGTGCGACTAAATTTGAAAAGTATATTAATGTGTAATACATCATTATTGTGCAAAATATTGAAAACCCTAAATTTATGTATTCGAAATCAAAGATATAATAATTATTATAGTGCAAAGTAAACTCACATGGTTGGTGTAAGCACTTAAAGAGTCTAGGACAAAACACGAAGAATTTTGATGGAGTAAACACTACAAGATTAATATATTTAGAAAGTATAGAAAAGTAATGTTGAGCTTATAAGAACCAAATATTTGAAATCAACTTTGATAAATCATGAGGTGAAGGTTGAAGTTGTTAGCATGCATTAACCACAAACCTATCAAGAGTAAAGCAGAGAAGCTAAAAGGAGGGATGGTATTAAGTAGCATATACATTCAACCAATAGAAGCAAAACCCTGGAGTCTAGTTGAATTACCAACAAATATGAGAGTAACTAAATGTAAATGGCTATTTAAGATGAATTAAAAGTCGAATGGTACTATTGACCAGTAAAAGCATGATTAGTATCAAAACTTTATGTAACAAAGGAGGAATATATTATGAAAAAAAAAACTCATATTGCTAAGATGATAATCATCAAAACTATGGTAGTTATTGCATCATCTTATAAATGGATTATTCATGAGATGAATGTTATGATGGATTTTCTAAATGGGTGGATATTTGAATAAGTATTCATGGAACAACCACATAGATTCATTGATATTGGTAAGGATAATCTTGTATATAAGTTACATAAAGATTCGTATGGATTAATACGATCAAAAAAATCACCCACATATTGATGAGTATTTTAGATAATTGAGAATATGACGATGTGATGTAAATCCAAATATATCTGTGAAGATCATCATGAGTGAATGATTATTTCTAATTACTTTATATGTTGATGAAATCATTTTAACTAGTAATGGTGAAATTCGTATTAAAAGAATTAAGAAATACCAACAATAGTACTATGAGATGTCTCATCTTGTATGTTAAAGTTGTATTTTATTTGTAAGTTTGCAAAGTGATTTAAGAACACTTCACAATATAATCAGAATTGTTCAAAATATATGCTTAGAACAAACCTAACAAGGCCCCGTGCAAACCACTTGAAATGCTATGCCGCTTTGCATTGGCTTCTCAAAGTGGCTTGCAAGGTCCATTATGAACATAGATGCTTGAGCGTCATTTCGCATACTCTAATTACTACGAGTGAATTTGTAAGTGGATACACCTTGATGATGAAAAATTCCTAAGCGTCTAGTGCAGGCCTCTCAAGTCATGGTGACATTATGTGTGCATGCAGAAAACAGAGTTAAGGTTGATTCCTGAGCTTTGACAACATAAAATAAAATTATAGTTGTGTAAATAGTCATTACACAGAGTCTGTTAGGATACGATCATACCAATGTTATGCACCGGGTCCCATCAAAAATCCATAGTTAAGTGCACTTGGGCTAGAGTAGTACTGGGATGGTTGACCTTTAGAGAAGTCCTATTGTTGCACCCTCCACCCTCGTTAAAGAAAAAAGTGAGTCAGCTTCAATACAATAATTCCTAAATTATTTTATAGAGTTGGTAGGTGGGGGGCTACTCTTTAACCCCAAAGGAAACATTGAGAAAACTTATGCTTGGGGTCTAGGAATAATGACAAATAATCAAGCGGAAGCATTGGCTTTGTGGTAGGGCTTAAAGAAAGAAAATAATTTGGGTATCCAGACATTAAATGTCATAGGGGATTCCATGGCCATAATTCAACATTTGGTCTTTCAAACTAATCCTAAAAACTTTATTATAGCTTGATTGTCTGAAAGAATCTGATGGGACAATACTAGTATAACGAAAATCAATTTTTTTCAAGTGCTAAGAGCCCTTAATAAAGAGGTTGATTATCAATCCAACATGTCTTGTATTCTTCCCATGGGGGGCATAAGGTTAAATGTATAAAGGATGTATAAATGCATCATTCCTTAGCTACGGATTGGAGAAATATCAGCGAGGTGAATTAATGGTGCCAAGGTGACCTCAGGGAAAGAGTAGAATTTAAGATTGGATTTAAATGCCAACAGATCGACAAGTGAAATTCATCAAATCCAACACACTTCACTAGCAAGGATTTCATTCCCATAATGAAGTAGGGGGTACGAAAATCTCAAACACATGATGCCAATTCTTTGTATCTAATCTACAAGCTTGGGTCATCATTTTTTGGTGATTTGAATAAGAGCAGCATAGATCCATCTTAAACCCTGATCTATTAAGCACTGAGAGGAATCCAATTTATTGAGGTGTAAATTATTTTTATCTTAAATTTTTTACACATCAAGAAAAAATTTACACCTCAAAAAATTAGATCAATCTCATTGCTTAATAGATATGGGTTTAAGATGGATCTATGTTGGTTTTAAATTTTTTATTTTATGATCCAGCATGAATTTTTTTAATTAATTTTTATTTTTAATAATTTATGAGATGATATGGGATCATTAGTTACATAGCATGACAAATGTGACAACATCTCCCCCATATTGGGTTCTAAGTACCTCGCTACTCTCGATGCAAAAATAGGAAGTGGTTACAATATAACTTTGTAAACATCAGGAAGGTGGTGTTTCTGGAAGCATCTTTGAATGTTTCTAGAGAAATCACAAGCCACTAACTCTAGAGCATGCGAAATCAAGCATTGAGTTGAGCAAGAACATTGAGATATAAAAGCTTTTATATACATCCTCAATCTTATGGCTACTTAAGGAGAGCTCTGAAAAGGATGAGAGAACAGTTTTAGGGAGTTAAAAGATATTGTAATGAAGGAGAATCCTTCTATTGGTAGACAACAACAAATCATCATCGGAATAGGTTGGAGGTAAGTAATCACGGATGGGAAAATTTTATTCGATGCCCAAGTCTAGTTGTTAACCTTGAGCTATAATTACTACATAAAAGGGAAATAATCAGGGTATATCATGCTATGATGGATTTGGATTTTGTCACTCTTAGTTATAATCCATCTTGGAAGCATTGTGATAGTTTTATAAGTTGTATAATTACTTATATTCTTGGGTTGGAGGAGGTATAAATACTAGTCAGTGGGAAGGTGGTGAATTGGGTAGTATTATTGAATTATCCTAGAAGTATATGTTTCAAAGATCGATGTTATTATTGTATGGTGGGAATTGGCTTATTGCTTGGGTCATTACACTGTTCTGGATGCTCTCTATCCTCCTGTATTTCTCAGGAGTCCTTGTCAATCCTATAGATTCTTGTGGTGAGATTTGAAAATTTGGGGAATTTATCACTGGGTTGAGGGAAATTTTAAACATTTCAAAGGTCTAGTTGTTAACCTTGAGATAGAATTGTTGCATGTAAGAGATATATACAGGGTATATCATGCCTTGAGGAGTTTGGATTTTGTCAAGTATAGTTATAATCCATCATGGAAGCATTGTGATAGTAATATAATTTGTAGAATTGCTACTATTTTTTGGGTTGGTGATGGTTTCAATATTAGCCAGTGGGAAGGAGATGAACTAATAGTATATATAATTAATCCTAGAGGACTATAGTGCATAGACCAACATTATTGATGCAGTTGTTTAGTGGGAATTGGCTCAGTGTCTTGAGTCGGTACATTGCTCTAGAAGCACTCTATCCTCCTAGTTCTCTCGATAGTTTATGTCAAGATTGTAGCTACTTGTGGAAAGATTTGAAAAGTCGAGGAGGTTATCATTGGGTTAAAGGAAAATATATCGAGAACAAATGGTACAAATTAGAGCCAATTAATGAGATATATGCAATTTCTTGCAAGTTGTTTATGTCAAGTTGCATTCCTAGAATCTGAGTGACAATTTTCTTAGAACTTAGTTAACTTTATGGGTTAGAGGGGTTTGGAGAAGTTGACTATCATTCGCTGCAACTCTTTCACAATCGCTTACCCTTATGAAAATAAATACAATAATGAGCAAAGAGTTGAGATCCCTCAAGAGGACTCGAACATTACAATGTTTAGAGATACACATAGTGTTGAAATTGGCAAAAACAGTGGGAGTTGTAATATGCTCGGGATCAACTCATAACCAAGACAAAATTTGATCTTCTACAGGAACAACTAAAACATTTGAGATACAAATTGACTATAGTTGAAGAGGAGATCGAATTCTGGAAGGATAAGGTTAATTCTCAGGAAAATAATAATAGTTTGTCTCGGGAGGAATTTCAAAGTTTAGGACAAGTACAAAATGATAACCTTAACATGGATAACCAGTTTGGAATCCTGGAGGTCCCTGTAGCCATTGAGGAGAATGTTGAGAATGAAATTGAGGAAGATTCTTCTCCCCGTAACCCCTACACATAAAATCAGCAATAAGTTGTTTCAAACTGCCAAGACTAAATTTTACCTTAATGTTTTCATATGTAGTATAAGTGTTTTTTGTTTTTAGGACAATTTAACAGTGATTATACATGTTGGCACTATAGTATCAGCAAAAACAATGTTAAATGTAACTATTTTGGGATCTTCATTCTTGTATATTTTAGAACTACACTATCTATACGACTCATCTTAGAAAGAGATAGTTTTTAACTACAGGTCATCCAGTTTGGTTGAGGACTTTTTTTTATAAATATAAAAGTATTCATTTCTGTGGAAAAAAACTGAGATGTTTGATCTTAGGGCATTGGATTATTACATGTTGATGTATATGTAACTTCAGAATGTATTTCATCTATGTATTTCATATATATTTATTGTACCCTTATTAGAGATGTGTTATTCCTCTATAAGGAAGTGTCGTCATGTGGATTGACAAGTGTCACAAGTGTGTGTACTTTACAATGGATTATTAGACCACCATGTGTGGGGTCGGCCCTGAAATATATATTATATTGTGGATGTATCTAGATAGACAAGTCAGCCCCATAGTGTAACTGGGCAAACAGGTTAGTATAAATAGAGATCGGGAGATCTCTATTTTGATCATTCGGAAAGTCACACTTCTCTCACTCAGAAAGTGGCGCACTAGTGAGGAGGAGTATCATCTGCTACTAGGAGACTATCTCAGTGTATTTTGGTTGTACTTTGGTTGATCCATTGCTCTCTCTATCTCTGAGGAAGTTGTGGGGTTTTTCACCTTAGGGTTTTCCCCACGGAAACTCCGTGTCTCTTGTTTCTCATGCTTTTGATTCTTGTGATGCTTTTCATGCTTATTGTGATTGTTATGCATTGATATACTATATATGTTATTCTCTCAGTGAACATCCTAGAGTATTGTAAATTAATGCTCAAAATTTAACATGGTATCAGAGCTAACCTGAGAAGAAGACATTTTGCAGTGACGGAAACTTGAGTTTCTTGTTTATTGGGTTTCTCTCCATAGATTTTGGAAAAACAGTATAGTAGATTGACTCTACTCATCAAGGAGAATCTATCTGTCCATCATAATTCAATTCTGAGCATTTTCAGATTTGGCCCTAAAAATTAGGGTTTCCACAAAAATAGGAATTTATGGAATCTGAAGACATAGCTGGAAGCTCCTTGCAAAAATCGAAGTTTAGAGCTTTGGATCGAGATTTTTGACTGGGTAGATCTCCGAGAAACTCAAATCCTAATTTAGGGCTCTCCCAGTGAACCCGGGAGGACAAAAAGTCAAATCTGAAGGGTAAAACTTTGTTGATCTCAAATTCTGAATGCACCAGGCTGATCAGCTCATCAAGGTGCATCTTTCTATCCTTTCAGAAAGTTGAAATTCACATTTTGAATTTTTAGGGTTTTTTCGACAAACCCTAATCCGGGACAAGATCCAGTTTTCAGCAATTCAAGTGGTAAGACCTAAATATTTTCTATTTCCATTTGAAGTACTCTTTAAGATGTCTCACCACACCAAGCTTGAGGATAAGCTTGAAGGGGCTGACAACTTCCAAGCTTGGAAGTATAGGATTGGGTTATTCCTGGAAGAGAATGAGTTGGACTCATATATAAAAGAAGACATCCCTATCCCAGAGGATGAACAGGCCAAGGTATTGCATAAGAAGAACTTGGTCAAGGCAAAGAGAATCATTGTTGATTCTATTAAAAACCATCTCATACCCCATGTGTCTTCTCTAAAGACATCCAAGGAGATGTTTGACTCTATGACCAAGCTATTTGAAGGGAAGAACATAAATCGGAAGATGACTCTGCGGAATCAATTGAAAGGGGTCAAGATGTTGAATGGAGAAACCATTCAATCTTACTTCTCCAAGGTCTCTCAGATCAAGGAGCAACTTGAAGCTGTGGATGAAGTAGTGGACAATGGTGAAGTTGTTATGACCACCCTGAATGGCCTACCTAGGTCATGGGACTCCTTTATTCAAGGAATCTATGCAAGAAAGAAATTGATCTCTTTCAGTAAACTATGGGAGGGATGCTCTCAAGAAGAAGCTAGACTTGTAGCTCGTGAAGAAAAGATGGGAGGTGAAGATCAAGCTCTTGCAGCTCACACCAAAAGAAGCAAGCCCAAGAAGGAGCACTCTCGCTACAAGAGATCCTATCAAAAGAATAAGAAGGATCTAAGATGCTTCACATGCAATGAGAAGGGTCACTTTGCTTCAGATTGTCCCAAGAACAAAAGGGATAATAACAACAACTCTAGCAAGAAGAAGAAGGGCAGCAAAAGAAAGTTCCATTCTCATGCTGTCGAGGATGATGAACCTCCAAAGAAGAAGGCTAGGGCAGAAAGTGATGATAGTGATGATGATTCATCAAGTGAAGAACAGTATGTTCTAATATCTGCTCTCACAGGTACTATCTCCCATGGTTGTAATGATTGGTTGATTGATAGTGGGGCTTCCAAACACATGACTGGGTTTAAGGAATCTTTTGTGAATCTATCTGAACATGAATCACCCCATAAGGTGAAACTTGGGGATGATTATCAATACCCAATCAAAGGAAGTGGTGAAGCCTCCTACAACCTAGATTCTGGAAAATATTTGAAGATGAAAGAAGTCCTTTATGTACCTGGGCTCAAGAAGAACTTACTCTCCATCTCTGCATTGGATGCAAAAGGTATAAGGGTTGCATTTGTGGATGGCCAAGTCCTAATGTGGCCAAAGGGAAAGACCATAGATGATGCAGTGGTGATTGGAGAGCAAGAGGTAGGTTTGTATACATTCAAGGGTCAACATGAACATGCCATGGTACATGAATCCATGGAGCCAAGTGAACTTTGGCATAGAAGACTTGCTCATATGCATTGTAGGGCACTTCCAATTGCAAGCAAGGATGTAGAGGGTCTTCTTGAAATCAAGACCAAACATGAAGGTGTTTGCAAAGGATGTGCAAAAGGTAAGAACATTAAGAAGGCTTTCCCAAGTAGTGAAAGCAAGGCAAAAGATATCCTGGAAATCATCCACTCAGATGTATGTGGTCCTATGTCATCCAGTTCTCTGAGTGGGTATGTTTACTATGTCTCATTTATTGATGACTTCTTCAGGAAAACTTGGGTATACTTCTTGAAGAACAAAGATGAGGTGTTTGATAAGTTCAAGGAATTAAAAACCTTGATGGAGAATCAAACTGACAAGAAGATCAAAACATTCAGATCCGACAATGGTGGAGAATTCACCTCAGGTGACTTTAAGAAGCTTTGCAGTGATTCAGGGATTAAGAGGGAGTTGATTGCTCCTTATAATCCTCAACAGAATGGAGTTTCAGAAAGGAAGAACAGAACAATCATGGAAGTAGCAAGGGAAATGCTGCATGACCAGGATCTACCTATGCATCTATGGGCAGAAGCAGCTAGAACAGTTGTATATGTGCAGAACAGAACACCCCACAAGATATTGGACAACAAGACACCAGAAGAGGTCTTTTCTGGTAAGAAACTTGAAGTCGGCCATCTCAGAATATTTGGTTGTCTAGTATACACTCATGTCCCAAAGGAAAAGAGGACCAAACTAGATCCTTCAAGAAAGAAGGGTATCTTTCTGGGTTACAGTGAAAGCTCAAAGGCTTACAGAATATACTTTCGAGGGTTCAAGAAGATTGATGTCAGCAGGGATGTAACATTTGATGAAAACTTAGCATTCATCAAATCAAGGAAGGCACATGTCGAAGTTTATGAAGAACCTAAGGAAACTAGATTTCAAGACACTACCATGACTGAAGCAGTTCCAGAAGTTGTTCGTGAGTTTGAAGATCCGCAAGAACCTGTAGATCCACCCCGTGAGGATAACTCTCACAAGAGGAAACCTGCATGGGCTAGAGAGCTCATTCAAGATGCAAAAAGATTTGGCATTCCAGAAGAAGAACACAGAGCAAAGAAGAGAACCATATCACATACCAACTATGTTGCTTTACTCTGTGACATCATGAACAAAGAACCTTCCAGTTATGAAGAAGCAGCGGAAAAGAAAGAATGGAAGGATGCCATGGTTGAGGAATACCAATCAATAATGAAGAATTATGTTTGGGATGTTGTCCCAAGACCTAAAGAGAAGTCTGTTGTGAATTCCAAATGGATCTACAAAATCAAGCATGCTGCAGATGGCAATGTAGAGAAATACAAGGCAAGATTTGTAGCTCGTGGATTCTCTCAGAAAGAGGGAATAGATTATGAAGAAACTTTTACACCTGTAGCCAGGTATACTTCCATCAGAACAGTACTTTCCCTGGCTGCAGCGATGAAATGGAAAATGCACCAGATGGATGTCAAGACTGCTTTCTTGAATGGTGTAGTTGAAGAGGAAGTATATGTGGAGCAGCCACTCGGTTTCGAAATACATGACAGGGAGTCATTGTGTGCATATTGAAGAAAGCCTTGTATGGCTTGAAGCAAGCTCCCAGAACTTGGTATGGTAGGATGGACAGTTTCCTATCTAGGTTGGGCTTTTCCAAGAGTAAAGCGGATTCCAACCTTTACTAAAAGGTTGAGGAAGGGAATCCTGTGATTCTACTTCTGTACGTAGATGACTTATTTGTAATAGGAGATGACAGATTGATTGTAGATACTAAGAGGAAGCTTGCTACCGAGTTTGATATGAAATATTTGGGAATGATGCATTATTTCCTAGGTATGGAGGTGTGGCAGAGTGCAGGTGGGATATTCCTTGGTCAAGGGAAGTACACAATAGATATCCTGAAGAGATTCGGGATGATGCATTGCAAGGCCATGGCCACACCTATGGCATCAAATCTGAAGCTTCTATGTGATGCTTCATCTGAGCCGGTTGATGTCTCTATGTATCGTCAGATGATTGGGTCCTTGATGTACCTGACGAACACGAGACCAAATATTTGCTTTGCTGTGAACACATTGAGTCAGTTCCTGACAGATCCGAGGAGTGTTCACCTAGTTGCTGTAAAGCATGTTCTGAGGTACCTGAAGGGTACAGTGGATTATGGGCTCAAGTATGAGGCAAATCAAAAGTTTAACCTGCAAAGTTATGTTGACTCAGATTGGGCTGGCAGTGCTGCAGATAGGAAGAGCACATCTAGATGCTGCTTCAGTATCGGATGAGGTGTGATCTCTTGGTTTAGCAGGAAGCAGTCCTGCGTAGCACTGAGTACAGCTGAGGCAGAGTATGTTGCAGCCTATTCAGCTAGTTGTGAGGCAGTATGGCTACGGAAGCTACTGTCTAAGTTATTTGATCTCCCATTGGATGCTACTGGTATCTTCTGCGATAACCAAAGTTGTGTGAAGCTGTCTGAGAACCCAGTGTTTCATGACAGGTCGAAACACATAGAGATCAAATATCACTATATCAGGGATATGGTGCAGAGAGGAGCTGTGAAGCTCCTGTATGTTGCGACGGACAAGCAGATTTCAGATGTGCTGACGAAGCCACTAGCCAGGGTGAAGTTCGAGTACTTCAGGGAGAGGCTTGGTGTTCTTCAGATCGAGGACACTTCAAGGAAGAAGTGATGGACACATTTGCTGAAGTCATTCCAAGCATGTTGGAAGGAGGATCCTTCACATGACTGTGGATGTAAGCGCTGGATGATGAGCATCAGGATGATGTTCTAGTTTCTACTTTGTATGATCAATTGGATCATTTATATGTATATGTATGTACACATCATGTTGGATGTTCGATATGATCAGTTGCATCATTTATATGTATGTACGCATCATGTTGGATGTTGGATATGATCATTTGGATCATTTATATGTATGTACGCATCATGTTGGATGCTGGATATGATCAGTTGGATCATTTGTATGTATTTTGTATATGCATCATGTTGGATGCTTGGACCATGTATCTGTATATGTATCAGGTGAATACATTGTATGATCAGGAAGATCATGTATGTTGATATGTATCAGGTATGATCAGGTAGATCATGTATGTTGATGGATACATTGTGTGGATCATGTATCTATGTATCAGGTGGATACACTGTGTATGATGATATGTATCAGGTAGATACTTGGTGTGCATCAGGTGGATGCATTGTATGATCAGGATGATCATGGATGACGAGCTTCAGGATGTTGCTCCAGATGATATGCAGTAGGATGTTGCAGTGATGATGATCGGGATGATCATGTGTACATCAGGATGATGTATGGTGAGTATCAGGTTGATACTCTATGGTCGTGGATCAGGTTGTGCAGATGAGCATATAATTTGGCCCTGGGAGATTTGTAGATAGTCTTTCGAGGTTTTGCCTATAGCATGTAATCTAGCCCTGGGATATCTGGCAAATGCTCTTTCAAGGCTTTGCTCTGGGAGGACATATAATTTGGCCCTGGGAGATCTGTAGATAGTCTTTCGAGGTTTTTCCTATGGCATATAATCTGGCCCTGGAATATCTGGCAGATGCTCTTTTGAGGTTTTGTCCTATGGCATATAATATGTCCCTGGGAGATCCGATAGGTTGGGCTGTGTACCCATAATAAGTCCTGGGATGCTCTTGCGAGGTTTTTCCATGACCACATATAATCTATCCCTGGGAGATCCTATAGGTAGAGTTATGTGCTCGTAACATCCTGGGATGCTCTTGCGAGGTTTTGTGGTGACCACATATAATCTGTCCCTGGGAGATCCTATAGGTAGAGCTGTGTGCTTGTAACAGCCTGGGATGCTCTTGCGAGGTTTTGTGGTGAGGTCACATATAATATGGCCCTGGGAGATCCTATAGGTAGATCCGTGTGCTCGTAACATCCTGGGATGCTCTTTCGAGGTTTTGTGACGCACGTAATAAGTCCTGAGGATTCCACAATATGGCCAGTGATGACGAAGACCTGCAGGTGGTGGGCCTACATCCAGTATGAAAAAGGACTGGCTCTGTAGAACTTCCTATGACGAGTAGAGTCAGAGATTGGTTGAGATAGCAGCAGCAGTGACGATGATGATGACGATGATCCCGAGAAGAAGACTTGTCTAGCAGATCTATGTCGAGAAATACCTTCCTAGTTAAGAGGGAATGTTGATGTATATGTAACTTTGGAATGTATTTCATCTATGTATTTCATTTATATTTATTGTACCCTTATTAGAGATGTGTTATTCCTCTATAAGGAAGTGTCGTCATGTGGATTGACAAGTGTCACAAGTGTGTGTACTTTCCAATGGGTTATTAGACCACCATGTGTGGGGTCAGCCCTGAAATATATATTATATTGTGGATTTATCTAGATAGACAAGTCGGCCCCATAGTGTAACTGGGCAAACAGGTTAGTATAAATAGAGATCGGGAGATCTCTATTTTGATCATTCGGAAAGTCACACTTCTCTCACTCATAAAGTGGCGCACTAGTGAGGAGGAGGATCATCTGCTACTAGGAGACTATCTCAGTGTATTTTGGTTGTACTTTGGTTGAGCCATTGCTCTCTCTATCTCTGAGGAAGTTGTGGGGTTTTTCACCTTAGGGTTTTCCCCACGGAAACTCTGTGTCTCTTGTCTCTCATGCTTTTGATTCTTGTGATGCTTGTCATGCTTATTGTGATTGTTATGCATTGATATACTGTATATGTTATTCTCTCAGTGAAGATCCTATAGTATTGTGAATTAATGCTCAAAATTTAACATTACCTTGGTATGGAAGTATGTAATAAATCAAAGGGTGTCTTCCCAAAAAATATGTCCAACATAAAAACCAATAAAGGTGATACATGACCATTAAAAAAATAATTGTTTATACACATTTTCATTTGTTGTTTCGTTATACACTCGATCCTTATATTATCTGTATTTGTTTATATTATAAGATTGAAAACAAGGTTTTATTTATTAATGTTATTTTTCATTTTTGTTGTGCATTTTTTTTTAAAGTTTAAGGTGAAATGCAAAGAAATATAAACTTTGAATTTGAGAAGATAGTTTATGTGCAACTTAACACATTGAATTATGCAACCAAATAGTCCATTTGTGCACAACTTAGATAAAAATATGATAAGTGTCATAACTTTGTGTCATTCGGGGTAAATTTAGGGGTAAATTTTTGCCAATTGGTGTTTTGGGGGATTTTATTTCAAAAAATAAATTTGCTAATTGGTCATTGTTACTCTAAAAAATAACCTATATTTACATAAACTATGTTTTTTTACTATAATATTCACCAAAATTTATATGTTTTAGTAGTAAATTGTATGTCTCTTATTTAACATTCAACTATAAAGGTATACTATAATAGGATTCAAATAGTATACCTTTATACCTTTTTACTATAATATTCAACTATTTGAATCCTTAAAAATTACCTTGGTGTTGTCAATGTTCTTAATTTACAATTGAGTGCATTAATATGAAGGTATTAACCCCATATTATTAATAAGAAGGGATGTTATCTTACATTTGTAAATGTCTTTATAGTAAATTTAATGATGTAAAGTTTTGGTGCATCTAATCCAAAGGGATTCAAAATAGGCATCCACTAGCATGCAAATATCCATATGTAAAACAACATTAACGGAAATCCATTGAACCCATTGTTGTTTACGGACAATCAGTAAGGGCAGACTCAAATGGATCTCCCTAGTCTGAATGGTTCAGATCTAGAACAAAATGAATACATAACACAAATACCTTTCCTAGATTGTTTGAAATGCAAGATAAGTGAAAGAGATGGCTTACCTTATAGGAACAGTGCCTTTCTCCTTGATGATCCAAGTCCTGGTCTTCAGATATTTAGATGAAAAAACGGACAAAACATGTGGAAACAGACAAGTAATAAAAGCACATGATTGTGAATCAATCTAGATCAACAGCCAAAGAGGTTAATCCTAAACATTATCAATACAACAAGTTTATGGAAAGAATTTGCATTAGATGTAATAATAATAAGTACAAAGAGAGAGGTGTTACAACCAATGCTTAGACGTCATAACCTCCTTCCAAAAATCCTAGCCTCCAAGACCAAATGCTTAGCCTCATAATGGATGAAGAGGATCTCCTAGAAAAATTCCACCAGCATGTAGGTACTCTATCCTTCCTCCTTTAACAATGGAGAGAGAGTTCATATATATAAGGCTAAAGAGATAGGAGAGGTTGAGGATTTAGGGGAGAGGCTTAAGGGATCATCCCACTAGGTAAGGGGATCGAATGTCACCTTTCCAGATATGTAGGTACAAGTATCCACTCCATCCAAGCTTCGAGAAGCCACTCGAAGTTTCTCTTTATCCACTTTAACCAACAATGACACACCTTGTACAAGAGAAAATCGCGCCAATGGGAGGTCGACGCATATTTAACAAGAGCATCATGTGCCACTGACGCACTTTGCTAAGGTGCAGAGTGCGTCACCTTGATTTTGATGCACCTTTCCAAAGATCAGGATGTGTTGGGGTGAAAACACAAAGTTAAAGGGATGAACATCAACTTCTCTTTTGGTGTTTTATTACAGGTACTTTAGGGATCAGGGAATATAGAGGACACATAACTCATTATGAAGAAATTTTGGTGTAACAGAATTCCCCCCAAAGCATGAAGCTAGCAAAATAAGGTAGGTGAAATGGTTTGTAATAGGAAAAAAATTGAGGTAAGGATTGTCCGTTGGAGTGACGAACAAATACCTCTCGCAATACAACTGACTCTGAGATACATGTCTCAACTAACTCATAACATGGCTGCCGACCACTACATTGCAGATCCACGATGGTAAAGACTGACTGAACATACTAGACATAATCGTATATCCATGATGAGATGATAACACAACCACGACCAATACAAAATTGGATCCATGTAATATGACTCAAAAATATACATTGCAACCTGGGTAAGATACATGAGTTAACCCAAGGTCTTCAAGCCGAACTCGCAATGATACGAATCTAGCCATGTGATTACAATGTCTTGAAGTCGAACATGGTAGAAACCACTTGATTACCAATCATTGGTGTATATCATTAACAAGTGCGAGGGAAATCACCATTGATGTCAATGATCCCCGAGGTATCATAGTACATACAACCGAATGTGAATCAATGATATGAGGTCGAACACTCAGTGGAATATTTCAATAAGAAGTCAATGATGTGAACTTACTATTGAAAGCAAAGTAACCTGCCATTAGGGCATGCAGGCCCAAGGTACTTGATTGGTTTCTAGGTTTAATCCTCGAATGATGTGTTGAATTCAACAAGGATAAACCGGTCGAAGGAGGGCCATGATGTTTCCCCCATCATCGACACGAAACAGGATCAAATATTTTTGGAGTAGATCAGACTGTAGAGTGACACTTGAGACTAACTCAAGAGTGGCCGATATGATAGAAGGTATAATAACTACAGATATTGACTCAATGAACAAACCTATCTTGAACATGGGAATGGCATGACTTGGAATCATTGACATGACGAGAATGACACCGAACCCTAATGAAACTGATGATGGAATCATTCTTTGAATTACTCAAAGGAGTGGAACAACTCATGGAATTGGTGGGACTCGAAGACAAGCAGATTATCCAAGTGATTGAATGCATATGAAAATGAGTGCCATGTTCAAGAATGACTAAGCACTTCCATAACTACAAGAAAACACAAACTCTTTCCATATACCCATCATGATTCATGAGTACCTCTTTTGTTTTTTAACGAGCTTGAGGAGCGTAACAGATGATCGGTATAGCTCATCCTTCAGACGATTTTGATCTCATACATTTTACGAACCTTATATAGGAGGGGTTCGTCCCAAAAAGAGCCCTTCAATGTCATATTTTAATGAGTCCGGAGAAGGAAAACTCAGCATCATTTCATATTTAGAGAATCTGAAAAGAACTAAAGAAGAATCCAAATGGTTCTTTTTTGTAAAAGTTAGTCTCCTCATCCAAAAAAGGATAAAACAACATGAGAGAGAACTCTTCCAGTCATGATTAATCGAAGTGTTCCTTTTTCGTAAATAGTCCTCTTGGTCTGAAAAAGGGGTAAACTCACCAGAAAGACAACCTTTCAAATACTTTTACAAGCGTGAAGGAATCAAGTTCTCTTGGCGATCTTTTCATATTTAGGGAGTTTGAAAAGAGCTTAAAGAGGAACTTCGAGGGGTTCCTTTTTCGTGGGATTTTTATGAGCCCGAAAAAGTGATAAAATGTAACTCGATGACTTATTCTCATAGTTTTACGAGCATGAGAAAGAATGAAAAGTAATCTCGATGCTATTAATACTTGATTTTAATGAGCATGATGATAGCATTAAAAACGTTCAAAGACTCAGTCACACTTGATAAAAAGTATGAAACGTCTATGATGATCACCAATAAAGTACAAACACCACTTTACTTCATCTGCAGACTCCAAAAACTAAGTTAGAATTCATAATAAGGTGTTAAAACGTAAAAGGATCACCAACTATAGTAAAAAACCCATAAAATAAATATTGATAAAGGAATATTCCATTTCTTTTATATAAAAAGTCAAATAGTAAAGAAATATTTACGAATTGTTTTTTAACCAAGTTGGAATAGTGAAAACACCCCTTTGGAGATCGTTTTTCCAACATCGATTATGGACGCTACGATCAGTCGTTTCATGCCCCTTCAGTTGTTGGTAGGCCTAAACCTTATGCTGTATCTTTTCATTGGATTAGTTTTTGGTTTAAGTGTCATTTTGGGGGTTATTTCGACTAAAAATGAAGGGGATTGTGCGCTCCCAGGACGACGCACATTCCCCTTGCGGGAAGTGCGTCGAGAGGGGTCTGACGCACTTCACCCATGGGAAAGGTGCGCTGCCACCACATTGTCCACAAAAGCGGGGTGCATCAGCGCAGATCCACAACCAAATTTAAAAATTGGGGCCAAAAAGACCCAAAACAATGCCATGAAAGGAGTCTAATGGTTGTTTAATGTATATGTTTTTGCAGGTTTCATCCAATACAATTCTCCAGTGGAAACAAAGAGAGCATGAACTTGAAGATGCCCAAGCGACGAATGAACCACACTCAATGAACGCTTTGCAAGGGTGTGGACTCTTAAAATTCTTCCATGTACAAGGCATGAGGGACCAAGTACAATTGCTAGATTAACTAACCAGGCTGTGGGACCCATATCAGCAGCATTTCAGAGTAGGTGCCCACATCCTCACCTTAGATGTGGAAGATATTTATTTCCTGACGGGGTTATCTAGACGGGGATCCCCAGTTTCACTATCCGTTCCACGGGGTAGTGATCTGTCGACAGAGAGTCTGGTGGCACAGTTCTGTACACTAGGGACACAGATGCTTACCAAGAAGATTCCCATCAAGAACATACGAGATCAACCACTGAGAATTGTACTCTTTACTATAGAGAGGGTGGTGGGAAGCAGTGTTGCTCATCAGGACACCAAGGCCCACATGTTGTATGCCATCGAGTGTATGGCACCGATAGTATTTAACTGGTGCGAGGGACTCCTCCCGAATCTAAAAGATCAGCTCACCAAGTGCAGACAGGATGAGTTGAAACAGTTTGGCTATGGTTCCATCATGGTTTCGTTCTTCTTAGAGTGAGTTCCACTACTATGACCGCTGGTAGAGCTAGATGATATCGATCCACAAAATACACACATGGTCTGATGGTCAGAGTTTATGGCCCTCCATGGAGGCAGGGGACCTATAACCACTTATGGGCCAACCTTCTTTAGGTGGCTCCAAGGACAACTCCTCATTATTGAGGATTATGCATATTTTGGTACCGACTTCAGAGGAGATCCAAATCTAGCTTTTCCAGAGGGGGAGCTGTGGGGAGATATGGGTAAGAACGAAACTCTTTTTTTTTATATATTTTGTAGTTTTTTAATGTTTTTAGGTAGTACTGATAGTTCACACATGTTTTATGAAGATGTTGGCTCTTCTCGACCAGTAGGTTCTTCTCCGATCAAGAGGAGAGGGGTGGTACGAGAGATGGAAGTTGCTCTACAGGATGCAGCGGAGGAGTTAGATGAGCTGGAGGAGAACCTCCAGAGATTGACATTGGATATTCCTGACATATCCATCGATGACTTCCCTCACCATTACCAGCGTCATACAACTGGGGTTTAAGGACGCTTTGGTCGGTTGCTCCGTCAAGTAGCTCGGATTATTATATGTTATCACGAGCATCCTCAAGGATATATCTTTGTATGATATATGTACTAAAAGCCATAGGCTTCATATTTTGTAGTCATGATCTACTGAAAGCTTATGGGATTCATACTTTGTATCATTACCACTTTTTTGTATTTTACCGGACATGATGATATATATACAAAACACTATTTTGCAATTTTATATAATGTGTCTTCTATGATGATTTGGGAACCTATGGATATTTTCCTATACATTATGAGTAGATTACATGTTATGTCATTTTATGCATATTCTTGATAAAAATGTTTTTAAATTTGCGATGTACCAATCTAATATGAAATTAGCTAGGGAATCAACAACTATGTTCATGTTTCTTGGAATGTGTAGGTATTGAATGGACTCAAAGGACCTCTCTAAGAGACGTACTCATTGAAATAAGCGGAGTAATACGGGGTCGCGGATAGCGTAGACATGGTTTTGATGGGAAACCACTAACTGTGAATCGAGGTATATAACAAGGTGGTCCACACCCAAGGAAAAAGCATCGGTCAATAATCCAATAACCGCATGCTATGGTTCCCTACTAGGATGACATTAGAGACCCAATCTATTAAGGGAACAAGATAAATGAACCCAGCCTTCAACATATTTTCTATCTCTGCTTTAATAACCACAGTAGTTGAAATATTGTAACTTCAAAGAATATTCTATTTGTACTTTTTTATTATTCATCCGGAGATGTTTTATTCCTCCGTTGGGATGTTATTATTATGTAAAGTCATTGAGGTAAAACATCCCATGTAAGTCGGGGCATTAGTTCCCCTAGAGTCAATTGTAATGGGGTGTTTAAGTCCCCTAGAGGATTCGGATGAGTCAGCATTATGTTGGGTGTTCAAGTTGTTGGGGCCGACCTAGTTAGGGTTAAAAGTCAAGTGAAGTAAAGTATAAATAGAGGAGGTGTGTTCCTCATTTAACACACACTCACTCACTAGTGAACTCGCATAGGAGAGAGAGAGAGATCTGCAAAGGAGGAGAAGGAGCTCTTGTTTGGGGACTACATCTTTGTATTTTTTGGTCATCTATATTGAGGAACCTTTGTTGGGTTTTCTACCCCATGAGGGTTTCCCAGGATAAATTTGTGTCTCTTGTGTTTATGTTGTGCTTGTTGTTCTTTCAGTAATCCTATATATGCTATTGTTGTGAAATTGAATGTAACACTGATTTTATCTATCTTATCATATTGAATCTTAACATAGTATTAGAGCTAAACTGAAGAAAGGCAACGTATGGCACTTACGACACTTGTTTCACTTGCGACAATTTGAAAGTTAGGGTTTTGTATAACAAAACCTAGTCATCGTGGAACTTTCGCTATAAATAAATTTTGGAGAAGGTTCAGGATCTTAAAATTGGACATGTTGAAGATGAAATTTTCCTGTACCTTGTGTCCAAGTTTCAGCCTCAGATTCGTTGTACTTTCTAATATATGATCCCTACAAGTTAGGGTTTCTGCCTCTTCCAGAATGAATCCCTAAACACGTGACCTAGGTCAAAAGGTCATATATCAGGCTAGGAAGATCCAAATTAAATTTCATAAAAAGTGACATTTAGGGCATGGACTGTAGTTTCACAGGTCCGATTCTCATAGGCTGAAGATGAAACAGTGACATGTGTCACTCCGTACAAGTTCGCTATGTTGTTTCATCCCTTAAACAGGTCATGTTGGGAAACTGGGAATATCTCCATGTTGGAGAATCCAATGAAGTTAAAACCTGTGGGGTTGGAAATTTGATAGGTCAGGCTGCCACAGACCGAAGTTTCAGACCGTGCAGATTCGAAATTTCATAGATACACCAAAAACAATCTGGCACATATGAAATGGCTCAACAGAGGAAATCAATAAAGAGGAGGAAGAAGCTCTCACTTAGGTTTTTCAGTTTTTTAGGTATGGAAGGACCTGATACAATGTTGGAGACACCTGATGCAATATTGGAAACTTTAATAATGGGTTTGGAATCCATTCATCATAGATATTGTTCCTCCATCAAAATGTTGTGGGAGGAAGGAGATATAAAATTAGGGTTTCCAAGTAAGAAGAAACGCTAGCAAAGTTGGGAGACTCATAGGGCAGCGATGAAGGAGATTTAAATGGCATTGATATTTATCATCCTAGCACCATGAACCTATATAAGATGTTTACAAGAGATATACCTTGGATGGTTAGGGTTTTACCCTTATAGAGAATACTACAAGCAATCTCGACAGGTATGACCTAGGTTAGTACAATCATGATTAATTTTAGATTGTCTGATCACCTTAGTAAAAATATGAATGCATGTGAATGATAGAATACATTCATTGATTAGGGTTATGACACTTATGATTGTACTAATGCACTTGTGGTGTTGTATGACAATGATGTTGTCTGCTAACATGAAAGGTACATCAAGAAAGACAAATCTATATGACCATGATGACACTAGTGCACACTTAAGCATGCATAGTGGTCCAGTATGGATAGAAGTTCAAACATAGATAATCATGATGCTATCATAAAGGGAAAATAGAAATCAAGAAGGAGGCAACCACACAAACATAAAAGATAAGTATTTTATTTTTTATTTTAATTACTTCTTAGTTAATGATATTGCTCATAATTGTTGTATGCATATTTGTATTCCTAGAATCAAGAAATATATCATGCATAGTGTAAGCATTCATATAGCATTGAACAGTATACTACTAATATGCATATGATGGGTAAGTTGGACAAACATTCCATTGTTTCTTGTCTAGAATGAAACCTCTTTTCTTACATGCTGAGAGTTGTGCACGCTCTGGATAGTATGTTCTGGTAGAGATGGAAAGCATCTAGATAGCCACTATATGCATACAGGATATGGAAAAGTGTTGTGCCAAAGTATTGGTCAAGATAGTTGCATAACTATGTGAATCATATCAGTATGCATAATAGGTTATCATGTCAACATGATTTGATGATTATGAATTATTACTAATCATGTAATTAACCTTGATTTGTAGGAAAGATCATGTGCTATGATCTACCAAAGAAGGATGATGAACACCTGTTCCAAAGAACAAGTGATGGATGTTCAACAAAAAGACTTACAAATCAAGCGTACTATAGAAGGCTCGTGGCTAGAGGATTCTCTTAGAAAGAGAGAGAATTATGATGAGATTTTTACTCCAAGTGGCTAGACAAGACCGTTCTCTTAATGGTGTAATTGGAGAAGAAAGCTTTGTACGGGTACCCAGGATCGATAGTCATTTGATGAGCTTAATGATCACCACGAGTGATGCAGACTTCAACATTTGCTACAAGGTTGAAGATGGTTTCTATATACAGATGACATTCTTCTCTTAGACGGATGCAAGAAGGAACTCACCACAGAGTTCGAATGATCTTGGGGCTCATATCAGTAGACCCATCTGACGGGAGATGGCACGGATAGATATGCAGAAGATCACTTAATTCAGAGTGTGAATGATGTTCAGTCACAAAGGGAGAATTGATAGCTTCTTGACAAGCTTGGGCTTTACCAAAAGTAAAGTTGATCCTAACCTTTACCTTAAGGTTATGGATGATGAACCTATCATACTATTACTGTATGTGGATGATCTATTTCTGACAGGGAATGAGAAATAGATCATGGAAAGCAAGAAGAAGTTAGCTACAGAATTTGAGATGAAAGATCTCGGATTGATGCATTACTTCCTAGGTCTGGAAGTATGGAAAGGCCCAAAAGGTATCTTTCTCAATCAGGGAAAGTATGTTGTGGAAATCTTGAAAATATTTGATATGTTAGAATGCAAAGCCATGGCCACTCCTATGGATTCTAACTTGAAGTTGTTAGCTGATGACTCATCAGAGTTAGTGGATGTGACTCTGTACAGACAGATTATTGGGTCATTGATGTATCTGACGAATACTAGGCCAGATATATGCTTTGCTGTGAACACCTTGAGTCAGTATCTAGTTGAGCCTAGACGTGTTCACCTGATAGCTACAAATCATGTGATGAGGTACCTAAAGAGTATGATATACTTTGGTCTATGTTATCTTGGAGATCATGATTTCAGATTGTATGGCTACACAGATGTTGATTGGGCTAGAAGTGTATCAGACAAGAAGAGCACATTGGGTGGATGTTATTGTCTGGGATCTGCCATGATCTCGTGGTTTAGCAGGAAGCAATCCAGTGTTGCTCTCATCACAGCTGAAGCGGAATAGATAGTTTCTTGCTCTGCTAGTTGTAAAGCGATATGGCTTCGAAAGTTGTAATCAGGATTGTTTGACTTAGAGATGGACCCCACTGTGATCCTGTGTGACAACCAGAGTTGTATCAAGATGACAGAGAATCCAGTGTTCCATGATAAGTCAAAGAACATAGATATCTGATATTTCTATATACGGGATATGGTGTAGAAAGGAGCTATAAAGCTTGAGTATGTGAGTACTGATGAGCAAGTTGCTGATGTATTGACCAAACCTCTGTCTCGAGTAAAGTTTGAGTATTTCCGAGACAAGCTTGGTGTAGTTCAAAAGGACCCTCCTTGAAAGGGGGAGTGATGTGGTCGATGATAATATTTGGATATTGGTATCAATGTGGATACATGTATCGATGATGAGATTGCCTCTACCGATGATGAAGTCAATGATGTGGATACTTGTATCGATGATGAAGATGCCTGTACCGACGATGAGGTCGATGATGTGGATACTTGTATCGATGATGTGGATACTTGTATCGATGATTAGGATGCCTGTATCGATGATGAGGTCGATGATGTGGATACTTGTATCGATGATGAGGATACTTGTATCGATGATGTGGATACTTGTATCGATGATGAGGATGCCTATACCGATGATGAGGTCGATGATGTGGATACTTGTATCGATGATGTGTATACTTGTATCGATGATGAGGATACGTGTCCCGACGATAAGGTTGATGATACCGACGATGAGGTCGATGATACCGACGATGAGGTCGATGTGTGGTCCTTAGACTCTGTCTAAGTAGACGAGTGGATTGTATCATCCCTGGATTTTATGTCCTAAAGAGATCAGGATTAACCATCTTGTAAGTGGTTGAGGATTAACCATCCTTACACAGTAAATCCCGTAATTCCTAAAGGAAGGATAGTCTTAAATGTTGATTGTGATAGGATTAATCATCCTTAGACAGTAAAACCCGTAATTCCGAAAGGAAGGATAGTCTTAAATGTTGATTGTGATAGGATTAATCATCCTTAGACAGTAAATCCCGTAATTCTGAAAGGAAGGATAGTCTTAATTGTTGATTGTGATAGGATTAATCATCCTTAGACAGTAAATCCCGTAATTTTGAAAGGAAGGATAGTCTTAAATGTTGATTGTGATAGGATTAATCATCCTTAGACAGTAAATCCCATAATTCCGAAAGGAAGGATAGTCTTAAATGTTGATTGTGATAGGATTAATCATCCTTAGACAGTAAATCCTGTAATTCCGAAAGGAAGGATAGTCTTAAATGTTGATTGTGATGGGATTGATCATCCCTAGACAGTAAATCCAGTAATTCTGAAAGGAAGGATAGTCTTAAATTTTGATTGTGATGGGATTGATCATCCCTAGACAGTAAATCCAGTAATTCTGAAAGGAAGGATAGTCTTAAATGTTGATTGTGATGGGATTGATCATCCCTAGACAGTAAATCCAGTAATTCCGAAAGGAAGGATAGTCTTAAATGTTGATTGTGATGGGATTGATCATCCCTAGACAGTAAATCCAGTAATTCTGAAAGGAAGGATAGTCTTAAATGTCGATTGTGATGGGATTGATCATCCCTAGACAGTAAATACATTAATTTCGAAAGGAAGGATAGTCTTAAATGTGGATTGTGATGGGATTGATCATCCCTAAACAGTAAATCCAGTAATTCCGAAAGGAAGGATAGTCTTAAATGTTGATTGTGATGGGATTGATCATACCTAGACAGTAAATCCAGTAATTCCGAAAGGAAGGATAGTCTTAAATGTTGATTGTGATGGGATTGATCATCCCTAGACAGTAAATCCAGTAAGTATGAAAGGAAAGATAGTCGTAAATGTTGATTGTGATGGGATTGATGATCCCTAGACAGTAGATCCAGTAATTCCGAAAGGAAGGATAGTCTTAAATGTTGATTGTGATGGGATTGATCATCCCCAGATAGTAAATCCAGTAATTTCGAAAGGAATGATAATCTTAAATGTTGATTGTAATGGGATTGATCATCCCTAGACAGTAAATCCAATAATTCCAAAAGGAAGGATAGTCTTAAATGTTGATTGGGATGAGATTGATCATCCCTAGATAGTGATCCCGTAATTCCGAAGGGAAGGATCATGTGTGTTGCAGATGATGATGTTTTTGATCAAGAGATCCAGATGATGTTGTTGATCAGAAGATCCAAATGATGATGTTGTTGATCGAGAGATGCAAATGATGTTGTTGGTAGGAATATCCAGATTATAGTGTTGTTGATCGAGAGATCCAGATGATGTTGTTGATCAGTAGATCTAGATGATGATGTTGTTGATCGAGAGATCCAGATGATGTTGTTGATCAGAAGATCCAGATGATGATGATGTTGATCGAGAGATCCAGATGATGTTGTTGATCGGGAGATCCAGATGATGATGTTGTTGTATTTGATCAAGTGTTGCAGAAGATGAAGACTCAGTACTGAAGATGTTGATGTTCCAGTATTGAAGATCTTGAAGATGTTCCAGTAGTTGTTTGAGTTACTGATGATGATTGAAGAAAGCTTCCAATGATTTATAGATGTATCATGTATCACTGTGATGTAGTTGATGACTCCTTGCTCCTGCAGATGTTGTTATAATATCCTTCTCGTTAAGGGGGAGTGTTGACATATTGTAACTTCAAAGAATATTCTATTTGTACTTTGTTATTATTCTTCCGAAGATGTTTTATTCATCCGTTGGGATGTTATTATTATGTAAAGTCATTGAGGTAAAGCCTCCCATGTAATTCGGGGCATTAGTTCCCCTAGAGTCAATTGTAATGGGGTGTTTAAGTCCCCTAGAGGAGTCGGCCCAGTCAGCATTATGTTGAGTGTTTAAGTTGTTGGGGCCGACCTAGTTAGGGTTAAAAGTCAAGTGAAGTAAAGTATAAATAGAGGAGGTGTGTTCCTCATTTAACACACACTCACTCACTATTGAACTCGCATAGGAGAGAGAGAGATCTGCAAAGGAGGAGAAGGAGCTCTTGTTTGGGGACTACATCTTTGTATTTGTTGGTCATCTATATTGAGGAAGATTTGATGGGTTTTCTACCCCATGAGGGTTTCCCAGGATAAATCTGTGTCTCTTTTGTTTATGTTGTGCTTGTTGTTCTTTCAGTGATCATGTATATGCTATTGTTGTGAAATTGAATGTAATATTGATGTTATCTATCTTAGCATATTGAATCTTAGCAGCATTTTTCTTAGGGTGAACAGGACAGAGTTTTTCCCAGACGGGTTTTGCGTCAGGATATGTTTGAATCTTGTGCATGACAATAGAAGGATCAATCTCGGGCATTTCCTCGTATCTACATGCAAAGACGTCGTGGAATTGTTTAAACAAGGCCGTCAAAATGGTGACTTCTTTCAGAGAACAAGTTTGGCATGTGTGGATCACGTGTGGATGTGTTCCACAACTCCATATTTTACCGAGATGTCGATTGGAAAGGTGGGCATGATGTTTTCAAGGTTTCCCTCGGTTACCGTATCATATGTAAGAATAGGATATTGAGGGTAAGGAAAGACATCCAGTGAAACAATTATGTCAATAGCATTCTCTACCAAATCTAGCGGCGGAAGGAAGGACGATCGATGATGAAGGTCTTCCCATGGGGGTTCATCTACACTCATAATATCCATGATTGACTCGTCAAAATGAAAAGTCTGGAGTAGAGGATAAGGTAAGGATGAGGTTTGTTGTAATGGTAGAGAACCTGAGGTAGATGCCACTGAAGAGTGGACATCTGGTAGATCGGGTGTTGATTGAATGGCCTCGTAAGTAGTTTATGTGGGGTTGAGAGGAATCACATCTCCAATCAAATCCAAATGATCAATATCGGGCACAACCCATTGGTCAGTCGAGTTGGATGACAATGGGATCATAGACAAAATCATGTTCACCGTGGTGACATGGGCAGGGGGATCTAGTGTTGGAAAGACTCCCATGAGGGATGAATATTTAAGGATTCCTATCCCCACACTCTCATATATCTGCGTAGAGTGTCCTAAAAGAGGGACATTATCCGCACGATGAGTAGTGGTGTCAGGTGTGCAAAAATATAATTGGTCGATAGTGACAATTCTGCCTTGGTGGGAAAATTGCATGATGCGGAAGACAGATGATGAAACCGTGGTCATGGCATAGAACCAGTTTCGACAAATTAATAAGCTATAATCCAACAAGGCAGCGACAACTTCCACGTTAATGTAAATGGTCTTACCCCCCAACTCTATGGCCAAAGATTATAATATCCCGTGGGGTTGCAATCCACATCCATCAAATGCTTTCAATGTAATGGGGGAGTGGTTCAACTTGGGAGATCCAATGGATTGCCAACAAGATAACGACATAACCGATGTAGATGCGCCTTCGTCTAAGACAGTACAATGGATATTTTTCCCAGAAACGTTAGTAACAATTTGAAACGCGAGTTGGTGGGAAAGACTGGGCTTGAATTACTCTAGATTGAACATGATGGTGTTGGAGGAATTAGTATCTATATATCCTATCGCAAATAACAGGGTCTTACGCTGATTGGGACAGTTTTGTAAGACTTCTAGCGTCAACATAGCACAAGGAGCTTATGCTATACCCTCTACAATATTGTAGTTCTAAGCATCCCAAAAATTTGGATTGAAAATGGATTTTCAAATCATGCTCTTGGGTGGACGCAATACTAAATCCGGTAAAGGTTTCTCTATGACGAGAGGACCTTGAGGTGAAGGAATGCTAGATGTAGATGTGGAGGATTTTTCAGTATTACCTCTGTTAGATTCCTTGTCAGAACTAGAGTCATATGTACGTGACCTAGTGGAAAGGTTGATTGTTTCGCTCTACATCATGAGAACATGAGTGGTTGTGGACGGTTCTCCTTGAGAAGGAGTTGGTTGTTGTGCAACCATTTCTTACTGTTGTGTGGGGAAGAGATCAGTTAAAACTACAGATGTGTGTTTTCCCTTAAGAAAAATTTCACTTCCTCCCGATGTGGGAATTCTTTGGTGAAGTGATCGTCACCACATAGTAAACAATGATATTTAACCTTCTGATTTTGTTTGTTGTCTTCGGGATTATGTTTTGGCTCCTACTGGTTAGAAGACTTTTTAGATTTTCCTTTGTTCTTGATTTTGCCACTATATTTTTTAGGTGAAGCAGATTGAACTGAATTTACTTCTTAGTGGCAGCAGGGTTGGGTGATCGATTGGTGTTGTTTCCAACCTTTGGCGAGAGTGGAGTCAAACTATGATGGTTATGTGATCCACCTGATTGTGTAGTAGGCTGGGTATGAACGGAACCAATAATGCCATCGGCATGAGAGCCCGTAGGTGGTTTTGTTGGATCATGTGTAGGGCGAGGGGCCGTGGTAATAATATCGTATAAGGTGCCGGATTGGGCATAGACAAGGTCTAAATACTGAGCATGATATATGGCGTGTTCTTCAGTAACGGCCCCACCCATAGCCATGTCTTTAGCTATGATGGGTAGTAGTGACTTCATGAACCAATCGACAAGTAGTTGGTCTGGAATGGAATATTTAATGAGATGTATTCTCCTCCTCCACTCATGAATAGGATCGGAAATGTGGGTGGAATTAGTTTGACGGAGAGAAGTCAAAAGATCTGTGTCGGTTTCGTAGCAGATCGGTAACTGAAAGAGAGTCAAAAAGGACATAGCTAAAGATCGAAAATCAGCAAAGGAATGTGGTGGTAACTCAATGTACCACTTTGCGGAAGTACCAGTAAGGGTTCATTGAAATAACCTCAGACGGATGGAATCATCCATTAAGAAATCAGAAGAACACCACAAATGATAATTCATTACATGGTTCTTAGGGTCCTCACCGGGATTGCTGTCAAACTTCGAAATGTCTGATGGTAACTTCATAGGAAGAATTGACCAATTTATACCATGTTGAATGGGATCATTAGTCAAATGTGACAGATCCGGTAGATCAAGTGTAGCCAGAAATGGTAACTTTCAATTCGGTTGTGGATACTGGTAATTCTGATAAGGCATCTGGGTACCAGTAGGACCATGGATTGATTGGTCATAAGGTCCTCCTATAGGGGGTTGGCCATATGTAGATGGGACTCCTGGGTTGGGAAGTGTACTTGAAGGGGGTCCTCCTCCGGAATAAGGTGGTCCTCCACTAGAATACGGGGGTCCTCCAGGTGGAGGTGGTGGTGGGATAGGTTGTGGGGGGGGAGGTGGGATAGGTGGTGGGGGTGGTCCACCAGCTGGAGGTCCAAGCAGTGGAACATTATGGTTCCCCCATGGGGTGTTCATGTTTACAGAATAGGGTAATCCAAGAAAAAGGTTTCTTGGATAAATTTTTCCTATAGCGGCATTATGATTGCCTGGATAGATATGCCCCCATGGGGGTTGAGTCCAAGTAGATGGTCCCCCCATTTTATGTGTCCACGTAGGTTGTCCTGTGATTGGGAGATAAATGCCAGCCATATTATAGTTCATATGTGAAAAAAGTCCTCTGCTCATGTTGTGTCACCTAACTGGATGATTCCCCCAGTTAGATTGGGTCCATTGACTAGGGGTTTCCCCCAAGTTGTAAATTTTCCATTTATAGGAGTGTGCCCAGTAAACGTATGTTGACCACTAATGGTGGGTTGACCCATACTCAATTGTTGACTACTAACTAGAGGATAACTTCCACTTGAATTTTGAGGTGGAGGTGGTAATGATACTCCAGTTATGAAGTTAATAGAAGTTGAAGGTTTCCCTCCATTTGTTGGGGCCAAATAAGGTGTTGAGCTAGTCGCCTGAATTTGAGGTATAATCGTCGGGAACGAGGGTTGACCTGGTTCATAAGTGGTCAAGTTAGGTGTAGATATTCCTGGTGAAGAAAAAGATAAAGAATGTATGGGGGAATGTTGTTCAAAAATTGGTACTTCTGGATTGGGCCTAGGGGGGAAACTATGACATATAAGCCGGTTGTCGAACGTTCATAAACGTTCCATAGTCTCGTAAATAGGTGCAAGAAAGATGGCATTGGGAACCCATGGATAAATCTGATGAGGTGTAGTTTCCACCATCGAAAGTGAACCAAAATCAGAAACATGTTGACCTAAAGAAGTGTCCCAAAATGATGCAGTTGGACCAAAATTTGTTGATATTGGGTCATCTTGGGGCCGATTGAAAATCCAGTCCGTGGCTCCAGGATTTCCTTCCATCGAATGATGAAAAGTTATGTCATGTGAAGTAGGTTGTTCAACAATCAAACGTCCCATAGGATCAGTGATAGGTGGGTTTGCGGGAGGTGAATAGTTCATTCTTGGTTCTAAGGTGGAATTTCCTTATTCATGTGACACAGATGTCGTATGCTGATCCATAGTTGCTCCTGAGTTTTCCTCCCGGTTAAGAGGATATTCAGGTGGAAAGTTTAAAAACCTACGGGATCTTATTAAAGGTAGATCAGCCAGGATGGTCAAAGCAAAACTTCTCCTAAAAGTCTCCTAAAGAAAAGAAAAACACACTTCAGGTCCTACTCAAGCTAAAGCTGCAAGCAAACTATGTGATAGATGGGATTCAATAGTATGGAACGTCACGGGATTATCAAGGCTTCACAACTCGTGATATACTACAAGGTCCAACAGTTATACTTGGCCCAATATTTCAGAGCACTAACTAGGGAGGATTAAGACCGTACCCTTGACCGTAAAACCCGAATACCTGGCAGTACATGCGTAGTAGCTCCTCAAGTGTTTTTATCGGTGTATTTCCACGCCAAAATGTCCAATGGTTAACTCGGATGGTTTCAGGAATCCTATTGGGGTCTCCCGATATACTTAAGGTACATGGGAGCTCCAATCCGAAGTGGTGTTTTCTAATGCACAATCGCACGACAGGAGACTTCTGATATACTGTCGAGTATGTGAAGTACCTTTCTATATACCCAAAGGTACGTGAAAGGTTGTTCAATATACCAACTGGTACGTGGAAGAACTACAATCCCTTGAGATGCAGTGCAGGAAAATAATGACAGTTGCCATGCTTAAAGACGCTAGAACACGTCTTTAACCTAGCAAACAAGTTTCTATACAATTTTAACCTAGGCTACCACTTGATTTTAAGTTGTACGGTTAGGTGAATCCATGGAGTGAAGACTTGGAATTTAAACAATATGCAAATCTCACCTATATGAAAATGCAAGTCTTTTCTTTTTCTCTTCGATGAAAACTAGCTACAGTAAGGAGAAATCTTTTTTGTTTTCGATCAAGTAAATTAAAAAAGTACCTCTATACTTCCAAAATCAACCAAAAAGACTCAAAAGCACTCTTTTCAATACAGCAAAAATGAATGTAACACACCAAATCCAAATATTTTTTCTTTTTCTCTTTTCAAATTAAGTGAATCTACGGAAAAATGAAAAGATGAATTTTCGTTTTTGAATGCAATAACTCCTTATTCCGAAATAGGAATCAAAAACTGGGAAGAAAATTAAAAATGCAAGAATTCTTACTATCTTTGAAACACTTTGAGAAATCCAAGATCTACTTAGAATTTTCAAGGAAATGATAAATGACTTTTCAAAACCAAGAGAATGCAAGCAAACAACAATTTTTTAAGCTTTTCAAAGATATTTTAATACTCATTCCAAAGCATAAAAACTCTTTACAACAATTCGAAGAAAGAAAGCTTGAAATGAAGATAATCAAAAGCTTTGATTTTCTAACTAATATACCCAATAGATCTGAGAATTAGACCACTTCTCCAACCTATATTCAGAAAATCGGATAATGTATGCTACTGCAAACTTTAATTGATTGGAAACTCTTGAAAAAATGCAATCACCCAAAATGTCAAAAACACACAAGATTGAGAAAAATCACAACAATAAAATATTGGAGGGCTTAGAAGTCAGATCGAACAGATCAGATGGCCTGATAAGGAGTCACAAAACTGAGTGTGTTCATTGGGGATTGAAATTTCCCACTACGAGTAGTACAGCCGCTTGACTATCTAGGACTCTAAACAATACTTAAACTTCACAAAATAAGCCAAGGATGAAGTATGTTATGCTTAAGAGGTTCTGTGACAGTGAAATACAACACACAAAACTCAAAAAATCAAGACAAAAATCAATTTTGGGATTTTTCTACACTGTGTACCAAATAATGAAGGGCGACATGCCCTGCAGAGATGCACCAGAATGTTGGGAGTCCCAACTACGCACTTTGTTCACTGAGAAACCGCGTTAGCGAAGTAGGCTGTAAACTGACAAATAACATCAACGACGCAGATTGCTAAAGGTCGAAATGCATCAGAATCTACAGTGACGCGGGCTATGAACTGCCCAAGTGCATCGGGCGGGATCCAAGCAATCAAAAATAAAAACTCTCAAAGAATAAAAAGATAGAAGGCTCAATAAATATCCTAAACAGAGTCTGGATGGCCCATAAACTCTCTGATGGTCAGATCCAAGAAGAAGAGGCAACTTAGAGGCTAGATGCTAATTTGCAAAGAAATCAAAAGAAACCAAAAATGCAAACAAATCAAAACTATGGATTACTCTCCCCAGTACAATCGCCAATTTGTTTTATAGACAATCAGTAAGGACGGACTCAAATAGATCTCCCTAGTATGAATGGTTCAGATCTAGAACAAAACGAATACATAACACAAATACCTTTCCTAGATTGGTTGAAATGCAAGATAAGTGAAAGAGATGGCTTACCTTATAGGCACAGTTCCTTTCTCTTTGTTGATCCAAGTGCTGATATTCAGATCTTTAGCTACAAAACTGGACAAAACATGTGTAAATAGTCAAGTAATAAAAGCACATGATTGTGAATCAATCTAGATCAACAGTCAAAGAGGTTAATCCTAAACATTATCAATACAACAAGTTTATGGAAAGAATTTGCATTATATGTAATAATAAGAAGTACAAAGAGAGATGTGTTACAACTGATGCTTTGACGTCATAACCTCCTTCCAACAATCCTAGCCTCCAAGACCAAATGCTTAGCCTCCTAATGGATGAAAAGTATATCCTAGCAAAATTCCACCAGCATGTAGGTTATATATCCTTCCTCCTTTACAATGGAGAGGGGGTTCATATATATAGGAATAAAGAGATAGGATAGGTTGAGGATTTAGGGGAGAGGCTTAAGGGATCATCCCACTAGGTAAGGGGATCGAATCCCACCTTTCCAGATATGTAGGGATAAGTCTCCATGCCATCCAATCTTTGAGAAGTCGCTCGAAGCTTCTCTTTATCCACTTTAACCAACAAAGACACACATTGCACAAGAGAAACTCGTGCCAATGAGAGGTCAATGCATCTTGTGAAAGAACATCATGGCCATCGATGCACTCTGCTAAGGTGTTACAATCCCTCCCTTGGACCCAATTCCTGGAAGGGAGTATGATGCCAATCTGGGGCTTTTACACAAATGAAGCCCACTCATTGAATTCACAACAATTAAAAACAAGAGAGTGCAGACGCAAAACAAACAAGTATGCACAGCGGAATCAAAAACAACATCCACACATAATTCATGCTCATCCAACATATCAAAATAATCATTAAATTAAACATTGCAGAAGTAAATACACATAGAGATTACTTATTTTCATTGTGCAATTGTCCCAAACAACTAGTTATGTTGCTGCAACATTCCACCCAACCGTAGGCCAGTTGTGTTAATAAATTCTCTCAACACAACTGCCACCCCCGAGCTGGGCATGATTCTTACAAGGAAAGGGGACATTCCAGCTCATACACAGCCAAAGCAATGGATACCCATCTCAACCCCAACATTCTCTTACACACAGCAAACTCAAGAACTGGGCATGGATACACATTTTCAGCAATGGGATTTACAAACACAGTGGCCATGGTCTTTCCCAAATCGTGGGCACACCAAAAACGGACTGTGAGAAAGGGCAATTCGACCACATAGAGGAAAAGGATTTATCCCACAGATTATGGGCATTCCAATGGCCAAAACAACCTCCAGGAAACCCCCAAATCGATCTGTTCTCTTCCCCCCTGGTAACCAAATCAAAAACGCCCTTCCCAGCTTGAAAGATGATGGAAAACACAGGAAATCCATGGAGAAAAACGCCCAGGTAGCTCCACACTTATGGGAGAGCAAAACTGCTTGATGGGTTATGGCTTGGCGAGCAATTCATGGTTGTTTTCTTGCCCAAGAAGCAAAACAAGTTTTTCCATGAAGGGTGGCTTGCCCATACTCGAATTTGGATAGCCATACTTCCCATCCCCCAAGGCATTAACTACCTCAACCAACTATTGGGATAATGAATGATTGGGTACAAAAGTCAAAATGGGTAGTTGAGGGTTTGATGGGTTCTCTCATTGACACTTGGCTTGACTTGATTGGATCAAGGGTTTGAATTTTTTCCCTCCCAATTCCTTGTAAAATCATGCCCCATCTCTTGTTGCATTGCATAGCTAATTGTGGGTATTTTATTAAAATGCATATTTACATAGTATTTGCAATTCCAACGAGCATGTATAGCACGTAAACCATATGCATCACTAAATCAATGGCGGGGCCTCGGCCTTGAGCTCCTCACCACGATTTTATAACAATATTACATCATTTACTTTTTAATGCAATGGGGTCAAAATCGGGATATTACATAAGGTGCAGAGCGCGTCACCTTGAGTCTGACGCACCTTGCCAGAGATCAAGGCGCGTCGGGGTGACAACACAAAGTTAAAGGGATGAACATAAACTTCTCTTTTGGTGTTTTAGACAGGTACTTTAGGGATCGGGGCATATAAAGGACACATAACTCATGATGACGACATTTTGGTGTAACACTTGGCCTAATGGTTGTACTAATTTTCCTAATAAACTCCCCATTGAAGAAAATTGATCTAAAAGAATCATTTAGCACATAATAACAATAATTTTTTACAAAATTTATAATAAAATTTCTCAATAAAATAGATGGTGATGATTAGAAAAAACAAATTGAATTTTAATAAATGAATCTTCAATCTCAATGAAAATTGACCTTGGACATAAACACTATCATTATTGCGGAGCTTCTTTACACTTTAATAGAACTTGGACATAAACATGATCAATACAGCACATATTCTATAAACTTTAATAACCTCCATTGCAACACTATAGAGGGGTCATCCTACACGAATCCATATAAGCTATTCTGATATGAAACCAATTTCCACAACTTTGAAATCAATATGCTTTTTAAGAGTAGAGACCAGAACAAAAACTCCACCATATGATAGTGAGATGAATGTTGTCTAACTCAATTAGATAACACTATTCATATGATGAGGTATAACAATGCATATATGAATACAAGTATACTTTTACAAAATTGCACATTCATGGAGATTCTTTGCTATCATGAGGGAATGTGTTAAAGCAAAAACAAATACTCATACCACTCAGGCCATGACATGAAATAACTTAAAAACTGATGTCACGTCGTCTATATAAGGAGAAATGTGTTCACGTCGTCTATATAAGGAGAAATATACCAATTTCTAAGGATATTGAGGTGTTCAACATCCTTAATAACACAAAGCACAAAAAGAATAATAATAATTCATCCAATATTAAATAAAAGATCTCACAAAATAACATTGAGAAGGTCACATTCATCACATCATTTGTTGCGACATATACTATGAAATTTGCTTGGTATATTGACTCCAATTCAACTAGACATAAAATAGGGAGGTGTGGATTGTTTTAAACTTGAAGCATATGAATAAGGAGATGTCAAGTTTAGATATGAAATAACTCTAGAGAATATTTGTGAAGGTGATGTACTTACCTATTATATACAAAAGAGGCCAGATATATTAGACAAGTTTCATACATACCATGTGTGAAGAATAATCTTTTATATGCAAATGAGTTGAACAAACTAAAACTTAAAGTTGAATTTGGAAAAAAAAAGTGCAAAAAAATTGAAATGGATGTTTATGCATAGCATGAGGTTATCAAGAAAATGGTCACTATTTGTTGGAATATAATGCCAATATTGTTGCTATTGTTGCATCAAAATCATATAAATGACATTTGAGATATGGACATTTTAAAATTTTATATAGTTTTCATTTATTACAAATATTGAACATGATACATGGACTTCCATGAATTCGAAGTCCTACAAAGCTCTATGAACCTTGTATTCTTGGCAAGAAAGTCCAAGAATTTCCCTACTTGCACATAATTTCAAATTTGGAGTTGGCGCATACTAACCAATGTAGACTCGTGAGTAAATCATCTAGTGAGGGAAATTTGTATTTTATGACTTTAAAATATAAATTACACCAAAAAGTTGTGGATTTATTTTTTTGAAATCTTTATTGAGTAAGAAGTTATTGCTAAAACACTAAGTGGTAAAGTTTTGAAAGCATTTAGATCTAATAGTGGTGGAGAGTACTAGTCCAATTATTTAATTCATTTTGTAGAGAAAATGGTACCAAGTTGAAATTTACAACCTCTGATACATAAAAACTAAATGGATTTGGAAAATGTAAGAATTGCATTACTCAATGTGTGTTGCATTATATGTTGAAATTCAAAAATCGTAAGAGGAAGTGTGTTTTTGTCAATTATGAGGAACAATCGAAGAATTTATTATATGAATTGGAAGATTAAAAAACTTGTGAAAAAATGCAGTTTTGTTTTTATGAATCATGTGGAACTAAATTTGAGAAGTATGTTAATGTGGAATACCTTATTATTGTGGAAAATGTTGAAAATCATAAATTTATTTATTCAAAATCAAAGATTAAAAAAATTATTATAGTGAAAAGGAAACTCACATGGTTAGTGTAGAAACTTGAAGGGTCTAGAGAGGAACATGAAAAAGTTTAATGGAGTAAAAAATAGAAGATGGAAACAATTACAAAGTGCAAAAGAGTAAAGTAGAGCTTAGAAAAAGTTGAGTGTTTGAAATCACCTTTTATTAAACATGAGGTGTTAGATAAAGTTATTAAAATGCATTAACCACAAAACTATGAAGAGTAAGAAGATAAGGTGAGACGAGGGACAATATAAAGCTTCAAATAGATTCTATCAAGAGGAGAAAAACTTGTCTAGTTGAGTTACCAACCAACAGATAGGGAAGTAATTGAATGTGGATGACTATTTAAGATGAAGTACAAGTTCAATGATACTATTAACAAGTACAAGGAATGATCAACATCTAAAGGATATACATTGAGGGAAGGAATATATTATGAGAAAAAATTCTATACATAACTAAGATGATAACCATTAAAGCTACATATAATTAAGATGATAACCATGAAAGCTATGGTATCCATTGCAACATCTTATAAATGAATTATTCATGAGATGAATGTTATAATGGATTTTATAAATGGGTGGATATCTAAATAAGTATGCATGGAACAACCGTTTAAATTCATCAAGCTTGGTAAGGAGAATATTTTCTTTAACATAAATAATGCTATGAATTGAAACAAGCACCTAGATCATGGTTTCATGGTTTGCATATATTGATGAGTATTTCAAAGAAGTGGTATTATGAAAATGTTATACATATCCAAATATGTATTTGAATATCACCATGAGTGGATGATTATTTATAATCACTTTATCTATGATTACATAATTTTAATAGGTAATGTTGAAGCAATTAAGAAATACTAGCAATAGTCATATGAGATGTCTAATCTTAGGGCATTGGATTATTACCTTGGTATGGAAGTATGCAATAAATCAAAGGGTTTCTTCCCATATTAGTCAAATTATTTTTATAAACTAATTAATAAATTATAAATGGTATATTGCAATGCATGTGGCATACCAAGGTATTCTACATAAATTATGCCAAGAGATAAAATAAGGAAAATAATATGTAAAATTCTATATAGGAACCTTGGTAGATTAATGTATTCGACAATAACTATATATAATATATATTACATACTTGGTGTAGTTTCTGTATATATCTATATATATGAAATAGGGCCTAGAGAAAGTCACTTGAGATAAATTTTAAAAATTCTAAGATATTTGAAGGGAGTGTTGAGTCAAGGATGGGGTTTTCCAAATGTTTTCATAAATTATCCTTGGTTGGGTGGATATTATATTATGACTAGATTGTATGGTTAGTGTTGACCTAATTTTTTGCCAATAAGATTTGAATCACAAAGTATTAATAATTTCCTTTGCTCAAATTCATGATCTAAGTTTCCCTACTCATGTTCTATGACCATCATTTGAAAATCCTTGATGTATTAACAAAACATAGGGGGCACATCACTTAAACTGCACCTATGAGTCATAAAGATATTCTAAAAGAAAATATGGATAATATTCGAAATTTGGTGATTGTTTGATGAAATACCATACAAATGCCTTATTAGGATGGTTGCATAGTTGTATGTTACAGACATTTTTTTGGCATCTACATATATGTTTTTATCATGCGCATGGTCTCAAGGTTGTTTGTTCCTTTGGCTCTCACCCAATCACTAGGTTTAGAGTATTATCGTCATTCTTGGTCATTTTTGGTTTAAAAGAGATGGCCCTAGACACATGTATCGAGGGGCTTGTTACACAAGGTTGTAATGGATTCCACGCATTGTAATTATCTCTTTAAAGAATTGCAATCACTTTGGTCAAGCAATTCAAGCTATGGAACAACACATAGGTCATATGTTAACAAAAAATAATAAACTACCCCAAATAAAAATTTAAAAAAAAACGATATAATAAAAATTAAAAAACCAAATATTTAAACTACCCCACAAGATATTCACAATTTTAAAAAAAAAAATTAAACAAACTTACCCCCTAAAAAATATTAAAAATTAATTAAAAAAAAACTCCCCTCCCCCCTTTCCCCTCCTCCCAGGCCGCCTGCTTGGGCACCAAAGGGCGGCCCTCGCGGGGCGCCGGCGATGGGTGCCCAAGTGGGCGGCCCGAGAGGAGGGGAAGGGGGAAGGGGGAAGGGGAGGGTTTTTTTTATTTTTTTTAATTAATTTTTAATATTCTCTAAGGCGTGGGGCGTCGGAGTTGATGGTAAACAAAAATTAGAAAGGGGGCGGAGGGTAAAAAAAATAAAGGAAGGGGGCATGGGTAGGTTTGGTAAAAAAAATAGTTTCTATTTTAAACCCAAAGCTAATATTCGTGGAATAAGGGGCAATCCTTGCCTCGATTAATAATACACAAATTTTAAAAAAAATACATTTAAAAAAATATAAAACTAACCCGGAAAGTGGTAGAGCCTCCTCTATTGAAAGTGCTAGAAGTTCATCTCTGCAATCTTCCCGTTCTTCTTGAAAACCTTCGTGAATTTCTCCAAAGACTAAACAATCATGTATTAATAAGATAGATTAGGTTTAAGTTTACCATTCTTAAGAATGTTAAAAAAAATGGTAAAAGAATAAAGCAATAAAGCAATAAAACAAACATTACTAAATTAATAAATCCATAAAACAAGCATTACTAAATTAATAAAGCCATAAAATAATTATTGAAAAATTAACCAAAAAAACTAATTAATTTATTAAAAACAGAAAAAGCATTAACCATGAAAGTGTTACTAAATTGCTCCAAAATAAATGATGAATAGTAGGAAATCTAAATGGTTTATATAGCCTAGATTAGGTTTAACATTACTTTTTTACTAATGTGGAATTAAAAAAATGAAATTAGTTACTGCATTATTATTAAATTTATATAAGATAGGTTAAAATTAAATAATTACTAATCTTATGAATGTTGAGTAAAAAAATGTAAATAGTCATTGTTTTATTACAAATTGTATATAAAAAATGTTACGAGAAATTTTAGTAGTCTTATATGTCTGGGATAGAAATATGTAATTAGTTAATATATTATTTCAATTTTTTTAATATCATATGAATGTGCGCTTTAATTTTGTAGGGAAAATTTGGAGGGAAAATTTTGAACGAAAATTTTGGAGGGAAGTTTTGGAGGGAATATTTTGGAGGGATATTTTCATTCTCATAGCTATAAGATTATCGGTCGACAGTTGCACCATTCTACTTTTTGGTGAGGACTGTGGTAAAATTTCTTTGCAGCTAAGCAATTAAGATTTTTCTATAATTCTATCTTTTAGTGAGAAGTCATGGACTCATCTGAAGTAAATTCCAATGTCAATGAAGAAATGTATTGTTCATCTAGCCAAGATACTGGCAGTGCAAGCAATGTAATCAAGCATGTTATTCAAGAACTTCCTAATTATGAATATTTTGAAGACACTAGTAATGAAGAGCAAGAATGTGATGATGATGAAAAGGTTCCTCCAAGTGGGGATCTTAATGACAGCAAACAAGATGATGAAAATTTTCCTCCCAGCGAGGATTTTCAAAGCACCAATGATGATTTTCCTGAAAGAGAGGATTTTCAAGGCACCAACGATGATTTTCATTCAAGCAAAGGTTTTCGTCCCAGCGAGGATTTTTGTGGGATTGATGATGATTTTCATCCCAGCGAGGATTTTAATGGGACAAATGATGATTTTGGTGAGGAAGAAGACATCAATAATGGTGAAAATGATTTTCCTGAAAGCGAGGATTTCAATGGCACAGATGATGAGTTTCCTCCAAGCAAGGATTTCAATGGAACTGATGATGAGTTTCCTCCAAGCGAGGATTTCAATGGCACCGATGATGAGTTACCTCCAAGCGAGGATTTCAATGGCAACAATGGTGACTATCATCCAAGCAAGGATTTCAATGGCACCGATGATGATTTTCCTCTGAGCAAGGATTTCAATGACACGGATGATAATTTCCCTCCGAGTGAATATTTCAATGGCACTGATGATGATTTTCCTTCGAGTGAAGATTTCAATGGCACCGATGATGAGTTCCCTCCGAGCGAGGATTTCAATGGCACCGATGATCATTATGTTGATGATGAATCCACTAATGATGAAGACAATGATTCTCCTCTGAGTAAGGATGTTACAGGCACCAATGATGAAGACAATGATTCTCCTCCAAGTAAGGATTTTACAGGAAACAATGATGTGAATGTTGAATCTCTAGAGTTCCCTTTCAGTGAAGAACTTAGTGGCACAAATAATGTTGATGTTCACATTGATCTGGCAGCAAGTGATCAACTTATTAGTGATCATGACAATAATTTTCATAATGAATTTGGTGATGAAATTTTCAATGAGGGGGGTCATATGCATCACAATGAAAACATTCATTCTAATGAAGATGTTGTTGCAGACATAATGGTCCAGGAGATCCAGCGACATATTCCAATGCAGAGCAGGATTAAGTGTAGGTCTAGACCTTTTTATGTCAATCCAAAGCATTCCAGTTATACAAGGTCTAGGAAATAATTGCTCACAAGTCCATGTTCCATTACTCATTTGATTTCAAGTGAGTGTTGCCACAAAAGTTGTTTGAAAAGTTTAGGCTACAATTATGTCTTGGAGAGAAGGAAGATGTATCTATCAATGAACAAAAGCATGCAAAATTCATATTTAGTGGGGTGCATGATTTCTACTAGGACAGGTTATGATTATCGCGTTGGAAGAATTATGCTTTGTAGAAAGGCATTCAAACGGATTCACTCTATTAGTAATCTTCGATTATCAAGAATCCAAACAAGACTAGAAAAGGATCCTACATTTTACACTGACAATTATCAGGGACGAATCACTGGGCCATCAACACACATTGCAATATCATGGATGCATGATTTCTTTTCCAAGCATGGAGAGAGTATGCCAAATAGAGAAACAATACACATTCCAGATAATTTCACAAGGCAGGAAATATAAAACTTATACAAGGATTATGTTCAAGGTGGTCAAGGAAATGACAACTTCATCAGATATGCATATTTCACAAGAGTATGGAAAAAGAAGTTCAACAGCGTCCGCATTCCAAAGAGGTCAAGGATGGGAGTCTGCAGTACATGTGCTTCTCTTAAAGAAAGAAGGGATAGAAAGAGGTATGTTTACAAAACAAAAAAAAACAAATAGATAAATGTCAATTATTGAAGCTAGTTAACAATTTTTTTTTGTTATGTTGTTTGTAGATTCCATAATCAATGCACTGCAAGAACATCGCAATCAACAATCAAATGAACGGAAAAAATTGTACAAACATCGCAAGAAGTGTTATAATGCTCCACATAAGTATGGGTTTGATAATTGATAGCATGGATCAGAAAAAAAACACTCTCACCACATTTTATCTATGTGCCAAAGAATTTAAAGGAGGAGAATTTTATTTAGTTTCACTTGGTTGGGTGTAGGTTTTTAATGGTGAAATGATTCCAAGGGTTTACTTTACAGCTCCAAATATTCACAATGATGCAAATTTGACCATCAACATAATTCACCGTGTCATTACTCATTGGCCTAGTGATCTTCCAGAATTTCTATATCTACAATTGGACAAAACAAGCCGAGAAAACAAAAATCAGGTCGTGTTTGGTTATCTAAGCATGCTTGTTGAATTGGGAATTTTTAAAAAGGTAAAAGTTGGGTTCCTTCTTGTTGGGAATATGCATGATCATATTGATCAAATGTTCAGTCATTTTGCAAGGACATTGAGGAGGAAGAAAGTCGGGAGCCTACCATCGTTGATTGAAATTATAGGGAAAGCATACCATCCAGAGCCTATTGTACAGAAATTGGAAGAAACTGTTGACATGCGAAGATTTATGTTTGGATCGCATGGTGAAGAAAGGTGCATTGAAAAACTTAATGACATTAGCTTTCAGCATCAATTTCATATAAAAAAGATTGATGGAAAAACACTATTGTCAACTAGCACAAAATGGGGGCCATCATCAGGTTTGGCATTTCTGAAATTCATCCCAGGTCGTCAAATGTATGCTTCAAATTTATTGTTATTGCAATCATCTATAGAGATTCATAATGCAAGGCGACATAGTAGAGATGTTGATTCTTCTCAATGCTTGGAAGAAATCAAAAATTCTATCGAAGATACATATGAGTACTTTGATGTTGTTGATTCTGTTTGGTGGGAGTCTTTTTTCATGGAGTAGAGTGACATAATTTCAAACTCTACAAATGGAGATATATTTTTGAAGACTCCATTTTCTTGGCCACAAAGTTTATCAAATGAAAACAAGGTAACAAATGCTGAACCTCGAGCTGTTTAGTTTTCTCAAGTAGAGGAAAGAGAAATGTATATTGGCTCTAGAAGATCATCCGCAAAGCGTTGAGAGATGGAAGACCTTTACAGGGGCTCGGTACAAGATATCAAGGAGGGTTGCATGATTGCAGTTTTGGCTACAGATGATCCACGTCATTATCCATTCTGGATTGCAAAAGCTATGAAGTTCAATAAAGAAAATGAAGAAGTAGTATCAGTAGAAGTACATTGGTATGCAACAGATACACACCCATTTAACGGTGTGTATAAAGAAGAGATGGTGGTTGAGAAAAAGGTTTGCGGAAAGAGAAAAAGAAAGGGTCAAAAAATAAATCGTCATCGCATTGACATCTTGAAATTAGTGGAATTTGATATACTTGTTTATGATTTCAAGTTGACAGAGAAAGACACTCTCCGCTCCAAGACTATAGAGTTATCAAGAGGTTGTTGCCACAGCAAGAAGTTGCAAGATGGGAGTCTGTTAAACCAAGACGTAGATGTCGAAGTAATATGACATCTGAAATGATGGGCATAGATGTAAACTGAGATGGTGCACCCATTGATAATAGAGAATAATATGGGTCATCTACATCTTCATCAAGTCTCTCATTTCCAGAAAATGTAGATTCTGATGGGGTGTCAAAATCCATGGATGAATTTGAAGAAACAGTTTAGATTCCTTTTATTAGTATGAATTTTGTAATTGAAACTCTAGAGGATTTTTTGATGATGGGGTGTGTTGTTGATCCAACATCCTCCCCCAAAATTTTGAAGATTTGGGGCCCCTCATTCCAACACTTTGTGGCAAGTTTTTCCTTTGTCTCTCGATTTTATTTCTTTCTCTAACTTGGCAGAATTTCATCACCTGCTTCCAAAAGAGTTTTCTCATTGATTTTTTCTGAGGCAAAAGAAGTCTTTTCTCTTCAGCGCGAATTTTAGTCTTAATTCACCTGTTGTAGCGCAAGTTCTATCCTTAAGTCCTCCACCGCTTTGGCGCACCTCCAAAAGATAAGTTCCCCGCTCGTCGCAAACTCTAACCACAAGTCCTCCGTCTGACGCATACTTTGGCTCTAACTCAGCCGCCCCTTTCGACAAGTCTCAAGTCTTTTATCTGGCGCGCATTTTTAACAATACGCCGGCCACCATTAACGCAAGTGATAACCATTCCTCGGTCTCCGAAGGTGCAAGAGCTATCCTTATCTTCCCCTCCTTGGAGTTGTGTTTCACCTTCTCGGAAGAATTAAGATTTGGCACATCTCTCTCAGCGCAAACTATGATAATAGAATCGGCACAGGAGCTATATTTATCCCTCCCGCTTTCAAATCTGCACTTTGTCTTTTTCGATAGCCCAAGTTTGGCGCAGTTTTATGAGTGCAACCGTAATGCCAGGATCGCCGCTTGTGCACAAGGTTTATTTTTTGAACCTGCATTTAGCATACAGCACAAAAGATTACTCTCGCTACCTTAGCGCAAAACTTAAATCGGTATTCGGCGCTCGGCGCGAAAAGATCTCCTCGATCCTTGTGCACCGACGGAGTTGGTAGGATCTTTAATAAGGCCATGTGCCACTTTTAATGGAGGAGTTCTCGAGCCCCATGCTTCATAACCCCGCCAGCTTTAGATGTACATGACATTAATTGCCACCCTATTTAATGTATCCAAAAGGTTTTGGGACTCACCGTATCATTTGCACTCGCTTCTCGGGACTCACATTTTGAAAGTTACTACCATTCGCTGAACACCTGCGGAAGCCATCACCTATTTTGGAACAGACGCCAGTCTTCAGAAAATCTGCCATTCTGACAGGTAGGCTCTTCTCCCTATTCCTCTCATTGTTTCTGAGGTTTTTACCCGGTTAAATAGAACATTTGCCGCCTTTCATACTCTGTAAAGGACTCCTAAGAACACAGCCTAGGCTTTCACCCTCTTACTCTAAAGCTATGAAGATATGAGGCCGTTGCATGCAAACCAGGGCATGCATAGCCCTATCTCACAAGCGCATGAGGTTTTTCCCTCTGTCTTGTTTTCGGCGTCCCAGGTTTTCCTCGCAAAGGTCTCATTGCAAGCAAAACCCGCGTCTCCCCACAGCCGCATTTCAAAGTTTTTTCTATGATTTTTGGATACGTGATATCTTTTTTATGTTTAAATGTTCTTCCATGGGTAAGGTTCTGTTTTCTAAAAGGTATGAATTGCTTGCCCTGCTCTGGCCATGAGGTTTGTGGTCTGAACCAGCGTTAAAAGGATGGCTTAAGTCACTTGGTCATTCATCTAATGCCGCAATATGGACACCAAATCTAAGCGAAATATTTGTCCCTTCACGCCTAGGGTGCGTAAAATTCGCGCTCGGACGAAACCGACTTGGGATATGTTGAAACAACTTACCAAGCCAACGTGGGAACTTGATAGCCTAACCCGGAGGTTTAACCCATAGAGGCCAGCAGCTATGTAGTTCTCCCCAACTTTGCGTGAACTCCACTATCAAATGCTGGTGCATAAAATGTTTAAACACTGGTGCACGTAAATACCGCGTAAAGTGTTTAGGCACTAGCGCAACAGCAACATTAGGATGACACGTGTAGCTCTTTTAGCATTGGCGCACAAAATATTTTTGGCTAGCGCATGTTAAGGATTTATGCCTTGGCTCATAAATAATTTTAGGTGCCAGCGCATAAATTAGCTTTAGGCTCTCCCATCCTTGTCATTATCTTTGTGCCATTGTTGTCCCGGTATCTTTCTTCCAATAAGTTTGTGTGGAAATTTAGAAGCCACCTGTGCGCTGTAGAACGCATGGCGCAAATAAAAGATTAGCTTGCCTCTCCCCTCCACCATGTTAATACCCTGCTTACTGTCATAAACTGGCCTGATTGTGATAAGCCTTAGAAATATAAAGTCAAATTGGTTGTAAGCTATGTTTAAATTTGTCTGATTTATGAAATAACAGTGGCTTGTGTAGCTTATTGACATTTTCTCATGTTCTTCAACTGCGAATTGATAGCTGAAATTGTGATGTATTTCATTATCTTTGAAGCAGCTCCCATGTTATGATATTCTGAATCTTGACATGACTGTTGCACATGCTTAAAAAAATCATCTCACTAAAGCTAGCTCTGTCCATTTTGTTGTCACTTTGCATTTAATAGTTGGTTGAACGTATGCATGCTCCTTATTGACATTACCTTGCTCACCACAGGATTACCATGCATAGGAGGTCAGTAAAGAAGAAGGTAGTGCAAAAAATAACCTCAGACTCAGATGTGGAAATCCTATTAGATACTTCCCTCGAGACAATGTTTGTTGACATGCAAGCTACCATTGGTGTTCCCCCTGGGAGCTCTGCCCCTGAATTTCAATGGGGCGATCTGTACAGGTTCATTATGGCTCAGGATAGTACAACAGCCTCCATAGAGGATGCTCTGGTGTATGCCAACATCCAAAGATCTTGTTTGCATAAGGAAACAACTCGTCCCGAATTGTTCCCTTGTTCCGAAGTTATTAGATGGCTAATCCCCCACATCCGGACTGACACGAGGCTCATGAATGATAAAAATGGGTTGAGCCTGGCATCTTTCGCTCCTGAGCATGTCGCTGCTGCCTACACATTTCCTACACACAGAGCTTGTTTGGATGATGATTAGATAGCAAGACATCCAATGGACCCCCTAGAATCTGCCCGGAAGATGACAATAAACGACAGGAAGATTAGGAAGAGACAGAACAATGAATACGAAAGCAGCCTCATAAAGACTCCTTACAGACTCATCATGCTGATGTTGAGTCGACTCTTCGGCATGCCTAATGGCAATGTTTTTAAGATCGGATGGGTTCCGGTGATGTTTCATATAGCCATGAATGGCACCATCTTTAACTGGGTTGATATAATTTCAGACAGTTTGGCCTCGCAACTGACATCGGCCCAGAGAGGACTAACCCAAAAGAGGGCAGAGTTTTTCATGTCTTCATACTTGATTGATTGTCTGTTAAGCAAGCATACATTCCCGAACTTGGGCTGCTCGTGGAAGCCAAAAGAAACCGCTCTCTTCATGGCTTATCAATGTACATGGGCAAGTAAATACGCAAACCACTATAAGATGATTTGCGAGAGATTTATTATGCCATTGTACCAGCTTGTTTTTATAGAAGAACCAGATTATATGTTGGAGAATGCAATGCCTATCATTGAAACATTCGGGGACTATTATCACACCAATGAAGGCACATACATCAGGATGAGTGGAGGAACTCAAGCTCCATTCATGTTCCCTCGGTATGCTACAGATTTTGTAATTCACAAGGAGGCCATAAGACAGCTCTTCGGCACCAGCACCATAAGTAAGATCTTAACAGACCAAAAGAAGAGCATGTATCCTCCCATGCCATTTGAAATCGGAGCTTACAGCCTTCCGAGAGCAAGAGACGGGGAAAACTATGCTCAAGGCTTAGACGTTTTCCATTTTGGCGAGGTCACTTTTAGAAGGCATGACCCTTGCGGTGCGTCCAATCAGCATTGTGCGGACCTCAAGATCTCTTTTGAATATTCTCATGCTATGGACCGAAACGAGGAATTCTTCAGGAGCGCTCGCAAAATAACTACGTTGGGGAAGCGTTACAAGAAGAAAATTGTGAAAGATCCAAGCCCCAAACCCGTTGGTCTGATCCAAAGGGAGCGGGAGGCATCGGCCTCACAATCAGGGGATCCATCAGGATTAGAGCAGGAGGAGCAGGACAGAGTGCTCCAAGAGCAAGCCCTCAAGCAGCAGCAGGACCAAGAAGAAGCAAGAATTCAAAGTGAGCTGATTTCCAAGCTTTAGCAAGAGGAAGCTGCAAGGAAGCAACAAGAGCAAGCCTCTCAGTTGAAACAGCAGGAAGAGGCCGCCAGGATCCAGAAGGAAGAAGAAGATCAGGTGTTCCAAGAGCAAGCTACCAAGCAGTAGCATGAGGAAGAAGAAAGGCCCCTGAATGAAGAAGCAACTGGATTACAGACACAACAAGAAGAGCTAGCAGGAGAGAAGGAGAGAGAGCAGACAGAGAATTCTCCTGAGCCGGAACCATCTACTTCTATAGGCATGGAGTTGGACCCACCATTGATGTACTCTCCAAGGACAACTCAAGAAGGGGGCGCCTCTTCAGGGACCTTAGCACTGACCCCATATAACCCCAGGAAGCAGCGCAAAGTAGCAGACCTAGATACCGTATATTTCCATGAGGGGAAAAGGGCCATTATTGATAGGAGGGTGTAGAAAATGGAAAGCGGGGTTGACGAATATGAATTATGGGTATCAGAGACCACATTGGTCCAAGGAACTGATGTCGATCCCACGTTCCAAGCCCAATGCACTGTAGCATCAGCTAAGGCAACTAAAGCCAACATTGATTTTTTGAAAGGTGAGATAAAACATTACAGGGATCAATGCTTTAAGATCAGAGATGATAGGAAGAGGGAGGTGTTGGAAGCAAACAAATTGAAAGAGAAATACAAGGAGTTGGTAGGAGAGCATTTGATGCTAAATTCGGGAGTCCTCCGGCTTGAGAATGAGAAAAACTCCTTAGATATGCAGTTGGCCATCTCTGAAGATGAGCAAAAGAATTTAAAAGCCCGCATAACAGAATTAGAGGAACTCGAGGCCAGCAAAGTTGAACAAGTTCACCTCCACAAACATGAGTATGAAGGGATGGTTAAAGAGAAGGAACAATTATTGGGTCAAATCAAGGACGCAGCAGAGGACAAGCATGATTTGCTCACCTTTCACCAGCAAGCATGTGATATGTGGATAAAATCCCATCAGTTTCTAGTACAGATCGCACATGAGGTTTGTAGCATGAAAGAAATGATTAATAAAATGTTAGTCATCGAAGGAGGAGCTTTGAGGAACAGGGACAGATTTTCCAAACATGTGGAGGAATTAAAGCAGCAGTTTGAATGGAGAAAAGGAAAGTTGGGATTCCCCTCAAACTTGTGCGCCTCCACTGAAGATGAATATGACCTAGACACGGGAATTCTGGATTTCAGCAAAGCCTGTGGCGCCAGGCTAAGCATGGAGATTAAAAAAACTATCCACAAGTGTCACTCTTTCTATTCTAAAATTAAAGAATCTTTCGGCAAGTGCCACTCGATCCTGCCGGAGACTATCTATGAATTCCCAACTCAAGAACAACGGCTGACTAAATTGCAAGGTGAGTTGGACCAGGATTTGGAGTACATTAGAAAGATAGAAGTGACAACCCTAGAGGATCTTCAACAGTTCGTTGCACATCCCGTGATACACATCTATTTTTTAGAAGCAATTGCTCAAGAGGCAGCATCAGGAACAGCACAGATCAAATCAGATATGTGCAAACATGAAATTGCGGCAAAGGCGACAGTATCTGTTCGGGGAAAAATTATAGTGAAAGAGATTAATCTATGGGCCACTCATATACAAAGCATAGATGGCCAAACATCTGCAAGCGAGCCTATTGTTGGAGACGGATCAGCAAATCAACAGAAAGAAGCCAGCTGAAATCAGAAGTCGATTTGTTTTATTTCCTTTATTTTGTAAATACTTTAAAGGGACAGCTAGCCATCATTTTGTCTTATATGAAAGGTGTCCCACGAATCTGGGAAATAGGTAATTGTACACCAAAATCCAAATTGGAAGATTCTAGAATTAGGGTACACCTGTCAACTCAAGGAGCATTTTGTAAAGCTATAAATAGAAGATTAGGAGAAGAATAGAGGGACTTTTTGGCAGGGAAAAGAATTTTCTTAGCTTGTACAAACTACTTTGTAGCTTGCTCCCAAAAAGTGATTTTGCCTAATAAAGAGCCTGGAGAGGACATTTGTTTTGCCTGGAAATGTGGACTAGATGCGTGCTGGATTATTCTTGTGACATTCTGACACTGCTATGAGATCTTTCTTTGCTATTCTAAATTGTTTCTGTGTAATGAATGATCTTGCTATTTTCTGTGCAATGATGTTTCTCCTAAATGAGTAATAGAACGCTTTTATGTGAATTAAAGCTATATTTAATATCTTTAACCTTCTGTTGAAGATGTTTCTTTATGATTTAAATGGCTATCCATGCAATCTTTAGATACTTCTTTCAGCACATTACTCATATTTACATTTTGCTCCTTGCAAGGATAGATTAGATTTATTTCAGTTTTAGATATAGATCTATTTCAAGTTCTGCATTTAGATTAAATTATATTAGGGCACTTGCATATCATCTTTAAAATAAAATACATAACCAGTAGAAAGAATAGCAAACTTTAAATCTTACGGTAGTCAGAACCGTTAACCAGACGGATTCCCCACACCAAATGGTGGACAATCTAATTGGGATATTTTACCGAGGAGAATATCTTTCTGCTTGATGCTGCGATCTTCGGGGCGTCAACAGGGTGTCAGAATCCATGGATGAATTTGAAGAAGCAGTTTAGATGCTTTTTACCAGTATGATTTTTGTAATTGAAACTCTAGAAGAGTTTTTGAATATTTATATGAACCATTTGTTCTTGTATGGTCTAATATATTATCTCATTATGAATCGCATCATAATTTCTTTGTTTTTATATCATTAGAGTGGTGAAATCAGTAGAGAAATTTGTTTTTTGTTTAATATGCAATTTTCCAGAAAGTTGTAATTTATCTCTTGAAGAAAAAAAACTTTTTTCCAATTTAGGGTTGATTTTAAAGTTTTTGTAAACAACAATATGGGATGTTTAGGCCATGGCTCTATTTTTTACCTTGTCAAAAAAAATACGTGTATACTAGTATCAACACTTTTCTATTTGGGGGGTGTTTTTGGTGTTTTTTTTGCAAAAATCATCGTTTTTATGGGTAGAGTTCTCATTCATAGTATATAGTTCTCGTTTCATAGTATAATTGTTTAAATGACCATTGATTTCAATTATCCCAAAGGTATCGTAGTACATATCACCGAGCGTGAATAAATTAGTTGAGGTCGAACGCTCGACGAAATATTTCAATCAAGATTCAATGACGTAAACTCATGTTGAAAATGAGGTAACCTGCCATTAAGGCATGCAGGCCCAAGGTACTTGATTGGTTTCTTGATTCAACACCTGGATGATGTGTTGAAGTCGACAAGGATGAATCCATCGAAGGAAGGCCATGATGAATCCCCCATCATCGACACGAAACTCGAAAACAGATGTTTGGAGTAGATCGGACGGTAGAGTAATGTGCAAGACTGACTCAGGGTAGACCGACATGATGGAAGATGTACTGACTGCATATGATGGGTAACAAACATCTCTTGAACATGGGCATGGAATGACTTGGCAGTATTTACATGACAAGAATGAAACCGACTCCCAATGCAAGTGATGATGATGGAAACATTCTTTGGATGACCCAAAGGAGTAACACGACTCATGGAATCAGCAGGACTTGACGACAAATGGATTACCCAAGTGTTGAATGCAAATGAAAATGAGTGCCATGTTCAAGAGCAACTATGTACTTGCATAAATTATAGTGTAACACAAAATCTTTCCTTTTTACCCATCATGACTGATGAGTTCCTCATTTGTTTTTTAACGAGCTTGAGGAGGGTAAATAGATGCTCAGTATAGCTCATCCCATGGATGAGTCCAATCCCAAATGTTTTACGAACCTAGGATAGGAGGGGTTCATCCCATGATAGGTCCTTCAATGTTGAATTTTAACGAGTCCATAGAAGGTAAACTCGGAATCATTTCATGTTTAGAGAGTTTGAAAAGAACTAAAGAAGACTCTAAAGGTCCTTTTTCATAATGTTAGCCTCTTCACCCGAAAAAGGGTAAAACAACGCGAGAGAGGACTCTTCCAATCATGATTGGTTGGAGTATTCCTTTTTTGTAAGTAGTACCTCCTGGTCCAAAAAAGGGGTAAACTATCACCAGAAAGATGATCATTCAAATACTTTTACAAGCGTGAATGCATCAAGTTCACTTGGCAATCTTTTTGTATTTCGAGAGCCTGAAAATAGATTAAAGAAAGACTCCGAGGGGTTTCTTTTTCGTGGAAGTTTAATGAACCCGAAAAAGTGAAAAAACTATAGCTCGGTAACTTATTCTCATCATTTTACGAGCACGAGAAAGAAGAAAGAGTTAGTTCGGTGTCATTTATAATTGAATTTAACAAGTGAAATAATGACATAAAGACATTCAACGAGTTGTTCATACCTTATAGTATGTGCAAAATGACCATAAATTTGAAAAACAATATTAATGAGGTACTTAACTTCACCTCCAAGCTTCGAGACTAGGTCAAAATGATTAATTGAGCATAAATATTTCCAACTATAGTGAAATAACCCACAATGGAATCAATTAAAAAAGGAATATACTCTTTTTTATATAAAATAGGGTAAATAGTGAAAATCAATTACCATTGTTTTTTACCAAGTTGGAGAGGTGGGAAGTGTTGTTTGGATCCGTTTTTCCTTTGCCGATTTCGGGAGCTGTGATCGATCGTTTCGAGCACCGTCAACGATAGGTAACCCTAAAATCAGCCTTTTAACTTTCTAATGGATTACATTTTTGTTTTTCTTTCATTTTATTGATTTTTGGGCTTGTTATATGGGGTGGATTGCACTCGCGGGCTGGCGCAATCCCCCCTTTCGAGAACTGCGTCGTGCATGCATCGGCGCAAAACCCGAAAGGGTGTTTTGCGTCGGCGGCGCCCTGTCCAAAGGGACGGTTTGCACCAGCGCAAACCCACATCTAAAACTCAAAAACTAACCAAAGAAAAAGTCTTTTGATGATTAGGGAAGGTCCTAATAATGTTTAATTGGCCTTTTTGACAGGTTTGCAATGACCAAAATGGTCCTTGAGTGGTGAGAACGCAAGCACGAGCTTGATGACGCTCAAGCAGAAAATGATCCTCAATATATAGCCCCATTAAGGAATTGCAGTTTACTCAAGTACATTCGAGTGTCAGGCATAAGGGCCCAAGTACCATTGTTGTCATATCTGGTCCAATGTTGGGACTCGGTACAGCAACACTTTCAGATTGGTGAGCACACTTTGAGTATAGATGTCGAGGGTTTCCCTGACGGGGAAACCCTGTGTCCCTGGTTGTATCACGAGGGGGTGATCGCACTGTGGAGGACATGATTGATTAGTGGTGTACCCCAGGTACTCAAATGAATGGTGGGAAGATTCCCATCAAGGATGTTCGAGACTGAGCTCTCCGTACTGTACTCTTTACTATCGTGAGGGTGGTCGGTAGTCAATCTGCTCATCTGGTGAGAAAATCGCAGATGATGTACGCTGAGGATTGTATGGCTCCCACTATATTCAACTTGTGTGATGGGATCCTCACTAGTCTACAGGATCCACTGACCAAATTCTGGCGCGGGTCGCTGAAGCAATTTGGTTACAGTTCAGTGGTGATATCCTTCATGTTGGAGCGGTTGTCGCACTTACGCCCGCAGGTAGACCTTGAGGATCGAGATGCTCGAGATCCTCATATGACTAGGTGGTCCGAGGTGATGGCTCACCATGGTAGCGGGGGTCCTATTATCAGTTTCAACACAGGTTTCTTCACATGGCTGAGAGGACAGCTCCTCATGGTGGAGGACTACCTGTATGATGGGACCAACTTCAAAGGGGACCCTGACCTGGTGCTTCTCGAGGGAGCTGAGTGGGGCGATATCGGTAAGAACAACTACTACTTGTATTTTTTGCATTTATGATTTTTTTGTAGTGCTGATGGTTTTCACATGTTTCACGCAAATGTGGGTCCGGTACAACCGGTTGGAGTTTCTTGTCTGGAGAGGAGCGGTACCAGAGTTGGGCCCTGTAGCCTGAGATGCCATTGGGGAGATGGAGGAGGTCGAGGACAACCTTCGCAAGCTAACTTTGGATATCCCGGAGCTAGGTGTACATGATATACCCCGACGCTACCAGCGGCTGACGGTCGGGGTATCTTTACGTTTTGGCATATTGCTTCAGAAAGTGACGAGGGTCGTGGTTTGCTATCATGAACGTCCTAGGGATTAGGCTCATGTTTTATATGTATATACTAAAAGCTTATGTGATTCAGATTTTGTAGAGAATACTCTTACTGAAAGCTTGCATGCTTCAGACTTTTGTATCAGCACTACCATTTTTGTACTTTGTACCGATTTATATATACACACTATTGGCAGCTTTTATACGTATTGCGTTCTATTGGTGATTGATGGGATCATATTTACATGTTTTGCTTATACAATGAATAATTTACATGTCATGTCTGTTTTTTTTTGTATTTTATGGATATCTTATGTGTGTGCAATGTACCAATCTAGAATGAAATTGGCCATAGATTCAGCAACCGTTTTCATGTCTCGTGGAATGTGCAGGTATTGAACAGATTCAAAGGACCTTTCCAGGAGACGAACTCGTTGGAAAAGACGGAACATAGTGGGGTCGTGGATAGCGTAGATCCGGTTAAGATGAGAAACCACTAGTTGTGAATCCATATGGCTAACAATGTGGTTCATACCCAAGCAAAAAGTGTCAGTTAGGGTTCCAATCACCAAGTGGTATTCCGCGGCATTATTGGTTGCGTATCCTAGACAATTTCCTCCTGAGCTGATAAGCTCGCCTGTGGGGGAATAAAGTACCTAGGCTGCCGAAGCAAGGTTACGGGTATGTCGTTTGGCGTCGTCCGTGAATCCATAGCAGGTTTCCTTCTGCACATGCAGACAGAACATGGTATAAGTAGAGAAACAAAATCCTGACACACTAAAACAAAGTGTCACACCACACAAAACACACGCCATGTACAGTATATACAAGATACTTATCCATGAAAAAACTCAGGCATAGTACCTCTTCAGGTAGAGACCATTGCGAGGCTATCCCAGAGATATTCCATAGTAATCCTCTAGCTCATATGCTCCCTTCTCCAGAACACGTTTTACGATGTATGGTCCATGCCACATGGACTCAAACTTACCTGCCCCCAGCTTATCATGATTTTGGTCATATGTGAGGACCAAATCACCCTCATTGAAGACATGAGGTTTAACCGACTTATCATACTGATCTTTGATGTGTTTCTTATGTGCCTCGTTGGCAAGAGAAGCATCGAGGCGGGTCTCGTCGAGTTTTGCTAGGTAAAGGAAGCATGCTTCCTCGGTAGTGGTGTTCAGGAGAATTTCAACTGTGAATTTGATAGATGGAATCTCGCACTCTGTTGGTAGGACTGCCTCCAATCTGTAAACTAATTGGAATGGTGTGAATTCGGTGGCAGTCTTGACGAAGGTCCGGTATGCCCATAGTGTTGAAAAGAGCATGTTATGCCAATTTGATTTATGTGTACCCACCATGCATTGAATCATGGTTTTCAAGACCTTATTGATGGCCTCTACTTGTTCGTTGGACTGTGGTTAGTAAGGAGTTGAGTTTTCATGGCGAAAACCCAGTCTGGTGCTCAATTCATCTACCATGCGGTTTTGAAAATGAGATCCATGATGAAAGGGTGCTATGAGGTACCCTGAGGTTTACTTAGCTACGATTAGCTAAGGCATTTGAAATCTAGTTCTATGTGCAGACCGCTGGTAAGAAATTCTACCACAACCAAGAGTTAAGAGTACATGAGTTCTTCAATTCATCGTCAATATAAAATTAACCAAAACTAAGTGCTACCCTGCGAGAACAAGTTACGAGAGGTATGGATGTTTGGTTTCCGATTCAAGTTTACGTGTTGGAATACAAAATCTTCAACACATCGTCAGTTTGCTTGTTATAATGCTATTTACTGTTTAATTTGAGAAGTCAGCTAAAATATATATTTCTATATCAATGTAATGATCGAATGTCCATTGGTAATTCTATTTGAAATCTTGGAAAATAATAGAGTTTATATTATTTAGAAGGAAATCTATTATTGTAACATTGCAACAACAAAATCTATAGCCCATCCTAAGTCTACAATTATACTTTAATCATATGACAAGACTTAACATAAGGAATATAGAGTGTATATAGTTCTTATGCTATGCTCTTAGCGTTGTATTTTGTATTAACTATACCCTAGTCTTATTTTATTTGTTTACTTATCACAACGTAACAATTATACCTAATATATATCTATTACCCTATGAAACTATACAAAACAAACATGCGATGTGAACATTTGGTATTGACCATGCATTCATGCTAATCAAAGAAATGTGTGATAATAGAATTATCACAATACCTATACAAACCTTCGAAAACATATGACAACTGCACACAAGGATCTAATGCAATAACTATGCTAATGATGACAGGTTATAAAGACTCGGTACTTGACATGATTTCAAATCTGGCGTTGACAGGATTTTTAATAATGTCGATCCACTAGAGGGTGAAGTGAATTCCACGGTGTAGGGTCTTCACGTGCTTGGGGTTTGTAAAGAGCGCCAAAAGACTGAGTTGTGCCATGCACGAGCTTCTCAGTCCACTTACCTCGCAGTTGGTAGATGAAGCTATTAAGTGGTATTGATTGTACTGCAGGTTTGAATATCAACGTGCCCTACTGGCATTTGATCCACCGTTGATCTCCCTATGATCTAAGGCTGTGGTCAAAACTCTTAACTGCATTGGTAATGTGATGGAAGATGGTTTTCTTGTTTCTATTGTTACGCTCAGTAGTAAGGTAGTGGAGCCGACCAAAATTGTTGTAATGTAGGAGTGTTTGATTTTCTGGGAGGAGGAGGACTCCTCGGTCTTGAACCCGAGACCTGCGTAAAAAATTTAAGAGTTACAGGCTTAGGCTTCGTGCCATAGAGCCACGATACAGTTATAAAAAGTGTGTTTCTTCTGTCAACTGTTGAGAGTGGTTTGCATTGGCTTTCGATTTTTCCAAGGATGGTATCGACTTCTGAGTCTCTGCATGTATGAATGCTGCAACTGACTTCTGGCTTTTTCGTCCTAGCTTGGAGTGAAGCTTCCAAGCCCAGAAACTTTGTTCTAAAGGGTAAGTAAATTGATACTCATTGCAATGTTGTAAACTCTCTTCATAATTGCAACTGCATACTTATAATCCTTCGAATTTGTAATATGGCAGGTACCCATATCGTTGAAAGGTTTCTATGCCCAAGGTTTGAAATGGAAGTGCTGCAACTGCTTCCGGGTAAGCCTCGGTGGTTCTTGAAACCTCGTAGGTGCCTATGGCATGATTTAGCTGGTGAATAAGGTGTGACGATAGTTGGAATTTCAACCTGGTTCGGAGTAATAGTTGAGTTTTAGTTTTACTATTTGATTTTGGTCAAGATAGAAAATAGGAGATACACTCTCGGTTTCATGATGTTCTTCGGCCCTATGATGTCTTGCTACGTCGATTGAGATGTGCTTCGAACATGTATTTTGCACTGTTATTTTGTTTAAGGGATAAACCTTGTGTAGTTTTGGAATCGTGAACCGTCCGAATGTAAACTCTAATTAAGCTTAAAATAAAGTTTTGAATATGGACCATGAACCGAGGTTGTGCATTTTTATGTAAGTTAGAGGCTCTTTTGAAGAAAGAATGCTTGTTTAAAAATACAGTTTTTAGATAACAAAATTTTTGGATTTGTGATGAAATGAAATTTGGTTTGGTTATATGTCTTTCAAAATGGTTAATGCCTCCGGGTTCTATCTTGTTTAAAGAAATGAAACCCTACCTGGAGTTTTTCCTGGCAACCTTACTTGTGCAGAGAAATTTGAACCACGAAACAAAATAGGCCTTAACTCGCATGTGTGAATGTTTCGAAGCTGTGTAAGTTTCGATGCTAAGGTTGTGAGTTGAAATTAGACATTGATACGAAATCATGCTTTCGGCTAAAAGATAAATAATATCTCACTAGTAGTTTTTTTGACATAAATAAAAGATAGTTGAAATGTTGTCTAGGGTTTAGATATCAAGCTACTGTAACTTCAGCAATAAATGTCTATTGTTGCCATGAATGTTTTTATGAAGTGTTATGAACTGTGTACTAAAAGAACGTTCAGATTCTAGGGTTTGTGATAAAAGGGTTTCTTGATGACACTGTGAAGGATTGCATTTTAATGATGAAATCCAATGTAATAGTTAGTGAAGAAATAATACATATTCACTTATAATAATTATGTGCATGGAAATAATTATTGCAACTGCTATATTCTCTTGTAACATAAATACTCGAAAGCATAGAATTAATACTATGGCAATACATTCTGTTACTATCTAAATGGATGGAATCGAAAAGGAAAACTATAGATCTGTAACGAAATAGAGTATGTTTTCTTCTATTGATAATAATTAGATGAACGATATACATCTGTTACAAAATACTGTATCTTTATCTTCCTGCATCTTTTCTTAGAAATGAAACAGTAGAATTAAAAGAATAACATAGCATTCTTCAGTCCATTCAATCTGGCATTCAGCCTATCTATTAATCTACCTTAATTTACTTCTCTATACTGGAGTATGATGCAAATAACAGCATGGGGAAAAATATAGAGAAGGATTTCATTCTATCATTTTATTCAATCATTCAATCTTTAGAAAAAATAAACATACTCCCTTTCAGAAAGTAAAACAAGAATTAATAGAAGAACAAGTAAAACCTGAACCAGTAGATAAGTGGACAAACACACAAGAATCCTGTTCCTCCCAACCTACTCCTAAAGACAGCCTAGATGTCTGCCTTAGGACCCCCGGGCCTCTTCACTGAACCACCAGGAAGAAGAAACTTTTAGAAGCTTAGGTCATCCACTTGCAGCAGCAATAGTTTGTTTAGTCTTAAAGACTTAGCAGTCAAAGAGACCTGCACCAGCACCTCTGGTTGTCCATCTCAGAAAAAATAATTTGCAGACTTACAATTGTACTCTCCACAGCCTCTGTATTCGAATCTCTCAGTCATCACCTGATGTACATGAGGAAATATTTTCTGCAAAAAAAATATTGTAAGAGCTGCCTGCTCAATTCGAATTGCCTTACATAGGATGCCTAGGAATTTTTAGTGGTTAACTGGTCATTAGTGAGCTGCCTGCTCACCTCCCTCCTTCTGGAGGGGGAATGCCACAAATTTAGGGGTAGTTGTCCCATAACCAACAGCTAGTGGTAGAGTGCAAATGCTGCCATCTGTCCCATGCCTTCTAGCAGCTTCCATTCCTCCTAGCGGGTCAGTGAACACTCTTGTAACAGTTTTCTTGAGTGTCTGTCTCCTATTTTAATTTATTAAAAAATAATAATGAGTCATTACAGTCATCTTTGACCAGATTCGGTCATAATTACAAAACTCTGTAATTATTATTTAACATAAAGTATTTTGCAAAATTTAAAAATAAATATCCTCAAAAATTGGGTAGGTGACAAAAACACCCATAAGAGATGAATCTTTTATGAGGCCGAACCCCACGCTCTCATATAGCTGCAAAGATTGTCCTAGAAATGGGACATTATCGTCGGGATGAGTAGCGATGTCCGGTGTACAGAAGTCCAATTGGTCAACAGTGACAATTCGGCCTTGGTGAGGGAATTGCACAATGCGGAAGACAGATGATGCGACCGCAGCCATGGCATAAAACCATTTACGAACAAGTAGAAGATTATAATCCAAAGGGGATGAAACTACTTCCACGTTAATGGTTGTAGTCTTACCCCCCAACTCTACTGCTAAGGCTTGTAATATCCCATGGGGTTGAAATCCATGACCGTCAAATGCTTTCAGGGTAGTGGGAGAGCGGTTTAACTCAGGAGAACCAATGGCTCTCCAATAGGATAATGACATGACCGAGGTAGAGGCACCTTCATCTAGTACAGTATGATGGATTGTCTTCCAAGCAACCTTCGTGGCAACTTGGAATTCCAACTGATGGGAAAGCCTCAGTTTAAAATACTCAAGTCGAAACATGATAGTATTCGAGGAATCTGGATCTACCGCGCCAATGGCAACGAGAAGAGTCTTGCGTTGATTGGGACAATTCTGCAAGACCTCTAGCGTCGACATGGCACAAGGGGCTTGTGTCGAGTCCTCTACGATGTTATAATTCTGAGCTTTCCGAGCATTAGGATTGAAAACTACTTTTCGAATCGTGCTCTTAGGCGGACACAACATTGAGTCTAATGAAGGCTTCTCAATGGTGAGAGAAGCTTGGGGTACGGTAATGTCGGGAATAGAGGTGGAAGCTTGTTCAGTATTACTTCCAATGGGTTCCTTCGGAGGGACTGAGTCATATGAACGCAATCATGTATTCAGGTTAACCGTCTCACTACGCAACATGAGAACATGCGCGGTGGATGATGCTTCTCCTTGAGAAGGATAGGGTTGAGCAATCATTTGTTGATTCTGGGTGGGGAAGGGATCATTGAGAACTACATGTGTGGAGTTTCCTTTAAGAAACTTTTGCACTTCGTCTCGGTGGGGACACTATTTGGATAAATGGTCACCACCACACAGTAAACAAGGATACTTTAGCTTATGTTTTTGTTTTGTGTCTTCAAGGGGGTTCTTGTGCTCCTGCTAGTTGGAATATTTCTTGGGTTTACCTTTGTTTTTCTACTTGCCACCAGATTTCTCAGGCAAAGTTGATTGAACAAAATTCACCTCCTTGGTCGGAGCAGGAATGGGTGACTTGGTGGTGTTGCTTCCAACGTGTGGTGGGGGTGGGGAAGAACCATGGTCGGGTTCGACGATCCACCGGTTCGGAGAGAAGGCTGGGAGTTAAGGGAACCGATAATGCCATCGGCCTGAAGTCCCTTAGGTGGTTTTGCAGGATCGTATGTAGGGAGGGGTGCATCAAGAACAATGTCATATAACGTGATAGATTGGGCATAGACAAGGTCTAAGTAGTGGGCACGAGCGATAGCCTGTTCCCCGATGACAGCTCCTCCCATAGCTACATCTCTAGCTACGGTGGGTAAAAGAGACTTCGTAAACCAGTTAGCTAGCAATTGGTCTGGAATAGGAGCCTTAATGAGACATCGTCTCCTCCGCCACTCATGGATATGGTCAAATATATGAGTCGCGGTGGTTTGGCGGAGAGAATTCAGTAGGTCTGTACCAATTTCATAGCGGATGGGTAACTCGAAATGAGTTAGGAATGACATAGCTAAAGAGCGAAAATCAGGGAACGAGTGTGGTGGTAATTCAATATACCACTTGGCAGCTGGGCCAGTGAAGGTCCTTTGAAACAACCTTAGATGGATCGAGTTGTCCATCAAGGAATTGGATGAACAGCATAGGTGGTATGTCATCACATGGTTTTTTGGGTCTTCACCGGGTTTTCCATCAAATTTGGGAATATCAGAGGGTAGCTTGACCAGAATGGGTGGCCAATTATAACCGTGTAGGATGGGATCGTTATCCAGGTGAGACAGGCTGGGTATTTAATACCCCCATTTTGACCCTTGGGATATTTTTGGATATACTGTAAATATTGTATGCATATTATGTATGATTCCTAGCGTGGAGCTCAAGGCCAAGGCCCTGCTAGTGAACGCTCAATCTTGAAGAGGCAAGTATGTGGTATTATGTTACCCATGTGCTACTGAGCCATGGAAATTTAAATATGCATTTTAATAGAAATGCCCACAACTAGCTATGCAATGCAACAAGAGATGGGGGCATGATGTTTACAAGGAATTGGGAGGGAAATATTCAAATCATTGAGCCAATCAAGTCAATCCAAGTGTCAATGAGAGAACCCATCAACCCTCAACTTCCCATGTTGACTTTTGTGCCCAATCATTCATTTCTCCCAAGAGTTGGTTGAGGTAGTTAATGCCTTGGGAATGGAGAGGTATGTTTGTCCAAATTCGGGTATGGGCAAGCCACCCTCCATATAAATTCGTGTTTGGCTTCTTGGGCAAGAAAGGAACCACGAAAATTCTCTCCAAGCCATTCTTCACCCATCAGTTTTTGCTCTCTCCTGAGTTGGGAGCTTCATGGGCGTTTTCCTCCATGGTTTTTCTGTGTTTTCCTTCATTTTTCTAGCCGGGAAGGGCGTTTTTGTTTTGGTTAACAGTGGGAAGAGAACAAATCGATTTGGGGTTTTTATAGAGGTCGTTTTGGCCTACTGAATGCTCATACATCTGTGGGAGAAATCGTTTTTCCTCCCTGGGGTTGATTCCCTCTTCCCACAATCTATTTTTGGGTGTGCCACGATTTGGGAAAACCCATGGACCCTAATTTGTAAATCCATTGTTGAAAATGTGTATCCATGCCCAGTTGTTGAGTTTGTTGTGTGTAAGAGAATGTTGGGGTTGAGGTGGGTATCCATTACTTGGCTGTGTATGAGTTTGAGTGTCGCCTTTTCCTTGTAGAAATCATGGCCAGCTCAGGGGTGGTCTCTGAGTGTTGAAAGAATACAGGCTGGGCAGATACCTATGGTTGGGTGGAACGTTGCAGCGACATAGCTAGTTGCTTGGGACAATTGCACAATGAAGATAGATATTTTTATGTCTATTTGTTTTACTTCTGCAATGAAGATAACTATTTTTATGTCTAAGGTCGGCCATTGCCTCCACTGCCAAAATAGGATGGGCCACCATCCCCATCGCCAGAATAGGGTGGTCCACCGCCTCCATCACCAAAATAGGGTGGGCCACCGCCTCCAAAATGAGGTGATCCTCCTCCATAAGGTGGGGGTCCACCGTTACCAGAAGGTGGTGGTCCTCCACTATGATAAGGTGGGGGTCCTCCACCTCCGTCGTCGGAGTAAGGTGGGCCTCCACTGCCGGAATGGGGTGGTCCTCCACCGCCGTAATGGGGTGGGCCTCCAGCTCCGCCAGAAGGTGGAGGTCTGCCCCCTCCGAAAGGAGGTGGACCAAATGGTGGTGGGGTTGGTGGGACATGAAGAAAATTTGGTCGGGGTCCGATTGGTGCAACGTTAAAATGTCCCCATGGAGTGTATGGGTTTCTAGGATAAGGTATCTCGTGGAGTACGTTTCTGGGATTGAATTGTCCCAACACAGGGTTAAAATGGCCTGGATACGCTTGACTCCATGGTGGTTGAGTTGAGTTGGATGGACCTCCACCATGATGTAATCCCATGGTGGATCCCACAACAGGTAAGAACTGCCAACGGAATGACCGATTGGGAGCCCTCCACTCGTACTATGGCTAGAGAATAGGGGTTACGCCCCAGTAACAATGGTTTGACCACTTATGGATGGTTGACTCATAATGGGTTGTGGACTATTTACTATTAGAGGAACATTACTCGTGATAAAATTAGGGGGTAAAGAGTATCCTCCCTGCGAGTTTTGGGGTGGGGGAGGAGTGAGTAATGTTCCAATAGTAGTAGCAGGGGTGTTGGACTGTTGTCCTTCAACATGTTGAGTCATTTGGGGTATGGAACCGGTCTCTTGATTAAGAGTTGTACTCATAGGAAACGAGGGTTGACCAGGTTTGTAAGTGGTCACGTTATGTGTGGGTGTTTCCGGTGAAACAAGAGATAATGAACGAATTGGGGTATATTGAAACATGGGTCTTTCTGAGGTGTCTCTTCTCCGTGAGAGACTCTGGCGCCGGAGGTCTTTGCCACGTTGGCATAACTGGTCCATGATTTCATAGACTGGAGCCAAACGCTAAGCATGGGGAGCCCAACGAAAAGGGGTGGTTTCTGCCTCTGGATGTAATGTCAAGTGGGCCCATTGTTTCCCAAGAGAGGTGTCCCAAAAGGATGCATTTGGACTAAATGTTGAGGATACAGGGCCATCCTGGGATGGATTTAGCCAATCTATAGCCCCAGGTTCTCCTTCCAATGAACGGTGGAAGGATGTGTCTCGTGAAGTAGATGGTTCCGCCTCCTCATCCCTTTGGGGGTTAGAGGTTGGTGAACTAGGAGCAAATAAATTCGCTCTGGACTCCATGGTGAATTTTTCTGCTTCAGGTGACACGACCATAACTTGTGGATCCATGATTACCCTCGAAATTACCTCCTGATTAAGGGGATATTCGGGTGGTAAGTTTAAAATTATGCAAGACCTTATCAAAGGTTGTTCAGCCAGAATGACCGAACCTGAATTTATCCTAAGTGTATTCTATACAAAAGAAAAGAAATACAGAAAAATATACACAAACTAAGGCCGCAAGCAAAATTATGTGATAGGTGTGGATTCAAACGTCTGGAACCTCACAGGATTGTCAAGGCTTCGCAACTTGCGATATACTCTAGGGTCCAACAGTTATACTTGGCCCAATTTTTCAGAGCACTAACTAGGGAGGATTAGGACCATACCCATGACCGTATAACCCGACTACCTGATAGTACGTGCGTAGCAGCTCCCCGAGTGTTGTTCTCAGTGTATTGCTCTGCCCAGACGGCCAAATGGTTAGCTCAATTGGTTTCAGGAATCCTAGGAGTGTTTCCCGATATACTCAAGGTACGTGGGAGCTCAAATCCGTAGTGGTGTTGTCTAATGCACAACCGTACAACAAGAGCCTTCTGATATACTACCGAGTACGTGAAGTGCCTTTAGATATACCCTAAGGTACGTCAAAGACCCTTCAATATACTGGTTGGTACATGGAAGAACTACAGTTCTCCCTGGATGCACTACAGGAAAATAACGACAATTGCCATGTTTTACGATGTTGGAACACGTCTCTAACTTAACACACAAGTTACTAGTAAATTTCAACCTAGTTCTACCAGTAAATTTTATCTAGACGGTTAGGTGAATGCATGAGGTGAGAACAGAAATGTAAACATAATGCACCCTAACTGCATGAAAATGCACTTTTTCTTTTGATGAAATCTATGTAAGGGAAGGAGAATTTTTTTTCAATGGTCTCATGAAACAATAAATTTCAACAAATCCCAAATCTACCAAAAATTATGAAAGCACTCTTTTCCATTATTTGAACAAAACATAAAAGTCAACAACACATCAAATCCAAAACAAAGTATCTTCTTTTTTGTCTTTTTCAATTAGAATAGAACTCAGTAATGAAAAAGGAGAATCTCTATTTAGAGCACACTAACTCTTCAATTTTCGCAATGGTAGCCTAAAAGCGCATGAAAACCAAAAAATGCATATGAGCTTCAAGCTTGGAATTGATTTGCAAAAATTTGATTTCACTTGTATTTTTCAAGAAGATGAGTGATTCATTATTCAAGAAAAATACAAATAACTAATTTATTTTTCAAACTTTCCAAATATTGATGGATGATGAATTCCAATGCACGAAACAATTTTTACAACAATTCTCAAATGCAATTGAAAATGGTAAAAGCGAAGCACTTTTGATTTTTCAATGTATGTATCAAGACAAAATCTGATAATAATGATGCTTTTCAAATGTAAATGGTAGAAAAGAAGAGACTACTTGCAATACTCTAATCACTCAGAAATTCTCTAAGAAAAATGACAAGCACTCCAATGACCTAAAGACACAAAAAATCACTCAAAAGAATAAAATGCAAGCAAATACTTACTGACTAAGCTCAAAAATGGTTTGGAAGCAAATCTAGCATGCTGGATAGATCCGGTGAGGTGTTCAGGGAATGCAAGATGGAGTGGATGACCGTGGGGGATTGAAATTGCCCGCCACTTCAATCAAACTCTCACTTGACCAAAAGGACCCAAAAACCAACACAAACAAACCAAACACAAATAATTTTGAAAAAAGACCTTTGATTGGAAGATACAGCACAGAGTAGTCTGTGGACCACACCAAAATCAAAATCTGGAGAGTGGATAGACCCAGGACCAATCCTGGAAGGTCGGTGCAGTCTTTGGTTAGGTGCAAAGCACCCGATGCAGACTGTATACAGGTGTATATCGTCGATGGCGGAAACTGTCAGAATGAAAAAAGCGTCGATGGCGTAGGACGCACAGAAGCAGATTGCGCTCGGGATGGATAGGCGCACTGGATTCACTACCCAGGTGCATCGGGAAAATAACCCAATGCAAAAAATGAAACAACTCCAAGTAATGAATAGGCAAATGGATTGATAATGATTCAAACAGACTCAAAGAAGGTCAGCAAGCTCTTCAAGAAGAAAATATGATGGTGAAAAGAGGCTCAGGAGGCAAAGCAATGGTTCATTAAGAAATTAGAGAAAAACACATTCAACTTGAAATCAAAACAATGTATTCCCCAGTATGGTCGCCAGATTTGTTATTGGACAATCTACTCGAGCGGACGTGAGCCAGATTTCCCTAGTCCAAGTGGATCTAGAACAAATAGCAACAGAACATAACACTACCTTCCTATATCAAATTAGAGAGCGATTCAAATAGATATCTTACATTCATATTCGTATATCTTTCTCCTCGTTATTGCTCCAAGCTCCGTTGTCGTCAAATCCGTAGCTGCAAGACTTGTCAAAGCACATAGAGACAAAACAAGCAGTAACAGTACATCTAAACACTAACTGATCCAAGTAAACGGTTAAGGAAGTAAACTATAAACATCATCAATACAAGGTCATTTATTGAAAGATATTATATTATTGTAAAAAGAGTGAGAAATACATAGTAGAGAGATGATTACAACCCAAGCCTTAACGCTGCAATCTTCCTCCAACAAGCCAATCCAATGCCTCCAAATTAAATGTATGCCTCCCAAGATATGGGTAGGGATCACCTAGGCTAATTCCACCAGCATGTAAGTGCTATAGAATTCCTCTCCTTGGAATGGAGAGGAGCTTTGTATTTATAGGACCAAGTGGATAGAGTAGGTTGAGGATCATGGGGAGAGGACTAAGGGATCTCCTTGAGGTTAGCGAACCGTAGGACAGCTCACCTAGGAGTTAGGGATAGGGATCCACCTCATCCAACTTCTAGAAAATGCTCAAAATCCACCTTTATCCAATTTAACCAACCCCGGCGCAAGCTGCATGAGGGAAACATGCGCCCAAGAGGGGAAGCACAGGCTGCACAAAGGAAACCTGAGCCAACGGCGTAGTCTATCAGAATACACCCTGCGCCTAACCTAGTTGGGCGCTTCTTGCTAGAATACAACCTACGCCGGCCCAACTAGAAACGGTGTACAAAGGGCATCAACTTGCTCTAAATGACTTCTTAATCAGGGAAACTTCAGGGATCAAGGCATTGAATTGACATGGGTCTCATGATGACGAGATTTATGTGTAACAAATTGAGTTGCTTGACCATGTGTTTATGGGTTGCAATGACCACGTCAATGATCAGGGAAAACATCCGCTTGTAGGTCCCAATTTCTGGTCATGTTTGGGATGGTGCCTCTGATTGGTTAAAGGCCCAATTGCCACAACGGTTTATAAGTTTTTATGTTTTATATATTTTTGTATTTTATATGAAATGTATTCTAAAACAAGAAATAAATGATAAATGGTTAAAACTATCCCAAGCGGAGTAGACTTAAACTAAAGGAATGCACAGAGTGGAGATTAGCACTCAATTGATGCTTAGAAAATAATTCCTAAATTTCAATAGCATATTAAAACACTAGTACCAGAAAATACATAAAAGTAAAAGAATTACCCTTATATTATTCACCCATATTGTCCATGCATTCAAATTATAATGAGGAATATGGAAAGTTATAGGTTTTAACACATTACTTAGAATAACAGAAATAATTCCTACTATATGCAGTTCAATATCAAAACATATTTAATATTCAACAATAATCGGCATAAATGTTCCTGTAACTTAAAAACAAATAAAATGGAAAATTGAATGATACTTCCATAATCATAGATAAATAAATAATCCTCAACGACATTATTATAGAGAATAACATTCACAACATCGCCAGCAAAATCCGAAGAAGAACCTGTATCATTCCATTATCAAAAATGTTTCTAGAAAATCTAATTGGACCCCCTACTCAATCCATCCATACAATAATGTAAACAATTCAAGAATGGTTTCCCACCATCACCACCCCACCCCACCCCACCCCACTTTTTGGCTTCAAAAAACATTTCCTTTATAGCCCAAAGCTAGGGGACAACTAAAATAATTGTTCAAAATTAATAATTGTCTTTTCTTGGTGTAATTTACAACAGTGAAACTTAAATAAATACAAAGATGAAATTGATTAAATAAAATTAGTTTGTTTTTTCTTGGAGCTTTTACCACTAGGTGTGCCAATATTTAATCCTCTCTGAGGGCCCATCTTGTAGCTTTTCAAATTGGACATCCACACCAAAAAACATTGGTTCAAATTATTTTTCAAGATCATTCCTGATAGCATCTACAAGGGATTGAGTCCAGGATGTCGATTTTGTGGGTTGATAGATATAATTGATAAAAAGTTCTTGATCAACATTTTTCAGTTGGGTTATCATTGTAAAATTAGTCACAGCAGATCTAATGAACAAGTAAATCAATCACAACAGATGAACATAGAAAATATGGTGCAAAACTGTGCAAAACATGCAGCAGTGCTCAATATCCCAATAAGGGTGAATGAATTACAATAGAATCTGTCACTGTCAATGAGCAATTCGAATTGACTAAAGTAGGCCATTCGAATCTCTGAATGGAGTAGCTTGACTCCAACTAGGAGTCCTCATCATCAATCGGTGGTGGTCATCAATGCACAAGAACCAGTCATCCAGGGGTCAATCTGAGTCTAACTGAGTGTAATAAGTGTAACTGAAGTGTGTAGCACTGATTAAGGAGAGGGAGGCTCAGTGGGGGCGCATGGGAGGCTAACTGAAGTCAGAACAAGTCATCTAGTCAATCTGGAGGTCCAACGGAAGTGAAACAGTCAGTCGGGAGTGAAACTAGCCTCAAATCAGGGAGAATCGGAGCTAACTGAGTGTAACTGAAGTGGAACTGCAGTGGTAGGTGAACAAGTGCGCCCTTCTCTGGCAGTAGGTGAGAAGTGGGCGCCTTTCATCCTAGGAGGGCTAAAACTCTAGTAAGTGGCTCCCGGGTGCTAGAATGAGGTGGTTAAGGTGCTGGAGGCATCAAACTGGTGACTGGGATGCATGCAAGTGCATGCAGGTGCATGCAAACCCTAGATTCTGCATGCAAACCCTAATTGCATGCAAGATCCTGAAAAAGATGATGTGGATATCCGAACACCCCCCCTCAAGCTAGACTATGATGTGCCAATAAAAATAATGTGGGGCCCTGGTAACTAAGACCAAAGGTCACCCCAATACAATAATAATCCAAACTAATAACAGTCAATAAACCGAGGAAATGGGGGAAAACCTCATGGGAAAAATACCCCCCTCAAAATAGACTGTAGTACACCAAAAGATTTAACTGCTCCAAAATCAAGTAGATATGTCTGGAGGTATCTTACTCTTGGGAGTAAATGGATCATGCTCCAAAAACAAGTGCTTGAATTCTCCATCAGTGGATGCAAGCGAATGTGGAGACTTTATGAACTTGCTCTTCATACTGAAAATGGTGAGAACAAATCTGAAAATATGAGGATGATCCTGGAACCTGTGATTCGAACCAAGTGAGGTAGGAATAGCTCCAATCGGATCAAATAGATCTTGAAACTTGAACTTCTTATCAATAGAAGTTAAATCAGCTCCAAAAATAGATGAATGGTTTCTTGAGATCTCCTTTGAACCAACAAGGGTGAGATCAAAACCAAAATCAGCAAAAAGTGCATGAGATTTGAACTCAAGCGAATGGTAGTGCTCTTCATCTTCATTAAAAATCTGAGAAACTTTGCAAATGATAGAACATAAGTCTATAGAAAGCATGCAATCAAGGAGGGCGAATGCTTCACCTCCAAAATCAGATTTTACCTCCAAAACTTCAAGTAGATCATTATTCTGCATGCCAACAAACTCATGTGAAGGAGAGGATTCAAGAACCTCTTCGAAATCTAGAGTATGAGCTTGTTTATCTTGCTCAAAATTCGAAATAGAAGACTTTGAGAGAATGAGTGTTGAATCTACAGTTTCTTCTTCATCTTGAACAATTGTTGAGGCCAACACATGATCGGAAAGAACACATAAGGAGATCTCACTGGGCTTGTTCTCCAAAAGGCTAGCATGATCCTCTTCTTCCTGCTTTCCAAATTCTCTGTCAAGTTGGACCCATAGATCACTTGGATTTTCAGCAGTCTTACTGAGGTAGCGCATACAAGGAGACATAGAAAGACATATTGCTCCAAAAGCTCTGTCACAATCATTGAGCCAATCATTCTCCTCTTCATCGGAATCAAAATCTCTTGTATTACCAATGCACATATCAAAAAGACATTGTCTCTTCAAGAATGCAATCATCTTTGGTTTCCATTCATCATAGTTGAATGGAGTAAGAATATTTTGTGAAGAAGAAGTCTCCATCTTTGCATTAGCAAATGCACATGGAGAAGTAAGAAACCTGCAAATCACACACAAACAAACACTATGTTTTCAGCCTTGCATGCACATGAGCGAATGCACATGAGATTTTGCATGCCGCTGCTGAAATATAGTGGTGAGAAAAGATTGCTCTCTCTTCATGTAGAACACCTGTAGAAAAGAAATCTTGTCCCTGTGATGGATCTGATACCATGTAAAATTAGTCACAGCAGATCTAATGAACAAGTAAATCAATCACAACAGATGAACATAGAAAATATGGTGCAAAACTGTGCAAAACATGCAGCAGTGCTCAATATCCCAATAAGGGTGAATGAATTACAATAGAATCTGTCACTGTCAATGAGAAATTCGAATTGACTAAGTAGGCCATTCGAATCTCTGAATGGAGTAGCTTGACTCCAACTAGGAGTCCTCATCATCAATCGGTGGTGGTCATCAATGCACAAGAACCAGTCATCCAGGGGTCAATATGAGTCTAACTGAGTGTAATAAGTGTAACTGAAGTGTGTAGCACTGATTAAGGAGAGGGAGGCTCAGTGGGGGCGCATGGGAGGCTAACTGAAGTCAGAACAAGTCATCTAGTCAATCTGGAGGTCCAACGGAAGTGAAACAGTCAGTCGGGAGTGAAACTAGCCTCAAATCAGGGAGAATCGGAGCTAACTGAGTGTAACTGAAGTGGAACTGCAGTGGTAGGTGAACAAGTGTGCCCTTCTCTGGCAGTAGGTGAGAAGTGTGCGCCTTTCAGCCTAGGAGGGCTAAAACTCTGTAGTAAGTGGCTCCCGGGTGCTAGAATGAGGTGGCTAAGGTGCTGGAGGCATCAAACTGGTGACTGGGATGCATGCAAGTGCATGCAGGTGCATGCAAACCCTAATTGCATGCAAGATCCTGAAAAAGATGATGTGGATATCCGAACAATCATTTGCTCACTATGTTCTCTTTCCTTCTCAATATTAGTACCCCTCATTTTGATTGGCTCTACAGTGTTCAACTCATCTAAAGTAGGAATATTGAGTCTATTCATCGTGTCTTCGACTGAATTCCATATTGTAAAACAAATTTGTTTAACATTGTTTATAATATCAATTGCTTCAACCTCGATGCTATCTCGAGCGTTCTTCCAGGCCTTTAATTTGGCCACTTCTCTTTTCTCTATCCTCGATATGTTTTTGGGAGATTCTTTATATAATTGTTGACACCCTAATATTTCCTCAACATGATTTTGAAACATCTTAGATTCATCTCCAAATAACTCGACCTCATCAATTAACCCGATTGTATTCTCATAATATTGTTGTAACATGTCCAGATAAGTAAAGATATTTCTTTGTGCCTCTTTTAGCTTTTGATTGACCTTGATGACTTATTCTTTCATCATACTAAGAGGTACATAATTTTCCTTCTAATATATTTGGAGCTCAAAATCCATATACTCTTTGGCCATCTTCATTTCATTCATAGTCGTTTTGTGTTATGCTTTCAATAGAGAAATATAATTATCATGTTATCTTTTCAATTGCTCCTACTCCATGAAATACTATTGTTCCATGTCATCAAGTTGTTTCTTTAGTTGTTCTTCTTGCTCCTTGTCATGTTATGCTTGCTCTTTATATTGCTGCATTTGAATGATGACATCCTTTGTGGAGGAAACATTCACGTTTTCCAAGACTTCAATTAAGGAGTTAACATCGGATGCTCCCCTGGTTCTTTCCCTTCCATATCAAAAATTGTAACATCATTAGACATACCTTGAGTTTTCTACCCCTTGCATGGTCTTTTGGTGATATTTTTTCTTTGTCTATTTAGAAAATGGTCTCCTAATTAAACAATTGTATTTTTTATCTCCATTGATTGCATAGAATCCTCTGATCTTATTAAAATAGGTGTTACAATTTTTATCTAAGACATAAGCAATGTCAATTGCTTAGATCTCCTCTAGTTTTCTCAATTTTTATTCTTCTTATTTCTTCTTCATTGCATCAGTGCTTGGGATACCTGCAATTCTTGCTATTGTTCTTGGAGAAGTTGTACTCTTAATGATTCAGCATCATATTCTCCTCTTCTCCTCTTCTTTTGCATTGCAGGCTTCTTTTGTCCGTCTTCTTTGTTATTCTTCAACTGCTATAGCTTCCTTTTCCTTTTATAATTTCTCTTGGAGAAATTGTTGTCGAACAATTTCTTCTTGGGATTCAACTTTTTTCTTTTTTTCTTTTTCTACAACCTCTTGGGATTCCTCTGTTCGATGCGACGCTTTTGCATCAGCTTCTTTTTAAACCATTTCTTATTTTTTCAAGGATTCTTGTCTAGCTTTGTCTTTTGCTTATATTTTCAATTTCTCCTCCTATGACAATTTGTGTGCCTGTTGGCGGTGTAGTCTCTCTTCTGCTTCAAAGAATTTCCTAACTGCCTCATCTCTTCTTATTTTATCTTCTTCTTTTTTCTTCCATTCTCATTATGCCTCAACCTCAAGTTCCATTAGGTGATCCATGTCAGGAATCTTTCAAAAACCTCGTCAAAGTTGATGTCTCCTTGAAAAGGATTTCTTGAGGGTCCTCTCCATGCATGTAAGTTGGGTTTAGCATAAGTGACTTGAAATGCCTTCAATAACTTTCTTGGAGTCATTTTCTTTGAGCTACACACCCAAGTTTAAGTCATATAGAGCATTGGCTTCTTTATGATCATGTTGGGCATTGGATAATGCAAATGGGACAACAATAATGGAGAAACCTAGCCAATCCTTCTTACTCATGCAAGATATCTAAGCTCCAATGCCCTTTATGACAGTCATATAGACAATTTCTCTAACTAAAATCTTATCGGGGACATAGACTAGTAACAAGTGTGGTTTAAAAAAGGCCAAAGACAATAAAAATAAAATCAAGAGTTGTTAAAAGGAATTGTATAAGCCTTCATACACAACCAATTGATCCTGGTAACATCAAATAAGATGATGGCATCCATGTAGGTATGGATTTATTTATGTTGATCCCATAAATATTGGAAAATGGATTGGGTAAAAATCTCTTTAGCCATATTGTAATATCCTAAATTGATATGCTTGTATTGTTGAATGCATCTATTTGAATGATACCTACATGGTATGGTATAATATGATGTGTGCGAGAAGAAATCATGATACCTATATGATTATTTAGAATCTAGAATGCACTCCTATTAAATAAAATATAATATCATTTTGTGTTGGTTATGAGTAAATAACCAAGGAAAGTTGGGACTTATGACCTTGATGTGTGAATGAATGCCGTGTCAAATTTCCATGGGTATTTCATTGTGTAAGTGACTGCCATAGTATAAGTGGATGCCATAGTGTAAGTGAATTCTATAGTGTTGTCGGATATGGAAAGGCATTAGCATTCTACATAAGTGTCCAATTCTCTCCCTACTTGTGTCGGTGTCTTGGACTGAAACCTTATTGCTAACATATAAGGCACCATCAAAAGGAAATTAATTTATGACAAGATACTAAAAAGAGAAAGGAAATGTCTTCTAATACACCTAAGGGACTATTTAGTAGAGAAATTGTACATTTCTAGTGTTATGTTGGGTTGAATAAGGTGCCCAAATGGTCATGCAAGTATTGGGGAGTTGTCTAGATGATGTGTTGAGGTATTGGCTAGACTTTTCAAATCATCATGGTGGAATACATGACATGAGAATATGGTATTTCTGAATGTTGTGTCCCTTAATAGAATAATTGGAAATTAGAGCATAAATAAAAAAAATAAAAAGCAATATTTCAATATGAAAAACAAAATTACCACAGCAATTGATAAGTGCAGATAACAAAATATCACAATAGAAATATCTTTATTGATGAAAGCAATGTTCACTTTCCTATTTTAGGGGTCAACGTCCAAATGAATACAAGCTCCAATTACAAAATAATTCCCGAGATATCTTGTTTCATTGCTTCTACTCCTATATATATTTTCTAGTGAAAGAACTTTCTAGTAGGCAGAAGCTTCTAGTATGCCTTCTTAGTGAAAGAATTTTCTAATAGGGACATGCACCAATTTCCTTCATTTTTAGGACCATAACAAGTGGGGAATAATAGGGACTGATACTAGGGTGGATGACACCAGTAGCTAGCAACTCCTGAATGATCTTTTCAATTTCAATTTTTTGGGCAAATGGATGGTGAAACGGGCATAAATTGGTAGGATGCTACTAAGAATGGGTGGAATGGAATGATCATGCTCACCACGGGAAGGGGTTAATCCTTTGGGAGTGTCAAATATGGATTGGTTCCTATATAATACTAACTACATGTCAAAAGGAATAGGTTGAGAAGGAATCTCAAAATCTTGAATGGTGTGGAATCGTGCCACAATGCCCAACTGACCATTTTTAAGCAGATTTTCCATATGGTGTGAACCGATAATCTATGGAGATCCCATGTAATTATTTTTAGATTGTATTTATGCCTTTATTTTTGGTAACTCATGTAGAAGGCACTAAAATCTGTGGTGATCAGACCTAATGTTTGTAACCATTCAACACCCAAGAAAATATCACAACCACCCATGTCAATAGAAAACATGTGGATTTTGAAGGAATAATCACACATTTGAAGCTATACATTTTCACAATGACCCCCACATTTCATATCTCCTCCATTTGGAATTTGTTTACAACATGGATGTAGCAATGTGTTTCATGGGTGACCCGATGATGAATAAATTTAAGCGAGCTACCATTGTCAATTAAGATGGTGACCTTGCAATGTTTGAGGTATCCAATTGATTTGAGGTAATTAAGATGATGACCTTGAGATGTTTGAGGTAGATTATTAATTTAAGGGTTTGGGGGAAAGAAAGACCACTAAAGGCATGCAAAGAGATCTAGGTTTCCTCCTTAATAATATTAAGCTCAGGAATGTCTTCCACATTGTATGAGGTACATCGTTGGTGCTAGCATCAATGTACCTATAATAAATGTCCTCTAAAATGACCATAAAGAGTTTTTTATCCTTACATTTATGGCCATGGGAATATTTATCATAACAGTTATACCAAAGTCCTTTGTTTTGTTGTTTTGTCATTTCATCGCTGGTTAACTTTTAGATCTTGAAAGGTGAGGAGGATAAGGAGGGATTAGTGTAAGGGAAAGTAGGTGGAGTATGGGAATGGGGAATAAATGGGACCCTTTTAATTTGAGTGTTCATCGCCTTTTCGATTCTCTAGCTCTTTGAGTGGAATCCAACCAAGTAGTAGGACAATCCATTAAGACATGTGCACGGATATTTTCTTTCAAACCATTGATGAAACATTCCTTGTAAAAAGTATCAAATATGTCATTGGTGCACATGGATTGCTACTTAAAATATGAGATGAAATATTTGACTGGCTATATTTTTTGAGCTTGGTCAGTTGCCCCAAATAATGAGTGTCTATTTCAAAACATTCTTAGAGATTGGAAACAAATTATGTCTAAGCAATATAATCCTTGTAAGATTCCTTGGGGCATTTCCACCATTTTCATCATTCAATATTTAAATATATGACACCCACTCTAAGTTTCATCATATCATTTGTGATTCCATGCAAAGAAAAGTAATGTTCCACTCGAGTGACCCATCCTATGGGGATTGACCCATTTAATTTGATGAGGTTGAATTTAGGAAGTTTATGCCACATATGAGTCATTAGATCATGGCCAAGTGGATTGGAGTGAGGCCCATGGCCATTGGATAAATCAGCTCCTTCCTTGTGGTAAGTTTCATTTTTTTGTCTCTAGGTATCCTAAATATGATGAAGGAAAGAGTGTCATTAATTGCGTTAGCTAGTCAAAAATAAACTCCAATTTGGTAAGCTTTCCACAACTTCCATCACTATTTTGTTGAGTAGAAGAGTGGTTGTGGTTTAACTTGTGTTTCAAATCATTATATAGTGTTTCTAGGTGGGAAACGTGTGGCGAGATATCACCTCCTCAAGCGTTAGCCATCAGAGGAAATAGATCTACAAAAAGGGGTATGAAAGGGTGGTACCAAGATTATGCAAGGATTGTGGTGAAATAAGGGTGTAGGTGGAACCGAAACTCTCTCTCTCTCTCTCTCTCTCTCTCTCTCTCTCTCTCTCTCTCTCTCTCTCTACTAGGATTCCAAGGTCCTAAGCGTAAGGGAGAGCTAGGTGTTATATCTCTCTAATATACGTGCAAGGCTCAATAGTAGTACTCAACCCAATCTCTCATGGAACTACTCAGTCGTATTACCTGACTACATATGTACTAGAGAGTAATATTCCTGATTTTTGTGCTTGGTGCCACTATAACAACAAGGAGGTTGACTATATTATCCAAATTTGGTTTCAGGATTCTTAGGGGACTTCCAATATACCTGAGGGTATTTGGAAGTGAAATTCCATATACGTGTTTTTCAGTGTAGTACTACTCAAAGGGGTACCAACAGAAGTTACAACGGTGTCCAACAAACGTGACTAAGTACCAATTGTATTATTTGTTTGTATTCTTTTCCAATCGCATGTTTACCCATTGAATGATAGATCACTATGTTATTTATAGATTCCTGAACACATCTCTAACCTAAAAAAAAATCTAAATTTTGCATCATAGGAAAGTGTTATAATACCATATGTTATGTACCTTAATAGCATAATTGGAAATTCATAGCATAATTAACAAAATAAAGCAAGGTTTCAATATGAATAAATAGAATTGCCACAATAACGATTGTAGATAAAAAAATATCACAATAGCAATATATTTATTAATGAAAGAAATGGTCGCTTGCCTCTTCAAGGTGGAAACCTCCAAATAAAGCCAAGCTACAATTACAAGATACTTCACATGACATCGTGTTTCATTGCTTCCACTCCTATATATAGTTTATAGTGAAGGGACTTTCTAATAGGTAGAACCTTTTGGTAAGCATTCTTAATGAAGGAACTTTCTAGTAGGTGGAACCTTTTAATAAGTCTCCTTACAAATATTGCTTTCACACTATAAATACTTTCTAATTGATGGAACGTTATAGTAAGTCTTTTTACAAATATTGCTTTTAACACTATATCTAATTTATTGGCCTTGTTTACTATAGATAGACTCAATACATAACAACCTATTTATTAAGGGGGTTAGGGTAGGACCCTTACAATGAATCAATGCAAGGGTTCATTGGGTGGATGTGCATAAATGGATTTGGGGGTTATGCACACATGTGGGCACATATGTTGGAACACATTGTGCAAATTCACGCTTGCGTTATATTTCATTACAATTAATATGTTAATAGCTTAAATGATGGAATTATTGGTAATTCATAATTCTCATATAATTTCATGTGTTTTTGTAGATGTTGTGAAAGTATTGTATGATAAAAGTAATCATGTCTTGATGGATTACACGAACTCTCTTGTTGAGAAAACAGATTTGCATAAAAAATGTCTTGGATAGGGTAGTGAAAGTAAGCCATAATTAAGGCAAAGATGAGTTCCTACGTAATTGAAAGCTAAGTATTATGTGTAACTTCTTATATTATCTAGAATTTAATTGTTTTCATAATTATTTCCAAGATTGATAATAATAAAAAATAGAAATATGACTTGTGATATGTATAATTATTTTTATAATACAAGTGAATGGTGAATATAACTAGTAAGGGAAATGGATGGATTGTGAATTGAAAATTCGAAGAGGAAGGCCACTTCATTGATAGTAGAACCTTATGATTTCCATAGGTTATTGGTTGATTAGAAATTTCCAATGGGATCCCTAGAAATTAGACTATGAGTTGATGCTCGTTTTGCGTGTAAAAGTCTTGGAAAGATGCATTGCTTGAGGGATTATTTAGCATATAAGGGGATGCCCTGAGCTTTGAAGGGTTACTGCAGTAAGGAAGAGGTAACTTGAATGAATCTGTTGTGAGAGATCCATGTGGCAAGTCTATTGGAATCAAGGAGGATGTGTCAAAAAGAGCAGGGAAATGAAATCTTGCTCGTGGTAACCATGTGAAACAAAGAAATATTCATAAAAATAAGTATATGACGAAAATTTCATACTTATCAGGTGATATGAATATACATGCATACATTGTGATATTGAAAATTCCTACAGACCTAATAATTGTTGCATGAGAATGGTTATAACATGCATATTTATTCTTAATGATTGATATAGGTACATGCTAATATCCCAAGCTTGGGGAGGCAACTAGGGAAATGAATATTCAAGGTTGATTCAATGTATATGGGATCGTCAATAGATATTCAAGATTTCAAGGAAAAATAATGGTGTGACAGATGAGATGATGAGATGAATAAGCAACTTGGGAGCTAGAAGATGCCATGTGGAGGCATATTGTACATGTTTAGAGACATGTGGAGGCATATTGTACATGTTTAGAGACATGTGGAGGTATATTGTACATGTTTAGAGACATGTGGAATAATATTGTATATATGTTGTTGATATGCATTAAGGACTATGCATAAATTAAAGGAGAGGGGAATGCAATCCCCTATTTTTGGACCGCGAATTGTAAATGTGCATGTAATGATTAAATGGCTATAAGTTGGACATAAATGGTCTAGGATGATCAATTATATTGTAATTGTGTGCATTTATATTTAATACAAAAACCATGACATTACAAATGAAGAAGGGCGAAGAAGAGATAGGGAACTATGATTCCACAAGGGGGGGAAGTGAATTTGAGATAAGGGGAGAGGACCTTCTAGTTTTTTTTAAGTATCACATTATATTATCATAGAAAATTTACAAAGCAATATATGATCCACCATTTCAGAGCCTCGGAATACAGCATGAACATCATCTATGAACACAAAACCTTCCTACTTTCAAGTTATAAGGCACCAAAACACCCCTCCCCCAAGAGGAAAAACAGGGTTCACCATTTTTCTTCCAATCACAAAACAAGAAATTAACTTCACTTGCTAACATTCACCTAATCAAATGTATTACTAACACTCGGTACCAAAATTTTAGATAATGGGATAACTACTAAGCTTTCAAAATAGAATGACAAGACTGACACAGACAGCATAAACATGCATACTTTCTTAAGGAACCTAGGGAATACAAGACTGGGCAGCCAAATTTGCTTGCACAAGCATTGACGTGCCTGCCATTCCATAACGATGTATCGACGCCAACAAACCCCCCTCGTCTCTAACCAGAGGAGCTAGAATAATTCCCAACCTACTAGCGATCAAGTAAATATTGTGATGCATTAGTTGGGAATCCTCGTAATACTCCATCTAGTACTTGGCAGGTGCGACCTCCCCCTTAGATTTCTCCTTCCACTCCATCAAGACTTGTGCCAACAGACCCTTCACTACCTAGTAATTATCCATTGACTTGTCATAAAGCACCATACGAGCACATGTGGAACAAGGATCCTAGATCCAATCTCTTAATGTTTCCTTCTCCTCTCCTAGTAGATAAAAATAAAGTTCCTCCCACAAATCATTCTACATCCCTACAATATCCAGCTAAATATTCTGAGGTACACACTCTTTGAAATTAACCGCCATGTGAGAAGATTTCTATTGATCTCGGTTGGCTCACTGTGGATCCTAAGTCTGATTCCCCTTACTCTCTTGGTGAGAACCACTCCCCTTGGTCACCCAAATACAGGCTATTTGCCAACAGACCGCAATTGTTACTCACATAATAACTAGAAGAGAACCACACTATCACCAAATTCAGACCACATCTCACTAAAACTTTGTCAATATTTGAATTCTCATCTCCATGTATTATAATTAAAACCCCATCAATTTTCTCGAGGAATAGCACGAGGATTGTTCCCTTAGGAAATCTCTAATCATGCCAATACATCCTCACCCATTTTGTAAAATTTAAATTCCATCTATTCTTGTACCCTCTGATAATCATACACCCTGAAGGCGTACTCTCCTGGTACTTCCCTCATCTCATTATTACAGCGATTCTCCTTAGCGTGTGTCTCCTCCTTAATTCAAAATCACACCACATAATCCACATGCATCCCTTACTACTACACGCATCTTGTATCTCCCGTGTCAACACCCGCATCTGGGGGACGAAAGGACCTTAGAGTTACATAAGTTATATCCATAGCCTTAATTTTAAATCTTAATTAGTGAAATTATCTTAAGTTCCTAAAACCATGATTAAGAGACGTTGATTTAGTTGACCTTGTTATATTAACCTAATCTTGGGACTAAAGGTGAATAGTGGACCATGATTAAGAGACATTGACTTAGTTGACCTTGTTATATTAACCTAAGCTTGGGACTAAAGGTGAATAGTGGACTCCTCATGAGGATCCACATGGTAAGTTGATAATATGCAAATAAAATATTGGGAATTGAGTATAGAGGGGAAATTCTTGCAATCACTCTGGGATTCATTCTTTCATTATCATGACTAATATAGTTTTGTGATAGAAGAGAGTAGAACAATTATGCTATTAACTATATCATTTTCATTTGGAGTTGTTATTATATTATTGTGTGGATTGATGGAGGAAACCTATCCTACAGCTGAGAATCCCTTGATTCCAAGCAATTAAATTCTTTAGCTAGCCTATGTTAGGGAACTAAAAGGGAATTGAGATCTCCTAAAGGAATTCTTGCAAAGAAGGGGATCCCATTCCTAGTGTTGTGAAGGTTGAAGGGGGAGAGTGCTAGTTGATTGGGATAGTTGTAGATGGGGTTTTGGCACAAGAGTTTATTAGTTGTGGGATGCGAAAGAAATTGTATAAACTTCACCCTTGTGGATTGATGGATTTAGCTCAAGGGTGGCCTGTCATAGAGAGATTAAGTGTGACAAACTGGCCAAGGCTGTGAGGAGTGTCCTGCATTTGTAGCTAGTTGGAGGACTATTTCCTTGAAGGCATTTGAATGTGTATTTGAATGTCTTTCTTATGGTTATGTTAATTGCATTTCATTTGTTTTATGTATTGTTATGCATTTGATTCTTTTAAATATTGTTCATTTTTCTATATGCAAATAAGTATAATAGATATGGATGTATTCATGGTATAATTTATGTTTGACATTTAGTTAAATCATTAATATTGTTGTAGCTTGTTTCCGCTAATAATATCTACAAGAAGCTACTAAAAATTATTTTAGTATCAAAAAAGAAGATCTCAAAGGTGTTAAGTCACTAATTAGAAGTTGTTAATACTGAGTAGAAAGTGAATCATTGGATCACTTTATGTATAGAAAATAATTGTGACCAATGGATTAGTGAGTTACAAAATCACACTAAAGAAACACACTCTACGTAAAGGTGCATTAGAAAAAGTTGATATTAACTAACTCCTAAGTGAAAAAAAAAAAGATTGCAAGAACATCCCTCGCTATCGATTATCAACAAATGAGATTCTATGCTCTTTAAATAGAGATTATAGACCAATTGGTTGTTAATCCATTGATCAAGTGTCATCAATATTGAGAATATGAATCGCCAAATCACTTGATGTCTAGAACATAATTGTAACCAACAAATTAATTAGTTACAAAATCACACTAAAGAAATGCACTTCCCCTATAGACACACTAGAGCAAGTTGATCTTAACTAATTCTTAAGTAGGCTAAATATCCTAACAATGTTCATTTGAAATTTATAGTGCTTGCCAGAGTCAAGATTGTTCATTTTTTGAGACAAGATCCAAGGGGAAAAGCTAAGATATATGTGGAAGGACTAGATTGGAAAGGTGATTAGGGTTAGGAATGATGAGTGTCTCAAAGATAGTTGGAGGTGGCCTAGTTCAAATGGCAAGCGAAGATTTGAAGGAATCATAGGTTAATAACTTTAGAAGGAAGAAGATATTTGTTTGGGTAGAGGATAGGATTAAACTCGTGTTGGGTGAAGATGTGGTGATGGAGGATGTAATGTTACTATGTGGAAATGCTTTAGCTAGTTGCTTCTTTGGCATGGAGGTTTCAAAAAAATCCTTGCTCTAATGGATTAACAAGGTATGGAATAAGTTGTTGGGTTATATGTCATGTTTCAACATTCTTACAAAGTGGTTGTTAGATTTCGAACTTTGAAATGAAGAGGATTCCAAGAGATTATTGGAAGGGAAGTGGTGTTAGGGCTTCGTGATGTTGATATTGAGAAGATGTTCCCCGTGTTTTCATCCCAATCAGGCAAAAAATATTACTCAGTGAATTAGTTAAAATTACTCGGGCTACCCCTTGACTTTTGGAACAAATCGATTCTTGAGACAATAAGCAATACGATAAGGGTGCTTAATGATTTAGAAGAAAATACTTAACAAATTTCAATGGGCCCATTGCAAAATTGTTGGTGGAGATAGACTTAAGGGAAGGGCACCCTGAAGTTGTTGAAATTGTCCTAGAAACTCAAAAATATACCCAAATTTCTGAGAATTGGAAAATTCCATTCTAGTGCTTAGAATATCACAAACTCGACCATTTGATCAGGAAATATCCTCACCCTAAAAGTAAATGGGAATGGAGGAAGGTTCCAAAAACAAAGGGAGACATGAAAACTAAGGCAAACTCTTAGAGCAATGAAGCATTGGATAGGACCACAAGTATGGAGGAGGTGGAAAAGGTTATGGGGAAACTAGAAAGTATGTCTCTAATGGGTAAATATCAAGTCCCAATTTCATCATAAGAAAGTGAGTGAAACATAATCATATATAAATGGAAGTTATTCAACGATGAGCTAAATTAATCAATCAACTAGGAGCATGTCAAAGCAATGGAACACAAACAAAAGGTATCATTTTAAATGCTAATCCCTCATCTCCTTACTATGAGAATAGTAAAATAAGAAAATTGTATTCAATGAACCCCAAAAGGACAAGGAAAATTTACCCATCCCCTCATCTTGTAAAATTCTAAGTTAATCCCAAATTTGACAAAGCAAAACCTAACCAAAGGGACATTAGATAGTAAGACAAAGTTATTGGAGAGCAGAACCTTAGTGAAAGTCCACCCAGTGCAATTCAAAACTTCGTCGGGGTGAAAGGGAAGATAAAAACCCTAAATATTTTTGAAGGCCTAGAAAAGGAGAGAAATTATTCAAAGGGTTAATAGTAGGGAGAATAGCATTGAATCATATGCAATGCAATGTAGTAAGTAGAAAATCATGTCATTAACAAAAACAAAAAATACTTAAAGGAAAACAGTGGATCAATAAGGAGGCCCTTAGAGAAACAAATTCCTTGGGAAAAGTTAGATCATGATCATTCTTTCTCTAAATGTGAGGGATGTGGGGGACTCTCACAAAAAAACTAGCTCTCAAACAATTGATTACTTAGTTAAACCTAGAGGTTATCTTGATACAAAAGACAGTGTGTGTGGAATAAGGTAGAAGGAATTTTCTCTATGCTCTTGAAAGAATAGAGTTTTTTATTAATAGGGAATCAAGGGGGTTACTAGTAGGTTGGAACACTATACTAATCTCATAAATTTTCTTTTAATGCAATATTTTTCACTGAGCTTTGGTCAATTGAATTAGGGAAATCCTTTTCAATACTCAACCTATATGGGCCCTATGAGGAGAAAGGTTTTTTGGAACACCCTAGGTTCACGATAAATTCTTAAAGAAGAGAATGTAATTATATGAGGAGATAATATTACAATCATAAAAGGTGAACTTTGGGACCCCAATGCAAGGGAAAACCCCCTAGAAGACTATTTCTTTCATATGATTGAAGAATCAAAATTGTGATGTTGTGTCAATAAAACTAGTCCCAATCAAGAGAAACTTTAAAGTGGGCACAAAGGGTCTATCCATTACGGTTGAGAAAAATCATCGGTCCCATTCAAATTTAATCTTAAATTGATGAAAAATTAGGACTTTATAAATTCGGACATCCAGAATTGGAATATGTACAATCAAACAAATGGGAATTATGTTATTTTCAATTTGCAAAAAAACTAAAGAAAGTCAAGAATCTCATAAGATATGAGCAATCGTAAACTTTCAAAAAATACCTAAAGAAGGTTGAAGATCAAATTGGAAAAAATTTCAACTTAAACAATGGTAGATTTTTTCAAGAAAGGAAATTTAAAGAGGTTTCTAAAAGCATTGGAGAAAAGAATACAGTTGTTGGAGTGAAAGGAAGAAAAATGGAGAGCAAAAAGTAAAACAATATGGTTAGTAGGAGGGAAGATAATACTTGGTTTTTCAAAACCATTCAAAGCATAGGAAGAATGTAAATACTATATGGGAGATGGTAAAGGAAAATGGGACCAAGGTCAACAGATTTCAAGAAATTGTGGAGTTGAGGTAGCTCATTTTCAAAAACTCCATCAATAGCCACCAAGTTAAATATTGAGGAAATAATCAAAATGACCCCTACTTCCCAAGATTCTTCAACCAAGATCACAATGAGAAAATCATCATGAAGTGACTAGAGAGGAACTCAATGACGCTTTAGAATATTTTCAAAGATCAAAAATCCATCATCCAAATAGATGGATGGTGGAAATATCCCTCAATTTATATGAATTGATGGAAGAATATATTCTAAGTGTAGTGAACAGGAAATGCTAGGGTCAATGAACTCTACCTAGGTAGCACTAATTCCAAAAAATAAACAAGCATGAGGACTGGGGATCATAGGGAAATATCCCTACACAATACTATACACAAAATAATAGCCAAGGTCATAGCTTCAATGTTAAAGAAGGGTTTTTCAAATTCCATCTCTCAATATAACAATTTGGTTTCCTATTCAATAGAAATATGCATGATGCAATAGGAGTGGCACGAGACAGTCTCCAATCCATAAAAGGTCAAAAGATCCTAGAAATGGTACCCAAAATAGAGCTATGTAAAACCTATGATAGGGTATGTTGATTGTATTTTAGACTAATGTTGATACACATTGAAATAAATCTACAAATGCTAAATTGGATAATGGGTCATCTATGCTCAATTTTATTCATTTTTCCAAAATGAGTTGGTCTCTAATTTGTTCTATCCATCAAGAGGATTAAGACAATGATGTCCAATGCCAATATTTCTCTTTCTTTTGGGAATTGAACGCTTAAGTAGGGCAGTGAAAGAATGTAATAGAGAAGGGACCATACCAAGAATAAAAATAAAGAGATTTGTTAATATGTCCCACTTATTTGTTTTGATGATGTAAGCTTATTTGCATTGGCACTATGTTAGATGTTGGAAAATACAATAAATTATGGGCTTACACAAAATAAGGATGGATTTAAATATCTACAAATCAAATATTCTCTTCAATAATTTAGTAAATGAGCAAGAATGAAGGATTCTTCAAATTATTCCATTCAAAGAATCTTCATTTGACCATGGAGTGAAATATTTGACTTAATGTAAAAGTTAAGGATTAAGATTGTCTTTATAAGAAAATAAAAATTAGTGTCACAATGGTGCTACAGGTGGTTCTCTAGAGGAAGACTAACAATAAGAAAATCAATGTTCGGGAATTCCATGTGTATTGGCATCCTTTGGCATAAATACTAAAAGAGATGTTAGAAATCATAAGAAATAAATTTTTCAGCATCTTGTGAAGATGGATGAAAGGTAAGGTGATTCCCTAGTAAAATGTAATAAAATTGGAAAACCTAAAATGTAATAAAATTGCAAGCATACATACTAAAAGATATGTTAGAAAACATAAGAAAGAAATGTTTCAACATCTTGTGAACATGGATGAAAAGTAAGATGATCCCCTAGTAAAATGTAATAAAATTGCAAAACCTAAAGAATAAGGGGGTTCGGATTAAAAAATATAGATCATTTGGGACAAGCTTTGGCAGCTAAGTCTCTCAATGTTATTAAAGGGACTCTAGAATCTGGTAATAAAGGAGAAAATTATAGATCCTATATATTGGACATCGGATCAGATTATCACACGAAACCCATTACAGGGGCTGCAATAATCTAGGGCGCTATTCAAAGTGTTACCAATTGAAGGTTGGTTGGTTTAAGAGGTGGGCAGTGGGTCTAAAGTGAGAATAAGTCAAGATCCTTAGGTCGGATATGCTTAGACTTTCAATCTTCATGATCCTTGGATCAATACATTAAATCTAAATGGTATTTTCTATTCGGAAATGGCAGGTGATATTGATAAGGATTCTCATTGGAACCAAGGATATAAGCTTAATGCTTCTCACTGGAAACAAGGTTATAAGGTTACAAAAAGGATGGGGATACAAGGGGAGGAAATAGTGTGTCAGGCTCTATATGTCCAAAAGTTTAAATCAAGTGCAATCAAACTTACAAAGGAAGAAGATAATGAAATTATTTGGTCTAAAAAAATATTGTCAATAAGATATATAAGTTTAGGCTATCAAGCAATGTCTTAGGAAGGGGAAGAACTTGATCATAAATCATGGTGTATTTCCATTTGGAAAATAAATGACCTACTAAAAATAAGTGTTTTCCTCTGGTTGGTTATTGTAAACAAAATATCAACTTGAAACCATTGAAAAAAAAACATGGCATGGGCCAAGAATATGTATCCTCTGTAAGCAATGCACAGACTTTACCTCACTTGATACCATGTCCTTTCATTGATGCATTATTAGAGGAAGATCAGAAGTTAACGGGGGGATTCAAATGGTAAGGAGATTATAGTGGATTATGTAGAGATCTAGTTTCTAGATATATGTTATAAGCTATTTGGTTAGTTAGGATTGATATGATCTTTCAAAATAAATAAATAATGTTACATTCACAAGTTTTTATCAAATTAAGTATCCCTAATAATGATTCATGGAACCAAAGAAGTAAATGTCTCCAAGATTGATTACTTGACCAAATATTGATAAAAGATATGCTTGGAGTGGTTACTAAGCTCAATAATGATTAAACATATGCTTGGAATACTTTGATGGGGAAAGTCTAAAAAATTCTAAGCAAAGTGAGGTTGGAGGTGCCCTGTTTCTCAAAGTACATCAAATAACCTTTATAGCAACTACAGAAACCAGGAATAATTGAAACAAAATTGAATGTACTTTAGATGATGTTGAGAAGATTAGTTGTGGAAAAAGGATTGTGCATTCATTACACACAAATAAACAAATCTATATACTACTTCTCCTTATCATAATAATAATAAAATAAAATAAAAAACCAAAAAACTAAAAGAAAATTTTGCAAACACTTTCTTGTAACATAACTAAAGAAAATTAAACTCTAGTGTTGATTTAACTCTCTAAAGAAGAGCAGACCTTGCTCTTCTTCTAAATACATTCAAGTCAAAAGAAAGGGGAGAATTTCACCCTACAACAATTAGTCATCGATCCATATCTAATTAGATAATCTCAAGTGGAATACATCCAGAAAATGGAAATGGTTTATGAAAATGACGATGTTGAACTGTTGATTTTTATTGGTTTAAATTTGGAAATCTTTACGGATAACGTCTATATATTCACGTCTATTAGTAGAGAAAAATAAATAAAAACTTTTGTGTTCGCTGAAAGGTATCATAAAGGAGGAGCATTTTTTTTTGTGTTTGCATGCACACATCTATGTATATTTTATATTTTTATGTGCCTACGGGGACATATAGTGCCCACAGTGAGGCATTAGTTTCCTCCCGAAGATCAAATTTTTTTCATAACCCAATGTTCGGGCTAATGTTTTGGGGTACTGATGATTGGCGTGACAGGGTTCGGGGGTTACATTTGACACCTGTCCCACTAATGCAAGCACATGGTACACAGAGTTGAATGCAGCACAGAAGGAGGTTGTAAATGTTGTGGCTTGGGAGTTGAAGCCGAGGGGCAGTCGGGCTGGAACTGGAAGCCTCAGCTCGCACCTTCCACTAGTTTTCAATGCATGGATTGAGAACGTAGCACTTGTCCTCATGGCGTCAAATCATTTCAATGCAGAAGGGTGAAATATCACTGGGGTTTTTATTAACATGTGTTTCAGTTGGAGGCTAGGCTGTAAGCACTACCCCATTTGAACGCAAAATCCAAATAAATTATTTTATGTGTTACTATATTCATTACAAATAGTTGAAGTATGGGGCTTGATTTTTTAAGATCATAATCGTCATTCAAGATTGGTAAAAGAAAATGTCACATAACATTATTCTAAAATGTCACATAATCGAGAATTATTTGCTAGATTGTGAGTTAGAGTGAAAATAAAGGTGATGGGAAATGAGGGATTTTAATATGAGAAGAATAAAAATCACATCAACCAAAAGACATTGTAGGAAGCATGGACATGTTGAGGAGGGCACGAATATCGTCCATTGGTAATTTGTTCATTATATGTCTTTATATTGATTGTTTTTGTAAACATATGTATCATTTTAACATTTTTTATATATACACAAATATATCTTTATGGTTTGTAATTATAAAGGAAAGGCCCCCTAGGGCATATCACCTGGAGAATGTGGATGAACAAGCGCTGGAGGGACATGGAGTGAATATTGAAGATCAAGTTAATGATCATATGGAAGAAGATGAGTATTCTAATAACACCGTTGAAGATGATGGCACAAATACAATGATCCATGACACATTTAATGCTAGAATGGATGATGATCAAGATGACAAATTTGATGATGTTCATGATTTACCTCTACTTCAAAAGGCATACGAACCCCTTTATGACTCCAACACAACTCTTCTCTTTCTTATATTGTTGATAGTGAACTTGAAGGTTATGAATTGTTTTTCAAACACATCGGTCACACGGTTGTTAAGGTATGTAATATATTTCATCACATATACATGATGATAAAGGTTATCTTTTTTCCTATATTTTTATTGTTAGTTCATCAGTAAAATTAATAAGGATGAAACACATACCATTAATATTCTTTATACTTATCATTTTTTTTGTTGTAGCATGATAGATGAATTTATGTTACCACCGTCAAATATTTTACCTCACACATATAACCAAGATTTATGTGCCATCATGAAAGATAATGGATTTGAGTTTCAAGCAATTGATGCATGTCCTAATGATCATATTATATATCATAAATAGTATGAATTTGAAACAAAATGCCCGGAATGTCATAGTAGTAGATATTGAACATATCAAGTAACAAAAAAGGTTCCTCGCAAGGTTTTTGTTATATTTCCATTATTCCACGTTTGCAACGATTGTTTAGGTGCAAAAACATAGCACAATTTATGGATTATCATGCACGGAATAGAATTCAAGATGGTATTCTTCTAATTCCTGCAGATGTTTATGCATTTAGATACATGGAGGAAAAATGGCCACACTTTAAAGAACAACATCGTAATCTTAGGCTTTCATTGGAAGCAGATGGTGTCAATCCATTTTCCGAGATGAAATCTATTTACTCGATGTGGCCTTCTTTTTTATCAACAATAACATTCCTCCATGTATGTTACTAAAGAGGGAGCACATAATGTTGGCAATGATTGTTCCAAGTATTTGTTTACCACAACTTTTTTTAATGCATTAGCATCTCATTTGTCGTATTTGTTGCATAATTCTTAGATTTTTTTCATTTACTCATATATATTTATATATGTAAATGGTTGTAATAATTATGTATTGTATATGTTCAAATCAATTAGGTAAGTACCAAGTTAAAGATATGAATGTCTATATCGAGACTCTTATCGACAAGCTACTAAATCTATTGAAGGAATCACTATGTATGATGTCTCTAGACCAATACATCAAAGGCAATTTCAATTCCATACAATGCTTGTATGGAAAATTCATGATGACCTAGGGATAACACATTTTTGTGGTTTGCTATACTACATTACACTGCACTTTAATAGTATTTAATTTTATGAAGATGTTGATATCATGCATGTTTTTTAAACAATCCTTTCATTGTATATATTAAAATTAACATAGTTAATCCATCTCTTGTAGGTCTTCAAACAAAGGGAAAATTCGCATGTCCAGTTTTTCGTCCTAAGATGAAATCTTGTCATTCAAAGTGTTTAGGAAAGGAGGTGTTTGATTAGTATAGGCACTTCCTCTCTAAACAAAACAAAAAAAAAAAACAAACAAACAAACTTTCAATGGGAAAGAAGAGACTGCATTAAAACCACGAAATAAAAAAAAAACACTTTCAATGGGAAAGAAGAGACTGCATTAAAACCACGAAAAGTGACATCTCACTTATGGAAGTTGCAATATAATAGAAATCGTCAAGGCATGGATCCAATTGTCTATATATCATCATATATGAAATGTTTGGCATTTATTTTTTTATATTTTTTTTTTACTGTAATTGACAATGATTGTTGTATTTTCTTTAACTATGCTTCATGAAGGTCATCATTAAAGCATTAATAGGCTTCCATGAGGAATCAAAAGTTATCCTAGACAATTCAGTAGGTTTCCCTACTATGAGAACCTACAAATTGTTTATTTGTTTGATACAATGCATATCAAAAAGAATGTAACTAAAACATTATGGCGAATATTGGATGGAAGGAGTGAGAAAATTTGTCAAGATTTGTAGTGACATTCAGGAATCAAATCATGCAAGAAAAGATGCCATTCAATTAAATAACAATGGAGACCAAATTAATATAAGCTCCCTTCCATGGTTATTAACGGCGTAGCAAAGCAATTATGTAAAAGAAGTCATACAAAGAATTAAATTTCCCACGGGATTTTGTTCGAACATAAATAATATCTTAACAAAGAAAGGTGAATTTGTGGGGGTAAAAACACATGATTGGCATACCTTCTTTAAGGTAATTATTGTGGTATATATATTGCTATATTTGTAGAGTGCATGTTGTTGGTGTTTTTTCTCTACTTATGGAAAAAATATTGAAACGATTTTATTTTTATAGTATGTTCTACCTATGTCTCTCCCAGACAACTTCGACAACAATGTCAAACAAGTTATATATGATCTTGGAAAATACATGAGGTAAGTAGAGATATTTTGCATGCATAAAGTGTTTGTTCAATTCGTTGTAGAACTTATATTTGACATTTGTTTTACTTGTTATGTACTATATTGTTTATTTTCATTAAATCTCATGATTTGCTTGCATCACTTGTAGATGGTTGTCATCTAAAAAATCCATAAAGAAGATATAAAGTGTTGGAGGAGAGAAATTCCTCGTCTAATGTGTGAAATGAAAAAGTATCTACCTTCGGCATTTTCCATTGCACAAGAACACTACCTCATACACCAAGTTAAGGAGATTGAATTGTGTGAACCTGTACACATAAGGTCAATGTGGATGGTTGAGAGGCACTTGAAATTTGTTAAGGATTTGGTTAGACAAAGAGCACGTCCTGAGGGTTCTATGGTGGAGGGATATATGGTATACCAGACCATGGTTTATATCAGTGAATATAGTCTTAAATTAGTGTCAAAGATCAATTTAGATCACATTTGGGATCCCATCTCCATTAAAAAATTCGAAGGGGAGTACCTGATTGGGAAAGGTAGATCAATGAAAGTGACAAGAAATTATTAGATGGTGGAGATTAATTATAATACATTTGACCTTTTTTTTTACTGTATATATAATACTTATTTAATTTTTTATCTTCAATATGCATCAATTATAAAGGTATATCGTGGTAACTAATTTGTATACATTTGTGAATTGTGATTTTATTTTCATACAGTTGGTCGAGAGTGGGATGCACTACATTTATACGTTGCAAACAATCTTGTTCGCATGAAGGTATGGATTGAACGATATAAACAATATGGTCACACATTATCATGAGAAGGTGTGGCTTCATTGGTTAAAGCAGCTCATCACAATGGAGATACCAATCTTACCCAAAGGGAAATTGATTTAGCATAAGGTTTAAAAGATAAAATGGCAACCATATTAATCACCCACACTATTTTATTAGTTTCAATTATATCGTTGTACATGTTGAATTTTTTTTTCTGATTTGCATACTTTCCAAGCATAAATATGATCATTATCAATTGATGATGCAATTTTTATGTGTCTGGCATATTGCATGTGAAACACCATAAGGATATGTGGTGCAATGGTCATAGATTTCGCATCAAAAATTTGGATGAAACGAAAAAAACATTTGATTGTGGGATAACTACAGTCTTTGAGGTGACTAATGTTTCCTCTATAAGTGACAGACATCCAGAAGTCTCAGAAAATCAATACTATGGGTATTTGGATGATATAATTGAGTGTGACTTTAAATCCTTCAAATTAGTTCAGTTCGTCGTCAAATGCTACAGACTACAATTGAATCAACGTGATCCCATTAGAACTTTTATTGAACATGCTAATAGATTTTATATGGTTAATACAAGGTCACTTAAGGCATGAACAAAGCCCTATGTTCTTCCAAGCCAATGTGAACAGGTACTTTTCTCACAGGTTCCAGGTAGACGGTTTTGGTCATTTGTTGTTAGACATGTTCCAAGAAGAAGGTCGGTAAAGTATAATGTAGCGTAAGCAGAGGGTATTGAAGAATAAGAAGATGTAGAGGATCATCATTTAGATGATCATGTGTCAGACGAAGATGTCGAAGAAGTTTAACTAGATGATGTAGGAGGCAATGTTCATGAAGATGATAAAGACAATGACATTATCGAAACCGACATCGATGACGATGATGATATGGCCAATCCTTATAATGTTGAATCTGAATCTGGATCAGATGATAGAGATGTGGAATTAGATGAAGAATATGATCAATGACATTGAAGTGTATGAGGTATGCAATTATATCTATTCTACATTGATTTATTGATAGAATTATTAACTTGTATTGGTACGTAATTAATTATTTTCTAAGTTTTATGCCATTTTCTATGTCAACATATGTTGTAGGAGACATTGTTTCTTAATTTACATTACAAAACACTCATTTATTTATTTTCTATTACACAGATTTTGTCAAGTTCTGGGGAATTGAGAGTGACGTGAGGGGGGGAGGGGGGGTAGATGAGCTTCCACCTTCACGTGGTTGGCCCTATTCAGTAGAGAATATTAAACTATTCTTGAAACAAAGAGAAGCTCAGTAAGGTAATGCATAGTATGCTTATTTCACCTTCATTATTATGATATTCCATAACCCAAAAAATAAGCGCCAGTTGATCATGTACTTAACCCCGCATATAAGTTACATGTGAAAGGGGCCAACGTTCATTTTTTTTCAATTTGTTCTTGTATGGATTGAAATTTGACATGGTTAGACTACATGAATGCGTTGATGGTATGGGAGGGTTTCGAGACTCAAACATGACTCACACAAACAATTCAACAATAAAACAACAAACTTATAGGATAAATGTGAAGGATATCGAATACTTAAATCTTACAACAAATTTCCATATGAATCTTGATTCCTCTACAGATATATATGATCAAATATTATTTGATCAAATCTTTGGTTATTTCATAACCCAAAAATAAGGCGCACCATCTCATGTACTTGACCTCGCATATAAGTGACCTATGGATGGGGCCAACATAAAAAAAAATTCAAGTTGTGCTTGTATGGACTGAACTTTGGCATAGTTAGACTAGACGCATGTGTTGACGGTATGGGAGGGTTTCGAGACTCAAACATGACTCACACAAACAATTCGACAATCAAACAACAAACTTATAGAATAAATTTGAAGGAGGTGAAATACTTAAATTGGACAACAAATTTCGATATGAATCATGATTCCTATGCGGATGTATATGATCAAATCTTTGGTTATTTCATAACCCAAAAATAAGGCACACCATATCATGTACTTGACCCTGCATATAAGTGACATGTGAATGGGGCTAACGTTGATTTTTTTTCAATTTGTGCTTAAACGGACTCAAATTTGACATGGTTAGACTAGACGCATGTTGTTATCACTCAAGATTCTCCTGGGTTGCAGCAGAAGGGATAATGAGGTAATTGTTTCAAACCAAGCTTTGGTGGATGGAAACTAGCCTTTCCAACCACGGAGAGGGCTCTCTCCTTCACAATTCTTCCAGCACTTAGGATACTATTTGCACAAGCTAGTTATGGGTAAAAGTGGTGGCTAGACCTTTCGATAAGGATTTTTAGGGGTTTTTCAGCTGGTTGGGGTTAAGGACAAGAGCACCATTGGGAATGGAGTCAAACTTCAGTGGCTTTATAGTCACAAATGACATATTTATATCACAATTTCAGAGGCAGAGGCGAGGTAGATGAGATTTTTTCAAGTCAAGGATATCAGCAAATGAAGGAAGAAAATGAAACAAAATCCATCACAGAGATAGAGCATTTAAGAATGAATTCTAACCTCCAACTTCAAGAGGAAATGATGGAATACCTAGTCATATGTATCTGAATCATAATATATGAATTTCAGACCATGTAGTCTTGATCTAGATACTGCAGAAGCGAACAATCAATGGAAATATGAATGAAGAACACATGCACAGGAAATAAAAGACATCAAAACAACTCATCGCAAGAATCTATGCTCCAGAAATCGAATCTTATCATTAATTGAAAGGTTGAGTTCAATACAATACATAGAGCGTTTTTCTATCAGAATCCAAAGCATCCAACCCTTTTGGTCCTCTTCAGAACCTGCTTTTATAGGCTTACAAAACATCTGAAACTTCTAGAGCACTTCGGCCAGGTGTGGCCATTTGTGAAACCAGTAAAATGCAACAGACTCATGATCTGTTAGGCACGCCGATGGGGACACCTCCACGCGCTAACATGGCGAATCTCAGGACGTTATAGCCACCTGTTACCCTTTGTATTGGGTCATTTTAGGTTGATTTGGATAGGAAACCAGACTGTGTTTCTCTTTGGATTCCAAATCGGCTCCCAAACGTGCCATTTCCCTGTGAAAATCTTCATTTTCTGTGGCCTAAATTTTCCATGTTTCTGCTAAACAATCTTCAATCTGCAATGCCCAATCCGCAATTATCCTCCCACAATCCACAATCCACAATACGGGTTTCGGGAAGCGGAAAGCCAATTTTATGCCTCTAGAAAAATACCATTCCGCAATCCGCAATGTGGGTTACGGAACTCGGAACGTCTTTGGACAACTTCGCGGAAATCTTCTCTACAATCTACATACCACAATGCAGGTTGCGGAACTCAGAAACCCACATCCGCGCCCCTGGGAAAAAACATGCTCTCGCAATCTACATTCCGCAATGCAGGTTACAGAACTCGAAAATTCAAACTTGCGCCTTTGGAAAAATCGGGTTCCCGCAATCCGCATTCCACAATGCGGATTGTGGAACTCGAAAACTCGCATCTAGTGCGCTACGGATCACTTCCCAGCCGTTGATTTGGATTTGTTCTTACATCCTGACCATTCAATCTCTTTAGGTTGCGGAAGAACCCCCCTTCCTTTTTTTTCTCATTTATCTCATTGCGACTCGATCGTTTCGCTTGAATTAGCTTGACCCTTAGCCATTTTCTGGGTTTTCTGACATCTTCTGTGACGTAAGAGGTAGATGGGCCTGCTCGGGGGTCCGGTAGGGGGATTCCCTTTCCTTACTGGGCGAGAAAGTTGATGGGGGTGTTAACACATGTGTTGATGGTATGGGATGGTTTCAAGACTCAAACATGACTCACACAAACAATTCAACAATCAAGCAAAAAACTTATAGGATAAATGTGAAGGAGATGGAATACTTAAATTTGACAACAAATTTCCATATGAATCATGATTCCTCTACGAATATATATGATCAAATATTTGGTTATCTCATAACCCAAAAATAAGACGTGCAAGCTCATGTACTTGGACCCCGCATACAAGTGACATGTGAATGGGACCAACATTGAAATTGTTTCAATTTGTGCTTGTATTGACTGAAATTTGGCATGGTTAGACTAGACGCATGTGTTGACGGTATGGGAGGGTTTAGAGACTAAAAAATGACTCACAAAAAAAATTCAACAATCAAACAACAAAATTATAGGCTAAATGTGAAGGAGATGCAATACTTAAATCTGACAACAAATTTCCATATAAATATTGACTCCTATACAAATATATATGATCAAATATTTGGTTATTTCATAAACCAAAAATAAGGCGCGCCAGCTCATGTACTTGACCCCGCATATAAGTGACATGTGAATGGAGCCAATGTTGAAATTTTTCAATTTGTGCTTGTGTGGATTGAAATTTGACATGGTTAGACTAGATGCATGTGTTGATAGTATGAGAGAGTTTTGAGACTCAAACATGACTCACACAAACAATTCAATAATCAAACAACAAACTTATAAGTCAAATGTGAAGGAGATGAAATACTTAAATCTAACAACAAATTTCCATGTGAATCTTGATTCCTCTACAAATATATATGATTAAATCTTATTTGATCAAATCTTTGGTTATTTCATAACCCAAAAATAAGGCATGTCGGCCCATGTACTTGACCCCGCATCTAAGTGACATGTGAATGGGGCCAACATTGAAATTTTTTCAATTTGTGCTTGTATGGATTGAAATTTGACATGGTTAGACTAGACGCATGCGTTGATGGTATGGGAGGGTTTCGAGACTCAAACATGACTCACACAAACAATTCGACAATCAAACAAAAAACTTATAGAATAAATGTGAAGGAGATGAAATACTTAAATATGGCAATAAATTTCCATATGAATCTTGATTCCTCTATGAATATATATCATCAAATATTTGGTTATTTGATAACCCAAAAATAAGGAGTACCAGCTCATGTACTTGACCCCGCATATAAGTGACATGTGAATGGCGCCAACGTTGAAATTTTTTCACTTTGTGCTTGTATGGACTGAAATTTTACATGGCTAGACTAGATGCATGTGTTGACAGTATGGGAGGATTTCAAGACTCAAAAAATGACGCACAAAAACAATTCAACTCACACAAACAAATCTTCAACAAATTTGAGTGGTAAATCCACTCCATTCTTTCTCCTTATTGTAGCACAGTGCCTATTTTTTACCATCATGCTACATGAGCCCTACGCGCATATTTTAGGCCACAATATGTTATTTTATATCTTCAAAACATGTGTAACTTCCCCATAATAATATTTAGTGTGTAAATCCTCGTAATGGTAGACATAATGCACCTATAAGCCAAAGATTCCTTTTGTCGGGCATGGGCAGTGATTCTAAATTGTCTGTGAGCCCTTAAAACATATTTTATACCTCAAGAAACTAGTGTTCCTCCTCAAATCATGTACACAACCCTAAGAACCATATATAGTGATACAAAACCCAACAATGGCTTCCATATAACACCTAAAGACCAAATATTCCATTTACAGGGACTCAATGGTGGTTTTGGACCCTCTATGCATGGTCCATGATCCTAAAAGCACATTTTAGGCCCTAAGATACTAGTTTTTTCCTTCAACCACATTTAGGGCCTTGAGAATCATATCTAGTGTTCAAAAACTTGTAATGATGCATATAAGCCAAAGAATCCCTTTACAAGCAATGTGTGGTGGCTTAAGACCAGGTGCGTGGTCCATTAGCCTTAAAATATTCTTTTAGGCCCTAAGATGCTAGGTTTTATCCTTAATCATGCTTAATGCTCCGAGAACTATATCTAGTGTCAAAAACTTCATAATGCATCCATGTGTAGAGAAGGTCCCTTGTCTCACAAATGAATAAGTGGTTTTTTTAACTTACAAGTTTGAATTTAGATTGGATAAGGTATGTAAATATTTATAAATTAGTCCATGATCCTAAAAGAACATTTTAGGCCCTAAACTTATCCTTCATGGATTTGATGAAAGGTCTAAATGAAAGTAATCTAGAGAATTTCACTAACTCGTTGCATCCATGCTGACAAAATATAAAGCTAATGAAGGGTCTAAACCAAAGTAACCTAGAGAATTTCACCAATTCACCTCATCCATGCGGACAATGTTGGACTTTGGTTTTCATTGATGCCAACTAATGTCAAAGAGGATATCAATTGATTCGGATTGATTCATTGAATTCAAATGATGTCAAAGTGGATACAACATTTCTAGAGTAGTTTGAAGAAGTATATTGAATCCACTTTAAAGAAGTATATGCGCAAGATTGTGAAGGATATGGATTCCAGTATAAAAATATATATCTAGATGTTGCATCTGGTGTAAAGAAGTGTGTCCAAGGATACATCATGCAGATCCAATTCAAAGTAGTACATAAGTAATGTATCCTACCACATCTGGTTCCTGCGCAGATATCAATTCCACCAAGTCATACTCTCTCAAGGTAGCAGCAAAAGAAATGGTTGGACAAAGGTACATGTGCACAAGCATCCAAGGATTTTGTCAAACAAAGGTACAAGTGTGCAAGATTGGTAAGAGGAGAACTTTGGAATGCGCAAGCAAGCTTAACATTGGATGGTCAAGGATCGAGAGTGCGCAAGCAAAAAGAAACAGCTTATGGTTGAAAAATCCTGAACACGTGCAAGAGGCTTTCCAAATAGAAGAGGATTTCAGTTAGTAGAATGCACACAAGTTCCTAGAAGGGTGCAGTGGTTGAAGTCAGTCTATGTGCAAATTCCACAACAGACGGCACAGCAGGTGCACAAGTCCCACAAGTAATGATGCAGCAAGGTTCAAATTCCCACCAAGTAGAAGTTAGTTTATGTGCAAATTCCGCAAAGCATCAATACATCAAGTGCACAATACCCACAAGAAATGGTACAACAAGCATCCAAGACTCATCATGTCGAAGAGCAAGGATGTGTACATACCTCAAAGAAATGGTACATCAAGAGCGAAAGAGTACACCACTTAGGTGTAAGTCCCACTAAGTCGTGGACCATGGATACACGAGACCCACAAAGGATGACACATCAATAACGCAGAAGATGACATGTGGAAAAAGAATAATCCATGAAGTATGGAAGAAGGGATGCCACAACCAACTTGTTGACATACAATCCATGCATGACATGTATAAATAAAGATGCAAGTCGGAGATTTGGAATAAGCTTGATGGGGAGAGCATAGAGGTTCAAGTGGAAGTTACAAATTTATATTCGAGGCATCAAGGGCTCGAGGACAGAACAACATGATCTAGCGAGGATCCAAGTGCACACATGTAGCAGAATGCAATACTAATGGTGCAAAGAATGATGTTGTAGATCTGTGACGGATGCGCAAATACTGAAAGGAAAAAATACATAAGCATGCGCAATTGCGTGAAGGTTGAAAGATAGGAATGCAGACAGGATGCAGACAATCATAGATGTTATAAGTGCATAAACATAACCAAAGTATATCAGATGATGCGCAGACGTTCGGTTGATGCACAAAAGTTGAAGTGAAGTGTGCGAAGTTGAGAAGTCCATCAGATGTGTAACGACTGAGATACAGCAGAATCTTATAAGCACGTCATGATGAGGATGATCTAAGACAAGTGCATTAAACTGAAAGGATGAATCATCCGATGCATGATATGTCACAGATTGTCTAAAATACTGTGGCACCTAAAAAAAACGGACACATCTAAGTAAGTGCGCAGTTCCATCTATTACTGGTGCATTATCTCATAACAGCAAGGTATCAATTGGTGAGTGCAATTGTGCAGAAGCATATCGACAGAAGTATATCTTAGCGCAGACTGCAAGATCAACAGCACGCAGTCTATGAAGTAAGACATCAACAGAAGTGAATAATTGAGTGGAATGAGAATTCAAGTGATGTATGTAGCACGGTGATAGTGAATCGTCTACATACGAAGGTAGCGCACAGCAGAACTAATATCAGAAGATAATAGGTGTGCGTGAGTTGGAAGATCAGTTAGTCAAAATCACATATTGGATATTTGGGTGGAAGGATGGGGCAAGGAATAGGGGGTTGTAGCCTCCTTCCAGTTGGTGCTGGAGAAAACATAAGGAGATGGAGCTTCCAGGTCGGTGCCTGTAAAACCAGGGGGTCGGTTCCTCCTTCCAGTTGGTGCTGGTAAACAAAGGAAGTTGGTGCTTACTTGAATGTATTCTTTTCATTACAAAGGAGAATTATGTGGTTTCTCCCGTTTGGGTTTCCATGTTAAAATATTGTGTTATGTGTTCTTTGACTTTGTGCATATATGGATGAATGATTTTATTTGTATTGGATGCATAATTAAAGATCGAGATTAAGTTAAGGCTAGTCTGTTAAAGAAGGTAAAAGTTGTTGATAATTGCACTAATACTGATTCACTCCCCCTCTCAGTATTAAATCGATTCCAACTGACAAAATATAAAGCTCAATGCTATGAGGAGATTATATTTAATGTTATAAGGAAATTATATTTAATATCTTAATGAAGACTAATGGAGATGGTACGGGGAGGCTAGATGTCATTATGGATGACTTAATCATAATAATAAAAAATTCAAGCTTAACTAAATAAGTGAAGAAAAACTTACATAGTAACTTTGAGAGACAAACTTGGACATTATACATTGCTTATGTCAAAATTAAGACTGACACTTTCATTTTACGGAGTGAGTATGTAAAAGACTTACTTCAATGGATTTATATGGTATATTGCAAGTTTTCATCTACATCTATAAAACTTACAATCAGTTACGAGTTTGGTTTATTTGACCAACAAAAGAAGTAACTATATGTGATCCCCTCTTAAGCATCAATAAGTTGCACTTTTATTATTATGAATTCAAACATTATGTCCTCTAAGAAAATAGAGTAGGTGATTTTTTAATGGATATTTAATACATTGTTTTCTTTTACATGTAACATTCTTACTAATTTATTATATATATATAATAAAAAACAAATAAACAAAAAACATATATTATAATGTAATATATATATATATAATAAAAAACAAAAAAATATATATTTTATATATTATAATGTAATATATTATATATATAATGTATAATAAAAAACAAATAAGAAAACGAAAAAAATAAACAAAAAATATATATATTATATATATTATAATCTAGTATATCTATATATATATAGATATATATGGGTTGTGAGCACTACCCAGAAGCGAGTCGGGAGAATAGGGCTGGTTAGGGTTCGGATGGATGGAGGATCGGGCTAGCCTACTGCAGGCGGCAGGGGCGTCATCACTCTGTCACAGTCAGGATGACTGAACGGGCTTGGTGGACGGCGTTTACTCTTTCTAAAATGTATTTTGCTTCACTCCTTAACTGATTTTTACCCTGTTTTATCCTGGAAACTGTGGAGGTTTGGCTTGACGGAAGCTAACGGCCGCGGACGAGGAGTGGGTGGGCGGTCAACACCCATCACTGCCACATTTTCATGGAATAATCGGGGCTTTGATGGAAGTGGTATTTTCTCGGGGAAGGGTTTCTTTTTTTATTTCACCGCAGGGTGTTTTCGGGTGTCGTCAGGTTTCTGGAGTTTGTGTCGGCGTGCTGGGGTTTTGGTAGGGACTGTTTGTGCACGGGGGTTCTTGGATTTGGTGGAAGCAGTGGACATGGAAGCATCTTCTGAACAGATGGAAGCATTTGAAGGTTAGGGGTTTCCAGGTGGAAGACAGATGGAGGGTCAGGTGGGTTTTCCTTTTCTGGGGCCGGCAGGTACAGTATCTACCGGCTTGGTCCTGGCGAGATCGGAATTTGGTTCAACATCTGAGGCATATACGACATGCTCTCCTCGTGATATGCTGCCGGAATTTCTGGATAACGTTGGATGGTCTGTGGATTTGTTGGGTAGCCCGGGCTGGCGGGAGGCTGGGGTATTCTTTGCACGGAATCTGGGTTTCCCGGTCTCAGGTTTAGATGCTGTTTTTGCAGATGTGGGCGGTTCTGAACAGACTGAGGTTGAGGATGGGGCTCGACTGGCTCAGCAGCAGGCTGGGACGCATGATGGTGATGATGGAGGGTATGTGAGAGTGCCGTTGGAGATTAATGAACATCGAGGCTGTGAAAGCCCTATTGCGGATGATGGGTCTCTGCAGGGTCGTGAAGGGGTTGCTGTGAGGGCAGGGGCAGCACTCAAAGGCCCTAGTAGGCGTCGAAAGAGAAGCTGGATAAAAACCCGGATTGTGGGATCTTACGCTGTAGGCGAGGATATCGCCTGGGAACGAGTCATTGAGATGTCTGGTTTGACGGTGGTTGGTAGGGTTATGGGCAGAATGTATGCACGACCCACTGTGATGGCTTGGGTGGATTCTCACTGGCGCGAGGTGTTGGGATACACTCCTGAGGTGGATATGCTGCTCCGTGGGTGGTTTGCGGTGGTACTACAATCTGAGGAGGATGTGCGCAAAATTCTTGACAGGAATTGGCACTTGAAACATTCACCGGTTTTGTTGAAGCCATGGCATCCTCTTTTTGATGCTAGTCGGGAGAGGATTGACAAGTCTCCGGTGTGGGTACGATTACCGGGACTTCCTCTACAATTCTGGGATATCCGCCATTTTCGACAGATTGGGGATATTTTGGGAAACTTTCTAGAAGCTGACCTCTCCTATTTGAAGACACATTATAAGCAAGTTGCTCGAATCTTGGTGAATTTAAATATCCATGAAGGTCTGCCGGAGCACATAAACTTGGAATGGGGGCCTGTTAATATTTCACAGATGTTGGATTATGAGAATGTACCATTCAGATGCCGGTGGTGTCATGTCTATGGACACCCGGAATCAGATTGTCAGCTATCGGCACGAACCCTAAATCGACGGAGGCAAAACCCTTCTGTTTTGGCTTCTATGGAAGAACCTATGAATGGTTTGAACACTGGGACATCGCCTGAACGGATGGACTCGGAGGAGGACCTGACTGCCGCGGATTTGGATACCGCTGGACAGGTTATAGTATCGTGTCGGGACGTATATGAAGAAATCGTTTTTGCTGATACGGAGGACATCCTTGGATCCGCCTCAAAGGCTGTGGTTGTAGTGCCGGAACCTACTTTGCCGGGTATTCCTTCTTTTTCTTTTATACCTTCTGTACATCTTTTTTTCAATCAGTGCTCTGTGGGGGGTATTGATTGGGTTGAGGGGTTGAAGAATCTATCTCTGTCGGGACTGTCTGAGACTCCTTCTCGTACTGGTGTTAAGCCCCCTAGTGGGTGTTTTGGTTTCGCGGTGGGTAAACCTGTTGTTCACAAACCCGACTTGCCACCTCTTCTTATAGAGGACAAACTGATTTCTATTGAACCGGATCCTGGAGAGGTGGAAGTGTTTTCTCAGCCCTCTTCCCCAGAATCATCTATTTCAGGATATAATCTTCGTTCATGCACTAAGAATTCTGGGGGGGGCTTGGGAAAGATGAAGGTGCAGGCCCGGAGGGGCAGAGGCCGCCGTTCTCATTTATCTAAGGCACAAAACAGAGCCAGATTGGACCTACGGGAGGGGAAACAAGTTTCTATCGAGAGGGCACTTAGAGCAGTGAATGCCCGGACGAAGGTTCGGATATGAAGATCATGTCCTTCAATTGTCGGGGTCTGGCTGGGCCAAAAAAGAAATCAGCCTTCATGAGGGTGCTTACTCTTGAACATCCTGATGTGATTCTGCTACAAGAGACCTTAGGTTTAGGTATTATAATTAAGGAGAAACTGGAACAGTGGTTGGCTGGATGGACCTTTGTGACTCTGGATGTTAGGGGTCGCTCAGGTGGCTTGGCTGTGGGATGGAAGAATTGTACAATTCAACTGATTAATGCTTGGGGGATGGTATCTGTGTTGGGAGCTGATTTCCTCTCTGTAGACTTGGGTACACGCTTCACTGTGCTTAATGTCTACGGGCCATATGTAAATAGAGCACCTTTCTGGGATTCATTACTGCAAGATCCGTTATTTGAGGATGAATCGATTGTGGTGGGGGGTGATTTAAACTTCACCTTAGGACTTTCAGAAGTTTGGGGACCACAAGCTCATGTGGATCCTTTGGCTGGACACTTTCAACAGAGATTGGTACAAAAGAACTTGTTGGATATTGAACCTATCAAGCTGAAACCCACTTGGAGGAATAACAGGAGTGGAGAGGCTAGGGTGGCAAAAAGACTGGATCGTTTCCTGGTGGCTGAATCTTTGATGGACAGGTTTTTTCAAATCAGGCAATGGGTAGGGAGTGGAGGGGATGCTGACCACTTCCCTATCTTTCTTGAGATCAGAAGAGGACCTGATAACCCACCTAGCTCACTTAAGTTTAATAAGAATTGGCTTAGTGACGTTTCTTTCAAAACCTTACTTCGGGACCTCTGGAGGCCATTTGATGAGGAGCATGAACGAACAGGAGCATTTCAGTTCGCTGAGAACGTTCATCGTTTAAAAGGAGTTGTTAAAACTTGGGCTTTTGAAAAGAAATTGAGGGATGATGCTGATTTGAAACTTATTGAGGGTGAACTATTACAGATCTATGAGGGGGATGGGGGGGGTCTCCTGACTTTGGAATCCAAGGCTGAAATGGCCAGGTTGGAAGGAAAAAGAAATAACCTGTTGTTGGAAAAGGAGGAAACCTGGAGACTTAAGAGCAGGGCGATTTGGCTGGAATGTGGGGATGAGAACACTAAATTTTTCCATGCATATGCCAGGGGGAGGAAGGCGGTCAACACTATTTGGAGCTTGAAAGATGAAGCAGGTAATGAACATTTCGATTTTGAAGGCAAAGCTCGGTGCGGGGTGGGACATTTCCAGAATTTATTCAAAGCTCCTGTACAGGCTTCTATTGCAGAAGTTATTAGGATCGCTCAATTATTCCCTCGGTTTGCTGAGGAGGAGGATAATAGGAGACTGATGCAAGCAGTTACGGAGGAGGAACTGAAGGAGGTCCTAGGTAGCTTCCAGAAGGACAAGAGCCCCGGGCCGGATGGATGGACTGTGGAATTTTTTACCACACTCTATGAGATTATTGGATTAGATCTTCTACAGGTGGTAGAAGATACCCGATTGAATGGCAGGATACCTGCATGCTTCAACTCTACCTTTATTGCCCTCATACCAAAGAATGATAATCCAGCTACCCTCTCAGAATTTAGACCTATTTCTCTGTGCAATTGTATTTACAAGATCGTGTCAAAGGTCATAGCTCGACGACTCAAGGTAACACTTTCTGAACATATTTCAGCTGAACAATTTGGCTTCCTTGAAGGTCGTCAGATACACGAGGCTATAGGGGTGGCACAGGAAGGACTACACAGTATGAAGACTAGACACATCAGAGGATCTATTCTAAAAATTGATCTATCCAAAGCATACGACAAGGTGAGTTGGATTTATATCCGGCTTCTTCTAACACATTTGGGTTTTGGTATCAATTTTATTAGATGGATCATGTCTTGTATAACTACTGTTTCATTCTCTGTGTTATTGAATGGAGCTGCCACTCCTTTTTTCCATGCGGAAAGAGGACTTAGGCAGGGATGCCCACTTTCCCCGCTACTCTTTTTGCTGGTGGCAGAAGGCCTGAGCAGGGCTATCATTGATGCAAATTTACAGGGGAGGTTTAAAGGCATTGGCATTGGGGAGCAGTTATTTGTCACTCACTTATTATTTGTGGACGACATTATCATATTCTGTTCTGGTGATCGAAGGGATACTCGGACTTTGAAGGAGATCCTGGAACTTTTTTCTAAGGCGACGGGGATGGATATAAATGCTGAAAAGTCCACTCTTACTACACATTTGCTTCGACCGGGAGAGGAACTGGCACTTGTTGAAAATTTCCCATTTAAATTATCTACACTTGATGAGGGATTGAAATATCTGGGATTCTCTCTAAAAGATAATACATATCTTAAGAAGGATTGGCGGTGGCTAATCGGTAAGGTGGAGAAACGATTAAATGTATGGAGTCACAAGTGGATGTCGAGAGCGGGCAGGCTGGTCTTGGTTAAGGCTGTCCTCGAAGCCATTCCTGTTTATTGGATGTCTCTGTCCTGGATACCCAAAGGAATCCTTGAACATATCAGGAGGTTATGCTTTAGATTCTTGTGGAGTGGTAAGAAGGAATGACAGGTCACCCCATGGGTCAATTGGAAGCGGATTGTTGTCCCTAAAGGGCTTGGGGGATGGGGATTAAAAAACATTTTTATGTTTGCTCAGGCACTGGCAGCTAAGGGTGGCTGGAGACTTCTCAAGACAAACAGCTTATGGACCAGGGTTATTATTGGGAAATATCTATCTGACACTAACCTGGATGAATGGATTAGGAGCCCCCGGAAATCACATATTGGAGGATCTATGATTTGGAAGGCAGTGGTAAAATCCTTTTCACGGGTGGAGAATTATCTGGCGTGGAATGTGGGTAATGGCGAACTGGTGAGAGTCGGTAGAGATCCATGGATCGGGAGTGAACAGTCACATTTGTTACCCGAGTATGTTGTGTACTCTCTGGAAAATAGGGGTATACACACTCTTAATCAACTGGCTGTGCAGCGACCTGATGACCCGTGGATACAACATTGGAAAACTGCGGATAGTTTGGGCTTGGGGGACCGGGAGGCTATTTTCCTGAATAATTATATCCATGGTCTGAATCGGGTTTGCATTCACCTTTCGAACCAGGAGGATGTATTGATTTGGGAGCTTGATCCTGCGGGGAAATATACACCTAAGATGGGATATCAGGTGCTCAGTGCAGGAGCAGTTGATCGGGATGAGGTCTGGTGGTGGAGATCTCTGTGGAAACTTAAATGCCCTTCAAAGAACAGACTTTTCATGTGGTGTGCTCTGGAGAATCGGGTCCCGACCTGGGATATCCTACAGAAAAGGAATTTTCAGGGCCCGGGCTGGTGTGCCTTATGTAAAATGGATTTGGAAACTATAACACATCTCTTCATCACGTGCCCGTTCTCGAGGGCTGTCTGGCATGAATGTACTCGTTTGGTAGGTTTTGCTTGCAGATGGGAAGGAACCTCTGTGGAAGTTGCATGGGAGAGATGGTGGAGGCGGACAAACAACAAGAAACAGAAGATCCTACCACTGCTGATCATCTGGGGGATTTGGTTGGCTAGAAATGGGGCAATTTTTCAGGAAAAATCTTGTACACCGGCTATTATCTGTACAATGGCGGTGGGTCGGTATCTAGCCTTCCCCGAACATGTCAGGACAGCTCAGCAGAGACGTAACCTGGAAGTGGAGATTGACAGATCTCACCCATGGGGGTTTTTTGATGGAGCAGCTGGCAATGAGATTTGCGGAGGGGGTGCTGTTCTTTATCTATCCAATTCACACTTCTATACTATCATTATGGGGCTTGGAATGGGAACCAACAATTTTGCAGAAGTCATGAGTTTAAAGCTATTACTCATCTTTGCTGCTGAAAGGGATATTTCTAGGCTGGCGGTATATGGTGATTCCATGAATGTCATAAATTGGACCAATAAAACACAAGCTTGCAGAGTTCTCAGACTAGCAAATATACTACACACTATCCAGATGCTAAAACAATCCTTTGACACATTTATATGCCGGCATGTGTACAGGGAGAGTAACCAAAAAGCGGACCAGGCTTCCAAAGATGGGCAGAATATGGACTTCGGCACCTGGAAAGTAGTCGAAGAGATGGAGGGCCAAAGAACTGAGTTCCCACTCAGACCATTCATCGAATAACCAGTAATTAATGATAGAATATATCTGAAAAACACAGTTTTAAGTTTATGTTTTTAGTGCTGATTTTCATAATCGGTATGAAGGTTATTTTTATAATAATTTTTGAAGATGTATGAACAAGATAGTCCGTTGGGACAGAAACAGCATATTTTGGAAAAATAGGAATGCAACTTATTTTGCCTCTTGAAAGAAGATGATGGAGTCTCATCAACTGAACCATATGTATGGAATTTTTGATAATTCACTGATACAGTGAATACAGATTGTAATTCTGATCTCTTTGGATGAATAGAATTATGCTTTTTTTCTTTTGAAAAAAAATATATATATATAGATATATAGATAATAAAAAACAAATAAATAAACAAAAAACATATTTCATAAAAACATGCCCGTAGGGGTGTAGCTCAATCGACGATTCTCTCGATATGAAGTACATGTTGTAAATGGAGGTCACGAGTTTAAATCACCCTGGCTTACTCGTGCCCCATGCTTGCAAGTTGTGTGGGTGCACCTAGGGGTATAGTGGTAGCAGATGAGATTGGACCCCTAGACCCCATATCACGTGAGTACCAGCCCCATACCAATTTTCGATTCCCCTAGTTACAAAAAAAAACACAAAATACATTTCATCTAAAACCTTGCGTGCCCTTTCGAATTTGATCAAGTACATCGACCGACCAATGCTCTCGACCCTCACTGGCAGAGGATACCACACCCAAGATCAGAGGATACCATGCCACAAAGTAGAAGACCACACCACAAAGCAAAGGAGACCATGCCACGGAGCAGAGCAGACCTCAACGATGTCTCTGGTATGTGGATTTTCAAAATCCTGTTTATTTCCTTCGATCTCTTTAATTTTGTCCACAATTTGGTAGAAACCCCTTTATTCCTGTATTAATCTCTAAATATATTGGATCCTTTCTCGATCTAACTAAGTAAGTGTCACATTGTTCGATTTGACCAACCGCATTAGTGCAGATTGTAATTCATAGATCCATACATAGGTTGAACATAGTAGCCTCCACTTGAGCTCTAGGGCAGTTTGGGCAGTTATGTTTTCAAATAAGTAGTTTCCCCAAACCAAATTTAAGATTGGTTATGTTATTCTATTGATCATTTATTCCTTTATGTTTGGGATGGATGATGTTACCTCAATGAACATGGGTTTTCTCTTCCCGGTCCTAGGTGAACATGCCAGTTTTCCTCTAAGTGCTTTCATATTATATATATTACTTATCACGTTTGTGCTTTCATATTATGTTATCATGTTCGAGAGCTTCCTTTCAAGTGGGGATGCTCCAACAAATAACCTTTGAAAGGAAGGGTTAGTGAGAAAGGGTGAAAGAGGAAGTTGGCACTAGTATGTCATTTTGTGAGCTCATTCAATGGAGTATATTTACTTTATTGTCAGGAAGAACCATTCGATATCACATTCTTTTGGTACCCGTATTAGGTTATTATGTTACATTCTTTTGGTGTGTTAGAAATAATGCTATCAATATGGGATTTCAATTGGTCACTTCCCCTTGTGAAGAATTAGTATTGTTAACATGGGCATGACTATTTGCAAGCATTTCAAAATTAGAGTTCGTCAGCCTATCCTTTGAGGCTAAAGTAGATGCTACGGGTCCTTCAATTTTTCCATGTAGTTTGACCATTATCCATATTAGGAAATATTACATGAGGAGAATGGTTATCAAAGGATTTAACTCAGTTGGAATTGATCATAAGTTAGGGAACCAATATGCTTCAAACACTCTTTTTTCATTTGCTTTCACAATATTCCATTTCAACGCTTCATCTATTTCCAATTTCCATATTTAAACTACCAAACATCAATAAGTTAAGCATTCTCATAGATCTTGTGTCAATCTTGAGCTACTTAACTGTTGTATTTTACTTTTTTATGCTTTCCCAATATATGCATTCCATTTCAGCTTAAAATTTTATCATAGGCATTTTTTCCTATAATATTTGTGCTAAAAGCAACAATGCCTAAGGTATTTTGACAATAGCATTTACACTTTGCTTACAATTATACATTGATTGCATAATTTCCATTTAGGCTTTTGCTCAATGATTTCGCCATTGAATTGACATGGCCATTCAAGTCTAGCTTGACTATACCATAAAGTTCATATGATACCAAATTACATGTCAAATCAATGTATGAGACCCTCTTGTTTGTGGGACAAGGGACCCCTCCACAAAACAATTTAACTAATCAATCTATTCAAGGGGCACATTTTTTTCCAAGTTACAATGCTAGGTGGAACTCCACGAGGACTTCCCCTGATTCCAAGGATGGTACCCAAGTTAAACCCTAGATTCTTCAAATCCCAAGGCAAGGTGAACAACAAGGCTCAAATCCATTAAAACAATATACTCATTGTGAACTCAACATGCCACTTATGAGAATATAACTTGGGTGGGGATGTTAAAACTCCATCCTACAACAACATGGGCTAGACCTAATTGATAACTTAAGGGATAACTACCTCTTACTATTAGTTCATAATTGTGCAAACAATTGAATGGGGTACCATATACATGTTAATTCATTTCAAGTTATCCAATGCTTGAAAATTTACATCTAATGCAAACAGATTAAGCAAGATTCCATGCCAAGTAGGAACTAGAATGCAACAAAACTAAAGCAACAATGTTCAAGTGGTCTTCAACATCACAATTTTGTAAAAAACTCTTAGTTTAGGATAGAATTTTCATCTATCAAGAATTTGGCAATAGGTGGCGTACCCTATATTGTACTCATTTTCCTTTTTGCTAAAAGAAATGGAAATAATGTTTCTAATCAAGAGGCAAATAACCTCCCATGCAATGCAAGTTCCACCAATTGATTTCAAGCATCATTGTCAATAACTTAAGTTCATTATTTATAATGTTTCTTCGAAAAGTTTTAACTACTTTCATGAATGAAAAACCATAATTATGAAATGATGAAATTGCCTTCAAAAAAATTGTCTGTTTTCATAAATAGAAAACCATAATTAAATATTTATGTTCAAGTGGTATTCAACATCACAATTTTGTAAAAAACTCTTAATTTAGGGTAAAATTTTCAACTCTGAATTAGTTGGCAGTAGGTGGCCTACCTTGTAGTGTACTCCTTTTTATGTTTATTAAAATAAATGGAAAGCATGTTTCTAATCAAGAGGCAAATAACCTCTCATGCAATGCAAGCTCCATCAAAGAACAAGATCGGTCTTCCCTCTTGTTTTTTCCATTCTTCAAATTATACTTCTTATAATCTAATTGTTAAATGTACAGCATCACAAGTCATTCTCCAAGCCAATCTTGTGCAGCCAGGATTGGACCTCATGTGTTGAGGTATGGATCCCGAGTTGGATTCAGGAACTTGGAGTAGATTCTTGATTTGGACTCAAGAATGACTAAGCCTTCAGTTGTAAAAGGTTATTCCTCATGTGTTGAGGTGAATGCTTTGATGTATCAAAGTGATGATGTTGTAAAGTCTTGTTGGAAAAGGCTCGGGAGTTGTGTGTCAAGTCAAATTCTCATGTGGACCTCCAGCTATAGTAGGTACCCATGGGGTGGACCTCCAGTTATAGAGGTAGATGCTTTGCATGTTGAAGCATTAATGTTGTGTGATGTATTACTAACCATAGTCACCGATTGCTAATAAGTCTCCTCTAGAGACTAGCCACCGCTAGAGTGAATTACTTTAGCATATGATCATTTGGTCTGAGAGTAATACAATATAATCACAGCATCTGACAAATCTTCTGAGTATAATCTGATATGATAGATAATTAAAGTTAACACATGTTGACCATGCAGTAAAGATAAAGAGATAAAGATAAATGCATAGATAAAAAGAGAATTCGAATTTTTCATGAGATGACTAAGTGAACCCGAATTGTTAAGATTCAGTTAAAGCTACAATGTATGCCTCAGTTAAGTAAAGAACTCACAGTGCTCAATACAGGTAAATCAATCAGCATGAGTTCAGTTAATAATAGTTAACTAAGTGTTAATAAAAAAGGACTAGTTAACTAAAGTGTTTACACTTTAGTTAAACAAAAAAAGGTTACACGTATGTTAACAAGAAAGAATCAGTTAAAGAGACTTTCACTAAGTGATAACAAAGAAGATATAGTTAACTAAGTGTTATGACAACACTTTTGTTAAACTAAAAGATGACACTTGCATGACGACACTTAAGTGAGCCACCTAACTAAGTGGGCAATCTTTCAATTAAGGGGCGAGTTCATCCTAAGAATCAGTTCAGTGATTTAATGCACATGAGAAGTGGGGTGCACTTATTCATGCAATATTGATGCATTGACATGGAGGGTGAGTTCATCCTAAATTCAAAAGATAAAAATAGAAGTCAATGCATGTGAAAAATATATAAATAGGCTATACAGGATTGATGAATTCAAGGTGAAACGAATTCTTTTCTCCCTTGAAGGCAAGGCGCTTCTCTTTGTGTAGGATATTATTCTTGCTTGTTATTAATGTGATGGGAACATGGCAAGTTGATACAGTTGATCTATATTCTCTATTGCTGAGTATTCTCTCTTATCTAGCACTTGGGGTGCCGAAAGCAATCTGTTATTTTGTAAAATACATTCTCTACTATCTATCATAATTATACTATTAAGGTTTGTTGGGATTTTTTCATCCTCATTGTTTTGAGGGTTTTCCCTAGGGTACATCTTGTGTTATGGTTGAATGTTTCATGTGATTGAATGGTTCATTAATTCAAGCATTATGTATTTCCGCACTTAAATTTTTAAAGTTGAAAGCTCATCATATATGCTCAAAAACGTAACAATAATTTCCCAAGATTGCTTGCCTTTGAAGGATGAGGACCTTGCATCATACTTTCCTGTTAAATTGAGGGAGTTGATCCATCTTTCCTCAAATTATGAAAGGTTCATATCCAATTGATTTACTGGTTCCTTAACTGAGTAGAACTCTGTAATACCCCTAGTTTTGACTTGGAATGTATTTATCCAATATTATGTAATTGATGTAAATATGCTAGTGTGAATTCATAGTGTGGAGCTCAAGGCCAAGGCCCGACTAGTGAATGGCTAGGCATGTATGATGTATATATTTTATTTGGATTGTTTGGTTGGATTTTATGCTGATTTAGAATATTATGTAAATATTATGTGCATAAATAATAAAATGGTCCAGCAATGGTTGTGTAAAGAGCACCAAAGGGGCTATGATTCCACCAGATGGGAAGAAGAAAGGGGGTCCATGGGTGACTAAATCCTTGCTACCAAGTGTAAACCTTAGAACTCACCTAAAATTCTGTCATGTGCCTTGAATTAGCCAATTATCTCATTTTTTGACCATTTTCCCAATCATTAATACATGTGTGGTTGGTGGGAAAAGTAACCTCATGTAGTTATTGAAGCATGGGACTGACTGCACTTTTGTGACAGTTCTGTCATGATAGAAGTCAGTCTGCAGCTGCTAGGAGTCCTTTCTTCTACTGTCATAAGTTATGTCAGTTGTCTTTTCACCATTTTCTCATATCCTTTAGAGTCAACCCTCATTTCTCTCATTTGTGTATGCATATTTAGACTATGCAGAGCTCTCCATTGATGTCCATGAACATACCATGTTGTTTGGAACCAAGAAATTCAAATTTGGAGACCATACTTCATATTTGGAAGTGAAAATTGTTGGTTGTACGTGAGTAGAGAGCTTGGGAAAGATAGGAACCCTTACCCATTGATTTATGTTGCTCATAGGTGCTTGAGAAGCCACGAATTGAGGCTACAGGTGGTTCTATAACAGCCAATATCATATTGGACTTCTTCTATGCACACACTGGAAGCACCCAACAAGATGGATCTACCAAGAGAACCGTGGATCGGTGAAGGGGATGCCTAAGATAGAAGGGTGTTGTGTGGGATGGGTATTGTGGAATGCAAGGTTGTGAGGGCTGAGTGAGACCCCTATAGAGCTCTGTATGAGCATTTGGATAAGCATAGAGAGAAGAATGGGTTGTGGGTTGAGAGATAGAATCTTGTAGGTGTTTCCTTTTCCCTGGTGGCCATATAGCCCAGCTTGGGGGTGGCCTCCCAATAGAAAGAGTATATGTTGGATGGAGTGCCTATGGTTGGGTGGAAAAACACAGCGAGTTGCTTGGACCTGCATTGGATAAAGATAAGTATTCTCATGCATTTGATTATGAAATGTTTTTATTTCATGCCTGTAATGTTTATGCTTGTATATTTGCATGCTATATGTGTGTGGATAGATTTGAATTCCGTTGTGCATGTTTATTTAAGTTTCTGCACACATTTTATTTGTTGAAATTCATATTATGGAATTGGATCGAAATTTGAGAGCCTGATTTTCTCTAGCATCCCCTCCTGATGGTTGGATTGGGTGAGGGGGATGTTACAGAGTGGTATCAGAGCTTCTGGTTGCAATACCGGAGCTATATGGGCCAAAAATCATGATCTGTAGGCATAAATCAGAAATGGTGTTGCAGAAATCCATTTTTGTTAAGTGACGGATAAGGAGATGGAAATAATTTCAAATTAATCCACGTTTTTGCAGAATTAAAATTCTATATAATTTCAAAATTTTGAAAATTGGGCCCCACCGGTGCTAGGTGGCAGGATGACGTGGAGGAGCCACATGGGCAGGAGGTCTAATGTGGAGGAGCTGCATGGGAAGAAGGTGCGATGTGGACCAGCCACATCATTTATGTGTGCGCAGGTGACCGTAAGAAGTGGAGCTTAGTGGAGGAGAAGATCTGACCGTCGAGCAGTGAGGCAAATCGACGGTCGATAGTGATTCAAGCTCGTGAAGGTGCACGAGATTTAATTTATTTTCGTGACCCTGAATGAAAACCGTCACTCCCATGTGTTGTCCTCTAATGCGTTCAGGCTCACAAAAGAAATCTCGGGAAACCACCTTTCGGGTTTAACAAGAAGTGATGTGACGGGGAGATGTGACAGGAAGAAATTTCAGAAGGGATGGGACCCTCATCAATTGTGGGAGATCGGGTAGATCAAGATCAATGGCTCATAGTGTTTCAGGGCCTTGCACGAAGGATAACAGAGCTACATGACCCTGAAGCAGTAAATTTCCCTATGACGTGTCGCTCTCTCGTGCATTCATGCTCGCAAAAGTGGGTCCAGGAAACCAGTCTCCTCGGGCCCTAAAACCGCTTTTAGCCTAATGGAAAATTATGTGACACGGGGTCCAGAAAGCAAGTACGGAGGTGTCAAGGGTGATGGGAGCCGTGGCGGTCATGTCAGTCTGGGAGAATCGTACAGATTTGATCAATGGCTGAGAATGATTTAGGCCCATGAAAGTTCACGATGGTTAATCAACTTTCGTGACCCTGAAAGAAAACCACCCCATCCATATGTCGCTCTCACATGCATTCAGGCATGTAAAAGTAGTTTTAGGAAACTGCTCTTATTGGAGCCTGAAACAACTTATGACTGATAAGTGGTAAGGTAATGTAGGGGGCATCTGCAGAGCATGGATCACAAAAAAAGAAGGGTTTTCATGGTCGATTTTTGCTTGCCTGAGATCGAAAAATGCAGTCGACCTTATGCACCAAATTGCACGAAATTGAAGGATTTACAACCAAAAAAACGAGGGCGCTGCCCTCGACTCACCCTACAGTGGCAAAATCCACAAGGGGGAAATCCCCCTTGACCCCCATCGCCCCCCTAAGACGTCGTCGATTGTGAGGAAATTTTGTGGTGATGATGGAACTCATGGAAATGGAAAAAATTTGTACCTTGATATCAGTCCAGGGAACAATAGTGCACAGTTAGATTCTGAATGGCGTAATTCAGATATTTATGTAACTTGACAGGAATTGTCAATTTGTCTAGTCCCCATAATGCATGGAAATTATTTTGGTATTTTAAGAATGTAAGGAGGCTAAAATACATAAGGTTCTTATTTTGAAACATGTTCCCAATTGTTTCAAATAGCAGGTAGAGCAAAGCCTCTAGGATTGAATGGGCAAGAATTTCTCAAAGTGAGTAAATTTTATGATACCAATATCATGGTAATGGTGCTATCACAATAAAGTGGAGGTGCATTTGGGATCATGATCATGGTAAAATTTATTTTTAGCTATCAATGTAAAGAATTGAAGCAGGCTTGGCCAGATGCTTGGTGACAAGGAAGTTCCACTAATGAGCAAGGATATTCAATTGAGAGTAATTGGTTGTAATATGCATGATAAGAGAACTTGCAGGATATAAGTCAACAACTTATGAGTAAGTTGTCACTCATAGGAATACGAAATCCCAGTATGTGGACTTGTCATGTGGCTCATGATAGTGACATAGTGGCAATGTAGAGGTTTCTCATTGGGGAATGAGGCATTCCCATGTGTGAATCAATTATGTGGTTTAGAATTGTGGCAAATATTTCCACGGTAAAGGAAAAGAAAGTCTCATGGTTAAATGAGGAACAAGGACATATAATGGACCTTGAAAAGACTCCATATGGATTTGCAATGGAATAAATTGCATCTCTGGTTAGTGCTAAGAATTCCAAGAAAGGTCATGTTAGACTTGGCCAGAATTGCTCAAAGCAATTGGAACAGCAAGGCAATGCCAATAGAGTGCAATGAGAGTTGTTGTAATGACCAACGAAAGATGCATAGGGCTGATAAGATGGTTGCAGCAGAAATTAGAGAATAATATCCATAAGGCAATGTTGGTAAAGAAGGAAAATTCTCACCTTAAAACTATTTCTATTTATAGCATAAGAATTGCATGCTTGGAAGGTAGAAATTCTAATTGTTATACATGTGTATATGTATTGAATTTCTACTTGGTGAGAAAATCATAGCTAATGGTTCTGTGTGTGCTTGGTAGAGAGGCCTTAAAGTGGATCAACTGTGATATGGAAGAGGAAATTCCATGCTATGATAAGTAGTTTGAAAGGGAGAATTCATCAACTCCTCTCTCGCTATAGTATTTATATTTTCTAATTTGTATATACATAAAATGGCATGGAAATGATAGAAATGCAAGAGGTTAGATAGTTGAAATGCATATGCACTTGTGGGCATATTAAGAGATAATGCATAATGCATGTGAACTTGATCATGCATGCATATGATATTGCATACTGGAAAAAGTAGTAAGGTTTTACATATGCAGTGAGCCACTAATGATAATTAATGTGGTTGATAATAAATATTGCTATTGGCAATGGTTGTAGGACCAAAGACAATAGAAGCATGGTTGAAGATGTTGATGATGCTAATGCATGAAACCAACAACCTTATGAAGAAAGGTTGGGGCAACAAATCTATGATCAAGAGGTTGGTGGAAGGATTTTGTAATCCTCTATAAGAGACCAACTGATCCGGTTACATCAATGATGTTGATGGTTTCCATGTAGGTAATGGTTTATTTATGATGATTGCATAAGTGTTGAAAGGGGATTGGGTAAGAATCCCTTCAGCCATATTTTAATTATTTTAAATTGGTTTGCATGTCCTATTGGATGCATTTATGTGAATGTTATCCCACCAGGTATGGTGAGGTATGAGGTAGTAATGGAAAGGGACCCTATACCATCTAACTATTTAGAATTTTGAATGCATTCATATGGAAGAATATCATGCCTTGTGTGTATGTTGGTTATGAGTTTATTAACCAACGCAAGTGAGAAATTATGGTCCTGTTGTGGTAGTGCATGCCATATGAGATAGTCGTGGTTAATGTCATAATGTGGTTGGAATGGTAATGCTATAGTGATACACAAGTATCCCATGAACTCCATATTGGTGTTAATCTAGGATGAAACCTCTTTTCCAACAAGCAGGGAATGAGTGAATTCCGGACGCATTGTTCAGGTGAAGAAGGAAGGCACCCAGGTAGTTAACCAAGTGATTGGGGAGATGGTTGGATGATGTGTTGAGACATTAGCTAGACCTTCCAATACATCATGGTGGAATACATGACATAACATTATGGTATTCGTGATTCAATGCAAGGTTGTGTTGAAAAAATGTACCTTAAAATATTACGTAATATTGTGATTGCGCATGAATATGTGTGGACACATATGTTGAGATGAATTGTGTGAATGCATGGTTGTGATATATATATTTCATTGCAATTTGCTACTAGCTGAAATGATAGAATTATTGACCATTTCATGAGTTGCTATGGATGTAAGGGAAATAATTGCATGAAGAAGGTAGTCATATTTGATTGGCTAACAGAGTGCTCTATTGGGAGAATAGAGTTGCATGAATGGATATGATTGTGTAATCATAAGTATTGGAAATTTTTTTTAATTGCATAGACAAGGTGACTGTATCTTGCAATATTATTGTGAATAAAATGCATATAAAGTAAATGTATTTCGTTGCATTTGAGATATTAACAGTTGATAGTGTTTGAATTATTGTTTGTTATAATTCTGAGATTACTTCAATGATTGTTATAAATGTTGCAATGAAAATATTATATGCATGAGCACTCACAACTTGTTTGGCTGACTGAAAAATAAATAAAATTAAAAAATTAAAAAATAAAATAAAATAAAAATTAAAAATTAAAAATTAAAAAAAAAATAATAATAATAATAATAATACAGGACAAAAATAGAATTGTATTGGCCATGGAAATGTGGGTAAGTCCATAATAAAGGCTGGAAGCTACCGTGTGCAATAGCCAAACATTATGAGGGGGATCTCATGGTTGTAAAATCTGATTTTTGTAGGAAACATATTTATAAATTTCGTTTTTGAATTTTTTGCTAATAATTGATAATGACTGTTTGAATGTTTGTGAATTATGTCTGAAGGACACATTGCAGGAAGACCATGTGTTGTGGCTTGCAAGAGACAAAAATAATGAGAAGGACCTCATGTTTAGGAATTATAGTTTCTACGTGAAACAGATTTGAAAATTTGTAATTGAATTTATTATGATAAATATATCATGGCAATGAGGTGGAACATGTATTACTTCATCTATAAATTTTGTTAAAATTTTAATGATATCTCATGTGAACTGCATGCTTGTACGTAATGGAGGTAAGATGGTGAAATAATGCTAGTTGAGAAGATGTTGGCTGCGAAAGCTGAAAATGAAAAGGAAATGCCAAGAGTGGATTGGGTTTGAGGAACCTTGCAGAATTCCATATGGGTGCATGTCTCTTCACAGTGTTGTTAAACCCAGTAAGAGCATGGGTCCTCAGGAGGCTTGCATGGGAATTGGTATCCTTTCTACACTCACACTGAAGAGCACTGGAGGGATGGGTATACCCGAGGGACTGTGTATCAGATAAGGGGTACCATCCTTGTGTTGTGTGAGTGGGTATAGTGGAGCCATGCTAGCTTGCAATCAAGTGAGTTACCTATGTAGTTCCTAGAGGGAACCACTAGTTTGCATAGGAGATGGGGACATGCAGTTGTATTCATTTTATTGCCTGATAAACCCAGCAGAGGTGTTAGCTTGGAAATGGTTGTTGTATGCTTGATAAACCTAATCAGAGAGTTAGCTTAGAATGCCGGTTCATGGAATTCCTGATAAACCTGATTGGCATACTGGATTGGCATTGGTTACTAGAATGTTGTGGCATAACCCACGTGTTGGCCTAACATTTGTATTATATGTATGCACAGTTGATCCGAGGCTTGTAGAAACTTGGTTACCTTTCGATGCACACCCTGAAGAGCACTGGAAGGGGTGGGTACACTCGATGGACTATATAGTAGAGAATAGGTACCATCCTTGTGTAGGGTGGGGCAGGTCTTGTGGGTGCCATAGTTGTCTGAAGTCAAAATGGGATACCTATGGAGCTAAAGGAAGATGTTTATGAAGATAAGTATTTGGCTTATTTTGCATCTTCTCACTTATTTAATGTGAATATACAAGTGTATATGATTCGGCTATGGTTTTGAAACTCTTGTTAAGAGATGAATCCTATGAGAATGGATTTGATATGTGAATTGACTCATTGTTTGAGTATAGGTATTGTTGGATGCAAGGACATTGAAGGCATTTTAAGGATGCAATGGACATGCGGTTGTCCTGAAAATCTTAGTATGAGTAGCTAAAGATTAGAAAGAGATCCCATGGATGTTGATGAAGAGAGAGAAAGGCGTTGCAAATCCAACTAAAAACAAGGACATGGAACCTTGCTTAAAATAAAGAGAACACCAAGGACAGTGTTATTCCAAGGGGGAGGGCATTGTAATACCCCTAGTTTTGACTTGGAATGTATTTATCCAATATTATGTAACTGATGTAAATATGTTGGTGTGAATTCCTAGTGCGGAGCTCAAGGCCAAGGCCCAACTAGTGAATGGCTAGGCCTGTATGATGTATATATTTTATTTGGACTGTTTGGTTGGCTTTTATGCTAATTTAGAATATTATTTAAATATTATGTGCATAAATAATAAAATGGTCCAACAATGGTTGTGTAAAGAGCACCAAAGGGGTTATGATTCATGTTATTGGACAAGCTACTCGAGCGGACGCGAGCCAGATCTCCCTAGTTCAATGTGAATCTAGAACAAATAAGACAGAATATAGAACTGCTTTCCTAGATCTAGTTAGAGATTGAGTGATAGAATTCTTACCTTCAGATCATATATCTTCTTCTTCTTCTTGTTGCTCTGAATCCCACTGTCGTCAGATCTATAGCTGCAAGACCTGCCAAGACATATGGAAAAAATGCAAGCAGTAAAATATGTCTAAACAGTAATTGATCTAAGTAAACGGTTAAGGAAATAAACTACAAATAATATCAACATGATAACATTTGCGGAAAGAGTTTATATTATTGTATAAAGAAGGGAAAATACAAAGAAGAGGTATGATCACAACCCAAGCCTTAACGTCACAATCCTCCTCCAACAATCCAAGCCAATGCCTCCAAAGGAAGTATGAGTCTCCCGAAAGATGAGTAGGGATCTCCTAATCTAATTTCACCAGCATGTAACTGCTATAGACTTCCTCCCTTTGGAATGGAGAGGGGCCTTGTATTTATAGTACCAAGTGGATAGAGTAGGTTGAGGATCATGGGGAGAGGGCTAAGGGATCCTCCCTTGAGGTTAGGGAACCATAGGACAGCTCACCTAGGAGTTAGGGATAGGGATCCACCTCATCCAACTTCTAGAACTCGCTTGAAAGCTCCCTTTATCCCATTTAACCAACCCCGGCACAAGTTGCATGAAGACAACCAGTGGTTCAGATGGAAAATGCAGGTTGTACAAAGGGGTTCTGCGTCGCTGGCACGGGCTGGCATAATACATTCTGCGTCGGCCCTAGTTGCACGCTACTTGCTCAAGTACATCATGCGTCAGCGCAACTAGAAATGTGGGAAAAAGGAATCAACATACTCTAACTGACTTACTTGATCATAGGGAACTCTGGGAATCAAGGCATTGAGTTAACAAGCGTGTCATGATGACGAGATTTAGGTGTAACTGAATGCCCCCCAAAGCACGAAGCTGGTAAAACAAGACATGTGAAGTGCTTTGAAAGATGGATGGAAAGGACTTGCTGGCTGGAGGATGTTGCTGCAATACAACTGACTTTGAGATACAAGTCCCATGTAACTCACAACATGGTTGCCGACCAATACAATGCAGATCCATGATAGTAAAGACTGACTAAAGACAATCATGGCTACTAGACACAATCATAGATCCATGATGAGATGATAACACAACCACGACCAATACAAGGTGGATCCGTGTAATATGACTCAAACAATCTCCATCCCAACCTGGGTAGAATATGAATTCCCCAAGGTCTTCAAGTTGAACCCGCAATGATACGAATCTAACCATGTGATTACAATGTTTTGGAGTCGAACATGGCAGAAACCACTTGATTACCGATCATTGATGTATACCGTTAACAAGCACAAGGGAAATCACCATTGATGTCAATGATCCCCAAGGTATCACAGTACATATCACCAAGCGTGAATAAATGAGTTGAAGTCGAATGCCTGATGAAATCTTTCAATCAAGAGCCAATGATGTAAACTCATGTTGAAAGTGAGGTACCTACCATTGAGGCATGCAGGTCCAAGGTACTCAAATGATTTCTATGTTCAATCCTCGGATGGTGTGTTGAGGTCGACAAGGATGAATCCGTCGAAGGAGGGCCATGATGAATCCCTCATCAACGACACGAAACTCGACAACAGATGTTTGGAGTAGATCGGACGGTAGAGTAATGTGCAGGACTGAATCAAGTTAGACTGACAAGGTGTACTGACTACAGATGATGAGCAATGAACATCTCTTGAACATGGGCATGGCATGACTTGGCAGTATTGACCTGACGAGAACGACACTGACTCCCAATGCAACTGATGGTGGAAGCGTTCTTTAGACGATCCAAAGGAGTGACTAGACTCATAAAATCAATATGACTCGAAGACAAACGTATTACCCAAGTACTGAATGCAAATGCAAATGAGTGCCATGTTCAAGAGCGATGATGCAATTCCATGAATAAAGTGTAACACAAAATCTTTCCCTTTTCCCCATCATGACTGATGAGTTCGTCATGTGTTTTTTAACGAGCTTTAGGAGGGTAACCAGATGCTCAGTATAGCTCATCTCATAGATGATTCCAATCCCAAATGTTTTATGAACCTAGGCAAGGAGGGGTTCGTCCCATGGCAGGCCCCCCTTCAATGTTCAATTTTAACGAGTCCATAGAAGGTAAACTTGGTGTCATTTCATGTTTAGAGAGTCTGAAAAAACTAAAGAAGACTCCAAAGGTCCTTTTTCGTAAAGTTAGCCTCTTCGCCCGGAAAAGGGTAAAACAACGCGAGAGAGGACTCTTCCAATCATATTGGTTGAAGTAATCCTTTTTTGTAAGTAGTGCCCCCTGGTCTGAGAAAGGGGTAAACTATCACCAAGGAGACGATCATTCAAATACTTTTACAAGTGTGACCGCATCAAGTTCGCTTGGCGATATTTTCGTATTTAGAGAGCCTAAAAAGAGCTTAAAGAAAAGACTCCGGGGGGTTCCTTTTTCGTGGGAGTTTAATGAGCCCGAAAAAGTGACAAACTATAACTCGATGACTTGTTCTCATCGTTTTACGAGCACGAGAAAGAACAAAGAGTTAGCTCGGTGTCATTAATAATTTAATTTAATGAGCGAAATAATGACAAAAAGACTCTCTATGAGTTGTTCATACCTGAGAACACGCGTGAAAAGACCACGACCGTGAAAAACAGAATCAAAATGGTACTTAGCTTCACCTACAAGCTTCAAAACTAGGTCAAAAGTAATTAACCGGATACAAATGAATCCAACCATAGCAAAATAACCCATATTAGAATAAATTAAAAAGGGAATATGCTATTTTTCAATATAAATAGGGGTAAATAGTAAAAAGAATTACTATTTGTTTTTTACCAAGTTGGAGAGGTGAATAGTGCCATTTGGAGCCGTTCTTCTTTTGCTGATTTCGGGAGCTGTGATCCATCATTTTAGGTGTCATCAGCAACAGGTAACCCTAAACTTGTCTCTTTAACTTTCTAGCGGATTAGAATTTGCTTTTTCTTGCATTTAGGTAGGTTTTGGGCATGTTGGGTTGGGGTATTTGCGCTCACGGGTCGGCGCAGGTCGCCCTTTCGGGATCTGCGCCAGCGGCGCACTGTCCAAATGGATGTTTTGCGTTGGTGCAAATGGTCAACTCAACCCAAAAACCTAGCCAAATGGAATCTTTTATGATGGTTGGGAAAAGTTCTAATGGTATTAAAATGACTTTCTTGATAGGTTTGGAGTGAGCACAATGGTTCTTGAGTGGCGAGAATGCGAGCATGAGCTCGACGATATACAAGCCGAAAATGATCTGCAATGTGTTACAGCGTTGAGAAATTGTGGGTTACTCAAGTACTTTCGAGTGACGAGGATGAGGTCTCAAGTATCACTGCTGATATACCTTGTCCAATGTTGGGACCCAATAAAGCATCATTTTCATATTAGTGAGCATACGCTGACCATAGATGTCGAGGACATCTATTTTCTGACAGGGTTATCCCGGCGAGGAAAACCTGTGTCCTTGACTGGGTCACGAGGTGGTAACCGCTCAGTAGATGACATGATTGATCAGTGGTGTACTCTAGGTACGTCGATGACTGGTGGGAAGATTCCCATCAAGGATGTCAGGGACCGGGCCCTTCAGACGGTACTCTTTACCAATGTGCGGGTAGCTGGCAGCAGATCTGCTCATCTTGTGAGCAAATTGCAAATGATGTATGCTGAGGAGTGCATGGCTCCTACCGTGTTCAACTGGTGCGAGGGACTTCTCACCAGTCTCAGAGATCAGTTGACCAAATTCCAGCGTGGAGCGTTGAATCAGTTTGGGTATGGTTCGGTGGTGGTGGATTTTATGTTGGAGTGGGTACCTCACTTGCGCCTACAAGTAGACCTCAAGGATCGGGATGCACGCAATCCTCACATGACCAAGTGGGAAGAGGTGATGGCTCGCCATAGTGGCGGGGGTCCCATCATCAGTTTCGGTATAGGGTTCTTCACATGGTTGCAGGGACAAATCCTCAGGGTGGAGGACTACCAATACTATGGTACAAACTTTCGAGGAGACCCAGACTTGGTGCTTCTCGAGGGAGCGCATTGGGATGATATCGGTAAGAACAACTGCTTGTGTTTTTTCATTTTATGCATGTTATGATTTTTTGGAGTAGTGTTGATAACTTTCACATGTTTCTTGCAGACGTGGGTCCAGAGCAACTACCTGGAGTCTCTCTCCTTGTGCGGAGAGGAGCAACATCGGAGGCGGGTCCTGCGGTCCGTGATGCTCTCGAGGAGCTAGAGGCAGTGGAGGATGACCTTGGACATCCCATAGCGGGTATCCATGACCTACCTCGTCGCTATCAGAAGCTGACGGTTGGAGTATCAGTTCATTTCGGCACGCTGCTCCGGTAGGTGTCGAGGGTCGTAGTCTGCTTCCATGCGCATCAGCCTAGGGATGCACGGCCTAGGTATTAGGCGCATGTTTTACTTATTTAAATAATGAAATCTTATGAGATTCAGATTTTGTAGAGAGGACTCTTACTGAAAGCTAGCATGCTTCAGACTTTTGTATCAGCACTACCATTTTTGTATTAATTTATATATATATACAGACACTTATGGCGGTTTTATACATCTTGTGTTCTATGAATGATTAATGAGACCTTGTTTACATGTTTGCTTATACAATGGATGATTTACATGTTATGTATGCCTTTATATTTTATGAATATGTTATGTGTGCGCAATGTACCAATCTAGAATGAAGTTGGTCATCGAGTCAGCAATTGTATTCAGGTCTCGTGGAATGTGCAGGTATTGAATAGATTCAAAGGACCTTTCCAGAAGACGAACTTGTCGGAAGAGACATAGTAGAGTAGGGTCACGGATAACGTAGATTGAGTTAATATGAGAAACCACTAGTTGTGAATCCAGCTGGATGACAACATGGCTCATACCCAAGGAAAGAGTGTCAATTAGGGTTCCAATCACCGCCTGATATTCTGCGGTGTTATTGGTTGCGTATCCTAGACAACTTCTTCCTAAGCTGATAAGCTCGCCGGTGGGAGAGTAAAGTACCCAAGATGCCGAAGCAAGGTTACGAGTATGTTGGTTGGCACCGTCCGCGAATCCATATCCATTTTCCATCTGCACATGCAGACAGAACATGGCATAAGAAGTGAAACAAGATCTAGACACACTAAAACAAAAGTGTCACACCACACAAAACACATGCCATGTACAGTATATACAAGGTGCCTATGCGTGAAAAAATCAGGCATAGTACCTCTTCAGGTAGAGCCCATTTCGGGGCTCACCCAAAGATATCCCATCATAGTCCTCTAGTTCGTAGGCTCCCTTCTTCAGAACACGTTTCACTATGTACGATCTGTGCCACATGGACTCGAACTTGCCTGAACCCATCTTATCGTGCCTTTGGTCGTATGTTCGGACCAAATCACCCTCGTTGAAGGTACGAGGTTTAACAGACCTATCATAATGAACTTTTATGCACTTCTTATGTGCCTCATTGGAAAGAACAGCATCACGGCGGGTCTTGTCAAGTTTCGCTAGGTATAGGAAGCGTTCTTCCTCGGCAATGGTGTTCGGAAGAAGTTCGACTGCGAGTTTGAGAGATGGAATCTTGCACTCTATTGGTAGGACTGCCTCCAATCCATAAACTTACTAGAACGGTTTAAAATCCGGTGGCAGTATTAACGGAGGTCTGGTATGCCCATAGTGCAGAAAAGAGCATATTATTCCAATTCGACTTATGTGTACCCACCATACGTTGAATCATGGTTTTCAAGACCTTGTTGATGGCCTCTACTTGTCCGTTGGACTGTGGGTAGTAAGGGGTTGAGTTTTCGTGACAAAAACACAGTCCAGTGCTCAATTCATCTACCATATGGTTCTGAAAGTGAGATCCATGGTCGGTGACTATGGCTTGTGGAAATCCGAACTGTGAAATGACATGGTTGAACATGAAGAGTGCGGCGGTTTTGCCGTCATCACTGTACGTAGGCATAGCCTCGGCCCATTTAGTAAAATAATCCATGGCTACTATGACGTAACCATGCCCCTCGGTCGAGTTAGGCTTACAGTGCATGAAATATATGCCCCATTTCGCAAAGGGTCCCACGGCAATAACCGAGTGTAACGGCGCTGGGTTGGAGCACGTTTTCGTTCGAAAATGTTGGCATGGGGGACATTTTTTAACGGCCTCAATGCAATATTTAAATATGGATGGCCAATAATATCTCGCGCGTAGTATCTTCTAGGACGTACGTAGCCATCCCAGAGAGATGACCGCCACAATCCCTAGAGTGATAGTCATTCAAGACGTGTTCAGCCTCCTCGTGTGTCAGACAACGTTGAAGAACATAATCAGCACCACGGCGATATAGGGTATCGCTAACGATCAAGTAATACTTTGCGTGGTGATGGATATGACAATGATCGTCACGAGACAGTTGGGGGTTGAACCGTTGGGTTTGAATATATAAGGTAATATATCCATACCACGGGTCGGACGTGTTGATGAGGAGCAACGACTCATCTGGCAGAGAATCGTTGGGCTCAGATCCTAGATCATCACGGGGAAGATCACAAATGAGTTCGGAAAGCACCAAAGACTTCTTAGACTTGGCCTTCTCGAAGAGGAGATTGAATTCCTGAAGTATCACGATCCAGCGTGAATACTTTCCCCCGAGTACATGACGTGTCAGAACATGGTACATGGGGTTCGAGTCAGCAATAATGGTGGTGGTGCGGAGCAGGATATAATGACAGAACTTTTGGACAGCAATGACTGCCGCGAGAGCGCATTTCTCGACATGTGAGTAACAAGTTTCAGTGTCAATAAGACCCTTACTAAGGTAATAAATCACATGTTCCTGGGCATTGTTTTCCTCATGGACCAGGACCATGGTGTTAGGAACCCATGTCAACCCTTCTATTTACTTTGTTAGTATATTGTTGTTGGACGCATATGCTTTGTAATTCATCCCGTAGTATTTGTTGATCCATAGTTGTGTTATTGTTGTTTGGCGCATATGCTTTGTAAGTCGCCCATAGTATTGTTGATCCATAGTTTGTATTGGCCCATGTTTTTGACCCATAGTATTGGCGCCTAGACTTAGTATATAAGTGTGTGTTGAGGCCTATGAAGGCACCGTGAAGTTATTTGTATTGAGCTTGCTCAAAGGAGGTTGCCCCCTCGAAGTGGCCTGCGATCAATATAAAAGTGATTCTGAGTTCTGTCATTTCTGTTATTTCACATATTATTATTAATTAATTGTTGCAGGTTCTCCACATCTGGTATCAGAGAACTTTCTTGGGCTCGCTGGGTGAAATGTCTGCCAAATTTATTTATTTTCGCATCTGTTGCAGCTTCGAATTTGGGAATAATCCCTATCCGCTTAACTGTGGGAAGTACTTGGGCATAATCCCTAAAACTCATTGTGAGGAGTACCATAGGAACCCCAAAGTAGTTGGCCCATTGAGAGGACCTGCCAGCGAAAAGGGCAAAGACCCCTAACTGATTGACTAGTTCCCACCCGTGAGATAAACCAAGAGCTGTCGTTTGTGGCAAAGCGGTTATCAGTTTTACCTAAGCCATGGAGTGAGGGATACTGCCCCAATACGCAAGCCGTCAGACAGCATTGGTGACCGAGTGAAACCCATGAACTGTTAGGAAGCCACACATACCTGGGGTCCATATCTATTTTCAGCTAAACTGTTGCCGCGTCGTTTTAGATCCATTCTGAAAGTCGTTCTAGATCCAGTCGTTTCAGATCTATTTCAGATCCAGCCATTTTTTATCCAGTCTGCGCCATTTCAAATCCCTCTGTTTCCGATCACTTCCGCGTCGTTGCAGATCTATCTGTTTTAGATCCCTTCCGCGCCGTTGCAGATCCATTCTTAAAATATATATATATATATATATATATATATATATATAATTTTGTTTCTTTGCCATATCTCCCTTGTTTTCACTCTGTTTTCCCTGAAACTTCACTGACACCCCTACAATCCCATTCTGCATATTTCATTCCTCAGGACCCTATCCCAAATTCCACTTCCCAAAGCCCGAAATCACACATTTGTCTATTTGTAGGGATTGCCATAACTTCTTCGAATTTTACCCAATTACCTTCAAATTTTTCCACCGAGTTCCTTTCTTAATTCTGCTTCTTTGTCCCTCTCTGCCAAATTTTCTCATTCTTTCACCCCACTTATAAAATCCCCATTGTTTGCTTCCCTATCCATTAGAAAGTGTCCAAAACCTATTCAAACCCCAATTACCCCTCCGAGTTTTTCCCAAATCCAAATTTCCCTTTACTAAATAAGCTTTTGTTTGTGTTTTTCTATCCATTCCCCCCCCTAGAAAAAAAATAAATAAATAAATAAAATAAAAAATTCCTAGTTATGGTTGTCACCCGCGCCGGAGCAAAAACCATGGAGGAAGCACTTGCATCCATCCAAACCAAAATCCAATATCTGGATGAAAAATTACTCAGCCTCCATCTTCAGCATTCATCCATGAACAATAACGGATAGCAAGAATATTCTGTAGCCACTGAGTTCTCTTCTTCCAGCCATTTCTGTGGTCCGAAGCTTGAATTTCCTCGCTTCAATTGTACTGATCCAACTGGATGGGTCTATCGTGCTGAACAGTATTTCAATCTGCATTATACTTTTGATGTCCAAAAAGTTCCACTTGCATCCTTTCATTTGGAACAGGAAGCCCTTCAATGGTACCGTTGGTACATCAAGGCTCATGACGAGCCAAAATGGACATATTTTTTCCAACTCCTTTTGCAACGATTTGGTCCCAGTGCTTTTGATGACTTCACCGGAGCACTCACTAAACTCCGTCAAAGTGGCACTGTGAGAGAGTATCAGACCGAAGTTGAGAAACTAGCCAATCACACAGAAGGCTTGTCTGATGAATTCTACACGAGTTGTTTTATCAGTGGTCTTAAGGATGAAATCCGGTCAGAGGTTAAAATGTTTTGTCCCAACACAATGATGGAAGTCCTAGGGTTAGCGAAATTGTCAGAAGACAAGATTGCAGCCCAACAACGCTCCAAACCCACTTTTGTTCCCTTCCAAAATATGGGTTCTCAACGACCTCCCATTCCGCAAGCAACTCGACCAACTCCTATCAAGCATTTGTCTGAAATAGAGATGTAGGCATTCAGAGAAAAAGGGATTTGTTATAATTGTGATGAGAAATTCACTCCGGGACATAGATGTGTTCAACAAAAGCTCTTTCTCTTAGATATGGGTTCTCCGCCTGCCTCTAAAATTGGTGAAGAAGCTCCAGATCCAATGGATGCTCAGGTCGACATTCAGGAGCCTCCTATTGACCCCCCATCTTAGGATGAACAACCAGAGATATCTCTCCATGCTTTATCTGGCGTCACCACCCCCCAAACAATGCGGGTCAGGGGTTATTTCAAGAAGATTCCTCTTACAATACTCATTGATTCTGGTAGCACTCATAACTTCATTGATCCCCGGATCACCAAATAGGATGATTGTTTTGTCCATCCTTGCTCCAAATTTGAAGTCATGATTGCTAATGGAGGCACCTTACCTTGCAAGGGAAAGTGTCACAATGTGCGTATCTCTCTGGAAGATTATAACCTGCGCTCTGACATGTTTTCCTTGTCCTTAGGCGGATATGATGTGGTTTTTGGCGTTCGATGGTTACGCACACTTGGCCCCATCTTATGGGATTTTGCTGAACTTTGGATGCAGTTTTCATTCAATGGGACACGACACAAATTTACAGGCTTACAACCAGGGTCTCTCTGCATCATTAGTTCACATCGCCTGGAAAAGATCCTTAAGAAGAATTCACATGGTGTCATCGCTCAGCTCCATTCCATTCAGATGCACCCATCAATGGTCTCCACTACTTCCTTGGATAGATATGCAGGTGTCTTTGCTGCACCAGTGGGCTTTCCGCCTTCAAGAGACCTTTCTGGTAAGCATTTAGCCGTGTCTACATCTCAGCAGGAAATTATGGCTATTTTGCATGCAGTACCGACGTGGCAGCCATCCCTATTAGGGAATTATTTCTGCATCAAGACTGATCTCCAGAGTCTGAAAAATTTCCTGGAATAATGGGTCTCCTCCCCAGCACACCTGAAATGGGTTATCCACCTCATGGGTTATGACTATGCAATCACTTACAAGAAGGGTAAGGACAATATGGTGGCAGATGCTCCTTCTCGCACATTTGATGACCCAGTTTCTCTTACAGCTATTTTTCTGCTTGTTCCAAACTAGTTGCAATATGTTCAACAGGGCTATCTCTTCTATGAACTCCATGCTTCTTCATCGACAGGGCACTCTGGGTTCCTCCAAAAGTATGACCGGGAACAATGTAACTTCTTTTGGCAGGGACTGAAACTGCCAATTCAACAGATGGTGGTTGACTGTGATACTTGCTTGGTCAACAAGGGTGACACGACATTCCTTTCGGGACTGCTCGAACCCTTTCCCATCCCTACACAAATTTGGACAACTATTTCTATGGATTTCCTAGAATCGCTACAGTGGTACAATACCACGTCTACAAGGACACCATATGAAGCAGTCTATGGACAGGCACCGCCAGTTCTTCTTCCATACACCCTCAACAGCTCCCCAGTTCAGGAAATTGACTCGGTTCTTCGAAACCGCGATCAGATTCTTCTCATTCTGCAGGACAATCTTCACATGGAAAGAATTCAACTGAAACAACAAGCCGCTCAGCACCATTCAGAGCGCACTTTTCACGCAGCTGATATGGTTCTTCTTCAGCATTCCAAGCAATCCTCCTGAAACTCAAAAGGCGTCAATGGCCCGGAATGCAACCCGAAGATGCTACAGGGGAACCACTCCGTCCAATTCTGCATCAATTTCCACATCTAAAGCTTTGAGGGAAAAGCTTTTTCTAAGGGAGAGGGGATGTTAGGAACCCATTTCAACCCTTCTATTTACTTTGTTAGTATATTGTTGTTGGATGCATATGCTTTGTAAGTCATCCCGTAGTATTTGTTGATCCATAGTTGTGTTATTGTTGTTTGGCGCATATGCTTTGTAAGTCGCCCATAGTATTGTTGATCCATAGTTTGTATTGGCCCATGTTTTTGACCCATAGTATTGGCGCCTAGACTTAGTATATAAGTGTGTGTTGAGGCCTATGAAGGCACCGTGAAGTTATTTGTATTGAGCTTGCTCAAAGGAGGTTGCCCCCTCGAAGTGGCCTGCGATCAATATAAAAGTGATTATGAGTTCTATCATTTATGTTATTTCGCATATTATTATTAATTAATTGTTGCAGGTTCTCCACACATAGCGATCGTGGTGGCAGAAGCGGCAAGATAAAGGATGTAATCCTTGTAGTAATTGGGCGGTTGGAGCATAGGGTATGTGTAATGGAATGTTTCATACTTTCGAAGGATTGTTGCTCTTGCTCGTCCCAAATAAACAGGATGTCCTTCTTCAGTAATCTCATGTAGCCCTGTGTCTTCTGAGCAAAATTACAGACAAAACATCGTAGGTAAGTTGCCTTCCCTTGCAAACTTTGTAGTTTCGTAATGTAAGTAGGAGGTGGGAGAGCGATAATGGCTTCCACCTTTAAGGGATCAATGTGGATCCCGTCCTTCGAAACGATAAAACCTAGGAGGTGTCCGGACTCGATGCAGAAAATACACTTGTGAGGGTTCAGGCAGATGTTCTACCACCTGCATCTGAGGAATACGGTCGTTAGATGATCGATGTGGAATTCACGCTGTCGCGAATGAGCAAGGAGATCGTTAAGATAGGGTTCCACAAAGTCCTTAAAATCATGAAAAGCGTACGACATGGCCCACTGGAATGTGGCACCATCATTTTTTAGACCAAAAGGGAGCTTGCGATAAGCAAAAGTACCCCAAGAGCAGATGAAATCTGTCTTACGTTGGTCAGTCGGGTGGATCTCAATCTGGTTGTAACCGGAAAAGCCATCCATAAATGAGAAGATGACACTTCCGGCACAATTTTCTATGATTTGATCGATGAAGGGAGTGGGGTAGTTGTCCTTAGGACAAGCTTTGTTCAAATCCCGATAATCAACACAGACCCGGATGGTGCCCTGCTTCTTAGCTACAGGGATGACATTTGAGACCCATTCTGTTAATGGAATAGGGTAGATGAACCCGGCCTTCAAGAGCTTTTCAATTTCTGCCTTAATCGTCACAATTTTTTGAGGGTGTACCGGTCGTAACTTTTGATGGATAGGTTTAGCATTGGGATAGGTTTTAATCTCATGCAAAATGATAGCAGGGTCTATCCCGGGAATTTCCTCGTAGGTCCAAGCAAACACATCTCGAAATTGCTTGAATAAGGCCGTAAAACTAGTAATCTCTTCAGGGGAACATTTCTGGCCTAAACGAATATTTTCCATTACACCAGGGGTAACCGAGATTTCAATCGGAGTGGCTGGTTCAATGTTTTCCAAGTTTCCCTCAGTGTCCGTATGACACGTAAGTATCGGTGACTGGGGGCAAGGATAGACATTCGGTGTGAAAATGGTGGCGATGTTGTTCTCTACAGAATCTAATGGGGGTAGAAAAGACGATCGGTAGTGGAGGTCTTCCCACGGAGGGTCATCCGCACTCATAATCTCCATGATGGACTCATCAGAATGAAAAGTATGGAGCAGAGGATCCGGTAGGGATGATGTCCGTTGTAGAGAACAGGATGTAGAGGCCACAGCCAAGTGGTCCTCAAGTGCTGATTGGATAGCCTCATAAGTGAGTTCAGCAGGTGAAAGAGGCATGGTGGCTTTGTCGGGTACGAGCCATGGATCGGTGGAGTTGGGAAAAGAGGATATCATGTGCACAATGGCAACATGGTTGGGGGGATCTAAGGTTGGAAAAACACCCATAAGAGATGAGTCTTTTATGAGGCCGACCCCCATGCTCTCATATGGTTGTGAATATTTCCGGAGTAATGGGACATTATCGTCGGGATCAGTAGCAGTGTCCCGTGTACAGAAATCCAGTTGGTCGAATGTGACAATTCGACCTTGGTGGGGCAATTGCACAATGCGGCAGACGAATGAGGCGACCGTAGTCATGGCATAAAACCAATTACGACCAAGTAAAATATTATAATCCAAAGGGGCTGCGACTACTTCCATGTTAATGGTTGCGGTCTTACCCCCCAACTCTACTTCCAAGGATTGTAACAACCCATGGGGTTGAAAGCCACAACCGTCGAATGCTTTCAAGGTAGTGGGAGAACGATTTAACTCAGGAGAACCTATGGCTCTCCAACACGATATCGACATGACCGAGGTAGAGGCGCCTTCGTCTAATACAGTACGATGGATCGTCTTCACAGCAATATTCATGGAAACTTAAAATGTCAGTTGGTGGGAAAGCCTCGGTTTAAAGTACTCGAGTCGGAACATGATTGTATTAGAGGAATCTGGATCAACCGCGCCAATGGCAGCGAGAAGAGTCTTGCGCTGGTTAGGAAATTTCTCCAAGACCTCTAGCGTCGACATAGCACAAGGAGCTTGTGCCAAGTCCTCTACAATGTTGTAGTTTTGAGCTGCCCAAGCATTGGGATTGAAAACTGATTTTCGAATCGTGCTTTTAGGCAGACGCAACACTAATTCTAAGGAAGGCTTCTCAATGGTAAGAGAAGTTGTCGGCACGGTAATGTCAGGAATAGAAGTGGAAGATTTTTCAGTATTACTTCCAATGGGTTCCTTCCAAGGGACTGATTCGTACAAGCGGGAACATGTGTTTAAGTTAGTCGTCTCACTACGCATCATGAGAACATACATGGTGGAGGATGTGTCTCCATGTGAGCGAGAAGGTTGAGAAATCATTTGTTGGTTCTGAGTGGGGAAGGGATCGTTGAGAACTGCGAGAGTAGGGTTTCCCTTGAGAAACTTTTGCACTTCATCTCGGTGGGGACATTCCTTTGAGAAATGGTCACCACCACACAGTAAACAAGGATACTTCAACTTCCTCTTATGTTTGGTGTCTTCAGGGCTGGTCTTGGGTTCCTGCTGATTAGAATATTTCTTACGTTTACCCTTGTTTTTCTTCTTATCACCGGATTTTTGAGGCGAAGCTGATTGAACAAAATTCACCTCTTCGGTGGAGGTAGGAGTGGGTGACTTGGTGGTGTTGCTGCCAGCTTATGGTGGGGAGGGGGAAGAACCCTAGGGGTTCAACGATCCACCAGATTGAGTAGAAGGCTGGGATTTAAGGGAATCAATGATGCCACCGTCCTGAGGTCCCTTAGGTGGTTTTGCAGGGTCATATGTAGGGCGGGGTGCGTCGGGAACAATGTCATACAACGTGTCGGATTGAGCATAGACCAGGTCTAATTAATGGGCACAGGAAATAGCATGTTCCTCAATGATGGCCCCTCCCATGGCCACATCTCGAGCTACGACAGGTAAAAGAGACTTCGTGAATGAGTCAGCTAAGATTTGGTCTGGAATAGGAGCCTTAATGAGACGTCGTCTCCTCCACCACTCATGGATATGATCAGAGATATGATTTGCGGTGGTTTGACGGAGCGAAGTCAGAAGGTCCATACCCGTTTCGTAGCATATTGGTAACTGGAAATGAGTCAAAAAGGACATAGCAAGAGAGTAGAAATCAGGAAAAGAGTGTGGTGGTAATTCGATATACCACTTGGCAGTTGGGTCGGTGAGGGTCCTTTGAAACAACCTTAAACGGACCGATTCGTCCATCAAGGAATTAGATGAGCACCATAGATGGTAGGTCATCACATGGTTTTTCGGGTTCTCACCAGGTTTGCCATCAAATTTGGGAATATCAGAGGGTAACTTGATCGGAATGGTTAGCCAATTATGACCGTGGAAGATGGGATCGTTGGTTAGACGAGACAGGTCGGGTAGGTCCAAAGTAGCCAAAAAGGGTAGTTGTTGGTTCAGTTGCGGATACTAATAGTATTGATATGGCATATATGGACCAGTGGGACCTTGAATCGATTGATTATAAGGTGTTCCCGACGAGAATTGGCCATAAGGGGGTGGGCCTTCGGGGGGCGGACCTCCGGGTGGTGGACCATAGGTAGGTCCGCCGCCATAATAAGGTGGTCCGCCGCTAGAAGGTGGGGGTCCTCCACCGCCGGAATAAGGTGGACCTCCAGGTGGGTGTCCTCCGTCGCTGCCGGAAGGTGGGGGTCTGCCACCTCCGCCGCCAGAATAGGGTGGGCCACCGCCTCCAAAATAAGGTGGGCTGCCTCCATAAGGTGGGGGTATGCCACTACTAGAAGGTGGTGGGCCTCCGCCACCGTCGGAATAAGGTGGGCCACCACTGCCAGAATGAGGTGGCCCTCCTCCATAAGGTGGGGGCCCGCCACTACCAGAAGGTGGTGGTCCTCCTCCTCAGCCAGAATGAGGTGGCCCTCCACCGCCGGAATGGGGTGGGCCTCCGCCTCTGCCAGAAGGTGGAGGTTCGCCCCCTCCGAAAGGAGGTGGACCATATGAAGGTGGGTATGGTGGGGCATGAGGAAGAGTTGGTGGGGGTCCAATGGTGCAACATTAAAATGTCCCCATGGAGTGTATGAGTTTCCGGGATAAGGTATCTTATGGAGTACGTTTCCGGGATTAAGTTGTCCCGACACAGGGTTAAGATAACCTGGATATGCTTGACTCCATGGTGGTTGGGTTTGGTTGGATGGTCCCCCACCAAGGGGTAATCCCATGGTGGATCCCACAACAGGTAAAGAGCTTCCAAGGGATTGACCAATTGGCAGTCCTCCACTCGAATTATGGCTAAAAAACAATGGTTTCCCCCCAGTGACAACGTGTTGACCGCTAGTGGATGGTTGACTCATAATGGGTGGTTGACTACTTACTATGGGAGGAACACTATGTGTGAAAAAACCAGGAGGTAAGGAGAATTCTCCCCGCGAGTTTTGGGGTGGGGGAGGAGTGGGTAACATTCCAGTAGTAGTAGTGATGGAGGTGTTGGATTGTTGTCCTTCAACACTCTGAGTCAGTTGAGGTGTAGAACCGATCCCATGACTGAGAGGTGTGCTCACAGGGAATGAAGGTTGACCAGGTTCATAAGTGGTCACGTTGTGAATGGGTGTCTCCAGTGAAGTAAGTGAAAATGATCGAATGGGAGTGTCAAGCATGGGTGTCACCAGGATGTGTCTTCTCCATAATAGACTCTGGCAACGAAGTTCGTCACCACGTTGGCGTAGTTCGTCCATGAGTTCATAGACTGGAGCCATACGTTGGACATGTGAATCCCAAAGAGGGGAAGTGTCAGTGTTCGGATCGACAGCCAAGTGGGCCCATGTTTCCCGAGAGGTGTCCCAAAAGGATGCAAATGGGCCAAATGTTGCGGACACAAGGTCATCCTGGGATGTGTTTAACCATTCTATGGATCCAGGTTCGCCTAGCATCATGCGGTCGAAGGATATGTCTTGTGAAGTGGAAGGTTCTCCCTCTTCATCCCTTGACAGGTTAGAGGTGGGTGAATCAGGAGGAAACATGTTCGCTCCATACTCCATAGTGGAGTTTTCTACTTCAGGCGACACGATCGTAACTTGTGTGGCCATGCTTACCCTCGAAATGACCTCCTCATTAAGGGAGTATTCGGGTGGTAAGTTTAAAATTCTGCGGGACCTTCTCACAGGTTGTTCAGCCAGAATTACCGAACCAGAATTTCTCCTAAGGGTATACTAAACAAAAGAAAAGCAGTCCAGAAAAATATACACAAACTAAGGCCGCAAGCAAACTTATGTGATAGGTGTGGATTCAAAAGTCTGGAACCTCACGGGATTGTCAAGGCTTCGCAACTCGCGATATACTCCAAGGTCCAACAGTTATACTTGGTCCAATTTTTCAGAGCACTAACCAGGGAGGATTAGGACCGTACCCCTGACCATATAACCCGACTACCTGATAGTACGTGCGTAGTAGCTCCCCGAGTGTTGTTCTCGGTGTATTGCTCCGCCAAGACGACGAAATGATTAGCTCAGTTGGTTTCAGGAATCCTAAGAGTGTCTCCCGATATACGTAAGGTACGTGGGAGCTCAAATCTGTGGTTGTGTTGTCTAATGCACAACCGTACAACAAGATCCTTCCTATATACTATCGAGTACGTGAAACACCTTTCAATATACACCGAGTACGTGAAGTGCCTTTCGATATACCCTAAGGTACGTGAAAGAGCCTTCGATATACCGGTTGGTACGTGAAAGAGATTCTATATACCGGTTGGTACGTGGAAGAACTACAGTGCCCCCGGGATGCAGTGCAGGCAAATAACGACAGTTGCCATGTTTTAAGACGTCGGAACATGTCTCTAACTTAACACACAAGTTACTAAAGATTTTAACCTAGTTCTACTGTAATTTTATCTGGACGGTTAGGTGAATGCATGAGGTGAGTACATAAACGTAAACATAATGCAATCCCTAACTACATGAAAAAATGCACTCTTTCTTTTGATGAAATCTATGTACAGGAAGGAGAAATCTTTTTCCAGTGGTCTCACAAAATAGTAAATTTCAATAACACTCTCAATCTATCAAAAATGATAATGAAAGCACTCTTTTTGTTTTCCAAGCAAAACATGAAAATCAACAACACAGTAAATCCAAATCAAAGCATTTTTCTTTTTGTCTTTTTCAATTTAGAATGAAACTAAAGATGATGAAAAAGGGAGAATCTCTATCTAGAGCACACTAGCTTCTCAAGTTCGACAATGATGACCTAAAAGCATGAAAATCAAAAGTGCACATAACTTCTTCGAGCACGGAATCACTTTTTGCAAAAATTTGACTACACTTGGATTTTTCAAGAAAATGAATGGCTCATAATTCAAGAAAATACATATGATTAACTCTTTTTCCAAACTTTCCAAAAGATCTATGATGAATTCCAATGCATGAACTAATTTCTACAACAATTCTCAAATGCACTTGAAAATGGTAAAAATGAAGCACTTTTAATTTTTCCAATGATATGCCAAAACTAAACTTGATAACAATAATGCTTTTAAGTGTAAATGGATGAAAAGAAAGACTACTTACAACACTCTAATCATTCAGAAATTCTCAAAGAAATGGCAAGCACTCCAATGACCTAAAAACACAAAAATCACTCAAAAAGATCAAAAGCAAGGCAACAAAGATCACCAAGCTCAAAAAGGGTTTGGAAGCGGATCTAGCATGCTGGATAGATCCAATGAGGTGATCGGGAAGAACATGCCGGAGCGGATGACCGTGGGGGATTGAAATTTCCCACCACTTCAATCAAACTCACTTGATCAAAAAGACACAAAACCAACACAAGCAAACCAAACGAAACACTACTAAATAAGAGAGTCTCTGCCTGGAAGATACAGTGCAGAGATGTCTATAGATCAACCCAAAAAAACACAAGTTTGGAGAAAAAACCCAAGCATCAAGTTTGAAAACTCGGCGTAGGTTATGTTTGGGCATAGAGCGCCCAACGCAGGTTACAAACAGAGGAAAAGCATCGGCAGCGCAGAATGTCAAAACAGAAAAAGCGTCGGTGGTGCAGTATAACCAAAGGAAAAATGTTCTCCTGAGTGGACAAGCGCCCTGGATGTACTACCCAGGTGCATCAGGCGAATAACTCAAAGCAAACAAAGAAAAAACTCCAACCAAAGATCAACAAAATGGACTGAGAATGGTTCTACAGACCCAGAGAAAGTCAGCAAACTCTTTCAGAAAGAAACTGATGGTGAAAATAGGCTTAAGAGGCAAAGTAATGGCTCATGAAAGAAATCAAGAATAAAACACTCAAACTTGAAATCAAAACTAATGTAGGTCCCCAGTATGGTCGCCAGATTTGTTATTGGACAATCTACTCGAGCGGACGCGAGCCAGATCTCCCTAGTTCAATGTGAATCTAGAACAAATAAGACAAAACGTAGAACTGCTTTCCTAGATCTTGTTAGAGATTGAGTGATAGACTTCTTACCTTCATATAGTAGATCTTCTTCTTCTTCTTGTTGCTCTGAATCCCGCGGTCGTCAGATCTATAGCTGCAAGACCTGCCAAGACATATGGAAACAATGCAAGCAGTAAAATATGTCTAAACAATAACTGATCTAAGTAAACGGTTAAGGAAGTAAACTACAAATAATATCAACACGATAACATTTGCGGAAAGAGTTTATAATATTACTGTATAAAAAAGGGAAAATACAAATAAGAGGTATGATAACAACCCAAGCCTTAACGTCACAATCCTCCTCCAACAAGCCAAGCCAATGCCTCCAAAGGAAGTATGAGTCTCCCAAAAGATCAGTAGGGATCTCCTAAGCTAATTTCACCAGCATGTAAGTGCTATAGACTTCCTCCCTTTGGAATGGAGAGGGGCCTTGTATTTATAGGACCAAGTGGATAGAGTAGGTTGAGGATCATGGGGAGAGGCTAAGGGATCCTCCCTTAAGGTTAGGGAACCGTAGGACAGCTCACCTAGGAGTTAGGGATAGGGATCCACCTCATCCAACTTCTATAACTCGCTCGAAAACTCCCTTTATCCCATATAACCAACCCCGGCGCAGGTTGCATGAAGACAACCAGCGCCTGAGAGGGAAAACGCAGGTTGTACAAAGGGGTTCTGTGCCGTCGGCGCAGGCTGGCAGAATAAATTATGCGCTGACCGTAGTTGGGCGCTACTTGCTCAAGGACATCATGCGTCAGCCCAACTAGAAATGTGGACAAAAGGCATCAACATACTCTAACTAACTTACTTGATCACAAGGAACTCTGGGAATCAAGGCATTGAGTTAACAAGGGTGTCATGATGACGAGATTTAGATGTAACAATTCCACCAGAGGGGAAGAGGAAAGGGGTCCCATGGATGACTAAATCCTTGCTTCCAAGTGTCAACCTTAGAACTCACCTAAAATTATGTCATGTGCCTTGAATAAGCCAAATATCTCCTTTTTTTACCATTTTCCCAATCATTAATGCATGTGTGTGGTTGGTGGAAAAAGTCACCTCATGTAGTTATTGAAGCATGGGACTAACTGCACTTTTGTGACAGTTTTGTCATGACAGAAGTCAGTTTGTAGCTGCCAGGAGTCCTTTCTTCTACTGTCAGAAATTATGTCAGTTGTCTTTTCACCATCTGCAAATTGTCTTCATGTTGTAACTTCATATCGATGTTGATATGCATCTATATGTGGTTCGATTGTCGATAAATAAATATTTGGTTAATATGTCGTAATGTGTTGTAATTTTATATATGGTTCGATGGTTAAGATGTTGTGGCTTTATATCTATTCTTTATAGATACATACATGGCGTTTCTTTTTGTCGATAGGAATAGTTGCCCAATTTATGAAAAAGAAATGAGGTGTGGCTTCTCAAAGTTTCGAATGTGAAACGTTTTAATAAGTAATTTGGGATTCTTTTAACTCTTTCAGTTATTTGTCTTTCACGGATTTAAATGTTTATATAGAGAGAGAACACCTGCAGATACCTGTAACTTTATACTAGGTTTCCATGGATTCGACCTATGGTGTAATATTGTGCAATTGTATATTGTCTTTTGTCCCTGCCAACATTAGAAAATTAATAAATAAATACATCTCTACCATGTGTATGTGTTGTGCCAATATATAGAAGCTATAAATATATTTTTTACTCTACTTGTGTTGTTGGAACTTGTTTTAAAAAATGAAATAAGTGATCTGAATCCAAACTGGCGCCAATGGATTCCTTGTGTGAACAGAATGTGAAACGTTAATTTTTATAGGCTAGAAAATGTGTCAATGAATGCTTATATTTTTGGTTCGTTTTCTATGCATGCCCATAATTCCTAATAATTTTTTTGTTTAACTAGTAAAGTCATTGCCATATGGCTCATTCGACCTCCTCTATGCTTTGATTCATTTTGTTTTGGGCACAAGCATATTGTAAAACATGCCCTTTATTGGTGTATTCAACTTGGAATACAAGCATATTGTATTTCTTTATGGGCAATGAATACAAGCATGCGAGCATATTCCCTCTATGTGCATGCAAATAAACTTCACCCTAACCTAATAACTTACTAGCAATTGCATTTGGTTTTACAGTTTGGTGATAATATGGTTTGAGATGGCGTCTCGCCTATAAAAACAAATGAAAATAACTTGTTGCTAGTAACTATGAGCATTATTGAAGATACAATGAGTGTTGGATATTATTGTGTGCAAATACTTGGTTTTGTTTGATTATAGTTATAAGCAAAGTGTTTAGTCAAAAAAAAGAATATTTTTGTTTTGATTGAGCAGCATATTATTGTTTGCACCCTCATACTTGCAAGCATTAATTGACTATGAGATGATTTGGAGAAAATCTATTTGCTTATGCTTGGAAGTACAAGCTATAATTGTTTTCTTTTTATTTAAAGTTGCACTGAAAGGGGGGGGTTCACCTTCAGTTTAGCATTAATTCCTGGTTACAACATTTTTTTATGAGCTTATTCCAACTGTTGATCGTGATATGTTTCCTTGCTCGAGCATATCCAATCACTATATCCAAACCCTTACTTTTGGGAATTGAGAAAAACATTTCTCATATACTTATCTTGTTCAAATACTTTAATTTCTTTAGTTGGAAGTATTACGTTAGTTTTGGTATGCAGTCATCATTTTCATGTGCTTCACATTTAACCACTATGGAAATGATGTTATAGTATGCATTTGAATGCTTGGACTAGCATATATTAGCTCTGCTTAAACAAAAAAAAATTAGAATGATAAGGAAATCAAGGGAACATTGATGTAAGCATGCCTTGTTTTCTATTAAGTGGTTTTTGTTAAGTTGTCCATGGAAGTGAAAAAAAAATTATATAACAAGTGATTTATGTTAAGTTGTTCTTACAAGAAACACAGATGACAACATGTACTGTGTATCTGATACTAGTGCCATAAAGAATCCTTTGCACTTAATCTTTTGAAAAACCTATGCATATTTTTTACATCCACTTGTATTTGTTAAGAAATTAATCCCATGCCCCGCAAATGTTTCCCATGCATTTCCATAGGCATGGACATGAGACATTGTCGAAACATAAACTACAGGCACATTGCCACATTGTTTTCTTTTCTACAATAAACTCCATCGTAGGTAGCAGCCGCAAGGACATTGCCACCTCGTGGCTCTTGTTGAGTAAAATAATAAATACATGTTTTTCTTGGAAAGACTAGCAACATAATAAAAGAAAATAATTAGATTCTTTTTGTTAAATTTTGATAGGGCCGTTAAAGTTTACAGATCCAGACCCAGTTAAATAGTTCAAATAGTTAATTGCAATTATTACTGAAAACTCGTTAGATCTCAACATAACAACGCAGTGAAAATAAAGACGAGAAATCACACATTTGACACTATGGATTTACCCAACTAGGAAAAAACCAACAAACAATAGATTTTATTAATATAAAGCCCTGAGCTACCTTTTTGGAATAATGGCCCATTGAGGAATATAAATCAACAAATAGTCAAGCCTGTGAACCTCAATATTAGTCCTTCAATCTTGTTGGTCATCTACTATCTTCCTTGTTGCTCCTTGCTTCATTCCTTGAACCCTATCCATACATTTGGATGGAAGTCCTTCTCCACTCACTTAGTGAGATCCCATCACTCTATGTGACTGTTGTCACCCTCCTCTCACTTAAGCTGACTTTTATAACATTACAATATGCAAATACCATGGGCCCTCTACTTTACACAAGGTAAGTACAAAAGTACATTCACTTTAATACTTCATTTAATTAAAGTGAAACTCCCAAGTATGAGAGGTCTCTTGGACAAGTCTTGCATGCCAGACACTTGGCTTATGCAGAAGTACCTATCCGAAGCTACAAAAATCAGCACTCCCTCTTGGTGAAGAAGGTACTTCTGGAAGAACCTCCACCTAGATCTCTTCAATCTCCCCACATCATTTGCTCATATAGTTGCTCCCTCTGAACTAGAAAACTTCCCTGCCACCTGCTTTGGAATTTGCTTTAAAGATCTATTCCTTCTAACTATGCTCCTAGGAGCCTCTTGCTCCCAAGCATCCATCAATGTCGGTTCATACGAACTGGTCCTGGTAGTACTGGAAGAACTGGAAGGGGCCAACTCCCTCTTCCCCTTTGAAGGTTTACTCCCCATATTGGAAGTATGTGAACTCTGCTCACCCTTCGAAGACTTCTGCTATGTCACTGACATCGATCATTGATCTAAGATGCCCTTGGATCCACATACAGGCTAACCCAGCAACTTGTACCACTTACCCTATCTGACACCAAGCATCATTGTTGCAATTTAAGTAACTCCCTCTAACTATATGAGTACTTGTTCATCCTGGAACACAACCCCATACCCCTGGTCCTCCAGAGTTGAAACTGAGAGCATGTCATCTTCAACTTGAAAACATGCATCACTCCTACCACCTCTAGAGATCCTCCTGACTCTAGTTGGAATAGCACTGTTCCAACCCCCTTTACTACATGTATGGTGTGGACTCCACAAATCACATGGTAGTCTAAGTTTGTCTTTGAAACACTAAGGAACACATCCCTCATCCCCGTCATATAGCTAGATGCATCAGTATCCACTAAGAAAATAAATACTACCAGCTCTTGTAGCTCAAATCTAACCGTTGCTCCTCTACCGGTTTCTCTTCTCTCCTTTGGACGAAACTTATTGTCATCCTCTGATCTCTGGATGAAAGCCATTTTTCACCCATCTAAGATCCCCTTGAGGACTGCTCGGACCCTGTTGCCCATTGCCAGGACCTGCAGCCTACTACCGCCTTGCAATTTCCTATCACTGCCCCGACCTTTCTACTCGCAGTTTGAGGTCTATTCTAGGCTGCCCAAGGCTACACTGACCTCTCTGCGACTTCCCAACGCCTTTTTGGGCCTACCCAACCTTTTTTGCTCACTACCCAGCCACCTGTTGGGTTGCCCAAGCTTTCTTAGGCGTTGCTCGAGGACTTCTAGGTTACCCGAAACCTTGCCCAAAATTTTACAATCTACCTAATAGCATTTTCTGGGCTGCCCAAGTGGTGGCCCGCTCCTTTTCTAGGCACTTTGCCCCCGCCTTGGGCTACCTGGTGCCTCTAACAAGCCACTTTCTACTTGGCCACTGAATGACTACGATCTACATGCCCCGCCTCCTTGCACATGATTTTCCTATGGACTATCGACTAGCAGGCAGTCCCTTTCTTCACCCACAACTTTTTCCTTGCTACCAGACATTGCCCAGTTCCTCTGCCTCTACTCCCCACTCTGCCCACGTTTGGATCCTTCTGCTACAACATGTTGTCCTCAACCCCCCACTTCTTTCATCCACCTACCAGTTATTCCACAGCATCTACCTCCAACACCCACTACTTCCTTACACATATATTAGCAACCTGTGTTCACGCGGGATTGTTGATTGCTACGTCCACCCGACTCCACTAATCCTTATTGCTCACGGCCTTTGTTTCCCAACGTCGCCCTACAACATGTAGACACCGCCACGTGCCCAACTACCACAAATCTATGCAAGCTTCACTCCTATACGTTGGCCCTTCCACAAAATCAACCCAATATGTGTCGTTGCTTCACAGCCGAACTCCCAACAGCTCTCGCCCTACGCACAACTCCTTTCTCTACCAAATCTTGATATGTTTCCTTGGCAACTCACCCACAACAATCATCTGGTTGCTCATGTCCAACTCCTACATTCTACAATCGAAATGGTCACTCAGCAACCTTTGTACAATGTTCGGTCTGTAAATCACATATGGCTACCATATGTCTGTCTCATGTTTTTTTTTCTCATAAAACTCTATCAAATCTCGACCTCCCGATCAAAACAAAACCTACTCTGATAGCATGTTGAATTTTGCAGATCCAAACCCAGTTAAACAACTCAAATAATTAATTGCAATTATTACTGAAAACATGCTAGATCTCAACAAAACAACGCAACGGAAATAAAGACAAGAAATCACATGTTTGACACTTTGGATTTACCCTAGAAAACCCCAACTAGTGAAAACCCAACAAACAATATATTTTATTAATATAAAACCCCGAGCTCCCCGAGGAATATACAAATCGACAAATTACCAAGCTTGCAAACCTCAAGATCAATGCTTTGATCTTGTTGGTTGGTTGCTTTCTTCCTTGCTACCCCTTTGCTTCATTCCTCGAACCCTTCCCACACACTTGGATGGAGGTCCTTCACACTGCGCCTGTTGTGTCACCTTCTCTCACTTAAGTTGACTTTCACAACATTACAATATGCAAATACCATGGGCTAATACAATGGACTCTCTACTTTACACAAGGTAAATAAGAAAGTACATTCACTTTAATAGTTCATTTAATCAAAGTGAAACTCTTAAGTATAAGAAATCTCATAACCAAACACTTGGCCTGTGCAGAAGTAGATAACATTGGTCTTGGTGGCCAATAATGTCAACATTAACATCATCAATAAACATTTATAGTTTATAAAGAATTAACATTATTATTGCGATGGTGTAGCCCAGCGTTATGGCTTGTAAGTTTCTTGACCTTTTATAATAAGTTTGAGTTTTGCCAAGTACTTCATATCATAGATTTTATTCCCTTCATGGGCACTTGCAAGAAAAAGTGCTTGTTATTTATTATTTTAGATCTTACTTTATTATATCAAATGTGTAGATATAGTTTTGCATATGTTTTGCAATTTTGCATGAAAAAGGTGATTGCAAGCATCACTTGCTACATATTTGTACAAGTATAGATTCATTTTAAACCTTTTCTTGACCTTTTATAATAAGTTTGAGTTTTGCCAAGTACTTCATATCATAGATTTTATTCCCTTCATGGGCCCTTGCAAGAAAAAGTGCTTGTTATTTATTATTTTAGATCTTACTTTTTATTTCAGCGGAAAAAAACATACTATTGTTATTCATAGCGAATTAGATAGTACAAAGAAAGTTCAGAATATTTTTACCAATATCCAGTAATCATAGATCACGACAAAATTGGTCTTATACAAGCACCAAAAAAACCAACAGTCTCCTCTCAATAGACCATACAAAACTATAAGGCCCAAGAGATAGCTTTTAAAAACTAGCACAGTCTAAGCCAAAGACATTAATCATTAATCAGAAAATGGAGGTTTTAATCATAGAAGGGGCAGACCCCCATCTCAAGCATGCTGGAATTCCACCATTCCTCCCACACTAAATGACCTTCGATGCCATCAAGAGCCTGCTTGGACAATTTATCCACCATAGAGCTATGTTCTCTGTAAATATGTTCAAAAGCAATAAACCGATGCACGTCAATTTCCTTTCTAGTGCGCTGACACCAATGAAGAAGAGCTGTAACATTGAGTTGGAATTCCCCAACAGCCCATTTAATTGTTATGCGCAAGTCCCCGAACACTTTTAGATCAACCAACCCAAAATTATTTGCAACCTTCAGGACACACCAAAGTGCCATTAATTCAGCCTTCATATTAGTTCCTTTTCCACAATTTGAACGAAGAGAGAAATAGTGATCCTCATTTAAGAAGATTACTCCACTCACTGCACAAATTCCATTCTGAACAGTTCCATCAAAAAAAAGGATGGGCTGTATAACATCAAAAGAGAAAAGACTTAACTCTGTCAATTCTTGGAGCAAATTCCTCTACCTGATAGATTTGGACCAACTTCATGATATTCACTGAACATACCAGGATCTTAGGCTTCATCCCCTGAAATAGAGCACAATTGCGAACATACCAAATTGCCCAAGAAACAAAAATGGGCAAAAAACTAATTTTTTTGTGAGCTTTGACCCAAGATAACATACATTGTTCAAAGTTACCAACATCCCAACAAAAAGCAGAGTTCAAATTTGCACCACAAGTTTTCCAAACTTCCTTACAAAACTTGCACTGCACAAATAAGTGGTTAATAGATTCGGAATCAAGCTTACACAGCACACACCAATTAGGTCCAGACCATCCTCTCCTTAACAAGTTGTTCCAAGTTTTAAGACTACCTTGAAGAGCATGCCAAAAGAAACATTTAATTTTGAGTGGGATATTCCACCTCCACAATCTCTTGTACCACCAATGTTGAGGATAGATGCACTTTTCCTGAATAATTCTAGAATAGGCAGTCTTGGCCATCACAACACCCTTCTTATCATTACCAATCCAAACTAGCTTGTCTTTTTCCAAATTTAAATGACAACCAGCAGAGTGGAGGGATTTTACATAACCATCCCACTCCAATGCGTCAGCACCAAGAAGTCCCAGGTCAACAGAACTTAACCAGTAGTTCCTGGACTGCCTATCAGCATCCAAATTTATAATTATGTTTACAGTAGTCAAGCCACAAGAATGCAGAAAAAGTCGTAATCTCTTAGACAAGATATAAGATTCTTCCATACCAATAATAGGATCCTTACCGACCACAACACTTTCACCATTACCAACCTGCCAGTAAAGATCCTTCGTGATCCAGTCATACACCTTCATAAAGCCACGCCACAAAGGGGAGATACATCCCCCCAGCTTCAAAGGATTTCTCATCCACGAGAGCACATCCGGTTGTAAATATTTAGCCTGCAATACCTTTGAGCACAGAGAAGTGCCAAATAAACCACGCCAAAGGCTTTTGAGCCTTAAAGCCTTACTGAAGATAGTAATGTCCTTTATACCCCATCCTCCATATTTTTCGGGACGCGAAAGTACTTCCCATCCCACCATTACCAGCTTAGCACGTTCATTATTTCCATTCAATAAGAAATTAAAAAATAATTTCCTTATAGCATTTGAAACAAAAGTAGGAATTTCAAGCATAGAAAGCCAATAAACTAGAATTCTTGATAAAACCGCTTTCACCAGAATGAGTCTGCCACCGATAGAAAGAAATCGATAAGACCAATGGGAAATACGAGCCTCGATCTTTCTCACAAGCCATTTCCAATCCTTAGTAAGGTAATTGTTAGGTTTCCAAAAAAAAAACAAATATTTAAAACCATCTTCAAGATTACAGCTCTTATAACGCATTACCCTACCAATTTCTTGTCTTCTGAGATCATCCACCTTATAATGATAAAAACTGGATTTTAACAAGCTCACCTTCATACCTGAGACTTTGCAGAAGATCTCAATTAGGTTTCTATAGACAGTGCATTCTTCAACCGAGTCCACACCCGCCAAAAGAACATCATCAACGAAGAGGAGATGTGACAGAACACAGCCTCGACTCAACTTGATACCTTTGATCAACCCAAAATCCATTGCCTGCTTAATAAGTCTGCTAAAACCATCTATAACCAATAAGAAAAGCAAAGGGGATAACGGGCACCCCTGCCTTATTCCTCTAGAACACTGAAAGAACGCCGAAGGAGCACCATTAATTAAAATTGCAATACTCGTTGAAGAGACACAGGCCATAACCCAATTCTGCACCAATGGAGGAATGCCAATTTGGATCAATATGAACCTAAGAAAGGACCAATTAACACGGTCATAGGCATTTTCTAAATCCATTTTGAGCAGCAGAGCCTTCAACTTTCAAACCTTGATAGAGTGCATAAGTTCCTGAGTAACCCCAATAGCATCATGGATTTGTCTATTTTGCAAAAAAACAAACTGTTTAGCAGTAATATGAGCAGAAAGAGCCTCTTTTAACCTTTGAGCAATGATTTTAGAAATCAGCTTATAAGCAACATTACATAGTGCAATTGGACGGAACTCTCCAAAGGTTGCAGGATTATTACTTTTCGGAATGAGGGTCACAAAAGTGGAGTTAAGAGCCCCTGTAATAACTCCATTAAGCCTTGAAAATTCAACCATCTTTCTGATATCTTCTCCAATAAGATCAAAAAAACTTCAACCCCCCACCCATCTGGCCCAAGTCTTCTTTCTTTAGCAAAAAGTTTCAAAGTATTCTCAATTTCCTCCCAGGACACTTCTTTACCCAACTCAGCAGCTTCCTGATCATCAAAGAACCTGGGATAAAGTCTAGCGACCCTAATCTGATCCAATAAGTCACAATCACCCTCATCCTTATAAATATTACTAAAGAAATTCACAGCTTCAATTTTTAAGGGTTCTAAACCTGAAATAAAGTTGCCATAAACATCCTGCATTTCCCAAATGGCATTCCTACTATGACGAGCAAAGGCATAGGAATGGAAGAACTTAGAGTTCTTATCACCCTATTCAACCCATAAAGCCCTGCTTTTCAGCCTCCATTCCATTTCCTCCTGCGGTAAAAGCTCTTCCTTCTTCTATTCATACATCTTTAACACATCAAAACCAGCATCATCTAAATCACCATTGAAATTGTCATAATGGCTCAGTTGAATTTTTTGGTCCAACTGCCGCAATTCTGCCTTGTCAGCAGCCTTCCTATATTTTATCCAGCCAATCACAACTTCCTTGAGGTTCCTCGTTTTTATACAAAAATAATCCAGTGGATTGTCAGCTACAACATTATCAGAAATCCAGAACTCCCAAACCATACCACAAAATTCTTCCTTTAGTAACCACGAACTATTGAATTTAAAGGGATACTGTAACTTAATACCATAATCATCCAATTGAAGACAGATGGGCCAATGATCGGAGAATTTAACCTCATGAAACCAGGCCCGATACTTCTGAAAAAAAACCAGCATAGAGTCTTTTACCAAAAACCTATCAAGCCTTTTATGGACTCCTTCCTTTCCCCTTCTCCCATTGGACCAGGTGGGGAGAAGTTTGACAGGTACAACATCCACCATACTATTATTTGCAAAAAGCTGCACGAAGAAATCAGCCAAAGGATCTTCTCTAGCGAAATCCCCCCAAACTTCAGATGCCGACATCGTAAAGTTTAAGTCACCTGCAATAACCAGATTTTCAAAGCTCAAAAGTCCAAAAGCATCAAGAGACTCCCAAAAACCATGTCTCTCACTATATGGGGCATAACAATTTAAGACACTCAGCGGTAAATTTAAACCCACACACACACACCCCTTGAGAGAATTCCCCACTAGATTTTAAAAGCTTTAAAGGAGAAAAGCCCAGGGTTCCAAGTAACCGCCAAACCCCCAGACATCCCATTAGAACTGATAGCACAGACTTCCCAATTTGGTAAAATACCTCCCAGCTTTGAAATAGCAACATCACTGGCACACATGGTCTCTTGAAGTAGAACCACCCCCGGCCTAGTAGAACTTATCAGGTTGGTTAAGGCCCTAGCCCATGAAGCCTTACCCACCCCCTGCACATTCAAAAACAGAAAAGACATTAGGAACCAACATCCTTGGGCTCCTCCGCTCTAAGGCCCACACCAGACTCATTATCCACCTCCTTCAATCTTTCAGACACCAGGACAAACGAATTTTCATCATGAGAAAACTCTTTCTTCTCAAACTTCTTTTTTCCGCCCTTCCTAATCGTTACATTTTGAAATTTCAAGAACTGAAGAGGACTAGCATCCGACTCCCCACTCGAATTCATGGAGAAGACAGGGAGGGGAAAGCATAAGGGATGCTTGTTCATCCCTATACCCACTCTCCTCTAGAAGAACCCTATCCTCGCCATCAAAGCAGGCATTAACACGATCCCCCTCAGGGTTTAATCCCAGCCCAGAATCAGGAGGCAAACCCAAGCAAGAAATCTCAGCCGAGATAGTATCTACTGATACAACGTCATTTGCAGCGTTCTCTAAATCCCAAGAGAGACTTCTACCAACAGGAACTTCCCCAAAAACCCTCTCAACATCAGAGACAGGCAAACCAGTCAAAAAAGGAGGATTTGAAAGACCATGACGCAAAACAACTTCCCCCAGAAAGATCCGCCTATCTAAATATTTTTCCAATTCGGCCACCAAATTTAAATCATCTCTAGAAACCTCAGAGTAGGTACATTGAGGGTTTACAAATCTCTTATCTTTTCCAAGAAACGACGGAGCCGGGAAGGAGCAAACCGAGGACTTGAAACCCTCTACCACCTTCTGAGGAGCCAACTGACCCAAACGCACTGGACATTTAGCTTGAACATGCCCCGTCTCCTTGCAGGCAAAACAACGAAAAGGGATTTTATAGAAATATAAACACTGCTTCCAAACCCTAGAGCCCTAGACGATTTCCACAGCCTCAGGAAGCCCAAGTCTCATTTCGAATTCAACCATAACCTTCGCATATCTTCTATCCATCCCAAACAGAGACTTTTTATCAACTCGAATAAACCTACCCACAGAATTTGCTAGGCCGACAATCACTTCCTCGGTCCACAATTCGATGGGGAGACCTGGGATTAACATCCACAAGTGTTGAACTCCTTGCCTCTCCTTAATAGGATCAAAATCTAAGTGCCACCCTTTAAGAATAGCGACCCTTAAACAGCTAGATACCGTCCATGATCTGAGCCCTGGACTCAGTGTTCGGAAAGATGGGCAAAATCCACTTATTCATAAGGAGATTGATCATGGGTGCCATAACCGTCACAGGTACCCAATATTTGTTCACCCATGCCACAATATCCTCCTTAGAGCCCGAAGTGAACTCCAGTCGCCCCACCAGGGCACGCTCAACTAATAATTCCACTCTGTCCATATTCGAGTTCTCGGCGATCACAAAACGATCCAGGTCCCTAGCCTTAATAGTTTTACCCTATCTTCTGCATTTTGCCCTAGCCCCAAACAGGTTAGGGTTTTTGACATGAGAGGGTTTAAACAGCTCCTGCCCAGAGACCCCCGAATCAGAACAACAAAAGGCATCCGTTACTTTAGCACATGGAGAAGTCATTGAGACAAAGAAACCAGCAAAGCTGGTATCCCTAGGCAAACCCCACACCTGGCAAAGGGACAAGGGAAACCCTGACATCTGGCCCACTACAGAAACCCTACAAAACAAACCGACTGGCAGCCGCGTACACACCTGTCTCACTACAAAAACCCAGCAAAGAACTGTTGGCAACCACTAGCTCCCTAGATCACGAACTGCCACCAACCATGAGACCAACCACCAAACCAAAACAAAACCAAGCCAAGGAGACAGACCCACACAAAAGGGCTCCAAATCAAAAACAAGAAAAGAGTTCGAGAGCAGCACCGTACGCCTAGAATTCCCACTTTTTTTATACTTGGCTAGTACTGGACCAGTTCTACACGAACTAGCTTGACTCCAAGTTGATGCTAACTCCTTAGATCTTACTTTATTATATCAAATATGTAGATATATTGTTGCATTTGTTTTGCAATTTTTCATGAAAAAGGTGATTGCAAGCATAAATGTTATCACTTGCTACATATTTGTACAAGTATAGATTCATTTTAAACCTTACCGAGTCTCGGTGCTTTACAACCCAGTATAGGGGAGATGTTGTAACGTTCGCTCTTAACAAAATAATTTAAAAAATTCATGTTGGCTCATAAAATAAAAAAATTTCCATGTTGGCTCATAAAATAAAATATTATGAAAAGTAATTAAAAAAATCAATGTTCATTTATAAAATAAAAACTTAAAACTTAAACCCGGATCTATCAATCAAGAGAGATCAAATTTCTTGAGTTTAAATTTAAAAAAAGAAATACACCTTAAGAAATTGGATCCCTCTCTGTGCTTGATAGATACAGGTTTAAGATGGATCTATGCAGTGCTTAATAGATACGGGTTTAAGATGGATCTATGCTGGTTTATTAAGCATCAAAAAATTTAATTAAAAAAAAATTACACCTCAAAGAGTTGGATCCCTCTTGATACTTGAGAGATCAAAATTTAAAATGGATCTATGTTGATTTTAATTTTTTCTTATGAACTGACTATAGAACAGCTGACTATAGAACAGCTGGTGCAATACAAAATGGTACAAAATGATGTGACCCAGCCTTGAGATGATTTACGGACAGTGAACACAATATATTTATAACTTATGCTTTTGTCTAGAAAGTTCCATATCAATGCATTTATAACTTACGCTTTTGTCTAGAAACTTCCATATTCGGGCGACGCATTCTCACTTCCAAAATACAGCAGAGGCAGAAATGGCACGTGCAAAAGATGTACTACAGTCAAAAAGGACAATGTTGGCAGATAAAAGGAGAGTAAATAACTGATCCCTCGAGTCTATAATCAAGAAGATAGATGACAGTGAACCCACAAAATCCGGATCTCCTTTATTCATCCAGGCTATTGTCTGCTATATTTTACAGAGCTTCTGACCATGAAAACTTAGCAGGAAACCGATGCTTTGATTATAAATCTCTTTACGATACAACCTCTACATTTACGTGAGAATGAATTTACAGAGGAAAACAAAATCCACAGATTACATTGGCATTGTGTGTTTACTGTTTAATTAGCTGACCTCGACGCTATTTTTAACATTCCAGAAGCTGACTTCTCTATAAGCCATGAATCAGAAAAGAGATTTGTGGTGGAAGTTGCAATTCTTGGCATAATTTGAAAGAATAATTTTCCTTACAGTCCACCCACAACTTTAAAGACCATGCCGTGTACATTAAAACTTTGACAGATGAAATGCTGTACACTCAATTGAACTTTCCTTTTCTGCAGTGTTTCAAGAGCAGCCAAGAAACGCAACCTAGTCTTGATTAGCACTTCCCTTGTCAGTGGCTGGTTTAGCTCCTTTGAGTGCATCTCCAATGCTGGACAGCTCTCTCCCCTCTGAACTTTGCTTGTTTAAGAATCCTTCTCCGGATAGGCCACCACTTAAAGAGGGAGAAGAAGAGGTCAAATCGGCTGCTGTCTGCCCCGATTTTATATCACCATCTCCATCTTCACCAGCATTGCACTCTTTTGATTTCAAAGACTTATTTTGCACAAGCTCACCTCCAGATAGATAGAATTCCTGAATTGACATTATACCGTCTTACGTTATGAGCACCATGAATTTAGACAAATCTAAATTCTTAATTTCCATGAAAGAAACAACTTACCTGTTGTCTGGTTTTTCTCTCTTGTATTGCTCTTTGGCGAGTCTCGTAGAACTGAAAATCATCTAAAATAGACATCTTGCAAACATAATTCTTAAATATAGTCAACACTTCTACTCCCTGCTCAAATTTCACCTGGAAACATATTCACAAAACTTTGGTTCAACATATGTAAAAAAAATGCAGTAACTTTGACTAGTCCTCGACTTAAGCTAAGGACTACCTCTTGCGTATCTCTGCTGTTTGTCACTGGTTTATTGTCATTATTTTCAAGAGTAATGTGCCGCAACTGACCGTTGGAAACATCTTTGATAATGTGCCATTTGACGGGAAACTGGCCATTCCACTTGTCTTGCTGCCAATAGTCCACACTCTTTTGAAAGTCAACAGGGCCCATCATCTCAGCAACTCCACAGAATTGACCGCTTGCGTTTACCTGCACTCAACAAAAGCACAAAACCAAATTGAATAGATTTTATACTGTCAATGTACAATAAGAAAACCACCCCATGGTTTCAACAGATACTGAAAGGGACCCACCGAGAAGAATAGAAACACGGGACATCCACCAGGCTTTTCCTGAGCTTCTCGGTAGGCAGCATCCAATCTTTTGTTCCCATTTGGAGTACTGGCCCAGACACCATATTTTATGCTTTTATGGATATTGTCTTCACTGTAAGATTTAATGATAAAGAATTTTGCATCTTTATAATTAGTGACAAATTCAGGACTATTATATTGTTCTCTGTCTACAGTTCCATTATAAGCTTCGCTGTTTCCATTGGAGATTAAAGTTTGCTCCTCGACTTGAAGTGCATCGCCGACTGATGTCGGTTGGTTCTTAAACCTTGTTCGTGGCCCTCTGTTTTGCTCGCTGAAGACATCCATCGTTCCAATGCAATCACAGAGAGAGTCATTACTACCTCGTCCCCTTGGTTTGCTCTTGTCCACAGCTACCCAGGTCCTCCCATTTGCCCCATAACTAGGACTTGACCTTCCAGAGTTGTTACTCTGTGGATATATCCTATTGGGTGAGTATACCCTGTTAAAAGTTGCTGGAGTAGTTGCAATGCCAGATAGCGGTCTTGGTTGCTGGATTCCCTGCTTTAAAGCAACGAATAAAAACATCAAACTCAAAATCAAACCAATTAACTGCCCCTTAAATAGCAATCTTGATTACATGAGCAACACCACCCAAAATGTAAGCAAAAGCAAAAACCAAAATGGAAGATAGGAAAGCAGCATACCGTTACATGAGGTGCCGGGTGATTATTTTGCCCAAAGGATACTAGAGCAGGAATTTGCTGAGAAATAACAGCAGGATTAGAAGTACTTATTATCCTTTGTTGACCCTCTGAAACATTTGTTGAATCAGACCAAGAACCACTAGGCCTAGTTCCATCATATCCCTGCCTTGGATCATGATATCCAGGACTAGTAATTGTTACAGGTAAGACACCCCTGCCAAATGAACCATAGGCCATGGGATAACTAGGCCTTGGCGGCATAGACATAGCATTCCCATTAACAAAATTTGCATTGGAACCATCACCATGGAAAGTAGATTGATCTGTACCCACTGAAGTTGACAACTCTGCCTGAGACAGGGGAGCAGCTGAAGAGATGTACTGGACACCTGGTGGAGCAGCCTGCTGGTAGAAAGGTCCTGTATACTGGAACTGTCGAGTGCCATAAAGCTGAGAATCTCCCCTAATAGAAGGAAGAGGAGTCCCAGCCGGTGAATAAGGACCATATGGCATTTGAGGGGCATATGCATATCCAGTATGATATATAACAGATCCATTTTCACTATATACACCCTGCAAGAAGCATGTTTATATTCACCACCTTGCACATCTCCAGCATCGCTACCATAAGCAATTTAAACACTGAACTAAAAACAAACCAGCACGAAATGATATGCTTCAGAATAACAACTTACAGGAGACGGGATTTCCATCCCATCAATGTTGACATATCGCGGATACTCTTCCCATTCAGGGGCAGGGCCATCATAACCTGGATATGAATACATACAGGTTACCCGTATATACATACACATGAATACATAAACATTACCAATATAGTGTATAATTTTTGGTCATCCAAATTTCACATTTTCAGAAAAACTGGACTAACCTGGTTAGAAGAGACTAACCTCCATAGTAATATGTTGGAGGAGGATAACTGTTTTGCCCATAAAACATGTTGGCCTCCATTGCTGTATCTTGTGCCCCAGGGCCACTTGACCCATCGGCTGAAGAAGCTAGTACAACTGCACTGGGAGTTTGATCAGAAATTCCAGCATCCCCACCTTGTGTTGATAAAGGCTAAAAAGATCAGAAACACACAAATCAAGTAAAGATTTAGCAGTGTTATACTGCAAACCATCCAAACTATAAGTTCCATTGAAACCATTCTACAAAAACTACTGCTGCCAACAGTCAGCCAAAATTAAAGAATAAAGATAAATGAAGTTTGAAAAAATATACCTGGTTCTTTGTGTCTGGGGGCTCTGCAGGTTTTGACTGAGGGTCTAATGTCAACTTTTTCAGTGATCCAGTAGCCTCTGAGTCAATAGTCAAAGTGAAACATTGCCATACAAAAACAATCATCGCCCACCCACCGGTTGAAGAAACAAAATCTTCAACCAAAGCATCATTGCCCACCCACCTTAACTCGTTTTCTAAAGGCAATAAGAAAAGCTAAAGTATTATTTTTTGTCCATCGAGGAAGAAGTTACATACTCAGAAACAGATTATTAACCAGACGAGAAAAATATGGCCTGGAGGTTAGAAGTGAATAACAGAAGGGTATATGGACCTGCAGATTTCCCAAGAGTTTGATTCTATACTTCACAGAAAAATAGTACAGAAAAGATGACAAGAGTAACAGAGATTAAAATAGTACACAATTGGCAAAGTCTAATATACGATGTCGTAGATATTGGCTACACAATGGGAAAGACTGGTATAAAAAGTTGTAAACCCATCAAAGCAACTCATGTCCATGGAGATAATTCTCTGATCACTGCAGCAACCCAACACAAAACAATTCATAGGCAGCCGTGCATAAGAGTATCAATGTAGTTCCACGCTAAAAATAAAAACAAAGGGGTCTATTGGAGGAAATTCTCTTAAGCCACACATTCACACATTATTTCAACAAGAAAGTTATTATTCATCATGGAATTAATTGAATATAATTGAGATCAGGACTGGCAATTGATCATTCAGGATTGGAAATTAATATATTGCTTAGGGAAGTCTAATGAGGTGACTTCGCATTTTTGGCCATTCACTTAAATTAGTCACGAGATCATACTATTTGTACAAAAAGCAATCAATAAATCAAACAATACGCGACTACAAACAGCCATTCAAGGGTTGGTGCAGCAGCGCTCATTTTTACCAGCAAAAGGTTGATTTAGCCAAAAAACAAGGCAGAGTAATATGGTAAGATGCATTGTAGATACAAATGCTCTCCAAGGAAATATCCTTCAATGAAAAAATGGGCTAAGGATAAGGATGGACACAGCCCGAGGCCAATCTAAAAAAATTGTCCCTTTCAAAGCAAGCTGCTATTAAAGAAAACGGCATTTTACCATAGTCTGGAGGTGCTCACAGCGAGACATACTGTATATCTTGCTTTTGATTGAGCACTGCATAAAAAAATTCAGCGTAAGCGTGTTTCAAGTGAAAACTTCTCTCGTCGAAAGCGTAATAATAAAACGAAAGAAGTGCTGTAAATGGTGAGGGTGGGTATAATATATAGGGTCAAGTCAAGAAATAATCGAAACAGAGAAAAGGCGGGAATATTTTATATACATAAGTGTGGCGCGAGGGGCTGTTGGGCACAAAACAGAGACATGGAAAACATTTTGATCTATGCTACGCTACATGAAAATCAAGGACCTTGAGAACGATATACCCTATAATTTCCGGCAAGTATCACAAAAGGCGTCAACATTACTCCATCACTAAAACTCCAATTAAAGTCCAGCAGGTGACTGACTAATCGGATATACACAAAAAGAAAAAAAGAAAAAATTAACCCTAACATAAACAATCAGGTTCTCTCTATGGAAATTAACCTTAACAAGACAGTGCATGCAGAAAGACGGCCGAAGATAATTAAAAACTAACGGAAGAAACCATTAGGATCCCAGACGGCTAGAAACACAGAAATCACCCGAAAGCAATCTCAAAACCGCCACGAAAAAACAATACACCAAAACCTACCGACAAAACAGCGTGAGAAAGCTGGGGAGCTCCCAGTACATAGAGGCCTCCTTAACGTAAATCCAATACAAGGTCCAATAAATCTTCAAAAACACAAATAACGCACAGGAGGATTTATGAGATCAAGCAGACCTATTCATTCAAATAGACAATGAAAGGATACGCTCGACTGACTGTGCTGTAGCGGCTGCCATTTATTCCTCCCTCCCTTTCTCAGTGAGTGAGTAGCCCTTTCTCTCTCCGTCTCTGTGTGTCTTGTAGCTTCAGCCTTCGATCAGAAATTTGAACTCTTCTTTTTTTTACCGAACTGAAACGGAAGACGATCAAGTGCGTAGCAGAGGACAGGTAAGCGATGGAGACTTTCTCTTATCGAACGAGAAAAACACATATGGAGCCTGGGTTTTCTGGATTTGGTAGTGAAGGGCATAGTATGCAACACTTGGGTCAAAGCAGCCTCTGTTTAACATGCGGGTTGTGCAAAACAGCTTTGTTTTCAAGGCGAGTAACGGTTTGCAACAAGGGCGGGTGCGATGATGAGATATTAGGGTTTGGGTGGGAAAGGAACTCACCTTTCGAGAGCTGGGTCACGTGGGCTGACATTCAGGCCTTATCGTTAAAATACATGGATACTAGAGACTCTAAAACGGTTGGTTGTCCCCTTAAAGGCTAATATGAGTCTTTCTTCTTATGAGAAAAGAGGCAAATTGAAAAATGTGTTCGAATGTGTATGTTTTTCATCACTTACTTGTTTTTATTTTTATGACGAATGATAAAATGCCATAGTTTTTTCTCCCAAAAATAACATATATTTGATGTTTCTTCAAAAATCAAAATATACATAGTTTATATTTGATGTTTCTTCATAAATCAAAATATACATAGCTTATGTCCATTGCTTAAATCAAAATATACATAGCTTATGTTCATTGCTTAAAGCAACTTCATAGACCTTCCACAACTCCCTAAGACTAGTCCAAAACAACATGACTAGATAGTATTATAGCCCTTTCTTGCCATTCCATAACTGGATCAAAACTATATTTTCATTGATTACAAAATACCATTTCTTTCCTCCAGGTTCATGACTAAATTAAAACTTGTTTTTCATTGATTACAAATTACCATTCTATTGAATAATAGTTATCAGATGTCTTTACACATCTTTATTTCCAAAAATAAACTATTTCAAGTTCAAGATTGCCCTAGTCATCATATGAGTGGAGATTCCACCACATGCAGAATGACATTGCCCCTATACTCATGTAGCTACAAAATTCCTTCTAGGAGTGATAAGGCTTCTTTAGACAATGCATCAACTTGAGAGTTGAATTCCCTGTAAATATGATTAAAGAAGATGGATTGAAAATTTGCTCTAACTTCCTTCAACCTATGTAACAATGGTGAAAGAACCAAGTGTGTGATCTCACATTTGTTGTTACACCAGTCCAGTAATAGTTTGAACCATCGAAGGTTGGCATATCAAAAATGTCTCTTTCAATGGCAATTTTTAAAAGGATCCACAAAGCAAATATTTATGCATTACTATTGGTACCTTCCCCTGCACCATATTTAAACCTTATGCAATGAGAATAATTAATGTAAAAGAGACCTCCTGCCCCACATACTCCAAGTGTTCCTTGTCGAGCACCATCAAAAAAACCCATGTGGTGCTCTGATCAGTCACAGGATGCTTTATAATCCCTGTCTTGGTTTTGTTTAGGAAATCATTGGATTCTTTAAAGGCTAATCTGATTCTATGAGATACGTGCATCGACGTCATTTGGTGTTCTTCAGATAGCATGATGTTACGAGCTAGAAAAAACCCCCAAATAATAAAACAAAGAAGGTTTTTAAAAGAGCTCAAACACTGGTTATTGTGCCATTCTTCATAACAAAGAAGAAAAGAATCCTTTGACCAACTACTTGGGCAATTACATAACCTTTTAACATCCTACCATACCAATTTGCAGGAGCATGTCACATACAAATGATCCACATACTCTGACTCAAATTTGCAAAAGATGCACCTATTTGGGCCTTACCAATTCCATTTCTAGCAATTGTCATAAGTCATAATCTTATTCGACATCGCTAACCACACAAATAACTTGATTTTGCGCGGGCAATCCAAATTCAAGAGTATGCATCACCACCGAGCTTGCTCTCTATTATGATTTACAACACAAATAGCTTTGTAGCCAAGTTTTGTTGTCACTCTTCGTGAAGACTTATTCCATGACCACAACAATTCATCATCATGGTCCTATAAGAAGATCGCACCGTGAGCCAGTGGACCTTATATTGATTCTAGTCTTCCTCAAATTGACCATGGAGCTTCAATTCCACAACTGATATCTAAGTTTGCACCCCAAACCTACCTCTCTTGTGAGTTGCAATATCCCTTAATCTAGTTAACCCTTGAGCTTGAAGGTACAGTCTCAAGTTATCTGAAAGCTTAAAGTCCTAATGCACCCAATCCAGGGATCCACTCCCAATCGAAGCTCATCCCCTCTACCTACTCTCCAAACATTAGAAGCACCTTTTGTAGATTTGGCTCAGTCTTCCACTAACATATTGGGGAAATATTTGATTTTCATAAGTTTGTCCCACATCTCATTATTAAACAAGAGCCTCCATAAACTTTTGGCTACTAAAGCTTGGCCAAAGTGGCGAATATGCTTAATCCCCCAACCACCCTGATCTTTAGGTCTTGCCAAGGATGTCCATTTCACTAATGGAATACCTTTGTTTGTTTTTCTAACTGTCCACAAGAATCTAAAACATTTTTCTCACTTTTTTAAGGATGCCCGTTAGGATGAAAGCTATTGATAACTAATATATTGGGATGCTTTCTAAGAATGTTTTGACAATAACTAATATGCCCCATGTGAAAGCCAATGGAAGAACCAGTAAGTGATACAAACTTCATTTTTTTATAGAACCATATCCAATCCACAAAGTGATAATCAGTAGGCTTTAGAAAAAAACCAAGATACCTCAACCCTTTCTCCAAGGGACCTAAAGGCACGGGAAACAGGTTAGATATTTGCTCCTCCAAAACCAAATTTAAGCCATTAAAAAGGATCTAAGATTTCAATAGGTTTATCTCCATATGTAGCAAATCAATAAAGATCGAGAATGTCCTTAAATAACTTCCAACCCATTGATATTCCCTTCTCCAAATAAGAGAATGTCATCCGCAAAAGGAAGGTGGGTGAGAGTGACATTGCTTGTCATCGTTATACCTTTTAAGAGTATTTATCTTTGAGCATTAGAAATTAGTCTTCCAAGACCTTCTGAGATTAATAGAAACAAAAAGGGTGACAAAGGGCATCCTTGTCTTAAACCCCTTGAAGCTTTAAAAAACTAAGATGGAGAGCCATTAATTAAAATTGCAAATGAGGTGGATTAAATACACCCCATTATCCAATTAACCATCGTCAAACTCAAGCCAATTTGACGCAAAACTAACTTAAGAATATCCAATTAACCTTGTCATGAGCTTTGGAGAGGTCTATTTTCAAGACAACCCCTGCCAATTTATTTTGCTTCATAGAATGTAACTGATCCTTTTGCATTTCTCCCATTGCAACATGGATTTGCCTCATATGGATAAACCAAATTGCTCCTCATAAATCACTTGGGATGAGAAAGGCTTAATTCTAATTGCAATTATTTTCAAATAGTTTTGTACAACCAATTACACAAGGATAGTAGTCTAAAGTCTTCAAACAAAGCCAGGTCATTCTTTTTGGGAATCATGGCCAGGAATGTAGTATTAATTACTCCCAAAGCAAAACCATAGGATCGGGCTTCCTCAATAACCCCGAGAAAATCATTTGCAATCAAGTCAATAAAACCCAAATAGAACTTGATCAACCAGTCGTCTAGGTCAGGGCCTTTTGTCCTTTTAAATGAACATAAACATCCACCAATTCTTCCTTAGAGACTAGGGCCTCTAACTCTAAGTTAGCATCTTGATCAATGTTCCTTGGAAACAATCAAACTATTTCCAGCTAAGCTTTAATATGGAAGACTTCTAGTTCGGAAAAGAGACTTTGAAAATTATCAACAATAGTGGAGGCAATTTCATCGAAGGAAGAAACCTTACTTCCATCTAGGCATCATATCTCCCAAACAATGTTAACATGCTTTCTGAAGTATCCCCTTCAGCCATACAAATCGCTCAACTTTTTAGATGCCATAATTCTTCTTCCCTCTCTAGCACAAGTTTTTTCTTATTTTCCAGTTGTTTCATATGAGCAATCTCTTAGGTATTAAAATCTCTAGACTAATTAAGATAAAAAAGGACTTTCAACTCTGCTTCAACTTCCTCCAATCTCTCCTTTCTTTTGTTTGTAGCCCATACAACAACCAATTTTTTATATTCCTTAAATTCTCCATAAGCTAAAACATTGTTGAATGCCCACAATTTGGAAATGAGACCAATTAGAAGTGACTAATGAGATGAACTCATCATCCTTAAACCAAGAGTGGTTGAACTTGAAGGGAGTCAAGGGTTTCTTATTCCTTAAATCAATTTAAAATAAGACAGGGCTATGGTATGAGTCCCCTCCCACTCCTATCTAATTTCTATCCCTGTCAATTCCTTCGAGCGAATTTTTCGAAAGCATAAAAAGATCCAACCTTTTAGAGATACCATTGCTTCCTTGTCTTGAATTTCCTCAAGTGAGAGCAATCTTGACTAGCTCAATATCAACAAGCTTGAGATCTTCAAAATGATGAGTGAAAAACACCAAAAGAAGATGCTGCAAAGTGTTGTTTCCCCAAACTTCTCTTGGGGATAGGGTTAGATTGGGGTCACCTCCTAAAATAACATTATCCCCCAACAAAGAGCCATGAGCCTTCAAATTTTCCCAGAAGGGATTTCGCTCACTGAAAGGACTGTAAATGTTAATAACCCTCAAATGTTTTCCAATGTCCCTAGTAGCTCCTACGATGTTAATACCTACATCTATGACAAGGGAATATGTCACATTAATATTAGTACCCCATCCAATCAAGAGACCTCCCAAATGACCATTGGAAACTAAAGAACAAAAACGCCATCCTGGCAGAACAGAAGACAAAAAAATCCTTTGCTTTATAACATGTAGTCATTATTTCTTGCAAAAGTAAAATATATGGACCATATACTAACAATAACCTCTTGAGGGCGAGTCTCTCCGGGGACCCTATCTCCCTAATGTTTAAGGAAATAACAAGCATTAGGTCAACCTCTTTTGGGGTCATCCTGCTTTAAGGACCCCATTAATTATGAGTTGCTTTCCCTCTTGGAATTACAAGGAGGCTTTAGACTGGGCCTTAGAAATATTAGAGTTTTTGCCTGGCATAACAAACCTAGAAGCAGAGGGTCCAATACCCCCTCCACCTCACCTTATCTTCCAATTCCACATATTTCTTGGACCTGAAAAAATAGTTGGAGGAAACTAGGTTTTTCTTTAAAGCCCTAATAGGACTAGAAATTTATAGAGAGCCATCTAGATTTTGTGGAAGCCTGGATGCAGTTTGGGCTTTTGAAGAGGCTTTGGGGTTCTCTCAACCAAAAGCCACATCATCACAATCTAGAAACCCAATGAAGGGGGGCAAGTAATATCCATCGAGGGAATGGCCAAAGGATCTAAACTAGAGGGAAACATACCTTTAATGACAGGGGGAGAGGTAACTCGTCAAGGTCCCTCCTAAGTTGTTGATGAAGAGATTCCTCCTATCTTTCCCACGTCCATTAAAGGAACATCCTCCCACTTCCTAACTAGATATTTCTCATCCTGAGAATTGGCAACATAATTGCTTTGAGTAGGAGAAGAATAATCTCTCTTCATCCACACCTTTTGAGAACCTTCAAGGATCCCCTAGGTTAGTCCTGATGTAAATGACCCACTTCATGACAGGAGTTGCAGCGGAAAGGTATTGTCCAATAATCTAGAGGTTGTTTGAAGGACCCCAAGCTCCATTCCAACTCGATTTATTCTAGAAGCCCCTTATACAAATGTAGTTCGACTAAAACCCTAGCAACCCTCTTATGAGGTGATAAACCGAGTTTTTCCTCCATGACAATAAATTTCACCAATAAATTTGCTATGTCTCTTAAAGCTGACATCAACGAGAGTTCTATAGGTAGACTAGGGAGAAGAACCCAAACATGTTGGATAATTAACGGTTCTCGACAAGGATTAAACACCGTGTGCCATTTCTTCAGCATGAGATTGGATGGCCCCCATAGCCAACATTGTGAAGAGATACAATCATGATCAGCCTCAGAGCGAAAAAGAAAAACTAACTAACCTTTGAGAAGGATGTGAAACCTTGGAGAGTAATCCAACAAATAATTCCAATTTGAATCTATCAAAGAGGCTAGGGATTTCATCTTCACCTACTTGCCCATAAAGTGCCTTGTGAGAGCCTTCGACATGAGCTCGACGACCATTTCCAACCCTACATCCTAGTTGAGCACCAGCTTAATCTTTTATTCCTTGGATTTTAAACATTTTACCTTTTGTTTTTTATGGTGAGGGTTTGGAATTGGATTATGGTATGGAGAAGCAGCACTCAAGTAAACCCTAGCTTAAACAAAGAGGGAACAGTGCCATATGCGTACACTGCAGACAAAGCTTGAAAAGACTATGAAGAAGGAATACAATCCAGATGACAAATATGCCTATTGGTCATACCTTCTACCTCAGTCTGCTAAGAGGATTTAGTTGGCCTTCGAATGTTAGAAATAGGAGTTGAAGCATTCCCCTTGAGATCTTCACTAAATGTGCACATCTCTAAGCCTTCGTTGACTCTTCATGCATGTGAAATATGGCAGGGGACGATAGCAAATCTTGATCCCTGTAAGCCCCATAATCCACTAGGTCCTCTTCTGGGGCCATCACTAACAAATTGCAGTAAAATACACATGAACCCCAAAAACCCTAGTTGTTGACATTCCATCCTCCCAATAGATTGCCATATTACCTTTATTCCATTACCTTATTTTTTAAAAATTTCTCCATATGAACTAGTAATTGTATTTGAGTAGGCCTACATGTGAAAAATGTGAGTATTTTTGGGAAATTCGCAAATTCAAATCTAGAGGGGAGTGGGGTACGTACACCTTTACATACTAAATAGTGAAATCGATTCATGGATGGGGTCCCTCGTTCCATAAACAAAGGGGTCTCATACATCAATTTGGTTTAGGTCATGTAATGTCCCTACCCATCATTCCCAACCATGAGATGGGTAGCCACAAACAAGGATCCCAAATTCTAGCCCTCAATGACAATTTCTCCATAATAGCAACTAATAAGCCTCCCCCTTAAGAACCATAATTAAATCAAATGTATGCAGGTGCAAATTAAAAAGATCATCTATCAGGTCTAGCCTTAGTGGTTTTGGGATGTAGTGTTTTCCTCCCCACATATGTTATATTCATGTAAGTTACATGTTGAGCTCATAGTGAATATATTGTTGTGACGAATTTGAGCCTTGGTGTTGACTCGGCCTCACGCCCTAATGGATCTAGGGTTTACCCTGGGTACCATCCTCGAAATAAGGGGAAGTGCCTTGCGATTTTCCCTGGGATAATTACCTAGGAAAAAACGATGCAAATTAAAAAGATGTAGAGATAAAACTAGCATAGATTCTCAAAATTGCATGGCAACCAAATCAAATAAATTTTTAAGGATCCATAATTTCTTGAAGTGTAGAAACCTTGGCAGATCTTTACTAATTCTTAAATTTCCAGCCATAGAATGTTTAGCGGTATTTTTGTAAAGATATTCAAAATTCTAAGGATTTTACATAATTTTGGACAATTTTGGGGATGTTTAGAAAAATATTTCTACCTTGTAGAATTTGGGAAAATCATTTTAGAAAATAATGTAAATTGGTGGACATTTTTTAGAAAAAAACATCGAAAATTAGCCCTATGGGCTAATTTTTGCCCATAAAATTTTCCTTGAACCAAATTCCCATGGAAAAAATCATAAATAACCATACAGAGCATGCATAATACATAAATGAATAACAATAATTTTGCATATTCTTAAACAACAAGAGAACATTTATCTTTTAATAGAAGTTGGCTCCATAAGAGAAATTTTCCACCCAACTATAGGTATCCAGTGCATATACCACCCCCATGCTAGGTTATGAGGCCACCAAGGCAAAGGAACCAAGATACAACCTTTTATCTCTCTCAACCTAACTCATTTTTCTCTCATACTTAGACAATATGCTCACTATATAACATTACATATATCTCATCCATACACCAACAACCAAGGAACTCTCTTCCACTACCCCACATAAAACGATGAAGATCTTCCCTTTCTCTATTCAACAATCAATCACATATATTCTTCCTTGTAGTGCTCTTTAGTGTAGACAAAATAGCTCAATATGTTGTATGCTTTCCAAGAATTACCTACAAAAACAATACTTGGCTCTCACACATCCAAATAGTGTTGACACAGTTCTATTGACAGGGGTTCAGTTCGCACTGTCATCAACAAACACCAACCAAACACCCTTAAGCACCGGCCCAGAAAGGTTTTACCCTCTCCAGCAACACCCGCGAAGCGAGTGAAGTGTCACCCGAGATGGTTAAGGGGGCTGCAGGAACCAAGTTTTCGCAGTGGGGAAAGGACATGCATCTATTCTAACTCTATCGCATCATAAACCAGAGATTCACTTTCGCATCATGCTTCGCAACTCAAACATGCATTCATCATTTGCATATTCAACATTCGCATCAACGAAGTAATACTAGTGATCGCATAAATTAAACCTTACAGAGAAGACAACATAAAATATGACGCAACATTCATTATTCGACATAAACAAAGATAGAAGAACATATCCGAACATCTTCATGCATTAACTCATTAAAACTTGCAGTATAACCTTCGCATAAACAGTTCAAAACGCCTTATCGCGGATCCATACAAAACTGTCGAAAACAGAGCAAAACATTACAGAGTTCATCCGCACACCTATCGATCACTTATGATCTCATTCTAGGATGCCCTTAGGCTTACATTCATAGTCCTATTTATAGGCAACTATGGTGGTTACAAAATGGTCCAAATGACCCTTTCTAACTAACTAGACCAATCTTGCGCTTCCATCGGCTCCTCATTTTCCGCGAATGGTCCTTTCTTCCGCAGATGGTCCTTCTTCGTTGTTGTCAACTTCCGCACATCATGCAGACTAACCTCGTGCCAACGGGCCCCCAACACAAACTTGTGGCTCGCCCTCGAGCCACCTCGATTGGCTTTGTTGGAACTGTTCTCGTCCGTCGCGATTCTATACTTCTGAGGTTGTTCTTTCCATCCGGGGCTCGTTGTCATGTACTTCTCGAACTCATCCTCCAGTCTCTTGGCCGTTGTCATGTACTTCTCGAACTCATCCTCCAGTCTCTTGGAACCTTCATCATCTATTGCTTCGCGACCGTCTATTACCTTTGACCTTGGCTCGCGACTGGACAAACATTTCTCGACAACACCAACTTGTGGAGTGACCTTAGCGATCCAGCACATCTGTTTCACACCTTTGATCATCCTTTGCTGGTGTGGGCGTGCCTTTGCTCTTGGTACTTCTACAGTCAGAGGGACCGCTGCTCTTCTAATGCTCGAAACTTGCTTAGACATCTCTGGTAAGACCTCATCTTTGTTTTTCCTGATCCCTGGTGCCTCTGCATCTACTGGTTGCTCATGAACACTTGTTTTTCTTGCCCTCAACACGCCTTGGGTGCTTCCACTGGAGACGAAATGCACCATTGCAACTATCTCACTTCCTTTTTCCAAAGCTTCCTTGGACTTGCTTACTAACTCTCTTCATTCGACTTACTGACTCTCTTCATTCGGCTTACATCCTTCAATCTCTTTGCCTGTATTTATGCTTGCTCCTCATGTCCTTGACGCCTGATTATCGAATCATTCGCAAAATCTTTCCCATAGCAATCATATTATGTCCTCAAGTGTGTCATCATTCACCTCTGCCATCTTCCAGTGATGCTTAGCCGTGGTAATCATGTGCCGATTAGACTCCCGCGTGCTAAACGTGCTAAGCATCGACGAGCGACCTGTTTGGCCATGCCTCCCACTTTTTATCATAATTGATTTTTCTTTTTTTTTCATCCTCCCATTTCTCAAGTGTTATGCGCCTGATCATGGCGATAGGGTTTCAACCGATTCCCATTTACTAGATTGGTCAATAGTGTCCCATCTAATCTTTGTAACTACATTGCTCCTCCATCAATAATAAAATTTATGACATAAAGACCCAACCAATGCATCTACAACTTACCTGGATGCTTTGCAAACTTACTGTCATATAGTAGGACCATATCGCCCCGTTGGAAATGCTTTGTTTTGACTTGGCGGTCGTGCCAAGCCTTCTGTCGATCCTTTTCTACCTTCTGATGGAATCCTACGACAAATCAATCCTCATCAAGCTGTACCAACTGCGCCAATCGTTCTTCTATCGCTCCATCATCGCTCATATATGTAGCTGTTGCGATGCGCAGACTTGGGACGATATATTCCATTGGCATTACTGCTTCATGTCCATAGACTAACTTGAACGGGGTATGTCCTGTCATTCGTTTGCAAGTTGTGCAATATGACCAGAGTATCGCTGAAATCTTCAAATCCCAATCGTCACATTTTGTGTTGAACACCTTCATAAGTGCATGCTCCAATATTTTGTTGAATGCCTCAACAGTTCTGTTAGCTTGTGGATGATATGGGGTGCTCTTCCTATGTTGAATTTGAAACTCCTCTATCATCCCTGCAATTGTATGATTAACAAAATGAGTACCCTGGTCACTCATTAGTATCTTTGGGAACCCAAACCTGGTGACCACGTTATCAAAGAGGAATCTTGTGGTAGTCGCAGCTGTGCAATCCTTTACCAGTGCGGCTTCCGCCCATCGTGTCAAATAATCTATCGCAATAATTATGTAGCACAATCCTGTTCTTTTTCTTGGTGGGTTGATGGGTCCCACAAAGTCAACTGCCCACTTGTCGAAAGCCTGCAGTGTCAATTGAGGTACTAATGACATTTCATCCCTTCGTGATGGCTTCCCGGTTCTTTGACATACATCGCAGTTTTTCGCGTAGTCCGTAGCATCTCCATGCATCGTTGGCCACCATAGGCTCATTCGAAGGATCTTCCTAGCAGTGGCATGTCCTCCACAGTGTCCTCCTGCGATTCCATTGTGAGCTTCCATTAAAATCCTTTCATGTTCATGCAGAAGCACGTATCGTCGAAGTATCTCTTCCGGTCCCATCTTATATAATTGCCCTGCAATCAGTTGGAAATATGCAGCTCTGACAACTAACTACTTCTTCTGGTTGGTAGTGAATTCCTCTAGCGCCTTCCTTGTTACCAAAAATTGAATAATTTGCTCGTAATGGTCATCGACCATTCCAACCCTTCCGCAGTATCCTTCAGTGTCGCCAAACCTAACCGTCATTAGGTGTTGACATAGTGGCTAGTTAGTTATAGCGGACTTGTGCGTTTCCCACCATCATGTTGGTGTAGCCTTCAAGGCTTCCTCCAGGGCCAATAGTCGCTGTGGTTCTGCCACTTTTTCTTCAAATTCAGTGATAAATCCAACCAAGTTGGGAAATCCCTCATACATTGGTAGCTCACACTCTTCTGTAGCTACTCGTCGCAGCGACTGAGTGATCTGTGCACACCTCCTAAATGATACTTCGTGCAGTCGATTCTGCCAATTTTCAAGTGCTTCGTCTGAATCTGACGACACCGAACTGCTACTGTGCCACCCTAACTCTCCATCTACAGTAGGGTTGATATAATCTTCTGATATGTTATAGAGACTGTCCCATCCCTCCATGAATTCATCATGTGTCGGCTCAATGTATCTCTGCCCTTCCACAGGGTCAAGAGGTGCGACTACCCTTATCTCACGGTTCTCAAACGACGTAGTTCTTTTCTTGAAGTTGATAATAGCCTGATTCTCCATCGCCCAGTCTATCCCTAGCAACACTGGATAGGGGCTTGTGTTATCAACAATCTCGATCACATCAAAATCTGCGTATGTTTTGAGTCCCTCGATCTCAACGGGGAATTGACATAGTCGACCGATCGGGCTGACCTTACTTTGGTTTGCGACTTGTAGTTGTACTGGGGACCAAGCCAACTGTGGTTTCCCCATCGTTTCCCATGTCTGTTTTGTTAGGATGTTTACATTTGACCCCAAATCCAAGATAATGGAGTCGACATCGAATGCTTCGACTTACGCGGACATCCGCATTTCTCTTACTGTCTTTCGCTTATGTATTCGATTGATCATTCGCTCCTATCGTGCACCCTCCCATCGATGCAATAGGCTGGATATCTCCGCCAATGCATCCTGATCTTTTGCCAGCTCTAGGCAACTCTCTAGGAAGTCTCTTAAGGTGTTAGCCTTTTTTTGTGAATTCATCGTGTCGAATGTCGACGACATGTCATGGGTAACTTCTTTCTGGTGAAGAGGTGGTTGTCTCAGCTGCCTCATTGCCTCCTGTGCTTTGAAGAAAATATCCCTTTCTACTTCTGCATCAAATGTGACTTGTTTTCTTGTTGTCGATCGGACGTTATCCTGTGACCTGTTGGCCCCTGTCACAGCTCCTCTGCAGGTCACTATTCCGACAGTCACATTTTGACTTATGATATCTTCTGTACTGCTGGTGGTGGATTTTGATTATGATTCTGATTTGGTGGAGGTGGGGGTAGGTTCTTAGTTTGACACTTCGCAAGGAGATGAGGACAATCTTTGACACCATGGTCCACAGCACTGCAGTAAGTGCACTGTGGGGTAGGATTCGGGCAATCCCTCTGATAATGCCCCTATTGACCATAATTGTAACATATGATTGGTCCTTGACATCGTCCAACAGCTCCTCCTCGTCTGACACCGGCACCTTGGCCTCCGTGGAACCCCCCTCTGAATCCTCCTCGTAGTGACTCGTATGGCGGGTACTGCGGTTGACCATACTGCGGCTGTGGATATTGCGGTTGACCGTATTATGGTGGTTGAAATTGCGGTTGTGGATATTGCGGTTGACCATATTGCGACTGATCATACTGCAGTTGCGGATTATATTGAGGTTGTTGTTGATTGTATTGTTCTTGCTATTGTACCGACGATTTCTCCTCTCCTTTCATGAAGAATGTATCTGCATTCCTTTGTTGGAGTAGGTCGTGAGCCCTGCAATTTTGTTCATCATGGCCAACCGATCGATAGAATTTGCAATACAAATTCACAGGCTTCGACACCATCTTCTGCAGGTACACACATTCTTTCGTTTGATGTCCTCTCGTCTGACAGACGCGACACCAAGGCATCCCTCTCTGACTAAGGGGATTCGGTGCACCCAATTGTAAATATTCTTAAAATTATGGGCACTGATCCTTGTGATGCCCCTCTGTCTTGCATCTAGTACACCATACGTCTTCACGGGCCTCTTTTCCTTTCTTCATATTCTGTAACTGGATCGTCAAATTTCCCAACTACACTTGTATCCAATCCATGCCTATGCTTGTTTCATTGATCGGTGAAGCCTCCAACTTCATTGCGATCTCCAATGCTTCTGCCTGAGTCGCTACCTTCTATTGCATCAGTGGCCCACAAATGTGTGGCACCAACCCGACAATAAACCACTCTTTATGCTACATATCGCTCATCCCGAAACTCACTTTCGCCATTAGCGTTTTGTACAGCTAGTCAAATTCCCATACAGTTTCATTGGGAAACTGCTTGATTTCTTTGAGCTCAGTAATGTACTGCGACTCGGATTTTGGTTTTCTAATTTCATCGATCATCCCCTCCTTGATTTGTGGCAATGTTTCATCTGGAGTTCTCGTCGGAACCTTAGTAAACTACATATACCATTCTAATGCACATCCCCTGAGGGTCGTCGCTAACTGTCCCTTCTTTATATTTCATCCTGGACCTACTTCACAGTCAAGACTGCCTCACACAAAAACCAGTATTGTTCGGGATCCTCGGTCCTGTTACCCTGGAAGGTTGGCATCTTTGCGTCGTCACCTGCCATCCTTGCGCTTCTAGTATTATTATTTATTGATCCGCTACTCTTACTACTGTTCTGGCACATAGGACAGCTCTATGAATAACTTGTATTTCTTCCTATCAAGTTCTGAGTAGTGCACGGAGTTGAAGGTTCGTTGTAGCTTAGGGTCCATCCTTCTTCGGCTTCCAGGGTAGCCTGTTCACTTTCTTCTTCATCGTAATAAGGTCGCTTTGTCCCTTGTGGTCTTGTTTCGCAGTCTTCCATTCCATTCCCCTCATGAGACTCTCTCTCAGTCCTCATCTTCTTCTCTGGTCGCTGGAATATCGCCCCACTCCTCAAGGTACCACAATCTTCTTCAACCTCCCTTAAAAATTCGTCGTCACTCATTTCCATCTACCCTGCATCTTTCTATCGGACTCTCATTCACGCGGTACCCACAACTTCCAGACACTAACCTTCTACTTGTCAAAATTCATCCTCAGTATACCCTTTTCGCAGACGAGCATCTAAATCCACAACTTCAGCGATAGCAGGAATCTCCCTCTAGGACCTTTGAAAATTTTCCTTTCTACGTCGCTATATGCTTTGATCGTATCAATGAAAAATTCAGTGATGTATCCCTTTAGGATACTGTCTACCCAGAAGTCAATAGCCCTTTATACCTTATTATCGACCTGTTTCAGCTGTTGGATCAGTTCTGGAGTCCAGTGGTTAGGTTCACCTCCTTGGCAATGGTTCTTATGAAAGGTCAGTTGCGCCAACCACTCGTGCAGCAATATCGGGAATTCACAAAAGAATATCTCATGGATATCAGAATAAATATGCTTTTCCAACCAACTGCTTGTCTTCTACCCGGGGTTCCGATTTTCTCCTTCCGCGAATTCTTCTGCCTTCTTGTTAAACCAATCCCGAATCTTTGGTTTCTTTGGGTGCCACAGCATGTCCTCTTCTTTCTTCTTCAAGGTCCCCACAACTGAACCATTTGTTGACACAGTTTTGTCGGCAGGGGTTCACTTCGCACTGTCGTCAACAAACACCAACCAAACACCCTTAAGCATCGGCCCAGAAAGGTTTTACCCTTTCCAGCAACACCCGCAAAGCGAGTGAAGTCTCACTCGAGATGGTTAAGGGTGCTGCAAGAACCAAGTTTCCGCAGTGGGGAAAGGGCATGCATCTATTCTAACTCTGTCGCATCAGAAACTAGAGATTCACTTTCACATCATGCTTCGCAACTCAAACATACATTCATCATTTGCATATTCATCATTCGCATATTCAACATTCGCATCAACAGAGTAAAACTAGTGATCCCATCAATTGACAACAACATAAAAGACAACATAAAATATGACACAACATTCATTATTCGACATAAACAGAGATAGAAGAACATATCTGAACATCTTCATGCATTAACTCGTCAAAACCTGCGGTATAACCTTCGCAAAAACAGTTCAAAACACCTTATCATAGATCCATACAAAACTGCCAAAAATAGAGCAAATCATTACAGAGTTCATCCGCACACCTATCGATCACTTATGATCTCATTCTAGGATGCCCTTAGGCTTACATTCATAGTCCTATTTATAGCTAACTATGGCGGTAACAAAATGGTCCAAATGACCCTTTCTAACTAACTAAACCAATCTTGTGCTTTCGTCGGCTCCTCGTTTTCCGCGAATGGCCCTTTCTTCCACGGATGGTCCTTCTTTGTTGTTGTTGGCTTCTGCACTTCATGTGGACTAACCCCGTGCCAACAAATAGTAGAAAATGAAAAGTGGGTGATGAATTCCTATCATACCCAACCTCTATGCTCACTTGAAACCATCTATTTTCCATATAAAGTCTGCAATTTTCCTCTTCATGGTGCTTATTTTGGTTTATTTCCATATTGGTAAGGGTTGGAAATGCAGAACATAGCTTGAATAACATAGAGCAAGAATGTGAGAATGTTGGAATTAATTCCATAGTGAAAGGCAATCAAAAAAAATGATGGAAATGATGGCTAACATTACCTATGACTAGGGGAATATAGGACCCTTAATGATTTTCCTCACCCCATGTTCCCATAACTATGTGAGAATACTTTCCCTACCAACCTCTTACATTCATTCAATAATTGATTTGATAAGTCAAAGAAGATGGATGGTTTCCTTTTAGGCACATGGTGGAAAGCAGGTGAATTATAAGGCTAACACCTAGTTATAGAGGATTTATTTTCCCATAGCCCCTTTTCCTCTTCCCATATAATGGAATCATGGCCTTGTTGATGATTATAGCTCAGACAAGTATTTCTGCATAGGCCATGTGTCAGGCATGCAGGAGTTGTCCACATTTCTTCTCTAGGTACTTTATTGAGACAACAAGTGATTTTTGTATCTCTTTCCTAAGTACACCCTAGGAAAAACACATTATTAACTTAATGTCAGCTAATGACTAAAAAGTGAACTTAAGATTAAGTCATAGTCATTGATCTTAATTGAGGCTTGAGATCTTCTCAGGCATTGATCACTTTGGAGATCTAGGGTTAGGGTTTTGGTCATTGAGATGATATAAAAGGAAGCCTAAGTGAGAGGAGTAGACATACACAACAAGAAAGTGAGATATCATTAAGTGGGTGGAGAAGGACTACCATCAAAGTGTGCAGGGGCAGTTGTTGAGGAATGGAGTAAAGGGGCAGCAAAGGAAGTAGCAACCAGGTGTAATAGTCTAGGCTACTTGTTGTTTTGTATATTCCTCAGGTGGGCCATTATCTTAGGACGGGAGCCCAGGATTTTATTTAATAAAATCAACAAGGTACTCGTTTTCCCTTCAGGATTTTTCCAGGGGTAATTTACCTAGAAATCTCATGTGCAATATGTTTGGTTTCTGTATTTATGCTTCCACTATAATATTTAGTTAATGATTCAGTTGTGCTTTTATTAAATAAGTGATTTTTTTGGAATTAATTTCCAAGTGTTGGGTTTGAGAAATCAACATGGTATTAGAGCCATGGTTCTGAAAAGAGAAACCATATTTGCACGTAACATGAATTTTTGCAGTGCAAGAAGTTATTTAATTTTAAATTTTTGTAGGTTGCAAGGAAATTATGAATACAAGAAAAGAAAACAAAAGACTATACGCCTGTCGTATAGTCATACAACCACATTGGGAGGTTGAAGAGGCGGCTGGGTGACGAGAAAAAATATCTGGAAGTGACTCAATAAGCAGCCGAAGGATCCATGGGATGTAGGTACGCTGGCTAGCTAAAGGAACAACAGGTTGTGCAGGCTGCCATAGGAGTGGATGACCATGGTAGTGGTAGAAGTTGCCAACAACAGGGCAGAATGACGACGTGTAATAATTTATGAGTAGGCGAACATGGAAGCTCAAGCGTAGGTGTGGTCGGACACTGGGTCGAGGAGTCGCTGCCATTAGGAAGTGGATCATGGGCTACGAAGGATGACAGTCAAACCTAGACGCCGAGAAGAAAAGGTCGAGCAACTAGCAAAGGGTTGCAGACGAGGATAGGCGTGGAGGTTGCAGTTGGTAGTGGATGCAGGCTGTAGATGGTAGACGTGACACCGAAGTAGGTCGCCTTGATCCTTTGCTAGTAGCTGTCTTGGGTCAATCTGGGTAAGAAGAGGATCACATGTTAAAGATTCACTGGTATCTAGCTCTTCACCCCCTTCATTTTGATAGCCATAATCAACTTCCCTTCATGCAATCCCATATCCCATCCCATAGGGGACGTTTGGAGGACAGGTGCACAAATAGGAAGTAGCACGGGTCGTGGTGGAGGTAGCAGGAAACATCCGCCAGGGAGAAGTATGCCTACAGCGGCAACTACTATAGCGAGTCGAGCGACGACAACAATGTGGATGCAGTCTAAATGGGCATCGAGCGACGTCGTAGTAGCCAACAACCGCTAATAAGGATCCAATAGAGCCGTCAACCAAAAGATAGTCGTCGTGGGCTAGTTGGGACAGGGTTTCCAAGGCCAAGGAAGTTCAGGTAGTTGTGGGAATTAAGCATGGGTATGGAGGTAGACCATCAGGTAGCCCATAAGATTTCAAGCAGGCATAACAGAGCAACCGAGAAGCCTAGAAGAGGTCTGAGAAGCGCCCAGAAAGTCGGGCAGCCTAGGATAGATTTCGAGTAGCCAAAAAACTCAGGCATCTTAGAAAAAAAACCTTGGGCAGTAGTAGGTTGCAGATCCGAGCAGCGAGTAAGGGTCCAGGTAGTGGGCAGCGAGAATTGGGTCAGGGCACCCGATTAAGCAGCCTTCCAAGTATGTCAAGAAGGAGTCGTGGTATGAAATGGCTATGCAGGATGCTTAGGAGCATGAGGATTCTAGGAGCATGTTCAAAGGCAGCAAGTCTTCGAAGAAGGGTCCGAGCGAGATGGAAAAGATAGATTTATGTTCAGAGGGAGTAGTCGATCAAGTGGATTGGAGAGCAACCATGGTAGCATATATGATATTGAAGATAGATCCACCTCTAGGTGGTGGATTTACCTTCCTTGCTAAGAGGGAGTGTTGATGATTGTAGCTCGGACAGGTACTTCTACATAGGCCAGGTGTCAAACATGTAGGATTCGTCCAGATTTCCTCTCTAGGTACTTGTTTGAGAGACCAAGTGACTTTTGTATCTCTTTCCTGGGTATAACTTAGGAAAAACACAATATTAACTTAACGTTGGGTAATGACTAAAAAGTGAACTTAATATTGAGTCATAGTCATTGATCTTAAGTAAGGCACGAGATCTAATCCCAAGCATTAATCACTTTGGAGATCTAGGGCTAGGGTTTTGGTCATTGAGATGATATAAAAGGAATCCTAAGTGAGAGGAGTAGACACGTAGAGTGAGAGAGTGAGATCTCATTGAGTGGATGGAGAAGGACTTCCATCCAAGTGTGTAGGGGTTGGGGCCAAGGAACATAACAAAGAGGTAGCAAAGGAAGTATTAGCCAAGTGTGATAGGACAGGCTACTTTTGTTTTGTATATTCCTCAGGTGGGCCATCATTCCAAGATAGGAGCCCATGATTTTATCTAATAAAATCAACAAGGTACTACTTTTCCCTTTGGGTTTTTTCCAGGGGTAATATACCCATAAATCTCATGTGTAATATGTTTGGTTTTTGTATTTATGCTTCCATTGTAATGTTTAGTTAATGACTCAACTGTGCTTTTATTCAGTAACTGATTTATTTGGAATTAACTGCTAGGTGTTAGGTTCGAGAAATTATTAAGCACCTCTCATGCTTTACATAGCCATCTTGGAGAATTATATATTATATTCCAATATTAACATTTAATAACTTTATCTCACCATGGAAAATTCACCACATGGTCCCTATAAGTATATTTACATCATACATACCTAGCCTTTCACCAGTTAGGCCTTGGTCTTAAGCTTCGCACTAGGAATTCATACTAGCATATTTACATCATTTACAAGCACGATCATTTATTTAAGCTCACATAGCTTGACTCTTGTCACTTTAAACTCACTTTTACAATTTGTACATAATCTAATCCAATACATTCCAAGGGGTCAATAATGGGGTACTGCATTCCCCTCCCCCATAGAATAGCACCACCTTTGGTGTTTCTCAAACTTATAGGTAAAGTGCTTCCATTGCACCTTTACATGTATGATGGATTAATTTCGGTGAAATGTTACTTTATTGTCAAGGATGCGGAGTGGTTTTGTTTGTAACTCTCCCTCTCGCTCCACTTAGATCACTTCCCAATCAATTACATGGTTAGGATCATGCACATATTTCTTAATCAAAGAAACATGGAAAACATCATGAACATTAGTATTGCTAGGAAATGCTTGTCTATATGCAAATGTCCCTATCATATTAAGTACTCCAAATGGCCCACAATATATAGATGTCAACTAACACAACTTCCAAGCTTCAAGGAACTCTTATTTGGTTTCACTTAGAGGACAATATGACCCCCAACATGAAATTATCTATGCACTCTATTTTTTTGTCTATGTAGCTTTTCTATCTCTATTGTGTTGCCTTCAATTTCTATATGATTTTAGCAATTCCTTACTCCATTTCCTTTAGCATTCTAGATCAATCATGATTCTATTTATTGGATTATCTGATCTCATTAGCGTCCTACATCTTCTACAATAAAAAAATTCAAATGGATCCATTTTCAGTTATGCTTGATGTACCCCTTGCTACATCCAAACTTTTCCAAGTGTAAAGAATATTCTCGCTTAGATTGTGTTAATGATTTTTTCTTGCAAATCCATTTCATAAGTTTTGGACCCCTATTATGCATTTTGCATTCTGTATGTGGAGTGTGGTGTTGAGGGGAAAATTCCAGAAGAGTCAGGAATCCTCCCCTTGTCTTGCAAGTTTCAACCAAGGAAACAATGTAAGTGATGATTAGTAAACCATACAATAACAAGGTAAAGAAAATCTGAATGAACAACAATGAAATAAAAAATTGCCAAGTGTTAGTAGCATAAAAACAAAGAGAATGAGTTAACTTCAACCACGTAGTATTTGTCCATGGAAAAGCTTGTATGCAAATGGTGTCACCTAGAAAAGTGCCACTTCAATGGTAGCCATCAATCTCCCTTAGGGAAGGGTCCTTTCGAACTCTCTCAAATTACTTGATAACTAACTTGGAATGATGAGGAGAAACACTTGCTTATTGAGGAATAAGTCAAGGGAGCTTTGAATGCCAAGTGATGATAAGAAGGGGGATGAATGATGATCTCTCAAACAAATTCTTTGTAGCATAACCATGCTCTAGATTTCTCTTCTCTGAATGCATGCTCATGGCTTCCTTTTATAGGCCAAATGGAGGTCTTGAAACATCTAGTTCTCAATGTGAATGCTCCATCTCATGAAGTGGCCTTTCAAGTACAAGAAGGGGGCTATTGAATGCTCCCAATCATTCGAAGAGGCCAAATCGAATTCTTGGAGCCAAAAAATATTGTTGTGAGCCTTGAATGCATTTCAGAGAGTTAGTGGTCCCTCCGTTGACACAACCGCATGGGTTTTGAGACAATAGTCACATAGACCTACACAGGTTTCGAAACAAAAGCCATGTAGTTGTCCAAAATGTTTGATGTTAATCATTACAAGGTTAAATTCTCATTTTGAATTTGATGAGGATAATGCTAATGAGTTGCATACTATATGTTGATGACGTCTTTCTGTAATAATGACCAAAATGCCGCACGTGTGTAAAAGTTGGACGATAGCATGTGGTTTCTTTATCACTCAATTTGTATCTCTAAATATTTTTCCCAATCCCGCGTAATGCATGCAAAGTGTGGGGTGTTTGTCCTTTGTTTGTCATGTTCAAATTTGGTTTATGCATTTTTTAGCATGCATGTAGGAGTGTGGAGTGTAGAAATGATTTCTTTCGTGGAATAATTTATTCCCGTATTCCACATTCCAAATATGAACTGTGGAGTGCACGTGCCATCGAAGATTAACAATTATATCTCCAATTCTACATCATGTATTCCACATGCAAGATGTAAGGAACGTTTACCTATAATCTCACTCATGGTTTCATTTATGACTTGGTTGATGGTGTGTTGCATTTAAAGTTCACTGACCATGTGAATTTGACATATAAATTTGGATAACACGAGATGTGCCATTGATTAAGAGTACCATGCCTAAGGTTCTACAGTTGATAAGTGAATGATTAGAAATGGATCACAAGAAAAGTTATGAACCATGTTGTGGGGATACATTAAATTGTCTAGCTTAGCAAGATAGGGAATTCCATTGGTATTTAGAGATGGAGAAGTACTTGTAGAGGGATTGTAAGGTTTGGAAGTTGGGTTTGGTCAAGGTTGGCTATGTTCCTAAATTTTATGATTTTTGAGAGGTTTTCCACTGGTGTTGTAAGAATTTTGATGTCAAGCATCTTGTCATGAATTTGAAGGAAGTTGGCAAGGCAATTATTTCTCATATTCCCAACTCATTTGGAAACGTGTCAAAACTCCCTACATTGACCAAGGCTTTCAAGGTTAAGGACATTGATACATGAATGTAAATGGTGTCAAGGTTTCCATTTCGAGGAAGTGGTTGACACATCCAACCACTAAGCGTTATGACCTATTAGATTGACATTGTATACATGATAGAGCCATACTAAAAGGTTGCATGGATTTTAACTAGGATTGTTGGCTAGGAGAGCACATGGAAGGTTCCCAAGTATGTCTTATATGTTATGTATTATCTAGTGAATAAATATGTCATCTTTGATTGAGGAGAGTTGATATCAAACAAGATTGTGCAGTAGCCAACTGATTTTCAAAAGAAAAAAGAGAAGTGAATATGCTTCATGACCTCGCATTCGGTTTATGCAATTATATTCTATAACTACTTTTAAAATTTTCCTCCCAAAGGGTAAGTTTGCATAGATGTGAAGCCTAATTCCATTATGGTATTGTAACACCCTATTTTTGACCCCATGATGTTATTATGATATGACCCTAGGGGGGTCATATATGGGGTTAAATATATATAATATGATCCAAAGGGGGCATATATGGGCATGTATGCATATGTAACAGGGTTGGTATAATGAAGGGGCCTCATGTGCAATGAGTGGATATGCATATATAAGGGTAATGTAGTCATTATTGAGGGACATGTGAAATGATTATGTGAATGTATTGGGATAATTAGAGAAGGATCTCTTATTCTTTAAGGAGTTATTGTGTAACTTGTATTTATTATCTGTATTGGAGTTGTGCTCCATGTTTACATTTATGTACATGATGTGTACTCTTGTTATCTTATGCTATCTTTGAGGATCCGGTACATAGCATTTGGTATCAAAGCTTGGATCCTTCCAAAATAAGTCATCTTGGAAATTTTGCCATATATTTTTTTTTCTAGAACATTTTAGACAGTGAAATTTTGAGGGGTCATAGAGGACATAACAAGCTATACGTGGTACAGTTTTCACAATAAGGGTTATGCTCGAGAACATGCAATGCAATTTATGCATTAGAGTTTTTTAATTTATTGTGCCAACTAAGGGTGTGGGAATCGTGGCCATCTTGGCCTTTCCCAAACACACTTGCAGGAGTTACAACACTCAATTCCATTGCCGGATTTGTTTTTTATGCCTCGATTGAAATTCCCTAAGTGTCACTGAATGGGTTTGGGAAGCGAGTTAAAACTTTACATAACTCGATAATTTTGGTTCGGATAGAAAAACCATCAATTCCGTTGGAACAATGACATTATATTGACACTAGGGACACCACTCTACCATGAATCCATGGACCGAACATTGCCTATTTCGACGATTTTTCGCAACTAGCTTTTGCTAAGTAGCATGCAATGCATTTTTTGCATTAGAGGGTGAATTTTTAAAAACTATACCAAACGAGGGTGTGGGAATTGTGATCATCTCGGCCTTATCCGAACACATTTACAGGATGTTACAACACTCAATTATGTTGCTCGATTTGGTTTTTATGCCCCTGGTTGAAATTCACCAAGTGTCCCTGAATGACTTTGGGAAGTGAGTTGAAACTCACCATAACTCGATAACTAAGGATTGGATGGATAAATCGTTAGTTATGATGGAATTGTGACATTGAAGTACTGCTACAAACACCACTCCACCATGAGTCCATGGACCGACCATTCTCTATTTCAACAATTTTGTAACTAGGGTTTTGCTCAATAACATACATTGCAATTTGTGCATTGGAGGGTAATTTTTTTTTAAATGTGCCAACCAAGGGTGTGGACATCGTGGACATATTAGCCTTGCTCAAACACACTTACAAGAGGCCATGACACTCAATTCTATTGCTCGAATTGGTTTTTATGCCCTTGGTTGAAATTCACCAAGTGTCCTTGAATGACTTTGGTAAGCGAGTTGAAACTCGCCATAACTCAATAACCAAGGCTTGAATGAAGTGCTGCTAGGGACAACAATCTAGTGGTGGTTGCATGGACTGGTCATCATCTATTTCGATGATTTTCTCAACTAGGTTTTGCTCAGTGACATGCAATGCAATTTTTGCAGTAAACGATAATTTTTTGAAAACTATGTCAATCAAAGGTGTGGACATCATGTTCATCTCAGCCTTGCCAAAACAAACTTGTAAGAGGTTACGACACTCAATTCCACTACTCAGATTTTTTTTATGCCTCTGGTTGAAATTCGCTAAGTGTCCCTAAATGGCTTTGGTAAGCAAATTGAAAATCACCATAACTCAATAACCAAGGCTTGGATGGACAAATCGTCAATTCTGTTGGAATCATGATATCATAGTACTGCTAGGGACACCACTCTAGCATGAGGCCATGGACTAATCATAATGTTGTTAGGGTCACTCAAATGTTGTTAGGGTCACTCAAATGTTATCAGGGACACTCGAATTCCATTATGACCATTTAGGTGACATTAGGGTCATTCAAAGGCCATTAGGATTATTTAGGTTCCATTAGGATCAATCAAGATCTATAAGTGCTATCACATGCATCATCATCATTGACATTGACATTATCATCATCATCATCATCATCATCATCCCAATCGTATAGTACATCATCATCATCACCATCATTGCAGTCATCGTCATTTGTCACCATGATAGTCATTCATGTCATCAACATTGTGATGATGGACAAGGCATCCTACTATCTTACAAGAATTTCATAAAGAACTTTTCCCTTGCTTAACTAGGATGGGTATTAATAATTAGTAATTGTCATAATTCTCATCCTCGTTTTCATCATCGACATTATCATCATCATCATCATAGACATCGACACTATCACCATATTCATTATCATTGTCATCGTCATATATCATCATAGTCAATGTCATAATCATCAACATTATGATGATGAAAAAGGTATCCAACCATGTAATTACATGAGTTTCATAAAAGAGCTTTGGACTATGAGTGGGAATGTAGGCATCAATTGTCATCGTTATCATCTTATAATCAAATCATCAGCAATGCCATCATCATTGTCATCATGCATCATCATCATCATCGTCATGTTGTTAGGGTCACTCAGATTCCACTAGGGTCACTCAAATGTTGTTAGGGACACTCATATGCTATTATCATCAATTAGGTTACACTTTAGTCACTAAGAAACCATTAGGGTAATTTAGGTGCCAATGGGATCAATAGAGATCAAATAGTGATATCACATGCATCATCATTATTGACATTGACAACAGCATGATCCTCTGTCATCATCATCACCATTGTTATCATCATCATCATCGTCATATAGATCGACATTATCAACACAGTCATCATCATTGTCATTATCATATATCATCATAGTCATTGTCATGATCAACATCATTATGATCGTCGTTGTGATGATGAAAAGGGTATCCAACTACCTAATTACATGAGTTTCATAAAAGAGCTTTGGCTTCTAAGTAGGAATGCATACATCATGATCACATTCTAAGCACTATGGATGCATGGGTCTTAATTAATTATTAATTTTCATCGTCATCTTCCTCATCGTTGATGTAGTGCTCATTGTCATCGTTATCATCTTATAATTAATTCATCAGCAACGCCATCATCATCATCATCGTCATGGTGTCAGGGTCACTTGGTTTCCATCAGGGTCACTCAAATCTTGTTAGGGACAATCATATGCCATTAGGGTCACTTAGGTGCCATTAGGTTCACTCATATGCCATTAGGGTCATTTAGGTGCCATTGGGACCAATGAAGATCAAATAGTGCTATAATCACATGCATCATCATCGACATCAACATCATTGTCTCATCATTGCCTTAATAATCATCGCCAACTTCATGCCAATCAACAATATCATGATCATCGTCATCATTGTGATCATCATTTTGATGATGAAAAAAGCATCCTAATACCTTACACGAATTTCATATAGGAGCTTTGGCCTTTGATTGGGATGGGTTTTAATTACTAATTGTTGTCATCATTGCCATCGTCATCATTATTGTTGTCATTATCATCATCATCATTTACAATGATATTACTGTCATCATCATCATTATCATTGTCATATATATATCATCATAGTCACTGTCATAACCGTCATCGTCGTCATCATTGTGATGATGAAAAGGGCATCCAACTACCTAATTATAACAAGAATTTGGCAAAGGATCTTTGGCCTTTGAGCAGGAATGCATGCACCATTAGCATGTTTTAGGCACTATGGATGGGTCTTAATTAGTAATATTTGTCCTCATCATTGGCGTGCTTATTGTAGTCATTGTTATCACCTTATAATCAAATCATAATCAATGTCGTATTCGTCATTGTCAAAGTGCATTATCATCATCGTGTTCATGTCATTCGAGTCACTTATATATTATTAGGGACACTTAGAAGCAATTAGGGTCATTTAGGTTCCATTAGGGTCACTCAGGTTCCAAAAGGGTCATTGAGGTTCCTTAGGGTCACTCAAGGTCAAATAGGGCAATAACATGTATCATCCTCATCGTCATTGTCATCATCATCATAATACTTATTATCATCGTTATCATCATAGACATCAACATTAACGTCTAACATAACCCTCCCAAACCTAATCCTCAACTCCTATAACCAATAGCCTGTATCCCATTTATTAAGTTAATTATATGTTGAACTAGGCTCAATTTTAGAAGCAAAACTCGATGCTATTTTGGGAGCAAATCTAGGATCAAAACAAGGTGTGATATTACGAGCAAAATGAGGTGCTACTTTGGGAGAAAAACTATATTCTACACTGGGCGCTTTTATAGACACAAAAATTGGTGATAAACCTACTAAAAATTAGGAAGTTAAACTGGGCGCTAAACATGGTGCTAATCCAAGTTTAAATGTGGGGCGCAACCTAGGGAGCTAAACTATGCACAATTTTTTGCTTAAAACCTAGTGCTATTCTTTGAGGAAAAAAGGAAGCAAAACTAGGTGATAATCCTAGCACTATTTAGGACACTACCTGGCGCTAATATAGACGCTATTTAGGATGGTATACCTGGCACTAAACTAGGTTCTAAACACGATGCTACTTATCTTCCAATTTAGAGTTTAGTTTCAAAACAAGGTACAAAAAATGCCAAGAGAAGTGCCATCCCGTGAAATAACACTGAATTTGCCTAGAAAATGAAGAAAAATACACTAAAAGTGTTAGTAGATGCCAAAAAGGGAGCTAAAAGGGAAGCTTATCATAGGTTTTTTTTGTAGTGTGAATATTGCACATAAGGAATACGAATAACCATTTTGTTTTGGTGAGTTATTATCTTATCCTACTTTCTTCATATTTCAAGAATTTAATTCATTGGATAGGGAAATTGTGTTTCTTTAGTTTGTTTTGCCTTTTGGTTTGTTGGCAAAGCCACAACCCCTTTGTTTGGAATCCATGACCAACATAAAGCTTAAAAACCTTTTAACTATAACTCGTGACTATACAAGGAAAGAATTTTGTGAATTTTTCCTTTATTGGGTTGTCTTTTGTAGGATCAAGTGACATTAAAAGATTATTGTGTAGTATTGTTTGTGTTGTTTCTTATCTAGAAATAATTAAGGAAATATTAAATTAGGGTCTAGGCCTTAAATTTAATTTTCTAATCTTCTTTGGTTAAGGTCCACGACTAAGTTCGATAACAATAATAGCCAGACATGACTACTATTGACGAAACGGACTACATGCGATTGATGGTCGTGCCCTAGCTGGCTCGCAGCCGCCGCTCTGGTTAGCTCAGGCGCCATGCCTACGATTGAGGGAGGGCTCCCCCCTCCCACCTCTTCATCTGCTTCCGACGCCTTCAACCGGCTCCTTCGCCCCTTTGGATCCAAGCCTAAGGTTCCTGCCGTCCCGAAATTCATCAAAAAACTCGACTCAATCCCTGAAATCGATCTGCCATGTGATATCCCCATCAAAGTTGCTTTGGATCTAGCTGATAGGGGACTGGTTGGCCAGTTTATGGGGATTTGGCCATCAACCAAGACCACAGACGACTAGATCCAACGGAATTGGAGACCCCAGATCAAGAATAGTGTCACCTGTTAGCCCGTTGGCCGAGGCTTCTTCATCTTTGAGTTTATAGCCCAAGAAGACAGAGATCTGATCTTCAGAAATGGACCATACTTCATGGGACCTCAAGGATTGTACCTCAACAGATGGACGCCTGATTTCAATGCAGAAACTGATGTGCCGAAAGAAGTTCCCGTATGGGTAAGGCTCCCTAATCTCCCAGTCCACTGCTGGAACACTCCTACCCTGGAGAAAATTGGAAACAACCTAGGAAAATACATTGACAAAGCCGATAACAAAGGCCAATACTCATGTGCCAGAATATGTGTCGAGGTTGACCTTGAAGCAGGCCTTCCTGAAGCTGTTAAACTCAAAGTTGGAGACTGGATATACTACCAAAAGCTTGACTACGAACAGATCCCATTCAAATGTCGCCAATGTCATGAACATGGTCACTTCCAAAGAAACTGTCCGAAAAATCAGATCTCGGAAGATGAAGAAGGATGGAAAAAAGTCAAGAAAGGCAAAGCAAATCCAAAGAATCCTGAAAGGACCACAATGGACATGCAAAATCAACCTTCAAGCTCAAATAAGCCCCCCAGCGAAGCCTCAAAAGATGATCCAATCATGGTTTCAAGCCCCAAAGAACTTCAGGAGCCCAATCCAAACGAGAAGAAGCAATCTACAACAAATAATGAGCTCCAACCGACCAAGCAAACCAACAGGAAAGAGACTGGATCCCTGAACGCAGCTCAACTAGAGCCAGGGGAACTATCCCAACCTCGAGCAGGAGCTGATAATCCAGGATCCCCCAAAGAAGTTAATGAAGAACCTCTGATGCAAGATTCAGATCCAGGTGAAGAAACTGAGGAAGAGACATCCTCAAGTGGTCTCTACCCCATCCCTATCAAAACTCCAAGAGGAAGGAAATCCAAAAAGAAACAAAGAGAAGAAGCTACTTATCTTGAAGTCCTCGAAGGCTCTCAAAAAACTCTAAAAGGCATCATGAATACCCGTTCAAAAAAAGGTACATTCCAGGCCTCTAAAGAGGCCAAACCCTCCCCCCACAACTCTTAATAAAATACATTTCCTGGAACTGCAGAGGGCTTGGCTCTACCCTGAAGGAAACTGCAATGAGAGATCTAATCCGAATACATAGGCCAGAGATTCTGCTTGTCCAGGAAACTAAAATGGAGGAGATTGCTGCCCTCCAAACTGGGAAAAGATTCTGGAAAAAATGCACTGGTATTGGCAACAACTCAAGAGGCGCTTCAGGAGGAATAGCCACCTTCTGGGATCCTTTTCTATATGATATTGAAGCAGAAGAACGAACTGTTCACTGGGTCTTCACCAAACTGAACCACAAGCAATCTGGACATAAGGTAAGCCTCTTTAATCTCTATGTTCCTGTTTTGCATGCGGAAAAAAAAGAGTGCTGGAGCACTCTTGAATCCTTTCTTCAACTGCAGAACAGAGAAAATATTATTATAGCTGGAGATTTGAATGTTACTCTGGCGGCTAATGAAAAGAAAGGAGGAAATCCGGTTAGAGACCCCTCAAGAGAATGGGTCGAAGACATCATCTTTGGCTGGGATCTGCTTGACATCAAGCCCATCAATGGTAACTTTACTTGGACAAACAAAAGAAATGGGCCAGGCCATGTTGCAGCAAGGCTTGACCGCTTCCTTGTCCACTCCTCCTTTCTCGATCTGGGTCTTTTAGCCTCTTCCAAAATCCTCCCTCACTGCACTTCTGACCACAAGCCGATCATGCTTGAGCTTGCTGCTGATCAAAACCTTGGACCAATCCCATTCCGGTTCAGTCCAATTTGGATTAAACAAGATGACTTTCTGCAAACTGTAGCTGATTCTTGGAATGCCCACCTCTCTGGCTCGCCCTCATTTATCTGGGAATCCAAACTTAAAAGACTCAAATCCGCCCTTAAAGCCTGGGCCAAAAATCTTCCCTCTCCGGCTTCCAACAGAGAATTTACCCAAGCTGAGCTAGAAACGCATCAAGCCATAGTTGATTCCTCCCCTGCGTCTGATCTGCTCTTTATTAAGGAAGAAACCCTGCAAAAAAACTTCTTCTCTGCCTGTAGGATTGAAGAAGAGTTCCACCGTCAAAAATCCCGTAACCTCTGGCTTTTGAGTGGAGACAAAAACACAAAATTCTTTCACAAACAAGCAGAGGCTCGGAAGAATTACAAAGCTGTCTCAAAAATTCAGTTTGAGGGAGAACTAATCCAAGATGCTGAAGGCATCAAGAAAGCAGCGGTGGAAACTTTTTCCGAACTCTTCACAGCCCCTATTGAAGAGCCTCTCGACGTCACTTCCCACCCCTTCGACCTCATCCCTCAGCTCATCAATTCGGAGGATAATGACTTCCTGACCGCGCCTATCACCATGGATGAAGTTAAAAAATCTCTCTCTATTATGAAACCTGATAGCGCGCCGGGCCCGGATGGCTTTACAACTAGATTCTTCATCTGCTGCTGGGCAATTATTAAGTATGATCTCCTCAAAATGGTTCGACACTCCCAGAAAACCAGCAAGCTGGGAGGCAGCACTAACTCATCTTTCCTAGCCCTGATCCCAAAAGAAAAAGGAGCCAATACCTTCAACCGATTCAATCCCATCTCTCTCTGCAATACGGGCTACAAACTTATCACAAAGATCATTGCCTCCAGACTGAAAATAATGCTCCCTCGGATCATCCCGAAGAATCAAGGAGGATTCATCAAAGGTAGGAAAATCCTGGATAACATCATTCTCGTCCAAGAAGCAATCTACTCTAGCAACCAGCGTAAGGAAAAAGGCATGGTCATCAAACTCGACTTAGCCAACGCCTTTGACCGTGTCAGACATGAATTCCTGTTTGTTGTTATGGCTAAATTCGGTTTCTCCATCAATTTCATAAACTGGATCAAAGGATGTGTGGGGGACCCTTGGATCGCCCCTCTAGTAAATGGCAGGCCTACTTGCTTCTTCAAAGCCTCTAGAGGATTAAGGCAGGGCTGTCCGCTCTCTCCCCTTCTTTATGCTATCCAGGCTTCTATCCTCAGCTATCAACTTAACCTAAGTCAAGAAATCCACATGCTTCCGGGGCTAAGAATAGTGAACAATGTCAGGGACATTAACCATGCCCAATTCGCTGATGACACTCTGCTTCTGGGAGGAGCCTCTGTCCATTCTGCGGAGCAATTCAAAAGAGAACTGGAGTTATACAAAAAAGTCTCAGGAAGCAAAATAAATTTCCAAAAAAGCAAAATCTTCAGCTGGAATTGTGCTGCCAGGGAGCTTAGGAACATCATCAAAACGTTGGGGATGGAAGGTACCAAATATTGGAACAACTTCATTTATCTCGGAATCCCCATCTGTAAAAACAAAATCACTTCAGCAGACTGGGAACCCATTGTTGACAAGCTCAAACGCAAAATCCAAAAATGGGGGGCCAGCTGGCTCAATCTTGCAGGTAAAACTACTCTCATCAAATCTGTTCTCAATAGCATGCCTATTTACCAGTCCTCTATTCTGCTTGCTCCCTGCTCAGTAGTTAACAAGATTGAAGGGCTGCTCAGAAAATTCATTTGGGAAGGAGGTAAAGGGAATGGGAATAAAATCCATCTAGTTAGTTGGGAAAAGATTAAAAAGCCCCGGGATGAAGGTGGTCTCCAGGTGAGAAGTTTAACAACCCAAAATCTTGCTTTGGGAGCTAAGTTACTCTGGCATTTGATTTCAGGAAAAACTAGCTGGAGCAAAGAAGTTCTCCGCAAAAAATATTTCCCTGGACCGAGGAAAAGATGCCTGGACCGGCAACCTCCCCCTGGGAAGGGCTCTCCAATCTACAAATTATGCATAAAAGCTCTGGTCCCTTTCCAAAACAAACTTTACTGGATCCCTGGAAATGGGATCTCAATCAACGTCTGGGAAGACTCTATCCTGGGGAACCCCCCCATTGGTTCTAATTCGGATATCAGTAACATCCAAAGTTGGCTTCTTGACAAGGGTTCCACCACACTATGGGACCTTTCTGTCTGGGAGGACGATATATGGAAAGGTTGGGACTTAGGCCACTTTCCTCCTGATCTTAACTCTGAAGCAGAAGCTTTGATTGACCTCCTCCAAGGTAAGTCCCCCTCCAAGATGGACTCCAGAGATAGAAGGGGTTGGGGAACTTCTGGAGTTTATACTACTGCTGAAGGCTACAAAGATATACAGGCCATCCCCTATGCTGCCCCAAACCCAACTATCTGGAAGTTTATTTGGTCCAAACCTTTCATCCCGAAAATTGATATCTTTTGTTGGTCTTTAGCCCATAAGAGTATCCTCACCGGTGACAACCTCAAGAGAAGAGGAATGGAAGGACCCTCTCGATGTCTTCTCTGTAAATGCCATGAAGAAACTATGGATCACATCATGCTGGAGTGTCCCTATGCTAATGAAGTCTGGCTCCATGCTATGAGCCTTAACTATGCCACTATCCTGCCCCAAATTGTTCAAAACCTTTTCTCCAATTGGAAGTCCCTGTCTCCCTTCAAGCTAAACAACAAGAATCTGCTTCAAACTGCTTGGGAATGGCTCCCAAAAGCCATCTGCTGGAAACTATGGCTTGAGAGAAACAACAGAATTTTCCGGAGCCATGAATCCCCTCCCTGGAAAACTGCAGTGAAGGCTAGAGCCATTCTTGGAGAAGCCCTGGATTGCAATAATTCATTAAAAAACTCCGCCCAGCTTCTGCAAGAGGAGATAAGTTGGTTAAATCTGCTAATGACCAACCTTCCACTTCGTGCCACTTGCCGTGTTCCAAAGTCAGAGAATTGGGAAATTAGACTTGAGGAAGCCGAATTCAGACGTTGGGAAACCTCCTTGAATGAGCCTTGCCTTTTCTTTGATGGGGCATCGAAAGGAAACCCAGGCCCTGTAGGTGCCGGAGGAGTAATCAGATCAGCTAGCGGGATCACTATCACCAATTATGCCTGGGGCCTTGGAATTGAGTCTAACAACACTACTGAATTCTGCAGTCTATGGCAAGGTTTAAATCTTGCGCATGCTAAAGGAATTAGCAATTTAACAGTCCTTGGGGATTCCAGGATTCTTATCAGTGCCCTCATAACAAAGAAGATCCCTCCGAATATTAAACTACGCCATATCTATCAAAGAATCCTTCAGGTGAGCAATCAATTCCATAAGATCAGATTTTACCATGTGCTTCATGTGCTGAATAAGCAAGCAGACATTGAAGCAAATAAAGGTGTCGAGCTGGCTCAAATCATTTTAAGCATAGATGGTGCTCTTCAGAGATGTGACATCCCATAGCTGCAGGGGATCCTGTATCTTCTCACAGCGAGCTCATTGGATTTCCCCAAACCACGTTTTCCTTGCGTGTGGCAGAGATTCCCTGCATACTTGCACAACGTCAGGTCCTTTGGCCCCTCGGGAGTCTCCCTGTATGCTCTTAAAGACGCTCCTCCCCTGTCTCGAAACCATTCTCCACCGTTTGGCGAGCTCAATCAATGGACTTAAGGTTTTCAAGCAGTCCGAGTTCCCCCTTGTCAAGATCTGGCACAGCTCGAGTTTCACTCTGTGCTCCTGGCCAAGATGGCGTCTGATGGCTCATCAAGCTCCGGAATCACGGCTGAAGAAAGGATAGGAGCCCTGGAAGCTGCCATGGGCCGACTAAGGGCCAAGCACGATGATCAGAATGCAAAGCTGGAAGCGCTCTCAAAGGCAGGAGAGCAGTCATGGGACCTATTGAACAAGGAGCTTATGCAACACCGAGCTGACTTCTCAGACCAAATGGAAGACCTGAAAGACGAAACTCGCACCAAATTCAAGGATACAGCTAATGTCCATGGAAACTTCGGGCACAGGATTGTAGCCCTGGAAGCTGAAGTCACAAAGTTGAAAGCTAAATTGGAAAAATGAACTATGATTCTAGCAGCGCAATATGCCAATCTCCACTGTAATAGTTAAATAATTTCAGGAAAATGGGAGGAGTGGAGCCCTGCCTAGTTTTGGGTGATCTCTGAAACGTCACTGTACATCTTTTGATGCGTATTGTAACTGTGAATTCTATGTACTAAGCATTCGGTAGCTATATACCGGCCTTTAATATAATCTTTCCCGATGTTACTGTAAAAAAAAACAATAATAGCCAGACCGCTAGTTGTGTTTATACAACATGTTGTCGCAATGCAAGTTTCTCTTTAGAAACATACAATCTTGTCTTGTAGTAGCTCGAAAATAATTTTCAGCCTTCTACTCTTTGTTTTCTAATATCCTTGGTCTTCTAGGGGCTCTGGACTCTCTTTGTGAAGATTGGAAACTTTGATTAAGAAATTTGCATGCATTAGTCATTAAAAGTAAGAAATAAATCAAAGCATTTCTTTGCATTTTAGTCATATTCATAAGCATTTTGTAATTTTATTCTCTTTTTCATTGTTTTCATTTTGTAGGTTGCATTCATCAACTTGAAAAGACAATAAAGTTGAATTTTTGGTTTCTCTAATTAGATTTCTCAAGTCATTCTCTTTTCAAGGTTTATTAAAGAGTGCATTGCTTCATAGAAATATAAAAATAAAAGATGTTTGAATTTTATCAATGTCTTTAAATTCACAACATTCTTAAGGTCTTTTGGACATCACAAGTTTCATTTCCATCTTCCTGGAGTAAGTAGTAGCTCTGAAACCAAACAATTACCATATAAATTAAACTAGATTGTTTTATATAGAGAGAACTCGTATAGTGTAGGTTTAGAGCCTTGGTGCAAGTTGGAGAGTAAATTCTTTAGAGCTATGAAAATGAAACTAACGTCATTAGTGAGCATTGAAAACCCTATAGTATCAAAGTATACCTATCACAAACGTCAAGCACGAGGTTAATGCCAAGCATGTTAGGTTCCTACCTTAACCTCCATACTTTATGTAGCACAGACGTTAGTCAATTAATGTATGAATCCATTCCCTTTGAATAAGGCTAATTTGATAGTAGTGAATACTTAATTAATGTAAAAGGGTCTCTTTGCTAATCTGTCATGTTCCCAAATTTTCCTATGGTCCATGGGGATGATTTTAGCCTAAGTCACCTAGGCATTAATTAAATAATTAATGGATAGATGAAGGAAGATTCCTAAGGGTGAATTTGAGGAATTAAATGGATAAGGAGCCCCCCCCCCCCATGAAGTTATTAACCCCCAATTCAAGTGCTAAGGTGATTTATTAATTAATTGAGAAATTAATTAATTGGGGAAGTTTTGAGGAAATTACACCATAGTAGTTAATTAATTACCGGATAATTGATTAATTGCTTAGCTAAATTATTTCTGAGTTGTATTATTGTCATTTAAATGTTTATTACTAATAAATGGGCCAAGTGGTTGATGACTTGGATAGGAAATTCAAATTGGTCAAGTAGGCCAAACTTGCTTAAGTGATAAATCTCAGAAAATATAAGAAATCCAATGGAGGAAAGAAGGCAAGAAGAACAAATTAGAAACTGGCAAAAGCAAACAGAAAAACTGGCAAAAGCATAAAAGAAGGAAAGTAAAGAAAGTGGAAATAATAGGAAAAGCAGCCAGAATGAAAGTAGCAACATCCAGAAAAAGCTTCCTAAAGCGCACTTACCAAATTCAGTGAAGGGAGGTAAAGGAAAGAAATTTTTCAAAGCCAAGAGTTGCTATTCTCCTCAAGAAATGTGCCCTCATGGATTTGGAGTAGGATGGGCAAGTGGGTAACCTACTCTCACAGGTCACCAAGTCAAGAAATTGCTCAGCAGGTCATCATGAAGTTTATAAAAGAATCCAACCAACTCCATTTGACAACTTTTGATCATTTGTGTTTTTCTCATGAGAGTTCTGAAGCTTCTCTAGTTGAGTGATGTGCCTCAACTGTGATTCTTGGGTGATGTGCCCCAAGGCCCATAGTTTCCAGTGAGTGTTGTGCAGGTCCATATCAAGATATTGCAGCCATTAACATATACTTCCAACCTCCATTGAAGATCTACAGTCATTTGGGAGAACAAGTTCCTCCAACAGTGATTCTACAGCTAGTTTTGGTGAAGATTCATCCATTGAAGAAGATAGATATTGGGAGTGCGCCCAGGGGCTGAAGGAAAGTTGGTACAACCATTTTTTGCAGACATCATAGGTGTTCAAGATCAATAACCAGCTTCAGATCAGATCCATACCTCTCTTCTCACTCGTTCTCACATTCACAGCTAAATCTAGAGGAGTTTTCCCTGGAGGAGAGGGATGACTCAGTGAATGCGCCCCAGTCAAGTTCAGAGGCTCAATATGCACAAAATTACATTCATATGACCTGTAGGTGACCTGATCATAACTCCATAACAGAGCCACAATAATCTTCTAATTCTTCTCTTCATTCTCCATCAAATGTAATGCATATTTAGCCTGTGAGTCATTGTTGTTTTGAAAGGAAATTAAATCAATAAAAGAAGAGTTCTAATATATTATTTTTGACCTGTATCTATTCATTATATCATATTAGAGCATTTAAATACTTCAGAACAGAGTACATGACTTATGGAAGCAGTTTAATGAAAACAATTGCAAGACTAGCTCGTTGAGTGTTTTTCCTATACTAGCTTTACCACTTTTGTTGCTAAATCAATTCAGAGTATCAGATTGACTCCCTGCCAGTTGTAGGAGTCTAATAATTCAATATATAATCCATATCAGTCCTTAAATTCATACTTTGGAATCCTTTCGACCCTGTTTGGAAAGATAAGAAAAGTACTAGCTCAGTAATCCCGGGAGAGCCCCAAAACCCCAATTCTTCCCAAACTCTCACAAGTCTGCAAAAATACCTTCCTGAACATAACCAGCACTCATTTGACTGATATAACCTCTGTCGTTAACTCCCAGAACCACCACCTGTCTAGTATGCATATGCCAACTACCCAGGAAGCCTCGAAGTAGGCAATAGACTAGCTCTATTGTTGAAAAGTGAAAGGTACTGGTACATGGTGCATAGGACATCACCGATCTACACCTTTTGACCCACTGCTGCACCTAACCTCATACATTTTCCAGAATTAAATATTCATCCCACCCTCCTCATTCCTTACCTCAGTACCCCTCACTTACCTCCCGCACAGTTCGAAGGAATTGACAGAACTTTTACTAGTAAAAAATTTATATAAAATTTGGAGTTGAGTTAATATCTTGGTCGAATCTTCCCAAGGATATTACATTAAGGTCCACTGGGTAGTTGGTAATCATTAATCATGGGACCACACGTAGTTAGGGTTTTGGCTATCGAAATCCCATTTGAAGAGCTAGGAGGCTATGGATTATTCTGTAAAGTATTGTTGTATTTGGAACTTCGCTCAAGTGAAAGGTCTCCCCCCTTAAGAGGTAAATGAGCAGTGTTTTCTATTGGATTATCATAATACAAGATGTTATCCTACAACATTTCATTTCAATTGTCTTTGTGTTTGGAATTTAAAATTATATTTTTTAGTTTTCTACATTTTAAATCTTTGCATACCTGGTTTTGTTCTAAGTTTAGGGGTTAAACAACACAAGTGGTATCAGGGCACTTTCCTAAGCTTGCACACCTCCAATTTTTTGCATATTTGTTTAGGATAGAGATGTGTTGTGGCATCTTTAGATAACGCAGAGATCTGTCATTCAATGGGTAAATCTACAATCAAGGAATACTACATGTACAAAATACAAGTGGTTTCACCTAGTTGGACACCTTTGTAACTAATGTTGGTACCCCTTCAAGTAGTACCACATTAGATAGAACTTGTATATGGAATTTCACTTCCACTTACCCTAAAGTAAATGAAAATTCCCCCAAGAAACTTAAAACCAACTTTAGATAATTTGATGAACCATATTGTTTCTATAGTGGCATTGAGCACAGCATTTGGGAATATTACTCTCTAATAGTTGGGTAGTCAGGTAGTACGACAAAGGGCATTACGAGCCTCCTTAATTATTGCCTTGAGATATTGGTTTAGGTACTAATATTGGAGCCTACAAGAATATCATAGAGTTATAGCACCTGGCATCCCCTTGTCCTTGGGACCCTTGAAACCATGTCCTATGTGACTAGCTAGTGAATTTCCTTCATCTTTGCATCGACAAGGAATTTTGTAACTATGTTAATGGAGTAATATTAATCAAGGAGTGATAATCCCACCAACATATCAATAAATAAATAAATAAATGTCTGGGACCCATTGACGCCATTGTGGGAGACCTATCTCAAATACATCCTTGTGTCGTGTTGATTGTGTTGGTATATGTCTACAACAACCCTTTTAATGTGGACCTAAAAATACAACACTGTGGGTGCATCTCAAAAGATTTCTCTTGAGCAATAATAATACAATCCAATAACTACTATTAAGTACATAGGCTAATTGTATGTTTTTAATCGTTATATGGTCACTAGAGATACCAATTATCGTGCCTTACTCATGTACAACCAATGTTTACAATTACAACAAAATTGCATTCAATAGTATGCACACTGGGGAATGTTAGGCTTGAGTTTCGTGCTTTTCATTCTAAAAAGGGGTAAAAGTTTTTAATTTATTGGTTGTATGGCTTCTTGGCCTAACCTTAGATCACCTTAATCCATTGTGTTATACTAGTCTTATCCCTTTTCCCTAGGCTTCCTAGTGCCTTTGGCCTTAGTTGGGTCGTGTACATTACAAAGTGGTATCAGAGCTGAAGGTTTCAACACTGCAATTGTTGGGCCTTCTGCAAAGCTACAATCATTGTGTGAATATGCATTGAATAAGCCTTAAATTAAATAATATCTTATAGATACATGCATATTAATGTTGTGAACTATTTAATTAAATTGTTGGCTTGGAACGACTATGGACTTGATGTCTAGCCAATAGGGAGAAAATCCTAAAAGGATTTCTAGCTCCCCTTTTTGTCCTAGTGACACTGTTGTCGAATTAGGTGGATTGTGAGTAGAAGAGTTGGATTATTGCTTTTTAACTAAAATGGAAAAGTAGTTGAATAATAATTGATAAAGAACACATTGCAGTTAACTAATGGAAAAGTAGTTAACTAACAATAATTGATAATGAACACATTGTAGTTTTGAATGAATGATTGAGAAAGCAATGTGGCTATTGAGCATAAATTTTAATCGAACCAACGAAGACTAGAGACTCGATAAGCACAAGTTCAACAGTAGGAAATCAAAGATCGGAGATGGATTTCGAAGGACAGGTGCCCTATATCCTAGAAGAGGAGTTTGATGGAAGAAGAGAAGCAAGGTCAAGTAGACATAAGAGGAGCAATGGACCCTTGAGTTTGGAAGATTCAGTGAAAAAGTGTAGGGAGGAAAATGAAAGGATCATCCACATTCAAGAACAAATCATGAATGATCTAAATTCGTTGAAGACCATCAAAAGAACATATGACAGGAGACATAGAAGAGATTATGTGAGGTCTATATCATCTTCAAGTAAACCTCATGACATAGTGAAGAAGAGGGGGCATCCAACTAGTAGCTTATAGAGTAGCCCTGAAAGATCCCTAGTGAGATATAAGAAGAGGAGGTATGTCCGAGATGGACTAGTAGGAGAACTAAAAAGTATCAAGCCCCAACCTTTGATGGAGAAGTAAAGCAAGGAGAAGATGTCAAAGCTTGGTTGTTATGACTTAGGAAGTTTTTCAAGTTGCATTAGCATACACCTAATATGGAAGAAAGAGTAGCCATTTACCATCTGTAAGGTAAAGCATCCATTTGGTGTGATCAAGTAATTAAGTTGAAATATATCGTTGAAGATAAAATCTCTTGGAGAAACTTTAGGAAGTACTTCCAGAAAGAATATCTCTCCGAACACTACTGTGACAAGAAGATGGAGGAATTCTTTGAGCTCAAGTTGGGAAGTATGACTATGGAATCTTGTGAGAAAAAGTTCCTAGAGCTTTTGAAGTATGTTGATTTCATCAAAGATGAGAAGGTAAAGATTCAAAGGTTCCTGAGTGGTCTACCAGAACCTTATAGAGATAAAATCCAGTATGATAAACCAAAGAATCTTAAGGAATCCATCTAGAAGGAAAAACATCTATATGAACAAAGTAAGAGCAACGCTCCATATCAGAAGAATTGGAAGGACATGAAGAAGAACATGCAAGAGTAGAGAAAGAAAGGGTTCCATCCTTCAACATTAAAAAACATAATTCTTATCAGCGAGGAAAGACAAGGGAAGAGCATTCAGATAAAAGATCCCCTATTGAATGTTGGATATGTAAGGAGAATCACTTTTCCAGTCAATGCCCACATAAGAAAAGTAACATTCACAACATTAAAGAGGCCACAATGGTTGGATATGTTGGTGGAAGTGTTCAAAGAATATATGCAACCCTTGATGGAAGACAAGCTAATCACCGGTCTCGAATGATTGAGGTAGCAGGTAAGATTGTTAATAAAACCATAGCTATTTTGATTGATTCTAGAGCTAGAAATAGTTACATTGCACCTAACCTACTTGAGAAATGTTATTTGAAGAAAAGTAAGCTTCAGACAGCAAGTCTAGTATAGTTAGCTACCGAAACCAAGAGAAAAATCACAGAAGTTGTAAGAGAGTGTCCTTTAGAAATGAATGGACTAAAAACCTTTGCAGACTTAAACATCATACCCTTGGGATGATATGATATATTAATTGGCATGGATTGGTTGGATGCATATCATGCCATACTTGATTGTCATAACAAAACTTATACTTGTTTGGATGAAGAAGGAAACCGAGTGACAGTCAAAGGTATACCTAGACCCATATCTCTAAGGCAAATCACAAATCTGCAGCCGAATAAGTCTCTTAGGAAAGGATGCTAGTTCTATGCAACTCATGTGGAGGAACCAAAGGAAGGAAAAGAGCCAGAATTGCAAGAATATACAGTGCTACAAGAGTTTGCGAATATATTTCAAGAACCATCGGGAATGCCTCCTAAGAGAGACATTGATTTCTCTATCGATTTGGTGCCAGAAACAATACCTTTATCTAAAGCATCTTACAAAATGAGTAGCCTAGAGTTGAACGAATTGCAGATGCAATTAGAAGAGCTATTGAAGAAAGGCTACATAAGACCCATTGTTTCACCTTGGGTAGCTCCTATGTTATTCGTAGAGAAGAAGGATGGAACTCTAAGGATTTGCATAGATTATAGACAATTGAACAAAGCAACAATTAAAAACAAGTATCCCTTGCCAAGGATTAATGACTTGTTTGATCAGTTAAGAGAAGCCAAAGTGTTTTCAAAGATAGATTCGAGGTCAGGATACCACCAAATTAGAATTAAGAATGAGGATATCAGTAAGATACAATTCAGAACAAGGTATGGACATTACGAGTTCACAATGGTACCTTTCAGATTGACAAATGCACCAGCAATATTCATGTGTTTACTGAATGGATTTTTCATAAAGTACTTTGATATGTTTGTAATTGTATTATTGTATGACATCCTTATCTATTCCAAAGCAGAAGAAGAACATGAAGAACATCTAAGATCAATAATGCAAGTACTTGGAGAACATTAGTTGTACGCCAAACTAAGTACGTGTTCTTTCTACTAGAGTAGAATCCACTACTTAGGACATATCATATATGAAGAAGGTGTTTCAATAGATCATGAGAAGATAAGAGTTATTATGGAATGGTCGACACCGAAAAATGTATCAAAAGTAAGATCTTTTATGGGGTTAGTTGGATACTACTGAAGGTTCATTGAAGGGTTCTCAAAGTTAGCTCGTCCTATCACATCTTTGCAGAGGAAGGGTGTGAAGTTCAAATGGACTCTTAAGTGTGAAGATAGTTTTCAGAGACTCAAGGAAATGCTTACCAGTGCACCCATTCTAAAGATTGCTGATATTGATGGAAGCTTTGTTGTGTGCACAAATGCATGTAAGCAGGGCATTGGTGGAGTATTGATGCAACATGGATAGTTGATCAATTATGAATCCAACAAGTTGAATGAACATGAGTAGAACTATGCCACTCGTGACTTAGAGCTTACAGCTACCATTCATGCCTTAAAGATGTGGAGACATTATTTGATGGGTAAGAAGTTTGAGTTAATAACTGATCATGATGGTTTGAAGTATTTGTTTGAACAACCTAATTTGAATGCAAGATAAAGAAGGTGGATGGAATTGCTTATGTGAATATGACTTTGACATCAAGCACATCAAAGGTCGGGAGAATAAGGTAGCAGATGCACTTAGTAGGAAGATACATGTGATGCATATAGCAACTATCAACACTAGTACATCAGATTTGAAGGATTATATCATTGAAGCCAATGTTACAGATGAACACTATCAACAAGTAAAAGAAGGATTGCAACAATAGAAAATACCACCGAATTTTGATAAGTATAAGTTGGAAGAGAATGGTGTTCTCGTGCATAAAGATAGAGTTTATGTACCAAATTCTGGAGATATGAGGAATATGGTTATGAAGGAAATGCATGATGTTCCTTATGTTGGGCATTCGAGTTATCACAAGACAATAGCAGCAGTGAGGAAGTAGTACTATTGGCCAGGGATGAAGAATGATGTTGCAGAGTACATAACTAGATGCATGGAGTGCCAGAAGGTTAAATTCAAGGATCAACATCCAACAGGATTGTTACAACCATTGTCGATACCTGAATGGAAATGGGATGTAGTGACAATTGATTTCATCACAAAGTTGCCTAAGACGATACTGCAAAATGATGCTATCATGGTTGTGGTAGGTAAGTTAACTAAGGCATCACACTTTATTCCAGTAAAGACAACTCACAAGGTAGAGAACATTGCAGACGTTTACATGAAAGAGGTTGCTATATTGCATGGAATTCTGAAAGCTATAGTGTCAGACAAAGATTCAAAATTTACTTCTAACTTTTGGAAAGGATTGTTCGAAGGATTTGGCAGAAGTATGAACATGAGTACAACATATCACCCTCAGATAGATGGTAAAGCATAAATAGTTAATTAAGTGATTGAAGAGATGTTAAGAATGTATGTGATTGATCAACCATCCGAGTGGGAAGATTATTTACACTTAGTAAAGTTTGCATATAATAAGGGATATCATGCCTCTCTGAAGATGAGTCCCTTTGAGGCCATGTATGGAAGAAAGTGTAATACTCCTATTAGTTGGGATAATCCAACAAACAAAATCAATATTGGACCATAACTATTGAAGGTTGTGGAGGATCAGATGGTTAAGATCAAGTAGAATATGAAGGTAGCTCAAGACAAACAAAAAAGCTATGCGGATCAGAACAAGACTAATAGACAATTTAAAGTTGGAGATCATGTCTTTTTGAAAGTCAGGCCCAAGAAGAGTTCCTTGAACTTGGGGAACTGTTCCAAGTTAGATGCTAGATATTGTGGATCCTTTGAGATCCTAGCTAGGATAGGGCCCATTGCACATGAGCTAGCATTACCTGCTTGCATAAAAGTGAATAATGTATTTCATGTCTCTTTGTTGAAAAATATATACCTGATGCTAATCATGTGATTGATTGGAATGTGATTCAAGTGGAACCAAAATGGGATTTTCCATTACAACCTATTTCCATTTTGGGCAGCAAGGTCAAGCTACTTCGGAATTGAGAAATCAGGCAGGTAAAGGTCCAATGGACCCATTATAGTCCTGAGGATGCTGCTTGGGAATTGGAAGATGCTATGAGGGAAGCATACCATCAACTATTTTAAAAGTTTGTGTTGCGACATGTATGCAATAAATATGCATCGCGAATGATGCACTGTTTTAAGGGGAGGGGGACGTAATACCCATGTTGTTAAGCCCCAGAGTTATGATTATTTGTTTATTAATATGACTATGGACTTTGGAATTATCATTATTGTTGTTGTTGTTATTGAATTAAATAAACAATTAGATCAACATATACAACTAAAAGAGTATGGCAGGCCATGGACTCCACAGTGTGAGGGGGAATGGGGACATTCCTATCACTTTAGAACTTGTTTTTATTCATCCTAGCTCATATTTGCACCTTGGTGACTTTTAGAATTGTACAACGGACCCTACTTTTGATTATTTTGGTCTATGGAGTTACTATTGCACCTTATTCATGCCTTGGTATCCTCCCTTGCTAATGCGCCCTCCTTGGATGAAATATACTCTTTTGTGGGCTCCACTTGCTCTAAGGTGTCCTCTCCCTATATTTTAGGAGATGTAAGCTATATTTTAGCTTCCAGCTCCTTGATTTTTTCCTCCACCTCCAAAAGTGCATCCTTGCTCCCAAAATCTAGCTGGAGTTCCCTATTTTTGTGCTTATATGTCGTTGATGATCCTATCGGATCCACTCTTTCACCCCTCATGACTAGTGCACCCTCATGCTCCACTCCTTGGTTTTGGTAACTCCTCATGGTGCTAATCAGGGAAAGGGAATCTCCTAAATAAGCCACCACTCCACTATTTTGAGTTAAGCCTCAATGATGAAACCTAATCTTACCTATCTCTAATTCGAGTTGATTCCCTTGGGTTAGAGTTGGCCTCCTTGTGCTATAAATTCATGTGCTATCTCCTTGTTGAAGCTAATCCCGAGCTTTGGATCACTTGACTTGTGTTATCCCACTGTGTTGTGAGTGTTGGTAGTATTAAGACCATGGTGGGACTTAATGTTTGATGTGGGATCCTATGAGAGATTTAGTTTAGTTGGATGATGCCCTTACTTCCTTGAGTTCACACTACAAGTCCAGGTTCTCCAGGAAATGGGATGGTGATATCCTGAGGGATGAGTTAGTTTAAGGGAGTCACATCCCATAGGTAGTGGAGACATACAAGAAAGTAGTAGTGGGAAGTATTGTGGTTTCTCGGAAGAGGAGTTTTGAGAGTTGCTAGACTGAGTGTGTCTCTGCCAGTGGATCCATGGCCTTAGCTTGGGGGTGACTTGTTCAAGTGAGATTCGACTTAACTATGTCTATGGATGGGTGGAAAGTTGTCCTATTGGATCCATTTTCCCTTTTTGAAGACAAGTATTTGCTCATATCTTTATTTATGTTATTTTATTATGTTTATGTGTTCATGGAGGTTGATTTGTACCGTGTTTATGTTCATGGATTGTATGTCAGGAATTGTATGCAGGATTGATGGCCTTCGTACATAATAAATCTGGATTACTGTGAACCTTCAATTCCATCCTTTCTCTTCTCTCTTATGATTCAAATGGTTGTAGGTGGCAACCATCATTTCTCTTCTTTCTTATGATTCGAATGGTTGTAGGTAGCATCCATGAGACTCGATGCATTGTGCATTTAGATGGCTATGAATAACAACCATAAAAATCTATGGTATTAGTGTTGGATGGTTGTAGTTAACGGCCATAAATCTGGTTTGTATTAGTGATTGATGGCTGGAGGGAGGGCAACCATAAAGTCTGATTTTTACTAGTAAAAGATGGTTGTAGGGGACAACCATGGGATCTGATTTTGAAGGCTGTAGATGGCAGCCTGTGTCTTTGTTTCTGCCATGGTTGTGTGGACTGTAGATGGTAGCATATGGATTTGTCCTTAATGTTGTTAATACTTACTAGTAAACCAATCAACACACTCATAATAGAACTAATATCCTCATATCGATATACGAGTGGATGCTAACATCAACAATTAATTATTTACAATCATGTTTTCAATAATATTACAATTCAATTACTATCAAGTACATTGGCTAATTGTATGTTTTTAATCATTATATGGTTACTCGAGATACCAATTATCGTGCCTTGCTCATGTACAATCAATGTTTACAATTACAACATAATTGCTTTCAATAGTATGCACATTGGGGAATGTTAGGCTTGAGTTTCATGCTTTTCATTTGGAAAATGGGTAATTTTTTTACTTTATTGGTTGTATGGCTTGTTGGCCTAACCTTAGATCACCTTAATCCATTGTGTTGTACTGGTCTTAGCGCTTTTCCCTAGGCTTCCTACTACCTCTGGCCTTAGTTGGGTCAGGTACATTACACAATTAAACAAAATAACCCTTAATATTATAATATTGAGTTATCCCACATTTATAATGGAGAAACATACTCCTTTTACCATTCATTATATAAAGAGGTGGAAATAATTTATCCCACATGTAAAAGAGGGATGTTATTCTTCTATACCACTTGGTATATAATAGAGGTGAGGGGAGCCTTTGGGCATATCTTGTATTATTGTGATTATCTTCGTAATACTCCTGGATAACATATGTGGAGTGGAGCTCGAGTTGTAATGTTGGAGATATTTTGAGAAATAAGAAGATTTTCCCCTTCCTGTGGATGCTTCCCCATTTGGTGTTTTACTGTGTATGTATGGTGTTCTCCTGTCTATTTTCTTATCTCCATTTTTATTCATGCTCTTTGTTGTTTGATTAGATAGAAGGCTAGAATAGCTCATGCTATGCATGTTTTGTATTGTTGTATGATTTTCTCGTATTCTCAATATTCTAACACATCACAACAAAGTTTTATAATACTCAAATCCCCTTCCAACCATGGTAAAAGAGTACTTATGTATGCACCCCAATATCCATGGATGTAATATACATCCCAAAGATCAAGGACTTTTCAATAATTTGAATTGCTATGTCATATAAAAATTGATGCCCTCGATTTTATGGAATTCTCTTTAGATCCATCAAAAGTTACATCTTATAAACCAAAGTGAGACAATTGTACACTTGATGAATAAATGCCCTTTGGGAGATCCACTAACTCCCACTAGACATGGTCTCCATTGCAAGAAGGATGGGTTAAAATGAGCCTTATTGGAGCTTCCATGGTTAATTTGGGCAAGGCAAGAACTATAGGGGTGATTAGAGATAGTGTTGGCCTTAATTTAGGCATGTACATAACATTCATAGGTATTGATCACAACAATCAAGCAAAAATGGATGGATAATAAGAGGAATCAAATTGTGTATGAATATGGGATTAAAAAAGGTAATATCCCGAGGAGACTCGAAATAAATAATCATTTTTCAAGGAAGATATAGAAGCCCTTCATGGGCTATGGAAGGGAAACTATCTTGGGTCGAAGCAGCCATTAACGACATCCAATAAATTATCTTCGAGCATGTAAGGAGGACCATAAAGTAGGTTGCAAATCTTCTAGAAAACATGCCTGTAACATAGGAATCAAGACCCAAAAAAATAAATTCCCACGTGGAATTTGAGTCAAGGGAGAGTGGTAGGTTGACTCGGTAAGCTCTTTGCATCAACTCCCAAATAAATTATTTTTTTTGTCATTTACAACTTTACAATGTTAAAATTTTCCATTCTTATGTTCTCACTTTTTTCATTTAGATGAAACCTTCAAGTTTCAAATGATTATTAACATTGATTCTTTGGTGGCATAATGACTAAGACACTACCCTGCATTTAATAAAGGAATTGCAATTTTCTCTCCAAGTTTAAGGTCACAAAGGATGAAAAATATTGAACTCTTGATTACAAAGGATCAATAAGGTGGAGATATGAAATCGAGATCTACATCCAAGAGAGACTACCGAGGAATTTCAATCCCAAAGGCAAATATGAAACCTTGTGAGAAATTTTGGAGAGGACAATGGGCATAGGAAGAGATCTTTCAGCCAAAGAAATAAAAAGCTTTAGTGATCCTTTATAAAGTTGCTACTACTAATTGTAATGGAGGAAACATGGATATATCAGTATATCAAGAACTTGAGGCCTTAAAGAGGGATGCCGAGGAAAGATCAAGGTTGCATAAGCATTTAGATGCCTCCAACTCTGGAAGTTATCGAATAACAAGAGTTACATGAGCAACATATGGAATTACTCAAGTAAGAAACATGTGGTATATGGGGACAATATAAATAAGTGCAGTCCTTGGTAGAAAGGCTTTGGGATCAGGACTTCAAGATCCCACCATTCAAGATCATGAGGACATGTTTTCATTTCAACAACACAAATTAATCAAGAAGTACACCAGGTGATTATTGGTTTTCTCCATTTTGGTTTTATCAATCTTTGGTAGCAATACACTATCTAATTTTAGTGGGTAATATTGCAAAATTTATATCCTAGGTAAATCAAACAATTGTTAAGGCTGCAAGGACCCTCAAACATATCATTTTTTGTATAAAACTATATTAGTTTCAAGTCACGAGGATATTTTGAAATGAATAGTAAAATGGTACCTTGTATTCAACTCCAAGGGTTTTTCTTGTATATTATGCATGATTTGAACATCAATAATGAAGCCAACAATTGTGCAAAGAAGCTACATTGGATTCACCAATAGAATGTAGATCTACACCCATCTAAATGAGCAATGACGAAGACAAGGTTGACATGAGAAACAGACTTCTGGGAAGTTCAATCTGACTAACCATAAAAAAAGGCTTAATGCATATCTATTCATTCTAAGTACCTCAAGCTTTTTTTGTCGAGTGGAAATTGAACATATTTTGATTAGCCTTTGACCCATTTGAGTTATCAATCTTCATCTTCACAAGTACATCGTTGATGTGGTTTGATCTATTTTTGTGTTCGTTATACTTTGGGCATCTAAACTAGTACCGAGTTGTGTTCAACTACCAGATGATTGGCTTTCGTCATCATTATTGATAATTGTGGATAAATGTCAAGGTGATAATTCCATAAGGGAAGACTAGAGAAGCACACATAGATAGGGGAGAGAGGCTCAAACTACAAAGAAGAAACACCTGTGAGAATGTGTACTTAGAATTTGTGAAAGTTGCCCATTTGGATGAAAAGATGACATCAGCAAACAATATTTCCCACATGAAATCAAGGAGAGGTTGATGCAGAGGTTCTCCAAGAATAACAGAACTAGTATGGTATGTGATAGCTACAAAATGGATGGCAGTAAGCTTGGACTGGAGCTATAAAAAATGGAGAAAGTTAGAGTACAACAACGATGATAATGGAGACGCAAAGCGAACTCGATATTTATTGATGGAGAGCAAAACTATAGGTTTCCCTCTTATATAACAATGGAGTTAACATATGATCACAACAATACTGCTCTCCACTCTACACAAAGTACTGCTCTCTATGTCTGTTCAAGTAGCTAGTCTTCCATTCTACTACCATGGCTTGCCTTCATGTTTCCAAGGGTTCATAGGGTTGAAAATAATTGACACCCACAACCACGAGAGGATATATTCACACACCTCATGAACTCCAATTGCAAGATTTTGAACATATTCAAAGTGTGGATCATCACAAATCCTCCATTAACATTGCGTTGAAGCAAAACCATGAAGTTGCTCATAAGGGCTTTGAAATTAATGTGAGAGCTAAACCAGAGTGTGTATAGACTCAGGTTTGTTTCCTGGTTGATGCATAGTTAGGTTTTGGGAAAGAAGAAGCATTAGAGTAAGCCCAATTATTCCTTGTCAATGTCGCAGAGGCATATGCTATGCTCAACACCATCCGACTCAAACTCATCTTTGCAATCTTCAATTCTAAATCCAATAACTCCCAATAACTTGTTTTCCCTCCTCTATCTCAAGGACAAAAATATACAATAACATAAAATAAGCCTAGGAAAAGTTGTAGAGATCCCTAACACCCCCCTTCCTTTTCAAATTCCATTTTTTTATTATCTCATGTGGTTTGGCTAAACTTCCTCCTCAACACATTCGTTAGGGATTTTTTTGCCTTTGACAATAAGCATGGAATTATTATTCAGCCTACCAAGGATTATATCTAAATGCGTTGATATTGCAACTCTTACCTATATGTAATATTGAGGTGCTTTTTGGACAGATGAAGAGGGCACACGAGTCTCCAAGCTCCCAAGAGTTGGCTTAGCAAGCAGGTTCAGAGGCCCTAGGGTTCGAGCCTATGCTCTAATACCACATGTAATGCATACTCTAACTACTTAAAATAGATCATAGCTAACAATTACTTCTCTAATATATCACAAAACACATCTTTTTACCAATAAATCAAATTACTTAAAGTAACTAAAATATAAAAAGTCAAGGAACATACTTGGAAAAGAAACAAGAAAAAAATTTGACTTACATAAGTGTGTAATAGGCTCATACCAATAGCAGAAGCAACAACGACATGCACCAAAGTGTGGGGGACAACTCTTCACCCAACCTACCTCTCAATTAATGATTGAGAGCCCCTGAGCCCTCAATCAGTAAAGTTATGCTAGACATAATCTTCTTTCCTCCCTCAGACCCAGCTAGAGATGAACTCTAGTTCCCATCATGTCCTCCTCACCACTGACAAGTAATCCTCACAAAAGATTCAAGCATTCCACTCACATGCAACCATTTGACCCCCAAAACCCCCTAACCCAGAGTTAGAGAAGAACCCCCCATGAAGTCCTCACTATCCCCTTTAAAAAACCCATTTTCCATACAATTAAAATAAGTTTTATCTGCATGGATGACACTTGTCATCCATGCACTAATCCCCCTTTAGCTTAATAAATTCCATTTTAACTTTAAGTATGCAACTAATTTGCAAGTTGGGGTATTACAATAGAGGTATACATGGTTTAGACACTACACATTTGACACTTAAAACAATTTAATAGAGGTCATTCTCTACGAACAAGTGTCGATGGTTCAACTAATTAAAATTCCCTCGATGCTATTACATAAATAAGGAAGTTGATTCTTACTACATCTTTGCAGAACAAGAGGTGACCTCAGGTGCAGTCTAAGATCACATAAAACATACAAATGTTTATCTCAAGTGGAGTTGCATACGCCATTATGTTTTAAATACATGGTTGGGGGATCATCATCGGCACCCAATATTGGCTCAACACGTGTTATTTCCTTGGAGGAGTTTGAGATAATTGGAGTAGTAAAATGCAAGGCTCTTCATGCCTACAACCATATGTCCCATTTGTATAACAATTGTAAGGGACTACAAGCGATCAAGGAAATCATGTATTATATATAACCTCTTTGCCATTACCATGGCACAAAATATTTACCAAGTAGTGATAATTGTTGTAGCAACCAAATGACATGAAGTTTGAATATATAAGGTGATGATAAAATTTCAAAAGGAGCGTGCAATGATATTATTTTCACATTCTCATAGGCAAGTAGGTGAAAGGATGGTCTAGCCCCATCTCCTCCGACCTCATGGATTTGGGAGGTTACAAGATCAAGTTAGAGGGTTCCAATTTATACAACAATTCATCATTTAATATGAAAAACAATTTGACAACAAGGAGTTATACCTCCTCTTAGTTTTGATTTGACTTTAAATCCATTTTAAAATTAAAAAACAATTAAATGTTTAAATCAATATTCGTTACCATTGCTTTTGTAATTATGATCACATATATAACATTTTTGTTATACATTAATCTGATCTACATACAACCCCTTAACATTATAGTATAATAGATGATAAATATATATATCCATAGTTTTACAAAAATACATTGAAAAAATTCAACCACAAAAATACATTTAAATGAAATATATCAACCAAAAACTTTAGTTATATACTTATTTATATCCACCCATATTAATACTTATTTCGCTAAGCGATTTCAAGAACCCATATTAATACTTATTTCGCTAAGCGATTTCAAGAGTCCATGCTCCTTGGCGGCTCTTGAAATCGCTTAGCGAAAAAAGTATTAGTATTGTGCCATTTATTCTAAGTTTTTGGCTGATTTTTTTTTACAATGTATCTACTACCAGTTTTCTTCGATGTTACTTGGAAGTGTGCTAGTTTCATTGTTACCAAGTTATCTATATATATTCATGCAAGGAAGCTTTTATTATGGTACTAAGTTCATACATGTTACGACCATTTTTGAATCGTGAATCTAGTTTTTGTTTTTAATTTAATTCTGTGCCAAACTATGGAAAGAAGAGAGCTTAGAAAGAGGATCGAGGCATAAGTCTACGCCAAAACTGAGATTGTAGGGGCCATCTGCATGTCCGAGATTTATCGCAAAATACAGATATTCATTTTGCCATTACTGCCATGATAGCAGTGATGGGAATAAAGTCACAAGGTGAGGTGTTTTGGCATATAATGTGTAGTATGTAGGTATAGAGGCATGGTGCATCCCTCCAGATTTGTCTATGGATGCCCATATCAAGTCAAATGGATCGTATTCCAGGTAAGTTCCTTCAAACATCTTCTGTATCCTGTAATATTTATCTTCCAGACACCAAAAAATTGCAGAAATTTAAGCTCCGATTCACACATTGGGTATGCTCAGAACCCTAGCTCCGGGCTCCAAAAACCTTCCAAAAACCCCAGAGAAAGGTCGCAAAGCTTCCCTCTCTTCAGACAACAACGTCAAAAGGAAACACTTTTAAGAAATCTTATTACAAACAGCAGAAAATCACCTTTATTACAGTCTGCTTTGCAGATATGCAAAGTCCTCAGGTACGGAGAGTGGTGCCCGGAGGTTGAAAATGAGCTTGAAAAGTTAAATATAGAATTGAATCCTTACATTGTTAATCAGGTATTGAAGGTTCAAGACAGTGTGGATTTGGCCTTCTCCTTTTTTGCTTGGGCCACTACAAGAAAAGGATATAAGCACGATTATTTTACTTACAAGAGCATCATTAAAGCCCTAACAGACGGGCAACAGTTCGATTTACTGTTGCGAGTTCTGGAAGAGATGGATGCTGTAGGATTTGAAATTCACAGGTCCATTTTTAGGCTTCTTATTGCTGGCTATGTTCGGGCCGGGTTATTAGAGACAGCAACCGAGACATTTTATCGGATGATCCACTCGGGTTGTAGGGCTTTTGGTATGGATTATAATCAGTTTATTGGTGTTCTCATTCAGCGCAGTCAACTTGAGTTGGCGAAGACAATTTATTTGCAGATGGTGCAAGATGGCTTTTCATTGATTCTTTTAACCTATTCAAAGTTTGTCCGTGCGCTTTGCAAGACAAATGATTTGGAATTTGCTTGTGAGCTTTACAATGACATGAGTAGAAGAGGTCATACTTTAGATATCTTCACTTATAATATATTTATTCGATGCCTCTGTCAGACCAAGAAATTAGATAAGGCACTGGAGATTTTGGATCAAATGGGTGAGAGTGGGTGCAGTCCTGATGTTGTGACTTACACAACAATCATTGATGGTTTGTGTAAAGCAGAGAGAGTGCGGAATGCTTACGATGTTTGGAATAGGATGGTACGGGAAGGTTGTGCTCCAGATGCGGTAGCATGTGGAGCATTGATACATGGTCTCTGTAATGTGGGAAAAGTTGACACAGCCTATAATCTGTTTATGAAAATGATCAAGGACATTGCTTTCAACAGTTCTGTATACAATGCCCTGATTGGTGCTTTTTGCAAAGCAGGTAAAGGGACCAAAGCTGAAATTCTTGCTGCCTTTATGGAGAGGAACGGCTGTCTTCCGGATGTGGTTACTTACAATACTTTGATCAACTATCACTGCAAAGAAGGGCATTTGAATGAGGCTCAGAGGCTGATTCTAAAGATGACGAATAAGGGTATTGTTCCTAACAGCTATAGTTACAACGAACTAATTGATGGCTTCTGCAAGGCAAACAAATTTAACAAAGGCTATCTGCTAGTATCTCAACAGATGGAGGCTGCTGGCCTAAATGATGTTGTTTCATACAACACCCTTATTAATGCACTTTGCAAACTTCGTAGAACTGGTACTGCTTATAAGCTGCTGAGTGAAATGGTGCAGAAAGGTATTGTTCCAGATAGTGTCACCTACACTACGTTGATAAATGGGTTTTTTGAAGAAGGTCATCCTGACCTTGCAGAGGAACTTTTCCGTGAGACGTTGAGGGAAGGTTTTGTACCTGATGTGATTGCCTATACCACTGTGATTAATCACTTTTGCAAGATGGGTAGGACCGACCAGGCTTATGATCTGCTCTCTGAGATGGTAAGAAAGGGATTTAGTCCTGATGTTGTTTCATACAATGTTTTAATAAATGGGCTTTGCAAATCATTTAGAGTAAGTGAGGCTGTTGAACTTTTTGAAGAAATGATAGAGAATGGTTGCCATCCTGATGAGCATACTTACAGTCTGCTCATTAAAGGTCTTTGCCGAGAAGAAAAGTTGAGTATAGCTTGTAAACTTTGGGATCAAATGATGGAGAAAGGCTTCATTCTTGATTCAAGCACTCGTGAAATTCTGGTTGACACTATTCGGAGGAAGGGAATGATTGAAGGGAATAAAAAAATGGTACTATTCTATAGCTTTCCAGATTTTGTGTACAGAACCTGTTCTGTGTATCACACATCACTCTTCCTACTAAGTGATAATATGCATAATTTTAAATGATGCTTCACAATTTATGTGCAAATAACTGGGATAAAAAATAACTCCATATTTGAACAAACTTTATATGCAAAGAACTAGAGATCAAAATTGTTTTTATTCTTTTTTACCGTTGAGCAATTTCTTCAATTGAACTTTGATTTGTGGATTTCTTTAACTTGTATCTATTTACTTATTTTTACAATGAATCTCTTGTAAAGGCTGGAGTTCCAAGCTAGAGAATGGGGTGTCATTAAATCTTGCTTAGTTTCTAAGCAAGCAATATTTCAACAAGAAGGGGTTTTCAAACATGTTAATTAGACAAAAGGGTGTTCATGGGCATAGTTATTGTCCTGTTGCTCCTCGATCAATCAGGTTTGGATGACACTTATATATGCAGTTAAGTGTTTCCCATCCAAAAGAATTTTTTAGTTCCTAGTAGTGCAGAGAATATCAAATAAGGGAATTCCTAAATCCTGTCTGGGACTTGTAATGCAGGTAAAGATGCAGTTGTCTTTATGGTGGCAGATGTTTTACAAAGACTGGCCACGATGATGGTATTTTTGGATTGAATGGGCACGACTATGGTGGTTCACAATGGCCCTGGGATGCATGTTAGCGAAAATTTCCTCATTCGAGCATATAAGTAGGCTTCTTCTAACTGTGACCATAAAGACTACTTTTCTGCCTTTCATATGTTTTTTTACTGATTTACTTATGTGTTTAAACTTTTCCCTTATGCCCAAATATAATGGAAAGCTATGGTTGTGCCATGCATGTTTTTTGTTTTCAATTCTTTAGCCTGTCACTATTTTCTGCATTGTATTCTGAGTTAACTGACTGACTTATTGGATGCTCTTTATGTTATCAAATTCGTTGTTACTTTAGATGCTTTTTATTTGGGATTCAAGATCCCTCAGCCTGTCACTATTGTCTGCAATGTGCATTGTATTCCGAGTTAACTGACTGACTTATAACTTATAAGATGCTCTTTATGTTATCAAATTTATTGTTGCTTTAAATATTTTTTATTTGTGATTTAAGGTCCTCTTCTTCCAACTGGTTATACCTGTATCTCATGTGGAATGCTCTTTTTCATTTTCAAGTTCTTTTTGATAAGTATGTGATTCACCTCTCATGTGATGGTAAGGTTGTGGCATCCCATGTCTACATTATGTTACTCACCATCACCAGTTTGGCCTCAATTCTAGTAGGGAAAATTACCCAAATATTTAGAGAGACAATTTTCCTTTTGTTTTTTAAAGTCAGCTGATAACAAAAATGTTAAAATTAGGGTTAGAAGCAGGAAATTAAAACTTTTATACTTTAATGCAAAAGTAAATCTCTAAACTAGTAATGAAACAAAATAGTGCAGTTGTAACAATACAAAATTTAGATCTACTAAATTAAAACATAATTTTCATCTCTTTCAACTTTAACACTCCCAAGAGGTCTCTGTTTTAAAGTTGAAACATACAATAACAATAACATGTAAAGAGCAGCAGCAGTAGTATGAATATTAGACAAAATTATAACAGCAGTAATAGATCTAACTCACAATACAAAAGAACAAGTCTGATTACTTACCTGGTGAGTGGTGAGTTGAGACCTCCCTTATACTCATAAATTTAACTTTCAGAATAGACTATGCCTCTCAGAGGCAAGTCAATCAATTGGAACAAAATTGATCCTTACCTGAGGGTTAGTACATGTTACCAACTATTTTGTACCATAGTTGGACTTCTTGTGAGCCACCAGTTTTATGAACATGTTCAATGTTCATCGTCAGTGTTCAGAGGTTCATCAGGCCAAATTTTTGGCCCTTTGTAAAATTTGCATGTCCAGACCCCCTCAGGGGAATTGTAATAAGTTGGTCTAAGCATGGTCTTATTGTAAAAGACTTGGCCTACCTTAGGTTTGGCTATCAAGGGGATACTCTAGAGTGTTTTTCCTTAGGAATTATGCGTTACTATTTAGTGGCATATAATTTCTGAGTTTTTCACTCATACCTCCAAAGTTGGAGTATTTACCATGGTGGTCGAACCTAGGGAGGTTATTAAAGTCTATGTGTATGTATTTTTTACATGCTAGCCATCTAAATTAAGTCGTATGGACATGCACTAGGTCCCCTAGGAGTTTGGTTTCATTCCGATAAAAATAATGTTTTCCGTAAAATTAGGTCCACTAGGAGTTTGGTTTCATTCCTATAAAATTAATGTTTTCCGTAAAATTAGACCATTTGTTAATGGTTTAATTGGAAAAACTCAAAGTGTAATAAAAGCATGGTCTGGAGGCGGATTTTGGCGTGGAGATGCTCGTTTTCAAGCTCAGAGCGTCCTCTTTAACCTAGGACCCCTTTTCTTGGGTTTCAGACGATTAAATTGTCATTTGTGGCAATTTTTCTTAAAGATGCTACAAAATGGCATTTAATTGTTAAATGTGCTACAAAATGCACAAAAGACAAAAATAAAAAAATCCAAAAAATGATTAAAAAAACATTTGGAAAGGGTGGCATATTAATGTCATATGGAAGGCGACCATGTTTATGGAATAAAGCACATGTCACAATAAAACTTTGGATAGCGAATGGTTATTTCAATTTAACTCATGTGCTTATCCTTCTTCCTCACGTGGGCGTCATCACCATGCGTGTAGGAGCTCGTAAAGGATGGGGCGTTGGTTCCAAAGTGAGAGGGGCGCCCCTTTTGTGAGGTGGCTGCAACCTCATCCCCTCACACCAACCCAAAGCTCCAAGCACTTATATCAACCCACGAGTCACTGCATTGATTTAGGGATGTGCACTCCAAGCTCTCGCCCTCCATCCCAAGCGCCCCTACTTGTAATTTCTTATATAATGTGAGGCTTGCTCCATCATTCGACATGGATTGCAAGGAACCTCTGCTGTAATCGTCTGGAATGCTTTTGCTATTTGGCAAGCAATTTATGAATAAAGTGAAGACTTTGGAGGTCTAAATGGTGCAAAATCTCATGGTGAATGCTTGAATCGAGGTGATATTAGCATAATTTTATGTCTTTCATATGCAAGATTGTTAGCTTAGAAGGCTCTCTGTAGTCCATAAGTAGACATTTGATGTTTTCAACTTGTTTACTTGTGCTAAGTTATCTAAGATTTAAAAGTAGCAAATTGTAGTCGGTTATACTAATGCTCCTTTGATTTTATTTAGTTTATCACACTAGATTTGATCTTGTTTGTTGAAGGTTGTTTGATTTTTGCAGATCATCGAAGGTGAAGTAGAACTTGGAGCTCGGTTGCTTCCTTATTCTCTTTGCATCTTTTCATTAAAGCTAATGGTTTTTTGTCCTACAGGCACTTCCAAAGTCATCTCATTGTTCAAGCTTGGGCTTGGGTTTCTCCTTTCTATCTTATCAAAATTAAAACAAATCTCTTTCTTGGTTACTTTTATTTTATAAACAGTAGATCTAAGTTTTCAAAGTTGATATAATCATCTATTGTTATATGCTTAGGAAGATCTAAAGAGTCTCATATTTTCACATTTCAAGTTTAGATCTAGTCCTAGTTGGTTAATACTTGAAGTTTTAAATTTTCATTATTTCGCAAGTATTGATTTTTTTTGTAAATTCTATTGTATTTTTGAGGCTAATCCACTAATCCAAATAAATCATAGTTTGCTGGTTTTCATGTTTATTTTACAGGAAAGCGAGGAAATGGAGCTTTTTGGAGCAAAAACTTATAAAAAATTTACTTTCTTTCAACCCCTGGTTTTCCCTCCGCCTTCTTGGAAGGCCTAAAGTCTCTTGAATCTCGCAACTTCTGCGGATCAAGAGCACTCTATCGGAGAGTTATTAACTAATTTGTAAATACTATTAATAAAAAGCAAGTGGTATTATGGCTCCCACACCCCTCTTCCCCCATTTGGGGGAAGCCTGTATCCATCTTTGCTTTTGTTTATCATTTTTTGCATAGTCAGATAAAAATAGCATGCTAGATTAGTTTCATTTCAGTTTGAAAGTTTTTCGCTAAAAGTTTTCTTTTCGCAAGCGTAACTAGTTTCAAATTCTAATCTTTTCATGTCTTTTCATATTTTTATTTCTTGTTAAAAAAGCATCAAAATCTCTTGAATCTAGCCATTTGCGGATCAAGAGTGCTCTCTGTCGGAGAGTCTACTTTTTTCACTAACCCGCTTGCTCTCCCGAGTACGGTCCTGGACCTGAAAGAGATTCTTGGGTAGAATTTAGATCATTTCAATTTTTTTACTTTATATTTGCATTTACAATTTCTGTGAGTCTTAAGACTCCTTAAAATCTTTTGAATCTCGCGTTTAGCGGATCAAGAGTGCTCTCTGTCGGAGAGTCAAATAAAATTGGAATTAACGTTTTTCAAACACCGTGTATGCTCTACCCATCGCAGGCTAGTCTGAGCTTTGGGATATAAAAAATGGTTGTTTCGCACTTATCAAATTTTCACATTTTAATTAATCCACTCATTAATAAAAGAAAGTCCCGCAAACCAACGAAAATCCGGCGTTGCCTCGATAGTGGTCGAAAGTGGGGAAATTTCGACTAAGGAAGCGAGAACAACTGGGAGGCGACCTTAGAGCACAGTTAGACTGCACCATTGTTGGTGTAGTGTTGAACACCGCTCTCGAGACTCCATTCCAACCCACATGTCCTTGTACGAAGCCACCTAGATCACATTTCGGACATATTCCCTGTACCGCAAGGTATATTGGGAATCCCCCCATCCCACAATAAATCAACCTCATCTTTCAAAATCTATAATAAAATAAATCAAGAAGCATTCGCACAACAGTCCTTTTAGCACTCCAATAGACAGCGACTCCATTAGCACTAGTCTTTCATCAGCAACAATTGTTCAAGTCTTTGCTTCTTATCTATCTTGAATTGTTGTTCATCTTATGATATCATGTTGTGGATGTTATTTTGATTAAGTTGGCAAAGCTGCTGTTTTGGTTTATTTATATGTTGTGGATGTGCCATTGATTTAATTTGGCGAATGAAAACTTGGTTTAATTTTGCATAAATCAGAGACTTGGTTCCAATTTGTCTCAAATCAAAAACTCCTAAAACAACATCCATTCTAATTACATCAAACTTAAACTTTAAAAAGCCTTAGCAAACCTTTTTTTTAGTAGGGTCTACCCCCCTTGGCTTTGTTAGGAGTTTACCTAAACGGAGGAGTCGGGATCAGGTGACAACACTTGACTCTTTGCTTGCCCCCAGGGCCACACCGAGCAGCTTCGCCAACCCTAAGGTTGCGTCCTGCTCCAAAACAGTTCCTCAGGCAGTCCTAAGGCTGCGGCCAACTTCAAGACAGGCAAAACACATCACGAAGTGGGGCATAACAACTCACAAGGCAGGCGACCTATCCAAAAGCAGTCCACGGGTAGCTAGATCAGTCCACAAGGCAGGTGGCCGATCCAAAAACAATCCATGGGTAGCTAGATCAGTCCATAAGGCAAGCGGCCTATCCACAAACAGTCCACGGGTAGCTAGATCAGACCACAAAGGTCACGGATCAGTCTTTAAGATGAGTAGTAAGCTTCAGCAAGTGGACGGTACAGACAAACAAGCCCTAGCAACAACAAAGAAACCTTGATGTCACCCTAGAACAATCCCAAGCGAATCAGATCTGAGATATATCTTGATGATAATCTCAAATGAAGAAATAGACTTGATTTTATAGTCTCTTAGTGGCTTCTAGAAGGGTCTCTCTTATAATTCTTCATTGACTTGGGGTTTTATAAAATAAGGAGGGTTACCATAAAAATAGAATATAAAATAATGTTACGAAGTCTTTAGGAGTGGGTACTAGGGTCAAGACATCGTACATTAAGGAGAGTCACCAATTATAAAATATAAATTAATATTATGACGTCTTAGGTGAGGGTACCAAGGTCATGGTTAAGGGTAGGATGACTTAGCACAAGGACCAACAAGGGTTCAGCACAAACAAGGCTAACACAAAGTTAACCCCCATAGATCTAGGATGGGTAAACACCCCTTCAAACCACAAGACCAAAGGTATAACCACAATATGGGAAGACAACCCTCCTAACCACTGACAAGTTGGTAAGACAACCTTCTAACCACAAGACCAAGAACAACAAGGTGGGAAGACCAAGGGTGTACAACCAAGGTGGGGATACAACCCATTCATCTCTCTCTCAAACGTACAAGTGTTCCATACACTAACTGAAAGTTCATCATCACTATACAAGGAAGGTCCACACTGGATGATGTGATCCTGTGGTCCTCTTGACTGCTAGTGACTTCATCAAGGGGTGGCCCCCTTGATGAAACAACCTAGCTCAACCATCTCGAAGACCTAGGAGAGGAGGGCATCACACATCATCATCTTGGTTAACTAACCAAGATCCACCTGGTTAACTGACCAGGTATGTACTTGCAGGAATTGCTTGGTCTTAGACGAAGAATTTGCTTGGTCCCAGACTAGGATGTCTCTGTCTCAGCCTGCAGGATTTGCTTGGTCCTCGTGACCAAGAAACTGTTTGGTCCCAGACCAGAATACCCTAGAGACAGATAGGGACCCTAGCCACATGCTAGGGACTTTGACATGGCATCAACCTGCTTGGTCCCAGACCAAGAACCACTCTTCCTCTTGAAATAATAGGTGGTCCTGTAGGTACTTTGGATGAGCTTGGGGTGGAGTTGGAAGCTCCAACTTCCCAGGATCGATGGAAGGTAACATAGCTGAGGTGGAAGCCAATGTGAGTTGTCTCCTCCCATAACTACATATAATCAAAATCATTGCCTATATTGAGATCCTATTCATCAATAACACCCTATACCTCCCTCCTCTAGGGTCTAACCCTTGCCTCTACCTCAAATCTCAAAGTTGATCCTCTAAGGACATAACAGGGAACACCTTACAATTTTGATGAAACTTCCTAATCCAATCGTTAAAATAAGGTAGAAAAAGCTTTCGTGCTTAATAAGTAATTTTGCTTGAGTGGAGTACATTTTTATTAAGGTCATGACAAAGGAGTCCAACAATCAGCACCACCAACATCATGGGACATAGAAGGGTTGATGTGCTTGATTAAATGCCAATCCCATACCCTCATACATGATAAAATCTAGTGGAAACTTTGTAATCTTGAAATCCTGAAAACTTTTAAGTTTGTTGAATTTTGAATGGGATCTAAAATTATTCTTTTTGCATATGAAGTTCGATGAGGTTGGAACCACTATCAAACATCCTGAAACAATTAATGGTAATGTTAAAAATTTAAGTAAAAGGATAGAAAATGAAAGATAAAGAGAATGGCACTTTTACTTTAAGAATTTACGATCACCATTTAATATTGCCAATTATTATTGAACCGAATCGGTCGTTTCGGTCTGGTTTTGGTAACATTGCCAAAAACCCAACTCGTGGCTTTATTTCCCAAATTGCACACATTTTTTATGAGCAGGGCGATATTTTCCAAAATATCACGATCTTTCCTAAGTTATCGTGAATTATTCAATATATTTCGACTTGTTCAATTTATCATAAATATCGCAATAAATTGTTGGTGATATATCGACTGAGGTAACGTATCGTGATATGTCACAATATATACGATATATGTAACTATGATTTTAGCTATGTGGATCTTCTTCTTTACGCTAGTTACAACAAAGATAATTTTGATCGTCAAGATTAGGGTTAATGACTTCCTTGTAATATCTTTATTTTCTTTTATCCTCTAAATTTTCACCATACCGCAACTTCTTTTTGATCTTCTAAGTAATAATATTTTTAATATCATCTATATTTTGCAAAGTGACATTTTTCGTCAATCTTCGACATCTTTAACCAGGACATGGCATCTTTATGCCAAACCTTGCTCGAGCCTAGGTGGTTTTGATTGGAATTTAAAGCAATTTTCAGAAGTCTCCTGTCTCCCAAGTTATTTAATTTTTTCTTGTACATTAGGTACCTAGTCATAACTATGCTCTCAATAGGGGAAAGACCCACTTCAACGAGGAGAATGAGATACGTTGTATTACTTTTAATTTTAAGATTGTAAGTTATAAAACGCTTTTGGATTTGCTCAATCCTTCTTCAAGATTCTCTAGAGAGGATGCAACCCCAAACTTTACACCCATACAGGAGAAGGGGAGTGACGAGAGTTTCAAAGAGGGATTTCTTTTTATCCCACATCACAATGTTTGTTGACTTACAATTGTTTTCAAGACCAAAATAAGCTTTCACCCTCCATTGATCCTTTCCTTGATGCTGTAGTTCTAGTTAAGCTTACAACCACCTTGATGGAAAATACTAATAAGTTAAAGACACTTGTCATTCCTCATCAAAGACCATAAATTTAGCATAATCGATTTATGAATATCATCTAAGGAGGTTGTAGTGATAGAGACTTCCTATGTAGTCCTTGGTAGAAATTGCATAATACATAATAATAATAAGTATTTTTTCTAGTATTTGATGTTGGTCTCACATTTATTGCAAATAAGCTATTAATCCATCATTGCATAGAACTCTTACTCTATGGTTGTCTCCCTTGATGTTACTGAGGAGCTCCACAGATCTATGATAAGCAAGGATTGAAATGGCATTTGCTTATCCTGCAACAAGTGATGCATATGAGTGAATGAGTCCATAACAAACTGATCTAAACTTGATAACATGAAAGAAACACAATTTTCTTTCAATTAGAAGATACAAACTCCTTCAAGCACTTAAGGATAACCTCGAGATATTTTGGAGTGTGCTTTTTCTAGAAATATTTTTGGCCTACTTAAGCTCCAAAGTTTGGACCTTTCATTCCTTGTCACTCTGTGATATCCCTAACTATGTTCATCGTCCCAATCAACTTCATGACATTTTTTTGGCCTATAGGCTGTGATGCAAAGCTATCTATAAGATGTAGCCAAATAAAGTTGTAGATACCAAAGATGGCTAATCAAACTTTGTAAAACATGAAGTGGGCTGCCTTGCTTTTCTAATGTTGTTTGGGTCGCCTTGCTTATCTAATGTTGTTTGTTATGGATTCCCTCTATATTAGATATCCCATATCATCCATGTAATTTATAGACATGAGATGCAAAAGAGTGATATGAAACCATCATGATAGGTCGCACTATTAAAGCTTTATGCCGTTGCACTTGATATTTATCTCTTTTTTAAATGGCTAGGACCTCCATGCCTAGAAATTGAACTCTAAGAAATATATTGTCAAGAATACTTGCTGTATGGGCTTTTTGCCTATGTGATCAAGTTTGACTTGGTCTTTTGATGTATTGATGTAAAAGTTGATTGTTAATGGTCTAATAAGGGCGAAATGGGTAAATGGTTAGTTGAGTGACTTATGGGACATTAATTGTAAGGCGACGTTAAGGGTTGTGTTATAGTTTTTGACTAGTGATTAAGTTTGAGTACTATTTTTAGGGGTGAGTTAGAATAAGGGTTCCACATGTTGTGATGTCTTATGTTGGTCATTGTTCTGTGGGATGTTGGAGTGAGATATTCTTAGCATGAGACAATGGACACCACTAGGACATGAGACATGTTTGATTGGGACAGGCGAGACACATGGTCATTGCTGTAATGGACAATCTCAGTTAATGTAGAGTAGTTTTAAAGTGTGCTTTTCTCCCAGTTCTCGGGTTTCCCAATGTAAGTTTGTGTCTCATATGTGAATGGTACGTATGTTGCTTTTGTTTTTTCTGTGTTATGGTTACTTTTATGGCATACACTAGGCTAATGCTTAGTTTTAGAAATGGGTATGCTTAATGATGTGGTTTGTGTTAATGAGTTAAGTTGTGTTAGAGACCATATGTGTTGCCTTGCTGGGGGGCCATATGCACTACCATTTACATGAACTCTAACTTAATTTGTTCAATCATTGCTACCACAACTTTAATTACCTCTTCAATTCCTCTCATTTGAATCGGTTCCCATCATTTGAATCGATTCCAATTGGCTTGATTGTTGTTATGTTAACCATTTTATTGGATCGCCAGTTGGCTTGATTGCTATGATGTGCCCAAGATGCATACACCCTATTGCTGCCTCAACTCGCATGTGAACGTGAGAAAAATCTCAATTCACTGAGAGCGGCCTTGGGGGCAAGTCCCGAGTTGGGTGCAACTGTCACCATAACACTTGACTCCTTTGTTTAGGCCAACTCTTAAACAAAGCCAAGGGAGGTAGATCGTAAGAAATCTAGGGGTGGTCACTTTGGAAAAAGTGACTTAGGAGTTAATGAAAACTGAGCAATTAATCTAGCAGTATATTTGATCACAGTATGTGCAATTAATCTAGCAGTATGTGCAATTAATCTAGCAGTATGTGCAATCACAAGATCAAATAAGTCAAAGCTTACAAAATGTATATATTAAAGATCAGTGCTTTATCCATTGAGCGAAAGAGATATAACTCAAAATAATTTGCAAGCTAAACTATGGATTAATTTACTAGCTGAAAGGGAAAGTTATCTAATTACCAGAAAGTAGAAGCATAGTCAAATTGTGAACTTGTTGGAGCGAGGATTGACTTACTTGTTAAATGGAGGAATAAAAAAGGAAAATGAGTCGTCGAATTGTGAAACTGCTTGATGCAGGGATCGACTGTTTGTTATTAGTGGATTATTAAAGGGAAAGGGGAGTTTTCGATATACGCAAGGTACGTGGAAACGAGTCCGAGTTTAGTGATGTCAAATGTGGTACTACACGAAGAGGGGTACTAGATCAGAGTTGCTGGGGATGTCCAATGCAATACACCAAACACGGGTGTAGCTCGGTGAGTCCCGATCAGTGTTCACTACCTAATATTCTCCCTCAACCTTAGAATTTGCCCATGTAATGACAATCTCCTTTGGATCTTTACAGATACCGTAATGTGTCTCTAGGGAAAATTAATTTTAAGTTAAATTAATGTGAAGTGATTAGAATGTTACTTTGGTAGGATTAATCACATTATTACAACATGCATGAATACAATAAGCAACGTATACTAGCATGCAATGGAGTTCTTTTTCCAACTGAAAGTAGAGGTGATGTAATTGCCACTCAAAGCAAAATAAAGAAAATGTAAATGCTAAGTTAAGCAGGAAAATAAAAACATGCAAAAATGAAACACACATGAAAATGACGGGGGGGGGGAGGTAGGGGGGATGTGACACTAGGATTAGTTACTAGAGGCTATGTAGCCTTTAGAATGCCTGCTGTTGGTCCTTATGGCCAACAATCAAGTTTACAAAATGAAGAGAAAGTGAAAGTAAGAGAGAGGTAGAATAAATGCCTTGTTTGATGGGCACCTTGGGGGGTTGACTGGTGGTTAATCCAGGATCCAAGACTGTGGTTGACTGGTGGTTGGACTACGTGTTCATTGTCCTAACTTTGCGTGTAAAAGTTACAGAGCAACGACAAAAATGCTTCGGAATGGACCTCTTTAATCTCTCCCAGATGGGGTCTTAACCTGCCAACAAGTGTTAGATTGAAACCAATGCAAAAGGGTGGTTAGAACTACAAACATAGATGGATGTAAGTGAGGTTTCCTTGCTGTCCAAGGACCGTTCAGATATCAAGCAGTGAGCTAAAGTGCTCAAATATGTCAAAAATACCATTGCCACTCATAAAATAAACATGCATCTAAGAGCTAAATGGTATACTTTCACATACATGCGCTTATAAACACATAATGAACAAGATCTAGCTAAATATTTGAACACTAAAACTACTAGATCTTTATGCATGTAAAACTAGATCTTAAAATATGAGTTATTAAGCTATGGATCTAAGAATTCACATGCATGTAAGAAGCATAAATAAAGAATATGAGTTTTTTATAAAGATGAAAGTTGCATGAGAGAAGAAGAGTATAGTGCCCCTTTTCGAATGGGCAATGGAGTCATATAGAACTAGCCATGAGGGCTTTTGCTTCCATGAGAAAGGTCACCAAGAGGGGGAGGTTGAAATCAACAAACCACCACATGCTTGATGAGTTAAAGATAATAATATATAATAGCAAAAGGAAATACGAGTCTATCCTTTCCTGTTTTCTTAGGTGTATCCTACAAAACAGAGCTTAGAGCTGCACAATCTAGACAAAGGTAAGGTGCACACAAATAATTCTCTTTAAAACAAAATAACAATGATAGTAAAGTAGAAATTAACTAACAATCACCTTTATCCAATGAGGCAACAATGCCTTTTCTATGGCCCAACAATACAAGAAATTACAAAGCAAACATATACACTATTACCTCCAACTTATGAGCTTGAGAATCGTAACATCATTCCACACAATGAGAGACTAATCCACTTGACCTCCAAAGTATTTATTCTTTATTATCATAAAGCTTAAAGCAATATTGCAATCATTCCTCAAGCAACCAACATAAATGAGAGAGGAAAGGATTCCTTAAATGAAAAATGCCACTTTGGGATCTTCTCCATGCATGGAAGGAGAAGGCTCCATCTCAAATGGAGATTCCAAGGCAAAGTATGGAGAATGCGCCACATGAGGGAGTTAGCGCCAATGCCATGATAATCCGCCACATTTAGGAGGAGATCCCAATCCAATCAAGGAGAGAATGCGCCACATGTGGAGTTAACTCCAAAGCTAGAGAAGGCACCACCTTTGGGAGGAGATCCCAATGTCGATAATGGGAGCCGATGCCACATTTCATCCAGGTTTTCAGATGGGATCTCCTTCAGATGTGGCATCAGCTCCCATTGTCAACATTGGAATCTCCTCCCAAAGGTGGCACTTTCTCTCCTTGATTGCATTGGGATCTCCTCCTAGATGTGGTGCATTCTCATGGCATTGGAGCTAACTCCCTCATGTGGTGCATTCTCCATACTTTGCCTTGGGATCTCCATTTGAGATGGTGCATTTTCCTTCCATGCACGGAGAAGATGTGAAAATTCCATCTCACTAGATCTTATACTAAACCAATAATTAATTAACTCATTGAATTATTGAAAAAGCAACACACTGATAAGCAACCATAAACAGAGACCTTGGAAACCCCAGTCCTTCGGGCAAAACCAACAAATGTTTGTCTTCTTCTTATTGCAGGATTTGATTACAATAGCACTACAACAACCCTCCAGATAAACCGTCCGGATCTGGACCAAAACACACAAGAAGATGCCCCAAATCCTATTTGCAAATTGGATAGAGAAACCCTATATCCACCCTGGATCCAATAGACAACAGAGAAGTGACTCTTCCCTAGAAAAATTGTGATCTCAAACTGAGATTTAAAACTCTTCCCTAGAAAAATTGTGATCTCAAACTGAGATTTAAACTGCTCACTACAAGAGGAAATTCGTCTCTTGCAACTGTGATCATGACCACTACAGAAGATCTTCATTACTTCTGTGATTGTGATAATTAGAACACTCTCCTTAGACTCCTTTTACTTTATTTCAATACCATAGGCAATACCATGGGACACCTAATTTAATACCATTGACCATAAAGTATTACAAAGGACACTATTACAAGGCTGTCTAGAGAGTTTCACTCAGCCCCTTCTATGTTGCTAGACACCCCGAACGTCGAAGTACCTTCCGAGGTACCAAAAACTAACACTCCCTCTTAGCGAGACAGGTACTTCTAGAGAAACATCCACCAGGATCAAACACATATACTGCTGCAGCACCTGCACCCTCTGAATTGGAAGACTTCTTGGCTGCATTTGCTGCACTCTGATATGAAGATCTACGCTCCTCCATCAGTGGTATTTCATACATTGATCCAAATTCCAAACTCCCTCTAGAACTTTGCTCCAAACTCCCTTTGAAGCTGCTTTCCATCTTCAACTGCCTAGACCTTTTTTTTTAGCTTGCTTCTTGTTCCTTTCTGGGCAGATTTGGGTTGTTTTTGCTCCTGCTCAGGCTGATCTATAGCACCCCTGGGCTGCCCAAAGTTTCCTGAGCACTTTAGCCCTTCGCCTAGGACTTTTTTGGGTAGTTCTGCCTTTGCTCGAAGCTACCCGGCTGCCTGCCCGTAGCTTTTTTGGTTGCTCGAAATCTGCAGCTGTTCTGGGCACACCTTCCCCCTGCCTGGGGCTACCCGATTGTTGGCTGAAATGTCCGGCCCTGTTGCTTGGACAAACGGCTATGGTTTGGTGGCAGGTCTCTAGCAAAGCTTTGTCCGCGGCTATTTCCTCTGCTCCAATGGCTGTCAACAACAAATTGCTTCTTCCTGCATCCTCGTTTTCAGCACCTCGTTGGTTCCCTGCTGGCGGATTTTGCACAGATCAGCCACAACCTCAACGTTCTTGGCCATAACTGCTTCCTTCACAGGCTTTCGTCGTCGTCGTGCCTGCCGGATTTCCTTTGCCGACAGCTGGTCCGCTCAGCCTTCTCCACGTCTAGTCAACTCGTGCTCTTTTGTCGGTGTGACTTCCAACCCATGCCTCTCTGTAGATGCAACCCCGTCGTCGCCTCCACACGCTATCGTTTCCTGCAATGGCCCAACTCTCTTCTTGTTGCTTGATCCTTCATCTCGTGGCTCTTCCCAGCACATATGATTTGCCTGCTCCGGTGCTTTTCCACGTGCCCAGTCAGAGTCTACCTCCGAACACGAGCACCCCACACCTCTAGCCTCCGCCCAGCTCGATCCAACGCACAACAATCTCCTCCAGCCCCTTTGCGTCCACACTCAACACCGCAGCTCCTCTCGACACTCGAGCCCTGTACGCACGCATCAGCCACCTCCTCTACGATCTGTTGTCAATCCTCTGTTGTCCTATAGCTCCTCTCGATGGCCAGCTCCGCTATATCCATATAGACCCAGCAGCCCGTGGCTCTTCCCTTAGCTTCCTCTACGCGACACCACCCTTCTTAGCGACGACCTGCTCTGCTTTGCCCAATGTCAGCTCTTTGCTGCTTGGCCTAAATTTGGCCCGATCCCTAGCCTGTGTTTTCGCCATCAAACCTTCCGCTTCTACTATTTAGCTCCCACGACCCCCTGTCAGTTGGATCTCCACCTCAGTAGCTTGCTCGACCTTTGGCTCTCCACTTCGCGATTCCGCCTACACTCTATGACTTATTCCTGCATCCGTGCAACTTCTGCAAGCTGCTGCTCCATTGCAACTCATGATCATGCGTGTACTGTTTTCTTTGTCGGCACTTCCCTGCAGGCTCCCGTCCTTGTCACGATCTGTGGCTTTGCACTATGTCCACCCTGCGCCCGACACGAATCCTTGATCAACCTCCACCTTGAGCTATGTGTGCTCAGATTGATCACTGCATGGCCCACACACCCAACGACCCTAGTCACGTCGTTGATCCTTGGCAAGCTCTCAGCCACTAACACTTCCACGAGCTCAGCCTCACCAATGCCCTGGTTTCCACATGATCTCTACGATGTCACTCAACCCGATGCAAGGATCTTCCAACTGAGCTACCTGCCCAACAAGATTCCACGTTCGATTTGCACAATCAGAGGCCGTACGGTACTCTCTAGACCTCTCTCTCCCTTTTTTCTTTTCCTTTCTCGATCTTGTGCGGGGTTTTCTCAGACCCGCTTTGATACCATGTGAAAATTCCAGCTCACCAGATTTTATACTAAACTAGTAATTAATTATCTCATTGAATTATTGAAAAAGCAACACACTGATAAGCAACCATAAACAAAGAAAATCACAACACAAGAGATACCCTGGAAACCCCTGTCCTTCATGGAAAACCAACAAATGCTTGTCTTCTTCTTATTGCAGGATTTGATTACAATAGCACTACAACAACCGTTCGGATAAACCCTCTAGATCTGGGCCAAAACACACAGGAAGATGCCCCTAATCCTATCTGCAAATTGGATAGACAAACCCTAGATCCACCCTGGACCCAGTAGACAACAGAGAAGTGATTCTTCCCTGGAAAAACTGTGATCTCAAATTGAGATCTAGATTGCTCACTACAAGAGGAAATCCGTCTCTTGCAACTGTGATCATGACCACTACATAAGATCTCCTTTACTCCCGTGATTGTGATAATTAGAACACTTTCCTTAGACTCCTTTTATAACTTCATTTTATGTCAATACCATGGGACACCCAATACCATGGACCCTCTAATACCATTGATCATAAAGTATTACAAAGGACACTATTAGAAGGCTGTCTAGAGAATTTCACTCAGCCCCTTCTACATTGCTAGACACCCCCAACGTAGAAGTACCTTATGAGCTACCAAAAATTAACAGAAGATCCCAAAGTGGCATTTTTTATTTAAGGAAGCATTTCCTCTCTCATTTGTGTGGGTTGCTTGAAGAATGATTGTAATACTACTTTAAGCTTTGTGATAATAAAGAATAGAGACTTTGGAGGTCAAGTGGATTAGTCTCTCATTGTGTGGAATGATGTGTATGCTTCTCAAGCTCATAAGTTGGAGGTAATAGTGTATGTTTGCTTTGTAATTTCTTGTATTGTTGGGCTATAGGAAAGGCATTGGTGCCTCATTGGATGAAGGTGATTGTTAGTTGATTTCGACTCTACTTTCATTGTTATTTTGCTTTAAAGAGAATTATTTGTGTGCACCTTACCTTTGTTTGGATTTTGTAGCTATAATCTCCTTTTTGTAGGATACACCCGAGAAAGTAGGAAAGGAGAGACTAGTCTTTCCCTTTGCTATTCTATACTATTCTCTTTAACTCATCAAGCAGGTGGTGGTTTGTTGATTTCAAATTTTCAACCTCCCCTCTTGGTGACCTTTCTCATGGAAGCAAAAGCCCTCATGGCTAGTTCTATATGATTCCATTGCCCATCCGGAAAGGGATAGTCTACTCTTCTCTCTTGCAACTTTCCTCTTTATTAAAAACTCATATTCTTTATTCTTGTTTCTTACATGCATGTGAATTCTTTGATCCATAGCTTAATAACTCATATTTGAAGACCTAGTTTTACATGCATAAAGATCTAGTAGTTTTAGTGTTCAAATTTTTAGCTAGATCTTGTTCATTTCATGTTTATAAGCGCATGCATGTGAAAGTATACCATTTAGCACTTAGATGCATGTTTATTTTATGAGTGGGCAGTGGTATTTTTGACACATTTGAGCACTTTAGCTTACTGCCCGTTGTCTGAACAGTCCTTGGACAGCAAGGAAACCTCACTTACATCCATCTAGATTTGTAGTTCTAACCCCCTTTTTGCATTGGTTTTAGTTTAACATTTGTTGGTAGGTTAAGACCCCATCCGGGAGAGATTAAAGGGATCCATTTTGGAGCATTTTTATTGTTGTTCTATAACATCTACATGCATATTTACGACTGCAAACATGTAGTCCAAAGGCAGCCCAGATCGACCACCAGTCAAATCCCCAAGGTGCTCATCAAACATGGCATTTATTCTACCTCTTACTTTCACTTTCTTTTCATTTTGTAAGCGTGACTGTTGGCCATAAGGACCAATAATAGGCATTCTAAAGGCTACATAGCTTTTTGTAACTAATCCTGCAGGTTGGTGTTGTCACATCCCCCTTACTTGCCTTGTGTCATTTTCATGTGTGTTTCCTTTTTGCATGTTTTACTTTTCCTTCTTAACTTAGCATAGCTTACATTTGCTTTATTTTGCTTTGAGTAGTAATTACATCACATCTACTTTTAGTTGGAAAAAGAACCCCACTGCATGTGTATACTCTGATTACTTTATTCATGCATGTTGTAATATTGTGATTAATCCTACCAAAGTAACATTCTAATCACATCACATTAACTTCACTTAAAATTAAATTTCCCTAGAGATGCATTTCAATGTCTATAAAGATCCACAGGAGATTGCCATTACGTGGGCAAATTCTACGGTTGAGGGAGTATATTAGGTAGTGATCGCTGATTGGGACTTGTCAGGATACACCCTCGTTTGGTGTACTGTGTTGGACATTCGTAGTGACTACAATCTAGTACCCCTCTTCGTGTAGTACCACATTTAACATCATTGAACCCAGACTCGTTTCCATGTACCTTGTGTATATCAGAAACCCCCCTTTCCCTTTAATAATCCACTAATAATAAACAGTGGATCATTGCATCAAGCATATTCACAATTCGGCGCCCCATTTTCCTTTTTTGTTCTTCCATTTAACAAGCAAGTCAATCCTCGCTCCAACGAGTTCACAATTTGACTATGCTTCTGCTTTCTAGTAATTAGATAACTTTCCCTTTCTACTGGTAAATTAATCCATAATTTAGCTTGCAAGTTATTTCGATATTTTTGCAATCATATATTTTTGGCCCAATGGATAAAGCATTGACCTTTATTATATACATGTCGTAAGATTTTATTTACTTGATCTTGTGATTCCTCATTTGATTTACTTGTCAGATATACTGCTAGATTAATTGTTCAATTTTCATTAACTCCTAAGTCGTTTTTTTCCAAAGTGACCATCCTTAGATTTCTTAGGGTCTACCTCCCTTGGCTTTGTTTAGGAGTTGGCCTAAACAGAGGAGTCGAGTGTTGTGGTGACAGTTGGACCCAACACGTTGACTTGCCCCCAATCCCACTCTCAATGAATTGAGATTTTTCTCACGTTCACATGCGGGTTAAGGCGACAACACACCCAATGCTGTGTTAACCATTTGATTGGAACAATGATGGGTATTGTTGCTAATGTGTCTATTAACTCCCTACAACAATACAAATTTACACTTGAACATATAGCATTCATGCTTGTTAATTTGGTAGAGTGATATCTAGATGCAATTGCCACTTGTACAACTCGTTTGTGATTCCCCGTAGCGATAAAATATGCTTGCTAGGATCGTTGGTGTATAACTACAATTGAATTACTGTTTGTTTGAAATGTTGGTGGAATCAACGACAACACAATGGACAAATGCAAATGCAATGGAGGGTGAGGCATCGAATTAAGGCAATGGAGGACAAGGGAATTCACTGATGGGAACTATTTGTGACATCCTTTGATGATGAATTTCAAAGGAGAGAGAGAATGTGAAGGACGATAAGGAGAAAGATAGAGATAGTGGGAAGAGCAAGAAAGGCAAAGGGAAAATGAATGTGCAAGAGAGTAAGAAAATGAAAAGGAAAGAGGAGTGTGAAAGAGAAAAAGAAAGAGGGCAAGAAGAGGACAAAATTTGGGGCAACAAGTATGGTCAAGCAAGAAGTCCATGGAGAAACCGACAAAGAAGTCCAAGAAGTGCCTTGAGGCATTTGCACAGGAATTATAGATATAGGTCTGTGTACTCGGACAAAGAGTGTGTGTCTATATATATATATATATATTGATGGCATTTTGGGTGAGGACAAAGATATCCATGCTCACCAAAGAAGACTAAAGACTCTTGATCCACCCTAATTCCCATGTATGATGGAAGCATGAATTGAGATGGTCATTTGTTAACTTTTGATGCGATATAGTAGTCATACGGAGATAAGATAATTTTATTAATGTTCAACTTATGACCACAAAAGTAGGTCAAAGGGACTGTTGAGTACAATGATGTCAATACAATGCAGGAGTACCAAAAAGTCTCCTATCAAAGGTGAGATGTAGAAAGTAAAGTGCAGTACGGTAGAGTAGTAGAAGGTGAGATCTCCCCTAAGGCATGAAGAAACCCTTGCTCCCGAGCTCAGATACCTGCGTTGATGATGGGGTGTGTCATAGGAGAAGAAGATCCAAGGACAAGAGGAACCAGAAGAAAGGAAGTAGATCTGTCATGGAATGGATCCATCTCTCTTACCATTTGAGGCCGAATGAAGAAAGTTGAGTATAGTCAATTGTCTCAAGGGGGACTTGGTGGGGTGCTTGGATTGTCCGTTGCGTTGTTGACTAGTAGAGGTAGTGCACTGATGAGGTCTGGGGGATCTCATTGATCTCTTGGGAGGGATTTGGTCTGGCCATGTCGCTGAAATCTTGTGGGACAAGGGAGGGTCCCACGGGCTTGCATTGATTTGGAGTTCGGGCCTATGATGGTGTCAATCTATCCTTTAGTGCCCCTTCGTGAGGGTAGCACCGAGAAGAAAGAGGTGATCCGCTGAATAGGGTTTGGTCTCATAGGAGGATGAAGAGTATGGGCTCAGAGCTTGAGGGCCTCCTTTATGTATAAGGCTAGACATTGCTGATCCGGATGCCTGAAGAAGCTCGTGAGGGTATGAGTCCCTGAATGAGCAATGAAACTGCTCCTTGATCTCATAGTAAATGGGGCACCGGAAGATGAAGTGCTCCTAAGTCTTGACTTCTTGTAGTTGGCATAGCTGACAGATCCTGTCTAGTCGGTTGATCTAGTGGTTTGTCTCTACTCGAAGTCTATGAGAGCCCACTTTGAAATGGCCTAGAGGAATGCGAAGAGCATGTACCCAGTGTCAGAAGGTGTACTGTGGTCGAACAATGAACCAATCCCCAAGCTCCAAGAAATGCTCAACATAAAAGACCATCTTTGGGCATATCCCACCAGGGGGGTTAACCCAAGTGATTTGGATAAATTGCATATAAATGTCATCTCTGATGATCTTGTTCAACACCTATCTGGTCAATAGGAGATGGTCGAGTGCATCCAAGGAAAATACCGAAATGGAGGGAGGCGATCAATATGAATGCCCGTAGACCCTAAAAGATTTGAATCCCCTACAAACCAACCTCTATCCCGACCCAATGGGCTAGAGAGGGAAATGGTCTCAAAAGAGCAGTAAGCCAAGTATGGGTGCCGATCTTGCCCCTTTGCTGAGTCGGCTAATCCCTGGATGCGATGTAGAAAAGAGACTAGTCCGAACGCTCTCTCAAGTCGGAAGGGTCAAGCCCCAAAATTTGCTAGGATGATGTGATGAGAAAATGCCTGCTTGCATCTAATGATGCATCAGAGGAGAAGGTTTTGGACTCTCTCAACGAAGGCCCAATCCGACTCTATTAAGGAAGGCCCCTAGATCTCTGAGCCATAGAGAACAGTGGGTCAGATAAGGGAGTCCATGAGAGACATCTTGGATGAGATGTCCTAAAAATGGTGGTGAAAACACTATCTCTCGAGAAGGGATAGAGAGACCCATAACCCTTGGCAATCCAAGGTTGGAGGGCTGTCGCAAACTGAAACAGGGACCTGAGAACCGTACTCTCGAGTACATGTAGGCGCTGGTGATCTCGATTGCCTCTCCTCTGAAAAAGAAATGAAGGTCTATGGACTTCTTTGACTCGTTGAAGATCATAACCTTGGTTTTACCTAGGCTGACCATTAATTGTCGAAGTTTGCAAAAGAGAGATAGGACATCCAACTCTCTGTAATCCTGTTGGAGACGAGGTTAGGAGGACCACATCATCGATGAAAAGCAAGATGGATATCAGAACCTGGTGGAGGAGACACCCGTCACTGTCCTGGATATGCTTGTGGAGAAAGGCCTCTAGCTCATCGATATAAATCCCAAACAATGTGGGGGACATAGGGCAGCCCTGTTTAACTCTGATGGTACTCTTGATGAAATCTGACATGCCGTGAACTGTGCGGAGGCGATCAAGAACTGACTTAGAGAGGCGCATGATGGCAGTTAGTAAGGTATGGGAGTTGCCAATGTCTCTGAGCCTTTGGATAAGGGCTTCTATCGGGATGGAGTCGAAAGCTTCCTAAAATTTACAAAGCTGTAGACTTTCGAAGACCGATGTCGTGCCTCCTCAATGATGGCCCAGAGGGTAAAGATGTGATCAATGGTTTGATGACCGGGTTGGAATCTTGCCCATGGAATGAGTGGACACAATATAAAGGATCTTTACATGGAATTGCTTTGTCAAGGTATCGAAAGAAAAGATGCACAATACTTGTTCGACGATTGGGATTATGTTGTTTAAGGAGACATGCTTATTTTGATGTAAATCCTTTCGTGTTTATGCAATTGAAGAATATCAAGCCAAAAAATGGTGAGTTCATTGTTAAATATGATGTGTGAATAAAGGAATTGCTAGGTCAACTAAGTTTTCAAGCTATGGAAGAAGAGAAGATTATTTGGTTCATATTAGAGTCGAATCTGTTTATTTGATCAAATGTCTAGCCCACAAAACCACAAAGGTACAAAGAAGTGGTTAATGCAACAATAAAGATGAAATGAGATAGACATGTTCGCAATGGTTGAGGAATTGTATGAGTGGGACCAAAAGTTTGAAGATGAGACTGAGTGTACATTGAAGAAGTTTGCAAAAGCTACTAGTCATGGAGATCGACCTCAAAGAAAGCGAAAGAAAAGAAGAAAAAATGAACCAAGGAAAGAGGTATGGGATTTCATCCCCTGAAAGTTGTATAAGAGATCCTAACACTACAGATCATGCTTTTCTAAATTGTTTGGACAATCGAAGGAACAAGATTAGATGTGGAAGGACAGAAGAACAATAGAGACAAAGCGATCAGAATGTCTTTAATGTGCAAGCTTAAGCAGGAAGGACATGCATCGAATAGTTAGAAATTAGAATGTATTTTGAGTGCAAAAGTAGAATAACAACACTGTGACATTGCCACGAGGGAGGTAAGCATGCAAATGCTACTGCTGCAAAATGGGCAGACATATGTAACATACACAAATACACCTATAATAAAAAATAAATAACCAAAAGTCACATGCCTAAAATGTATGTCTATTCAAGTATGTGACCATTCAATGTATACTTTTCACATTGTCACATGCTATGCAGCTATTGTAATAATCACTCATAATGTTCAATCATAAATATATATTTTATATCCTACATGGGTTTCTTTAGTTTATCCTATTTATTTGGGATATTAAGTTGACGAATCAGTTTGGTTCATTACATTGGTATCAGAGCCCAACATGGGCCGATATTGTGGGGACATTCCCACTTAATCTTTGGTCAAATTTTCGTTTCCCTTGACAACAAACTGATGCCTTGTGGCCATATCCCAAGAAGCACAATGGACAACTTCAAAAGTCATTACTCTGCAAATTTGAAGAACAAATTATTAATTATCGTCCTTCGAAAAATAAAAAGAAAAAGAAGAAAGAGAATTAGAAGTGCACTTACAAATCTCTTTGATGTCATAAAAGGTCTATCCTAAATGCAGAGACCACTACACAAAGTAAAATTGTCAGCATTGTAACACTAACATACACCATAAAATTTCTATCATAAACACGGAGAGCACTACACAAAGTAAAATTATCAGCATGATAACACCAGCATACAACATAAAAGGTCCATCATAAACACAGAGAGCACTACACAGAGTAAAATTATTAGATATTATAACACCAACATACAACATACAGATCTAGAAGAAGTCCGTAGTAGAGAAACAACGCTCAATAAATGGCAAATGAACATTATAGAATACATCAGGACTAACATATCGAGATCGGGATACAACAGATCCTAAGTTAGTCCTCCATAATAAAAATACAACTCTATTAGTAGTCACTGAGTTAACCATTTCGCACCATCCCGGTTGTCGTTTTTGAGTGGAGCCATAAATTGTATAGGCACCGAAACATCGATTGAAAGTACTGTTTTCTTTGTGGCTTTTTATGGGATCTAGAAGCAAAGCCAACCTCTAGTCGATGGTGTCCCAACTGCAAGTGTATTAACATTATTCAACATAAGTGTCATCACCAATAGACATGGCCACCTTAATCATTGTCAAAGTCAGCCAAGAAATCCGGGTACAAAACAACCTTACCAGGACCCCCTTCGGGGAATTACAGAAAAGATTTCGTAAGAAGTGGAAATTGTTGTAAAAGCAACTTGAAGGGATCAATGACATCTATATTGTAGATAGAGTCACTGTTGTGGATTGGAAGTCCTTCGACAAAATCTTGCCGGAAGTATATTAAAAGCAGTGTTCCATGAGGATGTGCCCTAGGGATGGGGGAGCTCTCAGCGAAATGTTTCACCCTACTCCCCTTCTTTGAGATTTTTTTTCTTTTTCATTCTTTGTTATTTTTAATGTTTAAAACTTTAAAGTATCTACTTGGTACTATATAGAAACTGAATCAATGTATTTAGTAATTACATTGCACAATGTTGAATATACATTGAATGAATTGTTATTTTTGGGATTTTTATAATTTTAGAGACGCTCCATAGTCCCCCATGAATTTTGCTAAAATTTGGAGTTTGTCTCCAAATGTCCCAAATGTTAGTTTCTCCGCTCTTGTGCTCCCACGTCCTAGAAACTCGAGGGAACATTGATTATAAGTCAACCAATAGTTAAACTCTAAATACTCTACTCAGAAAATCCACATAGATAAACCCTCACCATTCAAGAATGCATATTTAGAAACTTCACCATTGTTGAGAAACGAACAAGACAAGGGTTTCTAGTTCCAAGGTCACCATTTAATGGTTCACTATCTTAAATGGTTAAGTTATAAAAAGAGCCGCTAACCTCAAACAATTCATATGGGTAAAAAGCTAAGTTCCGAGAAAAGAATATCAAAAGTTGGAATTTTATGTTTTAAAAGGTTTGAAAAAGGAATATTCCTTTACGAATTAATTTAAAGGTTTCGAAGTAAAGTCAAAAGGGTTTTATTAAAAAGATATATCAAACGTGTAAGATTGAGAAGGAATTATCAATACAAAGCCCCTAAAAAAATACATTTAAAAGGGTATTATTAGGAGATAGACGAAGAAAAGAAGAGCATTTCAATAAAAACAAGAGGAAAATAACAGGTACCATAGTTTAGAAGAAGTATCACATCATCCTTGTGGGAGGCTCACAGTTTTTGTGCCCATAAAATTCAAAACTATTGAGCAAAAAATCATAGTATAAATAAATCTAATCAAATCTTAAAGTAACCATGGCATGCTCATCAGAATGAATGGAGAATTGAGGAAGCTCATAATTAATGAAAGAATTTGTGAAAAAAACAAAATTAATAGGGGAAATGAGGTCCCTCGTTATAGAAGTTGATAAGTTAAAATGTGAAATAGCAAAATATCAACAAAATGAGCCAAAACAACAAAAGGAAATGCAAGACCTCAAGAGAAATTTTGACAACTTTCAATCTGATAAGCTAAATTGTTTCTAAACAAGGACAAGGAAATTAACAGTCTAAAAGTCATAGGCAAAATTTGCTTAATGAGGTAAAAAATTGAAGAGAAAGGACATACATATTCCAAAAGTCGATAAAGAGGCATTAACAGATCCAATTGAATTAGGGAAATCCCCAAAAGCTAAAATCCAAACCATGGAAAAGGAAACCAATACAGATCTAGTCGACATCATAGGTCAAAACGATGCTTATGTTGGAATGTTATCATACAATAAATCACTAGAAATGACAATCGATTACTGTTTTAGCACCAAAATCAAAACACGAGATGGAAGGATGCCTTATTGTCATTCAAATCGTAAGAGTCATTGCATTGCCCAACAATCTGACCAATGACAAAATCAATATGAAAATAATAATGAAATCATTCATACATTTAGAAGAATTACAATTCCGTAATAGAGTGGGGATGAAATCAACACCCTACTTGGAAACACAAGAATAGAAGTTCTGTCCAAATGACCTTTCAACAAAAAGTCCCAATGAAGGTTGAACTAGGATGGATTGATTGCAATTCGACAGTTTTGTTCAACACTTGGAAGACTATACTGTTTAGTCTCTTCAACAAGGACAGCATCAAGTGAAAACATTACAAACAATAACGAAGATGTGGCCTTTTCCAGACTATGCTTTGAGGACAAAGCATCTTTGAAGGGGAGGCAATGTTACATAAATAAATTATTAAATACACCAATAACAACAACAGCAAATATTAATAAACAAAGATTGCAGGTCTAAAATTCATGTCTATTCAGGTATGTGACCATTCAATGATACACAACATCCCATGCTATTGTAATCATCACTCATAATATTTAACCACAAATATATATTTGTATACCGCACAGACTTCTTCACTTTATCTTACTTATTTAGGATATTTAGTGGATGAACCAGTTTGGTTCATTACAACATAACAAACATAATTGCATTTATAATATTTCTGGATATCCAATTTGTATTCACTATGAGCTAGGAGACCATGATGATGAGACAAGTATCTTGAGCTGAAAGAGATTTATGAAAGACTGCATGATGATTAAGGTTAGTAAAGAACCAAAGCTCATCCCCGAGGGTATGGAGCAAGTGAATTAGAGGACAAGGAGTTGTAGAGCGATGATGATGAGGTGGATTACATGAAGCAAAATTTGGACTACAAGAAGCAAATTTTGGACTATAGGAAGCATAATTAGGTCCTAGAGGAAGCAGTCAAAACAATAAAGAATAGGTGAGGATGCACACAAAAGAGAATCAAAAGTGATGGAAGTCTCAAAGCAAGGTTAGGGAGGACACGTAGGTGTGGGATAAAGGATTTGTCCACAAAACCAAGAAAGTTGGTAGAGGACAAGCATTGTGTTAGAAAAATCCATGTTTTTATGTGGTGTCTTTTTGACATGGACAAAGACGTTTTTCAAGAGAACCACATAGTGTTGGTAAGTAAAAGTAGTGCATTTTTTAACGCGTAATTGAGAGTTCTTGGTACAATAATGGGAATGGAAATTAAATATGCTATTGTAGATACGAGAGCTGAAATTTACATTATATCTATGATATCATTGGAAGAAGTTTAGGGTAGAGTTCCCTTCCAGTACAGTAATAAGGGTCGTTGACTATACTGTATGTTAAAGTTCCTGGGAAAGTTAACAACTATGAGAATAGTATACACTGTTAGATTTTTAACATAGATCTGATTTGATAGTAGTAACAGTCACTTTTAAAATTCTAGCAGACTTTTATCATGATATATCAGCAGTAGATATGTAATATACCAGCTGTAGCAGTAGAAAATAATGTACCAGCAGTAACAGTAAAGAAGAAACAAGCATCCACAGAGACACACAACTTTACCCTGGGGAAAATCTTTTCAAGGAATAAAAACCCCAGCAAGAATAATCTTCCTTAATATGAGATGACTGAGTTTTTAACTTTTTACATGAGCAGATATAGAGCAGACTTTTACATCAAAATCAAATTGCCTCTAGGGCACGTATACCAAGAGAAGTCTGTTGAAGAAACCCTTTAACAGGATGACTATAATCAGCCTGTCAATAACTGATCAGACCCTAACTGTTTGCCATCAAATGCTGTTGACCAAAAGGAGATAACTCTGAGGCTGCCCTTTACTGTAAAATGTTGCTGCTGACTGTCTTTGACTTTTCAGAGGCTGCTGTTTGACTGTCTGACGCTGCTGTTGACTGAATAAACCTGTTCAAGGCTGGCCACGGCCCTATCTCAGCCCTTTAGGGCTTGTTCAAGCTGGCCGCAGCCTTACTGAGCCCCTTAGGGCCTGTTCACTATGCTGTAAAGTCTCTGGGCAGCCCTCTTATGCTCATACAGTGCCCTTCTAGGGCTGTTGCTGCTTCCAAAAATGTTCAAGACCTTCGCTGCTGAAAAGAGAGAGAAGATACCAGCACATAACCCCATGAATTCTTCTTGATGGATCAGAAATGAAGATCATATGAAGTGTGTTGTTCAAATGAGAGTGCCCTCTATTTATAATTTTCCATTGAGGGTTCAATCCATAAGTCAAGGAGTCAAAATAATAAATTAATCCATTGTTGGGGCTTCTACTTTTTATTTTTTCACATTAATTCTTTATTAGGGTCTTTTCAATCTTTTGGTCTTTTGGTCCCTTAATCTTTTTGATCTTTTGACCTTTTGTGGTCTTTTAATCTTTTGATCTTTTGACATTTTGTGGTCTTTTAATCTTGTTTATCTTTCGAATTTTTGTGGTCTTTTAATCTTTTGACCTTTTGTGGTCTTTTAATCTTTTTGATCTTTTGACTTTTTGTGGTCTTTTAACCTTTTGAGCTTTTATGGTCTTTTAATTTTTTTGATTTTTTGACCTTTTGTGGTCTTTTAATCTTTTTGATCTTTTTAATCTTTTGATCTTTTAATCTTTTGAAGTCTTTCCTTAGTGGGCTCTTGGTCCTTCACTAGTGGGCTCTTGGACCTTCACTGGGGTTCCATAACCATAGCTCCTTAAACAAGTCTCCTTGGACCCTTCTCCTGGTCTCTATGGTTCACAGGTGCCAACTCAAAGTGCATCATCATAAATAAGGAAGATTATTCTTGTTTTCCTTGTTGACACCAAGATCATGTGCTAGGTACTTCAACAAGGGGTGGCCAGTCCCTTGAGAAGGACCCATAGCCCCAGTGATCAAGGAGAAGTACACCACACATCACTTGCCTACACCCAGTTCAGGGCTTATAGTGATGACCTAGTAACTGATCAGGTGCCTTCATTCTCCCAGAGAATGGCTCTCAGCCTCAGGTTGAGCTTCAGTGCCAGACTGGAATCAAATTCCTGGTAACTGACCAGGTGCCTCCATTCTCCCAGAGAATGGCTCTCAGCCCTAGGTTGAGCTTCAGTCCCAAACTAGAATCAAATTCCTGGTAACTGACCAGGTGCCTCCATTCTCCCAGAGAATGGCTCTTAGCCCCAGGCTGAGCTTCAGTCCTAGACTGGAATCAAATTCCTGGTAATTGACCAGGTGCCTCCATTCTACCAGAGAATGGCTCTCGATGCTGCTCAAAAATCAACATACACTTCTATGAGATAAATAACAGAATCACTTTTAAAGTTTTGAGATTGTCATTGGGTGAGTACAAGTCTAGTTGGGCAGATGATGGCTTTATGCAATGAGAGGAATGATATGCACAAATAAAGAAGCAATGATATTTCAAAAGGGATGAAAAAAGTCTTTGTTCCATTGGAGAAGAGAGCCACTATATGAAGTAGAGATAAATGTCATTTATAGAGAAGAATCTACTGGACCAGGGATATATATATATATATATATATATATTTGGTGTAAAAGGATGACGAGTACAATCCATATGAGCAAGGTATTTTTTATGTGGATGCATCATCGAGAGAGGATGCGTAGGTTCGTTCAAGAGCATACAATAAAGGACAATGCCAAGATGCCATTTTGTATTTTAGGGAAAGAAGAGGAAGCTGTGAATGGTGATTTCTAGGATGATTCGCCTATGGCCAAAGTAGTCGTGATCTTGAAGGAGTTTGTAAATGTCTTTGCATTTAGATATCATGATTTGAAGTGTATTTTGAAGGAATGCGGGGAGTTAAGAATTGAGCTGCAGTTGTATGCGAGAGTGGTGAGACGTAGGTTGGATGAGATTAATCCCAAGTATAAAGCGAAGGTTGAGGTTACGATGGAGGAATTGTTGGATGCAACTGTTATTTATCCAATTAAGGAAAGTGAATGGGTGTCTCCTCAATAATGTTACCAAAGATAAGATGAGATAATTTTCCTAACAACAAGTGACCATAAATAGGTTAATCAGACTGCTAGGTACATTAGAATTAATACTCAGTGGGATTATGAATGCAACTCCCATAAAAGCAGATCTAATCTCTGAGATCTAAGACCTAGAATATGAAGCCTATCATCTAGTAGCAAGATACAAAGCTGGGAACCACAAAGAAGAAAGAATCCCTATCAAGAGTTTGAGAGCTTGGAAGAATGTCTCAACTGAGGATACCCGGGGAAAGTGCTCAAGGTCTCCTGGTGCCATCCCCTGTCGACGAGGAGGAGAAGCTGCTTTTCTCTAAGTTTATACTTGCAGTAGGTGGATCTCTCCTGCCACCAGAGGTCAAAGCAAAGAAACTCTTGATGGAAGACTATTAGGATGAACTAGAGGATTTGGAAGATTAGTTTTGTGGTGCATCAACTGCTTGGAAGAGGTCACCCTTTTTTGATATTTGGAGGAAGAGGAAGGGGAAGAGGAATGCTTGCTGTCACTGGAAGATCTGCCATGGGCTTGGATATGACACTACTGCAAGGGTCTCATGAGCGGAGGTTGGATGTTTCCCATGATCTCATGGATTTTGAAGCTAAAGTGGAGTTACTCTTCGCCTGCCTCTTGGTGCCTATCTGTAAGCATTGAGAAGGAGGTGATTATCCTAGTAGTGTTTGGTGGTGGGGATGGTATTAATCAAGAAGATCCAAGTTCAAGAGCCTTTTTCATTGAGAAGGCCAAGTGCTACTAGTTCAAGTATATGAAGAAGATGGAGAGGGAGTTTTGTGATTCCTTGACAAAGCAATGATATTAACCTTGAATCTCATAATAGATGGGGTGCCAAAAAATGAAATGCTCCTCTGTTTCAATCCCTTGTCGATTGTAGAGTAGGAAAAACATGTCTACTTGTGGGATATGATGATCAACTTCTACTCGAAGTTGGCTTTAATTGACTTGGAACTGGTTGAGAGGGATCCTAAGTGCGTGCATCCAATGGCAAAATGTGTAGGCTAGTTTGGCAATGAGCTTGTTCCTTAGCTCCATGAAATGCTCTACATATAGGACCATCTTGGTTATGAATTCATAGGGTGGATCTACAGTAATTACCTTAAATGTGTTGTTTGTAAATATCTTCTCTGATGATCATGTTCAACTCTTGTTTATTAGGAGTTGGTTATAGGCATCTAGAGAGTATTTGAATGAGGAAAGTTTGAATGGGCAAAGTTCATTTACTAACAAATATCTAATTTAAGGACAATAGAAAAAAATCCATATAGGACAGGTAATAAATAAACAAGAATATGATAGATGATTGAATGATTACAATGACCTTTGTGACAATGTATATACACATTAACTAGTCATGTTGGTTGTATGTTCATGTCCTTTAGTTAGGTCATGTCTCTTAATTAGGATGTGTCAATTAATTACTCTTATTATTATTATTATTATTGTTACTTTATACATATTTATGCTTATTACATTGCCTTCCCCTTTAGAAATGCTTTTTCCTCAAAGCATATTTATGGGAAAACTTTATCTCTTGTTCTGACTTTAATACCTTCTCATGATTCTTTGTTCTTGATTTGTTCATGGTTGAGGAGATGCGATAATATGATCTTCCAAGCGAGGAGCAAAACTGTTTAATTGTAAAAGGGTTTGAACACACTAATTCGATCCTTTGTGGAACATTGTGTTTGTAAGATTTACAGGATGAACTTTTATTACAAGACTCAACTATACCAGCCTCAATATTCTTTAGAATATAGGTCAATTGTTTTTGTTCGTAGCGATGCTGATACATGGATTAGTTAAGGAATCAACTCTTGTAGTTTGCGTGTAGATAAGATGTTCTTATAGCATGATTGTTCCTTATCATACTTACAGGTTTAGAGAAGCTCATTGCAGGGTGCAAAGCGGATATGGAAATTAAGTTCAAGATAAAGGACATTAGCATGATGCATTACTTCTTGGGTTTGGAGGTTTGGCAGAGATCATGAAAGATATTCCTTGGGCAGGGTAAGTATTTAGTTGAGATCTTAAAGAGGTTTAAGATGGAGGACTATAAACATATGGTCACACCCATGATCACTAATTTGAAGAAGGTAAGAACTTCAGATACAAAGATGGGGGACCCTGCATTGTACAGGTAGCTAATAGGTTTCTTGATGTATCTGGTTAACACCAGATCATATATACGTTTAGTAGTGAAGACCTTGAGCTAGTTCATGGTGGAGTTGAAGTAGGAGCATTGGGTAGCAACAAAATATGTTCTTAGATACTTGAGGGGCATGGTGGAGTATGGTTTGAGATATCTTGGAGATGGTGAAGTGAAGTTGCTAGGGTGTAAAGATTAGATTGGGTAGGTAGTGAGTGCATCGAGAACAAGAAGAGCACCTCGGGGTGTTTTTTTTAGCTTGGGATCAATGATGATATCCTGGTTCAGCAGGTCGTAGAATTCCATGGCACTTTGCTCAACTGAGGTAGCATCCAGTACTACTAGTTGTGAGGCCATCTGACTTCACAAGTTGCTTGTAGGATTGTTTGATCAAGAGTTGAATCCCATAGTGATTTATTGCACTGTTTTAAAAATCGGGTGACTCAGACTCGGGCTCGAACTCTGCCGAGTTGATTGAGCTGACCCCGTAACGACCCGAATTGGCCTGTAAGTACTGAATCGATCAAATCAATCTCCAACTTGGTCGGTTCGGTACCAAACTGATTGAATTAGTGTCCAACTTTGTCGGTTAGCTACTAAACCGGTCAACTTGCCTGAGTCATGACCTGAAATGGTTGAGTCAGTCTGCGTTGGTGTGTGTGGGTGGACAGTGGTTGTTTGTGAGTTCCCTTCTCTATGGTTCTACCTTGGATTGACTATGGTCGATTTCAAGCTCTTTCCTCTCTATCCCTAGAGCTCCTCTATCCCTGCAATGACAGAGACACGGTACACCCATGGTTCTCCTCGTCTATCCGCACATTGGCGATTAAGCACACATTTATGGCTTTCCTTTCCTCTATCCGCATGACGACAAAACAATGAAAGGTGATCGATGACACTTGGCGAAGAGGGAAGGGTAATCGTCGGATTTCAAATTATATGTTAACTTTTCATATGTTACAAACCTTGTCTAAGCTTTTATGTTATAAACTATAATATATTATTAATGAAATGTTATTTATTATATATATAATAAATATTAGTTACTTTTAATATATTTAAAATATATTAAATAATATGTTATATACCTTGTTTTAAATTTTTTTGTTATAAATTATTATATATTAGTTATTAAATTATATATATATATATATATTAAATATTAGTTATTTTTAATTGCACAATACACTTTGATTTCGTGGCATTTTGATATATTCACCCTTATATGGTAATATACAATTACATGAGCAGACTTTGGATATTTTGTCTCTAATGCTTTGGAATCATGTAGAATCTTTAAAATATTGTTTTTCTTTAAAATTTAAATATTTTATGTATTTTTTAGTAAACCGAGTCATTAAATTCAGATCGGCTGAGTCATCACCGATTCATTATTGAGTCCGAGTCCGAGTCCGAGTTGACCCTTGATCAATTTCCAGTCCGAGTTTGAGTTTTAAAACATTGATTTATTGTGATAATTAAAGTTGTATCAAACTCTATGAGAATCCAGTGTTTCATGACAAGTCCAAACACATATTGATCAAATATCACTTCAAAGTTCATATAAGACAAGTTTCAGAAGAGAGCAGTAAAGGCAGATTAATAGGTAGCTGTTATTTAGACCAAGCCCTTAGCAAAAGGGAAGTTTGAAGCATTCAGAGACAAACTTCGTTTGGTGCTTAATTCCTTTCTCTAAGAGAGAGTGTTGAGGAATGTAGCTCAGATAGGAACTTCTTGCATAGGCTCAATATGAACGTGCAGGAAGTGGTTTGATAAAAGTAACCACTTAGGAAAAATGGGTAATTAATTCTATTTTGTAATTTACTTTAGGAAAAAGTGATAAGTCTTATGTTTTGCATTTGAGTCTAATAAAGTGTTTTTAATACATTAATGACTTAGACCATGCTTTAATTCAACCATCAATCTCAAGATGAGATTAGGGTTTTGGTGGATTTTTTTTACGAAGAATAAGTACAAACACGATAGAAAGGTAAGGGCACAGCTGAACAGTTGAGCAGGTACAGCAACCAAAGGACAGAAAGCAGAGACAGGAGGAAGAGGATTGACCAATAGCCAAGAAGGTGGAAGAAGCAATATGTACAACAACACAGATTTGTACAATCTGTACAAAGCTGTATGGATTTGTACATCAGGCCGTATAAGACCATACAGCTGCTGCCCATGTTTTCTGTGCAGGCCATACCTTCTCAGCAGCTTGCAAGGTCAGTTCTAGGGTGATTTGAACGGGCTGTACAGCTGCTAAGTTTCAGCAGTTTGTGGAGGTTTCTTTGTAAGCTTTGATTAAGGAATGAAAAGCTGATTTTGAAGGCGCTGTGTATGTGTGAATTTGTTTTATGCTTCTGCTATTCACTGTTTCCAGCTATTGTGTAATTGATGCTATGTTCAAAATTTAGATTTCTGCATTAATTAAATTCTGTAATTAATTGATCAGATTTAGAACATAAGGACAATAGGTCACCTAGTCTAGGAAAATTTCCATATTTGTGGATCAGGTGGTTTGTATGGTCGGAACCCTGAGCAAACATGGTTAAATAGATCAACAATATAGTGAACCAATGAATTAATGCCATGTTTGAAAATTTCTGGCTGAAAACCCCCTCCTTGTTTGTTGCTTTGTTGGTGTTCATTTCCCAATCCCTTGTCGGATATTGTTGTGATCTCCAATGTCACATGGCATTCAAAGATAGACATTAAATATACACACATAACCAGCAAGACAAGAATATGGGGAAGGGTACCCAACCGCTGTATTACTCTGCTTGAACATATATTTATACAAAAATATGGGAGGTTGGAGTGGTTACACTTGCTCCAACTAATTACCCATTAAAGGTGTATTTTAATATATCATTACATAAATATGATGACAATTAAGGGCCCAAAGGGTCCCCTCAACATCTCCCCCAACTCCAAAACTCTTCTTGGTCTAGAAGAGAACAAGAAGTATGCAACAACATCCTTGGCCTCTGCTCCTGCCGAAGTAGTCCTTACTATGCATCGACCATGCATACTGGTCTGCATAGGTTACTCAGCCGCAACAGCCGCCAGCTGGATAGGAAGGCACACGTGTATAAGGCTCTATTGTGACCGGTTACTCTTCAGCCTGTTGCCAGCTAAGTTGTACTTAGATGGACTATCAAGCGAGCGGGCAAAGTTGAACATTTCAATGTTCTTTTTTCGATGATTTGATATCCAGCTGGCCTTTTAAAGGGCCCCCGTTTTAACTTTTTTCCACATGCCCATGGCCCTGCGGGGTTTGTAATAAAACGTACTAGCATGGTGTTTTGTAAAAGACTTGGTTCCCTAGGACTTTTTGGCTAAGTCAGGTATTCCAAGGAGTTTTTTTACCTAGTTATTATGTCTTGCATTAGTGCATAACATAATTTTTGGGTTTTTCTCCTGCTCCTCCAAAGCTGGAATGCCTGGGGAGGCTGACGGGCCGTAGGGGGTTGTTAAAGTCTATGGGTCAATGTATACGAACATGCTAGGCGTTATTTTTGAGTCATATGGACATGTGCTAAGTCTCCCTAGGTGGTTTTTTAATTTTCGGCGACGTTTATTTTTTCCGTAAATTGAGCCATTTTTTTTAATGGTTCAATTAAAAAAATTTGTAATTGACCTTGAAGTGGCGTCTGGAGGTCTTTTCTGCCTTAGGGGTGCTCGTTTTCTAACTCAGAGCACCCCCTTAACCCCTAAACCCACTTTTCCTAATGTTTGGGTGCTTAAATTTTTACCTATGGCCAAAAAACCCAAAAAACCCAAAAAAGTCGTGAAAAAATAAAAAAAATGAAAAAATGACTCATAAAAATATTAAATTTTGGGAGTGATTTATGGACTGATTTTTTCAGCTATGTTTTAGGAGTTGTAAGAGCTGATTTTGGAAAGATTCCGGGCAGCTATATTATTGGGATTACTTCCCCATTTGAGGGGGGCATGTTTCCCAAAATTGAGCCCCTTCAATCATGGAATTTGCGACTATGTTTATGGGCTGTCACATGGCTGATTTTTAGCTGATTTGGGGCTGATTTTGGCAGCTCATTACATGGGAGTGGGCAGCCCCATTTTCTCCACGAGTTATGCCACTCATTCCACCCATTTCTCTCCATCTTTGGCTATTTAAGCATGGCTGCCCACTCCATTTTCTCTAGTTGGAGAGTGAGCAGAAATTTTTGTAAGCTTATGCTATTTGGTTGATGAATAAAAAGACTTTGGAGGTCCATATGTGTGATATTTTGTGAGTGGTTTCATGATCTCATGATGTGGAGTGATTTGTAGCAAGTTCAAATTCTGGGCATGTAATTTCCAGCCATCAACTAGCCTGCTTGAAGGATTGGTAACAATTTGTGGGAAGGAACAGTTAATCTTTTTTGTTTTAATTTGTTCTTGCATTTATCATATTGGTTAGAGATTCAGAGTTTATATGTTCCATTTGTTTATGCTCATACTATTTTGATTTCTAACCATGTGCATTTCTAGTTTGATGGTTTTTCTGTGAGTTTTGTTTGCTACAGGTTGACAAGTGTGGAAAGGGGGATAGCTTGTTTGCTCTTCACTTTTTCTTCTGTGCACATTTTGGTGGATCTCACCCTCGGATTCCCACTTTCGAGCTTCCAAAGTCTTTGGTTTCAAGGACCATTCTGTCTCTTCTCTCTTCCTCGGCTTATAAAATCAAAATTTTCTTGATTACTGGTTACGATTGAAGAGTGATTCTTGATTTATTTTTTGATTGATATATTCTTAAGTAGATTTGATTCATTCTTAGAGTTCGAATCTAGTTGTTTAAAGCTTTATCTTCCATTAGATTAGATCTTTCATTATCTATCATTACTTAATTTTTAAACTGGTTAAAATTTGTTAAAGTTTTGAAAAGTTTGAAAGTAGTGTTAGATCTGATATAAAAGTTTATTTGGCTGTCCAGGAGCATATAATTTGCAGCTCATAAAGCTTGCAAAGACCCCAAGCAAACAAGCATCACTGCTTGTTTTACTTGGTTAAATTTTGCATTTTTTAAGTAGTCTTAACATTTAGATTTTTTTGGGTTTTTAGGAGGTGTTCCAAAGACACTCTTAAAGTGTTTTGGGGCATTTTATACTAATATTTGCTTGCTGGTTTGCAGCAAAAGACGAATAGGTAGGAGGAGGTGTTGCCGAAATTTCAAGGATCCAGGCAATCCAGAAGACCAAATTTAAATTTTTGTAAAACCGGTTATTTTTTCATTGAAAAATTGTAAGCCGCCAAGTCACTTTAAGTAGACTAGGGCACTTCTCTGATCATTGTAAAAGATAATTAAACGAGAGCAAGTGGGCTAGCCAGCGCCCACACCCCATCCCCCCAGGGGTGGCTTGCGTCGTCTCTTTTCATGGTGTGATTTTTTAGAGTAGTTTACTTCTTTTATTTTCGGCATTTAAATAAAACTAACTAGGGTTAAAATCAACCTTTGTGGTCCGTTCCACTGGCGGGCCACAAGTTCACTCAAAACGTAGTTTTACCATTTTTTTTTTTACAAACTCAAAATGCCCCCCTTGCTTTCCCGAAGTAGGATCTCTGTACAAGGGCTTTCCCGAGTACGTGCCTGAAAAGAGACTCCTGGGGTTTAAAAAGAGATAAAATTTTGGTTCATAAAATTTTCTAAAAAATACCAAGGTCTCCTCCCGTATGCTCTGTGGTCGACTTGCAGCTCAGTCTGATCCAGTTGGTACACATAAGAAAGGGGGAGATGACTAGTAATAGGAGCTAACACCGCCCCAAATAAAAACCCTTTAAATGAAAATCCGACACATCACGAACATTTTGTTGTCGTGGGGAAATTTCTCAGAAGGCTTAGGACAAAACTGAGTAGTGACCTCTTGGAAACCGTTAGGCTTGCCCTCGTTGGTACACCATCTGAACACCTCCTTGAGACTCCGATTCAGCCCAAGCCTGAGAGGGAAGCCACGCTTCAAAATTCCGGACATGTTCCCCCGTACCTTGCGTATATTGGGAACCCACCTGCCATAATAAAAAGATCACTTTCACATTAATCTTAAAATACACTAAGAACACTTGCAGTACATTTACTTTTCTGCTCATGCATTTATTTGACTCCATTACAAGGCACTGGTCTATATTAATGTTATTTCATGCTATTATGATGCAAATGAATGATAATGATAATGAATGAGAGCAAATGATGTATTGATAAATGATTGCCTTGCTTTACAAAAGTATATGCTGCTTTGTCTTGGTTATAAAAAATATTTTTCTAACTCCTAGATTAGACGCCTTAGTTTTGTTTTCATTCTTAGGGTCCACCCCCCTTGGCTTCGCTAGGAAAGCCTAGACGGAGGAGTCGAGTCCCAAGTGACAGCACTTGACTCTGACTTGCCCCCAAGGCCACACCAGCAACTTGAAGACTTCTGCTGCATTTTCCCCAGGTATGGAACCATGCGGCAACACAGCCTCCCTCTTCAATCTGGTAGGTGCATGTGTAGCTCGTGAGTCTTCAGCACTGGCTTACCCCATCCCTACACAACACTTTATAGAGTGAGCGTCTTACCTTCTGCGCTCTGCCAACCTACCATTTATTCACCTTCTAACCTTCAAGGTCACAACCTAGGGACTACTTCTGCAATTTTGCACCGGGGGGCTCAACCTCTTCAGGTTTTCTCGTGTCATCATCTTGACATTAAGCTCTTTTTGTGTGTTTGTTTGATGTCGTTAGCTTGAATGTCGTCTTTGCTGGTGAGGATTGATAATGCCTGCAATTTTCATTATGCTACCTGCTCATGTGCATGATCTTGTGATTGCTCTGCTGGTCATGGTCGACTGCTTTGGACTCTACTTAAAAAAATGACTTGACTCGACTTACAAGAGTCGGCTAGAGACCGACTTCATTACAAAGGTTGAGGGGATCGCCTGCTTTGAAAAAGACTCACGTTTCATCCCCTCTATTCTTTAATTGACTTCAAAAATATAAAATAGAGTTACTCATTGGCTAGTGACTCAATCGACTCAGTTACAGACTCATTGACAAGACTCTAGTTACATAAATGGCAACACGACTAAAAATTAAACTTAACCAATGAGTGGTCAACTAGTTTAGCATCGACCATGGTTTACAATTGTATAGACTCGTTGACGAGACTCTAGTTACATAAATGGCAACACGACCAAAAACAAAACTCAACCATTGAGTGGTCAACTAGTTTAGCATCAACCATGGTTTACAATTGACTACAGTTTACAATCGACCATATTTTCAAAATATACTATAAAACTTCATACTTATGTCGACCACAATATGAAATTGACTAGACCATAGTTTCAACCCAAAAAATATTAAGCACATGCTTTTGCTCAACCTTATAGTTCATCACCCAATATTTTCTTAACAATTAATAACTTATACAAGCAAGTCAACCTTTATACGATAACCCTTAGATGATCCTTTCAACAAATTGTACTTCAAATATTATGAAATAGGTTGGCCATAAAAGTGCAGTCATATATAAAATAATAATAAATGGTTGATTGCTCTAAGTCGATGGCACTTTGGTCGATGAATAGACTGTTGTACTGCTGGTCGATGAATTACTCTGGTCGATGGATGATTTGTTGTAGTCGAAGGATGATTATCTGAGCATAGCATTTCAGTCGGTTGAATCATGAACTTCTGGCCAGTGCAACATACTAATGTATTGATGCAGTAGTTGGTCGATAGGTTGCTTGCCGATCGAATGCTTTGGCAGATGGGCTATTGCTCTGGTTGGAAACTGATAGTATGAACCAACCAATACACTGCTTGAACTGGTGCGTCCAAAGGTTTTCTGTTCCTTCTTCAGGCAGCTATTGATCCACAAAATAGACCATCAAATTCACAATATACTAGGCAACAACAACATCCACTGTGTAGTGCTTACGAGAAGCTATAATCAGAAGGCTTTGAATAACAACCACCAACCAAGCTTTCTGTTTAATGCACTTTTTTGTTCCATATTTTTGATACGTTAGTACAAAAACTAGTGTGAAGATCGTGTGTGATGAAAAAATCAAGTCGCCAAAACCATAGATAAATCCACGTGAAAAATTAAGCAACAGTTCTGTATACCATCAGAACGAGGAAGACGAGCAAGTTTAGACCCCTCACGACAGTAATAATTAGGACCAGGCAGCTAGGTTGACATAAACATAATAACTCTCAAGAATCAACAGACCACCAAAAATGCCACCACTCTGCACCATAAATGTACTGTGTGGAATTTATTACTATGCCAAATAAAAGGGTGAAAAGTCCACAAGACAAAGGTAAAAAAGACAACACTAAAAACAGTCTCACTAATGTAAGCCTTATCTTGCCCAAGTTCTGGAAGAAGCACTCACAACAACATATTAGAACTTATAGACTTCCACGCAATCGACTCCATTATTCAATGGTCGGCGAACTTTCCAGCTGAGCGGTGTTCCAATTGTAGACTTCTTTGGTTGGCAAACTGCCCTGGATGGTGGAACATCGGATCAACGGGCTCGGAGGAGTTCAACTACTACAACCTTAAATGGCCAACACGATATTCTTTATTCCTTGAGTGATTCTTCACCAAAAATCAATGTTAATGCTAATGATGATTCTCAAAATCTCTTTTACACTAACTTACTCCAGCACCCACGTCCAACAATCGTGAACTTTTCACATTATTATGTAAACATAAAAAATAATCTTTCACCTTAACAATGTGCCACGAGCAATGATTGACGTTTTGGTCGATGGCGGGTTGCTTTAACTATCAACGACACTTCCACATTGAGATTACTGGTCGAATATCATACTCGGTCCGTGAACAGTTAATGGTCCACTATGGAGATTGATTGACGAATTTCCGGTTGATAGTGTCGAAGTTGTTATGCAACTCAACCTTCAAATACTAATCACTACACATATTCGGTCGACCAAGGCTCTGGTTAAGAGAATGATGGTGTTGGTCGATGGAATCATAGTTGACAGATACTTTGTTCAGTGAATACATAAAAAGAATCATAGTACTTAACGCACATCAATTTGCTCATGATCATACATGGCCCTTCTTTTAAATAATGATCAAATTATCTAATTGCGGAGTATTACATGGCAAACATTTATGAAACTCTTCTATTAACGCTCGACCAACTAATCCGGTAGCCGATTGCTTGATATAAGTTAACCAACCATTTGAACAATTGATCAGTTCATCCCTTCGGATCTTTGCGAGCATATTCATTCCGTGAGCAGTACTGTGGTCTTCATTTCGTTTCTCGCAAAAGAATATTCAACCATGCATGGGAACAACGCCTATCAACAAGCAACCTTCCTCAATCTTTCAAGCAACATTAAGCATTTCTTCTTGCAGGTTTCTTCATCTCGTTATCAACTTGTTCAGGTTTGAACCGCCTCCCTTTGCTGCTGCCGTCACCCAGACCAAATAGATGAGGCAATGGCGCCAATGTTGTGATCTCCAAGGTCACATGGCATTCAAAGATAGCCATTAAATATACATACATAACCAACAAGACGAGAATATGGGGAAGGGTACCCAACCACTTTATTACTCTGCTTGAACATATATGTTTACATTATACAAAGATATGGGAGGTTGAAGCGGTTACAACTGCTCCAACTAATCACCCATTTAAGTTGTATTTTAATATATCATTACATAAATATGATGACAGCTAAGGGCCCAAAGGGTCCCCTCAACAGATATCCAACTAATAGAGAATTTGACATAAATATGTGGGGGAGGTAACAATGACTTGGGGCTTCCCAAAACATTATAAAGGGTGGTTGTGTGGATGAACATGGGCTTGGGATTAAAATTGAAATTTAGACTAGAATGTTGGGGAAAAGGGTTTGCCAAAAGGTTTTGGGAGAGTGGAGAAGGGAAACACGTGATTCCCATATCCTTTGAAAGATGAAGAGGCATTTCTTGTAGTGTAGGAAATAATGGTAGGATTTCTGGAACCCTGGTGGTAAGATGCGGGGTATGGAAGAAGACATGATTTGTGTTGATTTTTGTAGCATAGGACATGTACTTCCATGTGGACAGTGTCTACAAGTGGAAGTCGTCATTAATGACTCTTAGACTTAGGCGATTCACTTTAGTAAAGTGAACTATTAAAGTGAATGTACTTTTGTAATTACTTTATGTAAAGTGAGATGGCCCATGGTATTGGCCCAAGGTATTTGCATATTGTAATGTTATAAAAGATTGCCTAGGTGAGAGGACACACACATCATTCAATCACACAAAGTGAGTGAGATCTCATTGAAGTGGTTGGAGAAGGAATTTTTGTCACGTGTGAAGGTGCAGGGGCAAGGTCAGAGGAAAGGGGCAGTCGAGGGCTAGTAACTAGCAAGATTGAAGGATTGGTCTTGAGGTTTGAAAGCTAGCATTCTGTCATTGTAATTCCTTAGTGGGCCGTTGTCCCAGAAAGGTAGCCCAAGATTTTATAGTTAATAAAATCAAATTGTTTGCTGGTTTTTTTCCAGTTGGGGTTTTCGAGGGTAAATCTAAGTGTCAAATATGTGAATGATTTCCTGAGTATTTTTGCTATGTAATTAGTTAGGATTCAATGAATTTTTGTTTAATAATTTGTTGAGGAATTATTCAAAACAACAATATGATCTGGGACATTAAAAACTAATATGGTATCAGAGCGCAGGTGTTCGCTTTGAGCAGGAAGTAATTTTTGACGCGGGTTTTACAAATAAAAAAAAAGAGTTGTATGGTCCCGTACAATCATCGTACAACAGTTTACGGTCCCATACGTGGTACAATTGATCAACGTGATGTTGCAGCTCAAGGTTGTGAATTGCTGGACGTGGGAGTAGCACCCGGAGGTGGTAGCGGACCACAACATGAGCTGAGGTCATAAGGAAAGTGGCGACGACAGGGGAGCATGCGGGAGGCTAAGCAGCAGCAGCTGTGGAGGATGTGAACCACACAACTGAGGAGTGAGCAGTCAGACGACGACGGATCGGGAGGATTGATGGCAACGTTCCAGTGGATAGGAGGCTCGGGAGCCTGCAAGGAAGTGTCGACCAATAAATGCTTGGGAGTGGTGGATGGAAAACAGATCCACAGACGAACAGGGCGTGAGTTAGGAGCTAAGTTATCAATGGATAACAAAAGGTGGCAGAATGACCAATAGTTAGTAGAGGCGGTAGACTGGAGAGAAGAGCTGGGGTTGGAGCAACTACTGAGGTGTGGAGGTACGAGTTGTGCAGCCGGCGGATGGACGATTGGGCGACAACTGCAGGAGCTTGGGCGGAGAAGATTTGTGAGGAGGCTAGATGCAACCACTAGCTAGCAGAGGATGGGTCGTGAAGGTGGAGGCTGGGCAAGGAGTCTCGTGCAAGAGGCCGCTGACTCAGACACCACAATAGATAGCCGCCAAGGAGACGTTGAAGATAGCGCCGCTAGGTCAAGATGCCAGTCAGTCCCCGCTAACTAACAAAGCCGCATGAAAGTGACGGCTACAGCCGTCGGGTAGGGAAGAAACCCAGGGAAACCAGCTTCGAGTAGGGTCAGGTAGGCTTGATAAATCCAAGCAGAACTCAAGAATCCATTGAGTAGTGCTTAGAAGTGCTCAGAACCATTACCTTTTTTTGGGCAGGAGCATAAAGACTTCAGGAAACCACCAGCAGGGCCAAGGCAACCTTGGGCAACCTTGAACAGGTTTCGGTAGCTGCCCATAGAAGTCGAGCAACCCAAGAAGACTCCAGGCAGCGCCCATAAATCTGCAGAAAAACACTCTCGGGGAGCCGTAAGCTGCAGATCCAGGTCCAGGAAACAACAAGAAGTTAAAAAATGGTTGTTGCAGGAATAAGTTTTGAAGATAGGTTGGAGGGTGCCTCCAACTACAACCCTTGGAAAGTGTGGGTCAAGATCGTTCTCATGGAGAACGAGTTGTGTGGAGTTAGCCAACACAGCAGTGACTGCATCGACGAATCCTAATGAACTAGCAATTCACAAGTTGAAGGATGTGAAGGCCAAGAGGATTGATTATCTTGGATGTGGTGAAGGATCATTTGATCCCTCACATAGCCGAGACGAAGTAAGCCAAGGAGATGTGGAATGCTCTGACAAGTTTATATCAGAGTAAAAATCAAAACATGAAGATGGTGCTGCAAGAGGAGCTCAAAAGCACCAAGATGTCCAAGACTGATACTGTAGCTTCTTATCTCACCAGGATCACATAGATTCGTGATAAGTTGGCAATAGTTGGGGAGAAAGTGGCAGATCCGGAGTTGGTGAGGATTGCCCTGAATGGCTTTACTAAGCCATGGGCACCCTTCGTCAAAGGGATCGTTGCATGGGAGAATCTCCCTAACTGGGAGAGGTTATGGGATGACTTCATCCAAGAGGAGATTCGGAAGGAGTCTATCTGGAGGTCAACAGGACGATGATGAGGAGAATGTTGCTCTTGCCAGTCAGGCAAAGAGGAACAAGAACAATATAGGGCTAACTTCATAGGGGGTAAATAAGAAGGACATGAGCAAAGTCAAGTGCTTTGTGTGCCATAAGTGTGGCCACCATGCTTCATAGTGTCCAGAACGAAAGAAAGGAAAGAGCAAGTCTCAATAGGTAGCAGCAACTGCAAAAGCTCAAGAGGAGTTTGTTGAGAAGTTCGAGAAAGAGTTCTTGTTAGTCTCTTGTATTTTTGGCACAAGTTTTAGTAGTGCCTGGTTCGTGGATAGTGGGGCTTCTCGTAATATGACGGGGACACGTGAATTGTTCACCAGGTTGACAAGGACAAGCCCAAATTTGCATGTAGAGCTTGGCACTCATGCCAAGTGTGCTGTGAAGGGAGTTGGAATAGTTAGATTTCAACTAGAGTCAGGAGGATCTTTGGAGGTGATAGACTTGTTATATGTACTAGATTTCAGGATGAACATGGCCTCAATATCGACATTGGAGGGATAGTGGGTATGCACTCTCTTTTGAGAGGGGACGGGTTCTCATTCGACTAATAGGATCTGGCATAGACTCAACACGAGTATTTGGTGTTAGAGAGGGCAAAGTTTATAGGTTACAGGGAAAACCTTTAGTTGGATCCGAGGGTATTTTGAATTTGGATCATGGATTGATGTCAATGACATAGGTTAAGGATCATAAGACTTTGAAGGGGGAGCATAGTTCACAGACTTGCAGTGTGGGGAGTAGACCTTCAGAGGGGAAGAGGGAGTTGGTTCCTTCCAGTTCTTCCAGGAGACCTAGTTGGTATGAGATGACATTGAAGGATGCTCAGGAGCAGGAGACAACTCCTAGGAGCACATTTTAGGAGACTAGACTTTTGACGAAGTTTTCAAACTTCTTGGCATTGATGTGCAATGTATGTAGAATCATTGATTTCTGTGTCTTCTAGTAATCAGGGAGCAGTGAACCAACAGGGTTCGAGGAATGCCGGTGTGCAGGATGATGTGAGTGCAGTGTGCCAGGGTCATAGGGAGAACTAGCTAGAGGTGGCTCTCAGAGAAGTACCTTCCTCGCTAAGAGGGAGTGTTGATTTTTGTAGCATCAGATATGTACTTCCACGTGGACATTGTCTACAGGTGGAAGTCGTTATTAATGACTCTCAGTCTTAGGAGATTCACTTTAGTAAAGTGAACTATTAAAGTGAATGTACTTTTGTAATTCCTTTATGTAAAGTGAGAGGGCCCATGGTATTGGGTTAGTCCATGGTATTGGCCCAAGGTATTTGCATATTGTAATGTTATAAAATACAGCCTAGGTGAGAGGACACACACATCAGTTAGTCACATGGAGTGAGTGAGATCTCATTGAAGTGGTTGGAGGACTTTCAATCACGTGTGAAGGTGCAGGGGCAGGGTCAGAGGAAAGGGACAAGGGGCAGCTGAGGTCTAGTAACCAGCAAGATCAAAGGATTGATCTTGAGGTTTGAAAGCTAGCATTTTGTCATATAATTCATTATTGGGCCATTATCCCAGGAAGGCAGCCCAAGATTTTATAGTTAATAAAATCAAACTGTTTGCTGGTTTTTCCCCAGTTGGGGTTTTCCAGGGTAAATCTAATTGTCAAATGTGTGAATGGTTTCCTGAGTATTTCCGCTACGTAATTAGTTAGGATTCAGTGTATTTCTATTTAATAATTTGTTGAGGAATTATTCGAAACAGTAATTGGATCTGGGTCATTAAAAACTAACAATTTGGTAATGAACCCTTGCAACAACTTGTACATTGGCAAAAGAAGATTAACTAGAAGAGAAACATCTATACCATAAACCAATTGAAAATGACTCTGACAAGTTTTCTTGTCAGCCCATAATGCATATTAATTTCCATTCTAAAGGCATCCTTTCTGGTGCTGTCACAAAAAGGCAGCACACCATCAGTAAACACAAGATGAGTCAAGTATAAAGAACTTTCTAGTTTTAGCCCTCTCAATGCTCCTGTACTTGTGGCTTCTAGAATTAACCTACTTAAACTTTCAGCGATGATAAAAAAAAAAGTGAAGGTGCTAGAGAACAGCCTTGCCTTAGTCCTTTGGAAGGCCTGAAGAAACTTGACGAAGGTTAGGAAGTAGAATTGAAAGAGCCTATCCCAAATCTCCTTGAGTCCTCCTCTCTCAAAAGGTCTTCTTTCATAAGGTCATAAAACCCTATAAAAACCTCTATACACCATCCATCAGGCCCAGGATTCTTGTCCTTCTGAAAATAAGCCAATGCAACTTTCAGCTCTTCCTTTGTCACTTCTTCTATCATACGGTCATTGTCCTCCCCTCCTACAAAACTGGTAAAAAGTGAAGTAATCTTCACAGTTTTGGTATATTTACCCTTTTGCTCTTTAAACAAACCCTTAAAATGAGATAATCACATATCTGTAATTTCCTTGAAGGATCTAGCTTTTCTTCCATCCACCTTCTGAATCTCCCATATTGTATTTTTGCATTTTTCCTATGATTAGCATAATTATGAAAATATCTAGTATTTTCATCTCCATTAGGAAACCATAAGGTCATATTTTTTAATCTCTATTGAGCTTCCTTTTCTTCCAGAAACATCTTCTTTGCCTGTTATAGATTTTTCAGCCTACACCTTGTCTCTTCATCAAAATTTCTTTCAAAATTTCTAGCATAAATATCTCCAGTTTGTTCCTTTTTTGGGCATAAAGCTTGCTAATCATTTCTTTTTAAGTGTTCTCAGTTTGTTACAGCCATCTTAATTTGTTTTGGGTTTGCTGCAAGCTGAATGCTTGCAGACTCCCTTAAAGAAGAATCAATATCTAATCTATTCAGCCAAGACTAGCTTCTTGAAGCCCTCATCTTCTAGCCACTGAGGATTAAATTTGAAGGATAGGGAGGTTACTGTCTTCCCTCTCTACCTGAAGAAGATTGGAAGATGGTTTGAGTCACCCCCCAGCTCAACCCAAGACCTAATTCTGTACCATTAAAACTCATTACATCCTTAGAGACAATAAATGTGTCCAACCTTTTGGCAATCATATCCTCCCCAGTCCTCGGGTTTCTCCATGTTGGAGACAACTTAATTGGCCCCACATCCACCAATCCCACTTCCTCAAATTTATGTAAAAAGAAATCTGAATCTTCATGTGTAGAATTCCTCCAAATTTGAGCTCTTCTAACACTAAAATTTAGATCTCCTCCCAAAATAATGTTATCAGCAACAAGAAAGTTCTGCTCCAACAAGTCTTCCCAGTAAAGGATTCTGACCTCACAGGGTCCATAAACATTTATTATAGAGAAAGCCAAACTCCACTGAGTAAAGTTCAGCTCCAATTCTTAAGGATAGAAACACAATATTAATTATTTTAGAAGATTTAGATCTCTACCTAGTTATCAGCCCCCCAAAGCAATTTGATGAGTCAACAACTAGAAATTGCTTATCCTTCCAAATATTTGAGAAATCCTCCTCGATCTTTTTACCCTCTTCCATAGTCCTTTGAATTAAAATGATGTCCCGGTTATGAATGTCAATTAACTTCCCCAGGAAAGTTTTTTGGAGGCTTAACAACCCTCGTATATTGAGGTACATGATTTAACATTGGGTAACCTTTCTTTGGTGCTTGCCCTACTCTAAGGGCTCCTATGAGGGTAAGTTGTTTCCCTTCCAAGATCTCCCTTATGGCTTGATTTTGGGCAATGGAAAGGTGAGATTTGTTGGAATATGTAATGATGACTTGTGTGGTATTATTGTAAATAACTCTAATATTTTAAAATAGAGTTATCCCACATGCATCATTTAATAAAATCTCTTATTACCATTCATTATATAAGAGAGGTGGAAAATCATTTATCCCATGTGTTATAGGATGTAATTCTTCCATACCTCTAGCTATATAAAGAGGTGAAGGAGGTCATTGTAAATCACTTACACTCATAGTGAGTAGTGTGTGGATACACTTATGATCACAAGGAAATGTCATGTACTTTGATGATGGAGTGTGATGTGGTGCTTATGTGTGGGAACCCTCTATTGTAAGATTGGAGATTTATGATGAAAAATAGAAGACCAACCTTTCCCGTGGATGTTTCCCCATTTGGGGTTTTACCTCGTATATCTGATGTCCTCTTGTTTCTCTTATTTCCTTATGTTATTTATTATATGTTGTTGTATAATGATAGGAGGCTAGGCCAATTAAGATCTGTTGTTTAAATATTGTTGTGATTTCAATATTCTAACAAGATTTTTGGCCCCTTACAAGCTAAGAACCTTTTTTCCCTAAAAGTCTCTACATAGACTCCCTACTACTCCTAGGGAATCTTGCTGGACCTCCTTTCTAAACCTGAGAGGGTTTCTGCAAGGGTTCAACCTAGAAGAGTCCTCACCTATATCCATAGGTAGAGGCATTTCCAAATCCAAAAGGGCATCATCATCTAGAGGAATTCTAGGACAAAGGTTCCTTCCCCCTGTAGGTAAACTAACCATTTCATTAATAACGGCTTTCCCAATACCCTTCCTTCCTTTATGTTTAGAGTCTTAGACTCATTCCTAGCCTCCATTAGAGGGGTCATCTTATAAACTTAAGTCTCAGGCCATAATTATGGAGAAAGAATAACTCCTAAATTCTCAATTTTATCAAAATAGATTGAGTAATAGGTTTACCAGGTTTACTAGACTGATGAACAGATGCATGTTTCATGCTCTGAGGCTCCAAACTTGTCATCTACAGGCTCTCCAATGGCATAATCATCAAGGGCACACAAATTGTAGGTCCTGAAGGTGCATCACACCTTGTAAAACCAGAGGGTTCTTCACTTTCACCGGTAGAGTGTTCCACCCCTTTTTTTTTCCCCACTGTAGGTTGAGGATTGCAAGTCTCATCATACTCCTTAGGGTTTGTCTCACTAACCAGTTTTAACTTCCCCTCCAGACCATAAGAAGTTAGAACCATGAAACTCCTTCCCAACCTTCAAAATCCCACCTCCCTCCAATTTCCAACGCCATTTGCGCTTGTGAAATTTCAACAGACTCACTGGCCAGATGCCCATAAGAGTGGCAGCTTGAACACCTAAAAGGTATCCCAATGTAGTCTAGATTCAGTGCCTCAACCAGAGCTTCATGTAGGTCGAGCTCAACCAGAATGCAAGCCACCACATGAGAGTTATCCGCCTCAAAATGTTCATCCACCTCTAAAAACGTTCCGAGCTATTATCGAACACTTGAAAGACTTCCACCGACTAGAGCTCTAAGGTTAACCTTGGAATTTTTCCCACACTAGGTGTGTGGTTAGCCTCTCTGACCTAGGGTTGAAGATAGTTGTCCATCTCTTCAGGGTTAGAGTTGCTGTACCCCAGCACCATCTCATCCCCATAATTTTCACTGCATCTTCTTCATATAGAAAGTGGAATGCCAACCAGCCTCTTATCTCACCAACCTATGATGCTCTGGCTTATACCCTAAAACAGACATCCAAACTTGTTCGATCCGCTCAAAGGGGTTCTTCTCGGAGATTGGTCTTCCATAAAACCTTCCTATCGATGTTTAGTAGTCATCTTGACCAGCTGGCTAATAGTTACATCTATCCCCAAAACCGGCTTATGTTTCTCCTTTGAAAGTTTTACGAAATTCTGTCCTTTCCTCCCATCTATAACACATGGATTTTGATAGCCCTTTTCTTCACCTGTCAAAGCCTTAGCTCCAACCACTGTACCCTCTTCTCCTTCAACATCAAAAGCTGACTGCTCTCCTTCCTTTTTAACACCTGAGCAAGGCGTGATGCAGATATTTTTCATCAATTCCTAACGAAGGATTCTCACCTGAAGAGGGCTTAGACACTGTTGTCTCCTGCTCAATTTTTGATATCAGACCAGAGAAAGGCATAGACTCGGGTATTTCCACAGCATCTAGCAAGGAATTCACATCACGAGAACTCTCCATTGCCAGGGAACCCACATACCTTCAGCATTTCTTTCAACCCATGCATTACTGTTTGCACTAGGACTACATCCTTTCGGAGATGCATGCCACCTCTGGCCCGACTACTTGTCATATTTGACTATGTTACTTTTCACCCCATTTTTTTTTTTACTAAAACGGTTATAGGACTATTTTATAAATCATCAGGCTAATCAGCTGCCAGTAGCTTTACATTCATTGATGCTTGTCCAGCATAGGCATGCATCCAGAGATACGGCAGGAAAAATAATTTCACCCATTACAACAGTTCTGGATTACAACATTTCTGGAGTATAATTGCAATACAGACAAATGAATCTTAATGCATGCACGAAAAGGTGTCACTAGAGTTTCTGAGAATACTCTGAACGATTTCAAAATTCTGATATGGAGTCTTTTCATACTCCTGGAGCATTACTTATGCCTTTAATGATTCCCATCTCTGCCCATCGATTTCCCAATTCACCTGCAGCATTTGCCATATCCAATATGCTTGTCAATGCGTCTCTTGTCTACATGTGCTCCACCTTGAGAGCAACAACCTATAGTTCTGTCATAACGTCCATAAATTGCAGCCAATGCTTGACCCGAATTGCTCAGTGACTCCTTCAGCGAATTGCAGAGTTGGTTTCTGATGACAGAGTGAGAGTACATCCTAATGTAGGCCCGATCCTTTGTTGTCAATTTATTTATGGAATGATTCTCATCAACTGCATGCGTTATCCCTTGCTGGAACTGAGATTTGCCTGCGATATCCCTTACAGGAACAGAGATTTGCCACTTCCATTAGTAGTAGCCCCGATACCCGCAGTGATCATGATACGAGCCTGATCACTATTTGTCTTCTTCCTGTCCACAGTTTTCCTCGAAAGTCTCAGTCTGCTTGCCGACAGGGGAATCTTTGCATTTTGAAACCGAATTTCTCATCTGCCATTCCTGGTCAAATCTGACAAGGACCTCTCCACTTGCACTAAGGGATGGGCACGTGATTATAGGCTCCATTAAGACAAAGGGCTCCTTTGCTCTGGGAGACTCCCAGATTTGCTTCCTGATCAGCATTTTGATTGAGATTCCGAAGGACATGGTAGAGTTTTACCTCCTCGAAAGCATTCATCTGAGTTATGACTTTCATGTAATGATGAGCCAGCTCCATGCTCTTAGGGACCTTCTTCAGGATGAGAGACTTGATGATTATACGGGAATCCCCAATGATAACGAGCTTCTTAATGGAGAGCTTTCTAGCCTGATTTAAGCCCTGCCAAACCGCGAGGATTTCAGCAGCATTGTTGGATTTTATGCCCAGCCCCCAGGAGAAGTTGAGGATAATTTTACCGGATTGGTCAATCAGAACTCCTCCACTTCCCGCAGGACCGGGATTCCCTTTCGAGGCCCCATCCACATGCAGAATGTGCTCATTTAGAGAGGATCTCCATTTTAGAAACTCTTGCTCCTCTAACCTGATTTCCCACGAGGTCTGATGCTTCAAGGAGATCTTGATTCTGGTAAGAAGAGAGGGATCTAGCTCATGGAACCAGCTGTGCTCAATACTGTCAGGGGTGGTTTCATTAGACCAGTTTGGATTTGAGGCTACCAGCTCCCCAATCAAGGCCTTCACTTTGGAAGCCAGTTGGGCCGGCGTGCCTGCTATATCCTTAAAAATTCTATTGTTACGCTCCAGCCAAACTTTCCAGCAAAGGATTTTAGGAACCCACATCCAACACAACTTTAACAGCTTCAATTGAGAGAGAGGGAAGGGTGCTAAATCGGACCAGAAGGCAAACAAGGCGGGGATGGAAAGGGGGAGAGCCAGGTTCAGCTGATCAAGCAGAATTTTCCAGAGCTCAAGAGCAAAGGAGCACTGTAGAAACAGATGGGTGGAATTTTCCTCATGGCTGGCACAAAGCGGGCATCTTGAAGGCCCTTCCCAGCCTCTTTTAAGAAGGTTGTCCCAGGTTAAAATACTATCATGCAGAAGTGACCAGCAAAACAGATCTATTTTGGGGAGTGAAGGATGGTTCCAGAGGTTCCTCCAAACCGAGGGATCTGGGGCAACCCAAGGGATGGCTTTAAGGGCTGCATATCCAGCAGCAGCAGAGTACTTACCAGAAGAGGAGCCCCATCCTCTTTTATCCTTAAGCTTAGAGGAAATGGGGGAGAGCCCTTGAAGAGCATCTAAGAGAGAGCTTGCTTCATTTTCGAGAGCTTCTGGTACAGCCCCCAAGTTCCAATTGATCCAGGAATCATCCGGGCCCCAACTTGAAAGATCCCAAAGGGTGAATTTGCTATGCGAGTGAAGCCAGTTTTTGATATTCTCAATTTCCTCCAAGGTGTTAAGAGGAGCCTGCCCTAGTATGGAGTCTTCCCAGAACTTGATTTTAAGGCCATTCCCTGGGATCCAAGTGAGGTTGGAAGATATCAAATTCAGGGAATTAAGACAGAGAGTGAGGATTGGAGAACCTTTCCTAGTCCTTGGGGGACAGTCCAGGCACCTTTCTTTGTGACCTCTGAAATACTTTGTTCTTAGAGCTTTGGTGCTCCAAGTGGTTTTCCCCCTTATCATTTTCCATAAAATATTTCCTCCCATTGCTAGGTTCTGAGTGGCCACGTCTCTGATTTGCAGCCCTCCTTCCCATTTTGGAGCTTTGACTTTGCTCCAGCTTACTAAGTGCATTTTCCTCCCCTCATTCCTTCCCCCTTCCCAAAGGAATTTTCTCAGAATTTTGTCAATCTCTTGCACTATTCCTTTTGGGGCTAAAATGACCAAGGCTTGGTAGACTGGAAGGGAGGTTAGGACAGAATTGATAAGAACAATTTTACCTGCTTTGTTCAGCCAGGAAGCCCCCCATGACAGAATTTTGCTCTTGAGTTTGTCCATCAAGGGCATCCAAAGACTCTTTCTGGGGGCAGATTTCACAAGAGGAATTCCGAGGTATTTTATGGAGTCCCACCTGGCAGTTCCTTCCATTTCCAGCGTCCTATATATCTCTGTCATTTCGATGGGGGGACAGTTCCAGCTGTAGATTTTGCTTTTCCTCAAACTTATTTCGCTACCTGAGGCCTCGGTGTAAGCATCCAACTCATTCTTGAAGGATCTGGCCGTTGTGAGATTAGCCTGACCCAAGAGAAGGGTATCGTCAGCGAACTGGGCATGATTCAATCTCTTCACTCTTGGGGTGATAGAGAGCCCCCTTAGTGAATGCGGCTGAACATTCTTGTCTAGCTGAAAGCTAAGGACAGAAGCTTGGATGACATAAAGCAGGGGGGACAGTGGGCAGCCCTGCCTAAGCCCCCTGGAGGCTTGGAAAAAGTTTGCCGGTCTCCCGTTTACCAAGGGGGCGATCCAGGGTCCCGAAATGCAAGCTTTGATCCAGTTGACTAACTGGGGATGGAATCCCATTTTATGCATTACAGCAAAGAGAAATTTTAACCGAACTCTATCAAAGGCATTGGCAAGGTCGAGTTTGACTATCATGCCTTTCTCTTTCCGATGGCAGCTTGAGTGGATTGCCTCTTGTACCAAGATGATGTTGTCCTGAATTTGTCTGCCCTGGATGAAGCCCCCCTGGTTCTCCGGGATGATCCTTGGTAGAATGTTTTTTATTCTGTTTGCTATAACTTTGGTTATGATTTTGTACCCAGTGTTGCAGAGCGAGATGGGACGAAATCTGGAGAAGTTTTGGGCACCTTTTTCTTTAGGAATCAACGTCAGAAAGGAGGAATTGGTGCTTCCTCCAATTTTGCTGCATTTCTGAGATTTCCTAACCATTTTGACCAGGTCCTTCTGAATAATGTCCCAGCATGCTGTGTAAAATCTGGCCGAGAACCCGTCATGCCCTGGAGCTTTGTCAGGATTCATTCCATGGATAGCTTTTCTTATCTCTTTCGTCGAAATTGGGGCAATCATCCTGCGATTGTCTTCCTCAGTTATAAGCGTGGGGATCTCAGTGATAGGGTATCTATCCAGCCTAGGGAGCATATCCATTTCTTCAGTGAATAGACCTTTGAAGAATGAGTGGGCTGCGAACTTGATCTCATCGAAATTGTTGACTGTTTGATCTTGGAATTGGATTTCTCTAATTGTGTTGTGGTTCTTCCGAGCTGCTGCCTGCTTATGAAAGAAAGAAGTATTTTTATCACCATCTTTGAGCCAGAGACAGCGAGCCTTTAATCGCCAGTACTGTTCTTCTCTTCTCAACGCAAGGTGGAGGGCCTTTTGAAGTTCGATCTCAGCCTTTAGCAGCTCAGGGGTGATCACGGCTTCCTCCATGAGCATCTGGTGGCTGCCAAGCGCACTTTGAGCATGTAATCTTGCAGAGATAGGGGATCGCTGTTTCTTAGACCAGATTTTCAAGGCAGCTTTCAGCCTACGCAGCTTCTCTTCCCATATGAAAAAGGTCGACCCTGATACTGATTTTTGCCATGTTTCAGAGACCAGATCATAAAAGCCTTCCATGGAGACCCAGAGCGGGCTGAAGCGGAAGGGAATAGGCCCCAATTTTTCTCCAGAGGTCAAAGAAAGGGAGATAGGCTTGTGATCAGATGTGCAGGCCTGGAGGATTTCAGAATTTGCAAAGAGGCCCAGAGTTAGAAAGGAAGTGTGAACTAGGAAACGATCCAGTCGGGCAGCAATATGTCCCGGGCCCACCCTTTTATTTGTCCAGGTGTACTTACCTCTGCTGGGTTTGATGTCCTCCAGATCCCAGTCCAATATGATATCTTCAACCCATTCCCGTGCCGGGTCTCTTACGGGGGAGCCTCCTTTCTTTTCCGAGAGGGCGAGGGTGACATTCATATCACCAGCGAGCACAAGATTGTCATGCCGGTTTGCTGTCAGGAACAGGTTCAGCAAATCCCAGCATTCTTTTTTTTCTGAAAGGAGAACCAGAGCATATATGTTGAAAAGACTGATCTGGTGCCCCGAGTCTCTATGCTGCAGCTTCGTGAATAACCAATGGGTGGTGCTGTATTCCTCAAGCAGATCTAGCGTGGAGGAGTTCCAGAAGGTGGCTGTCCCTCCTGAGGCTCCCCTGGAGCTGACTGCCCTTCCTTCACCTTTTTTCCAAAACTTTTTGCTAGCCTGGATGGTCTCAGGCTCTTCCATTTTCGTCTCCTGGATCAGAAGGATCTCCGGGGAATTCATTTTGATTAGATCTTTAATTGCTTCTTCTTTGGTTTTGCTTCCCATCCCTCGGCAGTTCCAGGAGACTAACTGCATTAGGATCAGGAGGAGGGGGGGGTGGCTCCTTTCGAAGCCTTGCCTTTCTTTGAAGATCTAGTTTCCATCATATCCGGGATGGTTTGCTGGACTCCTGCTGTTACATCCCTGTACGATTTCTCCTCCCTTTTTTTCCGATCTGGTTTCCTTCCTCTTGGAGTCTTTTCAGGCGTTCCAACCGATCTGCTTGTCTCAGTGGCCCCCCCTTCAGATTCAGCTCCGGTTTCAGATCCTATGGAGGTATTTTCATCATCAGATTTCCAAACTTCTTTTGCTGGAGGGACGTTCTTGTTCTTGCCTGGGTTTTCTGAAGGGGACGAGGAGTGGGAAGCTATCTCTATTGGTTCATTCTCCGGTTCCTTTGTTGCTGTTGTGTCTTTTTCCGAGGGCTCCTTCGTAGGGATCAATTTCTCCTGAGGTTGTTCCTTCGATTGCTCAGGTCTTGCATCTTTGGCTTTTGAGGCAGATTTGTTTCTCTTAACCTTTTGCCATCCTTCCATTTCTTCCTTATCAGGGGATTCGTTTTTAGGGCAGTTCCTCTGAAAGTGCCCGTGCTCTTGGCATAGCCTACATTTGAATGGGAGGTGTTCGTAGTCTACTTTCTGATAGTGAGTCCAGGTGCCCACCTTTAGCTTCACTGCCTCCGGGAGCCCTGCTTCGAGGTCCACTTCGACACATATCCTGGCATAGTTGTAGCTGAACTTGTTGTCTGCCTTATCAACGAATTTTCCTATTCCGTTTCCAATCATTTGCAGAGCTTCAAAGTTCCAGCAATGGACCGGTAGATTGGGAAGCCTGACCCAGACCGGCACCTCCTTGGGCAGATCCACCGTGGGATCAAAATCCGGCGTCCAACGATTCAGGTACAGCCCCTGGGTACCCATAAAGTATGGGCCGTTTCTGAAGATGAGATCCTTATCATCCTTGTTGATGAATTCGAATAGAAAATAACCGTTGCTCAGAGGGTAGCAGGTAACTCCCTGCTTGAGTTGAGGCTTCCAGTTTCTTTGAATCCAGTCGTCGGTGGTCTTTGCCGAAGGCCAGAGACCCATAAATTGTCCAACAAGACCTCTCTCAGACAGGGCTACAGCAATCTTTACAGAAGTCGTCTCAGGCAAGTCGATTTCAGGGATATCAGCAAGCTTTTTAATAAATTTCGGGACCGGTGGAGGGGCTTTCCTCTTCCCACCGCAGGCAACCAGCCTCCTGAACGCATCCAACTCAGCAAACGGGGGGGGAGGAGGAGGATCCTCGCCCCCAGGGGCGGCCATGGCAGCGCCTGAAACCCTAGTACTCCAAGAACGCGTCCCAGCCTCAAACGCTCACGCCTCTCTGACAATTCACCCCATTGTTACCTAAGGATTTTGGAGTGTTTTTTGGACCTAGACCATTGCGCTTAGGTCCACAACTTGGACAAACCTCGTGAACTTCTCCTTTAGAGAAGATTTGATGACCTTTGACAGGATCTGGCAAGTAATTGGCCTCATCTTCTTCCAACCCTAGCTTCTCCAAAACCGTAAATCTCTAGAAATCCTTCCTCCAGCTCCATTTTTCCTCAAAAAGCTTCCGTCTCTTCACAAACACCCGATAATGACATAATTGTAGGCAAAATCAATAGAATGCTTTGTTGAGTGGTTACTCTTTATATGAAATGCTTGTGATTGCAAAATGCAATACTATTATCTTCTGGGACAAGCATAAAAAAACAGATTACCAGATTGAATGATTCTTAGTGTCTTATTGCTGAATATACACACACACACACACACACACACTTTTGCTTAGATGTGTGAGTCTAGGCTAGATAATTGCTTGTGCATGCAGTGGAGAACTATAATATGTCTGATAAATGAAACCTCCTACAAGCCAGATGAGGTTATTTTCTTAGCTTCAGAGTGGATCTAAATCATAGCCATACTTGGAGAGAATGGGTAGCTTTAATTTTGGGGCAGCTCACTAATTGACATGCTGTAATTAAGGATTTGCTGATCCTCGTAAATTAGAACCAACTTATAGCCATATTTTGAGAGAATAGGTAGCTTTTATTAAGGGGCAACTCACTAATTGACATGCTGTAATTAAGGATTTGCTGATGACTGTAAATTACAACCAACTTAACAGGTTTTGAATCTTCTCCATCCAACATTCATGCAGTGCAGTTTGTTTTGAATTCTTGAAAATGCTATGCATCTCATGTTCTAAGACTACCTGCATGCTTATGGTAAGATCTTATCATTGATTTACTGTTATGTCTTTGACATGCTAGTTCTGTATTTTTCATGGCTGTGCAGTTATTACATATCTTCACAACTGTCTTATATTTTTACCAATTTCCTTGCAAATTCTTTGTTGCTTGGTTTATTCCTAGATAGTTCTGTGCAAAGAATTTCAAATTTTTTCCGAAGTCTGCAATTGTTTCTATCAATTCTCAGCTACCCTTCCCATATGATTCCTTGTCCAAATTGCAGAGTAAAGAAAACTTCTATCTTCATGTTCTGAAGAAAAGAAACTTTGTTACTTTTCTTCAAACACACATGAATGCTATTTCTTAATATGTACATTGCTCTTTAAACAAGTATTTTGCTCTTTGAACAAGTATTTGTCTATTGTCATGATGCATTGCCTGCCTCCTTTTCATAATATCGCAGGGTTCCTATTCTAGGTATACCTTCTCTATCATATATATATATAGGCCTAATTTTGCATCTGCTGGTTTTCTAGTGCAGGTGCATTGATAAAATTTGAATTTTATGTGCATGGATTTTCTGGGAATACTCAAGTTATTTCAGTAATGCAATATGTTAAACTGCGGTTTGCTGTATCAACCAGTTCTATGGCAATTCATCATTTGTTTCCCGGACACTGATTGATGTCAAAGGATGAAAGCAGCAAAGGCTCCATGCATTCTTTTACTCCTAGCGAATTTAGAATTACTGGAACATCTGTGAAAAGGAGCTGCAGTTTCAGATCATTCTTAAATGTGTATTAACCCTATTTTTTCATCAATCTGATCTGTTTAAACATTAGCAGCAATTGTCTGTTTCGATGACATTTTTGTATCCAATAATGGAGGGTAGGAGGTGATGTCATCAGACTGTTGGCATACTTTTTGTGCTGGTTAATTTATATTCCGGTGGTGACAATGACCATTTGCTTTTGGACATGGTAAATGGATGGCAGTAGATGAAACAACTGCGCTTTGAAGATTGTTTTGATATTGTTGGGAGTACCATTTCATGACCATCCATGACATGGAGCTGCAGTCTTGGAAGTAATGTCAAATAAGGACCTCGTGTGCAGATGCATCTCATGACGGGAATATTTCATCTGTGTGCAGCACTCTTGCCCTTGAATATAGGAAAGGATATTGTAAGAAATATGTATACTTGCCATGTTGCTTACGAGGATGGATTTTCAGCTTCTAGAAAGCTGCTGGTGCCCTTGTTCACTAGAGTCAATTTCATATGTTGGTTGTGCCTGGTATTGGAGCTGTTTAAACAAGTGATTGGTTTTGATGATTAAAGATTTGTTACTGTCCAAGTTCTAAGAATAATTTTCCAGACAGTTGATTTGGTTGCTGTGATGTAATTACAGTTGTTTATGTGTTCTTGGGAAGGAATTGTACTTTGAATCACATTTTTCTTTCCTGCCAGAAAGCAACAGCAGGCACCTGACCTGTTAAGAGGGAAAGCACGAAACAGTCGGGAAAGCTAATATGTCTGCTATTGCTGTTTCTTGTGATTAAAAGACAAGCTTTGCTGTGTCATTTTGGACTCTATGAATGGCTTTTTGATGGCCAGAAAGTAAGATTTTGCTATGGTCTAGTTGTCTTGTACACTGACTTAAACAAAGACATATTTGATGTTAAAAAAAATTGACAGATTCATGTTAATGACTTCATTTTTGCATGGGTGCAAGGTGTCACTAGGTTCAAGTGCAAGGATGGATGGATCACTAAAAGATTGGGTAGGCAGATATAAAGTAGAGTAGTTCTACATATATGAGAAGTATTAATGTGGAACAAAATCCCAACATAGGGACATGCCACTATATTAAGACCAACATCACATAGATGACAACCATAAGATAAAGACAAACCACAAGGATCTACACCCAAACCAGTGTCAGAGCAAGGGAGGATGTTGTAACATTGACCTGACTTAAATCCCAAGCCTAGTTTCTGGTTTGGCAAAGTTTTTGGTGCGGGTAATTACTTGTAAACTATCTCTGTCACACAATTGTTATGTGGGATTATCCACAACAAACCTACCCAACACATGCACATGTAGAAGGGGAGTGTTAATGTGGAATGAATTGCCAATGTATGGACATGCCATTGCAGGAATATAGCTTGAAGCATCACATGGATAACCCTAAGCCAAAGACGATCACAAAGAATGACACAAACATTGCTGACCCTGTTAGTGGTACAGTGAGAGAGGATGCTATCGCATTGACCCAAGGCCTTGCATACCAAAGCTAATTTCCAGATTGTCAAATGTTTTGGTGTGGGTAATGCCATATAAACCAATACGTCTCACAATTAATATGCATGTAGGAGTATTTACAACACACCCACTCAACACGCACTTAGAAATGGAGTATTAATGTGGAACAAAATCCCAAAATAAGAAAATTAAGGTAGTTTGCAACATCACATGGTAACAACACTAAGCCAAAGATGTCCCACGATGCTCGACATTGAAACCACCAATGATGTTAGAGCGGAATAAAGGTGGATGATATCACATAGACTTGGGAGCTTGCACCTTGAAGCCAACTTTCAGATTGGTAAGCTTTTGGTGTGGGCAATGTATTATAAACCATTTTCGTCACAATGGTTATGCATGCAGAATTATTCACAATACACTTACTCAACATACACAATTAGAAGTGGAGTATTAATGTGGAACAAAAACCCAACATAGGGATGTGCCATTGTAATAAGATAGCTTGTAAATCACCCCCCTAAGGCAAAGATGACCCACAGGGCATGGCAAAACAAGTTGATGATGTTAGTTGATAGCGCGGGAGGATGCTATCACATTTACCTAGGGACTTGCATTGCAATGCCATCTTTCAGGTTGACAAAGGTTTTGGTGTGTTGGTGCTATACAAACCATCATTGTTTCACAATTGTTATGCATGTTAGATTATTCACAACACACACCCATGATACACATAGTTATAATAGACGCATTAAATGTGGAACATAATCACAACATAGGGTTATGTCATTGTAGTAAGATAGTTTGCAACATCACATATATAACAAACCTAAACCAAAGATGACCCACAAGGCATGACACCAACACCATCGACATGTTAGCATTGGGGTGAGGGAGGATGTGATTAGATTGACCCCAAACCAAATTGAAATTGGTATGCTTTTGGTGCAAGAAAAACTTTCAAGCTATATTTTTTTGTTTTTTACTTGAAATATACATCTTGAGGAAACCCATAGGGCACTTCCCTTCATTTTGAGGATGACACTCGAGGTAAACAAGAATTTGTGGAAGTTCGTGTCTATCAACAATCTCATGATGATCATGATATTCAACAAATTGCTCTTGAAGATTAGTATGTCACAACATAAGTTTTGAACTCAGGTGGGGAGGATATCAATTTTCCTTTCAACCACTCGAGCTATACCCACTTGACCTAAACCATCTTTGTTACAATTGTTAGAAAAATATATATTCATACATTACATGAAAGGAAAAATTGAATTAGACAAAAATACTAAGATTAAATTTTATAATTCAATTGTCTTATATATATACTAAGATTAAATTATATATATATATATATATTTGGGTTTAAGATGGATCTATGCTGGTGCTACACATTCTCCCTCTTATATATATATAGAGAGAGAGAGAGAGAGAGAATCTCCCTCTTATATATATATATATATATATATATAAGAGGGAGATTCTCTCTCTCTCTCTCTCCCTATATATATATATATACATATATAAGAGGGAGAATGTGTAACACCAGCATAGATCCATCTTAAACCCGGATCTATCAAGCACTGAGAGGGATCCAATATTTTGATGTGTATTTTTTTTTTATCTTAAAGTTTTTACATGTCGGGAAAAAATTATATCTCAAGAAATTGTTTTATGAGAGGACATGAATTTTTTTAAGTACTTTTATTTTTATTTTTTATTTTTGATAGCATAACCTTACGCTATTTTTTTTTATTTTTATTTTTTGAAATTATTTTGTTGATTGAATATATTTTTCGATTGTGCGGAGATTATATAATATAAATATATAAAAAAAGACGTTACTTTTTAGTTTAGGCCTAAATGATTTTTTTTTAAATGTTATGTTAGGAACGTTAGTAACGCATCTCCCTCATACTGGGCTCTAGAGCACCTCGCTCCTCTAGGTGCAATAAACCACAGGTCACAACATCCATAATAAAAAATCACTTCAACTTGAACCTCGTTATCCAAAATTAGTCCTTTAATTTTTGTACCATTTGTTGAACTTCATTTCCTTTGGTTAACCAACATGTTGCTAATCACTAGGTCACTTAGTGTTTTATGCATCTTAAACAACCTTTAAAGTAGAATATGAAATGTTGCAAAACATGTATGTATAGGTTTTATGATCTTTAATTTTAAAATTATGTCGTATAGATTGAGTTTAGTGGTGGTTGATTATGAAGATTTGAATCCTTCGACTTTGGGCTATATTAGGTACTATGCATTTAATATTTAGCCAATTGCCCCCTAGTATATTGTTCATGGCATGAATACATGTCGAATACTATATGCTTCTATTTATTTTTTAAAGGTAAACTTATAACTTTACATACAGGCGTTGGATCTATAATGCCTTATGTAACATTACGAGGCAACATTTCTATAGCCTCTCAAAGAACACCTATTTGAAATATAAAAAGATAAAATTGTACAATCTCTGGACATCAATGAATAAGGACAAGCAACATTTATGTGCAAAAGGGGCATGTTTGGTTGATTTATAGTAATGGAGCAACACTTCTTGAACCACTTACATTTGATTAGGTTAAGGGCTTTGAAGACCTTTGGCTTCACCTTAGCGAGTAATGTGGAGATCTCATATCTTGAATAATCTATGTGCAACAAGTTCCAATGCAATTCTTTAGAATTTTTCGCACCAGTGGCAAGACAATGTTTGTGCTAATGCCAAGAGTTTTTCTACCTTTGTGCCAATGCTTGCCTTGGTGCAAACACCAAACATTCCTTGCGACCATGGTACAAACTCAATCCGTGAGCAACCATGGTCCAACAATGGGAGCAACGGGCCATGTTTTTCTGGACCAAAGGCAATGATCAATGTACATAAGAATACATAGCGACTAGAATCATGGTAGTTTATTTTTGAGAAGAGGTGATGACTACACTCATTTGCAACAATCCCATGAAAAGCAGCCGAAATTTAATCTTATAATAATGCCAAACCCTAAGGGGAAAATAACCTAACTTTAGCATGATGTTGACACTAAACCAGATGAATTTGAGTTGTCCAAAAAAAGGGTGCCCTTTTATGGGTCATAATTTGTTGACCGATGCTACGTTTTGGGTTTTCTTTATTCCATTGGAACGAAAACTAGTGCATTGGGTTGGGTCCTACACTGTTGGGCATTAAAACATAAAAAAACCAATGGGAAGACCCCAAAAACCACTAATATCGAGACCATTTTTGAGATGGCTCTAGATGACTTCCTAAGTCATTCCTCCCCCCTTGAGTAGCAATGTTCCCCATTGCATCAAGTTACTATACCATATGGATGAGCTTTTGTTGGATCTAGTTCCTAGTGAACCACGTGCCCTTTTGAAGACACTACCTTGCTTTGAAAACATGATATAAGTGTATATTTTGTTAGCATGTGCTTTTCAACTTGGTGTCCATGATATGGTCTATTATAGGTTGTTTACTGCAATTGGGGTTGAACTCTCTAGTGGCCAACTACTTTGCTACCTTTGAGGTGTCCAACAAAGGCGAAACGTATGGAATGCCATTTTGACTAAATTTGGACCAATTTTAGTCTAAGCCTCTCCGAAGATAGGTGAAAATTAGTGTGAAATTAGACTCTTAAGAGTGTGAAATTGGATTTTGTAAGTGCAAATATCATATTTGAAAGTGCAAAAATTGGTTTCAAAAAGTGTGAAATCAGATTTCGAAAAGAGCAAATTTGGATTCCAAAAGTGTAAAACAAAGTTCCAAATGTGTGAATATCATTAATTCACAAATTAGTATTTGAATAATCATTGCTATTTTCTTCTTCTTAAATCTATACTTGCTTTATAAGTAAGTTGCATACTTATTAGATTTCAATGGTAGTGTCATTGCAAATCAATAATATGTAGTTAGTGTGTGTGTGTGCGTGTGTTTAAAAACCTAATGGGGAAGCCCCTAGACACTTTCCCATGTTTCACTGATTGTACCATGTAAACCCATTGCCACTAATTATGATGCTTGAATTGATAGACATTGAGTGAGGAATGCAATAGAGACAACCAACCTAGGGGATCCACCCTGAGACCTCCTACATGATGTTCAAAGCACTCAACCACTCAATCTAACACAACAAACTTGTTATTGTATTTTTTAGATAACCTTCATAGAAAATTAAATTAACTATTAAATATTCATTTTAACTAACTATAAAAATGATCAAAATTTCTTACTAATGGGAAATTTTTTATTATACATTTTTACATAGAGGGAGTCAATACTCTTTCAATAACTGTAAGTAGCAATCACATTAAATTTCCATGTTTCACATCATCTACACCTTTTAGTAGAGACAAGTATGGTCATAATTGGTCTTTCATCTGATATTCACATTTTCAAGTACAATTGAAAAGATTTATCTTTGAAAAAACTAAATTAATAGTTTGATAAAATTAATAATAACATAATTTGTTTTTTAAATGAGAATGGTTACTTTTTTCTATTATATCAAAAAAAGTTGTGGCCTAACCAATCAACCTAAATATACAACAATATGTTTCAACAGAGAAGTTCTACGAGAAGCTTTGCAAAAACCAGAATTCTGTTTTCACACCAGTTTGTAGTTGCTATCATCCAATTCTTAATGTTTAGTTTGCATAAATAGTCCTACAAAACATTCCAGCAAGGAATACACATAAATAACATTACAAAAATTTACTAAAAAGATTCCCTGAGCACTACGAGCCTTCTACCATCTTCCCCATAACCGAAGATTTGTATGAGGGGAGTGTAGTTTGAATCTGTGTGCATGTTTGGTCCATAGTGTTATCGTCCCCTGCCATGATTTGATCACCACCAGCTGATCCAACCGAGTCCTCAGGGGCTGGAACATTTTGTTCATCTTTAAATCTCGGAATTGTTCCATTTCCAAATACTTCACCTTTTGTTGAAAAACCCGAATTCGTTCCTCTTGCTCATTCTTCTTTCCTTTTAGGTATTCAACCTCAATTTCTACCATAATTAGCTTAGTGTTAACCGGTTTACCTGTGTGTTCAACATTTCATATTTATTTGCGAGATTGATGAATTTCTGACTTAGTTAGTCTCCCAACTTTTTCTCCATTTCTCCATTTTATCCAAAGCTTGTGCTGTTATTTTTGGCACTTCATCATTCAAATGTTCCATTCTCATGACAGTGAGGTCTCTATTCTCATCAGGGTTCTCCATGATAGATCGAATACTATTATCCCAATTTACACTACCTCCAATTCCTAGGTAACAAAAATCTTCTTTCCTATTTAATTGATTACAAGAAGTGAGTAATTGATCCACATAAATACTAATTACTGAAATAAATACTTCCTCTATTTGGGCTTTAGTCAAACTTGGCGGTGGTAGTGCTACAATTCCTCTATTCATGTTCTCATCAGTTTTCAAACCAGACAAAGTTTTGAACAACTTTCATACCCAAAATACATACCTTCAAAATAGAGCGTTAAAGGAAATTTGGATGAAAAATGAGCCTTTCAACCCTAATTCAAATTCCATGTCATCATGTATTAGCCAATCAAAATGCTTTAAAATTAAAAAATATGGAGCACCTCTTAAATTTTTTTTTATTATATAATTTGGGGATAAGTAGACTTTTTTAATAATATAATTTGTCTGCCCACTGCCCAAGCTACCCGAAATTATCTTGGATATTGATAATAAAATCAATATGCTAACCAATTTTAGGTAAAACGAGATCCATATAAAATATATAATAGTAATAATAATTAATATTATAACTAATATACCCATCAATCTTGTACATAATAGTTCACCAATATATAATATATAATAAATGTAATACTAATTAATATTATAACTAATATATAGTAATAATATATTATAATTAAATAATAGTAACAACAATTAATATTACAACTAATATATAATAATATTATATTATAATTAATATTTTATAATAACCGTCAAAAGTTGGGTTCAATAACTTCTAACTAATATCATAACTAATATACCCATCCATCTTTTAGGTAATATGTGACCAATATAATAGTAATAGTAATTAATATTACAACTAATATATAATAATATTATACTATAATTAATATTTTTTAATAACCATCAAAAGTTGGGTCCAATAACTTTTAACTAATATCATAACTAATAACTAATATATAATTAAATATAATAATAACTAATATCATAACTAATATACCCATCCATATTTTAGGTAATACATGATCCAATAACTATACCCATCCATCTTTTAGGTAATATGTGACCAATATAATAGTAATAGTAATTAATATTACAACTAATATATAATAATATTATACTATAATTAATATTTTATAATAACCATCAAAAGTTGGGTCCAATAACTTTTAACTAATATCATAACTAATAACTAATATATAATTAAATATAATAATAACTAATATCATAACTAATATACCCATCCATATTTTAGGTAATACATGATCCAATAACTTTTATGTTGGCACTGCGTATTTAATTTGTTTTTCTAATTTTGGGTGAAAACACTACATCGAACTTCATCCTCATAAATTGTTTTAATATAAAATATATATCTAAGGTAGCTTTGATAAAAGTGAAATAAGCCTGGACAACTTTGATAAAGTGAAATAGTTTAAAAAATTGCCTACATGATTTTTTTTTATCATTTTCCTTAGGAGGCCCATTTTTCATCCAAATTTCCTTTAATGAGAGCTTTGCCATTGAGGTCTAGGTGACCGCGAGTGTTCTCAGGTGAACTTCCAATGTTGAACCATGCCGCTTCAAAAAGACATCGAAGGTGATATTCTGACTCTTGAGAACCATCCCACCCCCAATAAGCTACAAGAGAATTAATACTGAGACAAGATTCTCTGTTGAACTGGTTATTCTCTAGAACCAGACAAATACCATCATACTCGAAATCCACAACCCAGATAAATAGATATCCAACAATGTATTGCCTCCTTAGTCATGCATATAAGCACTAGTCATCGAATGCCAAACAACATGAATTGCCTGGAAGCTGAATAAGCAAACCCAAGGAAATGACCAGGATTCTAAAATTGAAATTTGGTTGCAAGATAACATCCCTCTTTTAGTTCCCCTTCAAGATAGATAGATCCTCAATTATGGATTGCAGGAGATTACCAATAGTATTTGAACCTGTCCAATATTTCTTCCTCCCCAGTGTCTCAATTTGGATATTCGCTTCACTGCTAATGAAACTAACCCTTGGATAGTCCCAAGAAATTATGTATTCCCCCAAAACCCTCTCTCTAGTAATCACATATGTTACAAAGATCAAAACACTCAATGCATCCATCACATCCCAAATATTTTTGCATACAGAAAAACCCTTCGGATTTATCACACTTAATTCACACCATCCATCAAAGGCCGCAGACTTAAATGCAGGTCCTTACATGATGTAATCCCACCACATGGTGAAGTAATCTTGCCACATGGTGCAATATGATAATCCATGGTTATTTATATGATTTTGAGGCATGAACGTAAGAGATCAAAGCCAAAATTTGTTAGAAGCATGGCTAAGGGATGGTGGAATGACTTATCCCCCCCCATTTAGTTCCAATATTCCTTGCTTGAGGTTGCATGCATGATTAGCTTGATGACCAACTCACTTATTTAAAGCACGTAGAACATGGAAAACTTGCACTTCTTCAAGTTTAGAGATCAACTATTGTATTTTCCAGATTATACGACAAAGAAATCCATTCTTCGGGATCAATTTAAGATCCAAGTGACAAATCATGATCATTGAGTCCCTAACCACTATCACATGTCTTACTTTATATCTTTGAGCTTGTTTCAAATCTTGCTAGAGCGCCATGGCTTGAGCTTGATTATTTGATGTCACATCCAATCCCCAAGCATATGTGTTTTCTGTTTTTCCTCTGGGGTCAAAGAGCACCCCCTCACACTTTCCAACCCTGAATAATAACATAAATTAACAATAGTAAATAATATACATTCTAACCAACTTAAAAAAATATCAAAGGTTTTATTTATATTCATTTACACTAGAGCAAGTATTGCACTTTTACACTTTTACTACAAGGATATGATAACAAGGTAAGCACATAATTTTAACGCAATATAGTATGCAATCAAGTGATCAAACACAAACACAAGATATATCGTGCAATTAAATGAACAAACACAAATACATAGCTATGCATCCACCAATGAAACATGAAATTGTAAAACAAATATAATCTAGACGAGACCAAATCATTAGAAGAAAACACTGTGATGTGATCCATGCGAGGATATTATATAAACAAGTTTAAACATAAACAATTTATGCCATGGCAATTTGATCTCGCATAGATAACGTTTCAAATACATAATACACGTTCCAATATACACCATAGAACAAAATATAATATCCACCACAAGAGGTTGTACCTGTAGTTAAATCAAAGGCTACATTAACAGAAAGAAAATAACCATGAAAACTTGAAAGAATACACATGTAGAAGGCCTATATAATTGTCAATCACCATATTTTATTTTGCTTGATGTTGCAAGAAATATATACAACTGGTGTTCACCAATTCAGATCTATACAACTAGTGTGCATTGATTCTCATTACTGATGACATTACATTGGATAAAAGATCTAGACACATCCTTTGACTCTCTAAATGATTATTGTTGATACCATTGTGGTGTATTGTAAATGCTTATAATTTATGAGTAAGGGCTTGTTGAAATTTCATTTGCATAGGGAAAAATTAATGCAAATTTGAAAAATTCACCTTTTGAGAAGGATCATCGGATCTTAACCTTGGAAGTTGAAGAGAAATTTTGGATAAGAGATGTTCTTCAATCCAAGCCTCCTTTCAAATGAAGGAAGTTCTAAGATCAAACTATATCCTAGAATGGCAGTTGAGAATTACAAAAAAAAAGAGTTGATATCATGGCTTTAGCACATGCACCAATTTGTATTTTTTTTGAGGGGGTTTCTCTACTACCCTGAGGGAAATGCTAGCGGTGGGGGGGGTGCTCTATTACCCTGAAGGAAATGAAAAATACACCTTTGCTTGGGGATTAAGCATGATGGCCAATAATCAAGTATATTTGCTTGCTCTCTGGAAAGGCCTTCACAGAGACAAATCTAAAGGAATTGAAAAGTTAGCAATTGTAGGAGACTCTACGATTGCCATTCAAAACCTTTGCGACAAAAACCTTCCAAAATAAATCCACTTGTGGAGAATTATGCTACAAATTCAAGCTATGTTGGAAGATATAAGCAAGCTTAATTGTTTCCATGTCTTGCGTGAAATAAACAATGTAGTCAATGCCCATGCAAATCAAAGTTGGCAACTACAACAAGGAAAAAATGTTGAAAAAGGGAGGGGGAAGGGATTCATATCCCCCACATAAGTTTTTACCCACTCCACATTTCTTATGAAACTAGACAGGTGTCTGGTGCTCACCTCATGAAACATAAAAAATTAAGACACACAATCCTCCGTTCTCCCTTACTTATTTCTCGCAGCAGGGAGACTTTAATGAGTGGACGTTTGGTCCTTTTCTAGGAATGTGGGATTTACTCCGTTCAATCCTCGCTTCCTCTAAGTTTTGTCTTCTTGTGTATTTGTTGCGTGGTCATGTTAGCTTAGGGGCTCCAGGATTGGTCTCTGCCTTCAGTTTTGTGGGTATCATTTTTGGTTTACTATTGCATTTTCTTGCTCTCTTTTTGGATGCAAGTTCATTTTCCCAATTCCCTTGGACCTCTCAACTCTAGTCTGCTTGTCTTTGCAACTTTTGAATTATATTGGTCTAATTTCCTTTCTTTAGGGAACCATTTGTTTATTTTTCCTAAATCTCCGCAAGCTTCCTTTTGAGTTCATGACTAGTGAGGAATATCATTTATGTGACTCTCTGTGCAGGCGCAAAAGGATATTTGATGAAGGACAAGAGATGATTGCAGCAATGGAGAAAATGGAAGGTTGGAGAAAAATGTGGGAGTTAAATTATAATAGGGACATGAAGAATTCTCAACCCCAATTGGATGTATGCAAGAAACAATTAAGCAAGTACAAGACCAAAACTATTCTGTTGGAAGTGGTTTGGAAGTCACTAGTGAAAGGTTAGATGAACATGCAAAAGCAATAAAGGACCTTCAAGCAAAAATAAAGAATATGCAATTGAAACAATTCCATGGATTTCTAGTAATGAAATTCACCTCCTCTCCGGGAACATCAATTGGCTCATTTGGAAATTATCAACTAGAAGTGAAAGATGAAGATATAGTGGAACAAAACACAACCATGATTGCTACTGATGGACCCTCTTACTTATCCTCTACAACTAGTCAACTGAAGAATTCCCATCAAGGGCACGATACTCATAATGCTCAGTCTTCTTACTTGTGTTTTTTAAGACAATTTTAATTTTGGGCCAGTTTCCGAGGCTTTTCACAAGCCAAGTAGTGAATAGTAGCAACAAATTTTGAATCTCAAGCATGTCAACAGTGTTGTAAAATCTATGACGAAGCTCGTGGAGCAAATATGGACAATATTTCTCTTTTTTTGGTATTAAATAGCTAAACGGTTTGGTCGTAGCTTCCCCCCTTTTCTTATTAATACAAATAGTATCCATTCACATTAAAAATAAATTCAACTATTGTTGACCAATTTATATCTATACAAATAGCGTGCAGCGTGCACCGATTCTCACTAGTGATGGAATTACATTGGATAAAAGATCTTGACACATAATTTGACTCTCCAAATGATCCTCATTGATCCCATTGTGGTGTATTACAAATGATGATAGTTTATGAGTAAAGGCTTGTTGAAATTTCATCTGCATTGGGAAATTAATGCAAATATTGAAATTCACCTTTTTTCTGAGAAGGTTCATCATATCTTAGCCCTAGAATTTTCATCCTTTAGGACCGTTGTAAATTAATGTGTAAAACAATAGTGGAAAAGTAACAATAATTCAATTCTAGTAGCCAAAACTTCACGATAATTCAAGAAGAAAATATACCATTCATTTAAATGAGTTTCTGGTCCTCTAGGACAACTTCCGACACACAAACTAGATATGAAATCTCTTCTTATGCAATAGATATTAAAAAAAGCACAACAACAATAGATGAATGTACTATTATCTTCAATGTTAGTGTTAAGTCACTTTTCTCCTAAGTGTGTCAAATCAACAAGACAATGAAGAGTTGGAAATAACCATCCCAAGATGATAAAATGTTGAAATCAATTTTGCAATATACACAATATGTGGACAGCTATAAATATCATAATTATATGCTCAATGAAGGAAGTACATAATACCATAGCCTCCTCTCAAGGATAAGACAAAATCCAACCATGTAGGATGCCCTAGCTAGGGTTAGACACCAAGCCCTAGTTCCTCTAAGTGCAAGAATCCATCCAACATTATATCTTCCAAGGAAAGACATCATCCTCTTCCTCCTTGAATACATCCAAGGGTTTCCAAACACCAATCTCTTGCCTCCAAGGGATGAAATCCTAACCTTAGAATCTAGGATGCTCCAAAATACCAAGAAACCCTAGCGCCCAAGAGAGAGAGAGAGAGATCAAATGTACAAAGAAGAATATTAAGAGAGAAATCGTCCACCTCCTCCTCATATGCTCCACTAGGGTTTCCTCATGAACCCTAGTGTACCACTAAGAGAGAAATCCAACGAAGACATACAAATTAGTGTGTGATGTGATGTGTGTTTTGGAAAGATACTCTCCTTCCTCTATTTATATGAGAGGTAATGGAGGTCAACAATATAACATAGGTCAACCTAAACCTTACAATCCATGCTACTAATCATAAGTCATAGACTAGTGAAGTGCTCCACTCCTAGAGTACAAGTGTCATGCTCCAATGATGATGTTGTGCATAAATGTCCACACCACTACATCCCGAGCCTCCACGAAATTCATCCATCCTACAAAGCCAAGTACTCCAATAGGGAACTTTACCCCTTACAATAACAAAATCGAAGCCTTAGGAGTACATGAGTCATCTCCAATCCTCCAAACAGGAAACCATCACTACAACCATCACATTGTCTGCATGGGGTCTCTCAACAAAGTAGAAGCAAGTAGACAAGATAGTGGTAGCTTCTTCACTTTACCTATAGTGGTGCCTCTATAGTACCACATAAAACATTCAATTAATTTGATACCTAGATCTCCTTTTCCTAATGGACTTATATATATATATATATATATATATATATATATATATATATAAAACCCCTTCTTAAGAATCAAGAAATAAAAAATTAGATTCAAGAGCTCATCCAAAAGGGCCACATTAGACCAAGATCCTCACCCTCTTGGAGCCATATATGTGTGTGTGTGTGTGTGTGTACACACACAAAAAAAATCTCTTCTCAAGAATCAATAAATCAAACATTAGATTCAAGAGCTCATCCAAAAGGGCCACATTAGACCAAGATCCTTACCCTGTGGGAGACCAATTGTATTATAGAAGAAGGATGAGACATGGAGACTCTATATGTATTATAGATCTCTGAATAAAATCACAATCAAGAACCAATAACCGATCACCTGAGATTTATGATATTCTTGATTATCTCAATGGTATATATATAAAATCCCTTTTTAAGAATCAAGAAATCAAACATCGGATTCAAGAGCTCATCCAAAAGGGCCACATTAGACCAAGATCCTTACCCTGTGGGACCCCAATTGTATTGGTATAGAAGAAGGATGAGACATGGAGACTCTATATGAATTATAGATATCTGAACAAAATCACAATCAAGAACCAATAAATGATCACCCAATATTTATGATATTCTTGATTATCTCAATGGTACCAATTTTTTTAGCAAGATTGATCATAAGTTAGGCTACCACTAGGTACCCATTGAGAAAATAGATGTATGGAAGAAAACTTCAAGTAGAAATAATGCATTTTCTAGTGGTTGGTTATGCTTTTTTGGTTTGATTAATGCTCCAACAATGTTCATGAAGATGATGAATGATATTTGGAGGCCATTAAAAATTTCTTTTGTGGCCATATATTTTTATGATATATTCGTCTTCGACAAAACTTTGATAGTTCTTTTTGAACACATTCAACATATTTTGAGCACCCTATGACAACACAAGTTATATGCCAATATAGAGAAATGTTCACGTGGCATGCAAATAATTTAGTATCTATGATACATCATTTGATGAACATGGTATAAATGTGGATCTACGCAAGATCCAAATCATTCATGATTAGTTACCCATGACAACTCTAACATAGATCCATAGTTTCTTAATCCTTGGAAACTTCTATCATATGTTCTTGTTGGTGTTCTTTCATATCACTTTGGCCCTAAGTCAAGTAACCAAGGTCGTTTCCAAAGCCAAGTTTATTTCATTCAAGTAACAAAAGAAAGCATTCAAAAATTTTAAAAATAAGCTTTGTTTGACACTAGTACTCACTCTATTAGACCTACAAAAACCTTTTGAAATTGAAATATATGCTTTTGATTATGTTTCTGATGCAATTCTCACTTACTACATATGTCCAATGTCCTATCATAGTGATACCCTCTCTAATGTAGTTTACAGTACCTCACCTATGACAAGGAGATATACTAAATTATGCAACCTTGCCTTCAATCAAAGCATTACATATTATGTAATAAGATGTTTATCCACAATGATTATAAACCCTTGTAGTTCATATAGATGTAGTGAAAGTGATATAATGACCACCTTGAAAAGTAGTCCATGTACCTACAACAATTCCACATAAATATCAAGCATAAGAAGGGAAACACAAATCACATCACATACTACCTCAACCAAAGTCTGGTTTCATCAATGACTGCAATTCTCAAATCTTGTGGACATGAGACCCATGGGTGGCTCCAATTATATGATATCACCCACGACTTTTTGGTTACCAATTGAAAATTGGTGCAAGAAAACCAATGTTAGACTTCATTTCTAGGATGAACTTTTATTCCATTTGGGCCATCTCTATGTTCCTTCAAGTGAACATGAGAAGCTAATTTTGGAGGCACATTATAGTAAGGTGGTAGAGCACTTCAGCATGGAGAAGATAGCGTTAGTATTGCAAAACCAATTCTACTATCCAAATATTTGATAGGATGTTGGAAGCTATATCAAATCATACACTTCCTATGTCATTGAAAAGCTTGCCATTAAAAAGCAGAGGTTGTATCCTTTTCTATCAAATCCAGATAGTTCATGGGATTCCATCTCCATGGAATACATGTCTAGCCTTCCTTCAACCAAGCATGCAAACAACTTTGCGTTTCTAGTTGTTGATTGATTATCTAAAATGAACATTTTTACATCTTATAAGAAGAATGCCATAGAATAGGCAACTGACATGCTCTTGTTTGAGGGTTTTTGGGTTCAGTCTGGGATCCCATAGACCATTATTTAGATCATGACAATAGGTTCCTAAATACGCTATGGTCCATCCTTTGGCTGATTATGGCCAACAAGTTGATGAAATTGATTACTTTTCACCCCAAAATTTTTGGATAGACAAAGTTAGTAAATAGGACGATTGTGCATATCCTAAGAATGTACAAATCCAAACATCCATGAACATGTGATGAGAGCCTTCCTTATGTTCATCATACCTTCAATAGACCCCTTTGTAGCTCTATTGTCCATAGGGCTTTTCAGGCGTGCTTGGGTTTCTAGATATTAACCCCAATTTATGTAGCATTACCCATTGCATTTTCACAGAAAAAACCCTCCCACACTCAAATCTAGGTTGATCGAGAAGACAAATTTGTCGAAATGATATATCACGTGAAACAACAAGTTCATCATATTTTGCACCAATTAAATGTCAAATACAACCATTACCACAATCAACATCCTAACTCACACAAGCTTTAGGTGGGAGGACCCCATTGAAAAATCCACCCACTTAGATATAGGCCTTACACCATCACCATTGATATGGTGATAATGTTTTTGAATTATGTACTCTACCTTTCGTTGGCTTGCACCTTGTATTTAATGTGGAGAATATTTGACCTTTTTTCCACCTATTTTGGACACCTCATAGGTGCTCAAGCAATCATACTCTTTATAAATCATCCTAACTGAATTAATTAGGAGAGAATTGAAAAGATAACAGACACTAGTACTAAGGGAAATCACCAATAGAACATCCAACTCTATTGAGTCATCAATGCAGGACAAATTCTTCATTAGAGAAAGTGGCTCACTAGGGGTCAAGTTTAGTAGAAGTTTCCCCATACAAAAGAGGAACTTGATGAAATGGGGACCATGGACCACTGATTCCAAAGGGGGAGTGACTAATGTAGGTAAATATTAGTGGGCACCCACATGTTCCATTGATTTAGAATGGTTCCACATCTTAGCAGTTTTACTTTAGCCTTTTAGGTTTCAAACTTCCAATGCATTTTTCTTGCATTTTCCTTACTCTTTGATAGTTTACATAGGCCACAAATATTATGGTAGTTTACTAAGTTTAGGATATTGGATATTTAGAGTTTTTCATCCTAGGGAATTGTATTTTATTTTAAATGGAAATATTTTCCTCTTACAATGTCTTCTTGCAAGTGAGTGTAGTCAACACACCTCTATTAAGATATAAACCACCACCATTCTAGTTTGTTTGTATTACTTTGTATATTATAGTATTTGTCTATTTCATTCATCAATAGAATTTGGGTTTTACTTTACTACTATTCTCTCTACAATATCACTGAGTGTGTTTCCATTTAAATTTATTCCTTCATTTCTTTCTCCATATAATGCAAGTCAATGATATCACAGAAATTTCTTCTTTGTTGTTTCTATGTGCATGTCCCTAGAGAGGTTTGAGTATCAATAGTTCGATCTTGAACTAACTAAGATTTGAGAAGGCCGCTCTCTCTAGACCAAGGAGATAGCCACGATAGGATTAAACATAGATGATCTAATACCCCCATTTTTTATCCTTGGAATATATTAAATCAAATTATGTAAAATGATGTAAATATACTAGTATGGTTTCCTGGTGCGGAACTCAAAACCAAGGTCCTGCTAGTGAATGGCTAGGCATGCATAATGTAAATGTTCAAATATGGGCCATGTGGTTAGATTCTCGTAATGACTCAAAATCTATGTAAATATTATGTTGTAAAATAATAAAATTGTATAAGATGGTTGTGTTGTGTAAAGAGCACTAGAGGGGTTATGATTCCATTGGAGGGGAAGATGAAAGGGGGCCTATGGGAAGGTACATCCTCTTTTTCCAATTGTCAACCTTAGGAGTCATCCATTTCTCTCATGTGCCTCAAATGAACCGTTTACCTCCTTTTTACTTATAAAATATGATCATTTAATGCTTGTGTGAGGTTGGTGGGAAAGCCTTCACATGTATTTATGGAAGCATGGGATGAATAATACTTTTATGAAAATTGTAAGAGTCCTTCCTTCTATGGTTAGAAGTAATGTGAGTTGTCTTTTCACCAATCCTCTCATCTCCATTGAATTATATCACTCATTTTCCATGCATAATTCATACTCTATGTGGCTTCAAGTTGTTTTTCTCCATTAACAACTACCAGATTGTGAAATTAACATTATGAGGAGGAAATTTCATACATTAGAGTGAAGAGAATGGTTGTAGGTGAGAATAGAGGCTGTGAAAAGTAGGAAATTTTACCCACTGTCAATTTTCTCCTCCTAAATGCTTGAGTAGCCATGAATTGATTTTACAAGAGGTTCTTTAAAAGCATACAATAGGTTGGACTCTTTTTGCACAAGCTAAAAAGCACCCTAAGCGTTGGGTACATGGCGAACTATTGAGTAGAGAGAGAGTAGGCATTCCTTGTGTTTTGTGGAATAGTGGAGGAGAGTTCCATGGATAGGATGGTTGAATGAGATGCTTGTAGTGCTTAGTGGTGAGCATATTGGCTAACCATGAGAGAAAATGGGTTGGGTTAAGAGAGAGGGAAGGCTATAGGTGTTTCATTTACCCTGGTGGCCTCACAGCCTGACTTGGGGGTGGTATCTGCAGCTATTACCTATAGTTGGGTGGAATATTTATGTTGAAAAATGACTTGATTGGATCTTCTTCAATTAAAATATAAGTATTCTCTGTTGTCTATGAATGTATAATGATTATATTTACTTCTTGTTATGAAGAAATTAAGGAGTTTATTATGCACCCTTACTAATCTATGTGGACCTCATATTTCTAAATTCAAGGGAGTTAGTTACATCTTGTTGCTTCATAAGATTACCTTATTAGTTGATATAACATATGTGTGAGGTGTATTATGTATTGAAATATTTTGATTTATTGCACTACTATGTATATTGACTTATGTTTGGTCATGCTTAAGTTTTGTGATGGTGTCCTTAGACACCACCAATATCTTTGATTAATAACATTCTGATCTACATAATCCTTTGATTTCCGACAATAATCATCCTATTATCGACATTGGGGTAGGAGGAAATGGAGAAGGCTCTCTTGAGGGTTTTCACAGTCTCGAGGGGCTTCTCCTGCAACCACTAGAACCCTCCTCTCCACTACCTTTACCTGTCACCTTTTTTTCGCTTTTTTACACAACATCAACAGATCCAGACGTTTTTTGCCAGACACGTAGGAATTGTAGCTTAGCGGGGACAGATGGATTTCAATGGCGAGGAATAAGTGGACTACTCGGAAGACCCATGGCAAGATCAACAATTTTTCGTTACCCTGTTTGCTCGGAACGCCCATTTTTTCGACTATCCCTCGTCATATTTTCCCTCCTGGCACCTTCCATATTCAACAGCTGGGTTTCCAACCCTCTCCATCAGTTTTATGGCTACTTTTGTCAGCACCTCTCCACCGGACCACCCTCCTGAGTCAACTGTTGCTGTTACACTATTCTCACTTGCTGTTAAGCCCCTTGACCTGTCGTTAGGAGGAAACCCTTATTCCCTGTTTTCTATGCAGATTCCAACTGACCTAGGGTTTGGTTTCCAAACCGACTCCACCATTATACACACCGAACCTTATATGGAACCTTTTCTAAAACCCTCCTTCCCCTCATAATCGACTCCATTTACAGGCTTTGAACTTTTGGAATCTGGGTGGCCTTGCTCTCTCTTCGAGCCTTTAGATTTGCAGACTTCCTTCCCTGTTGAAGGAGTTTCTCAACAAAGACCTGAGGGTTTCATCGCCTCCTTTCTTCGACTTGTCTATCTACAAGGAATTACCATTGCATCTAAATCTAGAAAGAGTAGCCGTGGAAAAAAGGAGGGATCGAAGAGAAGCAACACTGTGTTAGAGGACTTAGCCAGAAAACAAGGAAGGAATAAGTGTTTAAACGTTACAAAAAGTCCACTCAATCTGATCTGTGGGGTAAATGTATTGATAGGTCAAGCAACGGAGATGGAAGAAATGACAATTGTAGGTAAAATTAGGGGGAGGTACCCTAGCCTTGATGGTTTGGAAGATTGGGTCAGAAAAAATTGGACGTATTTCTTATAGTATGCACCAGAAACGAGTGATTTGGCTAATGGATGGTTCCTCTTCAAACTTAACAATGATGAAGATGCCAATAAGGTCCTTCAGAAAATATGGAGCTTTGGATTTATTCCTATCCTCTTCAAAAAATGGACGCCCTTGTTCGATACAGACTGCGAAAGAATGGATATGCAACCAGTGTGGGTTCGTTTACCTATCCTTCCATGGGAATTTTGGAACCTGGACTCTTTTAGAGACATTGGAAATGCTCTGGGAGCATTTATTGATGTAGACTTATCTTTCCAATATACAAGAAGAAGGTATGTAGCCCGCATCCTTGTATCCCTAAACATCAGGACTGGATTGAGAGAAGATATAATCTAATATGGGGACACGAAAGCCGGAGAGAGACTCTGGATTATGAAGGAATCCCTTTTTGCTGCCATAGATGTCATGAGACAGGACATTTAGTGAAAAACTGTAATTTTCTCTTTCCAAAGAATCTTGCAAGGAAAATATGGGGCATTAGAGATGGGATGGATCGAGAATAAGACATAACCAAACTTTGACGCAAGGAAGCAAGGCCCAACAAGCCTGAATATGGACCATCTTCTGTTCTCAGACCCGCTGAACGTACGCCAGAAGAACTTCTTACCGAGTTGGACAAGGAAGAATCTCAACAAAATCGACATATTTTGGAATCCTCTCTGGGTAAGCCGGTTTATCCTTCTACTAGAATTATTTCATTAGAACATTCTTTGAATGCTTTACACTTTGAGAATGTGGAATCTGAGCTTAAACCTCCTTTTCCTCAGTATTCTTCTATCCCTCCCCCCTCAACCCATGGAATTGCCTCTATCACCCTCTCTTCTTGTACCCTCCTCATCCTCTGCCCCCTCAGATTTGGAATCCTCCCTTCACTCTACAACCTCAGTCATCCGCTTTCACCTTTGATCTAGAGATATTCCAAAGAATCCATACTTCCACCTTCTGCAAAATGGTTTAGGACAAGACCTTAAATTTCCTTCAAAGGGAAAAGGAAGGAGAATACCCACACTTCTCTCCTCAGCTCAATCTAAGGCTTTGAAAGATCAATCAGATGGAAAACAAAAAAAATCATTGGGGAACTTAGAGTAGTGCAATCCTTGGAGGGGGTTACCTATCCCTAAATTGTATGGGTCTGGCAAGTACCCAGAAATGTTTTTCCATCAAAAGGCCGATTTCTTTCCATTAGCTGGATGTTGTTCTTTTTCAAGAAACTTTGGGATCAGAATCAATAGTCACCAGTCTGTTAAAAACACCATAAAAAAATTTGAGTTCATAACTCTTGATGCCAGGGGCCACTATGGGGGTCTGACTATTGATTGGAATCCAAAATTTGTAAACTACATCTACTCTTGGGGTTCGTATTCAGGTACGGGTTTACAGATTCACTGGGCTGAAGCAAACCACATATTCACCATTATTAACATCTATGGGCCTTATGAAGACATGGTTTCCTGTTGGGACAGGTTTTCAAAATCCCCTCTCTTCAAAGAGGACAATGTAATCATAGGTGGGGACTTAAACTTTACTCTAGGTGCAAAAGAAAGTTGGGGTCCGCGAGCAAGGGTGGTGTGAAGAACCTGCAACAATTAATTAATGAAAATACTCGAGATAACAGAAATAACAGAACTCAGAATCGCTCTATTGATCGCTTGCCACTTCGAGGGGCAACCTCCTTTGAGAAAGCTCAATACAAATAACTTCACCGTACCTTCATTGGCTTCAACACACACTTAAATACTAAGTATATGCCCAATACTATGGGTCAATACCATGGGACATATAATACTACGGGATGACTTACAAAGCATATGCGTCTAATACTATGGGTCAATACCATGGGCTAATACAAACTATGGATCAACAAATACTACGGGACGACTTACAAAGCATATGTGTCCAACAACAATATACTAACAAAATAAAGAGAAGGGTTGACACGGGTTCCTAACATCCCCTCTCCCTTAGAAAAATCTTTGTCCTCAAATCTTTAGATGTAGAAATTGATGCATCCCCTCTCCCCCTGTAGCATCCTCAGGTTGCATTCCGGGCCACTGACGCCTTTTGAGTTGCAGGGAGGATTGCTTGGAAGGATGTAGATGAAGAAGAACCATATCAACTGTGTGAAAAGTGCGCTTAGAACGGTGCTGATCGGCTTGTTGTTTCAATCGAATTCTTGCCATGTGGAGATTGTCCTGCAGAATGAGAAGAATCTGATTGTGGTTTCGAAGAACCGAGTCAATTTCCTGAACTGGGGAGCTGCTAAGGGTGTATGGAAGAAGAACTGGTAGTTCCTGTCCATAGACTGCTTCATATGGTGTACTTTTAGATGTGGTATTGGACCACTAGAGCGCTTCTAGAAAATCCATAAAATATTTGTCCAAATCTGTGTAGGGATGGGTAAGGGTTCGAGCAGTCCCGAAAGGAGTGTTGTTGCACCCTTGTTGACCTGGAAAGTATCACAGTCAACCACCATCTATTGAATTGTCATTTTCAGTGCCTGCCAAAAGAAGTTATATTGTTCCTGGTCATACGTTTTGAGGAACCCAGAGCGCCCTATCGATGAAGAAGCATGGAGTTCATAGAAGAGATAGCCCTGTTGAACATATTGCAACCAATTTGGAACAAACAAAGAAATAGCTGTAAGAGAAACTGGGTCATCAAATGTGCGAGAAGGAGCATCTGCCACCATATTGTCCTTACCCTTCTTGTAAGTGATCGCATAGGCAGAACCCATGAGTTGGATAACCCATTTCAGGTGTTCTGGGGAGGAGACCTGTTGTTCTAGGAAATTTTCCAGACTCTGGAGATCAGTCTTGATGCAGAAATAATTCCCTACTACGTATGGCTGCCGCTTATGTATTGCATGCAAAATAGCCAACATTTCCTGCTGAGATGTAGATGTGGCTGAATTGTTACCGGAAAGGTCTCTTGAAGGAGACAAGCCCACTGGTGCAGCAAATACACCTGCATATCTATCCAAGGAAGTAGTGGAGACCGTTGATGGGTGCATCTGAATGGAATGGAGTTGAGTGATGACACCATGTGAATTCTTCTTAAGGATCTTTTCCAGGGGATGTGAACTGATGATGCAGAGAGACCTTTGTTGTAAGCCCGTAAATTTGTGTTGTTTCCCATTGACTGAAAACTGCATCCAAAGTTCACCAAAATCCCATAAGATAGGGCCAAGTGTGCGTAACCATTGAACGCCCAAAACCAGATCACATCCGCTTAGGACAAGGCAAACATGTCAGAGCGTAGGTTATAATCTTCTAGAGAGATACGCACATTGTGACACTTCCCCTTGCAAGGTAAGGTGCCCCCATTGGAAACCATGACTTCAAAGTTGGAGCAAGGATGGAAAAAACAATCATCCTATTTGGCGATCCGAGTGTCAATGAAGTTATGAGTGCTACCATAATCAATGAGTATTGTAAGAGGAAGCTTATTACACTAACCCCGGATCCACATTGTTTGGGGGGTGGTGACGCCAGATAAAGCATGGAGAGATATCTCTGGTTGGTTGTCCTAAGATTGGGGGTCAATATGCGGCTCTTGAATGTCAACCTGATCATCCATTGTATCTGGAGCTTCTTCACCAATTTTAGAGGCAGGCGGAGAATCCATATCCAAGAGATAGAGATTTTGTTGAAAACATTTATGTCCCCGAGTGAATTTCTCATCATAATTATAACAAATCCATTTTCCTTTGCGTGCCTGCATCTCTGTTTTAGACAAATGCTTGATAGGAGTTGGTCGAGGAGCTGGCGGGATGGGAGGTCGTTGATAACCCATATTTCAGAAGGGAACAAAAGTGGGTTTGGAGCGCTATTGGGCTGTAATCTTGTCTTCTGCCAACTTAGCCAACCCCAGGGATTCCATCATTGTGTTGGGACAGAACATTTTAACCTCTGAGCGGATTTCATCCTTAAGACCACTGATAAAACAACTCTTGTAGAATTCATCAGACAATCCTTTTGCGTGATTGGCTAGTTTCTAAAATTCTGTCTGATACTCTCTCACAGTGCCAATTTGGCGAAGTTTAGTGAGGGATCTTGTGAAGTCATCAAAAGCACTAGGACCAAATCGTTGCAATAGGAGCTGGCAAAAATATGGCCATTTTGGCTCTTCATGAGCCTTGATGTACCAACGGTACCATTGAAGAGCTTCCTGTTCCAAATGAAATGATGTAAGCGGAACTTTGTTGACATCAAAAGTATTATGGAGATTGAAATACTGTTCTGCATGATAGATCCATCCAGTCAGATCAGTACCATTGAAGCGAGGAAAATCAAGCTTCGGACCACGAAAATTGCTGGAAGAAGAGAACCCATTGTCTGATAAAGACTCAGACTGTCGTTTGTTGTTCATGGATGAATGCTCAAGATGGAGGCCGAGAAATTTTTCATCCAGATCCTGGAGTTTGGTTTGAATGGCTACAATTTCTTCCTCCATGGTTTTTGCTCCTGCGCGGGTGACAACCATAACCAAGAGTTTTTTTTTGGGGGGGGGAATGTGTATAAAAACACAAACAAAATCTTATTTAGTAAAGGGAAATTTGGATTTGGGAAAAAATCTGATGGGTAATTTGGGTTTAACTAGGTTTTGGACACTTTCAAAGGGACAAGGAAGCACAAAAGGGGGATTTCAGAAGCAGGGTGAAAGAATGAGAAAATTTGGAAGAGAGGGATAAAGAAGCATAAATATGAAATGAACAATGTGGTAAAATTTGAAATCGATTGGGTGAAAATTGAAGAAGTTATGGCAAACCCTAAAAATAGACAAATTTGGAATTTATGGCGTTGGGAAGTGGAATTTGGGATAGGGTCCTCAGGAATGAAATATGCAGAATGGGATTGCAGGGGTGTCAGGGAAGTTTCAAGGGAAATAGAGTTAAAATAAGGGAGATATGGTTTCAGAAATGGATCTGCAACGGTGCGGAAGGGATTGTCAAACAACAGATGGATCTGTAACACTGCAGAAGTGATCGTCAATAGATGGATCTGCAAAGAGGCAGAAGTGATTGGAAGCAGATGGATCTGCAACGACGTGGAAGTGACCGACAACAGTTCTGGGCAGAGGAATTCTACGATTTATCAACTAAAAATAGATATGGACCCTAGGTATGCTCGGCTTCCTAACGGTTCAGGGGATTCACTTGGCCACCAATGCTGTCTAACGGCTTGCGTATTGGGGCAGTACCCCTCACTCCATTGATCCAGGTGGATATCGGTGGCGGCCCACTTCTTCCTACAGGCTCAAAACAATCTTCTGGCAATTTTGGAAAATTACTATTTTTAGGCGCAGTTTTCGGGTCCTAAACTTCTGGGGCCGTTTTGAGGCCCTAAACGATGGTTTTTGGGAAATCTGGGTCCAACGAAGCACATCCATTTTAAGGTTCTAGGCGTAGTCCCCAGATAGATATTTCTAGCGGTCTACCGAGCGCCCCAAACGGAGATCGTATGCAAACGTTATGACCCCAGGAAGTTGTCTGTTCAACTAACCACCTTGGGGCCACAAACTTTATGACGGTTCATCTTCTAGGGTTAGGTTTTTGGGTGTTTGGGATTCTTTCCCTCATGCTTATGATAAATAGGCCTTTCGGCCTCTCTTTGTATTCATCTTGGCACGAATGAGCATAGCGGTCACATCTCTTCTTAGAGATAGCTACCACCATTCTAGCTATTGTATTTTACAGTTTGTTCTATTTCTGCTATTTAATAGAATATGTGTTTGCTATATCACTGTGTCATTTGCAATATATATCTGTATTTGATTCTGTAAATGCTCTTTTATTTCGTTCCCACATAAATCCGGATCATCCATGGCTCAGGTAAAACTGATAACCGCTTTGCCACAAACGACAACTCTTGGTTTACCTCATGGGTGGGAACTAGTCAATCAGGTAGGGGTCGTTGCCCTTTTCGCTGGTAGGTCCTCTCAATGGGCCAGCTACTTCGGGGTTCCTGTGGTACTCCTCACAATGAGTTTTAGGGATTATGCCTAAGTACTTCCCACAATTAAGCGGAAAGGGATGAATTCCCAGATCCGAACCTACAACATACGCGAAAAAAAATTTGGCAGAAACTTCACCCAACGAGCCCAAGAAAGTGCTCTGATACCATATGTGAAGAACCTGCAACACTTAATTAATGAAAATACTCGAGATAGCAGAAATAACAGAACTCAGAATCGCTTTATTGATCGCAGACCACTTCGAGGGGGCAACCTCCTTTGAGCAAGCTCAATACAAATAACTTCATCGTACCTTCATTGGCCTCAACATACATTTATATACTAAGTCTATGCCCAATATTATGGGTCAATACCATGGGACATATAATACTACAGGACGAATTACAAAGCATATACGTCCAATACTATGGGTCAATACCATGGGATAATACAAACTATGGATCAACAAATACTATGGGACGACTTACAAAGCATATGCGTCCAACAACAATATACTAACAAAGTAAAGAGAAGGGTTGACACGGGTTCCTAACAGGTGGATCCTTTGGAAAAATACTTTGTCCATATTCTTCATGAAACTCAACTACTGGATCTTGACCCTATCAAATTAAAACCCACTTCGACCAACAAAATAATGGGAGAAAACATAATTGCAAAACGATTAGATTGATTTTTAATTGCAGTACGAATCCTGAACCAAAATATTATGCTCAGGAAATGGGTAGACTCGGGAGAGGATTCTGACCATCATCTAATATGTATGGAGATTCTGAACAGTCCAAGAAAGCCCGCCTTTCCTTTCAAATATTGTGTAGCATGGTTACAAAATGAGGAACTACTTCAACTCATTCAATCGAATTGGATTCCGTACTCATAGGAGGAAGGGACTATATCAATCAAGAAGCAAAAGATCTTTTGAGCTCCTTGGAATCCAGGAAGAGGAAAATTTTAAAGGAACAAGAGGAAATATGGACGCTTAAAAGCAGAGCCATTTGGCTTGAATTTGGAGATGACAATACAAAATTTTTCAGTCTTTTGCAAAAGGAAGGAGGTTGCAGAACACTATTTGGAAATTAAGAAATAACAACATTGATGTGGTTTCCTCTTTGAAAGATCTTGCAAACTTGAGAAAATCACATTTTGAATCTCTCTTCAAAGCGGACTATCAAGAAACCATAACGAATGTCATTCAGTTATACCAACTCTTCCAGGGCTAATAAATGACAAATATAATAATGAGTGGATGGAAGAAATTTTAGAAGATGAATTGAAGGAAACTCTGCACAGTTTTCAGAAAGATAAAAGTCCAGGACCAAATGGATGGACAATTGAATTTTTCCTAGCCCTTTTTGACACTGTTGGAATATTGGATCTTCTCCAACTGGTTAAAGAATCCCGTCTCAAAGGTCACATGCATCCCCCTCTCAACTCCACTTTCATTGCTCTCATTCCAAAATCGGATCATCTATACACCCTTGAATACTACATACCAATCTCCCCGTGTAACATCACTTGCAAAGTGGTTTCCAAAGTCTTTGCAAGAATATTAAAGAAGGTGCTTTCAAATATTATCTCCCATTAACAGTTTGGGTTTTTGGAAAATAGACAAATTCATGAAGCTATTGGGGTTGCTCAAGAAGGTCCGCACAACATAAAATCTAGAAAGTTAAAGGGAGCAATAATTAAAATTGACCTCTCAAAAGCTTTTGACAGAGTAAGTTGGATGTACTTAAGGCTTCTCATGACTCATATTGGTTTCACTTATCCTTTCATAAAATGGGTTTTTTGTTGTATAACTTCGACATCTTTTGCAGTACTAATAAACGGCTTTGCCTCCCCGTTTTTCATTTCTGAAAGAGGACTTTGTCAAGGATTCCCCCTCTCTCCATTTCTCTTTTTGCTTGTCGCAAAAGGACTCAGTAGAGAAATTTTAGATGCAAAGAGGAGAGGCTCCTTTTCAGGGATCAAGATTGCAAACAACCTCAACATCACTCATCTTCTCTTTGTGGATGAAATTCTCATTTTCTATGATGGGTCAGTCAAATATACTGAAAAACTCTCAAATATTGTGAATATTTTTGGTCGAGCTACATGTATGATTCTAAATGAGTAAAAATCCACCCTTACACCTATTAATCTAGAAGCTTTGGATTTACAAAGATACATTGCACTATTCCCTTTCAGCTTAAAATTTCTTGATGATGGGATAAAGTATCTGGGCTTTAGACTAAAACAAAATAATTACAGAAAGGAAAATTGGAACTGGTTACTGGCAAAGCTAGCAAAGAGAATAAATATCTGGAGTCACTGCTGTGCTTTCTAAAGCTGGAAGATTGGTATTAGTCAAATCTGTTTTAGAATCCACACTGGTTTACTGGATGTCTTTGGTATGGATCAGAAATTTCCCAAACTTTAAACCACAACCCGGATCAATCATCTGGAAAGCCATTCTAAAAGCATTGCCAGTCATAAGAGAAGGATTAACATAGAAAATTGGCAATGATTCTCAGTTGCGCATTGGTTCCGACCCCTGGCCTGGATGTCAAAATCATCACATTCTTCCCCCACTGCTCATCCAACATCTGCACCAACAAGGAATTTTCCACCTAAACTAGATTTCAAACCCGTTGGATTCCAACTTATGGAAACGAGGGTGGACAGATGTAGAAATTCTGGCAGTTCCAGAAAATCTAGTGGCAACCTGGAATTTTTTCCTAAATAGCCTCAGAGCTACTCATATATGTTTAACAGATTCTCCGGATGAGATCATCTGGGAAGTTGCAACTCATGGACAGTACACTCCTAAGATCGGTTATCAAAATATCAGCTCTATTGCTCAACAAGATGATCCTATTTGGTGGTGGAAAAGTATTTGGAGGACAAAATGTCCACAGAAAACCAAGCTCTTTATGTGGTGTGTTCTTGCAAACAAGATTCCAACTAGGGATAACATGAAGAATAGAGACATTGAGGGTCTAGGTTGGTGTAGTCTCTGTAAAAATGCTAAAGAAAGTATCCTACATATTTTCCTAAATTGTCCTTTCACCTCTCACACTTGGAAAGCTTCCAAACTCTTGCTTAAGGCCATTTTCGAATGGAAAGGACAAAATATTGAGGATGCTTGGAGGATTTGGAAAAACTCAAATAATACTGCAAATAGAAGGGCCCTTTCCCTTATTCACATGTGAGGTATTTGGATTGCAATATACTTATCCATCTTTCAGGAAAAACCTTCCATTCCGGAACTCATTGCAAAACAACTGCAAAACAAGGTATGGACATTCTCTCTTTCTTTCCACAAATTAAAGATACCCCACCAGCTATAATCATAAAAGAGGAACAAATAACAATTCATTTCCCTAGAATTTATTTGACAGGGCTTCTCAAGATCAAGATTGTGGAGGTGGAGCAATTATTTATCTTTCAAACCAACACTACTTTCAGATGCCAAAGGGACTTGGAATGGGAACAAACAATCTTACAGAAGTTCTTTCTTTAAAACTTCTCCTTTGTTTTGCACTTGAGAAAAATTGCAGAAACATTCAGATTTTTGGGGACTCAATGCTTGTGATAAATTGGGTCAATAAAATTCAAATTTGCAGAAATATAAATCTTTTCCCTTTATATGATGGGGTCTGTAGAATTATGGAAACTTTTGACTCCATAATCTTTCTCCATGTCTACAGGGAACAAAATGTTGAGGCATATAGGCTTTCAAAAGAAGGACTGACGATGTCTTAGGGAACATGGAAAATCTTGGAATCACAACATGGAGCACATTTTGAATACTACTGTTAGTGCTAAAAGATGCACCTTGACTGCGGAAGGAGCATGGCTAGCACATCTTAAGCTCTAGGGATGAATAAAACTTAAATGGCTTTGGTAAATGGATGATTAGGTTTATGGTTTTCAGGCTAACATATCAGATTACTCAACAGTGGATGTATGAACATGAACAAGGCAAAAATATACGGGAATGAACTTACATAAAGGGAATGAACTTACATAAAGAAAGGACAAGCTTTGTTTCAGATCACTGATAAATCTATAAATTATTCATAAGAATCCAAGAATAGAAAACTGTTATCCAAGAGAAAGAATTATGAATAAAGCAGAACATTTATCATTTCAAAATTAAAACAAAACAGGCTCCATTCACATATAATCACTTCAAAGCATCTTAATAAACATGGAAATGTAATACATGCCTGTAGAAAACAGTATGAGTATAATCTCCACCCCTAATACACTCTCAGCCTTCTCGGCTGGAACTCTCTTTTTCCGCTTATCACATTCAAATGAAATAAATAGATCTTTCATAAGCCAGCTATTGTGAGATCTTAGCAATGGAAATCTCATATAGACTAAAATAAACAATTTGTTACAAAGTATCTGGAAAGTTGGTTTGATCCTCAACAGTTTCCTGGAAATTCAGGATTCTAATGCCTTGAAATTGTGATCTAGAGTTGTCCTACTGAGCCACCTGTGCATTCATTATAGTCATAGCTTGAAATGCCAAAAATAATCATTTGACTGCTGATCTGAAGTTTTTCCCTTCCCTATGGATACTCGGCCACTAACCTAGAGTTACCGATCCGTCATGCTGATTTTCTTCCCTCAAAATCTGATCCTGCAAATTGATAGTGTATTTGATATCTTATATGGGCAGTAGCCTGCATACGTGAAGCTGATATAATCTTTGAATCTGGATGCTCCATTGAAATTTGACACATGTGAACACCATGGATATTGAAAGAATGAAGCTTGGGCTCTTTTATAGCATGCTGGTGGATGCTTTTGACTTGGCGTGAATGCTGGTACTTACTGTTGTTGGCATCACACTCACTTATGGATGCTTCTCTTTTGTATTGCAGAGATTATCCCATATCGACAAGATAAACAAGAAAACCCAATAACATGTTTTATGCTCTTTAAAACCGTGAACTCCTTTGTCATTGAAGGTTGACTTTATACTCTTTTAACACCTGGAATCTGATGCTTGTTGGTATATTTAAATGAGTCCAACCAGTGTTGGAATTTGGTTTTCAATTCTATCGGTTAGATTAATATTTTTTTTTTTGACGTTATGGGTTTTTATATTACCCATCATAAAACGTTTTGTTTAAAATTTTACTCTTCAACAATGAAGTTTAAAAAAAAAAATCTGTAATCAGAATCCAGATTTTTAAATAGATACAAGCCTTTGTAAATCCAATCCAGATTTTTAAATAGATACAAGCCTTTGTAAATCTAATCATTATAAAATAGATACAAGCCTTTGTAAATCTAATTTGTCCATGCCCTTTCCTTTTTTTACTTTTCCCTTTGTAAAGTTGAGAAACAACTAAGGAAAGAAAAGGTAGTGACCAGGGCAAGGCACTCAAGGATGAAGCAACTAGAACATACCATTATTCGGTTGGGTACAACTCCCCAATACTTCACAAAAGTAAAGAAGTTTAGACACTAAGGATCAAAATATTATGGCCATTAAAAACAAAAGAAAGGAACGAGATGCCTACCTAGTTCAAACTCCAGAGCTCATTATAGCAGAACATTAGAGGGATTCGCTCCTCAAGCAGCTGCATGAGTATAGGCAGCAAAATCAAAATATCAAGGAGCAAGTGGCTATGATGGAGACTGAAATTAAGCAATCACAGAATGCAGGAATACCAAGTGCAGTTATGCAGAAATTACAAGAATTATAAATAATAATGATAAATGACGGACTTCACAAAATATAGCTTTGTATGTTATTTTTTTATATATATTTTGTTGTTCTACAAACTACATTTCATTCCAAATGTTGCACACAACTTTCATGTCTCTCAATGCCTTATTTAATATTGGCCTTCATTTAAATTATGCATCTCTCACTGAAATTGAACCATGAGAGAAATATAACCAAGACTTTTGAGTCTGAATCTATATAAATTACATAAATTATGGGATAAATCGTTAAATACACACGCTACACATTATTTATGTTATTGAAAATTATTAAAAAATACATATTTTATAATGTTTCTTCAAACTCAAACTCATAGATTTAAGTAAATGTTTGAATCTAAACAAATCACTAAATATAATACCAAAACAAATAGTGCATCCATTACCTTTGATAATGCAAATAATTCTCAAATTCTGTCTCCAAAGTTCTCCAACTCCCAACTTTTTGTAACATTTTAATGTAATCAATGAGCATTGAGCACTGAAATTTGTGAGCTCATTGCAATAATAAAAAAGTCAAAAAATAATGGAAAAATCATTGAGTTAAAGGAGTTCTTTATTTTAGGAAAAATCAATGCAACTTGTAAATGGAAATACATGAAAATAATTCTAATTTAATAGATGTTTCTATCTTTTTATTAAATCTATGGTTGTAACTTGTAAATGGAAAGACATGGAATTAGATCTAATTTAATAGATGTTTCTATTTTTTTAGTCAATGTATGGTTTGGAAGTTGGAATTTACAAAATATAGTTTTATATTTAAGATAAATATATTAATACTATTAGTAAATTAATAATATAAAGACGTTTTAGAAATTTTATTGCCCTTCAAAAACACGTTTTGAAAATTTTCTTACATTTCATAAATGACCAGGGATAATTTTAAGGACCCATACTTATTTAAAAGTGTATAAACCTTGGCGAATCTTACCAATTCTCAAAATGTCAACTATAAAATATTTGGCGATATTTTTCTAAAATTATTTCAATTTATAAGGATTTTATATAGTTTATATAATATTTTGGCGATTTTTAGAGTAAAAAAAGTTTACCCCATCAAAATTGGGCGAAATGGGGCTTCAAAAAATGCAAATTGACGAATATTTTTTTGGAAAAAAACATGGAAAAATATCCCATGGGCTAAATTTCGCTCCTAAAATTATCCTTGTAAATGACGATTAATCAAAATTTTAAACCGTATTTGATGGGCAAAACACCCCATGACAAGCATTTTTCCCATCAAATTCCATCACTGAGTCCAACGTGTTGAGAAAACCCACATGAATTCTCCTTATGGGGATCAACACTTGGTTTTTTATTTGAAAAGGTAATTGGGTATAAACTCTATTTTTTTTAATTTTGCCCAAAATTATAATGCTTTACATCCTTCCCTTAACGCACTTGACATTTTGAACTTGGCTTGAGACTTGGAGCTTCGTCTTGAAGTGGGCGTAGATATGGGAAATAAGACAAAAGACCCAAATAATCCTTCTTGAATCCATATGATCATGAAAAAGCTTATGAGAAAAAAAGGCATATAGAAAATAGTTACTTTTTCATTTTTTAATAAAAATCATTATTTTAAGAAAACTCTTTTACTTAAAATAATCATAATTATTAAAAAATCATAATATATAGGATGGGTTCAATTCAAAGGTTCTTGGCAATCAAAGATTTAATCCTGGAAATAAGATTTTGGTTTTGAGTAATTTGACAAAAAATCTAGAAGCTTTGGCAGACTTGTCGAGGACCTATGAAATTTTCAAATGCAAACAAAGAGAAAATAGGGCCAAAGACATATATTGAAAACTGATCAGGATGGAGGTTTGAGGCCATAAGGAGAACTGACTAGGTTGACTGGGACATTCATGACCTGGGCAAAAATGCTAGTAGACTTTACATCCACGCTATCGGAATCCAAAATTTTTTGTGGGACAGATCTGGTGAAACCAACTACCATAGACCCTTCATAAAAAATCTGCATTTATAGTTGTTTTAATTTTTTTTTTATGAGGCATTTCTTGGCAACTAACTCAGCTATACATCTTTGAATATGGGACATTTCTACCATCAGTTTTTTTACGGTTTACATAGCAGCATCTGGAGATATGATTTTTGCTTGATCAATGAAACAGTATGTGACTGTTTTGATAAGCACAGGCTATAAGATCATTTGATATTTTGAAGCTGAAAATATATTTTTTGAAAATGTATGGAAACATACATTCTGCGGATGTAATTTCATCAATACTAATCAAACTACCCTTTTTCCCTCTGGAAAAAAAATCCTTTGATTCCCTAACATATCTTCCTCACTTCAAGAGAGTTGGTTACATCTTGGTGCTACATAAGATGGCCTTATGGACGATCTCACAAATGTGTGTAAGTGACATATGGATGTATATGATATGTTGTGTGAAGGGAAATATTTTGGTTTCTAATACTTCCATGTATGTTTAGATATGATTAGTTATGTTTAAGTGTTGTAATAGTGTCTTTAGACACCACTTCTCTCTTGGAACACACTCTCTCTCTAATCCACCTAATTTCCTAATTCTCTAAAAATGATTATACATCACAGCCCCTTGTTTAGATAATATACACAAGATCTTATCACAAGTCATCTTCCTAAACCAACACCATTTTAGTGGTCAATTTAGAAATTCTAAGATATAAAATTAAGTCCCTACTATACTCTGGAGGAATTGATGGTGGGGATGACATAAGAGAATTTTTAAAGCATCAAAATACTATAGTGATTTTTCATCCCTCATGAATAAAACTAATTTATTCAAAAGTCACATGAAACCTTTCATGCTATAAATATCACCTCGACACACATCAAAAGAAGAATCCAATATATGATGGACCAATGAACTACACCATAATATGAAAATTATTATACATGTGTCCCTTGAAAGCATCACTTAAATGGTGGGACATAATTCATTGGAATATTAAGGGAGTCATTAACCTCAAACTAGGAGCAAATACCTCATGTAAGCTTAAGGGATCATTAACCTCAAACCAAGAGCACTATATTTTTTCATTGTTGTTTTCACCCATGCAAAGGACAAAGAAATGATTTTTGATGTAAGCCCAACTTTTTTGACTCTACTAGAATGTACCTGTGTTTGAACTAGACAAGGAATGTTAGGATATTTAGACACTTAGGAGTTAGTTAAGATCAACTTGTGTAATATATCCGTTAGGGAAAGTGTGTTTCTTTAGTATGCATTAGTATGCATTTGTAAACACTTAATCCAACGGTCACAATTTGTTTCCGACATAGAGTGATCCGACGGCTCAAATTCTCTTAGATCATACCTAACCTTGATCCGTGGCTTAACACCCGATAGGTCCATGATCTCTATTTAAAGAGCATGGAGGGTCATTGTTTAGTTGATCGATTATGAGAAGCTCATTTGTAACTTTCTTTCTTTGCATAATAAATTGTCCCGTAGAAACTATTTGGCTGGGGCCGTGGAGTGTTTCCCTCACGAGGGTTTAAACCACGTCAAAACATCGGTATATCGATCTGTGATCTGTTTGTGTGAAGTGGTTCCTGTAGGTGTTTGGTCTTTTGGGAGTACCCTGTGTACCCGAACATGGTATCAGAGCTTTTATGAAGAGCTGCTTCCGGTTATGATCTAGATCTTGAACTGTTGTTGCCGAAACTCGAAAGGGTTTCTGGTTCTGATATTTCTGTGCATTTCTGGGCTGTGGGAGGTATTCCATTGCGTCTGGAGTGTCGTTTCCATTGAAAAATAGTTTTTGTTTGACAAAAAACGATTCCCGGTTGCTCCAAAAACGCGTATTTCATCAGATATGAAGGTATAATGTTACAGTGACGCATTTTTTTTATTTTCTGTTTTAAAAGAAAAAAAATCTCATATTTTATCATTTTTTTACTGTTAGTTTTTTTTGGTTTCGGATTATTGATTTCTCTGTGTGCGTATGCCTTTTGCCGTGCACCTTGAGCGATCTCGACAAATCAGAAACATAAAGGGAAATGGTTTTTCTCGGCTGCGTATGCTCTTCCGTGCACCTTGCGCGATCTCAACAAATCAGAAACAAAGAGAAAACGTAGACTTTCCGGGAAAGCTAACGAGATCTAAGTCCACAAGTGTGGAAAAGTGTTTTTTGTTTTGGTTTGTGGTGTGATTTACAGGAAAAAAGGCAAGCACGGAAATCGAGCAAGAAGAGTAAAAAAAAAAAAAAGCCCCCTTCCTCATTCCCATATTTTACATACCTTTTAATCTAGATCACTTGGTTCAAAGTTGCTTTATTCCTTAATAGGTCTTGAGTTCAAGTCTTAGGAAGTTACTTTTAAAAGAAAAAGTGCATACAATTTCTATTTTCAAGTTACTTTATTGTAAAAGTGCATCTTACTTACATAATAAAAAATAAAAATAAAAAGTGAGTCACTTAAGTTCTTTTTTATTGTTGCACTATCTAAAAGTAATATCATTGTAAAAGTGAAATCATTTATTTTACAAAAGTGATTCGCTTAAAGCAAATTTCTTGTAGAGTGATTGTCAAAACGTTTATCTTGGGAAGAGGGGGGTTCTTTTTTTTAGTTGGTCATTCTCTATGTGCCACGTTAGTATTGGGGACATCTTCAACAGTTTCTTTGTTCAAGCATAACTTCATCATTCGAAGTCAGTTTTCAGTGTCGTTTTTCTTTAAACCGCCTATTTTTTCGAGCTCTACGCATCCAGACTATTGGTTTCTACTTTTACCGCCATTAATTTACAAATATGGCTGCCCCTTGTGATATTTTACTTAATAGTTCCAACTATTTCTCATGGAAATCTCGTATGGAGGATGTTCTATGAAGTAGAGGACTTTTCAGAATTACCTCAGGGAAAGAAACAAAACCCACTGATGATGATAAGAAAATAAAATGGGCAAATATATGTGACGAAGCTCGTGGATTGATTGGGATGTCAATCTCTACGGATTTGCGATTCCACATATCTGGAATTGATGAACCTGATGCTGCTTGGGACAAGTTGGAATCTGTGTTTGGTAAACACAATGAAATTCGAGGTCACCAACTCGAAAATGAGTTGATTTCTTTAAATCCAAGTGATTTTTCATGCATTCAAGATTATTTATCTAAGTACAAAACTCTTAAACTCTTATGTGCAGAATGTAAGATGAAGAGGGAAGAAAAACAATGCATTTATCATATTCTTTCCAAACTTGGACCTGCATATTCTATTTTTGTATCAACATTTTACTCTATGAAAGAATCCTTGAATGCAGCTAGCTATCAAGAGCCTAGTCTTGAATCCTTTTGTGATTCCTTGATTAGAGATCAAGATAAACTAATTCATCTTGGAATAATCAACAATGTAGATACATCTAGGAAAGCCTTATTGTCCCAACAGAAAGAAAAGTCCAAGCCTCCCAAGAAATAAAATTTTCGCAATAATAAGTCAAACAAGGGTCCCAAACCCTCTCAGTCAGCTCCTTCTTTGAAAAATGACAAAGGATCCAAGCCAAAAGGCAAGAAGACTGAGCGTCATTGCAACTATTGCGGGAAAGATAATCATGATGAATCCAAGTGTTTCAAGAAGATGGCAGCCTTAGAAGCAGCAATGAAGAAGCACCACATCAGCCTAGATTCGCCTTCAAAATCTACCTCTCATGGACATGCACTTTGTGCTTCTAGTTATTCTTATAATGTATCTTCTTCTTCTATTTCAGATGAATGGCTCATTGAGTCTGGAGCATCTTATCATATGGCTAAGGATCAAGCCATATTTTCTACTATGCATGAATGTAAAACCAAACAAATATTTGTTGGTGATGATAGATCTCTAAGTGTTGTAGGAGATGGAACAGTTCCAGTAGATAATGGTCATTTTAGTGATGTACTATGTGTTCCAAGAATTTTCTGCAATTTGTTATCAGTCTATCAGATCACTCATTCTGGTGAAGGTAAAACTGTGACGTTTACACCTAACCAAGTTGTAATCAAGGATTTTAAAGATCCTCAACAGGTCCTAGCTACCGGAATTGTTGATGATGTTACCAGGTTGTACAAGTTTAAAAACTTTGGGTCATTACCTTTTCCTTCAGTTTTTGTTGCTCATAGTGATAACTTGAGCAAACTTTGGCATGAGCGATTTGGTCACTTAAATTATCGCTCATTGCAACAACTATGTAAAGACAATATGGTGACAGGTCTTCCGATGGTATCTTGCAGGGATGGTGTTTGTTCCGGTTGTGTACTCGAAAAACATCATTGGAACAATTTTGACAAACATTCCTCTTGGCACGCCTCGGTTCCCTTGGAGCATGTGCATGGTGACTTGTGTGGTCCTCTTCCATCTGCTTCTTTTTCTGGTTTCAAATATTTCTTAACTTTCATTGATGATTCACCAGACGCACTTGGGTTTATTTCCTAAAACTTAAGAGTGAAGTATTTAACATGTTCTTGGCCTACAAGGCCCTTGTTGAAAAACAATCTGGTAATCAAATTATTAAGTTAAGATCTGAAAATGGAGGAGAATATGTTAACAAAAAGTTCACTACTTTCTGCATTGAACAAGACATCCAACAACAACACACTGTTCCATATACACCACAACAAAATAGTGTAGCTGAGCGGAAGAACCGCACTTTAAAAGAAATGGCTAATTGTATGATCCAATCTAAGGGACTAAGTCTTCAATTTTGGGCTGAAGCCATTAATTGTGCAAATTACATAGTTAATCGCATCCCCACTAAAGCATTACAAGGTATCATACCGGAATAAGCATGGAGTAAAACTAAACCTGATGTAAGTCACTTCCGTGTGTTTGGTAGTGAAGCATGGGATCACATTCCGGATGAAAAACAGAAAGCATTGCAGCCTAAAAGTGAAAAGTGCATATTTGTTGGATATTCTGAAGATGTAAGAGGTTATAGAATTCTTCAACCACATTCTCATGATGTAATAATTAGAAGAGATGTTAAATTTGATGAAAATATCTTGGCCTGCGAGCCTAACTTGACAATTGTGCCATCTTTGGCCTGCGAGCCTGATTCGGCGATTATGCCTTCTTCTTCCAACTTCCTTGACAGGTTTCCAACTCCAGTTTCTGATGATGACAGTGAGGATGAAAATCCACCTCCGCCTGCTCATGTTCCTCCAGCTGCACCAGCACAAGTGCTTCCTCAATGGGTCCGTTCAACATGTGAAGCAGCTGGTGATCTTGTCGGTGATCCTAGAGATCAACGTCGAACACGTTCTCAGTTTTAGCGAGCCTCTTCTCTTTTGGCTCAAGTTTATGAGAATCATGATCCAGAAACCTTTGCAGAAGCTTCAGGAGATCCAGAATGGGATGCAGCTATGGATGAAGAATATCGTTCCTTAATGGCGAACGATACTTGGGATCTTGTACCTCTTCCCAAAAGGAAGAAAACTTGTCAGATGTAAATGGGTCTACAGAACTAAGTATGCATCAGATGAAAGTGTTGAAAGACTTAAGGCAAGGTTAGTTGCCAAAGGGTTTTCCCAAGTTGAAGGGATTGACTACAATGAAGCCTTTGCTCCTGTCACAAAAATGAACTCCATCCGCCTTGTTCTTTCCCTTGCATCCCTACACAACTGGGAAGTCCATCAAATGGATGTCAAGTTTGTCTTCTTACATGGTGATTTACAGGAGGAAATTTACATGGAACAACCTCCTGGATATGTTCAGAATAACTCTAGCCTTGTCTGCCACCTTAAGAAATCCTTATATGGCCTTAAGCATGCTCCTAGAGCTTGGTATGCCAAAATGGATAACTTTCTCCTTGGCACTGGATTTTTTAGATGCCATTCTGACCCCAATGTCTATATCAAGAAAGTAGGACACCATCTCATCATACTTGTTCTATATGTTGATGACCTTATTCTTACTCGTAGTGACCCTAAGCTTATAAACCATGTGAAATCCAGTCTTAAACAAAATTTTGAAATGTCAGACTTAGGACATTTGCATTATTTTCTTGGTATCCAAGTCCTGCAAACTAAAGAAGGAATATTTCTTTCTCAATCTAAGTATGCTTGTGACCTTCTTTGTCGCTTTCACATGGAAGATTGTACACCAACCCCTTCTCCCTTCCAGTCTAGAGTCAAAATTTCTGCCACTTGTACTTCATCTGAAGTCGATGCCACCTTGTATCGTCAGCTTGTTGGTAGTATCTTATACTTGACTCATTCCCGTCCTGACCTTTCCTTTGTTGTTGGTCGTGTTTCCCGTTATATGCAGACACCTCATGAAAGTCACTGGAAAGTAGCTAAAAGAATACTTCGATATATTCGAGGTACAGTTCAGTTTGGGATTCATTACAGTACAGGGGGGAAACCTTTGTTGGTTGGTTTCACTGATTCAAATTGGGCCGGCGATCCTGATGATAGAAAGTCTACTGCAGGTTATGTTTTCAGTCTGGGATTTGGACCTATCACTTGGGCTTGTAAGAAACAACAAGCTCTTGCTCTTTCTTCAGCAGAAGCAGAATATTGAGTCGCAGTTAATGCCAGTCAGGAAGCTTTATGGCTTCGACAGATCCTTCCAGAGTTCAGATTTGAGCAGAAACAACCTATTCCACTTTGGTGCGACAATCAAAGTGCCATCAAGCTTGCCAAATATCCAGTTCTACATCAACACAACAAACACATTGAGTTACATATGCACTTCATCAGAAATCTTGTTCATGATCGTGTTCTTGAAGTGCTCTTTTTCCCTACAGATGATCAAGTTGTAGACATCTTCACCAAGTATCTTATAGAAGCGAAGTTTTCTAAACTTCGATCTATGTTAGGAGTTCAGGAACTTGTCATTAAGGGGGGATAGGCTCTAATGCCTCCTTCCTTTTTATAATAGTGTCACTTTTGTAAATCCTTCAATCCTATCCCAAGTTGTTCTTAAGGGGGGGATGTTAGGATATTTAGACACTTAGGAGTTAGTTAAGATCAACTTGTGTAATATATCTATTAGGGAAAGTGTGTTTCTTTAGTATGCATTTGTAAATACTTAATCCGATGGTCACGATATGTTTCCGACATAGAGTGATCCGACGCCTCAACTTCTCTTAGATCATACCTAACCTTGATCTGTGGCTTAACACCCGATTGGTCCATGATCTCTATTTAAAGAGCATGGAGGGTCATTGTTTAGTTGATCGATTATGAGAAGCTCATTTGTAACTTTATTTCTTTGCATAATAAATTGTCCCGTAGAAGCTATTTGGCCGGGGCCGTTGAGTGTTTCCCTCACGAGGGTTTAAACCACGTCAAAAAATCGGTGTATCGATCTGTGATCTGTTTGTGTGAAGTGGTTGCTGTAGGTGTTCGGTATTTTTGGAGTACCCTATGTACCCGAACAAGGAAGACTTCTCAAAATCCCCTTTTTGGATAATACTATATTCCCTATAGCTAGAATTTTGGGATGAAGAAACTATGACATGTATTGGCAACACCCTGGGGTCATATACATGTATTGGAAACACCCTGAGGTCCTATACATGTATTGGCAACACCTTGGGGTCCTATGTCAAATATTTAGAGGCTACCAATATGGGTATGTACACTTGTTATTCTCACATGTTTTCTTATGTTAATGTGTCATAAGCCCTCCCAACTACCATAACAATCTCCTTCAAAAATAATAAATGATTTCAAACCCATACTATGAACACATTTCTTTTAGATGTTGTAATCTCCATGATTGTGAACAAGTATTTGAGTATTTTACCCTCAAACAATATTAAAGGTGAGAGCAAAGATGAAAAATCATTTGCCATTGTTCATAGAAAAAGGAAATATACAAGGTGTTCAACCATACCCACTCATGACCCAAATCTATAGTGCCCTGTTTTGTCATTGACTTTTGGCATTATTGCAACATGATTATTTGAGGGCATTCAGTTGCGAAAGACGAGGTTATGTGCGGATTTAGACCTGGATTTTATGTCGTGTTATTATTTGAGGGCATTTAGATTCGAATGACTCTGCCATGTGTAGAACTGGTATTTGATTATTAAAGATAATATCTTGGAAACTATATATTGTGTTAATGATGATCAATTATTATGTGATTGTGATATTGAAGTGATTTCGATGATGATCAAATGTTTATATGAAATGATGAAATGATTTCGATAGTGATCGAATTTTTATATGAAAGGATTGAATGATTTCAATGATTGACTGTTTATATGAAATGATTTTAATGGTGATCAAATGTTTATAAATTATATGATTATGTTTATCATGTACTTTGATGGGTCGTCAAGCGTGATGGGAAAGACAGGTTCATGTGACACAAGATTGCATCGATACCGCATGGACTCCAGATTGAGTTGGCTATCATTGGTAGGTGATGTTAGCTTGATATATATGTTTATATTATGATTTTACTTTGAAATATTTGATGCACGTGATGTTTAACGTGCAGGTGTTGGATTGTGATTTCCAATCGGTCCACATCAGCTAACATGGTTGAATTTAAATAGGACGTAAGGATAGCATTTTCCACATGATGAATTGGGAAAAAGCCATAGAAAATTTTGCTCGTCAGATCCATGTTGCTGTGAGGGTAGGCCGCATATTCGGTCACTCATGAGGTATTTACTAGGGGCGTACAATAAGGATACATACTTATTCTCTAGGAACCACTAGTACCTCAACATGGTCAACCATACTGAGCTAACATGGTTGAATTTAAATAGGACGTAAGGCTAGCATTTTCCACATGATGAATTGGGAAAAAGCGATAGACAATTTTGCTCGTCAGATCCATGTTGCTGTGAGGGTAGGCAGCGTATTCGGTCACTCATGAGGCATTTACTGGGGGCGTACAATAAGGATACATACTTATTCTCTAGGAACCACTAGTACCTCAACATGGTCAACCATACTGAGTTACTGAGTCATAGTACCAAGTCCCCACCATGGGGGGAGTATTTGAAGGGTATGAGTGGAGCATAGAACCCTTGATATCCCCATCACAACGAGAACACAACAATGAATTAAAAACACTAAGCGAGAGAATATTTGAAGGGCATGTGTAGAGCATTCCACCTTGATATTAAAAAAGGAGGCATGGTGATGCATGGAGTTTCCAAAAAGTTATAAGGAGATGGAAAGAGCATGAGGCTCTTATCTCTTTTACCGTAGTGCTAGATGATAGAGGTTCTGCTCCACTTTTGAGGGTTTTGTTCATCTTGGTATGCATGAGGTTGGGATATTCATAGCAGTAGTCTACTTACCAATATTTTGCTAGTTGTTTCTATTATTTAACCCCATTGCATCTCGGGGGTCCTAGGGAAATAAGATTGCACTTTGGGTATGGTAGGGTGGTTTCTGGTGGACTTCTATTGATTGACAATCGACATGCGAGTTTGCAACATATCTGCAACAACTTCCACATCCTTTGACGCCACTTCACAAGCAAACTGACAGGTCGCTATGAGTGTTTTTTTAAGTTTTTTTTATTTTCTCTAGATTAATAAATGTGTTATCAACGGTTTTGTGGATTGAAAATGTTAGATCCGTGGTTTCATATATGTTATAGATCTGTGATTCTATTTTTTTTTTTAAATTGTTGCTTTAGCTGAGATATGTTATTGTGATTCTATGCATGTTGATTAGGGAGTTTAGTAGGGACCCATAGAGGGTCCCTGCATTTGGTATAAGAGCATGGTTCAAATGTTTGGACCTAAGGGAACATTGTATGTTTGTCCTCATTATGGGTAAAGGGGAATTGGATCAATCTTTGATTCAAAAAGAAAAATGTTGAATTTTTAATTGTGAAGTTACTGGATCATTTATATATGCTTATTGAACTAAAAAAAAACAAAACATCCATATGTTCACATTTATTGTCAGTCCAATGAACAAAAATTTGAATTTCATGAAATTGTCGAATAAAAAACTTTTGTATCTTGTCTTCTTTATAGATCCATGACATCTAATTTCCTCATGGGTTGTAGCAATGCTCTACTTGTGGTTTGGTCTCTAATGAAATAACAACGTGCTATTTTGCATGTTTTTGTGTTTACAAGATTGATCCCATCTCCTCTTATGTTTGTTTACACAAAATTTTAAGCCATAAAGTGAAACCCTAGGACTGATTCAAAGTTCACAAATTCATAGAGGGATCGCGCAAGCACCCTTCAACACCCCATAATGTAACTGAAATAGGGCTTGGAACACCCGCAAATCTAGCCTGAGAATGGACTAACTTGATATGTTGTCAATGTTAACTTGAATTGGCAACAACCCTTTCGAAGCTCCATCTGTTGATAGATTTGAGAAAAAATTATAACAAATTGCTCACATCATAGACTGGTTGCTAACCATAACTTAATACTTGGCCTTGCCTTGATCATCATTTCAGCGGTCTATCCTTCTGACCCGATAACCCGTAGTTTAACCATAAACTAAAAGAATGTTAGAAACCCTGTCATGACTAGATTGTTTTTTAGGGGTGAAATTTCGCCAATTGACTATTTTTTGGGCTTAAAAAATAAATTCGTTATTTGGTCATTTTCACTCTCTAATATCACCTATATTTACATAAAATATGTTTTATTATTATTATAATATTCACCAAATTTTATAATTTTCAATAATAACTTGTATATTTTTACTCTCTACTATGAAGGCAACGGTTATTACTTGGGAAAAAGATCAGAAGTGTACTAACTCTAAATTACTCTATGATGTTGAAGCTAAGATACAATATTTATCGGGTAAGGTGGATGATGAATTCTTCCCGGAGGACAGGAAGATGAGGCTCTTTGAGCTTGAATGTGTGAATTTGAAGCTGTTGAGACTTATTGAGGAGTCTTGGAGGAAAAAAAGCAGAGCGCTCTAGCTCAAGGTCGGGGACAATAATACCATATTCTTTCATCGCTACACCAACCATCACAGACTGAATAAATCGATATGGGAAATGAAAAATGAAGAGAATGAGTTTTGTTATGACTCATCATCACTTAAGAAAGCGACTGTAGACCATTTCAAGGATATCCACACCAACAATCAATCTCCGACCATTGATAATCAACTGAAGGTGCTAAACAGTTTCACCTGTTTCTTTACTGACCAGGATTGTTTGGAAATTGGTTGAAGGATTACGGTGGATGAAGTATACCAGACTCTGAAGATTTTTTCCAAAGATAAGAGTCCTGGCCCTGATGGGTGGATTTTCGAGTTCTATCTGCATTTCTTTGATCTCTTAGGGGAGGAGCTGACTGCTGTGGTTGATGAATCTCATAGTAAAGGTTGGATTCCTCCATCTCTTAATTCCACCTTTATTACTCTTGTGCCTAAATTTGATCGGCCGACTACTTTTAACAATTACCATCCTATTTCTATGTGTAATTTTCTCTATAAATTGATCTCTAAAATCATCATTGAACGCCTCAAGCCGTTGTTGGGAAAACATATTTTGGAGGAGCAATTTGGCTTTCTCCCTAATCGTCAAAATCAGGATGCGGTGGGGATCACGCAGGATGGTTTACATTCTATTAAGTAGAAAATATTGACGACGTTCATCCTTAAGTTGGATCTCAATAAATCCTATGACCGGCTTGACTGGAATTATCTCAGGTTGATCCTCTTTCAGATTGGATTGACTAAGGACATCACAAATTGGATAATGGAGTGCATAACTACTGCTTGGTTTGTTGTTTTGATTAATGGATCTCCCTTGAATTTCTTCGGGGGTAACAGGGGTATCCGACAGGGATGCCCCTATCACCGTATCTCTTCATTTTGGCTATTGAAGGTATGAGTTTATTGATCAGGTCTAGGAAAAATATTCAAGATATCAAGGGGATCAATGCAGCCAATGCTATGTTTATTACACACCTTCTTTTCATCAACGATGTCCTTATTATTGGAGAAGGCACATTGAAAGAATGGGAACATTATTAGGCATACCTGACATTATTTTGTGATGCGTCGGGGATGGTCATTAGCACACATAAGTCCTCCTTTTTATTTTCTTGTGATGATTCTTCCGTGGTTAGACATATATATCAGCTTTTTCCATATCACTTTTGTCCCTTGGCCTAGGCTTTCCGTTATCTTGGTTTTTTGCTTAATCCTAATGCCTATTCGTCCAATGATTGGAACTGGATTTTACAAAAGATTCAAAAGAAAATCTGTTCGTGGGGTCACAGATTTCTTTCCCTCAGCGGTAGACTGGTACTTGTCAATCATGTTATTCAAAGTATACATGTGTATTGGTTTTCCTTATTTCTCGTTCCGACATGCATTATTACCTCTATTCGACATCTGATGTTTCATTATTTATGTGCAGGATCCCTTCATCTGACTAAGTTCCATCTTTCGTCTTGGGATAACATTACTCTCCCCAAGATTTCTGGAGGCTGGGGGATTAAAAATTTGGCTTAGTTTAACAAGGCCTTGTGTGTCCACAGTATTTGACGTGTCTTTTTTTACCATGGATTGTGGGGGATAGTGATCAAGTTTAAATATATGAAGTGTTTGGATGTGGTAATATGGATTCAAAAATTTGGATATAAGTCTTCATCGGGCTCACATATCTGGAGAAGTTTAAATAAGACCTTCCTGATTATCAATTAATATCTTTGTTGGAAGGTTTGGAGGGTAATCCAGGTTTTCATTGGAGTGGATCCTATTGTTGGGTTGGCCGAGAAGTCTATTCTCTCGGAGGAGATGGTTGGATCCTTACACAATAAGGGGATCTATGTTTTGAAGCAAGCTCAAGGAATTATCGGTGGACGTGGTGTATTGGAAGTCATCTTGTGACTTGGGACTATCTGGTAGGTTGGATGAGGAATGGGACATTTATGTTCTCTATTTATACCTAGCTAGAATATCCTTGAACATTTTTTCCGATGATTTGGCTTGGAGTTATAAAAGGAAGAGTGGGACTGTTTAGGTCGACCTAGCTTATAAATTCATTCTATATGTTGAGATTTCTGAGTCACCGCCGTGGTGGAATCAATGGTGCTGGAAGGATGTAGTTCCACTAAAGATTAAGTGTTTTCTTTGGCTTATGTGCAGGAGAAAAATTCTAACCTGGGATATTTTACAGAAACATGGTTTCTATGGACCAGGTCGATGCATTCTGTGTAGGGTATGTGGTGACTCTATTGATCATCTCTTTGGGAACTACAGTTTTTTTCAACATGTATGGGAAGATTTACGGGAGTGTTATCACTTCCAGTTGGGATGCGGCGGACTGGTTGACTAATTTAAATAGGTGGCATTCAAGCAAGACTTAGTGGCTGGATCTTCCCATATTTACCATTTGGCAGGTTTGGAAGGCCCAAAATCTCAATTTATTTGAAGGTCTTCTACTGAACCTGTCTCATGTTAGTATAAAAGTTCAGGCACTATTCAGATTTTATACCAGGCATCTTGCAACTGGGCAAAATCGGAGGATTCGATACCCATTGTATGATTCTTCTGTCCCGATCGAATTTTTTGTTGGGGTGTCGCAGCTGGGTATGTGTGGGGTAGGTATGGTCTTGAAGATGGCGACTGAACATTTTTTCAAATTGCATTTGAAGGTGTTAGAGAAATATTGTACCTTAGCATCTTAATCATTAATTAATTTATGGTTATTAGGTGCTAAACTGGTTAATAATGGCTCCCTAGGTGTGAACAAGGTTATTATAAGTTGGATAGAACTTGTATGGGATAGTATGAACTAGATCACAATGTTTGGGACAAAGTATGGGCCAAAGTATGGGCCAAAGTATGGGCCAAGGGAGGTCAAACTAGCTGTTGGGTGCTCTCCCACATGCATTTATTGCCTCCAGCATGCCTAAGGTGCCCTCTTTCCCTGTTTTGTGGATCTGGTTTGACCATAGGCACACATACACTGAACTTGGTCATTTATCCCTCTTTTGGATATTTTTGGCCTATCTTAGCCTACCTAACTTCCACCCAACCATCTCCTTCACATGTGTGAGCTCCATCTTGGTTCCCCATGCTTACCCAGTGTTCACATGCACAATTCGAACCTGTTTGGGTTATTTTGGAAACCATTTGGTTAACCTAGGGGGATTGGGATAAATCTAAGCTAGCTAAGTGTGGACACTCCAAGTGGATACTATTCCTTCCTATTTATATATAAGGATGATCAAAACTATTTGTAAGGTTGGACTGTTAATAATATCTCATATTTGATCATTTGTGCATCCTGATTTTTGATCATTTGTTATGATATTTGATCATTTGTGCATCCTGATTTTTGATCATTTGTGTTGAGTTTTGATAATTTGTTCATCTAGAAATATATTTGCACTTGTTTTTTTGCTTAATGTGTTAAATATTTCAATTATGAGGTATCCGGAGTAGCTAGATCCTACTGTGTTATAGATTTTACATGGTATCAGAGCTCTTGGAGCTATTATTCGAACTAGAGACTGTTTTAGTGGTGTGCCAGAAGCAGTGGAGAAACCACAGAAGTCCCTGGAACCATTACATTGAAGCCATTGGAGAAATCCATTGGAGTCTATCCAGGGTGTGATGCTCTCCCGAATGCACCCACTATCAAGCAAGGTTCGAATCTGTTACTGTAGATCCCTCCTGCGTGTTGAGATTTTTTTTGTAGGTTTTCAAGAGCACCATTGTCACCCAGTGCGCAAGAAGTAGAAGAAGATGGAACAATCTCATCCAAATTTTCTCATTCCTTTCAACTATTTCGATTAGAAGGCTGAAATGGTGATTTTGTTGAGATCCAAGGGTATTTTCAAGATCACAATGGGCACAGAGGTTGAACCAAACTCTGCTGTGGAGAAATCAAAGTTTTTCAACATAATGGATGAGGAATTTGACCTCACTTGTCTCACCATTTAGAGAGACCTCATGTTTCATGTGGAAAGTCTATCTACACCCAATGAAGTTTGGCTCAAGCTTGAGTCTCTATTTGGGAAGACTGATGAAATGAGGGACCATAAACTTGAGAATGAGTTGATCTCAATGAGTCCAAGCAATATCAAATCTATCCAAGATTTCTTCACCAAGTTCAAGAGATTGGTCTTGCAAATCAAACAATGTGGTATTGACAACAAGGAAGAACAATTGGTCTTGTCCATTCTCTCAAAATTGGGTCTTGAGCACTCAGTATTTGTCTCTACATTCAACTCCACAAAGCTCTCAGTTAGAAATTGGAAGATGCCATCTTTGGTTTATTTGATGGAGATGATAACTCAAGAGCAAGAAAAGTTGATCTTGATGGGTTCCATTAAACAAAAATACCAAGTACTTGCTGTTGGAGATTTGAAACATGTAAGAGACAAGAAAAATCCCAAGGGGCCGAAACCACAAGAGAATAAGAAGAAGGATGAGAGGCCCAAATCCACTGATGGGGATTCTGATAGTTTTAAACCTTAATAGTGCAGTAAACACTCATACAGATTCTTAACCAATAACAGAAAATACACAATGGCACATGCATAACACAGATATTTTCACTTGGAAACCCTTAACCGGGAAAAAACCAGCAAAACTTAGAGCCGCACAACTCTTTTCATTATTATGTTTTCTTAACCATTTACAATACAATATATGGTATTCGTAGCATCTAAAACCCTAATTCGTTTACCCAAAATTAGGTTACAACCCTAATCCCTTTACTGGGATTAGATAGAATACAATGGGACGAAACAACAAAAAAAAGCAAAAACAACCCAAAATTTTTTTGCGCTATGTGCAGACTCCGGGGGCCTAATGGCCCCCTCCGTGTCGTTTCGGAACCTAACGGTACGAAACAAAGGGGGGGGGGGGCTGGAGGGGATCGTGGTGTACACGCACCCACCATGTGAAGAGATATAACACACCCAACAGGTTCAAATCCTGTCAAAGACAAAGGAAAGAAGAAAGAGAAGACTAAGTGCAGATATTGTCAAAGGGGTTTTCATTCTCAGAGAGCATGCATGAAGAAAATCATAGACATGATGACCCATCTCCTACAAAAAAAACAACATTCCTCTTCCAGAAAGTTCCAAGAAGAAAGAGGGTGTTTCTGAAGACAAGGAGAGGTGCCATGCTTTGGTGGCTAGTAACTCAGATTCATCTTCTTTCATCATTGATTTAGGTGCCTCAAGGAACATGGATTCTTCAAGAGATGTATTCTCCACTCTTGCTCCATACAGTGGTTCTTCCATTCACATGGGAGATGACTAAGAAATCCCTGCTCAAGGCATTGGGAAAATCTCATTGGAAAATGGGTACTTCAGTAATGTACTGTATGTGCCTAAACTTGCAGCAAACGTAATCTTTGTACCAAATGACTCACACTAGTTCAACCAAGAGAGTGATCTTCACCTAAGATGATGTGGAGATCTCAGAAGTTTCGACTGGAAAAGTTGTAGCAATGGGTGTTGCAGACCATGATTCGGGGATGTACACGTTCTCACATTGTCTTGGGTTCTCTTCTTCAAATGAAATTCTGTCACATGGAAATGAAGTTAGCTAGCTATGGCATGAGAGATTTGGACATCTAAACTACAGATTTCTTCAAGCATTGAGCAAAGAAGAGATGGTTGAAGGGCTTCCAAAAATCAGTTTTTCCAATGGGCAAAGGGTGCATTGTTGGGAAGCATGCTGAAAAGAAGTATGATAAAGGGAAGGAAAGGAGAGATGTTGAACCTCTTGGTTTAGTGCATTCATATCTTATTGGTCCACTCCCCACTCCCTCCTATGGAAGCAGAAAGTATGTGCTCACCTTCATTGATGATTTCTCAAGGTATTGTTGTTTGTATTTTCTCAAGCAAAAATATGAAGTTTTCCAATGTTTCAAAGTTTTCAAGAATTGTGTGGAGAACTTCAGTGGGAGAACCATGAAGGTCTTGAGGACTGATAATGGAAGGGATTAGGTCAATAAGGACATGCAACAGCTCTGTGAATAGCATGGCATCCAAATGCAACATTATGTTCCCTACACACCTCAACAAAATGTGAGCAAAATGGGGTTGTAAAGCGCAAGAATAGAGCATTGAAGGAGATGGCCACTTGCATGATGGAGGCTAAGTATTTGTGTCCAAATATATGGGATGAAGCTATGAATTGTGTTTCATATGTTCAGAACAAATCACCACATAAATCCTTGGAAGGCATGAATCCATATGAGGCTTGGATGGGCCACAAGCCCAATGTTTCTCATTTCAGGGTATTTGGCTCAAAGGCTTGGGCTAGAAGAGAAAGGCATTGCAGCCCCAAATCAAGGAGTCAATCATGGTTGGATATGAAAAATATGAAAAGGGATACAATCTCTTTGATCCATCCTCTCTCAAAACATTCATTGAAAGAAGTGTCCAATTCGAAGAAGAAGAGCTCTTGCAAGCTACAGAACAAGGTGAAGGGGAATGCTCATATCCTCTTCTTGATGATGATGTAAGTGATGGATCTTTCTTTGAGATTTATGATTCTGATATTGATGATGATTATGATGACATGGATTCTGATCATGACCCTCCCTCAAGGCCCAAGTGGGATGAGAAAACAATACAAGCTGCTGGTGAGCTTGTTGGAGATCCTCAAGATCTTAGGAAAACTAGATCTCAGTTTCACAATTCTTTTGCATGTTGTGATTCTAATATGAGTGGTAGATGTTTTTTGATGGTTTTATCTGATCCAAAGTCATACTCAGAAGCATCTAAATACCCAAGGTGGAAAACATCCATGCAAGAAGAGATGAACTCCCTCCATGAGAACAAAACTTGGGATTTGGTCCCTCTTCCTCCCAAGAGGAAACTAGTGCAATGTAAATGGGTTTATAGAACCAAAGCAGCATTTGATGGCTCTGATATGAAGTATAAGGCCAGTTTTGTGGCTAAGGGTTACTCTCAGTTCCAAGGAGTGGACTATACAGATACATTTTCACCAGTGGCAAAGATGGACTCCATAAGACTAGTTTTGGCTATTGCTGCTTCCAAGCAATGGGAGGTCCATCACATGGATGTGAAGAGTGAATTTATTCATGGGGATATGAATGAGGAGATATATATGCATTAGAAAAAAGGATTCATTTCTGATCATACACTTGTGTGCAGGTTGAACAAGTCATTCTATGGGCTCACGCATGCTCCTAGAGCTTGGTATGACAAAATGGACAATTTTCTGCTATCTTTGTGCTTTGAGAGATGTAAGTCTGATCCAAATGTTTATATGCACTATGTTACTGACCTGACATTGATCATAGTACTGTATGTTGGTGATATTTGGATTATTGGTAGCAGCACCAAAGAATTGGGTAAGTTAAAGGGTGCATTACACAATGCATTTTCCATGACCAATCTAGGATTGTTGAAACAATTTATGGGTTTGGAAATTGATCAAAACGTGAATGGGATTTGTATCTCTCAGTCAAGGTATGCTTCAGATATGCTGCAGAAGTTCAATATGGATGAATGTAAGTCTTCAAAATTCCCATTCCTTTCAGGAGTTAAGCTTACTGATTGGGGTTCTTCACCACTAGTTGACAACTCACTGTATAGACAACTAGTTGGGAGATTGTTGTATCTCACACACTCTCGACCAGATTTGTCTTATGCTGTTGGGGTTGTTGCATGGCACATGCAAGAGCCTCATGACATCCATTAGAAGGAAACCAAGAGGATAATTCATTATGTACAGTGTACTAAGCATTTTGGTATCCACTATGCAGTTGGTTCATCTCTTGAACTAGTTGGTTTTACTGATTCTGATTGGGATGGTGATAGTTTTGATCGGAAGTCAACTTTTGGTTCTGTGTTTATGATTGCACATGGTCCCATTTGATGGTCAAACAAGAATCAACACACCATATCCTTATATTCAACTGAGGCCGAATACAGGGGAGCAGTGAATGAAACTACACAATGTGTGTGGTTGCAAGGTATTCTTGGAGAGTTTGGCATTGTGTTTGATTCACCCACAGTCATTTGGTGTGATAATCAAAGAAAAATAAAGATCTACACTGATTTAGTACAGAGACAAAGGACGAATCACATAGATATTCACATGCACTACATTCGAGGCTTAGTGCATGACTAGATCATAGCATTGCAGTATTACCCTTCTGCTGAGAAAACTGCTGATATCTTCACCAAGAGTTTTACTGAGAAGACCTTCACTTACCTTAGATCACTCCTTGGGGTGAGTGATGCATGGTGAAGATTGGTGTATTTTCATATATGCCACATGTCCATTTTTTAGGGGAGGTTTTATTTCCCATGTGGTTTTCCTTCTTTCCTTGGTTACATGGACAAATAAATTTTATGATGTAAAAGGTGACTTGAGCCTTAGTTTCGAAGGCATTATTTTTGATATTCCACTAAGTCTAGCTTATGGGGGGGTGTTAGAGAAATATTGTACCTTAGTACCTTAATCATTAATTAATTTATGGTTATTATGTGCTAAACTAGTTAATAATGCCTCTCTAGGTGTGAACAAGGTTATTATAAGTTGGCCAGAACTTGTATGGGCTAGTATGAACTAGATCATAATGTTTGGGCCAAAGTATGGGTCAATGGAGGTCAAACTAGCTGTTGGGCACTCTACCACATGCATTTATTTCCTCCAACATGCCTAAGGCCCCCTCCTTCCCTATTTTGTGGATCTGGTTTGACCATAGGCGCCCATACACTGAACTTGGTCATTTATCCCTCTTTTGGCTATTTTTTGCCTATCCTAGCCTACCTAACTTCCACCCAACCATCTCCTTCACATGTGTGAGCTCCATATTGGTTCCCCATGCTTACCCAGTGTTCACATGCACAATTCAAACCTATTTGGGTTATTTTGGAAACCATTTGGTTAACCTAGGGGGGATTGGTATAAATATAAGCTAGCTAAGTGTGGACACTCCAAGTGGATACTATTCCTTCCTATTTCTATATAAGGATGATCCAAACTCTTTTTAAGGTTGGAATGTTAATAATATCTCATATTTGATCATTTGTGCATCTTGATTTTTTATCATTTGTTATGATATTTGATCATTTGTGCTGTTATTTGATCATTTGTGATGTTATTTGATCATTTGTGCTAAGTTTTGATCATTTGTTTATCTAGAAATATATTTGCACTTGTTTTCTTGCTTAATGTGTTAAATCTTTCAACTGTGAGGTATCCATAGTATATATATCCTACTGTGTTATATATTTTACATGGTATCAGAGCTCTTGGAGCTATTATTCGAACTAGAGACTGTTTTAGTGGTGTGCCAGAAGCAGTGGAGAAACCACAGAATGTTCACCTCCAAACATAAACCATAAACCATAAACCATAAACCATAAAAAGTCACCTTCAAATAAGACAAGGTACTCATAAAAGTGAATGTTCACCTCCAAACATAAACCATAAAAAGTCTTGAGTAACCTTGTTTTTAATGGTTTGAAGTTATTAAACCAAATTGGTTGTAGTGATCTTGGCGTCCATGTGAGATGTGGATATTATTTGCTACTATTTGGGTAATTAATTATGGTTAATATTTTCATATATTAATGGCTATTTCTCCATACAACCAAATAAATAGTAACAATGATAACAAGCCTAGAATACGGCCAATTAAGAGAGAAAGGAAACTATTTTGTAGAGTTTGCTGAGAATGATTGCAAGGTATGGTAGAATAATTCACTAAAAACAGAGTAAATGCATGAAGTGATGGTTGAACCATGTCATTGGTGAACCAACTCCATGGATGAGTTGTATGTATGTTTGGAAGAAATGTAGTTTATGAACCAACCTCTTATGTGTAAGAATATAGTGAATGAAATAATGATTTTTTTGTAGCCTCTGGTGGAATAAAGCATTCCATTGTGTAGATTCGTCTTGTGTAGAATAAATTATCATGGAAAAGAAAATCAAGTTGCATAATTGAATGAAGCCTAAAGGTATTTGGAGATAAGGGCATGGAATGCCATAAGAAGGATTTTCAATTGTTGAAAATGTTATAGCATTGAAGAAATTATTCCAACAATAAATGTGAATATTTGGTAGGATGTGAAGGTAAATAATGATTGAGTGTATTCTAAATATACCAATAAAAGTAAGTCAAGCCAAAGAAAAATAAATTGTTGTAACTTCTAGATAGAAGTATTAAGAGGGCATATGAAGTAGAAAGTATATCTATGTTAATAGTGGATGCAAATCATAATGAAATCTATAATAAGTCCATATGAAGACGGAATGATATAAAACACCGCCTTATAGTGTGCAAGAAAGGCTAACCAAAAACCTTAAGATAAAGGAGTATATGGGGAAATGGCATGATAGAAAAATGTGAAAATTGTGATAGTTAACAAATGATTTAATTTGAAAAAATTTAACTGACAAGCAACGAAAGGCTCTTTCTTGCCAAAACTTCCACAGAGTGTTGAAAGAGTCAAACAAAGATGGTTTTTGTCAAACAAAATATGGAGACAATCATCATGATGAGCTGAACACAATGAGGTTGATTGCCTAACATGGTAATTCCCAAATGAAAAGATGACTAGTCCAAAAACATGACTCGATGAGACTATGATGACACACATGATGTGACTTGGAAAGTCTGTCGAAGTGGTCACATGACCAAAAAAATGGTGAAATGAGGTATGGGCATGATGATCTCCTTGACTTGGACAAGATGGTGCTGACGAAAGTACTAGGAACAAAATTTAAGATGTTCTTCTAAGTCACTAAGACCCAACACTTTAGAATCATATCAATGTTGAGAGTAAATATGATGATTATATCTATCTATCTATCTATCTATATATATAATGTCATGGACATGGAATATAAATGAGTTTGAGAATAGTGCGTCAACACATAAAAACATATGATGGATGATTAACGTTTTACGTTAACTTCGGGATGAATTTCCCTGAAGAGGGGGAGTATGTAATTATCCATTGTAGCTAGTGACGGGCCAATGAATTGTATCTATAAAACTGAATCCCTCATATCATTACTAGGTTTATAAATCTGGGATTTCGTACAAACTTCATAGGTACCATGCACTATGTATGCAGTTGCAAAGGAATAATTTGTCCAAATCTATTCTAACAACATAAAATATATTTAATCTAATAAACAAAAAATAAAATCTACTCTAAAGCGGAAATGAAATCCAATCTAATCAATTGAAAAGATTCTACAACAAACTTTAAATGACTGCTAACTCCATGCTACAAAAGTGTAAGATCAAATATTCTACTTGGCACTTAGTTCCTCATTAGCTCCTTCAAGGGAAAGCGTAGGGTGACCTTTCGCGTTCAACTGTGATAGCTTTAAGTGAAATTCCACCTTACTCTATTTAGGTTACTAGATGTAGACATTTGAAAGCTATGGTTTCCATGAAAGTGATAAAAAAATAGAGGACTAGCATTAACCAAGTTGAAATGATGAATTCATACATAAAATGAATGGCATATGGAATAATCTCAAAAGCAAATGCTGAAATAAAATCTAACTAAGGGTTGTGAGGGCATGGGATCTAGCTTTCTTATTTGTCACTTTGTTCCTTATCTAGTAACATCAAAGACAAGCACCATGAGACTTCTCCTCTAGTTTATAACCTTTAGTGAAATCCCTTTAAGTACTCTACCTTCAGGTTACCAAAGATAGGCATTCAATAGATTCAATGTCTTGTGCGAGTGGTCACAACAAGCAGATGATTCTGGCTAAACCAAATACTAAAAACAAAATCATATGTGTAAAATAAATGACATGAGAAACATAAATTTTAATATAATAATCATGACATAAATCTATTCTAAAACATAAATGAAATCTAATCTACTTCATAAAATCATAAAGAAAGCAAAACTATTCTAAAATAATGGAAATAAAACATTCTACATAAAACTACCTACAAAATGTAGAACTTCTACAACCATCGTTATAGAAAATGTAGAAGTTTCTATAGTCATTATAATCCAAATTTAAAATTAATAAATGAAGTACACGACTGAAGGGAAAGGTATGTAAGGGTCCATAGTATTTCCCTTGATTGGTCCCAACCCAAGGGAGTTCATGGAACCCTTGCTAAACTGATAAATTGAAACTAGTTTTTCATTAACAGTCTACCATTAAAAACAAGGAAGCAAGCCGCCTCTTACAAATTCGCCTTGACTAGAAAGGGGTGAATGGAAAAATGTTTGAGATAAGACTCCCCTAATGCTATCAAATGTACTATTATTTATACAAGACTAACTCAAAACTTCCCATGCAATCACCTCCTCAATTTAAGGAATTTGTTGTAGTTAACTAGAAATTTGCATGCTAAGTTTGTGGGATTGATTCACCCTCTTAGGAATTCTACTTGGACTCAATTATTTCATATTTGTATGAGATTGAGTAATTCTTTATGTTTCATATATCACGAGAATCACGATGGGACATAATCCCTTAATCTCTAGTTTCACTAGTGAATTGATTGAAGATGATTGAGTTGATTCTGGTGACCTGATGTCCTTCAGTTGGATTGATATAACTCCACCTACAACTCCACCACAACTCCACCACAACTCCACCACAACTAAAGAAATATTTTGACAAATATTATCCAATAAATCAAAGGAATACGTGAATTAAGTAAGCAGTACTAATCAAATGTCAAAATATTCATTTAACAATCATGCATAGGATTTAATGGAGATTATCATAAGTTCACCATGAATAACACAAATTAATACATTTATTTCCTTACGTATCTCCAAGATGGGCCAAATAATGTTCCATTTACAGGGCCCATCAGCTAGAATCATGTATAGTATCGTGCTTGAAGGCATTTTCACAATTGTGCTTAAAGGAATTTTCACCTTCACTTATATGCAAAATTGTTTAAGTGTTCATTCTTTCAGTCAGAGATCTACTATCTGGGACATGTCATATCGAGAGATGGTATAACGATTGATCCATCCAATGTTGAGGAAATATGAGAGTGGCCGGAGCCGAAAAATGTTCCAGAGGTGCGGAGCTTCATGGATTAGTATTTTATCACCGCAGTTTTGTAGAGGGGTTTTCAAAGATTGTGGGCCCCATTACTGAGTTTCAAAAGAAAAACAAGGAATTTGTATGGTCCAAATATTGTGAGCAAGTGTTTGTGAAACTTCGAGGCCTAGGAAGAACAATTGAAGTTGATCGACAAAAGAAGTCGACCAGGGGGATTGCTGATGACCACTGGTGCGGAAGGAAGATTGGATGTCGAAGTCAATAAGTTGAGCAGGAGCTGCCGAAGTGCATCGACAGAAGGAGGAAGGTCAATAGTTGACATGTATAAGGTCAACAGACAACATGGTTGCAGTGAAGAGGTTGAGTGTTGACAGGTTTTCGAACAACGACACCGACAGGTTTGAGGCGGAAGCCAAGTGTGGAGGAAGGGGCGGACTAGAAAAGATGTAGACGCGAAAGGAAGCCGATGGATAAGTCTAAGGATGACGAAAGACAATATGGTCGAGGTCAGTGATGGAACCGACTACTATAACAGATTCAGAGAAGTTCAGAATTCAAGGAGAAGTACTTGGTAGCCGTTCGGGGTTGCTAAGGAAGTTATGATCAGTTAAGATGGTGGTTGGGATCAGGACATATGACACCATGGGTAGAGGTTGTGAAGCACGACCATAGGGCGCTGACAACTATAGGTCTACAGGATCGGGAGGATTCAACGGATAGAGGAAGCGTGGACCTCGGGATGAGCAACAGCCGGGTAGAAGACGAGTGCGCATGCACAGAGTGGGGGGAGTTCGATCAACAGAGTATCGAAGAGAGCAGAGATCGTTCATCCATAGCTCAATGAGTGCTTGCATTCAACAGAGGTCGTGAGAGGGAGAAGACCGAACACAGAGATAACACACACTTACTTCTGTATATTGTAAAGGCTAAGGATGACTAGTTAGTTGTTTACATTACCTTGCATTCAACATTGTAACCATTTAATTTATTGAAGGGATAGAATCCAGCTTCTGGCATCCTGTTTACACCAAGTCTGTGTGAATGTCGAGTTTGTCGTGTGTATTGTTAATCAAGAAGGTCCGATTGACCCGACTTGCGTCATTGTTGACAACAACCTCGATATTGAAAGTAGGAGCATGGATGTTTGGTTTGCATAGATGCTTCGAAAGAAGGACTTGGAGGGGTATTTATGCAGGAAGGTAGGCTGGTTTCTAATTCTTTCAGGAAACTCAGACCGCATAAGGAGAACTATTCAACACATGACTTAGAGCTTGTGGCCTTAGCCTGTGCATTGTGATTATGGAGATGCTACTTGGTCGGGATAAAATTTGAATTGAAGAGATATCACCATGGGATGCAATATATTTTTATTGAGAGTGACCTCAATGAGAGGAAAAGGAGGTCGACATAAATAATGAGTGAGTATGAATTTGACATGTTGTATAGAAAGGGGACGATAAACAAGGTAGAAGATGCCTTGAGTTGGAAACCTCACATCTTCTTAGTATTTCCATTGAAGATGAATTTTCCAGAGAATATACTGAAGCAACAAATGACAGACAGTTGGTACAGTGAAGTCAGGATAGAACTTGAAAAGGAAATCATGAAGGTTCCTAATTATTAGGGTTATACACTTAATGATGATGGGTTGTTGCGATATGACCATCAGATGTTTGGTAGAATATGCTTACATTTTATTATTATCAGAGTTCGATATAGATGGCACTATTTGAGTTTCTTTACGGTAGGACTTGTCGAACACCCTTGAGTTGGGATCGTCTTGAGGACACAGTTATTATGGGTCCAGAGTTGATATAGGAGATGGAAGAGCATATGCAATCCATCCAGGCATGACTAAAATAGGTTCATGAGAGATAGAAAATTTATGCCAATGCACATTGAATGGACAAGAATTACGAGGTTGGAGACATAGTGTGTTTGCAGGTTAGTCCATAGAAGAGATCCATCAAATTTGGCAAGGGGACCAAATTGTCACCACAAGTTGTGGAACCATTTGAGATGGGTGAGATATTGGGATTGATTGCTTACCGTCTTGATTTTCCATCATCACTGAGTCGTATGCAATGTTTTTCATGTTTTAATTTTGCAACATTATATGTCATATCCATCTCATGTCATTGACTTGATTAATTTGCAGATACCAGACAAGGGGGCCTTGGTGGCTGAGCCAATCCATATTCTGGAGTGGTAAACTCAACATCTTTGGTGTTGATTAGTAGACCAGGTCAAGGTATAGTGGGATAGTTATAGTCCAAGTTCCGTGACCTGGGAAGATACATTGGATATGTGTGGACAATTTCCCTATCTGTTTTAGAACTTCGAGCCGAAGTTTCCTGAAGTGGGGGTGTATGTAGTGCCCTTTTTTGTCATTGAATTTTGAAATTATTACAACATCATTATTTGAGGTCATTCAGTTACGAATCACCCAATTATGTGTGGATTAGACTTGGATTTTATGTCGTGTTATTATTTGAGGGCATTCAGATTCAGATGACCTAGCCATGTGTGTAATTGGTATTTGATTATTAAAGAAAATTTCTTGGAAACTATACATTGTGCTAATGATGGAAATTTATTATGTGATTTTGATATTGAAATGATTTTGATGATGATCGAATGCTTATATGAAAAGATGAAATGATTTCGATGATGATCGAATGTTTATATGAAATGATTTCGATTGTGATCGAATGTTTATAAATTATATGATTATGTTTAGCATGTACTCTGATGGGTCATAAAGTGTGATAGGAAGGACATGTACATTTGATGCAAGGTTGCGTCGATACCACTTGGACTTCGAATTGAGTAAAGTATCATTGGCAGGTGATGTTAGCCTGATATATATGTTTATATTATTATTTTACTTTTTAATATTTGATGTGTGTGATGTTTAATGTGCAGGTGTTGGATTGCGGTTTTCAATTCGTTCACATAAGGTAATGGGGATAAATTGAAATAGGATATAAGACTATCATTTCACGCGACGAGTTGGGAAAAAGAGACAGAGGATTTTTCTTGTTAGATTTGTGTTGCTGTGAGGGTAGGACATGGATTCAATCACTCATGAGGCATTTACTGAGGGGCATGCAAGGATATGGACTTATTCTCCAGGAACCAAAAGTCCCTCAACATGATCGATCAGACTAAGTTAATAATGTCTTAGTCATCGTACTAAGTCCCCACCAATGGGGGATTAGTTGAAGGGAATGTGTGGATCATGGCACCCTTTATATCCCCATTGCAATGAGAATGCGATAGTGAATTGAAAACACTAAGTGGGTGAATATTTGAAGGGCATGTGCGGAGCATGACACCTTTGATATTCCCACAGCAAAGAGAAAAGCAACCATTAAATTAAATCATTAATGGGGGGAAATAAAAGAATTCCAAAAATATATAGAAAATAGTTTCAATTAAACATCATGTGAATAAGTATTTGATTATTTGATTTTAATTATGAAATTGTGAATAAAGAAAAGTGAGTAAATAAAAATTAGTTGACTCAAAATTAGAAAAGATTGAAGAAATATTCAATGAGGAAATCAAGGAAACTAAACTAGAGTAAATCTCAGCTAAAAATAAAAAAAATTGGAAAAGTTGAGAGAACTGATACTGGGAGGGTGATTAATAAAATTATAAGAAATAAATTAATTCAAGGAGGCATGGTGATGCATGGAGTTTTCAAAAAGTTATAAAGAGATGGAAATAGCATGAGGCTCTTATCTCTTTTACATTAGTACTGTACGGTAGAGGTTCTAGGAAATTTTGAGGTGTCTGTTGAGGGTGTGGTACATCTTGGTATGCACGAGGTTGGTAGCCTCCTAGTAGTAGTCTACGTACCAAGATTTTGCTAGTTGTTTCTATCATTCAGCTCCGTTGTGGATCGAGGGTCCCAGGGGAAGAAGAGTACCTATTGGGTATGGTAGGGGGATTTCCGATGGACTTATATTGATTAGTAATTGATGTGTGAGCTTGTGGAAGATCTACGACAACTTCCACAGCCTTCGGTGGCACTTCACAAGCAAACTAACAGGTCGGTATCAGTGTTGTTTTTAAGTTTCGTATTTTTTCTATATTAATAAATGTGTTATCATCATTTTTTTGGATTAAAAATGTTATATATGTGGTTTCATATATTATGTTGTAGATATATGATTATACATAAAAAAAAATTCTTCTTTAATTCAGATTCGTTATTGTGATTCCTTGCATGTTGATTAGGGAGTTTAGCAGGGCCCTTCTTTTGGTATCAAAGCATTGTTCAAATGCTTGCACCTAAGGTTTCATCGTATGTTTGTCCTCATTATGGGTAAAGGGGAATTGGTTCTATATTTGATTCAAAAAGAAAAATGTTGAATATTTAAGTGTCAAGTTACTAGATCATTTAGATCTGTTTACTGAACTAGAAAAAAAATCTAGCATCTATCTGTTCACATTTCCTGTAAGTCCAATGAACAACAATTTGAATTTCATGAAATTGTCGAGAACACACTTTTGTATCTCATCTTCTTTAAAAATCTATGACATCTAATTTACGTATGGGTTGGAGGGATGCTCTTCTTGTGGTTTGGTCTCTAATGAAATAATAATGTGCTATTTTATCTAGTTTTGTATTTAAACGATTGACCACATCTCCTCTTCTGTTTGTTTACACAAAATTTTAGGCCATAAAGTGAAACCCTAGGCTTGATTCAAAGTTAAAATTCCATAACCTAAAAATACAAATTTGTAGAGGGATCGGGTAAGTGCCCTTCAACACCTCATCATGTAATTGCATTAGGGCTTGGTACACCCGCACATCTATCCTGAGATTGGACTAACTTGATATTGTGTCAACATTAACTTGAATCGGAAAAAAAACCTTTCGAAGCTCCATCTATTGATAGTTTTGAGAAAAAATTATAATAAACTGGCCACATCATAGAATGGTTGCTAACCACAACTTAATACTTGACCTTGCCTTGATCATCATTTCAACAGTCTATCCTTCTGACCTGACAACCTATAGTTTAATCATTGGTAAGTTGTAAGTAAACTAAAACAATACCAGAAACTTTGTCATGACCAGAGAAATTTTAAGGGGTGAAATTTCGCCAATTGGCTATTTTTTTTTTTATAAATAAAATTTCTATTTGGTCATTTTTACTCTCTAATATGTCTATATTTACATAAAACATGTTTTTTATTATTATAATATTCACTACAATTTACAATTTTCAATAGTAAATTGTATGTTTAATATTTAATATTCACCTCCCTATCTATATATATATGGTTTTTTCAATTTAAATAATCGCCTAGAATACTATACTTAGGTATACTATTAGAATCCTTAAAAGGTACACTGGTCAACACTTGTAGTCAATAAGTAATGCTTGGCAATGCATACTGCTTAGCACTAAACGTCAGAGATTCACACCATGCGTAACACCTCATAACTCATGCTGTCAATTCAAATACAACTTATGGATGCTCTGGGATTCCATGAGGGTTGACTGCCATTGGGAGCACACTATCATTAGTAATAATGCAGTCGTGTGCACTTAGATCAATGCATACCAGCATAGATCCATCTTAAACCTGGATCTAGTAAGCACCGAGAAGGATCCAATTTTTTTTATCTTAAATTTTGTACACATTAAGAAAAAAAATATTATCTTAAATTGTGTACATATTAAGAAAAACAATTCTCATAAATATTTTACACACTATGAAAATGTTTACCAACTTTTTATTTTATGAGCCCACATTAGTTTTGTAATTAATGCTGAATCATAATACTAACCATCCTATCTCTTTAGCTTCCATAAGAACAGATAAAGCATTGTGGCATCATAGGCTTGGTCACATGAGTGAGAAGGGGATGCAGATTCTCCACTCAAGGAAGTTGCTTCCAGATTTGAAGCAGGTAAGTTTGGAATTCTGTGAGAACTGTGTTTATGGAAAATAGAAGAGAGTCAGATTTCTCAGGGTTGGGAAACAGAAGAAGAATGAAAAGTTAGAGCTAGTGCATACAGATGTATGGGGACCGGCTCAGGTACAATCTCTTGGTGGCTCTCATTATTATGTTACATTTATTGATGATGCAACTAGGAAAACTTGGTTTTATTGCATTAGATAGAAATATGATATGTTTGCTACTTTTAAGAAGTGGAAAGCTTTGGTTGAGAATAAGACAGGAAAAAGGTTGAAGTGTCTCAGATCTGATAATGGAGGCGAGTACTGCGGCAAGGATTTTGATAGCTATTGTTCATACCATTGGATTCGTAGAGAGAAGACAGTCCTAGGAACAACACAAGAAAATGGTGTGTCATAAAGGATGAACAGAACGATCATGGAGCGTGCAAGGTGTATGAGACTGCATGCAAGGTTGCCCTTATAGTTTTGGGCAGATGCTGTAAATACTGTTGTTTATTTAATAAATAGAGGACCTTCAAGTGCTTTGGATGGTGGTATTCCAGAGGAGGCATGGACAGATAAAAAGGTAAACTACTCATTTCTGAGAACGTTTGGTTGTGAAGCATTTGTCCATATAGATAAAGAAAATAGAACAAAGCTTGAAGCTAAATCCAAGAAATGTACCTTCATTGGATATGGGGTTGATGAATTTGGTTATCGTTTATGGGATTATGAAAATAACAAAATCATCAGGAGTAGAGATGTGATATTCAATGAAAAGGTCATGTATAAAGATCAGTTGCAGGGAAAGAAACAAGAAAAGGAAACCACAGAGTACACAGTACTTGATGAAATTCAAGAAAATGAATTTCCAAAGGTGTCAGAAAATCAAGAACAACATCAAGTACCTGAAACTCCTGCAACTGCAAGAAGATTACTAGGTTAAGTAGACTCCCTTAATGATACTCTCCTTCAATGTATTATTTATTGATGACTGATGTTGGTGAACCAGAGTGTTATGAAGAAGCAATACAGGTTGAAACTAGAAAGAAGTGGGAGCAAGGCATGAATGAGGAGATGGACTCATTGGTGGGAAACCAGACTTGGGATCTGGTTCACTTTCCTGCTGGTAAAAGAGCATTGTAGACAAATGGATTTACAGGTTGAAGGAAGAAGAAGGAGGTAAGAAGCGATACAAGGCGAGACTTGTTGTAAAGGGGTTTGCATAGAAGAAAGGTATAGATTTTGATGAAATATTTTCTCCTGTTGTTAATATGACTTCAATTAGGACTATCTTAAGTCTAGTGGCGGTAGAAGATTTGCATCTTGAACAGTTAGATGTAAAAACAACCTTTCTCCATGGGGATTTGGAGGAAGAGATATATATGCAGCAACCACAAGGGTATGAGGTCAAAGGTAAGGAGAAATTGGTATGCAGGTTGAAAAAGATCTTGTATGGCTTAAAGCAAGCTCCAAGGCAGTGGTATTTAAAATTTGACAGGTTTATGACATAACAAGGTTATAGTAGATGTCATTTTGACCACTATTTTTATTTCAAGAAGCTAGACAATGAAAGATATATTATCTTGTTATTGCATGTGGATGACATGCTTGTTGCAGGGTCTAACATGCAGGATATAAATGTACTCAAAAGGAAGCTAGCTAATTCATTTGTGATGAAGGATTTGGGTGCTGCAAAGCAAATCCTTGGTATGAGAATAACGAGAGACAGGAAAAATCACAAATTGACATTGTCTCAGAGTGAGTACATACAAAAGGTGTTGGAGAGGTTCATAATGCAAAATGCAAAACCAGTAAGTACACTTTTGGCCAGCCATTTCAGTCTAAGTAAGGAAATGTGTCCCAAGACACAGGAAGAGACAGATTACATGTCCAAGATTCCCCATCAATCAATAGTTGGCAGCTTGATGTATGCCATGGTGTGCATAAGACCAGATATTGCACAAGCAGTGGGAGTTGTGAGAAGATATATGAACAATCCAGGTAAAGAACATTGGAAGGTAGTACAGTGGATTCTCAGGTATTTGAGAGGTACCACCACTTAGGAATTATGTTTTGGATGTTCAGACACTGTTCTACAGGGATATGTTGATGCAGATATGGCAGGTGATAAGGATAGCAGGAGGAGCACCACAGGGTATGTGTTTATTGTAGGTGGCACAACAGTAAGTTGGATTTCAAAACTGCAGAAGGTTGTTGCACTTTCAACAACGGAAGTAGAGTATGTTGCTGTTACAAAGGCTAGTAAAGAGATGATTTGGTTGCAGAGGTTTATGGAGGAATTGGGTAAGAAGCAGAAGGATAGCAGGTTGTATAGTGACATCCAAAGTACCATTCATCTTGCAAAGAACTCAGCATTCCATTCCAAGACTAAACATATACAGCTCAAGTACCATTTCATACGCTCTGTTTTGGAAGATGAACTGTTGAAGCTGGAAAAGATACATACTAGCCAGAATCCTACAGACATGTTCACAAAGGTAGTGACCAGAGAGAAACTGAGTTCCTGCTCGGTTTCAGATGGAAGATGAGAAATTTTCCAAGTCCAAAGTCCATCAAGTACAACATTGGTGGAGTTGCTGTGATCAGTCTCCAAGTGGAAGATTGTTGGTTGTGGAGCCTGATCTCCAGATTCAAAGATATTATTATTTAGCCGTGTCCGTACCCCAGGTTTGGTTATGTTCCCGACACGATCCCCAGGGGGTCTGGGGGAGTGGTTGCACCCTCGAGAAAGGGGGTTTGAGGGAAACGCCCCCAAGGAAAATTTTTGGGGCTATTTTCGCCACCAGTTTTTGGGCCCATGGTTTTGGGTAACCCGTGGTATTTTCCCATTGTATTTCCCTTATAAAAGAAAGAATTTGTAACACGGCTAGGGTTGATGTATTAGGTTTTATGCATTGTAAAGATCTCTAAGATCGAGAAGAGAGACTGTGAGAGAGTGTGAAGAGGAAGTGCAACGGCTGTGTTGTAGGTTGTATCCCTTCACTTTGCTGGACAGAATAATAATAAGGAATGGCAACTTCAGTGTGGATGTAGCCCAAGTTGGGTGAACCACGATATATCTCTGTCTCTCTTGTAATGTGTATGTGTGATTATATTTGCATTTTTGTTTATTGTTATTGCTCTGCGATCCTGTTTTTCTAACAGAAGTTAGTTCATATGGGAATGATAAAACCCAAGTTGGATTCAACACTTGTTGCCACTAAAATCAAGAGATCGAATGGCAAGGGCAAGCAATTTTTTTTTAATAGAAATTCGAATGAGCAAAAGCAGAAGGAGGCTCTAAACCAGTCAGAAGGAGTTTCAAATTCCAAGAAAGACAAGCAAACTCATAAGGGGAAATCCAAATGTACCTATTGCAATAGAATATTTCATCATGAGAGTTCATGTATGAATAAGACCATAGATCTCATGGCTTCACTTCTTGAAAAGAATAACCTTCCAGTACCTGCATGTGCTAGGAATAAAGAAGGTGAACCATCAAGATCAGAGGAAAAAGAAAGATGTCATGCTCTCATGACAGGTGCATCAACACAATCCTCCTTCATCATAGATTCAGGAGCATCAAGACACATATATTCCTCCAAATACCTCTTTACTAGTTTTGAATCCACTGTTGAACCTTCCATCATGTTGGGGAATGATTATGAGGTCTCCTCTGAGGGGATTGGAAGAATCAAACTTGATCATGGGTACTTCTTAGATGTTCTCTATGTCCCTACACTCACTGCTAATCTACTTTGATTCTACCAGATGACCCACACCGGAGAGCCCAGGAGGGTGATCTTCTCTCCAAATGAGGTCGAAATCCAAGACACGGTATCAGGATATACCATTGAAAAAGGTGTTGAAAACCACAAGTCGAAAATCTATGAGTTCTCCCACTTTCTACCTCTCTCAAAACAGTATTCTCTTCACATTCATGAAAATGAAGAGAGTAGGCTATGGCATGAAATATTTGGGCATCTCAACTACAAGCACTTGCAAGACATGGGAACTCAAAAGGTGGTTGAAATTATACCCAATCTCAAGTTTTCCCAAGGTACCTGCAAAGGTTGCTTGAATGGAAAAGATCCAGCAAAGAAGGTTGAGAAAAAGAAGATTCATAAAGAAGAGTGAAAGCTAGATCCAAATCCACAAGAACCTGAAGATATAACACCTAAGGTTCGAAATCCTATTGCAAAATGGGCCACAACTACTGTTGCATCCACTAGTGATCTTGTTGGAGATCCACTATATTCAAGAACAACCAGATCTTATCTTCTCTCTCACACAGATCCATTTATTGCTGAGAGATGATTTCTTATGATTGGATGAGATCCAAAGACATTCTTTGAAGCCTCCCAAGATCCAATATGGGTAGCAGTTATGGATGAAGAGTACGAGTCTCTTCAAAGAAATGAAACTGGGGAGCTTGTTTCTCTCCCTCCCGGGAGGAAGCTTGTTCAATGCAAGTGAGTTTACATAACTAAGATGGACTCTGATGGGGTCCCTAGCAAATATAAGGCTCAATTGGTTGCAAAGGGTTACTCCCAAGTCCATGGGATTGAATACTCAGAGACACTCGCTCATGTTTCTAAGATGGATTCCATCCGTCTTGTTCTTTCTCTTGCTGCATCCAAGCACTGGGAAGGGCATCACATGGATGTCAAGAGTGCTTTCCATCATGTATATATAGAGGAGGAGATATACATGAAGCAACCTGGGGGGTATGTTGAAGACTCTTCACTAGTGTGTAGATTGAGGAAGTCCTTGTATGGACTCAAGCAAGCTCCCCGAGCATGGTATGCAAAGATGGACTCCTTCCTTCTGTCACAATATTTCAAGAGGTGCAAATCTGATTTGAATGTCTATATGAGACATGATGGTGAATCCCTACTCCTGATTATGTTCTATATGTTGATGATTTATTGATTACAGGGAGCAACACTTCATGCATCAGATCTATAAAAACAACTTTTCACAACTACTTATCCATGTCATATCTTTGATTGTTGAAGCAATTTCTTGGTCTTGAAGTCACTCAGAGTGATTCAAGAATCAAGGTTGCACAGTCCAAGTATGTTTCAGATATGCTTGAGAGGTTCCATATGAGCGAATGCAAATCATCAACATTTCCTTTTCTTTCAGGGATCATCCTTGAGTATGGTTCTTCCACACCTCTGGTGGATAGTACATTGTATCGACAGTTGATTGAGAGCCTATTATTTCTTACACACACTCGATCTGATCTTTCCCATTGTTGACACAGTTCTGTCGACATGGGTTCACTTCGCACTGTTGTCAACAAACACCAACCAAACACCCTTAAGAACCAACCCAAAAAGGTTTTACCCTTTCCAGCAACACCCGTGAAGCGAGTGAAGTCTCACCTGAGATGGTTAAGGGGGCTGCAGGAACCAGGTTTCCGCAGTGGGGAAAGGACATGCATATATTCTGACTCTATTGCAATAGAAACTAGAGATTCATCTTCGCATCATGCTAAACATACATTCATCATTCACATATTCACTATATAATCAACATTCGCATTAATCATACATAAAAACATTCAAATACGACACAATATTCATCATTCAACATAAACAGAGATAAAAGAGACAGATCCGAACATCTTCATGCATTAACTCATCAAAAACCTGGGGGATAACCTTCGCAGGGACAGTTCAAAACACCTTATCGCAGACACATACAAACTTGCCGAAACAGAGAAAAACATCACACAAGTCATTCACTCAGTTATTGATCAACTTTTTTTCTCCTCCTAGGATTCCCTTAGGATTACATTCATAGTCCTATTTATATCCAACTATGGCAGTTACAAAATGGTCCAAATGACCCTTTCTAAATAACTAAACTAATCTTGCGCTTCTGTCGGCTGCTTGTTCTCCAAGAATGTTCCTTTCTTCCGCGGATGGTCCTTCTTTGTTGTTGTTGGCTTTCGCACTTCATACGGTCTAACCCCGTGCTAACAGGCCCCCAACACAAACTTGTGGCTCGCCCTCGAGCCACATCGGTTGGCTCTGCTGAAACTGGTCTCATCCTTTGTTGTTCTATACTTCTGAGGATGTTCTTTCCATCTGGGGATCGCTTTCATGTACTTCTTGAACTCATCCTCCAGTATCTTGGTCATTGTCATGTACTTCTCGAACTCATCCTCCAGTCTCTTGGAACCTTCATCATCTATTCCTTTGCGGTCGTCTGTTACCTTTGACCCTGGCTCACAAATGGACAAAAGTTTCTTGACAACATCGACTTATGGAACGGGCTTAGCGGTTTGACACATATGTTTCACACATTTGATCATCCTTTGTTGGTGCCGGTGTGCCTATTCTCTCGGTACTTCTGCGGTCGGAGGGACTGCTGCTCTTCTAAAACTTGAAACTTACTTAGACATCTCAGGTAAGACCTCATTGTTGTATTTCTTGATATCTGGTGCCTCTGCATCTGTTGGTTTCTCATGAACACTTGTCATTCTTTCCCTTAGCACACCTTGGGTGCTTCCGCTAGAAACAAAATGCACCATTGCAACTATCTCACTTCCTTTTTCCACAGCTTCCTTGGACTTGAATATTTGACTTACTAACTCTCTTCATCCGACTTACTGACTCTCTTCATTCAACTTACTCAGTCTCTTCATTCAAATTACATGCTTCAATCTCTTTTCCTATATTTATTCTTTCTCCTCGTGTTCGCTACGCCTGATTATTAAGTCATTTGCGAAATATTTCCCATAGCCATCAGATTCTGTCCTCAAGTGCGTCATCATACACCTCCATCGTCTTCCAGTGATGCTCATCCGTAGTAATCATGCTCTGATTTGAATCCCACGTGCTAAATGTGCTAACATCGACGAGCGATCCGTCTGGCCATGTCTCCCACTTTTTGTCATAATTGCTTTTTTTTTCCCCGACCTGTTTCTCAACTGCTATGCGCCTTATCAAGGCAATAGGGTTTCAACCGATTCCCATTTACTATATTGGTCAATAATGTCCCATCTAATATTTGTAACTGCACTGCTCCTCCATCAGTAACAAAATTTATGACATAAGGACCCAATCAATGCATTTGCAACTTACCTGGATGCTTTGCAAACTTACTGTCGTATAGTAGGACCATATCCCCCCGTTGAAAATGCTTTGTTTTCATGTGGCAGTCATGCCAAGCCTTCTGTCGATCTTTTTCTACCTTCTGATGGAATCCCGCGACGAATCGATCCTCATCAATTTGTACCAACTACGCCAATCGTTCTTCTATCGCTCCATCGTTGCTCATATCTTTAGCTGCTGCGATGCGTGTTGAAATATTGTAACTTCTAAGAATATTATATTTGTATTATTCCGGAGATGTTTCATTCCTCCGTTGGGACTTTATTATGTATCCGGAGATGTTTATTCCTTTGATGGATTATGGTAACTAGGTTTATTAGATCTCCCATGTGGGGGTCAGCCCTGAGTTAATTTATTAGGGGTTATTAGACTCTCTTAGGAGAGGTCGGCCCCATAGGGTAAAAGGTCAGTTGGGAAACAAGTATAAGTAGAGGAGGTTGTTCCTCACTTATCTCACTCTTCCATGACTCGGAAAGTAGCACACAAGTGAGAGAGAGGTCTGCATAGGAGGTAGAGAAGGAGCTCTAGTCTTGGACTACATCTTGTATTTGGTTGATCATCTTATTGAGGAAAGCTTTGCTGGGTTTTCTACCCCATGAGGGTTTCCCAGGGTAAAATCTCTGCCTATCTTGTGATTGTGTTTCTTTCAGTGATCTTGCTAGTCAAATTAGTATAAAATTAACATGGTATCAGAGCTAGCCTGAATAGGACATCTTTCACAAGGTGAAAATCTCTCTCTCTCTCTCTCTCTCTCTCTCTCCTTCTGTGAAAATTAGGGTTTCTGCAAAAGTTGATATTTTTTGGATTCTGATTACATGGCTGGATAACCCTCCTCAAAATAGAAGTTTTGAGCCCTAGATCGAGGTTTTTGGTTGGGTAGAACTATGGGAAAGTCAAACCCTAGTTTGACCAAAAGTGCAAAAAACCAAAAAACCAGAGAACCAAAAAAGCTGCGAACCTGTGCACCAGAAAACTAGAAATTCTGTTGTAGATCCGAAAGGTGAAAAGTTGAAGTTTCCAGAAGCAAAACACACAAGATCTTCCAATTCAATCAAGCACATCTCCTGGTAAGTGTTATTCTATCTCTTGAGAAACTTCAATCTCTTTTGATCCCTAGAGAAGATGGCTCCAAGCACTAAGCTTGAAGACAAGCTAGAAGGTATAGAAAATTTTCGGGCATGGAAATACAAAATTGGCCTCATTCTGGAAGAGAATGACCTTGCCCAGTATATCAAGGATGAGATTGCAGAACCTGGAGAAGATGAAGCTAAAGAGAAGTATATGAAGGATTTGATTAGGGAAAAGAGAATCATTGCTGATTCTATTAAAGGCCAATTGATCCCCTTAGTGGCATCCAAGAAGACCCCAGAGGAAATGCATGATTCCCTTTCCAGAATGTATGAGGGAAAGAACATCAACAGGAAGATGAATCTAAGAGACTCAATCTCCACAAATATTTTAGAATAAAGGAAGAAGAAAACACTCTTCTTTCTAATGTTTCAATTTTCATAAAGAAGGACACATTGCTAGATATTGTCCCTCAAAGAAGAAGAAAAATCTTCACCATAAAAGACATCAAGCACATCTTGCAGATGATGATGAGGACGAAGAAGAAGAAGAGGAAGAAAAGCCTCACAAGAAAATATCTAGAAGAGAAGAAGAAGAGGAAGAAAGGTCCCTCTACAAGAGAAGATCTACAAGAAATGAAGAAGAAGATGCAGAAGAGTATGTTCTGTTCTCTGCACTCTCTGGATCCATAACACCTGGAGAAGATACATGGATTATTGGTAGTGGTGCTTCAAAGCACATGACTGGACTAAAGAAAACTCTTTCAAAACTAGAAGAGAAGACCTCTCCACAGAAAGTGTCATTAGGAGATGACTATCAGTATCCTATCAAGGGAATTGGTGAAGCAAACTAAAAGCTTGATTCTGGAACCCCCATGAAGATGAAGGAAGTATTGTATGTACCAGGATTGAAGAAGAACTTGCTTTCCATCTCAGCTTTGGATAAGAAAGGTTATAGAGTTGCATTCATTGATGGACAAGTACTAATGTGGTCCAAAGGTAAATCTATTAAGGATGAAATTGTCATTGGTGAAGAGGAAGGAGGTCTGTACAAGCTCAAGGGCCATCCAGAAGCTGCCCTTGTACATGAAGCCACTAGCCCAAATGAGCTATGGCATAGGAGGCTTGCTCATATTAATTACAATGCACTACCTTATGTAAGCAAGGTAGTTATAGGTATGCCAGACTTAAAAATTGATCATGATGGCACATGAAAAGGTTGTGCAAAAGGAAATAATATCAAGAACCCATTTCCAAAGAGTGAAACAAAGACTAAGAATACCTTGGAGTTAATTCACTCTGATGTATGTGGACCAATGCCCTCCACATCCCTGAGTGGATATGAATACTATCTCACATTTATTGATGACTATTCAAGGAAGACTTGGATATACTTCATAAAAGGAAAGAATGAAGTCTTTGGAAAGTTCAAGGAGTTCAAAGCCTTGATAGAGAATCATTCAGAAAAGAAAAATCAAAATACTCAGGACAGATAATGGCGAAGAATATACTTCCAAGGACTTTGAATATTTCTGTAAGGAAGCCGGAATCAAGAGGGAGCTAACCACTCCCTACAATCCCCAACAAAATGGTGTTGCGGAAAGAAAGAATAGAACCATCATGGAAGCTGTGAAGACAATGATACATGATCATGAACTACCTATGTATCTATGGGCTGAAGCAGCTAGGACAACAGTCTATGTGCAAAATAGACTATCCCACAGTGCTCTTGATTTCAAGACTCCAGAAGAAGTGTTCACAGGAAAGAAGCCTCAGGTAAGTCACCTCAAGATATTTGGATGTCTAGTGTACATTCACATTCCAAAAGAAAAGAGGACCAAGTTAGATCCTTATGGGAAGAAGGGAATATTTGTTGGATATTATGAAGCATCCAAAGCATTCAAAATTTACATCCCAGGTTTTCATCATATGGAAATAAGTAGGGATGTGACATTTGATGAAGAAGCAGCTCTCAAGAGATCCAGGAAGTGCCAGTATGAAGAAGCACATGAAGAAGATGCACCTTCCAGAACTACAGAGGTTGTACTCATCCCTGAAGATGTAACACTTGAAGACCATGATATCATAGAACCACAAGAACCCCCCCTTTTCAAACATTTCAACGAAAAGAAAGCCAACATGGGCAAGAGATATTATACCAGTCAATAATGAAGAATGATGTTTGGGACATAGTTCCCAAGCCAAAAGACAAAAGTGTGGTATCCTCCAAATGGATATACAAAATAAAGCATGCTACGGATGGTAGCATTGAAAAATATAAAGCAAGATTTGTGGCCAGAGGATTCTCTCATAAAGAGGGAATTGAATATGAAGAAACATTTGCTCCAGTTGCAAGGTACACTTCCATTAGAACCATCATGGCACTTGCATCCATGATGAAATGGGATCTAAACCAGATGAATGTAAAGACATCCTTCCTGAATGGTGTGATTGAGGAAGAAGTGTACATAGAACAACCACAAGGATTTGAGGTAGAATATGGAAGAACCCATGTATGCAAACTAAAGAAGGCCTTATATGGGTTGAAGCAAGCTCCCAGAGCTTGGTATGGAATAATTGACAGTTTCTTGACAAACTCGGGCTTTACCAAAAGTAAAGTTGATCCTAATCTTTATCTCAAGGTTATGAATGATGAACCTGTCATATTGTTGCTATATGTGGATGATCTATTTCTAACTGGAAATGAGAAACAGATTATTGAGTGCAAGAAGAAGCTCTCATCAGAGTTTGAGATGAAAGATCTCGGATTGATGCACTACTTCCTAGGTCTGGAAGTATGGCAAGGACTAGATGGAATATTTCTCAACCAAGGTAAGTATGCTGTGGGAATCTTGAAAAGATTCGATATGTTGGAATGCAAAGCCATGGCCACTCCCATGGATTCCAACTTAAAGCTATTAGTTGACGACTCTTCAGAGTTAGTGGATGTGACTCTGTATAGACAGATTATTGGGTCATTAATGTATCTGACAAATACCAGGCCAGACATATGCTTTGCAGTGAACACTCTGAGTCAGTACTTAGTGAAACCTAGACGAGTTCACCTAATTGCTGCAAAGCATGTGATGAGGTACCTAAAGGGTACGATAGATTTTGGTCTCTATTATCGTGGAGATCATGACTTTAGATTGTATGGCTACACAGATGCTGATTGGGTAGGAAGTGTATCAGATAGGAAGAGTACATCAAGTGGATGTTATTGTATGGGACCTGCCATGCTCTCGTGGTTTAGCAGAAAGCAGTCGAGTGTGGCTCTCAGCACAACTGAAGCAGAATATATAGTTGCCTGCTCTGCTAGTTGCGAAGTAGTATGGCTTTGAAAGTTATTATAAGGATTGTTTGACTTAGAGATGGACCCCATTGTGATTCTATGTGACAACCAGAGTTGTATCAAGATGACAGAGAATCCAGTGTTCCATGATAAGTCAAAGCACATAGAGATCCAATATTTCTATATACGAGATATGGTGCAGAAAGGAGCTATAAAGCTTGGATATGTAGGAACTGATGAACAAGTTTCCGATGTATTGACCAAACCTCTATCTCGAGTAAAGTTTGATATTTTTCGAGACAAGCTTGGTGTAGTTTAGAAGGACCCTCCTCGAAAGGGGGAGTGATATGGTTGATAAAGATATATTTGGGTATTGGTATTGATATGGATACCTATGATGAGATTACCTATATTGATTGATGAGGATACTTGTATTGATGTTATGTATACTTGTATTGATGAGGATACTTGTACTGACGATATGTATACTTGTATTGATGAGGATACTTGTATTGATGTTATGTATACTTGTATTGATGAGGATACTTGTACTGATGATATGTATACTTGTATTGATGAGGATACTTGTATTGATGAGGATACTTGTACTGACGATATGTATAATTGTATTGATGAGGATACTTGTATTGATGTTATGTATACTTGTATTGATGAGGATACTTGTACTGACGATATGTATACTTGTATTGATGAGGATACTTATATGTATACTTATATGGATACCTGTATTGATGAGGATACTTATATGTATACTTATATGGATACCTGTATTGATGAGGATACTGTATCGATGATGAGGCTACCTGTTCCAATGCTGAGGTTGATGATGAAGTTGCCTGTTCCGACGATGAGGTCAATGAAATGGTCCTTAGACTTTGTCTAAGTGGACGATAAGAGGATTGTATCATCCGTGGACTTCAGTCCTAAAGTGATCTACAGACAGATGTCTCCGAGAGTAAGAGGATTGTATCATCTGTGGACTTCAGTCCTAAAGTGATCCATAGACAGATGTCTTCGAGAGTAAGAGGATTGTATCATTCGTGGACTTCAGTCCTAAAGTGATCCACAGACAGATGTCTCCGAGAGTAAGAGGATTGTATCATCCTTGGACTTTAGTCCTAAACTGATCCGCAGACAGATGTCACTGAGAGTGGGGATTGTATCATCCTTGGAATTTAGTCCTAAACTGAGCCACAGACAGATGTCATCGAGAGTGGGGATTGTATCATCCTTGGAATTTAGTCCTAAACTGAGCGATAGACAAATGCCATCGAGAGTGGGGATTGTATCATCCTTGGACTTTAGTCCTAAACTGAGCCGCAGACAGTTGTCACCAAGAGTGGGGATTGTATCATCCTTGGACTTCAGTCATAAACTAATCCGCAGATAGATGTCTCCAAGAGTGAGGGGATTGTATCATCCCCGGACTTCGGTCCCTGAATTGATCCGTAGACGTATGTCTCCGAGAAGTGGTCCGTAGACTTTGTCTAAGTTGATGAGTGGACTGCATCGTCCCTAGACATGATATGGTGTCTTAAATAGATCATGTGTGTTGTAGGGTATGCTGCTATTGTGCTGTTGATCGAGAGGATCCAGTTAATGACGATGATGTAGATCATGTGATGAAGATGATGCAGATCGTGTGGTGACGATGATGTGTTCGTGATGGTCTAGATGACGATGCCGTTGATCGTGAGGATCCAGATGATGATATTGATCGGTAGATCCAGACGATGAGGCTATTGATCAAGAGATCCATATGATGATGCTGTAACTGATCAAGTGCTACAGAAGATGAAGACTAATACTGACGATGTTGATGTTCCAGTAACTGTTTGAGTTACTGATGATGATGTATAAAGAAAGCTTCCATTGATTTATAGATGTATCATGTATCATGTAGTCGATGACTCCTTGCTCCTGCAAATGTTGTTATAATATCCTTTGTTGATGTATATGTAACTTCGGAATGTATTTCATATATGTATATTGTACTCCTATAGAGATGGTATTATTCCTCTATGCGGAAGTAGTTGTATTCCTATAGAGGTGTTATTATTCTTCTATACGGAAGTGTCATCATTTATATTGTAAGTGTCGTAACTTATACTTGATGGGTTATTAGACCACCCTTTTGGGGTCGGCCCTGTATAAGTCATGTGGGGCAAAGGGTTATTAGACACCCTATTGGGGGTCGGCCATGTGGGTCAAAGGGTTATTATACCACCCTATTGGGTGTCAGCCCAGTCAGCATTATGTTATGTGGTTAAGTTAAGGCCGTCCTAGTAAAGGTTATTAGGCAAGTCAAGTCAAGTATAAATAGAGTGTGGGAGGCACTCTATTTCATCATTCTATTCTCTTTCACACTCTCGGGAGAGTGGAGCACTTGTGGAGGAGGAGAAGCTACTGCTAGGAGATGTCTATATCTTATGCTTGGGTTGTATCATTGCTCTATCTATCTTTGAGGAGGTTATTGGGGTTTTTCACCTTTATGGTTTTCCCCAAGTAAACTTTGTGTCGTTTGTGTGCTTGCATTATTGTGTTCATGATTGATATGCTGTACTTGTTGTTCTCTCAGTTAAGATCCTAGATCATATTGAAGTAAATTATGAAAAATTAACATGGTATCAGAGCTATCCTGAAAGAAGGCATGGTATGGCATGTATGACACTTGTTGCAATTGCGAAGCTAGGGCTTGATATAGAAAACACCAGTCATCGCAGCACTTTCGCTATAAATAAATTTTGGTGAGGTTTCAGGGTTTGAAAATTGTACAGGGCGAAGCTAAGATCTCCATGTATCTTGTGTCCAAAGTAAAACCTCTAATTCATTGTACTTTGTGATTTATGATCTGTACAATATAGGGTTTCTGCCTCTTCCAGATCTCAGTCATAAACAGGTGACCTTGGAAAAAAGGTCATAACTTGGGATAGGAAGCTCCAAATGAAATTTAGTAAAAAGTTACAGGTAGTGCACGGACTGTACTTTCTCAGGCAACTTTTTTAGAGGCCAAAACTGAACCAGTGACACGTGGCATGCCGTACAAGTTCGCTCTCCTGTTTTATCCCATAAACAGGTCACGTTGCGACACTTGGAATAAATCTCTCTCAGAGAATCCATTTGAGGTCAGATCTATGGGGTTGGAAAGATGACAGGTCGAGATATCTCAAGAAAATTGTTCATAACCTTTTGATCGAAATGTTCGGAGTTACACTAGAAACAATCAGGTACATATTTTTGTCAAAACATAATTATTTTTAAGCACCTTCATTCATGGCTTCTGGAATTTAGGGTTTCAGAGAAAGTTGGAATGTTTGTAATTGGAGACTATGGCTAAATGATACTCATCATAATCAAAATTTAGAGACCAAGATTAGAATTTTTGGTTGGGCAGAAGGCTGGGCTTGATTAGACCCTAGTTCGGGACTTTGATCAGAAAAGTGGAAAATTAGGGCTTCTGCAAAAATGGAAATTTTTGAAATCTGTGACCATGGATGGAAGCTCCTTAGAAAAATAGAAGCTTAGAGCTTTGTATCGAACCTTTTTATTGGGAAGAAGGGTGGGATTTATCAAACCCTACTTCGGGGTCATGTCCAGTGAATCCAGAAGTTTCAAAGGCAAATTTGAGGGGTGAAACTTTGCAGTTTTCAAATTATGTGTATACAACCTTGATCAACTCATCAAGGCGCATATTTCTATCCTTTTGGAAGTTTGAAATTCAAATTTTGAATTTTTAGGGTTTCTCTGACAAACCCTAATCCAGCTCCAGTTCCAGTTCCTGCAAATCAAGTGGATTGGGTTAATCCTAGAAGAGAATGGATTGGTCACATGCATAAGTGAAGAAGTTCCTGTTTCAGAGGGAAGTGAGGCTAAGGCCTTACAGAAGAATATTAGAAGCAATCTCGACAGGTATGACTCATCCAGGTATGTTTCGAGATTTGTTCATGATTAAGTTTATGGTATGTTTGTCTTCATGTTATTACGGTTAGTACAATCTTGATTAAATTTAGACTTGTTGTATCACCTTAATAAAATTATGAATGCATGATATTCATTAATTAGGGTGTTGACACTTATGATTGTACTAATGCATTATGGTGTTGTATGAGGTTTATGTTGTCCGCTAACATGAAAGGTACACCAAGAAAGACAAATCATGTTCTAGTTCAAGAACATATGATCAAGATGACATGAGGACAAAGATTCATCCATTGTCATGAATTACATAGAAGATCTATTTCCGAGGTATATATAACTTGGTTCTATAATGGTTAACCTATGAGATATGCAGGTTACTAGCACAAGTCATTGAAGAGAACAAGAAGACATCATGTGGGTATGTTAGACATAACTAGCTAACATACCATTCCAGGTATGTTTTTCCTATATCAAGTTAGAATCCTACCTTGTGTTAGGATCCCTTATATAAGTATACTTGGTATGATTGGTTATGTTTATTCCTAAAGTTATAAATGTAAGTAATCAAGGGTTTATGCATTTTATGTCTCTTATCTTGATTGATGATTTAACTAACCAGAAGAGTCCTATTATCAAATAAGAATATGCATGAGTAAAAGAAGACTTCCCTGAAACCTTGAATACTAATGTTTATTATCTGTGTTTGAAATGATCATGACTGTACATGTTTAAGATTATTGTGTTTTGATAGTATTAAGATTATACTAATGAATGTGTGATTATGTATGAGACCTCGAGGATAACATAATGTTGATACTAATAAGCATGCATAGTGATGGATATAAGTTCAAGGACAGGTAATCCAGGAAGCAAAGATCAAGAGGGAGCACACTCCAGTTGTTTCCTGCAAGGAAGCAAAGATCAAGAAGGATCACACTTTAGTAGTTTCTGCAAGGATGCAGATATTCAGAGGGAGTTGACCACTTCTCACAATCCACATCAGAATGGAGTTGCAGAAAAGAAGCAAAGACTGAGAGGGAGTCAACCCAACAAACAAACAAAGGTAAGTATTTGAATTATCATTCCTTACATATTTTATTGTTTAAATAATACTTTTCAATAATGTATATACTCATGTTCCTAGAATTAGGTTGTGTATTATGCATATTAGAATAGTTGCATTGATGAACAATATACTACTAATATACATGGGTAAGTGGCCAATGGCACTGTACAACATTCCATTGCTACTTATCTAGAATGAAACCTATTTGCTGACATGTTAGGAGTTGTGCACACTCTTAAACATGTTCTGGTAGAGATTGGAAGGCATCTAGAAAGTTACGGGATATGGATAAATGTTGTATTGAAGCATTGGCTAAGATAATTGCATGACTGTATGACATATTTCTTTATGTGTAAGAATTTGTTCTGAAAACTATGAGATGTTTTCTAATCATGCAATTTAACTTGTTGTGTAGGAAAGATCGTATACCATCACCTACAAAAGAAGGACTACAACATTTGTTCAGCAACAAAGTTATCTATTGAAAATATTGAAGATATTGAAGTTACCAGGATCTGGGAAGAATGCCATGATCAAGGAGTACCAGTCGATCATGAAGATGTTTGGGATGCAGTTCCAAGACCTGAAGGGGAGTCTGTAGTGACTTCCAAGAGGATCTACACGATCAAGCATGTTGTAGGTGGTAGCATAGAGTCTTTTTCTCCTATAGCCAGATACACTTCCATTAGATCAGTACTTGCTCTGGCTGTAGTGATGAAAGGGAAGATACACAAGATGGATTTCAAGACAACTTTCTTGAATGGTTTAGTTGAAGAAAAAGTGTATGTGGAGCAGCCACTTGGTTTTGAGACACATGAAAGGGAGTCATATTTGTGCAGAACTTAGGATAGACAGCTTTCTATCCAGTTTGGGCTTTACCAAGAGTAAAGCATATTCCAACCTTTACTACAAGGTTGAGGAAGGCAATCCAGAGATACTACTTTTGTATATGGATGACCTGTTTATTATAGGTGAAGATAGATTGATTGCCGACACGCAACAGAAGCTTGCTGCCGAGTTCGAGATGAAGAACTTATGGATGATGCACTATTTTCTAGGTATAGAGGTGTGGCAAAGTGCAGATGGAATATTCCTTGGACAAGGGAAGTATGCAGTAGAGATCCTGAAGAGGTTTGGGATGATGGAATGCAAGGCCATGGCCACACCTATGGAATCAAACCTGAAGCTTCTGTGTGATGCTTCATCTAAGCCGGTTGATATCACTATGTATCGTCAGATAATTGGGTCCTTGATGTACCTGACAAACATGAGACCAGATATTTGCTTTGTGGTGAACACATTGAGCCAGTTTTTGATGGATCCGAGAGGTGTTCACTTGGTTGCTGTAAAGCATATTTTGAGGTACCTGAAGGGTACAGTTGATTATGGGCTCAAGTATGATGCGAATCAAAATTTTAACCTACAGGGTTATGTTGATTCAGCTTGGGCAGGCAGTGCTGCAGATAGGAAGAGCACATTTGGGTGCTGCTTCAGTATGGGATCATGTGTGATCTCCTGGTTTAGCAGGAAGCAGTCCTGCGTAGCACTGAGTATAGCTGAGGTAGAGTATGTTGTAGCCTTTTCGGCTAGTTGTGAGGCAGTATGGCTTCAGAAACTACTATTTGATTTATTTGATCTCCCATTGGATGCTACTGGTATCTTCTATGATAACTAGAGTTGTATGAAGCTATCTGAGAACCCGGTGTTCCATGACAGGTCGAAACACATTGAGATCAAATATCACTATATCAGGGATATGGTGCAGAGAGGAGCAGTAAAGCTCCTGTATGTTGTGACGGATGAGCAGATTGAAGATGTGCTGACAAAGCCACTAGCCAGAGTGAAGTTCGAGTACTTTAGAGAGAGGCTTGGTGTTCTTCAGATCGATGACACTTCGAGGAAGAAGTGATAGAGACATTTGTTGAAGCCATTCCAAGCATGTTGGAAGGAGGATCCTTCACATGGCTGTGGATGTAAGCGCTGGATGATGAGCATCAGGACGATGATACAGTTATTGCTTTGTATACGCATCATGTTGGATGTTGGATATGATCAGTTGGATCATTTCTATGTATATGTGTGTACGCATCATGTTGGATGCTGGATATGATCAGTTGGATTATTTATATGTATGTATGTATGCATCATGTTGGATGCTGGATATGATCAGTTGGATCATTTATATGTATGTATGTATGCATCATGTTGGATGCTGGATATGATCAGTTGGATAATTTATATGTATGTATGTACGCATCATGTTGGATGCTGGATATGAGCAGGTGGATCATGTATATGTATATGTATAATGTTAGATGCTTGGACTACGTATCTGTGTATGTATCAGGTGGATACATTGTATGATCAAGTAGATCATGTATGTTGATATGTATCAGGTATGATCAGATATTTGTAGATGTATCAGGTGGATACATTGCATGATCAGGTAGATCATGGATGATGATATGTATCGGGCAGATACTACGTATGCATAAGGTAGATGCATTGTATGATCAAGATGATCATGATGACGAGCTTCAGGATGTTGCTCCAGATGATATGTATCAGGATGGTATAGTGATGATGATCAGTATGATCATGAGCATCAGGATGATGCTCCGTGCGATGATGATCAGTTGGATCATGAGTATCAGGTTGATACTTGGAGGTCAGAGATGATATGTGGCAGGTTGCGCAAATAGCATGTAATCAGTCCTCAGAGATCCGATAGGTTGAGCTGTGTGCTCGTAATTAGTCCTGGGATGAGGTATTACTATGGAGACATGTAATCAGTCCTGGAGATCCGATAGGTTGAGCTATGTGCTCGTAATAAGTTCTGGGATGCTCTTTAGAGATCTTGCCGGTCATGCTTAGGCACATAAATGTTCCTGGGATGCTCTTTAAAGGTATTGTCTATTCACATGTAATCAGTCCTGGAGATCTGATAGGTTGAGCTGTGTGCTCGTAATTAGTCTTGGGATGCTCTTTAGAGATCTTGCTGGTCGTGCTGCGACACATAAATGTTCCCGGGATGCTCTTTAAAGGTATTGTGAAGGGGATGCATGTAATCAGTCCTGGGAGATCTTGCCGGTCATGCTTAGGCACATAAATGTTCCTAGGATGCTCTTGTCAGGTATTGCATTAGCACATAAAATTAGTCCTGAGAGACCACCTCTATCACACCGTTCGCACAGATGATGAAGACTTGCAGGTGGTGGGTCTACATCCAGTATGAAAAAGGACTGGCTCTGTAGAACTTCCTATGACAAGTAGATTCAGAGATTGATTGAGATAGTAGCAGCAGTGATGATGACGATGACTCAATGACGATTATCTAGTGACGATGATCCAGAGAAGAAGACTTGTGCTAGAAGACTTGTGTTGAGAAATACCTTCCTAGTTAAGAGGGAGTGTTGATGTATATGTAACTTCAGAATGTATTTCATATATGTATATTGTACTCCTATAGAGATGGTATTATTCCTCTATGCGGAAGTAGTTGTATTCCTATGGAGATGTTATTATTCCTCTATACGGAAGTGCCGTCATTTATATTGTAAGTGTCGTAACTTATACTTGATGGGTTATTAGACCACCTTGTTGGGGTCGTCCCTGTATAAGTCATGTGGGTCGAAGGGTTATTAGACCACCCTATTGGGGGTCGGCCATGTGGGTCAAAGGGTTATTAGACTATCCTATTGGGTTTCGTCCCAGTCAGCATTATGTTATGTGGTTAAGTTAAGGCCGACCTAGTAAAGGTTATTAGGAAAGTCAAGTCAAGTATAAATAGAGTACGGGAGGCACTCTATTTCATCATTCTATTCTCTCTCACACTCTCAGGAGAGTGGAAAACTTGTGGAGGAGGAGAAGCTGCTGCTAGGATATGTCTATCTCTTATGCTTGGGTTGTATCATTGCTCTATCTATCTCTGAGGAAGTTATTGGGGGTTTTTCACCTTTATGGTTTTCCCCAAGTAAACTCTGTGTCGTTTGTGTGCTTGCATTATTGTGTTCATGATTGATATGCTGTAGATATGCTATACATGTTGTTATCTCAGTTAAGATCCTAGATCAGATTGAAGTAAATTTTGAAAAATTAACATCCTTCTCGTTAAGGGGGAGTGTTGAAATATTGTAACTTCTAAGAATATTATATTTGTATTATTCCGGAGATGTTTCATTCCTCCGTTGGGACTTTATTATGTATTCGGAGATGTTTATTCCTCCGATGGATTATGGTAACTAGGGTTATTAGATCTCCCATGTGGGGGTCGGACTTGAGTTAATTTATTAGGGGTTATTAGACTCTCTTAGGAGAGGTCGGCCCCATAGGGTAAAAAGTCAGTCGAGAAACAAGTATAAGTAGAGGAGGTTGTTCCTCACTTATCTCACTCTTCCATCACTCGGAAAGTAGTGCACAAGTGAGAGAGAGGTCTGCATAGGAGGTAGAGAAGGAGCTCTAGTCTTGGACTACATCTTGTATTTGGTTGATCATATTATTGAGGAAAGCTTTGCTGGGTTTTCTACCCCATGAGGGTTTCCTAGGGTAAAATATCTGTCTATCTTGTGATTGTGTTTCTTTCAGTGATCTTGCTAGTCAAATGAGTATAAACTTAACAATACGCAGAATTGGGATGATATATTCATTGCCATTACTACCTCTTGTCTGTATACTAACTTGAAAGGGGTCTGTCCTGTTAGTCGTTTGCAAGTTGTGCGATACGCCCAGAGTATCGTGGGAATCTTTAAATCCCAATCGTCACAGTTTGTGTTGCACACCTTCGTGAGTGCATGCTCCAAGATTTTGTTGAATGCCTCAATTGTCCCGTTAGCTTGTGGATGATATGGGGTGCTCTTCCTGTGTTGAATTTGAAACTCCTCCGTCATTGCTGTGATTGTCTGATTAACAAAATGAGTACCTTGGTCACTCATTAGTATCTTTGGGCACCCAAACCTAGTGACCACGTTATCGAAAAGGAATCTTGTTGTAGTCGCAACTATGCAATCCTTGACTAGTGCAGCTTTCGCCCATCGCGTCAAATAATTTATCGCAGTAATTATGTAGCGCGACCATGTTCATTTTCCTGGTGGGTTGATGGGTCCCACAAAGTCAACTTCTCACTTGTCGAAAGCCTACCGTGTCAATTGAGGTACTAAAGGAATTTCATCCTTTCATTATAGCTTCCCGGTCCTTTGACAGACGTCGCATCTTTTTGCATAGTCCGCAGCATCTCCATGCATTGTTGGCCACCATAGTCCCGATCGAAGGATCTTCCTAGCAGTGGCATGTCCTCCACAGTTTCCTCCTGTGATTCCATCATGATATTCCACTAAAATCATTTCATGTTCATGAGGAAGGACATATCATCGAAGTATCTCATCCGATCCCATCTTATATAGTTTCCCTGCAATTAGTTGGAGATATGCAGCTCTGACGACTTACTGCTTCTTCTGGTTGGCAGTAAATTCCACTGGCACCTTCCCTGTTACCAAAAATTGAATAATTTGCTCGTAATGGTCATTGACCATTCCGAAACTGAAAAACTGAGCATCAAGCAATCCTTCGTCAATGTTCCTTGGATCTTCTCCTGACTCTATCTATGACAGATGGTCTGGTATCGCATTCAGTTGTCTAGGATTTATGATTATCTCGAAGTCAAATTCTTGGAAGAGTAACAACCATCGATAGATTCCCCCCCCAACACATTCTTGTTGACCGGGTATTTGAGTGCTGAGTGATCGGTGAAAATTTTAAAATGGCCCCTTAAGAGATATTGTCGAAACTTTATAAGGTGTAGACCATCGCCAAAAATTCCCTATCCATGGTCGTATAGTTCTTTTCCGTAGTAGACAGCTTTCTACTTGCGAACGCAATCAGGTGGTCTATCACTCCTTCCCCTGGTTGGGCCAATATGACTCCCAGTGCGACTGATGATGCATCGAAATGAATTTGGAACTCCTTCGTTCAAGATGAAAATGCTAGTATGGGTGCTGCAACCATCTTTACTTTCAATATATCCAGACTCCTCTGGCACTCTTCATTCCATTCAAACTTGGCATCTTTCTTCAACAATTTTTCCATCGGCATCGTGATTGCTTCATAACTTCTAATAAACTTCCTGTAGTATCCCATTCATCCCAATGTCGCTCTTAATTGCTTGACTATTGTTGGTCGACCAACATTCCTTCCCTGCAAACAAAGTGCCCTAGTAAAACCCCAAACAGAGCGCAGAAAATGCACTTCTTTAGGTTCAACAAAATCTGGTGCTGTCAACATCTTTCCAGCATCAGCCTCAGATTCATGACGTGATCCTTGACCAACACGTACACTTTCCAATCATCTATGTATACTGCGAGAAATTTTTGGATGTAATCCTTGAACGCAACAACTATTAGTCTTGAAAAAATTTTTGGTGCATTCTTCAGGCCAAATGGCATCACCGTATATTGAAAACATCCCCATTCGGTGAGGAACGTTGTTTTGCACTGATCTTCTTTTGCAATCTTTATCTGGTGGTAGCTTGAGAATCCGTCTGTGAAGGAGTATATTTCCTGGCCTCCCACTCCTTCTAATACTTCATCCATGAACGATGTAGGGAATGGATCATGTAGGCATGCGCCATTCACCTTTCTTAAATCGACACAGATCTTGATTTCGCTGGTTTTCTTATCTTGGACCACCATCGAGCTGATCCACTCTGATTCCTCTACTGGTTCTATAATTACTTTTTCCACCATTCTCTCAATCTTAGCCTTCACCCGCTCCTTATACCTTGGATTCAACCTGTAAGGCCCCTGATTTACTGGTTTCACATCAGGTTTCAGTGGGATTTTCATCTCACCTAGGTCCCCCAAAATCCTTTTCATATCCGAGATCTTTGTCGAGAACAAGTCCTGAAACTCATGCAATAAGTCAGTCATCTTCGTAATGGTTGAGTCATCCTAGTAGTCTCTTATGCTCGCGAACTTGGGATTCTCTTCCGAACCAATGTTCACTTTCTTGGTTCGCAATGGTTTCTTAAACTTGTCAGAAGGCATATCTGGTGCCTTGATGTTGTGACTTCCTTATGAATCTGGGATATATACATAGCCCTAGGATCATCCTCATCATCTGTCTCTCCTGTTATGTTGTAGCATTCCATCAACATTTGGGGTGTCACAGTCCACTGAAGTCCCATAGGTTTCTTTGTTGGAACTGTGTCGAGTACTTTCTCCCGGACCTCCTGTAATGCGTTGTGGATGAAGGGGTTTTCGTCAGAGAAACTGAACGTTTGGATAAAGCCAATATTTAGTTGTTCCCATGAGTTTTTTTTGCGTCTTAGTTCTGTTGCGATATACCAACTTCGCGGTACTTCTTCCAATGTGTGAATAAATGCGTGGACCCATTATTGTTTCGCTCATGGTCCTCATTTGCTTTCACATTCATTTAAATGCTCCTTCGGATCTCCTCTTCCATCGTACTTCATTCTATAGTATCCTTCAATGTCTCCAAACCTAACTGCCATTAGGGGTCGACATAGTGTCCATTTAGTTATAGTGGACTTTTGCGCCGCCCACCATCATGCTGGTATAGCCTGCAGGGCTTCCTCCAAGTCCAATAGTCGCTGTGGTTCTGCCACTTTTTCTTCAAATTTAGTGATAAATGAAACCAAGTTGGGAAATACCTCATACGTTGGTAGATCGCACCCTTATGTGGATACCCATCGCAGTGACTGAGTGATCCGTGCACACATCCTAAACGATACTTCATGCAACTGATTCTGCCAATTTTCAAGTGCTTCATCTGAATCTGACAACAACGAACTGCTAATGCGTCACCCTAACTCTCCATCTGCGGTGGGGTTGATATAATCTTTTGATATGTTATAGAGACTGTCCCATCCCTCATTGAATTCATCCCTTGTCGGCTCAACGTATCTCTGCCCTTTCGCAGGTTCAAGATGTGCGACTACCCTTATCTCACGGTTCTCGAACGACATAGTTCTTTTCTTGAAGTTGATAATAGCCTGATTCTCCATCGCCTAGTCTATCCCTAACAACATTGGATTGGGGCTTGTGTTATCAACAACCTCGATCACATCAAAATCTATGTATGTTTTGAGTCCCTTGTTATCAATGGGGACCTGGCATAGTCGACCGATCGGGGTGACCTTACTTTTGTTTGCTAGTCATAGTTGTACTGGGGACCAAGCCAACTGTGGTTTCCCCATCATTTCCGAGGTCTGTTTTGTCAGCATGTTTACATTTGACCCTATGTCCAAGATAATGGAGTCGACATCGAATGCTCCGACTTGCGCAGACATCCGCATTTCTCTTCATGTCTTTCTCTTATGTATTTTATTGACCATTTTCTCTTGTCGTGCACCCTCTCATCAATGCAGCAGGTTATATATTTCTGCCAACGCGTCCTGATCTTTTGCCAGCTCTAGGAAACTCTCTAGGAAGGCTCTTAAGGTGTTAGCCTTTTTCTGCCAATTCCCCATGTCGAATGTTAGCGAAATGTCATAGGTAACTTATTTGTGGTGAAGAGATGGTTGCCTCAACTGCCTCATTTCCTCCTGTTCTTTCAAGAAAATATTCCTTTCTAGTTCTGCATCGAGTGTGACTTGTTTTCTTGCTATCGGTCAGACGCTATCCAGTGACCTGTCAGCCCCAGTCACAACTCCTCCTCGAGTCACTATTTCGACAGTCACATTTTGACTTCTGACCTCTGCTAATATCTTCTGTACCGTTGGTGGCGGATTCTGGTTCTGATTCTTATTTAGCGGAGGTGGGGGTAGATTCTTAGTTTTCCACTTCGTAATGAGCTGAGGACAGTCTTTGATACCATGGTCCAAAATGATGTAGTAAGTGCAATGTGGGGTTGGATTTAGGAAATCCCTCTGATAATGCCCCTGCTGACCACAATTGTAACATATGATTGGTCCTCGAACTCGTCCAGCAGCTCCTCCTCGGCCATCACCAACACCTTAGCCTCCGCGGAACCCCCCTCTGAACCCTCCTTGTAGTGACCTGTATGGTGGGTAATGTGGTTGACCATACTACGATTGTGAATATTGCGGTTGACCATATTATGGTGGTTGAAATTACGGTTATGGATATTGTGGTTGACCGTACTGCGATTGACCATATTGTGATTGGTCGTACTGTAGTTGCAGATTATATTGAGGCTATTGTGGATTGTACCATTGTTGTTGTTGTACCAGCAGTTGCTCCTCTCCTTTCATGAAGAATGTATCTGCAGTCCTTTCTTGGAGTAGGTCGTAGTCCCTACAATTTTTTTCATCATGGCCAACCGATCGACAGAATTTTCAATACAAATTAATTGGTTTTGACACCATCTTCTGTAGGTACACACATTCTTCTGGTCGATGTCCTCTCGTTTGATAGACACAACACTAAGGCATCCCTTCCTGACTGAGGGGATTCAGTGCACTCGATTGTAAATATTCTTGAAATTATGGGCACTGATCCTTGTGATGTCCTTCTGTCCTTCGCAGACCTCTTTTCCTTCTTCATATCCTGTAACTAGATCGTCAAATTTTCCAACTGCGCTTGTATCCGATCCATGCCTACACCTGTTTCACTGATTGAAGAAGCCTCCATTTTCATTGCGATTTCTAGTGCTTCTTCCTAAGTCAATACCTTCTGTTGCATAAGCATCCCACGAATGTGTGGTACCAACCCGACGATAAACCACTCTTTATGCTGCATGTCACTCATCTCGAAACTTACTTTTTCCATTAGCGTTTTATACCGTTGGTCGAATTCCCATACTGATTCATTTGGAAAATGCTTGATTTCCTTGAGCTTAATAATGTATTGCGACTCGGATTTTGGTTTTCTAAATTCATCGATCATCCCCGCCTTGATTTTTGGTAATGTTTTATCTGGATTTCTCGTCAGTACCTTAGTAAAATTCATATAATAGTCTAGCGTACTACCCCTGAGGGTCATCTCTAGCTGTCCCTTTTTGATGTTTTCATCTTGAACCTGTTTCACAATCCATGCTACCTCACACAAAAATGAGTATTATTCGGGATCCTTGGTCCCATTTCCCTAGAAGGTTGGCATATTTGTGTCGTTACCTACCATTCTTGCGCTTCTACTATTATTATTTACAAATCTGCTACTCTTACTACTGTTCTAGCATGTAGGGCAGCTCTATGAATAAATTATATTTCTTCCTATCAAGTTCTGAGTAGTGCGCGGAGTTGAAGGTACGTTGTAGCTTAGGGTTCGTCCTTCTTTGGCTTCTGGGGTAGCCGGTTCACTTTCGTCTTTGTCGTAATAAGGTCACTTCATCCCTTGTGGTCCTTTTTTGTAGTCTTCTATTCTGTTCCCCTCAAGAGACTCTCTCTCAGTCCTCCTCTTCTTCTCTGGTCGCCGAAATATCGCCCCACTCCTCAAGGTACCACAATCTTCTCCAGCCTCCCTTAAAAATTCATCGTCCCTCATGTCCATCTACCCCGCATATTTCTATCGGACCCACATTCACGCGGTACCCACAACCTCCACACACTGATCTTCTACTCATTGGAATTAATCCTTAGTATACCCTTTTTGTAGACGAGCATCTTAATCCACAACTTCTGGGATAGCAGGAATCTCCCTCTAGGTCCTTTGAAAAATTTCCTTTCTATGTCGCTGTATGATTTGATCATATCAACGGAAAACTCAATGATGTATCCCTCTAGGATACTATCTACCCATAAGTTAACAACCCTTGATACCCTATTGTTGACCCGTTTTAGCTGTTGGACCAGTTATGGAGTCCAGTGGTTAGGTTCACCTCCTTGGCAATGGTTCTTTTGAAAGGTCAGCTGCACCAACCACTTGTGCAACAATATCGGTAATTCTCAGAAGAATACCCCGTGGATATCAGAATAAATATGCTTTTCCAACAAACTGCTTTTCCTCTTCTCGGGGTTCCGATTTTCTCCTTCTGTGAATTCTTCTGTCTTCTTGTCAAACCAATCCTGAATATTTGGTTTCATTGGGTGCCATAGCATGTCCTTTTCTCTCTTCTTCAGGCTCTCAGTAACGCAACCATTTGTTGACATAGTTTTGTCGTCAGGGGTTCGCTTCGCACCATCGTTAACAAACACCAACCAAACAACCTTAAGCACCGGCCCAGAAAGGTTTTACCCTTTCCAACAACACCCACGAAGTGAGTGAAGTATCACCTGAGATGGTTAAGGGGGCTGCAGGAACCAGGTTTCTACTGGGGAAAGGACATGCATCTATTATAACTCTATTGCAACAAAAACCAGAGATTCACCTTCGCATCATGCTAAACAAACATTCATCATTCGCATATTCGCTATGTAATCAACATTCACATTAATTAGAAAGAACAACATTCAAATTCGACACAGTATTCATCATTCGACATAAATAGAGATACAAGAGACAGATCTGAACATCTTCATGCATTAACTCGTCAAAACCCTATGGGATAACCTTCGCAGGGATAGTTCAAAACACCTTATCGCAGATCCATACAAACTTGCCGAAAACATAGCAAAACATCACACAAGTCATTCGCTCGGTTATTGATCAACTTGTGTTATCCTCCTAGGATTCCCTTAAGCTTACATTCATAGTCCTATTTATAGCCAACTATGGCAGTTACAAAATGGTCCAAATGAACCTTTCTAACTAACTAAACTAATCTCGTGCTTCCGTCGTCTCCTTGTTCTCTGCAAATGGTGCTTTCTTCCGAAGATGGTCCGTATTCCCTGTTATCGACTTCCACACTTCATGTGGTCTAACCCCGTGCCAACACCTATGCATTCAGTGTTGTCTCCAGATACATCGAGTAGCCTCATGAGATTCACTGGAAGGCAACAAAGAGGATCTTGCATTACTTGAAAGGGACAAAGACCTATGGTCTTCACTATGCAGTTGGGTCTCCTCTGAACATTGTTGTCTATACTGACTCAGATTGGGCTGGAGACAACTCAGATCGAAATTCAACATCTGGTTTTGTTTTCATGTTTGGATCTGGACCTATCTGTTGATCGAGCAAAAAGCAGACTGCTTTATCTCTCTCTTCAGCAGAGGCCGAATACAGAGGTGCAGTAAATGAATCCACATAGTGCATTTGGTTGCGGGGCATCTTGTCAGAGTTTGGGATTTGATTCAGTACTCCACCAGTCATCTATTGTGATAATCAGAGTGCTATCAGGATTTCTACAGATCCTGTTCTGAGACAAAGAACCAAACACATCGAGATAAACATGCATTACATCCGAGGATTGGTGCATGATCATACCATCACACTTCTCTACCTTCCGACGGAAGAGCAGATTGCATATATCTTCACTCAGACCTTCTTAGTGAAGAAGTAAAATTACCTTAGATCTCTTCTTGGGGTGAGTGATGTACATGATTGATTATCCTACTACAGTCTATCTTTAGGGGGGGATTTCTTCCACTAGGTTCTCCGTCTTTCCTCACTTTATTTATTTAGATTGTTGTACGGGGTGACCTTTGGTCTCAGTTACTAGGGCCCTACTAGTTTTTAGTTACTTCCTCATAGTTTGGCTTGCGGGGGGGTGTTGGAATATTCTCACCATCATTTTTTATATTTGCATGCTTTGCATGCATTCTGCTGCATATTGCATGCATCCAATCATTAGTATGGTAGTCTCCTAGCACCTAGCCCCCAGTTTTTCAACCCTAAGAGCCTGTTTCTACTCAGTTCTATCCCTCCTAGCCACATATGTTCCCTTGTTTCCATCACTGGATTACAACTGCTCCCTCTTCCACCTATTTTGGACTTAGATCAGTCAGTTCCATGATTAGTGGATCAGTTCCTTGATTTGAGGACTGATTGCTTAGTTAACTGACTGAAGCACTTATATAGACACCTACAGAGACTAGTTCATCTCTACTGACTACTGACAACTCCTCATTCGCACACATTGGAGTCTCCTTCCCTAGATTTGTGCCGCATGCACCAGTTAGACTCATTTGACTATTTGTGACTACTGCCACTGATTGGATGATGTCTCCAATGTCATCCAAGCCACACATTGAGGAGAATTCGAATGACCTTGGGTGTGATCGAATTCATTTGATTGTATTAAGTTATTATTCTACTTTCACAGTTCCATCTTACATCTGATGTATGATTACAACAGTTTTTGTCATTTCTTGTGTTAATGAGTGATTATTGATTCTTCTTCTTCTTCTTCTCCACTTCAATTCTTGAGTGAGATTAGTGAGATTTACTCTAGCTGTGTGATCTATCCTATAAATTATCAAATTAATAACAAATGATTAAGATTGTAGTAGGTCCAAAGGGCCTCGCTCCTTGGGCACACTACTTTATAACCTGCACCAATCAAATGATGGCATGTTTCTCCCCTAACACTCCTCCAAGGGACTAAGTTCATAAGCCCAGGTCTATTCTCCACTATAACCCACATCTTGGCCTTATTAGGAGTGGATGATTTCTTGAGATATGCCATATCTAATCACAACTATAGCATTATATTTTTTATAAATGTGGTTTATGTTTAAGGTTTAATGTTTAATGCATTATATTATTATGGTTTATGTTTTATGTTTAATTTTTAATGGTTTAATGTTATACATGTTTATTATATATGTATAATAAACATAATATATATTATATATATAATAAACATAACACCTATTGTTTTTGACCGATCTTTTCCATTTTGTCTTGCGTCATGAAGAGAAATAGAGCCGATCTTTGCTCTTTGGTATGGAATTCCAACGCATTTACCGGCCACAAACCAATTGGCATTCCTACTCTGGGCGCTTTACCCACGAACCGACCGCATTATGAACTTCTTGTCTGATCCGGAGGTCACATAGGAGGCCACTTTCTCCAAGCAGAGGAGAGAATGCCCCCCAAATCGGTGAGAAAATCGAATTCCAGGTACCTGGTTATAAATTTATCCTTTGTTTACATGTGTGCCCCATTCGGTATATTGCGTGTTTTTTGTTAGGGGTATGACCTTGGGTTCTTGGCACTACTTGACCTGTATAATGAGGCTTCTAGGTAACCTACTTGACCTTGCAGGCAGTCTTCGTTCTGAGATGGTTGCTGAAAGACTGTGTTTCACCATCATATATAGACCACTGTGACAAGCCACTATGTTTCACCACCGTGGATAGGTTTCTTATTTCTTACTCAGGTTTGATTCAATTGACTTTGCTGAGTGGGTGAAACCCTATATTTGCTGAGTGGGTGAAAACCTGTATTGCTGAGTGGGTGAAACCCTATACTTATGTTCATGGAATTTAAATAAAATCATGTATTGTCTAGCCAACGAGATAATTTAAAATCATCCAAATTAAATGACTACAGGAATATAAAAATATTTGATGAAGGAGAAGATGAGAATCTTGTGTTGAAAGCAATGAAAATTTGTGCTTAGCTTTGGCAGTTACTATTATGCTGCTAAGTATTGGAGATATCTTTGGTAAATGTGTTCCATATCAAGCAACATCTTTGGTTGGTTAATTAGAGAGACGTGAAGGTCATCACACAAAACCATTACATGAGGGAAGTGCATTTGGTGACAGTTTCTCAGTCCCTCACTCTTGCATGCATCCAAGCATGGCTTTAACATTTCAAAGTGAGCACAACCCTTTAACATTTGCTGAAGTACTTTGGAAATATCCTTTGATTAGATGACAGTGGCCGACTAATCCTAGGGTAAAGTGTTAGCTCTGGCTAGAAGGCCCTCTGTTTGATATTAGTCAGAATGTCTAAAGATTTGGTAACACGTTCCATGTTTACAGGTTGAAGGGCATATTTCAAAGAATACTATTGTACTCCGCATATAAATATTTTGTAACTTTTTAATTGTTATAAAAGAGATATTTTTACTGAAAACTAAAACAAATCAGGTAAAAACATAAAAAATATTCTATTTGGTTTCACTATAGTTGCAGCTACAAGATTATTCTCAGCTTGACTGTATTTGTAAGCCACTGCAAAAGATAATCAAATGCTTTAATTTAATACCATTTAAACTAAATAATTGACTGGCCTCCCTGTCGATCCAAACGTTTTGGTGTAGTGTGTCAAAGGTTGAGTACTATCCTTTGAGGGCACATCCATACAAATGTATAAGCTATTGTAAATTGAAAACATGGTGATGGTGAGAGAACATAAGTTTCCTTAGTGAAAATTGATCAATTATTTAGTCAACTTTGATTACTGGAAGTGTAATGCCTAGCTGAAAACAAAAAAGAAATTAAATAGATCACACTTTAGCTCAACTTTGGAGATTGAGAAACACACAGGTACAAGAGTGTAGGTATAGAGAAGTGAAGGAAATGAGAAAAAAAACTCTACCAATTAATTGTGAATTATAAATATATATGCTACATAATGCTTTAGGTTGGCCAGATTATAGAGACAATGGACTGAATTGTTAAGTCTAGACTCTATAGAGACAAAGCCTTGTAATGGGCCATACAACCATACACAGTTTAATAAAGAATTTTAGCTTACACAGTTTGAGTGAAATTGGCCTTCCAATTGCACACAACACTAGAGCTATTGTATTTTCTATTGTAATTATTTTAAAGTTATATAATAAAGTTACTACTTTTGGAAAAATGAGTGTAGAACAATAATTTGTGATAGATTTTGTTTACTGAGTATCATTGTTCTTTGAGATTGTAGAAATCTCAAATACAAGTGCAAACCTATGAGTGTAACTGTGCTTTAGTTTAATGGAGTTAATAGTTTATAAGAAACAACTTCAGTGAAAATATCAACATAGCTCTGATGAAGCTACAGATAATGTAATTTGTGTGGAGGTCATTTTGCTTTAGCGTCAGTGACAAGGTGTGTCATCAATAACACAATGTTGTTCTGGTCCATGAAACCTAAAGATTTGTACAAAATCTAGAGCATTAGTGTAGTTCCGATCCATATATTTGATATTTTGCAACACCATTGAGCTTCCCACATAGTTTGTTTGAAGTCCTTGTTAATATTTCATTCATCTCTTTAATTGCGGAATCAGTGCAGAAGCACTTGGAGATTAGTTGCAATAGTTGGAGACTTACATTTTAGACAATTCAATTTTAGGATGAAAAGAGAACTCCCTAGATATTCTAGGAGAGAATAAGTAAGGTCAATAGCAACTACAATTTGAATGGGATATCACTCAATCATATTTTGAATAATCATGTAATAGGCCCTCCCCCACAACCCTCTATGCAAGTGGAATTAGAAAATTCAATGGAAGTGTCATCCCTAACACCAATAGAGATATCCCAAACCCTAATTAGAACACCTAGACGATATACAAAAATGCCTTAGTCACTATGTATTAATATGAACTTTGATATTACTTTGCATATTTTTCAAGTCCTATTGCATCCTTTTAAAATGAAATCGTTTACCATTTGTGCCAATAGTTTTGCAGATTTGGTTGTCAAAATCAAGTCTTCTCTAGTGTCAAACAGTGACTTAAAACTTGCATCATAACTTCCTTTTCTAAGATACCTAATGCTCTATTTCATATTGTGAAAGGTGTTATACCTCCATATTTCACAGTGTCGCATCGTCACCATAAAAATAGTTGACGACACTTCCCCTACTGCTTAAAACGACCAGAAGAGAAAAATGATGAATGATCCTTGAAGACAAACCTGTCCTTTCAATAATCAACCCACCAGAGACTTCATATACCTACATTGCCGCGCCTTGCTCAAGATTAAGGGAGCGGTAACCCCCACTATCGCGCTATGCTTCTTCTCTGCCACGCGGTACTACCGCGCTATGCTCAGTTGAAGGGGCGCGATACTCCTTTTTTAGCCTTTTTGCCATGGCTTGTGGGATCTTGATTTTCGAGAGATTTTTGAGGATTGGTATCCCTGATTCGATCCTAACTCACTTTCTCAGATTAGTGGGCCTGATCCACTAAACATTCCCAAGATCCATCCTTCTCTCTTGTTGGTTAACCCTACCACACACTATAAGAGAGAGGCCTTCCATGAGCAAGGGGAGGACCCTTGGAGACATCAAACCTATGATCTTGAATCTTTGTGGAGATAGATAGAGGAGAAAGCACTTGAAGCTGGGAGTTGGGTTGGACATCAAGCAACCATTGTAAGTGACTTCAAGTTGGTAATAAAACATAACTTGTCTTGTTTCCCAAATCATGTATGTTGATTTTGTTTCAATCATATGATTTGTATCTGTTATAGATTTAGATCCTAACTCATATTTCAAGTTGCTAGAGAATTGTATATGCTTGTATCTTGGTTTCATTTTGACAGGTTCATTCGCGAGGACTTGGAGATTGGAGCAACCACTAGGACGAGCAGTTGAATCGGAGGTCAGTTAGATCTCTTCTGTTTCCTTCAACAATATAATCTTGAGATGTTTGTTTAGATCTAGGAATTCAAGGTAGCATTTGTTATCTTTTTGTATTAGTTTAGGGTCAGTTAAAGTCTACCTTAACCTAAGAGAGTTTCTACCTATCCATAGGGAGAAATTTCTACAACAAAAATTGGCGATTCCGTTGGTTTGAACCCCATTTGATTGATTTATTTCACTTTCAGTCATTTTTTATTGTGATTCTTCTTTCTCTTCAAACCAGTACTAAATTTTGGTCTCTTTGACTTGTATTCACCCCTCCTCTCTACATCTTTCCTCCCTCTGTGATCAGTGAGTCCTCTGGGTCTGCAGCAACCCTGAAAAATTCAATTTATTTTTCAAAAGTTGCATTTTTTCCATCCTTTGCAATAGTACCACGCCCCCACTACTATCTACAGGGCGGTAGTACCGCGTACCTGGCACTCTTACTAGAGCGGTAGTGTAACAGTACCACGTTATAGCCTGTTTCTGCCACGTGGTAATGTCTGCATTTTTTCAATTTTTCTTTCTTGTTTGGTTTCTTGAGTCATTTTTTATTTTCTCTGCTTTAGTTTGGTATTTTCTATTGCTTATTACTATCCTGTTCATTGCACAGTCTTTGTGGTTTGTTTATTTCTCATTGCGAGCTTGATTATTTTATGAGTTAGTGGCATTATTTGTACATTGGGTCACCCCTTCAGTTTGATTGCATTGGCTTGATCTTCTCATCACAACCAAACTGTTACGACTGCCCTTTTTTATTGGATTGTGTATCTTTCATAATCACATTGTTCTTATAAATATCATCTTTTCCATTATTATCATTAAAATCTATATTGGAAATTGTTATTGGATAGCATTTGTTTTGTTTGGATTGAAATGATCTAGCAGTATTATGGTGCATTAATAATTGAACCATTCAATTTGCCACATAAATTCTCATTTTTTGAAGCATTCTAGTTGCAGATCAGTGAATTGGAAAGAAGTGTTTATTTCAGTTTGGCTTTACTTAGAAAAAGAAAACAAAAAAATTATTTTGAAGTGGTTTTTCATTGATTGTGAAAGTTTCATGCATTTATGATCGAAGAACTCTCTCTCTTCCATAGCTATTTTTCATCGAATACAAGGCTTATTTCGATTCATTCTCACTTGCATGGTTTGGGTCATCACAACACCACCAAGTTTCACGTCCATTTACCCGATTGAGTAATACAACCACTAAAATTAATCTCCCTAACTAAACCAACATTAACCTCACTTGAGGAAATCAAAAGAATTTGGTGGTTAGGTAGGACACCGAGTATAGGCATCAAAATAATTCCCCCTTGTCATTAGGATCTGAGACATAGTTGTTGTCCTCTAGGGAACTAAAATCCTCTAGTATTTATTGACATAGTCATAGACCAGTTTGTGGAGGGGCCTCCTGACTGTTTTTAACTTTCAGGGGTTAAACCGCCGTGACATTGAGAAATGGACGGACTCTGTGGAATGCCGCACTCGACTTATCCCTAAGGAAACATCGATCATTGTCTTCCTTGTATTCATAGTAATGCAAGGGTGATAAGGCAGAAGCGCCGAAAACCTTTTCCAACGTGTCATGAACAAGGTAGCTTAGTAACTTTTCTACTGGGCTCTTTTGCCTAGGATCCCTTTCGGTAGAGGGATATCCTTCTCATATTGGTCTCTCACGTTGTATTGTTTGACTTGGATTTCATCACCTTGTGAAGGATACAACTTGTTGAGGTCTCCAACTCTTAGTTAGGAGTTTGCTTGTTATCTCATCTTAGTAGAGGGTCATTTTTCTTTTTTAGTGATTGCTTGTTGGCATTCCGGACATTGTTTTTCTCAGCTCACTTACTGGGACGCTTGTCTCAGTATAGATTTTAGAGCTTTCTTTTTTGGCCTGCGAGCCTTTCTTTTTCTATCTCCCCTTTTGTACACTCGGCTGCATTAGGGTTTTTGAGTTATTTGTTACAAGACTGCCCCCAGATTCCGTATTCCTACCATTATGTCAGAACCACCATGGATATCATGAAGAGTACAGGGCAAAATCCCTCCACCACCACCACCACCACGGACCTCTGGTCCACCTGCATCACGTATTCCCACCCCTCCTGGACATGGTGCCGGTTGAGGGAACATTCCACCGCCGATACGCACTACATCTTCAGTTTCGCTTGTAAATGTTACTCACAGCACAGTCTCAGAACCTCTTGCAGTTTCTGCAACCACTAGTACATCTGAGACTCCCACTGTCACTTCACCCATTGTTATTCCAGATATATCTGCCACAGTGGACAACACTACAGCAGCTGAATCTAGTACAGCCCAAGATACTAGACCGAAGGCCATCCTCCTCCCCGATGTCAACACTTCCCTTCCACCAGAAACTTTCTACGATGACACGGAAGGATTTGTTGGCACCACCGAAGAATCCATCCAGGATATATCTGGATTGATTCCAGTCCCAGGCGGGTACGTCGAAGTTATCGAAGAAACCCAACTTCCTGATACACCTTTTGAACTTGACTATGGCTTTATCATTTCCCAGGCGGAACCTCCGCCTGTTACCACGGCGCCATCCAGTGTTCATCCATAGGAAACCGGTTCTTCCAGCAACATACCTCGTACCGTATCTCTCCCCAACCTCCCTTCGGGACATGAGATCATGGCCTCCATCCAATCTAGTATGGTTAGTCTAGCTAATTCCCCGTTAGCGTCGCCACAGTTTAAACGTGATACAGAGCAAATGCTCTCGTCGGCTTCTAGATATCCCCCTGCTACCCGTCCTCCCGACTATCGGGCTCCCAACGTTCCGTCTATAACAGAGTTTCATCACTCCTATGCAGACGGCTCCGGACCTTTAGACGTTATGATACCTCGGTTCCCGTCGGACCCCGAAAACCATTTGTAGGATACGAAAACAGACCCAGTCTTCGATGGTCCTCCTATTGTTGAACACGCTATGGACGAAAACCCCGACACCCCTCGGTTAAATTCCCCACATTTACTGCCATCACCCATGTTTGACACACATTCTATGAGGGATAACCTGGTTTTTTCTCCGTCCTCGCCTGCCACATATGGAAGACCCCCTCTACAAATCGACACCTTTGGCGTCGTTGGCCAATCGACACTATCTTACCTTACTAGTGTCGGAAGAACACCAAGTCATACCGCTGGATCATCCATATTGACCGAAGGTTCACCTTCGACCACTATCTACATGATTTCAGGAGGTGGACAACCGACTGTTGCGACCCCTAATCCCAACAACCAACCCCCTCCTGGCGAGCCATCAACCTAGCCTACTGGAGGACAATCCTTTGTTGAAACCTCGCTCCTAGTCACCAACCGCCTCCCATCAGGCCATCAACCCAACCTACTGGAGGAAAACCCTTTGTTGGGAACCCCGTTAATAGTCAACAACCTCCTCCTATAGGGCCATCAACCCAACCTACTGGAGGAAAACCCTTTGTTGGGAACCCCATTCCTAGTCAACAACCTCCTCCTATAGGGACATCCAACCCATCTGTTGGAGGGAAACCCATCGGCACCATCCAATAGCCCTCCCAACCAGTAGCATCTGCTCAGTATGGTATGTACAACACACCTGGCAGCGGACAACCTTATACCGGTTTTCCAACCGGGCCTCATCTTCAACATCCCTCATCAGGAATGATTCCTTCTTGGGGATCTCAAATCCCATAGAGCGGGGGGTACTCATCGTTTGGAAACTGGAACCCAGCTGGGGGGAAATCTCAAATTCCCCCCAACTTGAATTCTGGCCTCCCCTATCCTTTGACTGCAACAACTCCATGGAACCCATCCCTTCAATTCCCACATCTTCATCAAAGTGGAACCAACATTCCATGGACACTGCTGTCGTAGCCACATCCCAACCATGCTACGGGAAACCTTCCACTCACTCAAAGTAGTGGTAACATTCCTGGAACACAACAACTCCAGGGAACCTTTCCCCAACCAGAAGCAGCAACCATTCCTGGGATACAACAACCCCAGGGTACCATGCCTACCATCCCCACTTAGCAGAACATCCAACAACCGGTTACCACCGTGATTCCTAGTCAGGTAATGATTTCCAACATACAACCTGTTAACCAGATGGCCTATTACCCCTAGAACTTACAGCAGTACCCTGCGGGAAACATATATGGGTATAACACGCAGCAATATGCTATGTAGGGCCTCCCAGGTTTCTCTACACCATACGGTTACTACTCATACCCGCTGACCAATCATCAACTTCCCCTTTTGGCCACGCTAGATTTACCCGATTTGTCGAGGCTCATTAACGATCCTATCTAGCATGAACCTCACTGGCCACCCATTCCAGCCAAACTTCCATTGGACATTCCTAAGTTCGATGCTAAGCCCAGGGAAGACCCCAAGAACCACATGATGACCTTCCATCTTTGGTGTTCCTCGAACTCATTGATGGATGATTCCATTCGACTACGGCTCTTCCAACGTACGCTTACCGACATGGCAACAAAATGGTATATCGAGCTACCACAACACTCTTTCCATGATTTTAACACCTTGGCTATGCAATTTTTGACCCATTTCTAGCTCCCCATCCGGTATGAGATTGGAAGAGAACTGTTAACCTTGTTGCGTCAAACCACTTCTACGCACATTTCGGATCACATCCATGAGTGGCATCGATGCCGTAGGCTAATCAAGGCACCCATTCCAGATCAGCTACTCGCTGATTGGTTCACAAAGTCATTCTTGCCTCCCGTAGCCAAAGATATCACTATGCGTGGGCCGGTCACGGAGGAACAATCCATCTCGACAGCCCAGTACATGGATTTGGTATATACCCAATCCGACACTTTACACGAACTTCTTCCCCATGCCACCCGCATTACCACTTATCCAACAAAACCTGCCACTGAACCCCCGATTGATGGTATTGTCGGTTTAGTCAAGGCCTAGGCTGCCACCCACTCGACGGGGTAACAAGCTTCTGCTTCCCCCGATCTATCTCAGGTTGCTCCAAAAGCTTCTACTTCTCCTGCTGTCTCCTCTGAAGTGAACACAGTTCAATCTACGTCACAAACATCCGGAGGAAAGAAGAAGAACAATCGTGGTAAATCCAAGAAGACTTCTAACCAGCAAGAGAACCCCAAGCCACAACCGACCCACAACGACCCGAAACCACGTCATAAAGCTAAGTTTCCCTGCCTCATTTGTCAAGACGATCACTACATGTGTGACTGTCCCTACAAGGATGAAGTCAACAAATTCGTTAAAGGATCTTCTCGCCTGACAATGTTAACTGACCCTTTCCCTCAGTAGTAACAACAAATGGTTTCCCAAGAAACCCCTCAAGGGGGAAACTCGATCAACCCACCTCGCGGAGAGACGTCCGCAAATCGCGAAATCCCGATGATGAGTAATGAGGAAATTCACATAACCACTCGTTCAAAGACATACGAGAACCCCCCAAGTTCAAACAAACAGTCAGAGACAACCAAAGGCAAGTCTCCTGTTGAAGATCCATCTCCTACCCCTCACCCTAACGGCCATCTCCATATCGAGAGACCACTTACGGAAAAAGTGCTACGCTCACCCAAGGGCACCATATGAAAGGCGACTTTTAATCCCAATGCGCGAGCTGCCCAGAATTACAACATTGTTGAGGATTTAGCTCAAGCACCTTGCGCCATGTCGACTCTCAAGGTTCTTCAACACTGCCCTACGCAGCGTAGAACCTTACTTTTAGCACTGGGGGCAGTGGACCCAGATACTTCAAACACTATTATGTTTAACTTGGAGTATGTCAAACCTCGGCTTTCCCACCAGTTAGCCTTCCAGGTTCATACAAAAATCCGTGGAAATAGCATCCATCGCACTGTTTTAGATGAAGGTGCCTCCACATCGATCATGTCTTTGAATTGTTGGAGAGCCTTAGGCTCACCCTAAGTCACAACGTCTCCCACTACTCTCAGGGAATTTGAAGGACACGGTTTTCAACCTTATGGACTCATTCCTGCAATTGGTATTGAATTGGGGGGAAAAACAGTATCCGTACACATTAAAGTCATGGATGCGCCATTGGATTACAATCTTCTACTTGGTCGAAACTGGTTTTACGCCATGATTGCCATAACATGTACTGTCTTCCAAATCGTGCAATTTCCTCATGAAGGGAAAATTGTCACCATAGATCAGCTTGGTTACTGTATCCGAGACTCTCATCCGAACTCTTCCAACACCGTCCTGTTATTGCATTAGCCTCGGTACCGGTTCCAAGACGTTGGCATTGGTCTTATGAAGGATTCTTCCCTTATTGGAGTTTTCCAAGAGCTGGGGTCCCACGTTCAACCAGTCAACATGATATCATCGAATGTCACCCCTTCCAATGATTCTTGGATGATCCCGAGTCCCACTGAGATTGAAAAATACGGCAACTCCATGCCATTGAATGGAAACCTCGCAGCGTACGAAGCGATCCAGTCAACCACCGATTGGGTCGATTGTTCTACCCATCACACTGTGGCACAGCTCTCGTCTGAGATTCATTCAACCCCACCACTTATCGATCCTCTCACATTGAATTTTCCCACTGACGAATCAATTATGGAGGTTATGTGCGGTGATGAGCCACCATGGAGAGATTTCCATCATCGATCTTAGTTCCCCACCATTCAGACGATTGAGCCCGATACAAAATCCAGCCCTTCACTTGGAATGGTTCAAACCAAGTTTCCCACTTCCCTCGATGAAGTATTTTTCGAAGGAAACTTGGCCAACCTTATGGAAACCACTCCCATTGACTTTTCAGTGAAGCCTGGTTTCATGGAAAACATTCATATTGGCAAGAAATGCACTCCCCTCGAAATGGAGTTCTACACTGTCTACTTTAAAACCTTCCGCGATGTTTTTGCTTGGAGTTATGAAGAAATGCCAGGAATAGACCCCTCGATTGTGGTCCATGAGATTCCCACATTTCCTGGTGCCCAACCTGTTCGGCAGAAACCCCGACCCGTCCATCCTCGTAAGGCAGCCGCTATTAAAGCAGAAGTTGAAAAACGTTTACGTGCTAGTTTTATCTATCTTGTCCCATTGACAGAATGGGTATCTAACATTGTTCCCATAGCCAAGAAATAGGGAACGATTAGAGTCTGTGTCGATTATCGTGACTTGAACAAAGCTTGTCCAAAGGACAACTACCCAACTCCGTTCATCGACCAGATCATCGATAACTGCGTCGGGAGTGTCATCTTTTCATTTATGGATGGATTTTCTAGCTATAATCAGATCGATATCCTCCCAGCTGACCAGCATAAAACAACCTTTATTTGCCCTTGGGGAATTTTTGCATATCGAAAGTTACCTTTCGGCCTAAAAAATGCCGGGGCAACTTTCCAATGGGTGATGTCGTACACATTTCACAATATCAAACATATTGTAGAACCGTATCTTGATGATCTTCCCGCTCATTCTTAGACCCGGGAAGACCATCCTGATCACTTAGGGGCCATTTTTGGAAGGTGTCGTCGCTACAATATCCGTTTGAATCCACATAAGTGTGTCTTTTGCATTGAAGCTGAAATTTTTTTGGAATTCATAATCTCCAAAAGTGGTATACGCTTAGATCCTGCGAAGGTAGAAGCTATTTTAGCCCTGCCTTCCCCCATGAACATCCCAGAACTTCAAAGTTTGCAAGGGCACGCAAACTTTCTACGTCGTTTCATTTGTAATTTTTTCGAGATAACAAAAGGCTATATGAGGCTTCTCAAGAAGAACACTCCCTTCATCTGGGACGATGAAGCCCAACGCTCCTTTGATAATCTAAAGGCGTCCTTAACTAAAGATCATGTGATTCAACCCCCCAATTACACACGGGATTATATTCTTTATCTCGCAGCTTCGATTTCCACCATCGGTATGGTGCTAGTCCAAGAAGACAATAACGACATAGAACATGTGGTATACTATCTTAGTAAGAGCCTTCTTGACTCCGAAACTCATTATTTGCATGTTGAAAAACTAGCTCTGGCAACAGTTTTCGCTGTCCAGAGGTTCCGTCATTACATTCTACTCCGCCGGACCACTGTTATAGTGGATTTCAATCCAATGTATTATATCCTCACACGTCAAGTGCTTGGGGGAAAATATTATCGTTGGATCATCATCCTACAAGAGTTTGACTTGGAATTTTCCAAAGCCAAGTCCAAGAAGTCTTTGGTCTTTGCTAAGTTGATTTGTAACTTGCCCCGTGCTACCGAGCAACCCGAGCCCATCGATTCTCTTCCTGATGAATCGTTTTTCCTCATTAGCATGTCTAAACCATGGTACGGGGATATATTATTATATCTCCAAACCCAACGTTTTCGCCCCGACCTCACTCGCGATGAACGTCGACGTATCCAACATGACGCCAAGTACTACCTCATAGTAACCGATACCCTTTATCGGCGTGGTGTTGATACTGTTCTTCGACGTTGTTTGACTTTAGATGAAGCAGAATGCATTGTTAATGACTGCCACGCTGGAGCATGTGGTGGTCATCTCTATGGGATGGCTACGGCCTAGAAGATACTGTGAGCGGGATATTTCTGGCCCTCGATTTTCAAAGACTGCATTGAAAGGGTTAAGAAATGTCCACCTGTCAATTCTTTCATAGAAAGACATGCTCGCATCTTGCTCCACTCCATCCTGTTATTGCCGTCGGCCCCTTTTCCAAATGGGGCATAGATTTCATGCACTGTAAGCCCACTTTAGACGGGGGGCATAGCTATGTCATAGTAGTTGTTGACTATTTCCAAAATGGGCTGAAGCGATGCCTACTTATGCTGAAGATGGAAAAACAACAACACAATTCATATTCAATCACATTATAGCTAGGTTTGGTGTCCCACAATCCATTGTGACCGATCATGGATCCCACTTTAGGAACCATATGATTGAGGAACTAAGTGCCAAGTTGGGTTTTCGTCATGAAAACTCAACCCCATACTACCCACAAGCTAATGGCCAAGTCGAAGCCATTAACAAAGTTCTGAAACGAATGATTCAGCGTATTGTGGGTACTCATAAGTCCAACTAGCAATCAGCTCTGTTTTCGACACTATGGGCATACCGAACCTCAGTAAAAAGTGCTATTGGGTTCACACCATTCCAACTAGTGTATGGCCTGGAAGCCATTTTACCGATTGAATGTGAAATTCCATCACTTAAGATGGCCATAGAGCTACTTCCCCACACCACTTCTAAAGAGGAACGGTTTCTATACCTAGCCAAGCTAGATGAAACTCGTCGAGACGCTGCTTTAGCCAACGAAGCTCATAAAAAACACGTCAAAGCACAATATGATAAATCCGTTCAACCTCGGGTTTTCAATGAAGGTGATCTCGTACTCACATATGATCAAATAATGCATGATAAACTTGGAAAAGGAAAGCTAGAATCTATGTGGTACGGTCGCTTTGTTGTAAAACGTGTCTTGGAGAAAGGAGCCTATGAACTGGTCGATTGTGATGGCACACCATTGGCACGGCCCTGCAATGGGCTGTACCTCAAACGCTTCTATGTGTAGGATTATCCTGCGTGAGATACTTTTTGTACATAATGTACCTAGCTTGTTTTCACTTCTCTTTTTTGTGTGCACACACGGACCTTATGTATCCATTCTTACCTTGACTTGTGCTTTTATGCGCAGATGTCTGCCTACTTCGGATTCGTCGACGGTGCGAGCCGACATACCCGGAACCTCGCTTCCGTAGCATGGGTAATCTATTCTCCCACTGGTGAGTTGCTATCTTCAGGAGCCAATTGTTTGGGTCCCACAACCAACAATATCACAGAGTACCATGCAGTCATCGGACTCTTGATAGAGGTTGCTTCCCTTGGAATTGACTCCCTATCAGTCTTTCTAGACTCCCAACTCGTGTTTTTTCATCTGAATCGTGTTTACACAGTTCGCGATCCTATCCTAATTCACTTATTTTGAAGGGTACGCCTCTTGGAATGATCTTTTAATTTTATTTCATATCAACACATACCAAGAGAATTCAATTGTATAGTTGATTCATTAGCTAATTACATTTTGGATTGGCATCTTGCCCATACATAAAAACACATCACAAAATGAACACACAAGTCATTGTAAATAAATAGGTCATAAAAGTAGGTCCATGTATATATCATTGTATATAACAGTTTTTTTTCAAATACATAAAGTTTGTGTTTTAAAGACAAAATTTGGGACCTAGTCCCATACAAAAATTTGGCTCTCAAAGCCTACATATTGTGTACATGCCGCAAAAAGATAAAAGCTACCATCTAAGGAGATCTGGGAGATCTATCATGTTCCTCCTTAGATTCCTCACACTGCTGGTGATAGCACACTATAGCCCAAGCCACCCTACGGAGGAGTCGGCCAATACGCCTAGGCACACCTACGGTATGCCGCTGGAGATGCAAAGGGATGTCGTCCATCCTCATAGCCGGGACCCCGTGGGTTAAACCCTGTAGGTTCCTCTCTATCTCCCGAACCCCTCCCGCCTCATCCTCGTCTTCTTCCTCGTCCGAAGCGGCTCGGCGATGAACACCACCGCGGCATAACGTCGAGTACCCTGCAGGTCTCTATGGTCCACGATCTGCGACATGCACATGTATATATATCAAAATCTTTTTTACACATTCTAAAAAACAATAAAAATCATATATTAAAAAAATAAATAAATTAAAAAACACATTAATGAAGGTCATACCTGTATTGTCCCAATCCTCATCTTCCAGTAGTGCCAAGTCTATGTCCTCGTGGAAGTCCACCCCTGCATAGGGGTAGTCATCGATCATCACGATCTGTTCCTCGAGACATGAGAAGAAATCCTCACCGAAAGCCAAACGCTGGGGCCCCCCGAGCCGTCCTACGTACTCACTCCATCGAGCCATCCATGGTTCGGTGGGTGGATGGGCGGGTATGGTCAGCTGTGGACGCAACAATGGCACCCTTGCCAAAAAGAAGGTGACCAGAATACTGCCGTACCCAAATTGAGAGTTCTCTCCAAGTCTACACTTGTTCACTTGCTCTTTGAGGTTGGTCAATACTGCTTCACACCAGTTGAATAGTGTTCCTGCCATGCAATCCACTGCAAGATTCATCTATGTACAGGATGCCTGATGGGGACCCGTACTCCCTGCTGCATGTGTGATGGTGAACAAAACGGTTTTTAAAGGAAGTTCTACAATGTCCTTAATGACCACCTTACCGCTTTTCTTCCCCGAACCTTGATGACAATAACGAGCAATTAAAGCATCAGTGCTCGCCTCTGAGGCCGTGAACCCAGTAAAACTCACCCGGGCTCCTCTCTTTGAGAGGCCCGTGAGGAAATAAATGTCTTCGAGTTCAATCTCGAGGGTGTGTTCTCCAACTCGGAAAGCTTGAATGTCAGGGTCCCACATTTGAATAATGTGGGTGAGAAGTTTGGCTTGCTTGCGGATACCTTTGGTTTTGAAGAATTTCAACAAGCCACATTCCCGCAGTGCAGTCAAGGTTTCTTGGTCATCTTCAGCCAACAAATCATCCGTCTCATGCTCTCTTTCTTTCCAACTGACCATTTTGCCTCAAACAAGTTGCAAATACCTGCAAAAGGTCATAGGAAACATTCAATAATCGTTTAATAACTTGAACTTAGCTAAAAATTGGAGAAAAATTAATTTTTTGATCTTAAAAATTGCCACTACCACACCTGGGGGCAACGCGACTACGCGGTAGTGCATAGTACCGCGCCCCTGTTTAACCCTACAGAGCGGTAGTATCCATCAGTACCACACTTCTCGATAGGGAGAGGGCACGGTACTCTTAAGAGCAAAAATTGCCCATTAGGGCCTTCCCAAAATTTAACTTCTACTTACTGAAATCAAGTTATTTATCTATGAAATGAAAGAGGGGCTTGAAAGCTCTTACCTGGTGCAGACGGCTGTTGAAATGGTGCTCCGGATCTCCAGATATGAACTCTTGAAGTTTTTGCTCCTCAATGGGTAAAATATCCTCTTTGGGCAAATGCACAAGTGAAATGGTAACTTTCCATATTTACCTATCCCTTATATAACTTTTTCACTTATTTTTTACTCATTATTTTATCAGGTTAAATTAAAACCCATTTCACATTACTAATATATGGTTCCATGAGCATTTGTTGACAGGGTCTCCTTTAAAAATGTTCACACTGGCGTTCATTTATTATTTGACCTTCATTTCGAGCCTACTTTATCTTTTTCGTGCTTTGGATTAAAACTTGAAAAATATTCCAAGCGCTTTTACATTTGTATCGTGCTTGTCAAACTTAAGTAAACGGTGTCGAGCTTAGTCAGCTTTACTCATGCTCGTTAAACGATGAGGAAAGTATTATCCTGGTTGTATTTTATTCTTTTTTTGGACCAGAATAATTAAAAATTACGAAAAAGACCATTGGAGTCCATAGTTAAGCTCTTTTCAGACTCCCTAAAATTGAAAATATTTCCAAGTGATCTTGTCTCTTTAACACTTGTAAAAGTATTTGAAAGGTCGTCTATTCGGTGATAGGTTACCCCTTTTTCGGCCCGTCTAGACTATTTACGAGAAAGGTATACCTCAGTCAATTTTTGACTGGGAGAGTTCTCTCGGGAATTGTTTTACACTTTTTCTGGATCAAGGGACTAAATTTACGAAAAAGTACACTTTGGATCCTTCTTTAAGTTTTTCAAGCTCTCTAAATGTGAAAAAATACCGAGTTTTCCTTCCTTGGACTCGTTAAAATTTGACATCAAAGGACCCACTTTGGGACGAGCCCCTCCTTTCTCAGGTTCGTAAAACATGTGAGATTGGATTCATCCATGATATGGGCTATACCGAGCATCTGTTATCCTCTTCAAGCTCGAAAAACAACAAAGAGGTACTCGTCTATCATGTCGGGGGAAGATGGGAAACGAGTCGAGTTTATTTTGTTGGCAGCTTGTTAGTCGTTACCTTTGAACATGGCATGTGTCTGTCCCTTGTCTACTTTTGGGTATCTATTCTCGCTGAGCTATGGTCATCATACTGAGTCGTCTCTCTGGCCACGAGCCTACTCGTTCGATCTCTATCCTCTACTATCAATAATCCCTGCTGCCAAGTCTTGTTACATGCCGTTATATGTTCAAAGGGTTGCATTGTTCAAAGTCATTCATTGTGTCAAATATTTGTTGTGTCAGTACATGTTCTATCGTTTCATTTTCCTATACTATCTTTCGTTCTGATTTCGTGTTGATGATGTGGGAATCATTATGGCCCACCTTTGACGAGTCTATTCCCGTCGATGCCAAATCACTATCCGAGAATTGGACTTAGGAATCAACCACTAGTACCTTGGTACCTGCAGGCCTCATTGGCAGGTTTCCTTGTGTTCGACAGTAGGTTTACATCATTGACCTCTGATCGAACGATCTCTCGAATGCTCGACATCAACCCATTCATTCGCATTTCGTTGAGATGTACTACAGATACCTTGGGGATCATCGTCATCATTGGTGATTTCCCTCACATTTGTTAACGGTTCACATCATTGACCGGTAATCAAATGGTTTCTACCATGTTTGACTTCAACACCTTGTAATCACATGGCTAGATTCGTATCATTTGAGATTGAGTAGAAGACCCTGGACACACCTTTGTATTTTGACTGTGTCCAGGTTGCGATGGAGATGTCCTTTGTATTGTCACACAGATCCACTTTTGTATTGGTCGTGGCTATGTCATTACTATCTCATGGATCTACGCTTGTTCATAGTAGCCATGAGTTGTCTACAGTCTATATCATCTCAGTACTCATGGATCTGCAATGTATTGGTCGACAGCCATGCTTTGAGTCAATTGTTTCCGAGCATGGGGATGCCCGTCTCGATGGTATATCTGACATTTTGTTTCTGTTTCATCTCCTTGTTGCTCTCCTCGATGCTATCTCCGCACAGTATTTGTAAAGTCTTTCGGCCATCACTCCCTTCTGACCTCACACTTTAGGGGGCATCTGTTATACCTCCATATTTCACAGTGTCGCATCGTCACCATAAAAATAGTTGACGACACTTCCCCTACTGCTTAAAACGCCCAGAAGAGAAAAATGATGAATAATCCTTGAAGACAAACCTGTCCTGTCAAGAATCAACCCACCTAAGACTTCATATACCTACACTACCGTGCCTTTCTCAAGCTTAAGGGAGTGGTAGTCCCCACTACCGCGCTATGCTTCTTCTCTGCCACGCGGTACTACCGCGCTATGCTCAGTTGAAGGGGCGCGGTACTCCTTTTTTAGCCTTTTTGCCATGGCTTGTGGGATCTTGATTTTCGAGAGATTTTTGAGGATTGGTATCCCTGATTCGATCCTAACTCACTTTCTTAGATTAGTGGGCCTGATCCACTAAACATTCCCAATATCCATCCTTCTCTATTGTTGGTTAACCCTACCACACACTATAAGAGAGAGGCCTTCCATGAGCAAGGGGAGGACTCTTGGAGACATCAAACCTATGATCTTGAATCTTTGTGGAGATAGCTAGAAGAGAAAGCACTTGGAGATGGGAGTTGGCTTGGACATCAAGCAACCATTGTAAGTGACTTCAAGTTGGTAATAAAACATAACTTGTCTTGTTTCCCAAATCATGTATGTTGATTTTGTTTCAATCATATGATTTGTATCTGTTATAGATTTAGATACTAACTCATATTTCAAGTTGCTAGAGAATTGTATATGCTTGTATATTGGTTTCATTTTGACAGGTTCATTCACGAGGACTTGGAGATTGGAGAAACCATTAGGACGAGCAGTTGAATTGAAGGTCAGTTAGATCTCTTCCGTTTCCTTCAGCAATATAATCTTGAGATGTTTGTTTAGATCTAGGAATTCAAGGTAGCATTTGTTATCGTTTTTTCTTAGTTTAGGGTCAGTTAAAGTCTACCTTAACCTAAGAGAGTTTCTACCTATCCGTAGGGAGAAATTTCTACAACAAAAGGCATAGTCCCCACACACTATCATATAAGATTTTATTTCTATGACTTTGTATTGGAAAGCACTCATACATTGTAGTTCGACTTATACAATATGACAAGGTTAAAACACATCATATAATCTATGAAAAAGGGGTCTAATGTTGCATTATAATCCCATATCACTGGAATCCTCATTATCTATGTTGAACCTCTAAAAGAAATTATCTTATAATCTTGAATCTCTTCTTTGTTGATTTGCAAATGCTTCATTAATATGAAGTGTTTTTGGTCATGATTTTAGCTTGCAAATCGTAAGGTTATAGGGGTTTATTTGGCACACAAATCCCAACCAAGATATAAGTTTGGTTAGGATTATGCACTCTTAGTATCATTCACACAAACCATTCCATGGTCCATAGTAGAAATATATAATTTTTGGTCATTACATTTGACTTTGAGCCTCATGGACTAGGTACATAGCCAAAGGAAATCATACAATCCTTACATACAAAATCTTTTGCTTGAAATATTTTCCCATTTTAGGATATGTAATAATAGGGATGGCTCACATGGATAGGGATATCATTTTGCATATAGGTTAGGGATATATCATCCATGAAATGGTTAAAGAAAGGAGTTTACATTTGGTGGAGGCATGCTAACTATGTATCATGATAGTGGAAAACGCATGCCTTAATGCCTTGTAATTTTCTAATATGAACTATGCATACCCAACAAGGTCCTATTTGAACTTTTTTCCCATGGTGCAGGTAGAACCAAATAGGTGTTTGTCAGATCTGTCTTCCTTGAGTGATGGAAGTTTAGGAAGGCTAGAGGAAAGTGAGACATCCAGTAGGTATACAAGAGTTATATCAACTAGATGTCAAAAGATCAGAAGAAATTTTTTTGACGTAGAGTCTATTGACAGGGGTTCACTCCACACTATCGTCAACAAATTATCAACCTAACTCCCTTATACACCGGCCAGGAAAGGTGTAACCCTTTCCAGCAACACTTGCAAAGCAAGTGCAGTCTCACCCAAGGTGGATAAGAGGGATGTTGGAACCAAGCTTCTGCAGTTGTGAAGAGGATATGTGCACATTAAACAGAGATTACAACATTCACAATAGTCCATTAACCGATCATTCACATCTTACTCGTAACACATACATTCAGAGCATATTCGGCAACATATTCGCACTAATCAATAACAACACATATTCACATTAATCAACAGAAATCATTCACATAACCCATTATTCATCATCGCATCATTGCACAACAACATAATTCATATCATAACCGAACATCTTCATTCATTCATCAAAACCTGCGGAACAAACCTATAGAAACAGTCAAGTTATCATATTGCGGATACAACCAAACCCAAAAGATAGGATTAATCTCCAAAAATACGATTCCCTTAGGCTTACAATCTTGCTTTATTTATATACTTTTATCTTATTACAAAATGGTCCACATGACCGACTCGACTAATCTAACAACTCTTATGCTTCTGCAAAAAGTGGCAAAAGGTCCTTTTTCCGCGGAATGACCCTTTCGCACCTGTCGGCTTCCGCACTTCCTGTGGATCTATCCCGTGCCAACAGGCCCCCCAAAAAAACTTGTGGCTCATCCTGAGCCACCTAAGGTGGACTCTGAAATTGTTCTTGCTGTATGGAACTCGCTGTTGTGTACTTCTCATCCCCATCCGTCGATCACTGGTTCGCTGTCATGTACTTCTTGCACTCATCCTCCAGTCTCTGGAAAAATTGATCATCTACCTCTCTGGAGTCTATTGGTTCACTCCACATTCATTCCCGTTGGAGACGAAGTTTGTTGACGATGCCAAGGTGGAAAACAGGCTGACTACTCTGGCACATTTGTTTCACACCTGGGATTGCTTTCTATCGGGGCCAGGGGCATGCTACCCATGTTCTTTTGGTGTTCACTGGGACCATAAAGCTTTTAAATACTACCACATACTTAGACATTTCAGATGAAACCTCGTCTCTGTGACACCCGAGTACCCAGGCTTCTTTCTGCTCAAGGCGCTCATGCACACTCATCGTTCGGGCCTGCAACGCCCCTGGTGTGATATCGCATGAAATGAAATAGATCATTTCCATAGCCTCCTTGGAATTCCCAACTTATGAAATGACCTGACCCGCTCACAGCATGGATTTCTTTCTTCTGGTAACTACCTCTTTGCTCTGCTCAACCTCTGGTGCCTGTATTTATGCATTTCCATCGTCCGAGACATCTACTTCAAAAAATTCTCTACAGATCTGTTCGCTTAAAGTGTTGATTCCGTCATCATTTATTCTACATGTGGTGACCAGGCGTCCTTCCTGCGTGATGAGTGGCCATACCGCTCTCGGCTGCTCTTAATGTCATCCTTGTGTGAACTATCAACTGTGGTGCCTCCGGACATGCTGTGTGGAAAACGTGCCTGGCATAGGCACCGATCCAGGCCAACTAATCATCATACTTGTCCAACAGACCTTCCATCTGAAAAAGTCCCATCGGCTTGTGATTCAGTACTAATTTGATAGGGTCGCAATCATGTCAATGTCGCAATCCAAACCCGAAGCTGCGAGACAACCCCTCCTTGTGAGCATTCTCCTTCGGCTGGTACGTCATCTTCATTTTCGTATATATATATATTTAAGTCCTCATCCGCTCTACGTCGAATCATGGTGATAGGGCTTCAGGCTATTCCCATTGACTAGTTTAGGTAACAATACCCCATCCAAGCTCTGTAACTATACTGCACCTCCATTGGTGATAAACGTGATAACATATGGTCCTAACCAGTGCATTTGCAACTTGCCAGGGTGTTTCACGATTTTTCTATCATACAACATAACTGTATCCCCCTTCTGTAGGTGTTTCATCTTGACATAGCAGTTGTGCCACACATTCTGGCGGTCCTTTTCGACCTTCTGGTGAAACCTTGCGATAAATCGATCTTCATCCAACTGTATTAGTTGTGTAAATCATTCCTCAAGCGTGCTATCGTCACTCATCTCTGTTGCCACGACGATGTGCAAAATGGGTACTATGTATTCCATCGGAATCACTACTTCCTGGCTGTAGATGAGTTTAAATGGAGTCTTTCCAATCAATCGTTTGCATGTGGTGCGATATGCCCAAAGGATCGCTGGGAGTTTTAGGTCTTAGTCCTTACTGTTCACATTGCACACCTTGGTGAGGGCATGCTCCAAGATCTTATTAAATGCCTCAATGGTCCCATTCGCCTGAGGGTGGTAAGGTGTACTCTTCTTGCGTTGGATTTGAAATTCCTCCGTCATCGCATCAATCTTTTGGTTAACGAAGTGTGTTCCTTGATCACTTAGTAATACCTTTGGGAAACCAAACCTAGTAACCACATTGTCAAATAGGAATCGTGTTGTAGTTGCAGCAGGGCAATATTTTACTAGTGCAGCTTCTGCCCAATGCGTCAGGTAGTCTGTCGCAGTGATAATGTAACGCAACCCTGTTCGTTTCCCAGGTGGGTTGATGGGTCCCTCAAAATTGACAACCCATTTTTTGAAAGCCTGCAACGTTACTTGTGGTACTAGTGGCATTTTGTCATGTTGTGAGGGCTTCCTGGTGTGTTGACACATGTTGCAGCTCCTGGCATAATCCGCAACGTCTCCATGCAAGGTTGGTCACCATAGCCCTGCTCGAAGGATCTTTCGAGCAGTTGCTCATCCACCATAGTGTCCCCTAGCAATTCCATCATGATCTTCTGACAAGATTTGTTGTTGTTCATGCGGAAGGATGCACATCGCAAATCCTCATCGGGTCCCATTTTATATAACTCCTTTGCAATCAGCTGAAAGTCTGCAGCTCGGACAACTAGTTGCTTCCTTTGGCTGGTAGTGAGCTCGGTCGGTGCCTCCCCTGTCGCCAAAAATTGAAGGATTTCTTCATAATAGGTATCGACCATGCCAATCCTAAAAAAATGAGTGTCCGACAGTCCTTCGTTAATGCTTCTTGGTTCCTCTCCTGATTCTATTCATGATAGATGGTCAGGTCCTGCGTTCAATCGTCCCGGATTTACGATAATCTCGAAATCAAACTCCTGAAACAACAACAGCCATCGACATATTCCCCCCCCAACACAGGCTTGTTCACCAAGTATTTCAATGCAGAGTGATTGGTGAACATCTTAAAGTGGCCCCCCAGGAGGTAGCCTGAATTTATGCAATGCATAGACCATCGCTATCCCTTCCCGCTCAGTGGTCGTATAGTTCCTCTTCGCTGTAGACAGTTTTCTACTGGCTAATGCTATCAGGTGGTCGATGTTGCCGGTTCCAGGTTGGGCCAGGATAACATCCAGTATGACTGACGACACATCAACGTGTATGTGAAATTCCTTCCTCCAATCCGAAAATGAAAGGATTGGTGTTGGGGCCAAGGTCGCAGCTATAGTAAAAGCTGCGAATTTTGGGAAAAAGCACGAGTATGGAAGGAAAGTGCTAATTTTGGGACAAGCACTAAGTTTTGGGTAAGAAGGAGACGGTGCGCAGTACGGTGCCAGATGGATGATCTCAGCGCAGATCACGGACCGGAAATTGCGGAGCTCGCGCGCACGTCATTGAAGAATGAAGGTGGCTCAGCTACCATAATAAATAAGGCAATGGAGTAGAGGGCTCAGCTACCCTCATTTAAAGGATCAGTACAGAAGTAATGGTTGCTCGGATCAAGGAGGAGCAACGGACCAGAGCATTGAAGGCGAAGGACGATCGCCCATACCCACAATCTGCGCCGGAATTCACGGAGCCTGCAGGAAGCGGCGACGTGACTGCAAGCGGCGCCTACAGTACACCTAGCCATGTGCGTGGTTAGGGTTTTTGGGAATCACTGTTGGGAAAGGCCCACAGTTTTGTAAAGGTGTGACCGTCATGGCCACCTATATATATGAATCATTGTAATGGGTAGACGTTGGTTCCTTCCTTCCTTTTTCGAGAGTTAGAGAGTTAGAGGTTAGACTGTTAGATAGCCAGTCTAAATGATAGATCATGTGTTGATTATCCTTCACTGTATTTTCTACCCGGTGTGTAGAACTAGAGAGGAAATCGGATAGCCGAGGAGCTAATCCCTGAGTTTCCAGACAGTCTGAGTCGACGTCTGTGCCTTTGTAATCTCCATAGAGAGGAGACAAGCTTGAGAGAAGGGCTCCCAGCTGTGTGCGTGGAGTTTCCTGTAAGATCTAAGGCTGCAGCTGTGTGCGCAGCATATTGTATAACTCTATCTTTTTCTGGATAATATAAAACTCCCGTTGACGTGGTTTTCCTCGAGGAGATGAGCTTCACATATATCTTCTTGTTATAATATTTGCGTGAATGATAACTGTTTAAGATCATTACCGGTGTGTACATCTTTTGCGTCATCTTTGCGACTGTTTGAGTGAGTTTAGGAAGGTCCTTTATTGTTATAATCGCCAAGTATAGAAATAGTGGTGGAACGCTGTCGCTGCAGTGACCGAGTTTCGCGTGACTGCGACAAGTGCGCAGGGCGAGAAGGTATTTGAGCGCGTCGACGCAAGGAATAGGCGCCTTCTGCGCCCGGAGGACGAAACTGCGCAGTAGGTCTGCAGGAAGGAAGGCATCCGCGCAGTTGCGTCGCGAGGCCCTCGGGAAAGTCCGACCGCCGATATTTGAGGGAGAAGAAGATATACAGAACAATCTCCGCGTCACCACGGTTAAGGAAACATGATTCCTTAACCCCCCATAGCCACTTCGGGTGAGACCTCGAGCTGCCGCGCAGCTCGTTGCCGAGAGGGCCAGTGCGCCAAGGGGTTTTGTTGCTGCGCTTCATTAAAACCCGGGTCTGCCCAGTAAAGCAGCCAACAAATGGTTCCGTTGCCTCATGACTTTTTGATCACGTCACTTCCGTTGCTCTAAACCTTGTTGCTCAGCCAACAAATGGTTCCGTTGCCTTGCGACTTGCTGTTGTGAGACTTGTTATTTTGGCGACGCGCGAGATTGAGAAGCCAACAAATGGTTCCGTTGCCTCATGACTTTTTGATCACGTCACTTCCGTTGCTCTGAACCTTGTTGCTCAGCCAACAAATGGTTCCGTTTCCTAGTGACCAACAAATGGTTCCGTTGTTACACTGAGACTTGCTCAGTTAACAAATGTGTTACTGGAATCCTACAGCTAAAGAAATTGGAGATTGGTGTGATTTAAAGGCTAAAGAGTTCGCTGAACAAGAAAATAGAAGCCTTACGTTTCAAACAGAAGACTGGTTACAGAAGTATATTTATGCTGACCTTTACGAAATTTTCTTTGTTACGTTTGCATTGGAGTTACACGCTTGGATAGCCAAGTTAGCAGATTCTACACCCACGCTGCATGTTGATCGACCTGTCACGTGGACGCCTGAGCTAGTCAGTATTGTGAAGCGGATCGACAATTCTGTTTCCCGCGCAGTAGACTTTTGGTTGAATAGTCTACTGGAAGGTTTCATTACCGAATTTGCAGTCGATACAAGAAAGAGTTTCAGTGAAGCTGAGAGGAGTTTCTTCCAAGTACACAGAGGTAAGTTCTTAAATTCTCTGAACTTATGGATTAAAATGCTTCTGTATGAAAAAGGAAAGCTATGTATTGCTTCTGATGAATAGCATAGACAAGTAATGTCCGTAGATTCTGATAGTGATCCTGAAGTTATTGGTTGCACTCGTAGTGGAAAACGATATAAAGTAGGCCTTGACCAATATTCTTTTGAGTCTAGCCCAGACAATAGCCAAGTCCCTAGAGCAAGCCATATAGAACGACCAGGGAGTGCTCATATCCCTTATTACCCCTTTACACCGCAAAAACCAGACGGAGCTCAGTATAATCCTACAGTAACACCTTCTAGTAGCCCACACGGTACTTCTAGTACCTTTGTACCACCTTTGTTTAACCATCCCGGAGGCACTGCTACAGTACCTCCACCTCAAACCCGTGCAAGAAGGATGGGTGATGACATGAAGCTACCAACTTTTAGAGGAACAGGGATAGAGGACCCTGAGCAGCACTGGTTCTTATGTGAAGCCATTTGGACAATTAAGCAAATTAATGACGATGCTGTTAAACTGGTTCAGTTAGCAACCACACTAAGAGAAAGAGCCTTGACTTGGTTCATGAAATACTCAGCAGCACAGAATAGAACGCTTGCTGAGGTAAGAAATGCTATGATTCGGGAATTTAAGAAACCTAAATCAGAATCACAGTGTATCACAGAGCTCAAAGACATCAAACAGTTACCTACAGAATCAGTATGGGACTTTGACCAGAAGTTCAAAGCTTTGATAGATCAAGTAAGCTTCGAGTTTGCACCACAGCAGCATAAAGAATGGTTTATTGCTGCACTGCTTCCACACATTAGACTTCCTCTTATGCAACAGAATCTCAATACTCAGGAACAAGCTCTAGAGATGGCTATGAAACTAGAAGCTTCACCAATTGCAGGAACAAGCAATGATGTTGCGCATTTACAGAACCAATTCGCAAACTTAACCTTGCAAGTGCATGATATTAAGAAAGGCAAGGAGATTAAGGAAGAAATTTGGTGTACAAAATGTAAAGCCCAAGGTCATTCAAAGGACCATTGCCCCGTTTTCATAGACTATATTGCGACTGGAGCACCTAATCCTTTACCACAGGCACAAGGGCCTTGTTGTGAAATCTGTAGAACTAGAGGTCATAGACCACAAGAATGTCACTTGCTTCAGAAATATGTACAAACTCCAAAGAATCTATATTGTAATTTCTGTAAATCAGTAGGTCATGATGAGAACAATTGTAGAGCATATGATCTTATGATAGAAAGAAAGCATGATGTTTATAGGGTACAAGCAGAGACACAAGGACCCACAGTAGGTCCACCTTATGACCAAACTCGGGACGCCCGAGCAGGAAATTACAGAGGACGCGGACACACAACAAATTTTGGTCGCGGAAGAGGACAGATCACTTGTTATAATTGCGGAACACAAGGTCATTTTGCTAGGGATTGCCAAAATCCTACAACCCTCTGCAGGTATTGTAAATCTTCTGACCATATCATTGAAGAATGCCCTCAGTTACAGGCTAAGATGCAAGCAAAGACACCACAGGTCAATCAGAATATCCAGTTGATTGGAGCAGAAAAAAGAGAACCAGACCCTACAGTTAATATAGTGACACTCTGTGGAGCAACCACTGGTGCGCAAGAGATGGGAATGGGAAAGCAAGCGACGCAATGGGTGCGCCGCGCTAACATTAAACCAGCCCCACTTAACCTGCAGAAGCAAAAAGAAGCATTTAAGCAAGCTCAAGAGTATTTCTCAGATCCGAGAGCTTCAAGTTCTGCCGCAATTCCGCAGAACATTAGTAGATCGCAAGTGCTAAGACAAGACAACCTGGTACAAGAACAGGCCACTACAGCTGGAAGGCCTGATGATGATGAGGAGCATGCACTAGGCAGTGTTCAAGCATTCCTGCGACAATGTTTAAAACTGTTGCGCAATGAAAAAGCAACTCTAGAACTCCAACACCTGTTGGATCAGTGCCAACACTCTGCTTCGACGAACACACCGCAGCGTGCTGTTCACCAGATTAGGAATCACATTAGAACTGGAAAAGAGATGAGGCTCACAGCACAGATTGGAGCATTTGAAATGGACGAAGTCATGTTAGATTTGGGCTCAGAAGCCAATGTTCTCACTATGCAGACATGGGAACAGATGGGAAGCCCTCAGCTTACAAGATCCCCTATCCAGCTAAGACTCGCAAATCAGCAACGAGTCTCTCCATTGGGCAGATTACCCAATGTACCTATTGATATTGAAGGAGTAAGAAGCTCTGCAGATTTTGAAGTAATCAAAATTATGGATGATAGTAGACCATACCCAGCGCTGTTAGGAATAGACTGGGCATTTGATAATTTGGCTGTCATTAACCTGAAGAAAAGACAGATGACCTTTGAGGATGACCAGATCAGGGTCATCGCACCTCTTGATCCTATTCAAGGACCAAGATATATAGAACCCATTCGCGCGGAAGAGGAAGCGCGCCACATGGAAAGTTTGTACCAGATGACCACTAACCACAGTGACTATGTCAACCCCACAGCAGACGGCCATATCAGCTGGCGATGTGATAGCTCGTGCACATCAGATTCAGATGCAGGATTGGAAAATTGGCAGAATCGTCTACATGAGGTTTCTGCAAGACGTTGCGCCATGATGACTAAATCCATTCGATGGATTGGCACAGAATTAATTGATACTCCAACTTTTGATGGCTTAACTGAAGTAACTAAATTCATACAGGAATATGAACAAAAGCTTCCAGAACCGCAGCGCATACAGGCACTGGATGTAGCATTGCGCGCTACACCCGCAAGATGGTGGATTGCGCACAAGGAGAATATTCATACATGGAAAGACTGTCGCAGATTGATACTGCGCAGATTTCAGGACACCACAGCCGAAGCGCTACGCAAATATGAAGGACAGAGTGACCCCAGGTCACACATTGAAGCATGTATTCAGCAATGGTCAGATATTCCGGAAGATGAATGGGTTCACCAATTCATCCACACATTGGATACAATTCCAAGGAATTGGTATACTGAAACAGAATTGCGCAGAGGCACTCTTACTTGGGCTCTTATGATAGAAAGTTTTCAACTTACATTCAGCTTTGAGTCAGAGCATCCAAGCATTGATCAGGCTTTGAAGTGTATTAGAAAGAAGGTATTTGAACACTATCCAGTAACAGAATATTCCCAACCATATTGGGCTGTCCAGATAGAACATGCCCTAGAATGCTATAACTTCACCGCTGAAGATGAGGAGGACGATCCTCGCAACATCAATATCCCAGAATCAGAAGGGACGCGCAATATTGAAGGTCCTGAGCTTGATATTCCTGCCATCACAGAACACGTCAAGCTCAAGAAAGTTAACATTGGTACAGAAGCTGACCCAAAGTTTGCTTCTATAGGAGATTATTGGGATGATGAAACTGTTGCGCATGTTTCAGATTTATTACGTGACTACCAGGATATCTTTCCTACCAAGTTCACAGAAATGAAAGGCATCCTAGGAGACTTAGGAGTGATGCGCATACCTCTGAAACCAGATGCCAAGCCAGTAAAGCAGCGCCCATACAGGTTGAACCCGCGCTACAAAGAAAAAGTCAAAGAAGAAATTGATAAGATGCTTGCAGCAGGTATTATTGAGCCAGTAGAGGAAAGCGATTGGATTAGTCCTATGGTGGTCCAAGAAAAGAAAACGAAAGGTGAAATAAGAATTTGTGTCGACTTGCGCAAACTCAATGATGCATCAGCGCACGATCCATTTCCCACTCCTTTCACAGATGAAGTACTTGATAATGTTGGAGGACAAGAGGCTTACTCCTTCACTGATGGATTCTCGGGATATCATCAGATCAGAATCCATCCGGATGACCGCCACAAGACTACTTTTGCAACTGAATGGGGCTCATTCCAGTATACGGTAATGCCCTTTGGTCTTAAAAACGCACCTGCTATCTTCTCTAGAGTTGTTGTTGCTGTTTTTAAAGAATTTATCCATAAGTTTTTAGAAGTCTATTTTGATGACTGGACTGTATTTGGTTTACTAAAGAACCATATTGCGAATCTGCGCATGATGCTAGAAAAATGTAGACAGCATCAGATTTCCCTTAACTTGAAAAAATGTATATTCTGTGCGCCCTTTGGTATTTTGTTGGGACATATTGTATGCAGACAAGGACTTCTGATGGATCCTGCGAAGGTTGCCATCATTGCTAATTTACCGGCGCCCAACTCAGTTAAGCAATTGCGCACTACATTGGGACATACAGGATACTACAGAAAATTCATCAAAGGATATGCAAGGATCACAGCACCTATGGAAAGATTGCTGACGAAGGATTCAAAGTTCCACTGGACAGAAGAATGCCAACAGAGCTTGGACACACTTAAAGAAAAGATGATCACAGCGCCTATTCTAGTTTTCCCGGATTGGAGAAAACCTTTTCATGTTCATGTTGATGCTTCTTCCATAGCATTAGGAATCGTGCTTACACAGTCTGGAGAAGGAAATATTGACCACCCAATTGCGTACTCCAGCAGAAAGCTATCTACAGCTGAGAAGAATTACACCACTACAGAAAGGGAAGGATTAGCTATGGTGTATGCCCTACAGAAATTCAGACACTACCTGTTAGGAACTCACTTTAAAATGTATACTGACCATTCTGCTCTGAAATATTTGGTCAATAAACCAGTTTTAGGAGGAAGAATTTGCAGATGGCTACTGCTCTTTCAAGAGTATGATTTTGAGGTTATTGTAAAGCCAGGCAGATTGAATGCAGGGCCTGACCATCTATCCAGAATAGAGTCAGGAGAGGAACCTACGAGTCTGGAGGACAATCTGCCTGACGCACAGTTGTTTTCTATCCAAGCAGTAGACGAATATTATTCTGATATTCTTGAGTTTCTCACCACCGGACAAGCGCCGGCTGAGCTTACAATCCAGCAGAAAAAGCAACTTGTTGTTAGAGCCGCAGACTTCACTTTGATAGCAGGCCAGCTTTATAAGTTGGGCCCTGATGAAATTTTGCGCAGATGTATCTTACCACATGAAAAGAGCTCTATCATCGCAGAAGCGCATTCAGGTACCGCAGGAGGCCATTTCGCAGGAAAGCCGACTGCGCAAAAGATATTAGCCGCAGGTCTTTGGTGGCCGACATTGCACAAGGATACTAAGGAATTCTGTAAATGTTGCGATGTGTGCCAGCGAATAGGAAAACCCTCAAGGAGAGATGAAATGCCGCTAAGACCCCAGATCACACTGCGTGCTTTTGATAAATGGGCCATTGACTTTGTAGGACCTATTAACCCACCAGGAAAAAGAACTGGCGCAAGATATATCATTACAGCTACTGAATACCTCACCAGATGGGCTGAGGCGAAGCCAGTTAAGAACTGTGACGCCGCTACTGCCGCGCAGTTCATTTTCGAGAACATTATCACTAGGTTTGGATGCCCAGCGATCCTCATGAGTGATCAAGGTACACATTTCCTCAATGAGACTATAGAGGCCCTTACTGAAGAATTTCAAATTAATCACCATAAGAGTACACCCTACCATCCTCAAGCTAATGGTACGGTGGAAGCATTCAATAAGATTCTTGAGAATGCCCTGACGAAGATCTGTAATCAACAAAGAGATGATTGGGACCTTAGAGTCACAGCTGTATTATGGGCTTACAGAACCACTTGCAAGAAACTAACAGGTCACACACCTTTCAGCTTGGTGTATGGACAAGAAGCAGTTATGCCCATGGAATACATTGTTCCCAGTCTCCGAATTGCGCAAATTACAGAAATGGCAGATCCTGATACTATGAATGAAAGACTTTCGCAACTGCTTTCCTTAGAAGAAGACAGACTTTTGGCCGGATTTCATCAACAGGTACAGAAGGCAAGACAGAAAGCTTGGCATGACAGGCACATCAAGCATAAGCACTTTGAAGAAGGAGACTTGGTACTCCTTTATGATAGTAAATTCATCAAGTTTCCAGGCAAGTTCCGCGTGCATTGGTTAGGCCCTTTTCAGGTAATAAAAATAACAGACGGAGGCACAGTTCAGCTTGCGAAGCTGAATGGAGAACTACTACCTACAATGATAAACGGGAGTCGGCTTAAGCTTTATTGCGACGGCCACTCCGCCCTGTCGACATAATATATTGCTTAAGAGTGCAGATGTCCGGTGTAGTTGAAAGAGACATCGCATTCAGTCTACACGGAAGCTGCGACACACCCTTAGTTTCCAGCTTCCTGCGCAGTTCCTTGAAATATCCGCGCATCCTGAATAAAAATTGCTTGAAGAGAGCTTATCGGTGCGCTCTGGCGAAGTTTTGTTTTTTGGACCGTCGAACTATCGCTCTTGCGGAGTTCCCTTTGATAAATTACCGCTTGAAAAAGTTCTGTTGTGGACCCATAGAGGCACAGTTTCCTAAGTTGAAATGACCCGCCGGAAATTTTGAATTACAGTAGTTATGTAGCCGCGTTTGAATAAATGAAGGATAAGGCCACTATTTAAGTCTAGCCGTTCTGACGGATTCGGCTTAATCTCCGAAAGATTTGCATTTAACTCAGGCGCCGAAAGCATTAGCTTCTCCCGGAAGGCTGTCAGAACCCGTCAATCACACTAAATGCACCGCTACGGCAAGGAGGATAGCGTGTTGTCAACTCATCTGTAGCCTCCTATAGATACATTACCCCACTTGGTCGCATTTACTATCCCCGCTGGCTATAAATACCTCACACTTGTATCATTTTCGGGTTACTGTCTCGAGTTGCATAGTTGTGTTTGAAGATCCAAATTATTGTTTTCAGAGCCGAGTGTGCAGAGTGTTTCCCCTTGTTTTCAGCACCCATACCCTACGCAGGTCCGCCATTTGCTATCCAGAGTTTTGTTATTTACATTGGTTCACAACGGAGAATTTATCAACTGAAGAAGTTGTTCGTCAATTTCTGCGCCGAGGCTTAGATTTCGGCATGGCCACTCCGGTGACGGCTTCGACCTACGTACACCCCGGTGCTACTGATCCCAGAACATCTCCAGGCACAAGAGCATCTCAGCAGTAGCCGGAGGAACCTGTTCCAGAGCCGCTCACGTCTATGGTGAACTATATTCCGCCGCGTCCAGATGATGCGCCGGATGTACAGATTCCGAAGAATGCAAAGTATCCAATTCCGCTACCGCCACTACCGGCTAGTGTGCGGGTAGAAGGCCAACTATTGGGAAACATTCCATTGGTTAAATTCTCTGATTTTAACCTTGGAGACTATAAGACATATCCTCAGTTCCAGTTGGACCGATATCTGGATATCGTCCATAATCCCACCAGAAAAGTTGACGAGTTTATCCCAAAGGGATTTGCAGCAAATCTTGAGTGCCCTGGACTCTTGAATTTGTTGAAGCTACCGCACTTTGGGCGTAGCAATGAAGTGAACGCAGTCGTTAAAACACTGCTATCCTGCGTTCATGGAGGTTACCTTTGGCTCGGGAGGCCAATTGATCTAAATGTTGATTTGATACACCGCATCACCGGTCTATCTAAGGTTGGTAAGGATCCCAATATCCATTTTGTGGGAAAGGAGAAGGACCGAAAATTGGCCGCAAAGCTGGTCCAGAAATATAACTTGACAAGAGGAGGTCGGGCTTATGACCTCACGACAGTAGAAGATGAGGCACTTCGCTTCACAGGAAGTCTGCTTGCAGGCAGACTTCTCACAAAGTGCCGACCGAAAGAAGTTACTGGAGCTGTCGTGGAGCTCGCTATCGCAGCTGCAGAGGGAGAACAGTACAACTGGTCTCTCTTCCTGCTGAATTCTTTTTTGGCTGATTGCCTGAATGTGCAGGACAATGCAGGCCAATCATTCCATTTTTCGTGGCTTCTAATTTTATGCGCTCTCGTCGGGTGGAAGGAGCCCCCGAATACTCAGTTCCTTCCGCGCCGCGCAGGAGAGGTTGCCGGCATGCGCTACATCAACCTCTGGGATTCCCCTAATCCCGCGAAGCGCAAGATGAATCGCGCTGTCTTTTGTGAGTACTACTATCTCCTCCGAGATACCATACAAGATATGCCAAGGCTGAGCGAGGAGACAGCCACATTGTATGAAGGGAAGTTGGCTTTTACTGCCGACATCCATCAACTCTACCTTCGGCCTTGCGACATTCCAGGTGACTGGGCGCTAGGTCTTTACAGGATGACCACAGAAGATGTCGAAGAAACCATTAAGTCGTGGTCGGACGAATGGAGAGCAGCAGCTGACATCGCACCTGCGATGCCACCCGCCGCTGCGCAAGAGAAGGATAAGGGCAAGAAAGCCCCTGAGCAAAGAAGCGATGAAGGCTCAACAGAACCAGCCACCAAGAAGCAGAAAGTGTCGCATCCCACTGAGGCCATTCCCTCGGAGGTCGACAAATACTTGAAAGAGCAATTTCGTGAGATGAGGAACATGCATGCTCACATCCGAAGTGCTCTAGACTTACAATTTGTAGAACTGAAAGGTCTCGCAGGAAGGATTGCGCAGACCCATGCGCCAGCATCTACTTCACAGGCGCCACAAGAAATTCCAAGTGATGAGCGAGTTGAAGAAATCACAGAAAGGCACACTGTCGTGCATATTCCGCCTACCAGCATGACACTTCCAGATCCTCTAGCTGAACTACAGGTAAGCACAGTTGGACCTGTAGAAATAAATTTGTCTATGATTCCTATAGAAACCCTACAGCTTGTACAGGAGAAAGTTTCTCTTGAGTTGAGAGCTAGAGAGCTCTCTACTTTCCAGGCAAACCAACGACTGCAATCGCAGGAGATAGAGCTGAAGGAAAGTCATAAGAATATCTCTGCAAAGCTTGCACTCTATGAGGCGCAAGACACCGGCATCAGAAACGCAATAGAAGAGATTGCCTAGGAATTGCCGGCTTGCGAGATTCAACCAGACCTCCCTCTGGTTGCAAAAGTTCAAATTATTGGAGGAAGGGTGAAAACCCTGGAGCAAGAAATAGTTGCCATGGCAGAAGGCCATAAAACCCAGATTGCTGAGCTAGAAGCTCGCGTTGCTGCGCATCTTACGGATGATGCGCAGGTACAATTTGAAGCATTGAGCAGAGCTTCCACACGGATGAAAGATCGAGTACAGGAAGCCAAGAACCTGATGGACCAGGCTATGGAAGCTTGGTCAGAGCTTGTGAACCTCCCTTTTAAAGTGGGACTGTCAGAACAGGTGCAAGCTGCAGAACAGTCTCTCACTGTTCTCAATGAAGAAGCTAAGGCCCTAACAGGCCTACCAAAAATGAAGAAAATGGGCGAAGTGCGCAAAATGCAGCAGCAACTGCAAAAGCTCAGAACTGAAGATGAAAAGCTCACCAACAGCATTCAGCCATTCATGGATGAGTATGCTGAAATCGTTGGCCAGGTTGAGACAAAAATCAAAGAGATTACCGAGTCTCAGGAGATCTTTGATACACTCACTAAAGACGAAGCGACCGCATAAACAGTGCAAACAGCTGATGAGTGTATTGAGGAATTGGACTCCGCTATTGCGAAGTGGCAGAAAACATTCGCGGAGATTCAAGCAAAAGCAGATGCGCAAATCAAACGACCACGCGCTAGTGCGAGTGGCTCGAGGACGAGCCACAAGTGAGTGTTGGGGGCCTGTTGGGGCCAAGGTCGCAGCTATAGTAAAAGCTGTGAATTTTGGGAAAAAGCACGAGTATGGAAGGAAAGTGCTAATTTTGGGACAAGCACTAAGTTTTGGGTAAGAAGGAGACGGTGCGCAGTACGGTGCCAGATGGATGATCTCAGCGCAGATCACAGACCGGAAATTGCGGAGCTCGCGCGCACGTCATTGAAGAATGAAGGTGGCTCAGCTACCATAATAAATAAGGCGATGGAGTAGAGGGCTCAGCTACCCTCATTTAAAGGCTCAGTACAGAAGTTATGGTTGCTCGGATCAAGGAGGAGCAACGGACCAGAGCATTGAAGGCGAAGGATGATCGCCCATACCCACAATCTGCGCCGGAATTCACGGAGCCTGCAGGAAGCGGCGACGTGACTGCAAGCGGCGCCTACAGTACACCTAGCCATGTGCGTGGTTAGGGTTTTTGGGAATCACTGTTGGGAAAGGCCCACAGTTTTGTAAAGGTGTGACCGTCATGGCCACCTATATATATGAATCATTGTAATGGGTAGACGTTGGTTCCTTCCTTCCTTTTTCGAGAGTTAGAGAGTTAGAGGTTAGACTGTTAGATAGCCAGTCTAAAGGATAGATCATGTGTTGATTATCCTTCACTGTATTTTCTACCCGGTGTGTAGAACTAGAGAGGAAATCGGATAGCCGAGGAGCTAATCCCTGAGTTGCCAGACAGTCTGAGTCGACGTCTGTGCCTTTGTAATCTCCATAGAGAGGAGACAAGCTTGAGAGAAGGGCTCCCAGCTGTGTGCGTGGAGTTTCCTGTAAGATCTAAGGCTGCAGCTGTGTGCGCAGCATATTGTATAAATCTATCTTTTTCTGGATAATATAAAACTCCCGTGGACGTGGTTTTCCTCGAGGAGATGAGCTTCACATATATCTTCTTGTTATAATATTTGCGTGAATGATAACTGTTTAAGATCATTACCGGTGTGTACATCTTTTGCGTCATCTTTGCGACTGTTTGAGTGAGTTTAGGAAGGTCCTTTATTGTTATAATCGCCAAGTATAGAAATAGTGGTGGAACGCTGTCGCTGCAGCGACCGAGTTTCGCGTGACTGCGACAAGTGCGCAGGGCGAGAAGGTATTTGAGCGCGTCGACGCAAGGAATAGGCGCCTTCTGCGCCCGGAGGACGAAACTGCGCAGTAGGTCTGCAGGAAGGAAGGCATCCGCGCAGTTGCGTCGCGAGGCCCTCGGGAAAGTCCGACCGCCGATATTTGAGGGAGAAGAAGATATACAGAACAATCTCTGCGTCACCACGGTTAAGGAAACCTGATTCCTTAACCCCCCATAGCCACTTCGGGTGAGACCTCGAGCTGCCGCGCAGCTCGTTGCCGAGAGGGCCAGTGCGCCAAGGGGTTTTGTTGCTGCGCTTCATTAAAACCCGGGTCTGCCCAGTAAAGCAGCCAACAATTGGGGCTTCGACCATCTTTTGTTTCAAGATGTCCAAACTTTTCTGACACTCCTCGGTCCATTCAAACTTAGCATCCTTCTTTAGTAGCTTCTCCATGGGTGCTATGATGGCTGCATAGCCTCAGATGAATTTCTGGTAGTAACCTGTGTGTCCCAATTTCTCTCTCAATTGTTTAGCTGTCGTTAGTGGGGGGAGGTCCACAATGATCGCAATCTTTTCCGGATCTACCAACATTCCTTCGCAACAGACAATGTGTCCCAACTGTATGTCAAATGGAGCACAAAAGATACATTTCTTGAGGTTCAGGGAAATCTAGTGCTGTCGACAACATTCTAGCATGAGTCTTAAGTTTGCGACATGACCTTTGACTAACCCATATACCATCCAATCATCCATGTAAACCGCAAGGAACTTATGAATATAATCTTTGAAAGCTTCTACCACTATTCTGAAAAATATTGCAGGAGCATTCTTTAATCCAACTGGCATCACTGTGTATTGAAATTATCCCCATTCGGTGACGAATGTGGTCTTGTGTCGATCTTCTTTCGCAATCTTGATTTGGTGGTAGCCTGAAAATCCATCCGTAAAGGAATATATCTCCTGGCCTCCTACGTCTCGGAGTACTTCATCTGTGAATGGGGTCGGGAATGGATCATGTAGACAGGCATCATTCAATATCCTTAAGTCGACGCATATTCATACTTCACCGGTTTTCTTTTCCTGGGAAACCATTGGATTGATCCATTCAAATTTCTCCATGGATTCTATAATGCCTGCCTCCAGCATTCTTCTGAGTTCGACTTGCACTCGTTCCTTGTATCACGGGTTATGGCCGCTGCTTAACCGGCTTCGCGTCGGGTTTCAGGGGGATCCTGATCTCTCCTAAGTCTCCAGAAATTCCCCTCATTTCTGAGGACTTTGTTGGAAACAAATCCTGAAACTCATGTAGTAAGTCAGTTACCTTCGCAATGGTCGACTCGTCCCAGTAGTCCCCAATGTTTGTGAATTTTGGGTTTTCCTCTGATCCAATGTTCACCTTTTTAATCTTTAATGGTTGCTGAAATTTGTCCGCTGATATATCTGGTGCCACCACATTGCGACTACCCTCCGAATCCGGTACATATGTAGCCCTGGGTTCATCATCATCTTCCGGTTCTCCAGTGACGTTGTAGCACTCCATCAACATTTTTGGTGTTGTGTCCATTGGAGTGCCATTGGTTGTCCGGTTGGTACCGCTTCAAATATTTTTTCGCGGATAGCCTGTAGCACAGTGTGGATTAAGGGATTTATGTCTATAAATGAGAACGTTTGGCTGAAGCCAATTGTAAGCTGCTCCCAAGATGTTGTCCCAAGTCGCAGTTCTGCTGCAACATACCAACTCCGTGGTACCTCATCCAATGTGTGTACGAACGCGTGTACCCACTCTTGTCGTGCTCTCGATCCCCATCAGTGTTGATAGGAATTTAGATGTGCCCTTGGGTCTCCCTGTCCATCATATTTCATCTGGTCATCCTTCAAGGATTTGCCGAACCAAACCTCCATGAGGCATCGGCATAGTGGCCAAGATGTGATGCTTGATTTATGCGTTTCCCACCATCGCGCAGGAGTAGCCTTCAGGGATTCGTCCAGGTCCAGAAGACGCCGTGGCTTTGCCACCTTATCCTCAAATTTGGTGAGAAACATGTCCAAGTTGGGAAATCCTTTATAGATAGGTAACAAATACTCCTTCTTAGCTACCATTCATAGGGATCATGTTATCCGTGCGCACCTTCGAAAAGACACTTGATGCAACTGGTTTTGCCAATTCTCAAGGGCCTCGTCTGAGTCGGAGGATGCTGAACTGGTGCTGCACCATTCCAATTCTCCATCTGTGGTGGGGTTAACATAATCTTCAAAGATGTTATACAGATTGCCCCATCCTTCCATAAATTCATCTTTGACCGGCTCCATGTAGTGTAGCTCTGTCGGATCCAGTGGTGCGATGACTCTCATTTCCCGATTCTCGAATGACATTATCCTTTTCTTAAAGTTGATTATTGCTTGATTTCCATAGCCCAGTCTATCCCTAGCAGTACCTGATAGGGACTGTTGTTATCCACAATTTCAATGATGTTGAAGTCCGCATATGTTTTGAGCCCTTCAATTTCAACCGGAAGTTGACATACCTGACCTAGCGGGGTGACCTTGCTCTAGTTCGCCAGTCACAGCTGTACTATAGACCAGGTCATCCGTGGCTTTCCCATCATCTCCCAATTTTGTTTAGTCAGGATATTCACATTCGAACCCAAGTCCAAAACAATGGAGTCAACATCAAATTGTACGATCTGTGCCGACATCCGCATCTCCCTGCCTGTTTTTCTTTTATGTATGCGATTGACTTTCTACTCTAGTCGTGCACCTCCTCGTCATCGTAGTAGACTAGCTATTTCTTCCAATATCTCTGGATCTTTTGCTAAGTCTAGGAAACTCCCTATGAAGGATTTTAGGATGGTTTCCTTCCTTCGCGACTTCGTGTGGTCAAACATTGGTGGCATGTCATAGATTTCTTCTTCTAGAGCTACTCGTCTCTTATTCCTCATTGCCTCTTGTGCCTTTGAGAAAATGTCCTTTTCCACTTCAGCGCCCTCATTGACTTACTTTCGTTGTGTTTGTGTTGGTCTAACATTGGTGTGTGGATTATCGGCCCCGGTCACCGCTCCTCCTTGTGTCACTATTCCCACCATAGTGTGGTTGCCTCTGGCTTCTATTGAAATCATCTATATCACAGGTGGCATCTTTGGATTATTCGAGTTCTGGTTCTACTTGGTTTCCCATTTCGCAATAACTGAGGGCAATGTTCTATACTATGATATGCAGCACTGCAATATGTGCACTACGGTGCTGGATTCAGACAATCTCTTTGGTAGTGCCCCTGCCTCCCGCAATTATAACAAATAATTGGACCTCTTCCACATCCAACAGCGCCTCCACGTCCCATACCTCGACCACCAAGAAATCCTCCAAAACCTTCACGCAATGGTCCATATTGTTGATACTGTGGTTTCCTGTACTGTGCCTGCTGATACTGCTGCTACCCATATTGTGGCTGGCCATACGGTGGTGGCAGATATTGTGGGTGCCCATATTTCCCCTGGTCATATTGTTGCGGCTGACTATACTGGGATTGTTGTTGTACCACCGGTGGTTCTTCTCCCTTCATGAAGTATGTTTCAGATGTCCGTTCTTGCAGCAAATCATAGGCCCGACAGTCCTTCTCATCATGGTCAACTAATAGGCAAAACTTGTAGTATAGGTTTGCTATCTTCGATACCATCTTTTGCAAATATATGCACTCCTCCGGTTGATGTCCTTTGATCTGACAGACAGTGCACCATGGCATGCCTCCTTGGCGAAGTGGGTTTGGTGCCTCCGCCTGCAAGTATTCCCGGAATTTTGGGCAGTTTTCCTTATGGTGCCCCTCAGTTCTGCATCTGGTGCACCATACATCCCCTCGGGTTTCCTTGCCCTTCCTGATATCCTCCAGCTGCAATGTTAAATTGGCCAACTGTGCCTGAACTCTGTCCATTCCCATTCCTGCTTCGCTAATTGGTGAAGACTCTAGCTTCATTGTGATTTCTAATGCTTCTACCTGTGTTGCTACTTTTTGTTGCATCAACGACCCTTGGATATGCGACACCAGTCCTGCGATGAACCATTCTTTGTGTTGGAGCTCATTTATCAGAAATCTCACTTTCGCTATTAGCGTCTTATATCGCTGATCGAATTCCCACACCGACTCATTTGGGAATTGCTTAATCCCCTTAAGCTCAGTGACATAATGCGACTTAGATTTTGGTTTCTTAAATTCATCAATCATCGCCATCTTGATCTGCTCTAGTGTTTTGGCTGTTGTTCCCACTGGAACCTTTACAAACTTCATGTACCAGTCTAAATCCTAACCCCTAAGGGTCGTCTCCAGCTGTCCTATATTTATAGCATCGTCCTGGACCTGCTTCGCGGTCCATCCTGCTTCACATACAAACCAATACTGTTCGGGATCCTCGGTCCCATTCCCTTGAAAGTTGGGCATCTTTTCCTCATTTGCCATCCTAACGCTGCTGGTATTGTTATTTATTGAAGCGATACTCTTGCCACTGCACGTGGGGAAACTTCGCAAATAGTTTGGATTTCTTCCTATAAAATTTGGAGTAGTGTGCAGGGTTGAAGGTATGTGCTAACTTACGATCTGACCTTTCTCTGCCTCTGGGGTATCCTGGTCGACGTCTCCTTCACAAAAAGGTCACTTCCTCTCGTGTTGTCCTGTTCCGCAGTTCTCTGTTCCAGTCCTCTCAGGAGACTCTCTCTCAGTCCTCCTCTTCTTCTCAGGTTGCCGGAATATAGCTCCACTCCTCAAGAGACCACACTCTTTGTTATATTCCCTTTCAAACTTGTCGTCTCTCATGTCCATCTACCACATCTTTGCGTTAGACTCCCATTTACGCGATACCTTCACCTTCGCACACTGATTCTTCTACTCATCAGAAGACATCCTCAATATTCCTTTTTTGCAGACCGACATTTTAATCCACAGTTTTAACGATGACAAAAATATTCCCCTTGGTCCCTTGAAGAAATTTTTTTCAGCGTCGTTGTATGACTTGATAGTATCTACCACGAACTCAGTTACGTATCCTTCGAGGATGATGTCTACCCAAAAATCAATAGCTCATGATAACTTATTATCAAGTTGCTTCAACTGTCGCACCAACTCTGGAGTCCAACAGTCTGGTTTAGTCTTCTGATAGTGGTTCTTGCGGAATGTCAACTATGCTAGCCACTCATGCAATAGCACTGGAAATTCGCAGAAAAATATTTCGTGAATATCTGAGTAGATGTATCTTTCTAACCAACTGGTCGTTGTCTGCTGCAGATCTCTCTTCTCGTTTTCTGCGAATTCCTCCGCCTTCTTATCGAACCACTCTTGGATCTTTGTTTAGTCAGGTGCCACAACATATCCTCTTTTCTTCTTCCTTAGGGTACCGGCAACAGAACCATTTGTTGACGCAGAGTCTATCGATAGGGGTTCACTCCGCACTATCATCAACAAACTATCAACCTAACTCCCTTATTCACCGGCCCGGAATGGTGTAACCCTTTCCAGCAACACTTGCAAAGCAAGTGCAGTCTCACCCGAGGTGGATAAGAGGGCTACTGGAACCAAGATTCCGTAGTTGTGAAGAGGATATGTGCACATTAACCAGAGATTACAATATTCATAACAGTCCATTAACCAATCATTCGCATCTTATTCGTAACACATACATTCAGAGCATATTTGACAACATATTCGCATTAATCAACAGAAAGCATTCACATAACCCATTATTCATCATCGCATCATTGCACAACAACAAAATTCATATGATAACCGAACATATTCATTCATTCATCAAAACCTATGGAACAAACCTCGCAGAAATAGTCAAGTTATCATATCACAGATACAACCAAACCCAAAAGATAGGATTAATCTCCAAAACTCCGATGCCCTTAGGCTTACAATCTTGCTTTATTTATATACTTTTATCTTATTACAAAATGGTCCACATGACCGACTCGACTAATCTAACAACTCTTATGCTTCCGCAAAAAGTGGCGAAAGGTCCTTTTTTCGTGGAATGACCCTTTCGCACTTGTCGGCTTCTGCACTTCCTGTGGATCTATCCCGTGCCAACAAAATTCCATAAATTCATGGAATGTTTTCTCGTTGAAGGGGGGTCATGTTCCTATGATGATGAGACAATAGGCGACATCGAGGTGCCCTTGAGGTACAAACATCTAGTGAAACAATGGAATCCCAAGGATCTTCCTCAACTGATCACATATTTTTGTGTGAACGAGAGGATATATAGAATTGCACCGTCATCATTACATGGTTTGGGGTTGTTTTGTATGGATGGCATAAAGGTCGGTTACGACAGATGTAAAAAATTGATGGAGTATGTTGGACCCTGTTACAACTACAAATATTGGATCTGCCTGGCCCAATATACACAAAGTATGCGTAGATATGGATTGTCAGCAAATTATTTACAGCTGAAAGACAAACATCAAAATAAAGGAGCAACGCTGTACATTGACGGAAGGCCAAAGGCCACAGGGAATATTGCGGGGTTTATAAACAGTACACAACCAAGGTATAGAATTAAGAAACCCAACTGCGAATATGAGGGGCGTGAAGGAAATCATTTTTTTGTATGTGCCATTAAATCAATAGTTGTAGGGGAAGAGTTGCTTATTAATTACAATTTGAATTGAGTAGATACAAACACAGTTACTATTGGAGTGGTACATCTAACAATTTTCCCAACCTTATATTGATGAATTTAACATATTAAGGATTTTTCATTAGTTGATTGTTATAACTTCATTTAAATTTTATATATTTACTTCACCGGTTAGTGATTGGGGCGTCTCCCCAACAACTGGTCAGAGGAGTACAAATTCCTCGAGGCAGCATGAATACATCTTTGTAATAGTAAAAATATAATATGGAAAAATAGTTTTTTTTGCTATGTTTTTTCATTAGTATATTCGTTTGGTTTATATAATGTTATCTATATTTGATGCAGACTGTTGATCGGGGCAGCCACCCAACTGTTGATCAGACGACATCAGCCTCGGGGAAACAGGTAAACCTGATTGTAATTGTATAATTTAAATACGTCAAAATGTTTTGTTATTGTATTGTTTCAGTGAGTATTTTGGTTTTGTTTAGGTAATTTTTTCTATGTTTTTGATGCAGGGTTCTGTAAGGGGAACCTCCCTAGTAGTAGATGATACTAGACCTTCCTTGAGGCATCAGGTATACATTGATGTCATTGTACAAAAAAAAATTTGTTGTGTTTTTTCATGAGTATATTCGTTTGGTGTATATAATGTTATCTATATTTGATGCAGAGTGTTGATTGGGGAATCCACTCGGCTATTGATCAAATGACAGCAGCCTCGGGGCAACAGGTAAACCTGATTGTAATTGTACAATTTAAATACGTCAAAATGTTTTGTTGTTATATTGTTTCAGTGAGTATTTTGGTTTCGTTTAGATAATTTTTTCTATGTTTTTGATGCATGGTTTTGTAAGGAGCACCTCCCTATTACTAGATCAAGGCAGGTCATCTATAACCATTGATTCGACGAATAGACGATCCTTGAGGAAGCATGTATAATTCATTGGAATTGTACCAATATAATATGTAGCATAATGTTTTTTTTGTTATGTCTTTTTCGTGTGTATATTGGTTTCATTATGATAATTTTTTCTACTTCTTTTTTGCAAGGGGATGATCGGGGCAAGTCCCCAGCTGTGGATCAGACGACACCATCATTGAGGCATCATGTAAACCTAGTTGCGATTTTAGGAATCTATCACGATAGATATATTTTGTTAATATACCTTTTTCCTCAGTCTATTGCTTTCACATTAGTAATGTTTTATATATTTTTGTTGTAGACCAATGATTTAGCGTATGAAACAACATCAGAACAATCACTAGCTTTTGATGTGTATGAGTTGATGCACGATGCTGACATTGGTTCTTCTCTAGACTCGGGTAAGGTGATAGAGAAGACCTTGAAAAAAATTAATGAGGATATCCTTTGTCTGCTATTCATTTTGCTGTAGAAAGATGAGATTAAATCCAAGGTTGATGTTTTGGTAAAGAGATCTCATGCCTTGCAAGTAAATTGCGGAATATTGAATCATAATATAAATTCATTTAGAACTCTATAATTTTTAATTTTGTATGATAATGAACTTATAAAATATGGTTTGTATTTACAGGATTTTCTGCAACCAAACACTATTGGTCAAGGCGGTGTTGGCCCCAGTGATGCTGGTGGATATCAGTCGTCACACGAGAAAACGAATACACGTACATCAACTCATGTGCCATTGTTGTCGACTGAATAGTTGGAAACATGTTCCGCAACACCCCTGAGGCCAGCTGTGAGTGCACCTTCTAGTGACTGACGCACACCAGATCGTGCAAAAGAAGTGGTCGATGCAGAGCCTGCTAGTATTGATATTGTTGAAGGAACATTTCCTGGATCTTCCCATGTCACTAGAACAGGTACAATACAGACAACATTTTTGGTGGATGAAGATGTCGTTCCAATAAATATAGAGAAGATCCCATGTAATTATACATTGTTCAAGTTTGTGTTTATAATTTCATTGTAATATACCAATAAAACATATTTTTCAACTAATGATGGCATGATCATTTTGCAAGAAATGATGTTTTTTATAAACATCTGAATGATTTGTCCTTGGAGATATTTGGGCCCACCATCTGCACAAGGTGGAATAAAAAAATGAAAAAATTTAAAATATGAGCTCACTAATCGGTTGGTTGGCCTGTTCGGCAACAAGACCTTCGATCAAGCCGTGGTCCTAAAGAAGGTTGGAAAACATATGAAGATTGTCTGAGATCAATATAGGGTTCACCTAGAAAGGAAACCTAGGTATGAGCGCCCTCCGATGATTCCAGCAAGAGAGTGGAAATCCCTAGTGGAATATGGAAAGGAGAGGGATCTGACAAAAGAAGGAAAGCTACCACAAGGCTTAGGGAGGTATGCAATACTTTCCACAATGTAATTCTAAACCTTATTATTATTAATTTTTATATCGAATTTCAAACATCTAATGTATTTAAACACTTGCATAGGCTGTCAAACACATCAAAAGCCACAAAGGCAAGACTATAAAAAATTGGTCAGCACAAGCTTGGGCCTGGTGGTTATTCGAATTTGGCGGCATGGATTTTAAGTATCGAAAAACCAATAATGCATCCAAATAATAAATTGCTAATTATTTTCGTTTTATTGCACTGCAAAATGTAAATTAATGATGTTATGAAAATATGTAGGCCGACTGATTCAAATAAGTGCCCAATGATGAAGACTTGAAGCTTGGATTCCAGCACGACTTTGGAGCTGTTGTTGAACACCGAAAATGCTTGTATGAGAAAACACAGTCTTCTGGTGATCCATTTGGTGCACAAGTATATAAAATCTATATAGTTTAATGAATATCTATTACTTGTGCAATCTATTCGTTATAAATCATTGACATAAAATATTGACTATGTTTTGAGCAGGAAAGCAATAATCCCCTTAATGTCGAGGATGGACAACAACCAATCGAAGATCATGCTTCGAATCTTGGTAATGAATTTATTCATATGCTACAATTTTATATATAGCATTGCAGATGGTGAACATTAATTGTACTTGTCCATGTTTCAACTACAGAGCATGTAGAGGGTCACACTGTACAGGTTGAGCCTGGACAGGAATATGAAGAACATGATGTGGCCACAACAGGTAGAAAAACACCTTTCTAATGTTTTTTTAAATGAAATACTTGTCATTATAATAAAAAAATATATCAATGTAACATTTTCACATTATTATAGCAAATCCGTACCCCTTGCCGCAAAATCAACGTCGCGAGTACTCTACTAGGAAGACATCACGACAAGTTGATGAAGCACCAAGAACTGAAGAAAAAAAAAGTTCCAGAAGATGAGCTTCTTGTTGATTTTGTAAAGAGAAAAAAAATTAGAAAGCAGTGACTGAAGAAATATTGTGTAATTATTTTTGATAATATAATGTCATGCATGATTTTTTGCCTACTGAATGAATGAATGGTTTAATGAATGTTAGTTGTTATTGAATGAATGTGTTGACTATATGAATGAACGGTCTAATGAATGTTAGATTTTATTGAATGAATGGTAAATGTTTGTTTATGATGAATTCTGCATGTTTGCACGTAATTTGTTTTTTTCAAGTACATGCATTGGGTATGGGGAATTGAGAGTGACGTGAGGGGGGGAGGGGCCATAAGAGATTCCACCTTCACACATTTTTCCATGTTCAGTAGAGAATATTAAATTATCATCGAAACAAAGAGGAGCTCAATGAATGGCTACGGTGCTTCCTTTCTACAACCCACTCGCTTGTCATCTAAATTTTGACAATTTCTTGGGGCTTGTTATGAAACTAAAGCATCTTATCCTACTTTCCAAGCCTTTGACAAGGTAAGGAAATTTGTTGTGATAACGTGGCCAGCTGTGTTATCTAAGTGGCACATAGAATTGAAATTTGAAAAGCTGGTCATTCAAGAATAATCGAGATATTTCTCAATGTATCAGGACCTAGAAAGACATAATTTTCTAAGCCTTCGACAAATTCAAATGGTTCTGAAAAGGATAATCTATAGGGTGATGCACAACTGGTAGAATGTATTGGAATCCCCAACAGAGATAATTTGTCTCTATCTCAAGAGAAGATAATTGTCTATTAAGTGGAAATTTGGTTTCAGAATGGTTTGTTCTTCCCTACAATGGAACACACTACCTCTCACAGAGTATACCACATGCTTCGCACAACCCATCAAGTTAGAAATTGCAGGTTAAATGGTGTTCAAGGCCATTTATTTCAGTTGAAAACTAAATTTAAGAAGAAGGGGATATTAAATGTTGCTCATGGAACTAAAATAGATAAATTGGTGGTTGATAGAGACGAGGGTTTCTCCCAACAATTATGCTCGGTTTATATTGTGGAAGATATTCATTCCGGTGTCCCGAGTCATGAATTGATCATGAGAAGATTTTCTCTTGGTTAATTACAACCAAAATCTCCTCCTAAACAAATGGAAGGAGGAAAATACGATGTCTACGAGATGGATGTCTAAGATTAACACTGCAATCTAGGGTGTTTTGTTTGCATTTTCTTTCTTATTACCGCATTCATTGTTGGGTCTCATGTTATGGTTTTGGAAAAAGGAGACATGTGTCTAAGCTTAATGCTACCAGTAAGGGTTATAGATTCACATTTACTTTCTTGTTAGTGTGTTGATCATTGGGTCTCATGTTATGGTTTCTCCTCTTCAAAGTGGCAACCAAGGTTAGTATACTCCATATGTTTCAATTACAACATTTACAAAAATGCACAAAACCGAAGAAAAGTCCACTAAACCATCAAAAGATGCCAAATGTCACCCTACTCTTCGACTGCATGCCACTTGTGAAATATAGATATGCTAAAAAGTAGGAATGACAAAGGATGGTCCTGTAGCTCATGCTGAGGATCCCATTTCCAACAGTGGTGTTATATTTTCATGATTGATCATTATGATCAATGATATGTAGTAGGCATGTCATGTTTTAGATTCTAGAGGCCATTTAGAGCCTTGTTGATTATGTATTTTGTTTCACATATGTTTTTCACTCTAACATTTTGATATATTCACCCTTACATGATATACACATGAGAAGCCTTTGAATATTTTGTCTCTAATGATTTGGATCTTTAAAATATATTATTTTCATTATCAATTTAATATTTTCGGTATATTTTAGTGAACTGAGTCATAAAATTCAAATTGGTCTAAGTCATAGCTGAGTCCAAGTTGACCCTTGGCCTAGTCCGTGTTTTACAACATTGATCTATCTCCTTTTATGAAACAACATATACGTCTGCATATTCAAAAGGAGTACGCTCTATCCACTCCAGCTTGTTGCAATCAGCTTTGATTACTGGAGGAAACTTGTCTTTGGCTTTGTCTATTGTCAAATTTGCAGCCTCTTGATTCAGCTAGCTTCACTCATTGACATAAAAAATTTCAATAACCCCACATCAAGGGATATCTAGTAGCTTGATTAGAGCTCCAAATAAATATCAACCAAGGAATTCTAGGATAAGTATGGAGCTCTGCCATGTTTTCTTGAGCAGTGTAATACCCCTAGCCTAGATTTATAACTGATGTTTTCCATTTCTAGGAATGAATTTATTCTAAAGAGAAAATTTATGAAGTTTAATTCTTCATGATTAAGGAAAATCTATAGAAACGGCTGGAAGTATTATTCACTAAGCCTTATCTTTTAATGATACAATTGCATATTGTTAATCTCTAAGCTTAAGCCAAAATTGGAACTATTTTGGTTTATCAAATTTAAAGTATGATAAGTAAGTTAGCAATTACTAAAATACCTGTAGCATGTTGTTGAAACTCGCCAGCAGTTGCTGAAACACCTGTAGCATGTTGCTGAAACTCGCTAGCAGTTGCTGAAACACCTGTAGCATGCTGCTGAAACTCACCAGCAGTTGTTGAAACACCTGTAGCATGCTGCTGAAACTTGCCAGCAGTTGTTGGAACACCTGTAGCATGCTGCTAAAACTCACCGACAGTTGCTGAAACACCTGCAGCATGCTGCTAAAACTCGCCAACAGTTGTTGAAACTCCTGTAGCATGTTGTTGAAACTATTATTGAAATGTTGAAGACGTGTTATATTTATGTTATGGGTCTTATAATAGAATTAAGATTCCATAAAAGTGTGCATAATTTATTTATGCATATGATTAATTTATAAATATGTATTTCTTTAAAACAAAAATGATGTGTGTTTAGTTTATTCAATGTAACACAAGAGGGCGTTAGAAGCAGAGTGAACAACCAGACCTCCAAAACCAGGAGTTTCCCAACTAGAGCAAACAAATCTTCCTTGTCAAGAAACCAATGCTGCATATAATCTTTGATTTATGAAGTGAGTCTTGCTAGAGTAGTTCTTCATCCTATAAAATTCAAACATCATGCCTTTTGACGTCCTTTCAATTATCATGAATCTGCAATGTGCTGCCATCACAGTATATCATAGGATAATTGGTGTTTCCTTTCCTTTCCTCACCATCACAATTATCTTTTGTTTAGGTTTCTACTTTGGACACATATCGCATCTCACACATAGCTTATGGCCAAGATTGTAGTATTGTTGTCACAGGTACTACATCTAATATATATATATATATATATATATATATATATATATATATATATATATATATATATATATATATTAAAAATTATCTATATTTTCTTTGAAGTGTGGTGTTCATTGCAAATATTTATCCTTTTCTGTACAAAGATATATGGTCTGAATCTTGGGTTGATCTTGTTTTAAAAAAAATAAAATAAAGGGGAATATTGAATTGAAATTAACACCCATGGATACCCATTTCATAGGTTGTAGATAATCTTGAGCAATAGAAAATTAATCAAACATAAGCCATGCTATAGGTGGTAGAATTTGGAGATTTTTCCTACACTAGGAAGGGTTGATTAGACAATCTGATGTGAAGTTCCATATAGAATTTCTGGTTAAGAAATCTAATGTGAATTTCCATATCACTGGTTTTAGTATTTGGAGGAGTTGATAAAGGATGACCATAACCTCTTTCTTTCAATTTTTGTTGTATTTTGATCATAAGCTTGATCTAATAAAGTTTGGTGTTTCAGATGTTGGAGCGCTAGCGTCATGGGGTGCAACAGACCTTGGTCAACTGGGACACAAATATGTTGGTGGTGTTGTTGATGTTATTCAGTCTCACATTATTAAAGGGACATGTGAACTTCACTTTGTTTGTGTTGCTTGTGGGGCTGCTTCCCAATATTTTTATATGCTTTAGAAGGTCGATTTGTAACTTGGAAGGATGAGAATCAAGGTTTTCATGGATGAGTTTGTACACCCTTGTTTATCTTGTGGAGTGCCATTGATGATATTAGTCCTAATCTGATCTCCACTAAGGGAATTTGAAATATTTTTTCTAGGGGAGATGCATTTTCAAGTTTGAAATTGCATTTAGTATGGATATGGGGCAGATACATTATATCATTGCATAAGGAGTTACAACTAGACCAACATTGGTTACTATTGAGTAGATTGGATTGATTATAGTCATCTCAGCTTGATTGTTTGTGGACTGATCAATGGATCTGTATGTTGGTTGTGGAAAACTATGCTAAGTTTGTATTGACCACTGAAGTTTTGTTGGTTGTGTAGATACTTACAAGTTATAGGATTTGTTGCAACTAAGATGAAATTGAGATAGAATCATGCAAGCAACAATGAATTTGCAAAGATGTCACAATTCATTTTTTAATATTAAGATATCAAAATTAATTGTCGTGGTCATGATAAGTAGGATAGGATGTCATTCTTAGATGGGTTGATTGTCTTTGAGAAATATATTTTACAAATTGCAATTAAGAATAGCTTGGAAAAAGAAGCCAAGGCACTTCCAACATAGAAGTTGTGTACTTTTTCTTATAACAATTAAGCTATAGTTCCATGTGTATCTTGTTCCATGCCTTGATTATCTTAATTTTTATGAGTGTATTTTTCCAAGGATTGTTGTGATTCCAAGAAACTTTTTCCTTAATTACAACATGCAAAATTAAATACCAAAATGAACTAAGATAGTGCATTCATCATTGTTAATCACCATGTTGATCATGATGGGAAGGAATTACAATACAACATAAGATAAAATAGTTCACAAAGGAATTGACAATATTCATTTGCTTAACTTATGCATACCAAATATTCGTGTAAGGGATAGAATTTGTATGTATATCTGGCTATGTTTAAATGTATAGCTTGGTGAGTTCTTATACTAGCTATTCCTATTAGAATCAATGCTATGGATGATGGGCATCGAATATCTCTGTATTTTTTTTTTTTAAATTCCCCATATTCGTTGGATATCCGACGTTCACTTCCAAATAATTTGACGACATCTCCATACCACCGACGAAAAGAGATATCGTATATCATACTTATTATAATGTAATTTCAGTTGGATATCCGACGATATCGCCAAACCACCGACGCCAAATGCCACCGGTATTTCTAGGTATTTACGTTGGATATCCTACAATATTTTTTGTAATGCGTGTCGGATATCTGACTACCTTGTTGTCGGATAACTGACCCCCTATAAAGTAATGCGTGTCGAATATCCAACTGCCCTGCTGTCAGATATCCGACCCCCTATAAAGTAATGTTTGTCATATATTCGACGGGTATATTAAAAGAGTTGTGGTCGAATATACGACCCCCTATAAAGTAATGGGTGTCAGATATTTGAAAGGTATATTAAAAGAGTTGTGGTCGGATATCTGCCAGGACTGTGTCAAATATCCAATGAGGCCATTGTGTTGTCGGATTTTCACCGAAGTGCAATCGACGTTTAAAATAGGAGAAGCTCGTCGGATGGTTGACAACGTGATGTCAAATTTTAGACATATATGCCGTCGGATTTTGGGTCATAATTTACTATTGCTTTATATGCTATGGATCATATACTAATAAACAAAAAAATATTATGAGGCTGATATAACCTCTATGATCATAGCAATATCATCGAATGTCAACAAGAACTTACAAAACATTTCAACATTGTTCCATAATGATTCATCTATACTCCCAAAAACAAAGCCATACAAAGACCATATAAAACCATAGGGAGTCAAGCTCCGCGATATGGAAGGAGTCTGAGCCTTTCCTGAAAAGGCATGTGATAAAACTCAAAACAAGAACCATTCCCATTCGTAGAAACTTTCATTTCCCCCGAATCCAACTTAAGGCCTGCTTTAGAAAGTGTATCAGCATCTCCGTTTGTGTCCTGGTATATATGTGAGCAAGAAAAACATCAAAGGATGATTTTAGAAGAAAAAATTCATTAAGCATCGACTCTTAAAATGTATTCTGGCATCTTTGAGCACCATTAACCCAAATAACAATTAGCATAGACTCTCCCATAAATTGGATAACCTGATAGTTTTTTTTGTGAGTAAAAACTAACAGAGTTTTTAAGGCAATTTGTTTTGAAAAAATGTTTGATCCTTCCCTGGAGCCAACAATAATTATATAGAAAACAGAATCAAAGAGATATAAAAAAACACCCCACCACTGTGCACCTGATTATTTTGAGAAGCCCCGTCAAAGAAAGCCCACGACAATGCCTTATTTATGACAAGATATTTGGAAATTCGGACAGGGACAACACCTTTTTCTTGAGGAAAGAATGCAAGAATGCTAAGGTTGTTGATATCCACGAGATGGGGGCTCATTATTTTGTCCTAAAAGATTGAATTATTTCTCATGATCCAAATACCCCATATAATCAGCAATGGAAAATCCAAGAATGATTTATTTTGAGAATTTTATGTCCATTGATGAAAAGAATTGACAATAGAGTCCCCCTCCATGAAAAGTGCCTTCCCAAAAAATGACTAGCCTCAGCCCAAAATTGAACAGCGACAGAACAACTAAGGAAAATATGATTCAAAGACTCTGCATAATTCTTACATTGGGTACAACATCTAGGCCCTTTCCATCCCTTTCTCTGCAATTTATCCCAGGATGGAGCTTTACTTTCAAGAACGCACCACATGAAAAGTTTCACCTTTTTCGGAAACTTTAGCTTCACACCCACTTCCACCACCAACAAACAGGATTGTTAAGTAATTCCTCGTTTAACCATCGATAAACCAACTTTGGGGTATATATACCAACTTTATCCTGATCCCAGACTAATTCATCCTCTTGATCAGTTAAGCAGATGTGTGGATATTTTAACGCATTTACATACTCACCCCAAGAAACCTCTGCTTCCACCAACAAATCTAACTCCACCCTTGATTGTAACCCTTGGGAAAACAATTTGGTGTTCAAAGGGTTTGCAATCTAATTAAGGTGGAAAAAACCTCTTTCCTGCAAAGCTTCGACCACGTGTTGAGGTAAGAGATGATGATGCAAGCTACCAGCCCATGGATCAGCACCAATTCACACATTTCTCCAATTTCCAATGAACCACACCAACCCCCCTCCCACTAGATCAAAATATTTTATGATTTCCTTCCAAACAACTGATTCATTACTATGCCTTTTAACAATATTTCAAATCCATTCCAATAATGAGCTTGGAGCAATATATTTCTGAATCATCACTTTTGACCAAAGGCTAGCTACCTTAATTAATCTCCAAATACGTTTTGCATCCAATGCTTTAGAAATTTGGAAAAAAAAATTAATCCCCAGCCCCCCAAAGCCTTTGGCACAACAATTTGATCCCATCGGACCCAAGGAGTAACAAAACTATCTTTGTTCCCTTGCCACAAAAAGCGAAAACACAATTTGTGCGCTTCCTCCAAAATCCATTTTGGAATCCATGAAAGAGACATCCATAAAACGGGGATCGCCTCCAGTACAGATTTGGCCAATACAAATATCCTGGCCCTTGAAAACCACTTATAACTCCAAACCTGAATTCATTTTTCCATTTTCTCAATCAACCAATGCCAATCCTTCTTTTGGTAATTGTTCGGTTTCAAATGGAAACCCAAATACTTAAAACCTTTGTCTAAAGCGAGGAAAGGGAAGGCAATTTTTCTTTTATAATGACAAATTTCCTCTTCCAACATATTGATATGAGATAAGGAGGAATTCCTTTCATTAATTTGCATACCTGTGGCACCTGCGAAAAGATCTAACGCTTCTACCAAAAAATCAACATCTCCTGGAGATCCGACGCAAAAAAGAAGAATATCATCAAAAAATAATAAATGTGAGATGAATAAATCCTGGGAGATAATAATTCCTTTAAAATTCCTGACTTGTTTAGCATTCAATATAGTTCTTCTCAAACCTTCAACAATCAACAAAAAAATCAATGGTGATAGTGGAACCCTTGACGAAAACCCCTCTCAGCATGGAAAAAATGTGTTGGGGAGGCATTGATGAGAACAACAGAGGTTGGGGAAATACAACTCATTATCCAATTAATGAAAGGAACTTCAAACCCAATATGAGTAAGCATTAACCTAAGGTAAATACAATTGACCCTATCATATGCTTTTGAGAGGTCCATCTTGATAATAGCCCCATTTATCTTTTTGGTTTTGATATTGTGCATGACCTCTTGAGGAACACTAATTTCTTCATGAATCTGTCTCCCTTCAAGGAAACCAAACTTATCTTCATTGATTGATCTGCACATGAAAAATTTAATTCTTTGAGCAATGATTTGGCTATGATCTTGTAGATACCATTTCACATAGAGATAGGTCGTAAATCATCAAGAGTCTCGGGAGCATCGAATGATTTGGGGATTAGAGAAAGGAAAGTTGAATTGAAAGAGGACCATATCTGTCCCTATTTCCTGGATTCATTTACAACTCTAAGGAGGTCGTTCCTTATGACATTGATAGGCATCAAGAAAGAACTAAATCGACCATCCATCCAGTCCAGGGATTTATCCCTCTAAAAACTATGTAGAATAGCCTGTAACTCCCCATCTGAAATTTTGGCCATGACCTCTTAATTGTCCTTGTCATTCATAGAAATGGGTAAGAACTAGGAAATATGAAATATTTAATCAATGGAGGTTCTCTCCTGAATCCTTAAAAACTAATGGAAATGCCTCCTACCCAAATCTGTTAGATCTGCAAAAGAGGACACTTCCTGCCCCTCTTCATTTTTAAGACTCTAAATAGTATTTCGAAATATTCTACCCTTAGCTTATGCTTTGAAAAAAATTGTGTTTTCATCACCATTCTTCATCCAGATCACCCTACTCTTTAATATCCAAGCTTCTTCTTGATCTTTTAACAACTTCTTGTGTTGATTCTCCAACTGAATTAGCACTTCTTTTGTGTCGATTGACATAAAACCACCCCCTTTAGAGTCATAAATGGCCTACAAAGAATCTTCAATATCCTTCAAAGCCCTTGTATCTGCTAACTTATTTTGAGTGGCCCATCTAACTGTGGCATGTTTTAGGTTTTTAATATTTTCAGCGAACTATCGTACAACATTCCTATGTGAGGATGGGTCAAAAGGTATCCAAATATCCCTTATGATGATTTGAAAATCCTCCTCCTTATACAAGCTCGAATTGAACTTGAACGGACTAGGTGGTTTTTTCCTTCTATCCTCCATCTCTAAAACAATTGGAAAATGATCAGAGTCACCTCTCCTTCCACCCACTGTCTTATGTTGAAAATATCTTCCACCAATGAGCTAGAGACTAGGAAGTGATCTAAACGATTTGCAATCCGATTATCTCCCACCTGTTTATTCCTCTAGGTTGGATGCAACCTTACGGGTTCAATATCAATGAGACCTTTCTCCTCCAATGTTCTGAGAAAGAATTTTTCCAGAGGATCCACAACAACTCTTGGACCCTAAACTTCTGACACTCCCAAATTGAAGTTGAGTTCGCCACCTACAATTAATGATCTCGAATTGATGAAATATTTTGGCAACAAATCCTTCTAGAAAACTTCTCTGTCTAGGACCGTAAATATTTGACAAAAAATGTCTCTTCCCATCTTCTTAGCATAGAAATCAATGGTGATTACTAAGGGGAAACCTTAAGAATTTAAAACATTAACCACTACTGGATTCCAACCAACTGCTAAACCACCGGAGTGGCCCCTGGAAGCTATTGCACTAAAACACCATCCTTTAAACAAATCCTCAAGAATCTTAACAACAGTCTCATAACTTCTGATTGTCTCCTGCAGAAGAAGGATGTCTGCTCCTAAAGAGGACACCATCCTTTTCAGCGATGATTTTTTGGAAGGGTTCACCAACCCCATGCAATTGAAGGAGATGAAATTCATTGAGCGACCCCTTCCTGGTCTTTCACCAGTCTAAGAGACATATCAATTGAGAATTGTCTTCCTACTACTATTTCTTGTCTTGATCGATCCTCGAATTTTGAGAGATTTGATCTTCTCCCTCTTCCTTTCTGGTCCAATAATTCACCCGGATCTAAACCAAATCCCTCCCCCCCCTTCTCAGTAACCTCTCCCAGCCTAAGGTTGTATCCTGAAGGATGCCTACTGCTTCCAAAGACAAAAGGAGCATCTGAGACAACTACTGAGGGAACTGTCAGGATTTCAGAAATTAGGGGACAAACAACATTGCTAACACTCGGGTTTATGGTGAGAGACGCCAGATAACTAATTGCATGCTTTGAACTTGAAACAGGGAGAGAAACTGAACCTGAAACTGAATAGGGAATAGGACCCAAGTTTTCCATACCTAAATGAGGATACAAAGGGTCTTCAAATATATATGTTCCTACTGCCTTCTCCAGGAAAACATTCTCCACATCAGGTTCCATCTCTACATCATCTTGCCCCATTAAATCCTTTTGTTGTCCCGACACTTCCTCCAGGACCACCATCTCCTACTCATTTGGGGCCAAAACCTCCTCCATGATCTCTGTTTCCTCCCTCCTTTGGCTAGGCTCCATACAATCCTCTGCTTTAGTTGATTACTTCCTAAGATGCACACCATCTTTATTTGGACCTTTGGAGTAGGGAAAATGTCAGTCTGAGGCCACATGACCATACTTATGACATATTCCGCATCTAAATGAAACTCCATCATAATCCAATTTTTTTAATAAAATTTTGATCACCATAGACCACCTCTAAATATTCATAGAGCCCACCTTTTATATCCATATACACCATTATCCTACACACTGACATATCTCTAGTCTCTTCAAAAGATATGTCAGCTTTCAAAAAGGTCCCCAACATATTTCCAATACCCTTTAGAATGTCCTCCTTCCAACAGTCGCTTGGTAACCTTGGTAATTTCACCCAAGTCGACCCCACATCCAACCTTTCTCTCTCTGCATCAAACAAAGGGTTCCATTGCTTCAGCAAAAAGGGGGAAGCCCCCAAACCCCAATTCTTCTCTAGCACCCAATCTACATATGACCCCTTCTGCATCTTAAAATAAAACCAACCTTTTTCCAAATCCCGAACACCTAGAACATACCCTAACTCTTGTCCCCAATTTGTCTCTGCCCATTTCCTCAAAGTATTTGCTTTGAAATTTATTCCCCCAACTCTTCCAACGATCGCTTTATCTGTCATTCCAGCTACCTTGTGAAGCTTAACATCCATACCAACCACCAACTTCCCCAATATCCCTTTGTTGTTTAGAACACATTTCCTTTTCTTCGCACCCACTCATCCCTGGTCGTATCCATCCTTCAAACCCTTACTTTCACCATTCCCCTCCTCCACATATTTCTCCAAAGATTCTATTGTCTTCGAACTAGAGCATACCACTAAAATCCTAGGGATTTTCTCAATCTCCTGAACAAAACCCCCAAATAAAGAACCAATGCTTCCAACAATCAAAAGAGATTTACTTATCTGCTGCAAAAATGAGCCATGAGGATCTAGGCCGTCAGCACTCGAAATAAGCATCTATTCTTCTATGAGGATGAAAACCTCATCTATTTCATGACCATTATGAGAAACTTGATGTGCATCGCAGGAAAGACATCTATCAAAAAATAATAGCAAGGAGTAAACAACGACTTCCAGCTCGACACCCTCATGAGGCTGTTGAAAAACTTCAGGAGAAAAACCATCCTCGCGACTTTTGAAAACAATCAGAGCCACCTGGATTTGAGAAAAATATACCATAGTCCTCATTTGCATATTGACAACTAGTGAAGTCCAAATGATTTTAGGTTCCATCTCATCCGAACTAAATTCCAACTGCTACTCATCATACTCCATGTGATCAAACAGTCTACTAACCACTTAGTGAAACCATGAAAAAATTCTACAGAAACACCCTACCCCCGAAAAAATCCATAGATCCCATCTCTTGTAAATTACTACATCTACTCAAATCCCTAAATGTGAATCCCACCAAACCACAAATAATAGCTCTCCAAACATAGACCATAAAAAACCTTGTGTAACTTTTTTTTCAATGGTTTGAAGCTATTAAACCAAATTGGTTTAGTGATCTTGGCGTCACATGTGATATGTGGATATTATTCGCTATTATTTGGCTAATTCATTATGGTTAATATTTTCATATATTAATGAATCTTTCTTAATGCAACAAAGAAATAGTAACAGTTATAAAGAGTCTAGAATATGCTAACTGAGAGAGAAAAGAAAACTATTTTTTAGAGATTGTAGAGAATGATTGCAAGGTATGGTACAATAAATCCACTAAGAAAAAGAGAACATACATGAAATGATGGTTTAAGCATGTGATGGGTGAATCAACTCCATGGATGAGTTGTATGTATGCTTGGAATAATTGTTGTTTATGAACCAACAACTAATGTGTAAGAATATAGTGAATGAAATAACGAATTTTTTGTAACCACTAGTGGAATAAAGCATTCCATTGTGTAGATTCATCTTATGGAGAATATTTTTTCATGGAAAGGAAAATCAAGTTCCATAATTAAATGAAGCCTAAAGGTAGTTGGAGATAAGGGCATGGAATTCCATAAGGATTTTCAATTGTTGAAAATGTTATAGCATTGACGAAATTATTCCAACAATAAATGTGAATAATTGGTAGGATATGAAGGTAAGTAATGCTTGAGTGCATTCTGAATATAACAATAGAATTAAGTCAAACCAAAGCATAATAAATTGTCATAACTTCTATATAGGAAGTATTAAGAGGGCATATGAAGTAGAAAGTATATCCATGTTAATAGTGGATGAAAATCATAATGAACTTTATAATGAGTCCATATGAAGCCATAATGATGTAAAATACCACCTTATAGTGTGCAAGAAAGGGTAACCCAAAACCTTAAGATAAAGGATTATATGTGGAAACAACATAATATAAAAATGTGAAAATTGGGATAATTAATGAAGGATTCACTTTGACAAATTTTAACTAACAAGGCACAAAATGCTCTTTCTTGCCAAAACTTCCATTGAGCACCGAAATATTCAAACAAATATGGTTTTTTTCAAACAAAATATGGATACAATAAACACAATGAGTTGAACACAATGAGGTTGACTTCCTAACATGGTGATGCCCAGATGAAAAGGTGACTAGTCCAAAAACATGACTCGATGAGACTATGATGACACACATGATGTGACTTGGAAATTCTGTTGAAGGGGTCACATGAAAACGGAAATGTTGAAATGAAGTATGGGCATGATGAGCTCCTTGACCTAGACATGATGGTTCTGACGAAAGGACTAGGTGACAAAATTTAATATAATTGTCTAAGTCGCTAAGACCCGAAACTTAAGAATCATATCAATGTTGAGAGTAAACAAGATGACTATATATATAATTTCATGGAAATGGAATGTAAATGAGTTTGATAATAGTGTGTTAGCACATAAAAACATATGATGGATTATTAACATTTTACGCTAACTTTAGGATGAAGTTCCCTGATGATTAATGCCCCATTGTAGCTAGGATTATGTACAATATTGTGCTTGAAGTAATTTTCACCTTCACTTATATGCAAAACTATCTAATTGTTTATTGTTTTAGACAAAGATCCACTATCTAGGACATGTCATCTTGGGAGATGGCATAGCAGCCGATCCATCCAATATTGAGGAAATATTGGAGTGGTCGGAGCCGACAAATGTTCATGAGGTGCGAAGCTTCACGGGTTTAACAATTTATTACCATTTTTTTGTATATGGGTTTTCAAAGATCGCGGGCCCCATTACTGAGTTGCAAAAGAAAAACAAGAAAGTTGTATGGTCTAAACATTGTGAGCATGTGTTTGTGAAACTTAGGATGTTGTTGATAAACCCGATATTGAATATACTGGACATGGAGCAAGAGTTTTTGGTTTGAACATTTGCTTTGAAAGAAGGACTTGGATGGGTTTTTATGTAGGAAGGTAGGTTGGTTGCTTATGCTTTTAGGAAACTCAGAACACATGAAGAGAACTATGTGATGCATGACTCAGAGCTTGTGTCTGTAGTCTATGCATTGAGATTATGGATACACTACTTGGTCGAGATAAAATTTGAATTGAAGACAGATCACTATGGGTTCTAATATATTTTTACTCAGATTGACCTCAATGCGAGGTAGAGGAGGTGGTCAGAAATGATTATTGAGTATTATTTTGACATCTCGTACATTAGTGGGACGATGAACAAGGTAGAAGATACCTTGAGTTGAAAACCTCGCATCTTCTCAGTATTGTCATTGAAGATGAATTTGAGAGAGAAGATACTAAAGCTACAAATGGTATGCACTTGGTAATGTGAAGTTGGGATAGAACTTGAAAAGGAAACAATGAAGCTTCTTAAATATGCGGGTTATACACTTGAGGATGATGGGTTGTTGTGATACAACCATAGAATGTTTATACCAATGAAAAAGGAAGTTCAAGATGTTATTCTATCCAAAGCCCATAGGGAAACTTATATGGACCATCCAAGGGCTAAAAAGATGTACACGTATCTAAAATCATTGTTTTTTGACATGGTATGAAGAAGGATGTTGTTGAATATGTGGCAAGATGCCTTGAATACCAACTGGTGAAGGCTGAGCACTGTCATCCGTTAGGGTTATTACAGCCTCACTCCATCCCATATTCAAAATGGGAGGTAATGTCAATGGACTTTATAGTTGGATTGTCGATGACCTTTATGAGGCATAATTCCCTTTTGTTGTGGTAGACACATTGACCAAGAGCGCACACTTCATTCCGATAAAAGTTACTTACCAAGCACCTGAAATAGGAAGGTTCTTCGTTAACGAGGTGGTGTGATTGCATGGAATACCTTGAAAGATCATTTTTGAAAAGGGTTCAGGATTTACTGTGAGGTTTTGGACAAGTTTCTAGGAATCCCTAGGTACACAATTGAACTTTAGCGCAACATACCATCACTAAGACAGATGGTCAGACTGAGAGGGTCAACTAGTTTTTAGAGGACATGTTGTGTATGTATGTGATGGACCAATAGAATCATGGGGAGGATTATCTACCTTTGCGGTATAATACTCTTACAACAACAGTTATCAGATTTCGGCATAGATGGCACCATTTGAGTTTGTTTACGGTAGGACTTATCAAACACCCTTGAGTTGGGATTGTCTTAATGACATATTCCTTGTGGGTCTAGAGTTGATCCAGGAGATGGAAGAGCAGATGAAATCCATTCGAGCATGGAGGAAAGAGGATCTAGATAGACAAAAAATTTAAGCTGATACACATTGAACAGACATGAATTATGAGGTTGCAGACATAGTGTTTTTGCAAGTTAGGTCGCAGAAGAACTCCATCAAATTTGGCAAAGGGGGCAAATTGTCGCAACGGGTTCTGGAACCATTTGAGATTAGTGAGATTGGGATCAATTGCGATGTTTTTCTTGTTTCATTTTTGCGACATTATATGTTAGATCCATCTCATGTCATTAAATTGATTAAATTGCAGATATAAGATGAGGGGGTTTCGATGGTTGAGCCGATCCGTATTTTGGAGTGGCAAAATCGATAGCTTCGTCATTTATTAGTCGACCAGGTCAAGGTCTAGTGGGATATTTATAGTCCCAGTTTCACGACCTGTGAGGATGAATTAGAGATGCGTGGAAAATTTCCCTAACTGTTTTAGAATTTCGAGACATAGTTTCCTGAAGTGGGGGTGTATGTAATTCCCCGTTTTGTCATTGTTGCAACATGATTATTTGAGGTCATTCGGTTATGAATGACCCAATTCTGTGTGGATTTCGACCTGGATTTTATGTCGTGTTATTATTTGATGGAATTCAAATTCGAATGACCTGGCCATGTGTGGAACTGGTATTTGATTATTAAAGATAATTTCTTGGAAATTATATATTGTGCTAATGATGACCAGTTATTATGTGATTTTGATATTGAAATGATTTCAATGATGATTGAATGTTTATATGAAATGATTTTGATGATGATCGAATGTTTATATGAAATGATTTCGATGATGATCGAATGTTTATATGAAATGATGAAATGATTTAGATGGTGATAGAATGTTTACATATTATATTATTATGTTTAGCATGTACTTAATGGGTCATCAAGTGTGACAGGAAATACAAGTATATGTGACGCAAGGCTATGTCCATACCACATGGACTTTGGATTGAGACGGGTATCATCGACAGGTGATGTTAACCTAATATATATGTCTATATTATGATTTTACTTTAAAATATTTGATGTGCGTGATGTTTAACATGTAGGTGTTGGATTGCGATTTCCAATCGGTCCACATTAGGTAATAGGGATGAATTGAAATAGAATGTAAGACTAGCATTTTCCACGCAATGAGTTAGGAAAAAGCAAGAGAGTATTTTGTTTGTAATATTTGTGTTTCCATGAGGGTAGTCCATGGATTCAATCACTCACGAGGAATTTACTGGGGGTCACACAAATAAGGATACAAACTTATTCTCCAGGAACCACCAGTCCCTCAACAGGGTCGACCAAACTAAGTTAACGATGTCCTAGTCAATGTACCAAGTCCCCACCATGGGGGGAGTATTTTAAGGGAATGTGTGGAGCATGGAACCTTTTATATCCTCATCGCAATGAGAATGCACAATGAATTAAAAAAACTAAGAAGGTGAATATTTGAAGGGTATACGTGGAGCATGGAACTCTTGATATTCCCGCTGCAAAGAGAAAAGCAACCATTAAATTAAATCATTAATAGGCGGGAATAAAAGTATTCCAAAAATATTTAGAAAATGTTTCAGCTAGTCATCATGTGAATTAATTCTTTGATTAGTTGATTTTAATTATGAAATTGTGAATAAAGAAAAATGAGCAAATAACAATAAGTTAACTCAAAATTAGAAAAGATTGAGGAAATCTTCAATGAGGAAATAAAGCAAACTAAACTAGAGTAAATCTTAGCTAAAAATAAAACAAATGGAAAAGTTGAGAGAAATGATACCAGGAGCATGAGTAATAAAAATTATAAAATAAATAATTTAATTAGAAAAGGAGGCATGGTGATACATGGAGTTTTCGAAAAGTTATAAAGATACGTAAATAACGTGAGGCTCTTATCTCTTTTACCCTAGTGCTAGAATTTAGAGGTTCTGCTGCACTTTTGAGGTGTCTGTTGAGGGTGTGGTTTATCTTGGTATGCATGAGGTTGGGAGCCTCCTAGCAGTAGTCTGCATACTGTTGATGTATATGTAACTTCGGAATGTATTTCATATATATTTATTGTACCCTTATAAGAGATGTGTTATTCCTCTATAAGGAAGTGTCGTCATGTGGATTGACAAGTGTCGCAAGTGTGTGTACTTGCCGATGGGTTATTAGACCACAATGTGTGGGGTCGGCCCTAAAATATATATTATATTGTGGATGTATCTAGATAGACAAGTCAGCCCCATAAGGTCATTGGGCAAACCGGTTAAGTATAAATAGAGATCGAGAGATCTCTATTTGGATCATTCGGAAAGACACACTTCTCTCACTCAGAAAGTGGCGCACTAGCGAGGAGGAGGATCATCTACTCTAGGAGACTATCTCAAGTGTATTTTTGTTGTACTTTGGTTGAGCCATTTCTCTCTCTATCTTTGAGGAAGTTGTGGGGTTTTTCACCTTAGGGTTTTCCCCATAGAAACTCTGTGTCTCTTGTCTCTCATGCTTTTGATTCTTGTGATGCTTGTCATGCTTATTGTGATTTTTATGCATTGATATACTATATATGTTATTCTCTCAGTAAATATCCAAGAGTATTGTGAATTAATGCTCAAATTTTAACATGGTATCAGACCGAGGTTGAGAAGAAGACATTTTGTAGTGATGGAAACTTGAATTTATTGTTTATTGGGTTTCTCTCCATAGTGTTTGGAAAAGCAGTATATTAGATTGACTCTACTCATCAAGGAGAATCTATCTATCCAATCAGAATTCAATTCTGAGCATTTTCAGATTTGGCCCTAAAAATTAGGGTTTCCACAAAAATAGGAATTTCTGAAATCTGAAGCCATAGCTGGAAGCTCCTTGCAAAAATCAAAGTTTAGAGCTTTGGATCGATATTTTTAGCTGGGTAGATCTCCAAGAAACTCAAACCCTAATTCAGCGCTCTCCCTAGTGAACCCGAGAGGACAAAAAGGAAAATCTGAAGGGTAAAGATTTGTTGATCTCAAATTCTGAATACGCCAGGCTGATCAGCTCATCAAGGCGCATCTTTCTATCCTTTCAAAAAGTTGAAATTCACATTTTGATTTTTTAGGGTTTTTTCGACAAACCCTAATTCGAGACCAGATCCAGTTTTCAGCATTTCAAGTGGTAAGACCCAAATCTTTTCTATTTCATTTGAAGTACTCTTTAAGATGTCTCACCAAACCAAGCTTGAGGATAATCTTGAAGGGGTTGATAACTTCCAAGCTTGGAAGTATAGGATTGGGTTAATCCTAGAAGAGAATGAGTTGGACTCATATACAAAAGAAGACATCCCTATCCTAGAGGATGAAGATGCTAAGGTATTGCATAAGAAGAACTTGGTCAAGGAAAAAATAATCATTGTTGATTCTATCAAATACCATCTCATACCCCATGTGTCTTCTCTAAAGACACCCTAGGCTATGTTTGACTCTTTGACCAAGCTATTTGAAGGAAAGAACATAAATCGGAAGATGACCCTGCGGAATCAATTGAAAGGGGTCAAGATGTCGAATGGAGAAACCATTCAATCCTATTTCTCCAAGGTCTCTTAGATCAAGGAACAACTTGAAGCTGTAGATGAAATGGTGGAGAATGGTGAAATTGTTATGACTACTTTGAATGGCCTACCTAGGTCAAGGGACTCTTTTATCTAGGGGATCTGTGCCATAAAGAAGTTAATCTCCTTCAGCATATTATGGGAGCAATGTTCTCAAGAAGAAGCAAGGCTTGTGGCACGAGAAGAGAAGATGGGAAATGAAGATCAAGCTCTCACAGCTCACACTAAGAAGGGAAAGTTCAAGAGGGAGCCATCCCATCACAAGAAGAAATCTTCTCATCATTTTCACAAAGACAAGAAAGATCTAAGGTGTTTCACTTGTAATGAGAAGGGTCACTTTGCTTCAGAATGTCCCAAGAACAAAAGGGACAAACACAACAACAACAACTCCAGCAAGAAGAAGAAGAGTAACAAAAGAAGGTACCATGCTCATGCTACCGAAGATGATGAACCTCCAAAGAAGAAGGCTAGGGAAGAAAGTGATGATAGTAATGATGACTCATCAAGTGAAGAAGAGTATGTTCTAATCTCTGCTCTCACAGGGACTACCTCCCATGGTTGTAATGATTGGTTAATTGATAGTGGGGCTTCCAAACACATGACTGGGTTTAAAGAATCCTTTGTAAATATGTCTGAACATGAATCACCCCATAAAGTGAAACTTGGGGATGATTATCAATATCCCATCAAAGGAAGTGGTAAAGCCTCCTTCAACCTAGATTCTGGAAAATCTTTGAAGATGAAAGAAGTCCTTTATGTACCTGGGCTCAAGAATAACTTACTCTCCATCTCTGCATTGGATGCAAAAGGTATGAGGGTTGAATTTGTGGATGGCCAAGTTCCTAATGTGGCCAAAGGGAAAGACCATAGATGATGCAGTTGTGATTGGAGAGCAAGAGGGAGGTTTGTATAAATTAAAAGGACAACTTGAACATGCCATGGTGCATGAATCCATGTAGCCAAGTGAACTTTGGCATAGAAGACTTGCTCATATGCACTATAGGGCACTTCCAATTGAAAGCAAGGCTGTAGAGGGTCTTCCTAAAATTAAGACCAAACATGAAGGTGTTTGCAAAGGATGTGCAAAAGGTAAGAATATTAAGAAGGCTTTCCCAAGCAGTGAAAGCAAGGCAAAAGATATCCTGGAAATCATCCACTCAGATGTATGTGGTCCTATGTCATCCAGTTCTCTAAGTGGGTATGTTTACTATATCTCATTTATTGATGACTTCTCCAGGAAGACTTGGGTATACTTCTTGAAAAACAAAGATGAGGTGTTTGATAAGTTCAAGGAATTCAAAACCTTGATGGAGAATCAAACTGACAAAAAGATCAAAACATTCAGATTCGACAATGGTGGAGAAGTCACCTCAGGTGACTTCAAGAAGCTTTGCAGTGATTCATGGATTAAGAGGGAGTTGACTGCTCCTTATAATCCTCAACAGAATGGAGTTGCAGAAAGGAAGAACAGAACAATCATGGAAGCAGCAAGGGCAATGCTGCATGACCAGGATCTACCTATGCATCTATGGGTAGAAGCAGCTAGAATAGCTGTATATGTGCATAACAGAACACCCCACAAGATATTGGACAAGAAGACACCAGAAGAGGTCTTTTCTGGTAAGAAACCTGAATTCAACCATCTTAGAATATTTGGTTGTCCAGTATACACTCATGTCCCAAAGGAAAAGAGGACCAAACTAGATCCTTCATGAAAGAAGGGTATCTTTGTGGGTTACAGTGAAAGCTCGAAGGCTTACATAATATACTTTCCAGGGTTCAAGAAGATTGATGTCAGCAGGGATGTAACATTTGATGAAAACTCAACATTCATCAAATCAAGGAAGGCACCTATCGAAGTTTATGAAGAACCTAAGGAAACTAGATTTCAAGACACTACCATGACTGAAGCAATTCCAGAAGTTGTTCGTGAGTTTGAAGATCCACAAGAACCTGTAGATCCACCCCATGAGGATAACTCTCACAAGAGGAAACCTGCATGGGCTAGAGAGCTCATTCAAGATGCAGAAAGATTTGGCATTCCAGAAGAAGAACACAGAGCAAAGAAGAGAACCAGATCACATACCAGCTATGTTGCTTTACTTTGTGACATTATGAACAAAGAACCTTCCAGTTATGAAGAAGCAACGGCAAAGAAAGAATGGAAGGATGCCATGGTTGAGGAATACCAATCAATAATGAAGAATGATGTTTGGGATGTTTTCCCAAGACCTAAAGAGAAGTCTGTTGTGACTTCCAAATGGATCTACAAAATCAAGCATGTTGCAGATGGTAGTGTAGAGAAATACAAAGCAAGATTCGTAGCTCGTTGCTTCTCTCAGAAAGAGGGAATAGATTATCAAGAAACTTTTGCACCTGTAGCCAGGTATACTTCCATCAGAACAGTACTTGCCCTGGCTGCAGCAATGAAATGGAGAATACACCAGATGGATGTCAAGACTGCTTTCTTGAATGGTGTAGTTGAAGAGGAAGTATACGTGGAGCAGCCACTCGGTTTTGAAATACATGACAGTGAGTCATATGTGTGCAGATTGAAGAAAGCTCCCAGAACTTGGTATGGTAGGATGGACAGTTTCCTATCTAGCTTGGGCTTTACCAAGAGTAAAGCGGATTCCAACCTCTACTACAAGGTTGAGGAAGGGAATCCTGTGATTCTACTCCTGTATGTGGATGACTTATTTGTAACAGGAGATGACAGATTGATTGCAGATACTAAGAGGAATCTTGTGTTGTAGAAATTTCTCCCTACGGATAGGTAGAAACTCTCTTAGGATAAAGCAGGATGTACTAACTCTATGCTAAGACAAAAAGGAAACAAATGCTACCTTGAGTTCCTGAACTAATATTCACAACAAGATTAAATGCATTCAGAAGAGATGAAAGACGTAACTCACCTTCCAATTCGACGTTTGTCCCGCTTCTAGCTCTTGATCCCAAAGCTCCAATGTAGAACCTATTGAAATCAAACAAAGGACAAGCATGCAAGCTTCCGAATACTTTGAGGCAAAGATTAAATTCAAATCTAGACTAGATACATTTCATATCAAAGATCTATACAATGCACATGAAATGATAAAAACAAGACAAGTGATCTTATATTACAAACTTGAAGAGTTCTTACAAAGGTTGCTTGATATCCAAGCCAATCCTCCAGCTCCAAGTGCTTCCTCTAGCTATCTCTGCAGAAGTCTGAAGATCATAGGTTTGATGCCCCAAAAGTCCTCTCTTTGGCCCATGGAAAGCTTCTCTCTTATAGCACATGGGGGGGTTAACCAACAAGAGAGAAGTGTGGATCTATGGAGGGTTTAGTGGATTAGGCCAGCTAAACAAAGAAGGAGTTAGGATCGAACCAAAGGTGGTAATCCCAACAAAATCTCCTCAAAGGTCGAAATCCAAAAATCCAAGGCAAAAAGGCTAATTTCAGACTACCGCACCCCTATAACTGAGCATAACGCTGTAGTACCGCGCCCCAGAGAAGGAGCAACGTGCAGTAGTGTTAACTACCGCGCCCCTGTAGATATGCAGGGAGCGGTAGTGCTCACAAATAGGGATAAGTTGGGTTGGCAGATGGCAGAAAAAGTGTTTGCTTTCAGTGTTTAGTCAAAGGTTTTCACTCTGGATGTTTAAATGATCTTTAAGGGAAACTATCGTTTAGGTCGCTAGTGCAAGGATGCGACACTAATACATAATGTGTAATATTGAGGTATAACAGATGCCCCCTAAAGTGTGAGGTCAGAAGAGACTGATGGCCGAAATACTTTATAAATATGGTTCGGAGATAGCATTGAGGGGAGAAACAAGGAGCTGAAACAGAAACAAAATGTCAGATATACCACCGAGGCGGGCATTCCCATGCTCAGAAACAAATGACTCAAAGCATGGCTGCCGACCAATACATTGCATATCCATGAGTAATGAGATGATATAGACTATAGACAAATCATGGCTACTATGAACAAGCGTAGATCCATGAGATAGTGATGACACAGCCATGACCAATACAAAAGTGGATCTGTGTGACAATACTGAAAAATCTCCATTGCAACCTAAACGTAATCAAAATACAAAAGGGTGTCCAGGGTCTTCTACCCGATTGCAAATGATACGAATCTAGCCATGTGATTACAAGGTGTTGAAGTCGAACATGGTAGAAACCATTTGATTACCGGTCAATGATGTGAACCGTTAACAAATGCAAGGGAAATCACCAATGATGACAATGATCCCCAAGGTATCTATAGTACATCTCAACGAAATGCGAATAAACGAGTTGATGTCGAGCATTCGAGAGATTGTTCGATTAGAGGTCAATGATGGAAACCTACTATTGAACATGAGGAAACCTGCCATTGAGGCATGCAGGTACCAAGGTACTAGTGGTTGACTCCTAAGCCTAATTCCTGGATAGTGATTTGGTGTTGACATGAATAGACTCATCGAAGGTGGGCCATAATGATTCCCACATCATCGACATGAAATCAGAACGAGAGATAGTATCGACCGATGAAACAATAGAATATGTACTGGCACAAAGGGAATGTTTGACATGAAGTGGAGGTGGACTCAAGGTAATAACCCTTTGAACATATAATGGCATGAAACAGAGCTTGGCAGCAGGGACTACTTGAACAGACAGAACCACAGGAAGTGTGAACTCATAGCAATAATGAGGACGCATGATCAAAATGATGACACTATTAGCAAGACTGACTACCCAAAACAGACAAGGTGAGGATGCATGCCATGTTCAAAGGTGACGACTCACAAGTTGCCAACAAGGTAAACTTGACTCATTTTCCCATTTCCCCCCGACATGATGGACGAGTACCTCTTTGTTTTTTTATGAGCTTGAGGAGGATAACAGATGCTTGGTATAGCTCATCTCATAGATGAGTCCGATATCACATGTTTTATGAACCTGAGAAAGGAAGGGTTCGACCCAAAGTGGGCCCTTCGATGTTTGATTTTACGAGTCCAAGGAAGGAAAACTCGACAGTTTTTCATGTTTAGAGAGTTTGAAAAGATTAAAGAAGGCTCCAAAGGTCCTTTTTCATAAAGTTAGCCTCATCGCCCGAAAAAGGGTAAAACAACGCGGGAGAGGACTCTTCCAGTCATGATTCGCTGGAGTATTCCTTTTTCGTAAATAGTACTTCCTGGTCCGAAAAAGGGGTAAACTATCACCAAAAAGACGATCATTCAAATCCTTTTACAAGCGTGAACGAATCAATTTCGCTTAGCCATCTTTTCTTATTTTAGGAGTCTAAAAAGAGCTTAAAGAGGACTCCATGTACAACTTTGTCATGGTTGATGACTGAGTACGACAAAGGAAAAGTAAACTCGGCACAATTCCTTTTCCGTAAATAGTCTAGAGAGGCCGGATAAAGTGATAAACCTATACTCGTTAGACACACCTTTTTACTCCAATTGTTTAACGAGCACGATAATGGTATCAAAAGCACTCGGAATCTTTTTCATGTTTGGATCTAGAGCACGAAAAAGGAAAAAGTAAGCTCAAACCACTTTTCATGTTTTTAACCAGAGCACGAAAAAGTGAAAAGTACGCTCAAACACCATCTTACTATTTTTAACGAGCTCGAAGATAGGTTGGAAGAATGCTCATGATGTCTGCTTCATTTTTTAATGAGCTTGTAACATAAAATGAACTATGCTCGGGATCATTTTCATGGTTTAATGAACTCGAAACCTAAAAAGGAAAGTATGTTCGAAAATGTTCCCAATGGTGAAATTCTTCCCGTCATGAAATCCAAAGGTTGGTACATGCCCCCCAGCATGATTGCTAGAAGTAAGTGACTTAGCTCCAACTTGGTGTGGAGAGGCGATCGAGTTGACTTCAACATAACTTCCAGAGGTTGAATACATTCCCCCAAGCTTCATTTCATTCGCCTAAGGTATAGGCGAGTGAAAAGAAGTTTCAAGTACTAAGTCTACGAGGAGACTCGACTCAAAGGGAAACGATATGTTTCATTTTTTAATGAGCTTGACACAGGAGTAGAACTTTTCTCAGACTACTGATTTCATTTTTTAATGAGCTTGAAGCCAATGGTAAACTCTGCTCACGGTTAAGGCCCATTGATGGGTTCCTTCCCAACATGATGACCAGAGGTTGGTAAATGCCCCCAGCATGATTGCTAACGGCTAAACATGTCCCCCAAGATTCGTTTCATCTGACTACTCTTCTTCCTTACCCAAAAATCCTGGCTACTAATCCGAATGCGTTCACCAGGGGGGGTAGGGAGAACCAGGACCAAGTGACCCAGGCAGATGAAATGAAGGTTCAAATCCTAACTCTAGCGAGAAACTCGAACAAATGGAAGGGAGATCTATTTTATTTTTACACAAGCTTGAAATAGATAATAGCAATGCTTGAAAGGGTCCTTTTTATTTTTTAATGAGCTTAAAACAGAAAGAAATTATGCTCGAAGGTAGTTTCATTTTTACGCAAGCTTGAAACCGAACGTAAACTATGCTTAGAATTGGTTTCGTTTTTACACAAGCTTAAAACCAAAAGTAAATTGTGCTTGGGATTGATTTCATTTTTACACAATCTTGAAACCAACGGTAAACCATGCTTGAGGGTCGGTTTCATTTTTTAACGAGCTTGAAACAAATAATAAACTATGCTCGTAGGAACCTATTTCAGTTTTTAACGAGCTTGACATAGAAAGGGAACTATGCTCATAATGATGGTTGGTTTCATTTTTACACAAGCTTAAAACCAAAAGTAAACTATGCTTGAGATGATGGTTGGTTTCATTTTTACACAAGCTTAAAAACAAAAGTAAACTATGATTGAGCAAATGGTTTCATTTTTTAACGAGCTTGACACCAGAATAGAACTTTGCTCCAATGTCCCCCCTTAGGGGGAAGAAACCACTAAAACATGTGGAACATTTAGGGAAGTCTGGTGACTAAGAGTCATGCGATGAGTGGGCGTCACAAAGGAAAGCTGATTGATGGTCACAACATTCCCATGATGGGGAAAATACATCATTCGAAAGAGTGAGGACACTACAGCCTTCATGGCATGGACGTAATCACGTCCAAGGAGTAGATTAAAATCTAAGGGACCTTGGACGACCATAACATCAATACAGACAGTTTTCCCTTCCAAAGTGATAGGTAACTGAGGAAGGGACCCTAAAGGTCTAGTAGGCCTTCGTATCTGGTTAGTGACGGGCACAAGCCGAGGAGAACCTAAGGCTTGACACGCAGTTGATGATAGAATACTAACAGAAGCTCCTTCATCAACTATCGTACAAAAAATTTCTTTATCAGAAACTCCTACGGATATTTGAAAAGGAACGCTTGAAGGAAGACGAGATTCTGTTAGACCATTCCAATCAAAGGAAATAACCTCAGTACTTGGAGGGGGTCTCGCGAAAACGGATAGGGTTTCCCCTTGCTGAGGACATTCTAAACTGATAAGGAAAACATCAGTGGTTTCCAATTCACTCTCGCTTGGAAGATAAGAATGAGACGAAGATTGTGTCAAGATGACTGCTTCAGTCTGGACTTTCTTCAATGAAAGAGTGGGATCGAGTGGAGATAACAACGACTCGATCAATTCACTCTCGGAAGGGAGAGTGGGATCAATTGTAGATGAAACTGAATTGATCACTTGGCCAACTAGCGGGGGGGTCAAGGGACAACTTATTGTCGTTTGTTGGAAGCACCAGTTGAGAACTAGTAATACCTTCCAACCACCGCGAAGCTTCATCCATGCTTGGACAAAGGAAGGTACGGTGCATACCCTTGCATATCAAACAGGGATATAGGACTTTACCCTTCCGACCCTTCACCAAGGGGTCACTGTTCGAGGGAGTGTCATCGACATGATGGTCATAGGTCGACGATACAAGTGGTTTGGGTTTTTTAGACCATACTTTTGATACACGGGAAAGATCGGGGCAATCCTTGAGAAGGTGATCACCCTTGCAGAGTTTGTAGGGGAACTTGGGCTTACGAGGTGTTTTCGTAGAATGAGTGCCATTATAGGCAACTGGTTTACGCTTGGTCTCTTCCTTATCCTTCTTCTTCTTAACTTTCCTTTTCTTCTTCTTCTTATCCACCTGATTACTAACACTATTGCTTTGATCAGGCGAGGAAGAAGGAACAGAAGAAGATTCATCCGACAAAGAAGGGGAAGGATTAGTTTGGGATTGACTCTCTCATGGTGGAGAGTTAACATTCGAAACATTGGGCGCAATCGGAATTACCAGATTGAATAACCATACCACTAATCCTATGGTTAATCTAGGAAGATTTAACGTGGCAATAAAGGGAGAACCAATATCTCCAACTGGAGGAAAAGTAAAAGGTACCCCTTGAAAAGGGGTCTTCGGAATGGTAGTCCCAGAAGGAGCATGGGTGCATGGAGGTGGATTCTCCATGGAACAAAAATAAGTGATGTGGACGAAGTCTTGTTAAAAAGAACTAAAAAACCCTCAGGCAACCAAGCGTGCAAAAGGGGAGCTAGGAAAAGACAAGGCTCATAGGCCAAAAGAGCAAGCTCAAAAAACTATACTGAGGCCGCTGCCACAGTAAGCGAGTTGTACAACAAAACGGCCAGAATGCCAACAAGCATCCCTACGAAGAAAAATACCCTCTACAAGATAGCAAGCAAAACCTCCTAACTAAGAGCTGGAGACCTCAACAAATTGTATCCTTCGCAAGGTGATGAAATCCAAGTCGAACAATACAAAATGAGACACCAATAATGGAAGGATATCCCTCTACCGAAAGGGATCCTGGGTAAAGAGCCCTAGAAGAAAAGTCACTAAGCTACCTCGTTCATGACATGTTGGAAAAGGTTTTCGGCGCTTCTGCCTTATCACCCTTGCATTACTATGAATACAAGGAAGGAAATGATCGATGTTGCCTTAGGGCTAAGTGGAGTGCGGCATTCCACAGAGTCTGTCTGGTTCTCAATCTCGCGGCGGTTTAACCCCTGAAAGTTAAAACAGTCAAGAGGCCCCTCCATAAACTGGTTGTGACTGTATCAATAAATACTAGAGGATTTTAGTTCCTTAGAGGACAACAACTATGTCTCAGATGAAAATGACAAGGGGGAATTATTTTGATGCCTATCCCCGGTGTCCTACCTAACTACCAAATTATTTTGATTTCCTCAAGTGAAGTTAATGTTGGTTTAGTTAGGGAGATTAATTTTAGTGGCTGTATTACTCAATCGGGTAAATGGACGTGAAACTTGGTGGTGTTGTGACGACCCAAACCATGCAAGTGAGAATGAATTGAAATGAGCCTTTCTCTTCGATGAACACTAGCTAAAGTAAGGAAGAATTCTTTCCGTTCCCAATATGCACAACCCAATGCACATGCAATTTTATTTCTTTTCAAAATGATAGAAAGAAGTAAAATATGTACCCAAGACTAACCCAAAGTAATGAAAAAGTTCTTCATATGAACACCAAACGTAATGATTCTAATCCATTTCCTATCTTTTCACACTTGAAAAAGACACATCCAAGCTACGGAAAGAAAGATTCTACAAATGCTTCCAATCAAATGCAAGACAAAGAGAAGGATCTAATAATATCGTCTAACTCAAATGCACATAAATATGAAACAAGCATTTCTTCTTCTCATGAATGTAATACCAAGAATGTCAAATGATTAAACTAAGGCAAGAAGAATACCTTTGCGTTTCAATTTCATGAATATGGTAAAAGAACGACACAATCAAGCTTCTCTTTGAACTAAAGCGGAGGCAAGGAATCAATCTTTTCAAACAATCATTAGATAGGATGTAAAGGAAATAAGATGCCAAGCAATCCAAACACACCAAACACACCAAACCAAAAAATGATCTCAAAACCTTAATATAGGTCAAAACGACTGTAGGATGCACGATTCATGGCCCCCCCTGGCCATGAGGGGGAATTTTTTTTTCAAAAAAAGAACCCATTTTGCTTAAAAATGAAAGCAAAACACTAGTGTTTACTCAAAGGGCCAACATGGATCCAAATCTCGAAAAGACCCAAAATAACCAAATAAACACACTTTCCAGGAACTATTGTGGGCCTACAGGCCACCTGGGAGCGGTACTGATAGACTACCGCGCTCTAAACAGAGCTTAAGGGGCGGTACTGCTAGACTACCGTGCTCTAGACAGCGCTTAAGGGGCGTTACTGCTATACTACCGCGCTCTAGACAGTGGTTAAGGCGCAGTACTACTGGACTACCGCGCTCTAGAAAGTGGTTAAGGCATGGTACTACCGCTCTGTAGGCAGTTACGGGGGCGCGATAGTGTGTGAACAGAGGGAAAGAGGTGGAATTTTGAGAAAATATTTTGACTTTTCAAGGGTTTTCCAACCCAGAGGACTTACTGATCTGTAACATAAGTCTAATGCAGAGAACAGGGAAGTGAATGAGGGTAAAAGAACCCAATTCTTACAATCAATAAGTGAAATTGAAAGCAAACTTCACAAGCAAAGAAAATGGATTCAAGATCCCCAGCGGAGTCGCCAGTTTTTGTTGTAGAAATTTCTCCCTATGGATGGGTAGAAACTCTCTTAGGATAAAGCAGGATGTACTGACTCTATGCTAAGAAAAAAAGGAAACAAATGCTACCTTGAGTTCCTAAACTAATTTTCACAACAAGATTAAATGCATTCAGAAGAGATGAAAGATGTAACTCACCTTCCAATTCGACGTTTGTCCCGCTTCTAGCTCTTGATCCCAAAGCTCCAATGTAGAACCTATTGAAATCAAACAAAGGACAAGCATGCAAGCTTCCGAATACTTTGAGGCAAAGATTAAATTCAAATCTAGACTAGATACATTTCATATCAAAGATTTATACAATGCACATGAAATGGGAAAAACAAGACAAGTTATCTTATATTACAAACTTGAAGAGTGCTTACAAAGGTTGCTTGATATCCAAGCCAATCCTCCAGCTCCAAGTGCTTCCTCTAGCTATCTCTGCAGAAGTCTGAAGATCATAGGTTTGATGCCCCAAAAGTCCTCTCTTTGGCCCATGGAAAGCTTCTATCTTATAGCACATGGGGGGGTTAACCAACAAGAGAGAAGTGTGGATCTATGGAGGGTTTAGTGGATCAGGCCAGCTAAACAAAGAAGGAGTTAGGATCGAACCAAAGGTGGTAATCCCAACAAAATCTCCTCGAAGGTCGAAATCCCAAAATCCAAGGCAAAAAGGCTAATTTCAGACTACCGCGCCCCTATAACTGAGCATAACGCGGTAGTACCGCGCCCCAGAGAAGGAGCAACGTGTGGTAGTGTTAACTACCGCGCCCCAGAGAAGGAGTAACGTGCGGTAGTGTTAACTACCGCGCCCCAGAGAAGGAGCAACGTGTAGTAGTGTTAACTACCGCGCCCCTGTAGATATGCAGGGAGCGGTAGTGCTCACAAACAAGGCTAAGTTGGGTTGGAAGATGGCAGAAAAAGTGTTTGCTTTCAGTGTTCAGTCAATGGTTTTCACTCTGGATGTTTAGATGATCTTTAAGGGAAACTGTCGTTTAGGTCGCTAGTGCAAGGATGCGACACTAATACATAATGTGTAATATTGAGGTATAACAGCTTGCTGCTGAGTTCGATATGAAATATTTGAGAATGATGCATTATTTCCTAGGTATGGAGGTGTGGCAGAATTCAGGTGGGATCTTCCTTGGTCAAGGGAAGTACAGAATAGATATTCTGAAGATATTTGGGATGATGGATTGCAAGGCCATGGCCACACCCATGGCATCGAATCTAAAGCTTCTATGTGATGCTTCATCTGAGCCGGTTGATGTATCTATGTATCGTCAGATGATTGGGTCCTTGATGTACATGATGAACACGAGACCAGATATTAGCTTTGCAGTGAACACATTGATCCAGTTCCTGACGGATCCGAGGAGTGTTCATCTGGTTTCTGTAAAGTATGTTCTGAGGTACTTGAAGGGTATAGTGGATTATGGGCTCAAGTATGAAGTGAATCAAAAGTTTAACCTGCAGGGTTATGTTGATTCAGATTGGGCTGGCAGTGCTGCAGATAGGAAGAGCACATCTCGGTGTTGCTTCAGTATGGGATCAGGTGTGATATCTTGGTTCAACAGGAAGCAGTCCTACGTAGCACTAAGTACAGCTGAGGCAGAGTATGTTGTAGCCTGTTCAGCTAGTTGTGAGGCAGTATGGCTACGGAAGCTACTGTCTGAGTTATTTGATCTCCCATTGGATGTTACTTGTATATTATACGATAACCAGAGTTGTGTGAAGCTGTCTGAGAACCCAATTTTTCATGACAGGTTGAAACACATAGAGATCAAATATCACTATATCAGGGATATGGTGCAGAGAGGAGCCATGAAGCTCCTGTATGTTGCGACGGACGAGCAGATTGCAGATGTGATGACGAAGCCACTAGCCAGGGTGAAGTTCGAGTACTTCAGGGAGAGGCTTGGTGTTCTTCATATCAACGACACTTCGAGGAAGAAGTGATGGACACATTTGCTGAAGCCATCCCAAGCATGTTGGAAGGAGGATCCTTCACATGGCTGTGGATGTAAGCGCTGGATGATGAGTATCAGGATGATTCTCCAGTTACTGCTCTGTATATGCATCATGTTGGATGTTGGATATGATCAGTTGGATCATTTATATTTGTATGTATGTACGCATCATGTTGATGCTGTATATGATCAGTTGGATCATTTATATTTGTATGTATGTACGCATCATGTTGATGCTAGATATGATCAGTTGGATCATTTATATTTGTATGTATGTACGCATCGTGTTGATGCTGGATATGATCAGCTGGATCATTTATATGTATGTACGCATCATGTTGGATGCTGGATATGATCGGTTGGATCATTTGTATGTATTTGTATATTTATCATGTTGGATGCTTGGACCATGTATCTGTATCAGGTGGATACATTGTATGATCAGGTAGATCATATATGTTGATATGTATCATGTATTTGTATTTGTATTAGGTGGATACACTGTATGATCAGGTGCATCATGTATGATGATATGTATTAGTTAGATACTTGGTGTGCATTAGGTGGATGCATTGTATGATCAGGTTGATCATGATGATGAGATTCAGGATGCTGCTCCAGATGATATGTACCAGGATGGTACAAGTGATGATGATTAGTATGATCATGGGCATCAGGATGATGCCTCGTGCGATGATGATCCGTTGGATCATGAGTATCAGGTTGATACTTGGAGGTCAGAGATGATATGTGGCAGGTTGTGCAAATAGCATGTAATCAGTCTTGGGAGATCTTGCCGATCGTGCTGCAACACATAAATTTTCCTGGGGTACTCTTTCCGGTATTCTTATGTAGTATGTAATCAATCCTCAGATATCCGATAGGTTGAGCTGTGTGCTCGTAATCAGTCCTGGGATGAGGTATTACTACGGAGACATGTAATCAGTCCCGGAGATCCAAGAGGTTGATCTATGTGCTCGTAATTAGTCATGGGATGCTCTTTAGAGATCTTGTCGGTCGTGCTGCGGCACATAAATGTTCCTAGGATGCTCTTTAAAGGTTTTTTCTATCCACATGTAATCAGTCCTGGAGATCCGAGAGGTTGAGCTGTATGCTCGTAATAAGTCCTGGGATGCTCTTTAGAGATCTTTCCGGTTGTGCTACGGAACATAAATGTTCCTGGGATGCTCTTTAAAGGTATTGTGGAGGAGATGCATGTAATCATTCCTGGGAGATCTTGCCGGTCGTGCTTAGGCACATAAATGTTCCTGGGATACTCTTTCCGGTATTGCATCCGCACATAAAATTAGTCCTGAGAAGCCACCTCTATCAGACCGTTCGCACAGATGATGAAGACCTACAGGTGGTGGGCCTACATCCAGTATGAAAAAGGACTGGCTCTGTAGAACTTCCTATGACGAGTAGAGTCAGATATTGGTTGAGATAGAAGCAGCAGTGACGATGATGATGACGATGCATCGATGACGATGATCCCGAGAAGAAGACTTGTCTAGCAGAACTGTGTCTAGAAATACCTTCCTAGTTAAGAGGGAGTGTTGATGTATATGTAACTTCGGAATGTATTTCATCTATGTATTTCATATATATTTATTGTACCCTTATAAGAGATGTGTTATTCCTCTATAAGGAAGTGTCGTCATGTGGATTGACAAGTGTTGCAAGTGTGTGTACTTGCCGATGGGTTATTAGACCACCATGTGTGGGGTCGGCCCTAAAATATATATTATATTGTGGATGTATCTAGATAGACAAGTCGTCCCCATAAGGTCACTAGGAAAACAGGTTAAGTATAAATAGAGATCGAGAGATCTCTATTTGGATCATTCGGAAAGACACACTTCTCTCACTCAGAAAGTGGTACACTAGTGAGGAGGAGGATCATCTGCTCTAGGAGACTATCTCAAGTGTATTTTGGTTGTATCTTGGTTGAGCCATTGCTCTCTCTATCTCTGAGGAAGTTGTGGGGTTTTTCACCTTAGGGTTTTCCCCACAGAAACTTTGTGTCTCTTGTCTCTCATGCTTTTGATTCTTGTGATGCTTGTCATGCTTATTGTGATTTTTATGAATTGATATACTGTATATGTTATTCTCTCAGTAAAGATCCAAGAGTATTGTGAATTAATGCTCAAATTTTAACACATACCAAGATGTTGCTAGTTGTTTCTATCATTCAGCCCCATTGCGGCTCGAGGTCCTAGGGGAAGAGGAGTACACGTTGGGTATGTAGGGTGGTTTCTGGTGGAATTTATTGATTGGAAATCGATGTGTGAGCTTGCAAAGGATCTATGACAACTTCCATAGCCTTCGGTTGCACTTCGCAAGCAAACTGACATGTTGGTATTAGTGTTGTTTTTAATTTTCGTATTTGATCTAGGTTAATAAATGTCTTATTATTGGTTTTTTGGATTGAACATGTTATATTTATGGTTTCATAAATGTTTTATATTTGTGATTGTGAAAAAAATGAAAATTGCTTCTTTATTTCATATTCGTTATTATGATTCCATGTATGTTGATTAGGGATTTTAGCAGGGACCCATGAAGGGTCCCTACAAAAGCAACTAATGATAATTAATAATAAAAAAAACAAACTACTATTTCATCTAATAAATCCCCCTTAGTCCATATCCAATCACAAACCATATTTGTTCAAACCCAAATACTTAATCAGGCTAAGAAACATAACTCAACGGAAAAAGAGGAACATGAAACAAATACAAAGTGCAGGAAACTTTAGGCATGAGAAAAAAATTATATGATAATGGAGAAAAATAAAAATAAAAATTTCAATCCCCTAATGGTAGATAAGCACAAATATATAAAATTCAATAGAAATAGAGGATGAATCCATATAGGAAATATAGTCAAAGAGTAAAGCAAGAATATATATTGACATGGAAGATATAGATCACTCTCTTTTAGATGCACAATTTGACAAATATTACATCAAATCCCTATGAATAAAAAATATAGGTAAAATTTACAAAGCAACTTTCAGATTAGATCCAAAAGGGGTAAATAGTAATACCACCGTCAACCCACTAGAAAAACTAGGTATATAAGTCTCCTCTCTAAAACCTACCAAGAAGGTCTCAAAAAATCCAAGGGGTAGACAAAAGAATAAATTCAAATCACAATAGGAGCAAGATCATCTATTTAGCTTAGGGAAATCCATGGATCTTAGGGAGAAATATCTCCTTCACCCTAGCTACGTTTAACTTTGGGAATTATGGCATGGATCATAAGGGACTCAATTCTCCCAAGAAAAAAAAGAAATGCAAATTGAAAATAAAAAATGAAAACTCTAACATCCTCATTCAATAAACCAAGTGCTTGGAGTCTTACATTCAATCACTTTCTTGGATTATTTAATGGGATAGCATGGAAGTTTTTTTTAAAATCTAGTACCCATGAGTTTCAAACCGGTGACCTAACACAACGAGTGCCTTAACACTACACCAATTCACCACTTATTCTACGCATTGTGGGCATGATAGCTTGGAAGTTGGCCTAAGTGCACGAGGTTTCTCAAGGGGACTAACAATTCTCTAGAATCTAAACTCTAATCATCTTAGAAATTTATTAGCTTCCAAATGGTGGTTATTGGCCCACTTCAAGGTTATTGGGTCTTATGCCTTTGGATCCATCATGTATGTTTATGGGTCAATCAAATGCCAAAACAAGGAAGATTTCCTTTCTAGTCTCCAAAATATACCCCCAAATTCTCTTGAAAACCTACAAATAGTAATTATGGGATATTACAACATAATAACAAGAATCAAGGAATGAAAAGGATAACTTTAAATACCACAAGGAGTTTTAATAATTTTTCAAATGAGATCAAACAACTCAAATTAATATATTCCACCCAAAACAATGGTAGTCATACTTGAATAATAAAATATGAGGAATGCATCATGTGGTAGAAAAAATCAATTTCTTTCTTCTATAAAAAAAGTTCATGGGTGAAAAAATAGAATGGGAGTCCCTAATACTACCAAATGTGAGCTCTTACCATTGGACAACTCTCCCCAATTCCTACCCATGCAAGGCTCCAAGGGAACCATTTTACCCTTCGAAAAAAATATGCTCAATTGATCATAGATTTAGAGGACTTATAAATAACTGGTGGAATCATGTGGAAGATATGGTGGGCTCACATATGTATGTCTTCCAACAAAAGATAAAACATATTAAACCCAAAATCAAATATTAAAGTACATTGAAAAATTATGGTAGCAAAAATAAAATAAAGAATTGGAATCATTCATGATGAAAACATAAAAGGAAATCATGGCTAAGGACATGATTGAAGCCTTACGAGAAACTTAAAGAGACCTCAATGACGAATTTTACCTACAAGATAGGGAAAAGGAGATTCATTGGAATCAGAAATAGTGTATCCATTTTATGAAGGAGATAAAAGCTTTAAATTCTTCCACAATTCAAATTTGAACCAAAGAAACACTAATAAGATCACCAACTTGTAAACACCCAATGGGTAGGATTTCTATGACCAAAATGATATAGAGGTAGAACTCAATTCCTTCTTTAAAACTCTCCTCTTTGAGATATAAATTGATAGGTAGTAAGCCATAAATAATATCACATTAAATATTCCATATTTAATCACTAATAACAAAAACAACTTCCTAATGCAACCTCTCATTGTGATATAAATTGAGTAGGTGGTGAAATAAATGGCATTTGGAAAAATCCTAGGCCCAAATGGTTTTCGCAGAGATTTCTTTCATGAATTTTGGGATGTCATTGGGATTGAGATTTGGGCCATGGTTGAAGACTCCATATGCTTTTGTAACATACAACTAGAACTCAATGCCACTTTTATTTCCATAATTTATAATTAAAATAGTGATAACTTTTACCTAATTGCCTTATGTAATTTGGCCTACAATGTCATCTCGAAAGTGATGGAAAATTATCTTAAGCCTCTTTTTAAGAAAACCATCTTCAAATAGTAGGGAGGTGTTGACACCCAGAAATTTCCTAGCGTTGACAACAAGGGGTTCTCCCTAATCTAATGTCCCAATTAGACCTTAAAACGTTTGGAATAGGGAACCCATACGGATTCTGGCCCAACTACTACTCGTTGGTTTTGGGGTTTCATCGATTACATACCAATAAAATGTTTGGGCTTTTATTTTTTAAAGAATGAAATGTAGTATGAGCTACTTTAAATGTATTTTTCTAACTATACTAACCTATCCTAGTTAGGCGTGAATTTAAAAGGGTGAGCAATGAAATAACATTGAGCATCCATATCCTAAATTCAGGTAGTTTTTTTTAATCAGATAAACAATAAATAGAATGAGACAAACATTGGAACCATCCTAGCATTTATATCATTTGGATTCCACTGCTCGTAGAAATCACAATAAAGAACATAATTACCATATATGTAGCATGAAACAAAAATTATAGGAAAAGTCCATTCAGAAATATAAAGCAATCTTACTACATATCCGCATGAGGAAAAGCATGAAATAGTTCAGAAACATTCATTCACATGAAAAAAATATTCTTGTGCAAAATATCCATTCCAGTGGATTCTCCTTCTCGTTAAGCAAGAAATATTTCTTTTACAAAAAATGGTGAGAAAAATCCAAAATCCAAAAAGTTCATTTCCCCTTTCCTCAAATTTACTTTGTAGCATTTACAAAGTAACCCCTTAGATACTCTTCAAAATCATCTTTGTTGGTTGTGAATTTTGAGGTCCTTAGTTTTGAGTCTCACTTTTTTCCAAAAATAAACAAAAAGAAATTACATAATACATTAATTCAAGGAGAAGTAATTCCTTTTGATCTCATAAATGAGTCCCACAATTCATAATCATAGATGATAATGCTGAGTTTTTGTGGTCTAAGGAGCCTTAAATAAACTCCATGTCTCATTGCTTCCTCATTTAATCTAGGAATTCCCCTATTAAATGATGTATTACATGAAATCATCAAATGTAACTTACTAGTAGGAACTAAGACATTGCTTTCTAATGCTTGGGAGGTGATCTATGGGATACCCTTAATGATTGCATCCTTGTCATCCTTTATATTTATTAAGTCAAATTTTCTATGTTCTTTAGGCATGGGATCACTAATGGTTCCTAGATACGGGATTTGGAATATTTCCATTACCTTAGCTACCCCCATATGCATCCTTTCACATTTCTCTAATGTTGTAGCAGCCTCCTTTTGTAAGGGTAGTCCAACTTTTCTACAATTGGTGATGGTGGCATGATCAACTTGAGTTTTGTGAAGAGTTACCAAGTGATTATCCATTCCATATTTAGCTTAATCATGTCAATATCACTATCCTATTTTTGTCTTCCTTAAACACAACTTTAATCTAGCTGCGATATTTTGCAATTCCTTGAGTTTCTCTGTAAATTGTTCCTGTGTATGAAAGAAATTGTGTTGCAATGAGGTAGAATGCGTATGAAATTTTTCTAGATCGTGTTTTTCACTTTTATAACTTTCTGATTCAATTGTTAACATGTCCTTTTAACCCTGCAAACTTTCCACTTCGGCTGCTAATGTTCCCTTTTCATCCTCCAATATTTCTACTCAAGCATTCAATGCTTCTTTTTCGTCATGCGGGTTCTTCACTTGAGCTACCAATGTTTCCTTTTTAGTGAGTAGTGTATCATACTCATGTCGTAATTCCAAAATCTCTCTTCAAGCTTCTAAGATTTTATATTCTAGAAGGATTATCTTTCTCCATTCCCTTACTAGATCATCGGTTAACTTTTTATGTTAAACTTAGTACCCATGGCGGTAGCAATGTTTGCTGAGGCTACAAGAGCGGGCACCTAATCTGTGAATGTGAACATTGGTGTTTCAACAGTTACCTGCATTTTTAGTTGCATTGGTAACTTCAATTCCTTGTGATTTATTTGAATGATCTTATGCTTATGTTTATCAAACACAAAGTAATATAGTTGGGTTACAAAATCCTCCTTAGAGGATGTATACAGGCCTATACCCCATTAATGCAACGGGAAGTGTCCACTAGTGAGTGGGACATTTATACTTGTGGAAATTATTTCTACATCCATATCTTGTGCACCACTATCTTGAGCTTCTTCCTGTTGTTTATGTTCTTCCACGTCCCTTTTTTTAAATTTATGTTTGTTTACCTTTCTCTTGTTGCACTTCATCTTCATGTTCCTTCCTCTTCCAAGCCTCTCTTTTTTGTTTTTGTTCCTCCTCAGCCTTCCTTTGTATTTATCCTAGCCTTTATTTCTATTTTTTTCTTCTTGTTCCATTTGTCTTCAAGATTCTTCTTTATATCTCTCCTCTTTCTCCCTCTACTTGGTTTCTGCTTAGCCCTCTTCATCAACTTTCCTCTTTTGTTCTTCTTCCAATATTCTTTGATCCTCTTCTATTTTCTTTTGAATTTCCTCTATGTTCCTCCGAGCTTATTTCTAGGCCTCTTCTCCTACTTGCTTTGCTTTCTTTCCTTTCTCAGTTGCATACTTTCTTGAGCCCAATATTTTCCCCTTTTTTCATCCTTCTAGCCAATTCTTTAAGGATTTTGGCATGTCTAAAGATCTCCTTCTCTACAAATAATTCATCACTGTAAGACCATTTATACATCACAAATGAGAAATGATGTAGCACCTTCTTCTTATTGCCATTTCGTCTAAACTTTTCCTCACCAAAATGAAAGAAACTTATATGTTTTATTAACTCCTTGGTTTCCTTGACTTGGGTCATCTTGTAATCTCTTATAATTAAGGTATAGGTGGCCATGGAGCCTTCTTTTCCTTAGCTAAGGAGACCCCAATTCCGTTGATGAAAGTATGCCTTACTATCTCCTTCAAAACCATATTGTCTATGATGTACTTGGGAATATTGTAGGGTGCTTGCGAACCTCCATAGATATGCAAGTATGTGCCTCCCTCTGTCAAAAACCAATATCCTAACCTTGTTACCTCATAAATAGCCTTATTTGACATGGATTTGGCTATTTGTTTATATATCAATACATATGTCGGCATTATGAATTCTTCGCAGATCTGCTTATAGTAGTTGACATATTTATGCTCCCATAAGCTTTGAAATAAACATGCATTGGGGGCTCTGCATATTCCCATCTTCATCCCATACCAGGTAAAATGTTCATAGCACAAACCTCGTCTAGGAAATAGCTGGATGACATATGAAACTTACATTGATGCTTAGCCAAATTGGCCTGTGTGTTTATGACCACATCCATTAAGCTTGATGAAAGTAACAACATAGTTGAATTTTTTTCCTAGTAAGGTAACATGATATAACAAGGGAAACCATCCTACCCAAAAATGGGACTCATCCTATTCATTGTACAACCTACACAAGAGTGCTGCAATGATCCTGTAGGGAAACCTCAACAACTAGGTTCAATAAAGACTGTCTTCTATTTCCCTGAATTTCTTGTTTTTAACCCATGCTTTCCTTAGAAAATGAAATATATTTTATCTTGAGTGTGTTGACCCACTCAATTGTTAAATTCATCTCTGATACCAAAAAATTGTAGTAACTATTCAATGTGGGTCACTGGAAGGAAGCATTAACTTCTCTAGTGGAATTCTTGATGGTTTTGTTGTTGACATTCACATTCGGTAGTAACCACCCTATCACCTCAACACAAGGGAAGACTTCAGATCTTGTAGCTACCTTATGCATAATAGATATTTTGATGTTATGATATATAGATAGGTATTCCTTGTTTTCTGAAACTAGAACATGATACTCTTCCATCTTGAACAATTGATACATTTTCCCCCAATGGTGCTCTGGTTCTTCTTTTGTGTTGCTTTTAGTGTCATCATATTGCAGCATCGGGATCGACTCCTCCTTTTCTTTAGCCATCTATTCTTCCAAAAAATTCTTTGGATAGACTTGGTTTGGAGTTTGGTCCGTCGTTAAGACATAAAATATTCATGTGAATCATCAGAGACATAATCAAGATCCATGCAAAGAACTAGGAATTAGAAACAAAATTTTAAAACTCAAACCAAACAAACAAGTATGCATGCTAAAACATCCCAAAATTGTGAGCCATAGTCATTTAAAGCAACACGTTAACCAAATATAGTTTTATGTCATATCTAGGATAGCAAGAAGACTTATGGATTGTTACATATGAATTCAAATAGTAACATTGGACTAATATTTGGGTGTCAAACTCATTTTCATTTTACTCTATAATCATTTGGTTTGTCTTTATGGTTCAAATTCCATTTAAAATGATGTTAGTGGTGTAAAAGGATTAGAGGAATGGCACCCTTTTGAAGAAGAAATAACTTGAATAAAATGCGGTGAACTCATCTCCAGTGATTGACATAGCCTTTTCAATTTATCTCTTCAATATTATTAAATTACTTTCATAGGTTCTATCATGGATTTGAGGTATATAATAAGCCTCAATGGGCTAGCATGCATCTTGGGATGGGATCCCTCTTGTGCCAATCCCATGTCTTGTTGTATTTAGGAGGGTTAAAATGTACATGGCCTCCCACCCTTTCCCTTATTTATTTGGCAAGCGGTTAATCATGTAATTTCTCCACCTAGGAACATGAGTTCATGGTAAGGGGAGGGGCAAGGCTCTCCAAGGGGCACCTAAATGAAATCAACATAGAAAACCCAACTCAAGCAATTTATAACAATTATTTTGGAAACAACGTCTTTGGGAGGAGTATTCTTTTTCACATACCTTCGAGGTTTTGTGATGGCTATCACGAGATGAAAAATGCATGGCTTAACCTAGGTGTGACTCATCCTACTGGAAAAAAAAGGGTTGATTTTTTGGGTAAGGGGTACAGGAATCCACAACTCTTCCCGCATGGTGTAGTATGGGCATTTGACAAGTGTAGAAAAATCGACACTGACAAAGGGTGAAGGAGAATAGAAATATTGATGAAGACCACATGCAGGTTTACTCACCCATAATTGATGGTTGACCTCATTGAGACTGCACAACCTTCCACTTTCTGGCTCTTCTTTCTCCTAATGGGATTCCCCTACTCGATGAGAAAAAAAATGATTCCCTGTAGGGAAAAGGCCTTGCTTATATCACCATTGCCTCCTTTGGAAAACCGCCAACATATTATTCACTATCCATACTATCACATACCCAAATTCTGAACATTTTATGTTGTCAGAAAAACATTATGTTTTATGTTAATGTAAAGTTTTATGTTATTGACCAAGTGGGGTCAAGGATGATTGTAATTAATTACTCTGAATATTTTATTATTAATAAATAAAAGAGGAGACAAATATCCAAAGGAGACTGTTGAATGAGTGTTCACTGGCCCACTAGGAGGAATGGACTGGGGTGGAGAGAAAACTGACACTTGGCAGAATCCTCAACTCACTTCTAGATGTTGCAGGGGGTAACTTCCCTATTTTTATGGTCATGTTCCCCAAGAAAGTGGAACTGAGCAGGTGGCTCATTAACTAAAAGCAATTGACCAAAAGACCTAGGCATGCTTATCTACCCATCGAATTCAGCAGGAGGCTGTTCATTCTTACCTTGTGATAATTTCTGAATTGTGAAAGACAAGAGAGCACAAGAGATTCGATGAGGGGAAGGTTAGAAGTGATTGAGTGAGTTAAGACTGCATTCTGAACTAGTGCATCCACATTGCTGAGTTCAATATTGCTAAAAGCAGAAGTACTACTGTCAAGTGATACTGCTGAGTTGCAAAGGAATTTATTCCATTTCTCCACACAGCATCTTCGTCCTGGTGGTTCAGTGAACAGGCTCGAGGGTCCTAAGGAAAGTAACTTGGATATCTTCAGGAAAATGTTGGGTGGAATGGGCTCCTTTAGCTATTTGTCTCTTCTACATTTACCAAGTTCTAATTGTGTTATCTTATTTACTTTCTTCCAAGTGAATGAATTTACATTATCATATTTCTATTTAAATCCTAGATATTCTAGACTGCTCATAAATGTTTTACTTAATTTTGAAATTTATCTACTCTGAAAATCCATATATCTGTTAGGTTAAAATGCTAAATGGATAGTTAAAGTTAAATAGATGAATGATAGAATAAAAATGCTTCCCTGCATTTTTCCACACACTATTTTAGTGTCGTACTCTAGTACAGGGAAGATGAATTTAAAATAGATTTGAATATGGAATTACTGTAGATAGATTCGAATGATAGATTGTATTTCTGCATATAGATTAGAAACAGAACTATTAACTTTTATACAGTTGAGTAATCTTTTATAATACAGAGTTTATACTTATGTAAGCCTAATTTATAAACAATATAAAATAGTACAGAGTCCTTGACTGTTTCATAAAAAATTTAATATTATAAGTATTTCACTTTTTTACAGGATTAGTAATCATTTAATCATCATGCTCTCGTAGAGATATTTCTCTTTTATGAATTTTGACTATAGAAAATGTAAATATCAAAATCAAATTAACTTATAAATAAATGCAGAGAATTAATGTAAATACAACTCATCTTATAAACAACAGTATCATAAATATCAATATCAACTTATTTCTTAAAACATTACAGAGAATCATTTAAAACAATGATGATGTAATACCCTAATCGTATCATGTTCCAAATAAGTATTCACTTAAATATTTTCACATAGAAGTTTTGTAAAACCTCTGGAAAGAATTTATCATTGATCCAAACCATTAAAATATACTAATAATTACCAAACAATTAGCAACTCTAATAGTATGTCGACTGTCCTAGAGTCCAAACCTTGTTCATCAGCTATACTTATTAATTACTATGATAACATTGCTTTTGTATAACAAAACAAAGGAGTAATATGAGACCATGGTTCGATACCCGAAGGGTTCACCCACACAGTCCAAGTTTCATAACAATACAAGTTACCAACTTACAAAACTTAGATTACATAACGATTTTAGGGTTCGAAACCCGTAATGATTCTACAACCGAATCTCAACAATGGTAATTAGTTTTGGTAGGGTTTATAACCCATACTTATGGATTTTGTTTAAAAAAAACTCTAAACATTATAACCATTTAAACCACAATGTTGGGCTTTGCCCTAACTTTTGTTTATCAAATAACATTACAAAATAACAACGAATGCCGAGAGCTTTCTCTCAGGTTAACATTTCAAACTTCATTTGGATAATGCAACAACCTTATCTTATTATCCTTTAAAGTTTATATAAATACAGTACAGAAGGAAGCAACGCAAGTTAAGGTCGAGGGTTCGACCCTCCATCCCTATAACTATTTATTCATAAACAAAACCGGGTTTTAAAACCCTAATCACCACAAAGTTTTTATCAACACAATTGTTTCCAAAATATCAAAATGTCAAGGGTAAAACCCTTTGAAATATTTTCCAAGCAAAAACTGTATGTATTTATCATTAAAATTTATACAGTAAGTGTTGAGAAACCAATGTAATACAGGTCAAGGGTTCAACCCTCCCTATAACATAAAAATGACATTCGGCTTATAAATTTACAAACAACGGAGAAACCAAATTGTTTAAGTTAAACCGAAGCTTTGACCAACCAAGCTAAGGACAGTATCGATGCCATGCTTCACCACAAATCTTCCAAGTGCTTTTGAATGCCCATAGGGAGTCACCGAGGCTTACCAGGGCCAAAGAAGTTCGTATTTCCCTTCAGGACAACCTAAAAACCTTGCTGAGGGAGTGATCTTGTCAATTTAAACAACGCCACAACTCGTTAAATTCTTGAAGTACTTATTACCCTTTTAAAACACTCAATGAAAATACGAAGGGTCTGGGGTGACTTTACCTGTGACATTGCAGCACGCCAGAGCTTTTCCCCATCAGTGCATGCGTCCGATAAGCTTCCAATATTCATACTGGTGGCGTGAAGTCTCACCATCGAAACCCAACAAAAGATTTACAACACAGTAAAACAACCCAGTTCTTTTTAACCTACTGTGGGCATTACAAAGTAGGCTACGAGGTCACGGTTTCGAGTCCCTGGAGGAGCTGCAAGCACATTGTTTCAAGCCCTAAAAATACGAAGGCCTGTCAGCATCTCCTCCCACCTGCTTGAAAAATGAATGCTCTAGGTTAGTGTCTTGCCATGTAGTTCAAAGTGTAGCTAGGGCTTAGCACTTCAACCAAGAAACGTCACGTGAAGACTGTCCACGGGGGATGCCAACGGGATTTCCACTTGAAACACTTTTAATAACATTTAAGTATCACAGCTACCAATTGCATGATGCCTACCAACGCAGATATTTCACCAAGGTTCAGTTATGAGCTTCACTATTGATACAACATATAATGTGTATGCATATAACAATACTATATCGATGCACTATAGCCATTAACACGTAGAGTTTATTTGATAAGTCAAACTATGTATTTATCATAAAACCATAACGTGTACAAAGGTGATAATACCTAGCATATGGTATAATGCATTTTAGGGTTATAACATCTAACATGTAGTTATAATGTGCATAAAGGTTAATATATTAGTATAAGATAGATTGTGTACAATAATTATAACAATTAGTATATAGAAATATGTGTTTAAAAGTTATAACATCTAGCATTTAACATGTTATGCATAAAGTCTTAACCCTTAGGTTATATCACAATGTATCAAACCTTTGAGGTAGGGTTTGGAAATTTTACAAAAGCTTGAATAATATAATTTGATGAATCCATAGCTAGGGTAGGTACCCTTACACAACCAAACCCTCTATACTTTTAACATCAGAGGCTAAATGGAGTTAAAAGGTCATTTTTACATACATCGTAATACTTGGAAAGAAGTATCGCTCTTACTTGCGATCTACGACAGAAGTTCAAGTGCATTAGATTAGTAGCTAAGTAAGCCTCGGGGTGCCCATAGGACCCCTTCATCATCAAGAAAACAAATAGTTAACACTTATAATTAAAACAACACCATAATAAATCTACGATGTTTATACATTTAAAGAAGTAGCCATCTTTAATTAAAAACAAAAATGATCTTAAGACATCCAGTAGTAATGACAACATAAATACATGCATTTAATCATTCATAAGCAGAAGGGACATTTATGACAAACATAGCATGTACTTTACATAACAGGTTTTTAACGTTGACGACAATTCGAAGAAGGTTTCGTCCTAATACAATAACTAGGCTGTCATTTAATTAAGAAAATCTTCATTTATTATACTTCCGCATAATGAATGTACACATTTAATACTACATAGAAAATTTTATTCTTTTTATGAATTTTTGGGATGTTACATGTGGTATTAGAGCACAAGTTCAAATACTAGGCCTGAAGTGGCTCACTCGCGCAAATAAAAATTTAGGACAGAATTGCAAATTACTGATGTTATACCTCAATATTACACATTATATATTAGTGTCGCATCCTTGCATTACCGACCTAAACGACAGTTTCCCTTAAAGATCATCTTAACATCCAGAATGAAAACCATTGACTGAACACTGAAAGCAAAACCTTTTTTTGCCATCTGTCAGCCCAATTTAGCCCTGTTTGTGAGCACTACCGCTCTCTGCACATCTACAGGGGCGCGGTAGTCACCACTACCGCGTTTTGCTCCTTCTCCGAGGCGCGGTACTACCGCGTTATGATCAATTATAGGGGCGCGGTAGTCTGAATTTAGCCTTTTTGCCTTGGATTTTGGGATTTCGACCTTCGAGGATATTTTGTTGGGATTACCATCTTTGGTTCGATCCTAACTCCTTCTTTGTTTAGCTGGCCTGATCCACTAAACCCTCCATAGATCCACACTTCTCTCTTGTTGCTTAGCCTTCCCATGTGTTATAAGAGAGAAGCCTTCCATGGGCCAAAGGGAGGACTTTTGGGGTATCAAACCTATGATCTTCATACTTCTGCAGAGATAGCTAGAGGAAGCACTTGGAGCTGGAAGTTGGCTTGGACATCAAGCAACTATTGTACATGACTTCAAGTTGGTAATGGAATAACTTGTCTTGTTTTCCCAAATCATTTGTGTTAATTTTGTTTTAATGATATGATTTGTATCTTTCATAGATTTAGATTCTAACTTATGTTTCAGGTTGCTAGAGAATAGTGCATTCTTGTGTCTTGGTTCCATTTTGACAGGTTCATTCGTGAGGGCTTGGAGATTGGAGCAACTACAAAGACAAGCGTTTGGATAGAAGGTCAGTTAAACTTCTTCTACTCTTTCTAGCATTTTAATCTTGAGACGTTTGTTAGATCTATGGATTCAAGGTAGCATTTGTTTCCTTTTTGTCTTAGTATAGAGTCAGTACATCCTGCTTTATTTTAAGAGAGTTTCTACCTACCCGTAGGGAGAAATTTCTACAACAAAAAACTGGCGACCATACTGGGGACTTGAATCCATTTTCTTTGCTTGTGAAGTTTTCTTTCAATTTCACTCATTGATTGTAAGAATTGGGTTCTTTCACCTTCATTCACTTCCCTGCTCTCTGCATTAGACTCCTGTTACAGATCAGTAAGTCCTCTGGGTTGGCGAACCCTTGAAAAGTCAAGATCTTTTCTCAAATTTCTGCCTCTTTCCCTGTTCACACAGTACCGCGCCCCCGTAACTGTCTACAGAGCGGCAGTACCGCGTCTTAAGCGCTGTCTACAGCGCGGTAGCCTTGCAGTACCGCCCCTTAGGCGCTGTCTACAACGCGGTAGTATTGCAGTACCGCTCCCAAGTGGCCTGCAGGCCCGCGGTAGTTCCTGGAAAGTGTGTTTTATTTGGTTTGCTTGATTATTTTTGGGTCTTTTAGAGATTTGGATCCATGTTGGCCCTTTGAGTAAACACTAGTGTTTTGCTTGCATTTTTAAGCAGAATGGGTTCTAGTTTTGACCCATATTAAGGTTTTGAGATCATTTTTGGTTTGGTGTGTTTGGCGTGTTTGGATTGCTTGGCATCTTATTTCCTTTGCATCCTATCTAATGATTGTTCGAAAAGATTGATTCCTTGCCTCCACTTTAGTTCAAAGAGAAGCTTGATTTTGTCATTTTTTTTACCATAATCATGAAATTGAAACACATAGGTATTCTTCTTGCTGTAATTTAATCATTTGACATTCTTGGTATTACATTCATGAAAAGAAGAAATACTTGTTTCATATTTATGTGCATTTGAGTTAGACAATTTTATTAGATTCTTCTCTTTGTCTTGCATTTGATTGGGAGCATTTGTAGAATCTTTCTTTCCGTAGCTTGGATGTGTCTTTTTCAAGTGTAAAAAGATAGGAAATGAATTAGAGTCATTACGTTTGGTGTTCATATAAGGAACTTTTGTATTGCTTTGGGTTAGTTTTGGGTACATATTTTACTTCTTTCTATCATTTTGAAAAGAAATAAAATTGCATGTGCATTGGGTTGTGCATATTGGGAATGGAAAGAATTCTTCCTTACTTTAGCTAGTGTTCATCGAAGAGAAAGGCTCATTTCGATTCATCTTCATTTGCATGGTTTGGGTCGTCATAACACTATCAAGTTGCACTTCCATAACCCGATTGAGTAAGACAGCCACTAAAATTAATCTCCCTAATTAAACCAACTTTAACCTCACTTTAGGAAATCAAAAGAATTTGGTAGTTAGGTAGGACACCGGGGATAGGCATCAAAATAATTCCCCCTTGTCATTTTCATCTGAGACATAGTCGTTGTCTTTAGGGAACTAAAATCCTCTAGTATTTATTGACACGGTCACAGCCAGTTTGTGGAGGGGCCTCCTGACTGTTTCTAACTTTCAGGGGTTAAACGGCCGCGAGATTGAGAACCGGACGGACTCTGTGGAATAACGCACTCCACTTAGCCCTAAGGCAACATCGATCGCTGTCTTCTTCGGAAGGCTGAAGTGCCCAAAACCTTTTCCAACGTGTCATGAACGAGGTAGCTTAGTATCTATTCTACTAGGGCTCTTTTACCCAGGATCCCTTTCGGTAGAGGGATATCCTTCTTATATCGGTCTCTCATGTTGTATTCTTCGACTTGGATTTCATCACCTTGCGAAGGATACAATGTGTTGAGGTCTCCAACTCTTAGTTAGGAGGTTTTGCTTGCTATCTTGTAGAGGGTCTTTTTCTTTGTAGGGCTGCTTGTTGGCATTCTGGCCATTTTGTTGTACAGCTCGCTTACTTTGGCAGCGGCCTCAGTATAGTTTTTTGAGCTTGCTCTTTTGGCCTGTGAGCCTTGTCTTTTCCTAGATCCCCTTTCGCACGCTCGGTTGCCTGAGGGTTTTTGAGTTCTTTTTAACAAGACTTCGTCCACATCACTTAGTTTTGTTCCATGGAGAATCCACCTCCATGCACCCATCCTCCTTCTGGGACTACCAATCCGGAGACCCCTTTTCAAGGGGTACCTTTTACTTTTCCTCCAGTTGGAGATATTGGTCCTCCCTTTATTGCCACGTTAAATCTTCCTGGATTAACCATAGGATTACCGGTATGGTTATTCAATCTGGTAATTCCGATTGCGCCCAATATTTCGAATGTTAACTCTCCACCACGAGAGAGTCAATCCCAAACTAATCCTTCTCCTTCTTCGTCGGATGAATCTTCTTCCGTTCCTTCTTCCTCGCCTGACCAAAGCAATAGTGTTAGTAATCAGATGGATAAGAAGAAGAAGAAAAGGAAAGTTAAGAAGAAGAAGGATAAAGAAGAGACCAAGCGTAAACCAGTCGCCTCTAATGGCACTCATTCTACGAAAACACCCCGTAAGCCCAAGTTCCCTTGCAAACTTTGTAAGGGTGATCACCTTCTCAAGGATTGTCCTGATCTTTCCCGTGTATCAGAAGTGTGGTCTAAAAAATCCAAACCAATTGTATCGTCGACCTCTGACCATCATGTCGATGACACTCCTTCGACCAGTGACCCCTTGGTGAAGGGTCATAAGGGTAAAGTCCTATATCCCTGTTTGATATGCAAGGGTATGCACCGTACTTTCCTTTGTCCAAGCATGGATGAAGCTTCGCGGTGGTTGGAAGATATTACTAGTTCTCAACTGGTGCTTCCAACAAACGATAGTAAGTTGCCCCTCGACCCCCCGCTGGTTGACCAAGTGATCAATTCAGTTTCATCTGCAATTGATCCCACTCTCCCTCCCGAGAGTGAAGTGATCGAGTCACTGTCATCCCCACTTGATCCCGCTCTTTCATCGAAGAAAGTCCAGACTGAAGCAGTCAACTTGACACAATCTTCGTCTCATTCTTATCTTCCAAGCGAGAGTGAATTGGAAACCGCTGATGTTTTCCTTATCGGTTCAGAATGTCCTCGGCAAGGGGAAACCCTGTCTGTTTCCGCGAGTCCCCCTCCAAGTACTAAGGTTATTTCCTTTGATTGGAATGGTCTAACAGAATCTCGTCTTCCTTCGAGTGTTCCTTTTCAAATATCTGTAGGAGTTTCCGATAAAGAAATTTTTCGTACGATAGTTGATGAAGGAGCTTCTGTTAGTATTCTATCCTCAACTGCTTGGCAAGCCTTAGGTTCTCCTTGGCTTGTGCCCGTCACTGACCAGATACTGGCTTTCAATAGAAGGCCTACTGGACCTTTAGGGTCCCTTCCTCAGTTACCTATCACTTTGGGAGGGAAAACTGTCTGTATTGATGTCATGGTTGTCCAAGGTCCCTTAGATTTTAATCTACTCCTTGGACGTGATTACGTCTATGCAATGAAGGCTGTAGTATCCTCACTCTTTCGAGTGATGTATTTTCCCCATCATGGGAATGTTGTGACCATCGATCAGCTTTCCTTTGTGACGCCCACTCATCGCATGACTCCTAGTCACCAGACTTCCCTAAATGTTCCACATGTTTTAGTGGTTTCTTCCCCCTAAGGGGGGACGTTGGAGCAAAGTTCTATTCCGGTGTCAAGCTCGTTAAAAAATGAAACCATCATTTCAAGCATAGTTTACTTTTGGTTTTAAGCTTGTGTAAAAATGAAACCAACCATCATTATGAGCATAGTTCCCTTTCTATGTCAAGCTCGTTAAAAAATGAAATAGGTTCCTACGAGCATAGTTTATTCTCTGTTTCAAGATCATTAAAAAAAAATGAAACCGACCCTCAAGCACAGTTTACTTTTGGTTTTAAGCTTGTGTAAAAATGAAACCAATCCCAAGCATAGTTTACGTTCAGTTTCAAGCTTGCGTAAAAATGAAACTACCTTCGAGCATAATTTCTTTCTGTTTTAAGCTCATTAAAAAATAAAAAGGACCCTTTCAAGCATTGTTATTATCTATTTTCAAGCTTGTGTAAAAATGAAATAGATCTCCTTTCCATTTGTTCGAGTCTATCGCTAGAGTTAGGATTTGAACCATCATTTCATCTGCCTGGGTCACTTGGTCCTGGTTCTCCCTACCCCCCCTGGTGAACACATTTGGATTAGTAGCCAGGATTTTTGGGTAAGGAAGAAGAGTAGTCAGACGAAACGAAGCTTGGGGGGCATGTTTAGCCTTTAGCAATCATGCTAGGGGCATTTACCAACCTATGATCATCATGTTGGGAGGGAACCCATCAATGGGCCTTAATCGTGAGCAGAGTTTACCTTTGGCTTCAAGCTCATTAAAAAATGAAACCAGTATTTTGAGCAAAGTTCTACTCCTGTGTCAAGCTCATAAAAAAATGAAACATATCCTTTCCCTTTGAGTCGAGTCTCCTCGTAGACTTAGTAAATGAACCTTCTTTTCACTTGCCTATACCTTAGGCGAATGAAATGAAGCTTAGGGGCATGTCTTCAACCTCTGGAAGTTACGTTGAAGTCAACTCGATCACCTCTCCACATCACGTTGGATCTAAGTCACTTACTTCTAGCAATCATGCTGGGGGCATGTACCAACCTTTGGATTTCATGATGGGAAGAAGTTCACCATTGGGAACATTTTCGAGCATACTTTCCTTTTTAGGTTTCGAGCTCATTAAACCATGAAAATTATCCCGAGCATACTTTCCCTTTTAGGTTTCGAGCTCATTAAACCATGAAAATTATCATGAGCATAGTTCATTTTCTGTTACAAGCTCGTTAGAAAATGAAGCAGACATTATGAGCATTCTTCCAACCTATCTTCGAGCTCGTTAAAAATAGTAAGATGGTGTTTGAGCTTACTTTTCACTTTTTCGTGCTCTGGTTAAAAACATGAAAAGTGGTTTGAGCTTACTTTTTTCTTTTTCATGCTCTGGATCCAAACATGAAAAAGATTTTGAGTGCTTTTGATACCATTATCATGCTCGTTAAACAAATTGGAGTAAAAAGGTGTGTCTAACGAGTATAGGTTTATCACTTTATCCGGCCTCGCTAGACTATTTACGGAAAAGGAACTGTGCCGAGTTTACTTTTCCTTTGTCGTACTCGGTCATCAACCATGACAAAGTTGTACATGGAGTCCATAGTTAAGCTCTTTTCAGACTCCCTAAAATTGAAAAGATTGCCAAGCGAAATTGATTCGTTCACGCTTGTAAAAGGATTTGAATGATCGTCTCCCTAGTGATAGTTTACCCCTTTTTCGGACTAGGGGGCACTACTTACGAAAAAGGAATACTCCATCCAATCATGACTGGAAGATTCCTCTCCCGCGTTGTTTTACCATTTTTCAGGCGATGAGGCTAACCTTACGAAAAAGGACCGTTGGAGTCTTCTTTAGTTATTTTCAAACTCTCTAAACATGAAATGACAACCGAGTTTTCCTTCCTTGGACTCGTAAAATCAAACATCGAAGGACCCACTTTGGGACGAACCCCTCCTTTCTCAGGTTCGAAAAACATGTGAGATTGGACTCATCTATGAGATGAGCTATATCGAGCATTTGTTATCCTCCTCAAGCTCGTTAAAAAACAAAGAGGTACTCGTCCATCATGTCGGGGGAAAAATGGGAAAATGAGTCAAGTTTACCTTGTTGGCAGCTTGTGAGTCATCACCTTTGAACATGGCATGCATCCTCACCTTGTCTGTTTTGGGTAGTCAGTCTTGCTGATAGTGTCATCATTATGATCATGCGTCCTCATTATTGCTATGAGTTCACACTTTCTGGGGTTCTGTCTGTTCAAGTAATCCCTGCTGCCAAGCTCTATTTCATGCCGTTATATGTTCAAAGGGTTATTACCTTGAGTCCACCTCCACTTCATGTCAAACCTTCCCTTTGTGTCAGTACATATTCTATTGTTTCATCGGTCCATACTATCTTTCGTTCCGATTTCGTGTCGATGATGTGGGAATCATTATGGTCCACCTTCGACGAGTCTATTCCTGTCGACACCAAATCACTATCCAGGAATTAGGATTAGGAGTCAACCATTAGTACCTTGGTACCTGCATGCCTCAATGGTAGGTTTCCTCGTATTCAACAGTAGGTTTTCATCAATGACCTCTGATTGAATGATCTCTTGGATGCTCGACATCAACTCCTTTATTCGCATTTCGTTGAGATGTACTATATATACCTTGGGGATCATCGTCATCATTGGTGATTTCCCTCGCATTTGTTAACGGTTCACATCATTGACCGGTAATCAAATGGTTTCTACCATGTTCGACTTCAACACCTTGTAATCACATGGCTAGATTTGTATCGTTTGTGATCGGGTAGAAGACCCTGGACACCCTTTTGTATTTTGATTACGTCCAGGTTGCAATGGAGATTTCCTCTGTATTGTCACACAGATCCACTTTTGTATTGGTCGTGGCTGTGTCATTACTGTCTCATGGATCTACGCTTGTTCATAGTAGCCATGATTTGTCTACAGTCTATATAATCTTAGTACTCATGGATCTGCAATGTATTGGTCGGCAGCCATGCTTTGAGTCATTTGTTTCCGAGCATGGGAATGCCCGCCTCGGTGGTATATTTGACATTTTGTTTCTATTTCAGCTCCTTGTTGCTCTCCTCGATGCTATCTCTGAACCATATTTGTAAAGTCTTTCGGCCATCAGTCTCTTCTGACCTCACACTTTAGGGGGAATCTGTTATACCTCAATATTACACATTATATATTAGTGTCGCATCCTTGCATTACCGACCTAAACGACAGTTTCCCTTAAAGATCATCTTAACATCCAGAATGAAAACCATTGACTGAACACTGAAAGCAAAACCTTTTTCTGCCATCTGTCAGCCCAATTTAGCCCTGTTTGTGAGCACTACCGCTCTCTGCACATCTACAGGGGCGCGGTAGTCACCACTACCGCGTTTTGCTCCTTCTATGAGGTGCGGTACTACCGCGTTATGATCAGTTATAGGGGCGCGGTAGTCTGAATTTAGCATTTTTTCCTTGGATTTTGGGATTTCGACCTTCGAGGATATTTTGTTGGGATTACCATCTTTGGTTCGATCCTAACTCCTTCTTTGTTTAGCTGGCCTGATCCACTAAACCCTCCATAGATCCACACTTCTCTCTTGTTGCTTAGCCTTCCCATGTGCTATAAGAGAGAAGCCTTCCATGGGCCAAAGGGAGGACTTTTGGGGTATCAAACCTATGATCTTCATACTTCTGCAGAGATAGCTAGAGGAAGCACTTGGAGCTGGAAGTTGGCTTGGACATCAAGCAACTATTGTACATGACTTCAAGTTGGTAATGGAATAACTTGTCTTGTTTTCCCAAATCATTTGTGTTAATTTTGTTTTAATGATATGATTTGTATCTTTCATAGATTTAGATTCTAACTTATGTTTCAGGTTGCTAGAGAATAGTGCATTCTTGTGTCTTGGTTCCATTTTGACAGGTTCATTCGTGAGGGCTTGGAGATTGGAGCAACTACAAAGACAAGCGTTTGGATAGAAGGTCAGTTAAACTTCTTCTACTCTTTCTAGCATTTTAATCTTGAGACGTTTGTTAGATCTAGGGATTCAAGGTAGCATTTGTTTCCTTTTTGTCTTAGTATAGAGTCAGTACATCCTGCTTTATCCTAAGAGAGTTTCTACCTACCCGTAGGGAGAAATTTCTACAACAACTGATTTTTATTTATTTTTGTTTTCAGTTTCAGCATTTTATAAATTTATTCTACAGGAATGGAAGGACCAGAAGAGTCGGCTGAGGACAGGTCCCTTAATAATGAACATAATAATATTGAACAAGAACACATTAATGCATAAAACTTATTTGTTGAACTGAATGATAATTCATTTGAATTATTAAGAATGGTAAAGGATTTAAAAATTGAGATAAAAACTGTTAAGGAAGAAAATGAATGAATCGTGGAAGCTCAAGAGGAGCTGAATCAAATCCTGCTGAATAATTTTCAAAATAATGACAAAGATAAAGGAACAGAAAATAATGTTGAATCTGGAACTATGTCCTACCAACGTAAGATAAAAATATAAAATTGACTAATTATGACATCAGTTCATCTTCTGAAGTTTATGAACAAGCACGCAGGAAAAAGCACAAGTATTCCAATGATAGTAGTGACAGTGATTGCTACACTAAGAATAAGAAGTACAGGCCATACGAAGAAATTTCTGGCGAGTTAAAAAGATTAAACCACCAACTTTTAATGGAGAAACATAAAAGAGTGAGACAGTCGAAGCATGGCTTCCCGGTATGAATAAGTACTTCCATATTTACAACTACTAAAGTCATTTAAAAACTAAAATGGAAATTTATAATCTGATTGGAAAAACAGACATCTGGTGGCAAGATCTAAAACGAGTAAAAGGTTTAAAAGAGAAATGTGTAAATTGGAGTAATTTCAAGAAAAGTTTTAAAAGAAAGTTTTTGTCAGAACAATACTATGAGGAACGAGCAAAAGAGTTTTATGAGTTAAAGTTAGGTTATATGGATATGAGGGAGTTATGCATCAAGTTTTTAAATTTATTAAGGTATGTGCCTTATATCACTGAAGAAAATCCTAAGGTACAGAGATTTCTTAGTTGTCTTCCCTCTCATATAAAGGACAGGATTTAGTATGATGGTCCTCGAACTCTTGAAGAGGCCATGAGAAAAGCAAATATATGTTATGAATAGAATAAGAAAAGAGAAGGCATACCAAGATGGAAAGAAAAAAGGCCTAATAACTTTGAACAAAGGAAGAAGCAGTTCTCTTTTAATCGTAACTTTGGAAATAATAATTCACGTAATTACTCTAACAGAAAATTTCAATGAAATAATACAGTAGGTAATACACAGTCAAAATTTACAGCTGCAAGAAACAATGATCCACCTAAAAATTTTGTTAAAAATAATGAACAAAAAGAACGTGTTAAATGTTGGGATTGTCAGGGACCTCACTATGCATCCAACTACCCACTCAGAAAGAGGACTGTCAACAACATACATATTGTACAGGAGGAGGCTACTGTTGGTGACTTAGCAAGGGATATGCCTAGGATAAATGTAGCTTTGGAGAACAGACAAGCTGATCATCAAACTTCCATGGTTGAAGTGGAAGGTATGCTGAAAAATAAACCCATTTCTATTTTAATTGATCTAGGAGACAGTCTTAGATATGTGTCACCTGGTTTAGTTAAATGTTGCAATCTGAAAATAGACAAGTTTGATAAATCATGGTTGGTTCAATTAGCTACTGGAACAAAAAGAAAAGTGATTGATTATGTAAAAGAATGTGAATTACTGATGAATCAGTTTAGGACCCATGTTAAGTTGAATGTGTTACCTTTAGGTTCTTACGATGTCCTGATTGGAATGGATTGGTTGGAAAAGCATAGGGTAGTATTAAATTTCTTTGAAAAGACTTTTACTTGCTTGAATGACGAATGTGAAACTATAATAGTAAAATGAATTCCCAGAAAGACATATGTTAGACAAATTTCTGCTTTACAAGTTAAAAAGGATGTTCAAAAAGGATGTAAGTTGTTTGTTGTAAATGTAACTAATGACAAAAAATTAGCTAACGAAGATAAGTTAAAATTGGAAGACATACCCATTCTAAAGGAATTTTTTGATGTACTCCCGAAATATATTCCAGGACTACCTCCGAAAAGGGAACTAGATTTCACCATCGAGTTAGTACCGAGAGCGTTACCAAACTCAAAGGCTCCTTACAGAATGAACATTTTGGATCTTAATGAACTTAAATCATAGCTTAAGGAACTGATTGATTAAAATTATATAAGGCCCAGTGTGTCTCCATGGGGACCACCTGTAATTTTTGTTAAAAAGAAAGATGGAACTATGCGTTTATGCATAGATTACCCTCAGTTAAATAAAATTACCATAAAGAACAGATATCATTTGCCTCGCAATGATGATCTGTTTGATCAACTACGTGATGCAAAGATATTTTCTAGGATAGACTTGAGGTCGAGGTACCATCAAGTCAGAATTAAAGATGAGGACATATTTAAGATTGCTTTTAGAACCTGTTACGGGCACTACGAGTTCGTGGTTATGCCTTTTGGGCTGACCAACGCCCCATCAATTTTGATGTGTCTTATGAATGATGTTTTACATCAGTATGATAAGTTTGTGATTGTTTTCATTGATGACATTCTCATTTACTCTAAGACTAAAGAAGAACATGACGAACACTTAAAAATAATTTTACAAGTGTTAAGAGAACACCAACTTTACGCTAAGCAAATGTGATTTCTATAAAGATAAAATACAGTAGCTAGGGCATGTGATATCCAAGGATGGAATCGCAGTAGAACCAAATAAGATAAAAGCAATTAATGAGTGGCCTGCCCCTAAATACGTAACTGGTGTATGATCTTTTATGGGAATTATAGGTTATTATCGTAAATTTATAGAGGGATTCTCTAGAATAGTGAATCCTATAACCTCTTTACAAAATAAAGATAAAAAATTTGTGTGGGATAAAAAATGTGAAGAAAGTTTTAAGAAACTAAAAGAGCGGTTAACAACGACACCTATTCTAAAAATTGTTGATCCAAACAAGGATTTCATTGTATGCACCGATGGACTTGGTGGGGTCTTAACACAAGAAGGTCATGTGATTGCATATGAATCTAGGAAGTTAAAGATTCATGAGAAGAACTATGCAACTTACGACTTAGAGTTGGTTGTAGTGATACATGCGTTAAAGACGTGGCACCACCACTTAATTGAAAGAAAAATTACATTATTGACATATAATAAGGGTTTAAAATATTTGTTGGATCAACCAAATCTGAATGCAAGGCAAGCTAGGTGGCTAACTTTCCTTAGCGAATATGATTTTGAGATTCAACACATTAAGGGTAAAGAAAATAAAGTTGTTGATGCCTTAAGCAGAAATGATAGGCTAAATTTTGTTTCAGCAATCAACACTTATAAAACTGATATAGAAAATCAGATTAAGGAAGGAATCAGAATGGATGAAAAATATCAAAAATTACTTGAAAAGGTTGCTGAAGATAATGCTGAAAATTTAATAACAGATTTCAGAATTACCAGATAACATAACATGAATATTTCACGCCATAACTATCTTAGGATCAATAATTTAAGATTGCAGAACTCATATTTAAATCAGAATCAACTTCATAAATCATGACAATGTGACAGAGATGAATTTACAAGAGAAAGAATACTAACTGGACATATCAAAAGTTTGAATCCACAAGACACCAAGATCGGTAAAAATGAAGTTCTTCTTTATATCTTGATCAGACTACAAATATCAGAAGTTATACTTCTTACAAAAAGAGTCAACCATTGGCCTTTTCCTTTTCTACTATATATAGCCTTCACAAGCTTTACAAAATAAGTTGTTACACCCCAATGGCTTATACATTTATGTTTGTACTTTCCAACAAAATCTGTTACCAAACAAATTCTTGCGGACTATTGCTGACTAGTCTGATGCTGAGATTGTGGTCCACTCTGCTGAGGGGAAGAACACCTTGCTGCATGGAAGAGGCCACTGCTGCTGGATGTGCTGATGAAGCTGCGACTGTTGCTTGCTCCTTGGTGGACTTCTCTAACTGCTGGAGCTGGATAAATCTATGATGTCGTTCCAATCTTTACCCATAGGGTAATGGAATACTTTGATCTCTCTAAGATATGAATCTAGCTCGATATAATGCTCAAAATAATCCGTTGGGAGGCTTCTAAAAATAGTATGGAGATGGTTAAGCATCTCAAAATTGGTATGTAAGTTTTCCACTATTGCTTTTCCGCTGAGCTCCTGCAAAGTATCTGTCATGCGAATCTCGACATTCCTTGCATCTGTCATCATGGAAATATAATGCTTTTCTGGATAGATATATCCATGTCCATGTTGATGCCCAATTTTTTCATCATTTTGAATAATTGATCGTGCTATGGTTACATCATTTTGCCATTTTTTATGCATCAAGTCATATTTCTCGTCGTTCAGACCTCCATACGGAATCAGGTATAAACACATTTAAATATCTTATGAATTTCAATTGATTATCATCTTTTATGGCTAATTAATATTAATTTAACACTTCTAGACCTGTTGGGAATATAGTTTTGATTTTCCAAGCTGTATTTTTCATGCAGACGTTCATTTGGACGCTCATTCGCATTCGGACGTCCATTCAACCCTTCGATCGCATGTAATGTCCCCTCCCGCGGACCCAACTCCTGGAAGGGAATATGCTACCAATCTATGGGGATGTTCCTAAAAGACTCAAGCCATTCAAAATTTTATACAATTAAAATTCATTGTGTGCAGATGCAACTCAATTGAATATGCATAGCGGAATTAAACAAATCATCCACACACATTTTATATGCATACAACATATCAATATAAACATCAAATTAGACATTGCAGAAGTAAAATATAGAGACATAGTACACTTATCTTCCTTTCGCAATTTCCCCAAGCAACTAGCTATGTCGTTGCAATGTTCCACCCAACCGTAGGCTCTTCAACAGCATATACTGAGTCCGTTCGAAGGCCACCCCCAAGTTGGGCATGATATCAACAAGGAAAAGGGAATTCTAAGTTCATACACAGCCAAATAGTCATTTGGATCTAAGCCAAGCTAGACCACTGCTGGGTTTATCAGGCGAAATCTGAACCCTCTTCAATTGTGGATGCTTCCACTCAAGTTCAAGCCAAAACAATGGAAATCCATTTCAACCCCAACAATCTCCTACACATAGAAACTCATAAATTGGGCATGGGTACACATAACAACAAAATATCAAGTATTGGGTATGAAGGAAAACGTGGGAAACCCAAAAATGAAGTGAGAAATGGGGGCAAACAACCCTGGAAAGGAAATTTCATTTTCATAAAATGTTTGGGGACAACCCAGGAGCAAAAATGACCTCCATTAAACCCTCAATTCGTGGATCTCTTCTCCCAGCCACTGTGCTAACCAAAACGAGTTTGTAGGCATGGAAAAATGCAGAAAATGGTAAAAACGTGGAAGATAAAACCCCAGCAAGCCAAAACGCCCAACAGGATTCAAATAAAAATTCCCAACAAGCCAAAACAGCTAGCAAACACCCAAAAACGCCCAACAAGCTAAAAACGCCCAACAGGCTCCCAAAAACGCCCAACAAGCTCTCCCAACGTGAGAGGGTGAAGTCTGACTCTGAAGAATGGCTTGGGAAGGCAATTTGTGGGATTTTTCTTGCCCAAGAAGGAGAAACACATTTTTTCATGAGGGTGGCTTGCCCATACTCGAATTTGGACAGCCATACCTCCCCAATCCCCAAGGAATTAACTTCTTCACCCACCTCTTGGGAGAAATGAATGATTGGGCATCAAAATCCACATGGGTAGTTGATGGTTCATGGGTTCTCTCATTGACACTTGGCTTGACTTGATTGGCTCAAGGGTTTGAATATTTCCCTTCCAATTCCTTGAAATATCATGCCCCCATCTCTTGTTGCATTGCATAGCTAGTTGTGGGCATTTATATTAAAATTCATATTTACAATTCCCATGGCTCACTAGCACATGGGTTAATTAATACCAACATACTTTCTTCTTCAAGGTCGAGCATTCACTAGCGGGGTCTTGGCCTTGAGCTCCACTCTAGGAATCATACAGAATATGCATATAATATTTACATTATAGCCCAAATATTACAAGGGTCAAAATGGGGGACATGACACCGCACCCCATAAATAATTTGTTAGCATACTTGGGAGCATTGAAGACGCAAATGAAGATGTAGGTTTTGTTTCCTGTTGATGTAATTGTAACTTCGGAATGTATTTCATATATTTATATTGTATTCCTATAGAGATGTTATTATTCCTCTATACGGAAGTGTCGTCATTTATATTGTAAGTGTCGTAAATTATACTTAATGGGTTATTAGACCACCTTGTTGGGGTCGACCTTGTATAAGTCATGTGGGTTAAAGGGTTATTAGACCACCCTATTGGGGGTCGACCCTGTCAACATTATGTTATGTGGTTAAGTTAATGCCGACCTAGTAAAGGTTATTAGGCAAGTCAAGTCAAGTATAAATAGAGTGCGGGAGGCACTCTATTTGATCATTCTATTCTTCACTCACACACTCATTGGAGAGTGGCGCACTAGTGGAGGAGGAGAATCTACTACTAGGAGGACTATATCTTGTACTTGGGTTGTATCATTGCTCTATCTATCTCTGAGGAAGTTGTGGGGTTTTTCACCTTCTTGGTTTTCCCCGGTGAAACTTGATGTCTCTTGTGTGCTTGCATTATTGTGTCCATGATTGATATGCCGTAGATATGTTGTACATGTTATTCTCTCAGTTAATATCCTATATCAGATTGAAATTTATGAAAAACTAACATGGTATCAGAGCTAGCCTGAAATAAGGAATGGTATGGCATTTATGACACTTGTTGCACTTGTGAAGCTAGGGCTTGATATAGCAAAAACCAGTCATTGTAGCACTTTCGCTATAAATTCATTTTGGTGAGGTTTCAAGATCTAAAAATATTATAGGTAGAATATAAGATCCTCATGTACCTTGTGTCCGAAGGAGAGCTTCTAATTCGTTGTACTTTCATATTTATGATCTGTACAATATAGGGATTCTTCCTCTTCCAGATCTCAGTTATAAACAGGTGACCTAGGAAAAAAGGTCACAACTTGGGCTAGGAAGTTCCAAATGAAATTTCGTAAAATGTGGCAGCTAGGGAACAGACTGTAATTTTATAGGTCCAATTTTCAGAGGCCGAAATTGAACCAAGGACATGCGGCACTCTGTACAAGTTCGCTCTCCTGTTTTATCCCATTAACAAGTCACGTTGCAACACTTGGCATAAATATCTCACTGAGAATCCATTTGAGGTAAGACCTATGGGGTTGGAAAGATAACAGGTTAGGATACCATAGGAAGAAGTTTCAGACCCTGTAGATCTGAAATTTCAGAGTTACACCAGGAACAATCAGGTGCATATTTTTGTCAAAACAAATTGGATTTTGAGCACCTTCATTCATGGTTTCGGGAATTTAGGGTTTCGGAGAAAGTTGGAATTTTTGTAATCGAAGACCATGGCTGGATGTTTCTCATCAAAATCGAAATTTAGAGACCAAGATAAAAAAAAATTGGATGGGCAGAAGGTCGGGCTTGATCAAACCCTAGTTCGGGACTTTGATAGGAAAGGTGGAAAATTAGGGCTTCTGCAAAAATGGGAATTTTTTAAATATGTGACCATAGCTGGAAGATCCTTGGAAAAATAGAATTTTAGAGCTTTGGATCAAACCTTTTTGTAGGGTGAAGCTACGGGAAAATCAAACCCTAATTCAGGGTCCTCCCTAGTGAATCTGGAAGATTGAAAAACAAGTTTGAGGGGTGAAACTTTGCAGTTTTCAAATTCTGAGTATACCAGGTTGATTAGCTCATCAAGGTGCATCTTTCTATCCTTTCAGAAGTTTGAAATTCAAAGTTTGAGTTTTTAGGGTTTCTCTGACAAACCCTAATCCAACTCCAGATCTATTTTCTGCAAATCAAGTGGATTGGGTTAATCTTAGAAGAGAATGGATTGGTCACTTGCATAAGTGAAGAAGTTCCAGTTTCAGAGGGAGATGAGGTTAAGGCCTTACATAAGAAGATTACAAGCAAACTCGACAAATATGACTTACGGGTATGTTTCAAAATCTGTTCATGATTAAGTTTATGTTTGTTTTCATTAAGATTAGTACAATCTTGATTAATTTTAGACTTGTTGTATCACCTTAATAAAAATATGAATGCATGATAGAAGATATTCATTGATTAGGGTTTTGACACTTATGATTGTACTAATGCATTGTGGTGTTGTATGAGGTTGATGTTGTCCGCTAACATGAAAGGTACATATAGAAAGAAAAATCATGTTCTAGTTCAAGAACATATGACCATGGTGACATGAAGACAAAGATTCATCCATTTTCATGGATCACATAGAAGATCTACTTACGAGGTATGTATAACTTGGTTCTATAATGGTTAGCCTATGAGATATGCAGGTTACTAGAACAAGTCATTGAAGAGAACAAGAAGACATTATGCAGGTATGTTAGACATAACTCGCTAGCATGCTAATCTAGGTATGTTTTTCCTATATCAAGTTAGAATCCTACCTTGTGTTAGGATCTCTTATATAAGTATACATGGCATGATTGATAATAATTATTCATTGAAGTTAGTAATCATGGGTTTATGCATATTATGTCTCTTACCTTAATTGATGATATGACTAACCAGAAGAGTTCTATGGTCAAATATGAATATGCATGAGTAAGAGAATTTTTCCCTGAAGCTTTGAATGCTAATGATAAATTATCTGTCTATGAAATGATATTGCCCATACATGTTTAAGATTACTTAGAATCATAATGTTTTTGATAGTATTAAGATTATACTAATGAATGTATGTAGGAGACCTCGAGGATAACACAATGATGATACTAGTAAGTATGCATAGTGATCGATGATGGATATAAGTTCAAAGATAGGTAATCCAGGAAGCAAAGATCAAGAGGGAGCACACTTCAGTAGTTCCTGCAAGGAAGAAAATGTTGAGAGGGAGTCCACCCTACAACCAAACAAATATAAGTATTTGAATTGTCATTTTGTTGCATACTTGTTTGTTTAAATAATATTGTTTAATGATGTTCCTAGACTTAGGGTGTGTATTATGCATATTAGAATCATTGCATTAATGAACAGTATACTACTAATATGCATGTGATGGGTAAGTGGCCTATGGCACTGTACAACATTCCATTGCTACTTATCTAGAATGAAACCTCTTTGCTGACATGTTGGGAGTTGTGCACACTCTTAGCAATGTTCTGGTAGAGATTGGAAGGCATCTAGAAAGTTACGGGATATGTATAAATGTTGTATTGAAGCATTGGATAAAATAATTGCATGATTGCATGACATATTTCTTTATGTGTAAGAATTTATTCTGAAAACTATGAGATGTTTCTAATCATGCAATTTAACTCGTTTTGTAGGAAAGATCGTATACCATCACCTACAAAAGAAGGACTACAACATTTGTTCCAACAACAAAGTTCAAACTATCTATTGAACATATTGAAGAATCTGAAGATCCCAGGATACAGGATACAGTAAAAGAATGCCATGATCTAGGAATACCAGTTGATCATGAAGAATGTTGTTTGGGATGCGGTCCCAAGACCTGAAGGGAAGTCTGTTGTGACTTCCAAGTGGATCTATAAGATCAAGCATGCTGCAGATGGTAGCATAGAGAAATACAAAGAGAGGTTTGTAGCTTGTGGCTTCTCCCAGAAAGAGGGAATAGACTATGAAGAGACTTTTTCTCCTGTAGCCAGATACACTTCCATCAGAACAATACTTGCTCTGGCTGCAATGATGAAGTGGAAGATACACCAGATGGATGTCAAGACAGCTTTCTTGAATGGTGTAGTTGAAGAGGAAGTGTATGTGTAGCAGCCACTCATTTTTTAGACACATGACAGGGAGTCATATGTGTGCAAGTTGAAGAAAGCCTTGTATGGCTTGAAGCAAGATCCTAGAACTTGGTATGGTAGGATGGACAGTTTCCTATCCAGTTTGGGCTTTACCAGGAGTAAAGCGGATTCCAACCTTTACTACAAGGTTGAGGAAGGAAATCTTGTGATACTACTACTATATGTGGATGACCTGTTTGTTACAGGTTGAGGAAGTAAATCTTGTGATACTACTACTGTATGTGGATGACCTGTTTGTTACAGGTGAGGATAAATTGATTGCCGACACGAAGAGGAAGCTTGCTGCCGAGTTGGAGATGAAGGACTTGGGGATGATGCACTATTTTCTAGGTATGGAGGTGTGGAAAAGTGCAGATGGGATATTCCTTGGACAAGGGAAGTATGCAATAGAGATCCTAAAAAGGTTCGGGGTGATGGACTGCAAGGCCATGGCCACACCTATGGCATCGAACCTGAAGCTTTTGTGTGATGCTTCATCTGAGTCGGTTGATGTCACTGTGCATCGTCAGATGATTGGGTCCTTGATGTACCTGAAAAACACAAGACCAGACATTTACTTTGTGGTGAACACATTGAGCCAGTTCCTGACGGATCTGAGAGGTGTTCACTTGGTTTCTGTGAAGCATATTCTGAGGTACCTGAAGGGTATAATTGATTATGGGCTCAAGTATGATGCGAATCAAAGGTTTAACCTCGAGGTTTATGTTGATTCAGATTGGGCAGGCAGTACTGCAGATAGGAAGAGCACTTCGGGGTGCTACTTCAGTATGGGATCAGGTGTGATCTCTTGGTTTAGCAGGAAGCATTCCTGCATAGCACTGAGTACAGCTGAAGCAGAGTATGTCGTAGCTTGTTCGGCCAGTTGTGAGGCAGTATGGCTGAGGAAGCTACTATCTGAGTTATTTGATCTCTCGTTGGATGCTACTGGTATCTTTTGGGACAACCAGAGTTGTGTGAAGCTGTCTGAGAACCCGGTGTTCCATGAAAGTTCGAATCACATTGAGATCAAATATCACTATATCAGGGATATGGTGCAGAGAGGAGCAGTGGAGCTCCTATATGTTGGAGAAGGTTGTAGATTTGTTGACAAAACCACTAGCCATAGTGAAGTTTGAGTACTTCAGAGAGCCATTCCAAGCATGGTGAGAGGAGGATCCTTCCCATAGCTGTGGATGTAAGCACTGTGTGATGGGCATCAGGACGATGCTCCAGTTACTGCTCTATATGCATCATGTTGGATGCTTGTTATGATCAGTTGGAACATGTATATGTATATGCATCATGTTGGATGCTTGTTATGATCAGTTGGATCATGTATATGTATATGCATCATGTTGGATGCTTGTTATGATCAGTTGGATCATGTATATGTATATGCATCATGTTGAATGCTTGATATGATCAGTTGGATCATGGATTTGTATATGTATCAAGTGGATACATTGTATGATCAGGTAGATCATGTATGATGATATGTACCAAGTGGATACATTGTATGATCATGTAGATCATGTATGATGATATGTATCAGGTAGATACTTGGTATGCATCAGGTGGATGCATTGTATGATCAGGATGATCATGGATGACGAGCTTCAGGATGTTGCTCCAGATGATATGCATCAGGATGATTCTATGATGATGATCAGGTTGATCATGTGATGATGTATGGTGAGTATTAGGTTGATACTTCATGGTTGTGGACAGGTTGTGCAAGGGTAGCATGTATTAAGTCCTGGAGATCTGGACAGGTTGTGCTAGTCACGTAAAAGGCCTCAGATGCTCTTTAGAGATCTTGCTTGCCAAGACACTCTTTTAAGGTTTTGCTAGACGACATGTAATACGTCCTGGAGATCTGGACAGGTTGTTCTAGTCATGTAAAAGGCCTCAGATGCTCTTTAGAGATCTTGCTTGGCAAGACACTCTTTTAAGGTTTTGTGGGGACCACATGTAATAAGTCTTGGAGAGCTAGACAGGTTGTTCTAGTCACATAAAAGGCCTCGGATGCTCTTTAGAGATCTTTCTTGGCAAGACACTCTTTTAAGGTTTTGTGGTAGGGGTCACATGTAATAAGTCCTGTAGATCCAGATAGGTTGTGCTAGACAAGTAAAAGGCCTTAGATTCTCTTTAGAGATCTTGCTTGGCAAGACACTCTTTTAAGGTTTTATGACAGTCACATGTAAAATATCCTAGGAGATCTGATAGGTTGAGCTGTGTGCTCGTAAAATGCCTGGGATGCTCTTTCGAGGTTTTGTTGACGCAAGTAATTAGTCCTGGGATCCATAGTATGGCCAGTGATGATGAATACCTGCAGGTGGTGGGCCTACATCTAGTATGAAAAAGGACTGGCTCTGTAGAACTTCCTATGGCGAGTAGATTAGAGATTGATTGAGATAGCAGCAGCCGTGACGATGACGATGATCCAGTGACGATGATCCAAAGAAGAAGACTTATGCTAGCAGATCTATGTCGAGAAATACCTTCCTCTTTAAGAGGGAGTGTTGATGTATTGTAACTTCAGAATGTATTTCATATATGTATATTGTATTCCTATAGAGATGTTATTATTCCTCTATACGGAAGTGTCGCCATTTATATTGTAAGTGTCGTAACTTATACTTGACGGGTTATTAGACCACCTTGTTGGGGTCGGCCCTATATAAGTCATGTGGGTTGAAGGGTTATTAGACCACCCTATTGGGCGTCGGCCCTATCAACATTATGTTATGTGGTTAAGTTAAGGCCGACCTAGTAAAGGTTATTAGGCAAGTCAAGTCAAGTATAAATAGAGTGCGGGAGGCACTCTATTTGATCATTCTATTCTTCACTCACACACTCATTGGAGAGTGGCGCAATAGTGGAGGAGGAGAAGCTGTTGCTAGGAGGACTATCTCTTGTACTTGGGTTGTATCATTGATTTATCTATCTCTGAGGAAGTTGTGGGGTTTTTCACCTTCTTGGTTTTCCCCGGTGAAACTCTGTGTCTCTTGTGTGCTTGCATTATTGTGTCCATTATTGATATGATGTAGATATGTTGTACATGTTATTCTCTCATTTAAGATCCTAGATTAGATTGAAATTTCTGAAAAATTAACATTTCCCACTTGGCACTTATGGTTCGTGAGCTCCTGCTTGAGATGATTTGCGTCATAACTGGCCCAAGCATCCAGCGCACCCACTCTCCAATGTTCAGGAAACCCCCATGCAATTATTGGGGGGAAAACAACCTGTGTGTTAATGAGCCGTTTCTCCAACATTGAAGGCCCTCTATTTTTAAAGAGGTCGACCACTGAAAGGGTCGACCTGCTCTCCATTGTAATCATCATAAAAAGATGCCCTAGGTTGTGAAGAAGATAGTGAAAAACATTGTGTAAAATTTGCTTCTAATTTTTAATAGAAACTCTCTTCAGCTGTTGGTATTATTTCATCTTTTGCTTCATGGTTGGTGACTAAATAGCTTAGGAACAACCACTGTGACTTGAGAAGGGCCCCTCAACAATAGTGGCTCCATTTGTGCATATCTCTTGATTTCTCTTCATTTTTGTAGATAAGTAATTTCAGTTTGCAATGTTATGTAATTAAACGTTTTCCTATAGGTGTTGTTCAATTGTTTATAAAATGCAATCTTGTTTCGTTTACATGTAATTTGTATCTTTAGTATTCATACGACCGGTCATTCACACTTTCATTCAGACTATCTTTCAGCATCCCATTCGTAATTAGAAAGAATTTAAATTCATTTCCAACATTTTCAATATTTGGTTTATGCATCTGTAGTTAGCTAGGGTGTGAATTAATTTCCCAGTATTTTATTGTGTTCTGTAACTAGTGAGGATTCGAATCTATCTTCAACCTTTCAAATTTAAATTTACATTAACACATAGATCAATTATTTCAGTTATAGCTATGATGAAATTCAGTTACACTTAAATTCCATTTTACTGTGCAATAGGAAATAGTTTCTGGTTTAAATAGAAGTAGTGTAGTTGTCTTTTGGTTCATGGTATAGGTAGCTTATAATTTGCTTGCATTGGTTTTCATGCTTAGAACCTGGGATAACACAAATTTTCTTAACATGTTATCATTGTTCATTTCATTTCTATAGTTACAAGTAGGTTCAGCATTTCATTTCCATTTCACATTTGAATTTGTAGTCAATATTTCATCTTTGTTTACATAGTGAGAGTAGAAAATTGCAATCTTCACCACGTAATAGTGCACCTACACGTCTCCATCGACGTTGTTCTTCGACTGGAAGACCTAGAGCCAACTATCGAGACTTTGGATTGTCCGGACACGTACTCTGTGAGATGGCCCACGCATGTTTATTGCCCGGGATAACAAAATCAAGTAGGTAGGAAAATAAAAAAGTTATTGAAGTTTATTGTGATAACGGAAAAGTACCCCTATCCCTATATGGGATAGGGAGTATATCCCTTGATTGTTTGGTGTACCCATTCTGTTTATGATATCAATCAATGGTGCGGAGTAGAGTAGTCTGGTAGCTCGCAAGGCTCATAACCTTGAGGTCACGGGTGATCTTGCTAATTCCATTGTTAGTTTAGTCATTTTATTTCAGGATGTGTAATAGGATAGAATCAATTTTCAATTAAATTTAGTAAGTCTTCTTTGAATCTTATTTAGTTGCAGTAGTTCTAAGTTATTGTTATGATTTTCAATTAAAGATCAGTCTTAACTAGTGCAGATTTTCTTCTCAACTTTAGATTAGTTTGCATCATCTTATATGGTCAACAAGAATAGTTTGATTTATTGTAGTAGTACTTTGTTTCCTGTTGTAGGTTTGCTTACAAATTGAATGTGTTTCCATTCATTTGAGTTACTGTTTTGTACTTAGTTTTAGTTTTGATTATAAAACTCCAAGTTGAGTTTGCTTTTGGTAAATGATGTTTTCATAGAATATCTTGGAGTCTTGGCAGAGTAAAAGTTGATAGGCATTTGCATGAGTTTGATAGATAGGCATTACATGTTTTAAATTCCAAAATAGTCATTAAAGATAAATTAACTTAGAGTTTATGCTTTTCAATACAGTAGGGTTGTTAAGTAGTATTTCATTTTGATTATTGTAACTAGTTTTCAATTGTCATTTTCTTATGGATGAGTAGTAGTTACAATGTTAAAATTCACTTGTAATTGGTCTATTTATAGTTTTCATATCTTCATAGAAGTTAAAGTAGACTTAATTCCTTTTTGTATTTACATAGCATTTGTAAGTCATCTTGACACCATCTCTCAAGAAGAGTGGAATTAGATAACTTAGGTACATTTTCTTATCATTCATTGTTGTTAAGGCATACTTAAACTCTAGAATAGCATCTCATTCCTTTGAATTTGTAGTTAACTGTTTAATTGAATTTCTTAGGTTAACTAGTCAATTTGTAGTTATCTCAAGGTAGCTTAGCTTCTTGTTTCTTATAGTTAGTTTGCAAATTGAATTGTTTTTTAGTTAGGCTTCTAGATTTTTTTTATAGCTAGATATTTTATTCTGAATAGTAAGTTAGCCCTTTCCATTCCTAGAATAAGGTTTGAATGATTGTTTTTACTTCCATAGAATAGTTTGCTTTCAGTCAAAGTGCTATCTCCTAGACTAGTACTTTCCTTGTATTTTGCAATCTCAGTTCTTGTTCATAGGTTAGCATAGTATAGGTTTGAATTGATAGTTAGATTATGATATCAATCATTGTAATCTGTTCAAATTGTTAGGTTAGGTCTAATCTATTTGATAGTTTATACTCTTAATTTTGACTTGATTTTTCATTATTAAATATCTCTAGGATCTGCATAGCCAATATCTTATTCTCCCTTCCACCTCAACATATATTTTGTGACAACTCTAAGTGTACAAACCCTGGTTGATAATTAATATTGGAAAATTTAATAGACATAAATTATACCAACATTTTGGCGCTGTTGCCGGGGAGTTGTAGATAGGTAGAATTTCCTTGTAAAACTTAGTAATAGGTATAATTTTCCTTCTAAAACTTAGTGATAGGCTGGTGGTGGGTGAGCAGTAAGATGAGAGGTAAGAACTTGCACATCTGTTAAAACATGCATCCCAAAAACCCAATAGTAGTAGTAATGCAATTAGTTTTTTCTTTTATGAATAAACCTAGAGATTCAAAAGGTAGATACATTAAAACTAGTCCCCAAAACACCACTAAAATTCCTACTAACCTTTACGGGGGGTGTGCCACCCCAACTACTAACTCAGCGGAAACGTATTGGAAAACACACAAAGGGGATAGTCCTACTTGGAAAGCTAAAGAAATCCTTTCTGGAAACCATTCAGGGGGAACCATAGAGACATCAGAGAAGTCAGTCCATAAAGAATCCCTATCAGAAGAACCTCAAGACCACATTGAGACTGAACTTAGGAAAGAAGAATTCTGAAAAGATATACTATTAGAACCCCTTAATCCTCCATTAGTTCCAAAACGCAATGACACAACCTTCTCACTAGTAGGGGTCCAAATTTTGTATATTTTGTTGATCCTACATATGTAGATGCTCTCTTTGAAAACTCTACAAATATAGTTGTTTCACAGATCGAAACATCAACTGTAGGACCTACAATCCCTGTAGAATTGGACTCTCATGTAACTGATAACTCTTCTCATCAGAGGAATATTTTCCCCATAACAGAACGTTGGGACATCCCATATTCACCAAGAAAGGAACCACCTAGGTTTTCTCTCTTTGGAAATCAAGTCTACATGGAGAATGAAGACAATGATGAAGTGAGACACAACAAAGAAGAGGGAGAAATTCGAACTAAAGTTACTTTTGGATTTCCTATTTTAGATACTGCACAAGATGTGACCATGAAAAACATCCCTCCCTCCTCGTTACCTACCTTTTATGCGAAGAGTAGTGAGGATCCGGATACATTTTTATTTGAATTCGACATTTTGTGTAGAAGCTATAATTACCTACAAGATGGCCAAAAGTTAAAACTTTTCCTTGCTACACTGAAAGATTATGCTCTAAGATGGTTTATGGGGTTAGGAGAATTTAGCATTAGAACTTGGGAAGATATGAAAACTACATTTCTACATAAATATCAAGATTATTGTAAACCTAAGGACTCTTGGAATGACATTTTCAAAATACAACAACTTGAAGATGAGAGCCTAGAAGATTCTCTCGAAAGATTCAACTATGTATTACATAAATCAAAATATAGTGACCTTCGAGAAGATTTGATAAGGACTCTATTCCTTAATGGAATTTCAGAAGACTTTTTAGAAAATATTAACCTCATGGCAGCTGGAGATATCTCTCATAAGACTTTCACACAAATCTGTGAGATGTGTTGGAATTACTCTAGAAGTAGAGCAGAAATTGGGAAGCACTTTCGAGAATCTTATAATAAAAACCTAAAAGGAAATACCTCTTATTCCGGTGGAGTTACAAGGATAGAATTGGGAAACCTATTAGAAAACTTCAAAACAGATATCTTAGGAGCAATGGGTTCCCAATTAGATGCATTACAAGATAAGAAGAGACAAGAGGAAGAACGTGCAACAATGAGTATTTTATGTCCTAGATGCAGGACTAAACATCCCCAACGAGAATGCCCATTGAATAATGTTTCAGTATGTCACCTTTGCGCAGAAGATCATCCTATTGAAAACTGTCTATCGTTTCCCGAGTTACAAGCCATATATAGGGGTGGGAATTTTGGTGAAAAATATAGGATGCCTTGTCAACCTAGAGACCAACTATCATATCAGGATCCATCATTACAGTTCCTGCCCTATTATCACCCTTATCAACCACCTCAACAATGGAACACTTTGAATTGGAAAAGTTGGCCACCTCAGTATCCTCCTCAAAATGCTCAGCATTAGCAATGGTCACAGGGGTGGAGGGGACAAGAATGTGCTCAGTCACCACCTCCTCCTATGCCTAACTATCCTTACCCACGTAATATCTAGCAACTCTTGCCTGGATTTGTTCCTCCTTCACTACCTCCTATCACACATCAACCCCACCATTTCTAGAATGTGAATCCCCCAAGACCCACACTACTACTTGCACAACCGATACCAAACCCTAACAATAAACTGACTCAAGCTCTTAACAGCATTGGGTTGCAACCTCTTCCATCTTATGTCATTTTGACTGCACCAGTGCATGAAATTCAATTGCGATTTGGAAGAGTTTTGCAAGATCAACCCAAATCATTAGTTGTCATTCGTTTAGAGAATGAAGAAGAAGACATACCTAGTGAAACCTTGAATTATTCCATTCTCAAATATGTGATTATTCCAAAAATTTCAACACATAACCATCCTCAGAAAGAAGTAACTCAAGGAGAAAAAGTATACCCATATCCAGAGCATCTAGCAATAGAGAATCCTACAATTTATCCAATGTATGATATTATCAACGAACTGAAAAATATTTGTATCAAAATTCCTCTATTAAAATCTATTAAATACATACCTATTTATAGTAAAGTGATAAAAGAACTTTGTATCAAAAGACCAGGTAAGAAATAGAAATACCCTCCGATAATTCATGTCATAGGTGAAATATTTGATTACATAGCAGATCAACCTAGAATTGCAAAATATACAAATCCAGGAAATCCGATGGTAATTGTATCAATCTAGGGGCTGCTATTAACATAATTCCCACCACAGTATTGGAAACCCTGCAATTACGATAGTTTCTCCGTCCTACCCCAACAATGTTGGAACTAGACCGCACTATGGTATAGCCTGCTGGAATCCTAGATGATATTATTGTATCAGTGGCTTCATGGGAATATCTCGTGGAATTTATGGTCATACAATCAAAGGATCCTTCCAAAGGACACCCTATTATTTTGGGAATACCATGGCTATCCACTCCTAATGCATTTATAGGCTGTAGGGATGGAGAGATGACCATCTCTGATGGGTTATCTACACAGAAACTTGTTTTATACCCACCAGCACAACCAGTCACCGAAAACTTATTTTAGTTAGACTATCCTTTTGGGGACGAAAATTTGGAGGAAATTTCACTTGTTAGTGACTGCTCCTAGGAATTTCAAGAACAAACTACTGAAAATATGTTGAATCAATTTGTCTCCTCGACAACATGTATAGAATTTCCCCAGTCTTTTTCTCAATTTGATCAAATTTTTGGCGATGAATTTCAAGAAAACATGAGCCTCTCCACATTTACAAATACACCTTGTGTCTTTGCATTTGAATAACATATAGGGTCCTATACCATACCTTGTGAGGTCAGTATTGAAAAATTTCTACATATAAATGTAGGTTTAAATGAAAATCAACAAGAGCAATTACTGAGAGTTCTTAAAAGTCAAACCGGAGCATTTGCATGGGAATACACCGATATGAAGGGTATACACCTAGATACTTGTATTCACCATTTTACATAGATGCAAACATACCACCTGTAAGGCATCCTCAAAGAAGGATGAATCCAGCCTTAAAGGATATAGTTAAAGAAGAGTTACAAAAACTCCTCAATGTTGGTTTCATCTACCCAATTTCTAACAGTAAGTGGGTATCTCCTCTGGTGGTAGTTCCAAAGAAAGTTATAGGGAAATGGCGTATCTATGTTGAATTTTGAGAGTTAAACAAGGCCACTCTTGAGGATTATTTCCCTTTACCGTTCATAGACCAAGTGACCCTATTTGGGAAATAATACTGTTCCTTCCTCGATGGGTATAATGGATACAACCAAATCTTGATAGCACCTGAGGATCAAGACAAGACCACTTTTACTTGTTTTTGGGGAACATATGCCTACAGAGTTTTTCCATTTAGCCTATGTAATGCACTTGCCACTTTCCAATGTGTAGTCTTAGGAATCTTTGCCAATCTTATACAAGACTATGTAGAAGTTTACATGGATGATTTCACAGTATACAATAATACCTTTCAAGAATCCCTTGATAACCTTGAAATAGTTCTTATCCGATGCCAAGAAACAAACTTAGCCCTTAGTCACGAAAAATGAAAGATGTTGCTAATAGAGGGTATACTTTTGGGGCATCATGTTTCTCTTCAGGGAATCAAGGTGGATCCTCCCAAGATAGAAGTAATTGTCAATCTCCCTTCTATGAAAACTAAAAAGGAGGTGAGGAATTTTCTTGGCCATGCAGACTGCTACAGACGTTTTATTGAAAAATTTACCAAAATAGCCACACCTATGTTCAAATTTATTATCAAAGATACAGATTTTCAGTTGATTGAATCTTGTCAACATGCTTTTGAGACCTTAAAAGCAAAGATATCAATGGCACCAATACTTAGGGGTCCCAATTGGACCCTTCCTTTTCATATGTCCATTGATGCTTATAACATGGCCATATGAGGGGTCCTAGGTCAAAAGGAAGGCCAAGCATAATATGCCATTTACTTTGCTAGCAAGAACTTGAATCCCGCAGAATCAAAATACACCATTACTGAGAAAGAATTTATGGCAGTAGTCTATTCTATCAATAAATTGTGTCACTACATCACAAGATACGAATTTTTTGTACACACAGACCACTCTACCATTAGATTCCTAATGAACAAACCAATCACCAATGGTAGGGTGACCCGGTGGCTTTTTTTGCTATAAGAGTTCAACATCACTGTTTTTGATCGTCCCGGTCGAGAAAAATTTGTAGCAGATTTTCTCTCTCGTATTCAAATTGATGATGATGCTAGTCCCGTCAATGATATCTTTCCTGATGAACATATGTTCGCTGTGTCTGTTCAAACCCCTTGGTTTGCAGACATAGCCAATTATTTAGAAACAAGGAAGTTACCAAACCATCTCTCCCCACCTGAGAAACATTGAATCATAGTCCAAAGTTCTAATTACTCTTGGGTTGACAATGACCTTTTCGTACTAGCCCTGATCTTATTATTAGACGATGTGCACGACTGGATGAGATGGTAGAGATCCTCCATGCATTCCATGTTGGACCATGTGGTGGGCACTTTTCTGACAAACAAACAACATACAAAGTGTTGCACTCTGGATATTACTGGCCAGGCATCTTCAAAGATGCAGCCAAGTATGTCAAGGGTTGTGATAGTTGTCAAAGAATGGGTAGACCTACGCCATCTGATGAGATGCCATTACAACCTTAGGTTATGATTGAGCCTTTTGAAAAATGGGCTCTGGATTTTGTAGGGCCAATTTCCCCTATGTCTCACAAAAAGAAGTATATCCTAGTTTGTACAGACTACATCACTAAATGGGTGGAATCTAAATCTTTATTCTGAGCTACAAGAAAATATGTGGTAGAGTTTATATATGAAGAGATATTTACCTGATTTGGTGTACCTAGGGAAATTGTCACTGATCAAGGATCTCACTTCACCTCCAAGTTAATGAAGGAACTTACTGAAAAATATGGCATCAACATTGTAAATCTTCGCCATATCACCCGCAATCCAATGGTCATGTAGAATCTACAAACAAGGTATTAGAGGCCATCTTGACCAAGACTATCCAACTGCATCACAAAGACTGGGAAGATAGGCTTCCAAAGGCCTTGTGGGCTTATCGAATAACATGGAGGAATACTATTGGCCACACACCCTATGAAATTTTTTAAGGTAAACATGTTCTTCTACCCATTGAATTTCAAGTAAGAACCTTTCGTATGGTGACACAATTGGGTATGGATCTAGAAGAAGCACAAAAACAACGAATTTTGCAAATCAATGAATTGGACGAAATAATACAAGATGCAATTCAACGAACAATTTTAATACAGAATTAACGTAAGAAGTGGTATGGCAAATATATCAAACAAAAACAGTTCAAGACTAGAGACTAGGCATTACTCTTTGATTCAAGGTATACAAATTTTAAAGGGAAATTGACTACCCGTTAAATGGGTCCATATGAAATAGTTACAGCTTTTGACAATGGATCTGTTGAGATCAAAACAATTGCTTATTCACAAATTTCCTTTGTTGTAAATGGACATAGATTGAGACTCTATCATAAACCAATTTCTAAACAAGATTTTATGCAGGATGTCTTACAACATAAGGAGATGGAGCTGGTTGAAGGGGAAGTCCCTCCTTCTCCTAGCTCTTGATTTATTTTTGGGTTATCTTCATTTGTATATATGTACATATATTTATGTTTCTTTAAATAAATGTGAGTCATTTCTGACAGCTGGTTTGTATTTACACTAAAATTTGTTTTTATGATCAACTCATAAGACTTCATCAAATAAAAAGAGGAAGACTCTTCTCCCTTTCCTAGTTTTGATAAAATTTTCATATCATTTTTCTTTGTATATATGTTTTTTCTTTGAATAAATATGAATTACCATTGACAAGTGGTTTGCAGTATGTTTACAGGAACTTTACTTCTACAATCAACCCATAAAGATCATCACTCGAAAAAGGGAAGTATTGTGTTTCATTTTCCCTTGATTATTTTGCAAAATAAAAATTCTCCATTTTACTTTAACCACTTATCTCCTTTGATTCTTTTTGTTGCTTTCATTTCTATGATTTTTTATCATTTGGTTCATACATGCACATTGTTGATCAATCGTTCGAACAGTTCCTCAAAGACCTATCATAACTATTATGATTTTCAAGACCTACTCAATACCTATAGGCTATTGTTTCATCCCAGACTCATTATTCAAAGCTTTTTATTCAAGTATTTTTTATTAAAAAGTAGCACAAGAGTGAGTGAAATTTCTACTTATGGGGAAACATTACTAATCTTTTTATGGAGAAGATAGACTTAGGGGTCAGAGGACAGCTTTAGGTCATTCTCTTTGGCATGAGTTATAAATCCAGACTATTATAAATAAAGTTACTCACAAGTTTAAATCTAAAATTTGAGTTATGTGCTTAGAAAACTTAATACACTCTAGTACCAATCGGCTTCCACATACTAAAATAATTATACAAAGCAAACCCATCGGGGTACTGAACAGGTTCGCTAGCAGCGGGTCTATGTTGAGTAAAATCATAAACAAGGAAGCTCGGTAGATGCAAGCAAACCCATCGGGGTACTGAACAAGCTCGCTGGCAGCAAGGCTAAACTTGTATGGTACCAAGGTAAACCTGTCGGGGTACTGAACAGGTTCGCTAGCAATGGGGCAATGCCGGGTAAAAGAGAGATGGTCAATATATTACTATGCACATGACTCATTTAAATAGAAAAAACTGAGTACACAAATACATGCTTAAGCCAATCTTTCATACTGTCACTAGAGAATTGTTGTAAGTTGGACTTAGACCCTGTCATCTAATTCAAACAGTAACTAGGATATTTTTATCCAAGAAGTGGGACCCATAATTATAGAAATCTAACGAACTCAAGAGTTAAATTTATCTGTATTCCTTGGATGACAATAGATTTTTGAAAAAAAATGAGTCAAGGATGATTGGTTTCCTATAGGATTTCTACATTATATGTACTATTGTTATTCATATGGTCCTCATGAGCACTGTTACTTATTGATGAATTTGCATGTATAAATCATTTTTATGGCTAGTTAATATTTCTTTTGCGTACAATAATAAAAGCTCTTTAGAGTTATCTGATGACTGTTAATTGGAAGCGTTTGAATATCAATCAGTTTTTTTTATTTTGATGGCTTGAGGACACACCATATTTTTGGTTTGGGGGAGAGGATTCATAATTATTCATATTCCCTGTTTACCTGCAAGAAATTAAAAAGTTCATTTATATATGATGGAGTGACCTGTTATTTCAGGAACGATGCAATTAGCAGATGAAAAGACTGTTCTGATCCATGTTGAAAAGAAGAAAGGGTCTGAAGCAGTTTATCAGCCAGATGTTTCAAGAAGAAGTAGCCTTTCTGCTGTAACTATATTGTTTTCATCACATTTTGAAGCAGTCATAGAAGCATCGACTTCATTTCTTTTGAGACTACCCGTAGCTTCAGAAACGCTCTACATAATCAGAAGTCAGTCAGATACAGCAATCACATCCTGTTCATTCAAATGGTATGTATCAAGGGTTGGATGAAGTGTCGAATGAAGTATCACATGAAATGTCGAATGAAGATCTAAATGAAAATATAGCTTTGTAACAACATGACTGAGTATGCCAAGGTATTCAATTTTTGAAATTTGATTATAAAATAAGGAATTCAATTATTAACCATATCGAGAATTATCAAGTGTCATCTCTACGATTATCATTCCTTGGCTCATTTCGACTTCACAAAATGAATTGATTAACCCAAATAATCTTGCATAAACACGATTTCCATAATTTTTTCTGACTATATTACTTCTCGACATACAGCTTCATTCCTCATCAATTCGTATGCAAGGATCATCATGCAAGTCATCATTTTATTTTTATCAATTAAAGGTCATCATGATTTTTGACGAGCCTTATGTTATAATTTCACGATGGAAAAATTTATTTCAACCTATCCAAAGTTCACTTTGGACTGGTTGAAAATTTAAAACATAGTTATACGATTTCATTAACGCATACACCTTTATCATGGCACACGATTTCAATTTTGAATGATGGCATGATAATCCAAACGTGTTGATTTCTACCTCATGATCATTCAAACGTTCAATTGAACCTTGTTTTAAACCGACGCCTGCTTGATATTCACCCTCATTCCTCTACTCGCTCTCATCTTTTCTGAGTCCATCCCCTGCATCCCTCGCATCCACTTACCTGCGTTCAGCAATGCCTACTCGCCATGATCTTAGGAGCTACCAAGACTTGCTCCGGATTCCTAAGTTCCAAGCATGCCATGAGCTCTTCCTCCAGGAAGGTTGGGGCCCATTTCTCCATCTCCTCCAGGGACAAGACGATGAAATTTCACTACTGTTTTCCAAGGGATTCGATGGAAAGGTAGCTATATTTGGACACCTTATATCTCCCATGACTTAGGAATCCATCGCGGTGGCTATGAAGCTCCCATGGACGGGTGCTCGATGGAACAAACACCTCTTTCTCCCTCAGTCGGCTCATGACTTCACTCTCAAGGATGTTTATCAGCACATTGGGGGCATGAAGGGGTTCCATTGGGAGTGGATTGATCCGGAGTACCTAGACCCCTTAGCCATCATCGTCCTCCTTATAACCTGCGAGGGTAAGTTTACAATTTTTAAAGCTTGTCATCTCAGGTTTTTAGCACATTTTTTCAATTATAACCAAGCTCTTAATTTTCCATTCTATTTCCTGCGGAGTCTTGAGAAGATGTCAAACTAGGTGAGGAAGAAAACAGCTAATCCCTTTGGTAGTCTGTACCACCATTGCCTCATCAGAATTCTGATTATTCATCAGTTAAGGGAAACAGGGAAAACATGGGAAAATTTCATGTTTGAAGTCTTGAATCCAAATTTGGCCAAGAAGCCCCTTACTAAATCCTCTACCTCTGCTTCCCGAAAACTCTTTCGGTCTCAGTATCATGATGGTGAACCTAGCCAGAACTCCGCTAGAGTGAAGAGAGATACTAATTTTGTGCAATTTGGTGAGACCATCTCAGGAGCAAGGAAGCTTAGCCGCGCTTCGTCCTATTATGAGCCTGTCCATAAGGATGTGATAGTTGAACTTCCACTCTTCTCGCAGATACCTACTAAATGAAGAGGTACCAACCACGTTCAGCCCATTATTCAGACAGCTCATTCAGACAATCCCAACGCCTAGCCAAATGAACCTTCTCCTTACGCGTCCACTCTTGCATTGATCGATGCTCTTGCTGACCTGCCTGAGATTTCTATCCCTGAACTCGTCCTCACTCTCACTCTAGGCAAGGATTGTGAAGAACCAACCACCTTTGTTGTCCCTGAAACACTCCCAAGTGGCTTGATCCCTCACAAGAATTTCAAGCACCCTGCAGAGTCGTCCACTCCAAGCCATCAGACCATGGATAAATTAACACAGAATGTGGCACGATTAACAAACCAATATCAAAAGTATGTTAATATGATTTCTGAGCTTCGTCAAGAGAATATGGAATTGCGTATTCAAGTGAAAAGTGTCGAAGACCTCAATAAAGCCATTACGTCTTCTCATGACTCTCCAGAAGAGGCATGATACCTTGGAGGCCCAAGTCAGGAAGTATAGACTCAAATCCACTTATTCCTCTTCAAAGTCGAAGGCAGTGGCTGCCGTAGCTCAGCCTTCTTCCTGATTTCTCTTTCTCTTTGCTCAGTGGGATCTAGAATCTCCTCCGTTTAGGGGAGTGTTGATGCCCAATTTTGTCATCATTTTGAATCATTGATCGTGCTATGGTTACATCATTTTTCCATTTTTTATGCATCGAGTCATATTTCTTGTCGTTCAGACCTCCATATGGACTCAGGTATAAACACATTTAAATCTCTTATGAATTTCAATTGATAAACATATTTTATGGCTAATTAATATTAATTTAACACTTCTAGACCTATTGGGCATATAGTTTTGATTTTATAGGCTGTGGTTTTCATGCGGGCATTCATTTGGACGCTCATTCGCATTCGGACGTCCATTCAACCCTTTGTTCGCACCCCAAAAATCATTTGTTAGCATACTTGGGAGCATTGAAGACGCAAATGAAGACGTGGGTTTTGTTTCCCACCTGACACTTATGGTTCATGAGCTCCTGCTTGAGAATATTCGCGTCATAATTGGCCCAAGCATCCAGCGCACCCACTGTCCAACGTCTAGGAAACCACCACTCACGAATTGGGGAAAAAATGGCCTGTGTGTTAATGAGTCATTTATCCAACATTGAAGGCCCTATTTTTTTAGAGAGGTCGACCACTGAAAGGGTCAACCTTCTCTCCATTATAATCATCATTAAAAGACGCCCTCGGTGTTGATGTATATGTAACTTCGGAATGTATTTCATCCATGTATTTCATTTATATATTATTGTACTCCTATAGAGATGTGTCATTCCTCTATACGGAAGTGTCATCATGTGTATTGATAAGTGTCGCAAGTATGGTAACTTGCCGATGGGTTATTAGACCACCATGTGTGGGTTCGGCCCTGATTTATATAATATATGGTTGATGTACCTAGCTAGACAAGTCGGCCCCATAAGGTCACTGGGCAAACAGATCAAGTATAAATAGAGATCGGGAGATCTCTATTTGGATCACTCAGAAACTCATTCTTCCTTCACTCGGAAAGTGGCGCACATGCGAGGAGGAGGATCATTTGCTACTAGGAGACTATCTATGTGTATTTTGGTTGTACTTTGGTTGAGCCATTGCTCTCTCTATCTCTGAGGATGTTGTGGGGTTTTTCACCTTAGGGTTTTCCCCACAGAAACTCTGTGTCTCTTGTGTCTCATGCTTTTGCTTCTTGTGATGATTGACATGCTTGTTATGATTGATATGCATTGATATACTCTACATGTTATTCTCTCAGTAAAGATCCTATAGTATTGTGAATTAATGCTCAAAATTTAACATGGTATCAGAGCTAACCTGAGAAGAAGACATTGTGCAGTGATGGAAACCAAGGGTTTCTTGTTTATTGGGTTTCTCTCCATGGATTTTGGAAAAGCAGTATAGTAGATTGACTCTACTCATCAAGGAGAATCTATCTATCCAAACATAATTCAATTCTGAGCATTTTCAGATTTGGCCCTAAAAATTAGGGTTTCCACAAAAATAGGAATTTCTCAAATCGAAAGACATAGCTGGAAGCTCCTTGCAAAAATCAAAGTTTAGAGCTTTGGATCGAGATTTTTGGCTGGGTAGATATCCGAGAAACTCAAACCCTAATTCAGGGTCCTCCTTAGTAAACCTGGGAAGAAAAAATGGCATTTCTGAAGGGTGAAGCTTTGCAGATCTCAAATTCTGAATACACCAGGTTGATCATCTCATCAAGGCACATCTTTCTATCCTTTCAGAAAGTTGAAATTCACATTTTGAATTTTTAGGGTTTCTCTGACAAACCCTAATATGGGACTAGATCCAGTTTTTAGCAAGTCAAGTGGTAAGACCTAAATCTTTTCTATTTCCATTTGAAGTACTCTTTAATATGTCTAACCACAATAATATTGAGGATAAGCTTGAAGGGGTTGATAACTTCCGAGCCTAGAAGTATAGGATTGGGTTAATCATGGAAGAAAATGAGTTGGACTCATATGTAAAAGAAGACATCCCTATCCTAGAGGATGAAGAGGCTAAGATATTGCATAAGAAGAACTTGGTCAAGGCAAAGAGAATCATTGTTGATTATATCAAGGACCATCTCATCCCCCATGTGTCATCTATGAAGACACCTAAAGAGATGTTTGATTCCCTATCCAAGCTATTTGAAGGGAAGAACATAAATCGGAAGATGACTCTGCGGAACCAATTGAAAGGGGTAAAACTTCAGAATGGAGAATTCATTCAATCTTAATTTTCTAGGGTCTCTCAGATCAAGGAACAACTAGAAGCAGTGGATGAAATGGTGGAGAACGGTGAAGTTGTCATGACCACTCTAAATGGCTTACCCAGGTCATGGGACTCCTTTATCCAAGGAATTTGTGCAAGAAAGAAGTTGGTATCCTTCAGCAAACTACGGGAAGAATGTTCACAAGAAGAAGCAAGGCTTGTGGCATGAGAAGAAAATATGGGGAATGAAGATCAAGCTCTCACAGCTCACACCAAGAAAAGGAAGTCCAAGAGAGAGCCATCTCACTTCAAGAAATCTTCACATCACCATAAAGAAAGGAGAATATGCTTCATCTGTAATGAAAAGGGACATATTGCCATAAATTGTCCCAAGAGAAAGAAGGACAACAACAACTTCAACAAGAAGAAGAAATGCAGCAAAAGAAGGTATCATGCTCATGCTGTCGAGGATGATGAACCTCCCAAGAAAAATTCTAGACTCAGAAAGTGATGATGATGACTCATCAAGTGAAGAAGAGTATGTTCTAATCTCTACTCTCACAGGTACTATCTCTCATGGTTGTAATGATTGTATTATCGATAGTGGGGCTTCAAAATACATGACTGGGTTTAAACAACCCTTTGCTAATCTATCTGAACATGAGTCACCCCACAAGGTGAAACTTGGGGATGACTACCAATACCCTATCAAAGGAAGTGGTGAGGCCTCCTACAATCTAGACTCTGGGAAGTCTTTGAAGATGAAATATGTTTTGTATGTACCTGGGCTCAAGAAGAACCTAATCTCCATATCCGCATTGGATGCAAAAGGTATGAGGGTTGCATTTGTGGATGGCCAAGTTCTAATGTGGCCAAAGGGAAATACCATAGATGATGCAGTAGTGATTGGAGAGCAAGAGGGAGAATTGTATAAACTAAAGGGACAACCTGAACATGCCATGGTGAATGAATCCATGGAGCCAAGTGAACTTTGACATAGAAGACTTGCTCATATGCACTATAGGGCACTTCCAATTGCAAGCAAGGCTGTAAAGGGTCTTTCTGAAATCAAGACCAAACATGAAGGTGTTTGCAAAGGATGTGCAAAAGGAAAGAACATAAAGAAGACATTTCCAAGCAATGAAAGAAAATAAAAAAGAATCTTGGAAACTATCCACTCCGATGTATGCGGTTTGATGTCATCCAGTTCTCTGAGTGGGTATGTTTACTATGTCTCTTTCATTGATGACTTATCCAGGAAGACTTGGGTTTAATTCTTGAAGAACAAGGATGAAGTATTTGATAAGTTCAAGGCCTTGATAGAAAATGACATTGAAAAGAAGTTCAAGACCTTCAGATTCGATAATGGTGGAGAATTCACTTCAGTAGACTTCAAGTGCTATGCAGTGATTAAGAGGGAGTTCAACACTCCTTACAATCCACAACAGAAAGGTGTAGAAGAAGTTACTTTAGAATAGGACTCCAGTAGCTCCTGCAAGGAAGCAAATATTTAAGAGGGAGTCCACCCAACAAACAAACAAATATAAGTATTTGAATTGTCATTTCTTGTATATTATGTTTGTTTAAATAATGTTATTCAATGATGTATATGCTTATGTTCATAGACTTAGGTTGTGTATTATGCATATTAGAATAATTGCATTGATGAACAAGATACTGCTAATATGCAAGTAATGGGTAAGTGGCCTATGGCACTGTACAACATTCCATTGCTACTTATCTAGAATGAAACCTCTTTGCTGACATGTTGGGAGTTGTGCACACTCTTAACACTGTTCTGGTAGAGATTGGAAGGCATCTAGAAAGTTATAGAATATGGATAAATGTTGTATTGAAGAATTGGCTAAAATAATTGCATGGTTGTATGACATATTCCTTTATGTGTAATATTTTGTTATGAAACTATGAGATGTTTCTAATCGTGCAATTTAACTTGTTTTGTAGGAAAGATCGTATACCTTCACCTACAAAAGAAGGAATACAGCATTTGTTCAGCAACAAAGTTATTTATTGAAGATATTAAAGTTCCCAGGATTCGGGAAGAATGCCATGATTTAGGAGTACCAGTTGATCATGAAGAATGATGTTTGGGATGCAGTCCCAAGACCTAAAGGGAAGTCTGTTGTGACTTCCAAATGGATCTACAAGATCAAGCCTGATGCAGATGGCAGCATAGAGAAATACAAGGCAAGATTCGTAGCTCGTGGCTTCTCTCAGGAGGAGGGAATAGATTATGAAGAAAATTTTGCTTCTGTAGCCAGGTACACTGCCATCAGATCAGTACTTTCCCTAGCTACAATGATGAAATGGAAGATAAACCAGATGGATGTCAAGACTGCTTTCTTGAATGGTGTATTCGAAGAGGAAGTATATGTGGAGTAGTCACTCAGTTTTGAAACACATGACAGGGAGTCACATGTGTGCAGATTGAAGAAATCCTTGTATGGCTTGAAGCAAGCTCCCAGAACTTGGTATGGTAGGATGGACAGTTTCCTATCTAGTTTGGGATTTACCAAAAGTAAAGCGGATTCCAACCTTTACTACAAGGTTGAGGAAGGAAATCCTGTGATACTACTCCTGTATGTGGATGACTTGTTTGTAACAGGAGATGATAGATTGATTGTCGATACAAAGAGGAAGCTTGCTTCCGAGTTAGAGATGAAGGACTTGGGGATGATACATTATTTTCTAAGTATGGAGGTGTGGCAGAGTGCAGATGGAATATTCCTTGGACAAGGGAAGTATGCAGTAGATATCCTGAAGAGGTTCGGGATGATGGACTGCAAGGCCATGGCCACACCTATGGCATCGAACCTGAAGCTTCTGTGTGATGCTTCATCTGAGCCGGTTGATGTCACTATGTATCATCAGATGATTAGGTCCTTGATGTACTTGACGAAAACGAGACCAGATATTTGCTTTGCGGTGAAAACATTGAGCCAGTTCCTGACGGATCCGAGGAGTGTTCACCTGGTTGCTGTAAAGCATATTGTGAGGTACCTGAAGGGTACGATTGACTATGGGATCAAGTATGACGTGAATCAAAAGTTTAACCTACAGGGTTATGTTGATTCAAATTGGGCAGGAAGTGCTGCAGATAGGAAGAGCACTTCTGGGTGCTGCTTCAGTATGGGATTAGGTGTGATCTCTTGGTTTAGCAGGAAGCACTCCTGCGTAGCACTGAGTACAGCCGAGGCAGAGTATGTTGCATCCTGTTCAGCTAGTTATGAGGCAGTATGGCTTCGAAAGCTATTGTATGAGTTATTTTATCTACCATTGGAGGATACTGGTATATTTTGTGACAGCCAGAGTTGTGTGAAGCTGTCTGAGAACCCGGTGTTCCATGACAGGTCGAAACACATAGAGATCAAATATCACTATATCAGGGATATGGTGCAGAGGGGATCAGTGAAGCTCCTATATGTTGCGACATATAAGTAGATTGCTGATGTGTTGACGAAGCCACTAACCAAATTGAAGTTCGAGTACTTCAGAGAGAGGCTTGGTGTTCTTCGGATCGACAACACTTCGAGGAAGAAGTGATGGAGACATTTGTTGTAGCCATTCCTAGCATGGTGGAAGGGGGATCCTTCACATGGCTATGGATGTAAGCGCTAGATGATGAGAATTAGGATGATGTTCTAGTTTCTGCTCTATATGATCAGTTGGATCATTCATGTATGTATGCATCATGTTTGATGCTATATATGATCAGTTGTATCATTTATGTATGTATGCATCATGTTGGATGTTGGATATGATCAGTTGGATCATTTATGTATGTACGCATCATGTTGGATTTTGGATATGATCAGTTAGTTCATTTATGTATGTATGCATCATGTTGGATGCTTGAATCATGTATCTGTATATGTATCAGGTGGATACATTGTATGATCAGGTAGATCATGTATGTTGATATGTATCAGGTAGATACATTGTGTGGATCATGTATCTATGTATGTATCAGGTGGATACACCGTGTATGGTGATATGTATCAGGTAGATACTTGGTATGCATCAGGTAGATGCATTGTATGATCAGGATGATCGTGGATGACGAGCTTCTCCAGATGACATGCATCAGATCGATGCAGAGATGATGATCAGGACTCATGTGTACATTGGGATGATGTATGGTGAGTATCAAGATGATACTCTGTGGCCGTGGAACAGGTTGTGCAGATGAGCATGTATGGGAGATCCTATAGGTCGGATTTGTGTACCCGTAACAGCCTGGGATGCTCTTTCGAGACATTTCTCTGGGATGACATATAATAGCACCCTGGGAGATCCTTCAGGTCGGAGTTGTGTACTCGTAACATCCTGGGATGCTCTTTCGATGTTTTGTCCTATGGCATGTAATTTTCTCCTGGGAGGTCTGGACAGGATGAAAAAGGCCTCAGATGCTTCAACCAGGTTTTTCCATGACCACATGCAATTTTCCCTCGGGAGATCTGGACAGGATGAAAAAGGCCTCAGATGCTTCAGCCAGGTTTTGTGATGGGTCACATGTAATGTGCTCCTAGGAGATCCAACAGGTAGAGCTGTGTGCTCGTAACAGCCTGGGATGCTTCAGTCAGGTTTTGTGATGCGTCACATGTAATGTGCTCCTGGGAGATCTGACAGGTAGATCTGTGTGCTCGTAATAGCCTGGGATGCTTCAGCCAGGTTTTGTGATGGGTCACATGGAATGTGCTCCTGGGAGATCTGACAGGTAGAGCTGTGTGCTCTTAACAGCCTGGGATGCTACCGCCAGGTTTTGTGACGCACATAATAAGTCCTGAGGAATCCACAGTATGGCCAGTGATGATGAAGACCTGCAGATGGTGGGCCTACATCAAGTATGAAAAAGGACTAGCTCTGTAGAACTTCCTATGATGAGTAGAATCAGAGATTGGTTGAGATAGTAGCAGTAGTGACGATAACGATGACGATGCATTGATGACGATCATCTAGAGAAGAAGACTTGTGCTAGCAGATCTGTGTCGAGAAATACCTTCCTAGTTAAGAGGGAGTGTTGATGTATATGTAACTTCGGAATGTATTTCATTTATATATTATTGTACTCCTATAGATGTGTGTCATTCCTCTATACGGAAGTGACGTCATGTGTATTGACAAGTGTCACAAGTATGGTAACTTGCCGATGGGTTATTAGATCACCATGTGTGGAGTCGGCCCTAATTTATATAATATATGGATGATGTACCTAGCTAGACAAGTCATCCCCATAAGGTCACTGGGCAAATAGATCAAGTATAAATAGAGATAGAGAGATCTCTATTTGGATCACTCAAAAAATCATTCTTCCTTCACTCGGAAAGTGGCGCACATGTGAGGAGGAGGATCATCTGCTACTAGGAGACTATCTCTGTGTATTTTGGTTGTACTTTGGTTAAGCCATTGCTCTCTCTATCTCTGAGGAAGTTGTGGGGTTTTTCACCTTAGGGTTTTCCCCACGGAAACTCTGTGTCTCTTGTCTCTCACGCTTTTGTTTCTTGTGATGATTGACATGCTTGTTATGATTGATATGCATTGATATACTGTACATGTTATTCTCTCAGTAAAGATCCTATAGTATTGTGAATTAATGCTCAAAATTTAACACTGGGTTGTGAAGAAGATAGTGAAAAACATTGTGTAAACTTTGCTTCCAATTTTTAATAGAAACTTCGTTCAGCTGTTGGTATTATTTCATCTTTTGCTTCATGGTTGGTGACTAAATAGCTTAGGAATGACCTCTGTGACTTGAGAAGGGCCCCTCAACAACAGTGGTTCCATTTGTGCATATCTCATGATTTCTCTTCGTTTTGCATATAAGTAATTTCAGTTTGCAATGTTATGTAATTAAACGTTTTCCTGTAGGTGTTGTTCAATTGTTTATAAAATGAAATCTTCTTCTATTTAGATGTAATTTGTATCTTTAGTATTCATACAACCGGTCATTCGCACTTTCATTCAGACTATCTTTCAGCATCCCTTGTAATTAGACAGAATTTAAATTCATTTCCAACATTTTCAGTATTTGGTTTATGCATATGTAGTTAGCTAGGGTGTGAATTAATTTCCCAGTATTTTATTGTGTTTTGTAACTAGTGAGGATTCAAATCCATCTTCAGCATTTCATATTTAAATTTACATTAACACATAGATCAATTATTTCAGTTATAGTTATGATGAAATTCACTTATACTTAAATTCCATTTTACTGTGCAATAGCAAATAGTTTCTGGTTTAAATAGAAGTAGTGTAGTTGTCTTTTGGTTCATGGTATAGGCAGCTTATAATTTTCTTTCATTGGTTTTCATGCTTAGAAACTAGGATAGCACAAATTTTCTTAACATGTTATCATTGTTCATTTCATTTCTCTAGTTACATGTTAATTTTTTAGCATTAATTAAATATACTCTAGGATCTTTACTGAGAGAATAACATGTACATCATATCAAGCATATCAATCAAAACAAGCAATCACATGAGACAATAGACACACAGAGTTTCACTGGGGAAAACCATAAAGGTGAAAAACCCCACAACTTCCTCATAGATAGAAAGAGCAATGATACAACCCAAGTACAAGATATAGGGCCTCCTAGCAGCTACTCCTCCTTCCTCACTTGTCCGCCACTTTTTGATGAGTGTAGAAGTGAATAATGAAGTGATCAAATAGAGTGCCTCCCACACTCTATTTATACATGACTAACTTGCCCAATAAACTAGCAGGGCCAACTTGTCTAACTCAGTATAATAACCCATGGTAATACTAATCAAGTCCGACCCCACACTTGGTGGTCTAATAACCCATCACATGCAAGTTGCGACACTTGCGACACTTGTCAATACAAATGATGACACTTCCGTATAGAGGAATAATAACATCTCTATAGGAGTACAATATACATAGGTGAAATACATTCTGAAGTTACATATACATCAACACTCCTTCTTAACTAGGAAGGTATTTCTCGACACAGATCTACTAGCACAAGTCTTCTTCTCTGGATCATCATCATCAAGTCATCGTCATTGTCTCTACTTCTTCTCTCTCAATCAATCTCCAATCTACTCGTCATAGGAAGTTCTACAGAGCCAGCCCTTTTTCATGTTGGATGTAGTCCCACCACCTGCAGGTCTTCATCATCACTGGCCATACTGTGGAATACTAGGGACTTATTACATACGTCACAATGCCTCGAAAGAGTATCACATGACCATTTATGTGTCGAAGCACAACCGGTAAGATCTCCCAGGTATACTTATATGTGACCCACACCACAATGCCTTGAAAGAGCATCCCAGGACTTATTATGGGCACACAGCCCAACCTATCGAATCTCCCAGTTCTACTTACATGTGGTCACCACAATGCCTCGAAAGAGCATCCCAAGACTTATTACGGGCACACAGCCCAACCTATCGAATCTCCCAGGTCTACTTACATGTGGTCATGGCAATGCCTCGAAAGAGAATCCCAAGACTTATTACGGGCACACAACCCAACCTATCGTATCTCCCAGGTCTACTTATATGCCATAGGACAATGCCTCGAAAGAGCATCCCATGACTTATTACAGGCACACGGCCCAACCTATCAGATCTCCCAGGTCTACTTATATGTCCTCCCAGAGAAATGCCTCGGAAGAGAATCCCAGGACTAATTACAGGCACACAGCCTAACCTATCGGATCTCCCAGGTCTACTTATATGCTCATCTGCACAACCTGTTCATGGCCACAGAGTATAAATCTGATACTCACCATACATCATCCTGATGTACATCATCACATGATCATCCTGATCATCATCACAGCATCATCCTGATACATATCATCTGGAGCAACATCCTAAAGCTCATCATCCATGATCATCCTGATCATATAGTGCATCCACCTTATGCACACCAACTATCTACCTAATGCATATCATCATACATGATCTACCTGATCATACAATGTATCTACCTAATACATATCATCATACATGATCTACTTGATCATACATTGTATCTACCTGATACATATACAAATACATGATCCAATTGATCACATCCAGCATCCAACATGATGCATATACATGATCCAACTGATCTTAACAAGCATCCAACATGATGCATATACATATACATTATCCAACTGATCATAACAAGCATCCAACATGATGCATATACATATACATGATCTAACTGATCATACAAAGCATAAAACATGATGCATATACAGAGCAGTAACTGGAGCATCATCCTGATGCTTATCATCTAGCACTTACATCCACAGCCATGGGAAGGAACCTCCTCTCACCATGCTTGGAATGGCTCCTTCAAATGTGTCCATCACTTCTTCCTCAAAGTATCGTCAATATGAAGAACACCAAGCCTCTCTTTGAAGTACTCGAACTTCACTCTGGCTAGTGGTTTCGTCAACACATCTGCAACTTGCCCATCCATCGCAACATACAGGAGCTTCACTACTCCTCTCTGCACGATATCCCTGATATAGTGATATTTGATCTCAATGTGCTTCGACCTATCGTGGAACACCGGGTTCTTAAACAGCTTCACACAACTCTAGTTGTCACAAAAGATACCAGTAGCCTCCAACGGGAGATCAAATAACTCAGACAGTAGATTCCTCGTCCATACTTCCTCACAACTAGCCAAACAAGATGCAACATACTCTGCTTCAGCTATAATCAGTGCTACGCAGGACTGCTTCCTACTAAACCAAGAGATCACACCTGATCCCATACTGAAGCAACACCCAGAAGTGCTCTTCCTATCTACAGCACTGCCTGCCTAGTCTGAATCAACATAACCCTATAGGTTAAACTTTTGATTTGCATCATACTTGAGCCCATAGTCAATTGTACCCTTCTGGTACCTCAGAATATGCTTTACAACAAACAGATGAACACCTCTGGGATCTGTCAGGAACTGGATCAATGTGTTCACCACAAAGCAAATGTATGGTCTCGTGTTCGTTAGGTACATCAAGGACCCAATCATATGATGATACACCTTGACATCAACTGGATCAGATGAAGCATCACACAGAAGCTTCAGGTTCGATGCCATAGGTGTGGCCATGGCCTTGCAGTCCATCATCCCGAACCTCTTCAGGATCTCTACTGCATACTTCCCTTGTCCAAGGAATATCCCATCTGCACTCTGCCACACCTCCATGCCTAGAAAATAGTCCTTCATCTTAAACTCAGCAGCAAGCTTCCTCTTGGTATCGGCAATCAATCCATCCTCACCTGTAACAAACAGGTCATCCACATACAGAAGTAGTATCACAGGATTTCCTTCCTCAACCTTGTAGTAAAGGTTGGAATCTGCTTTACTCTTAGTAAAGCCCAAACTGGATAGAAAGTTGTCTATCCTACCATACCAAGTCCTAAGAGCTTGCTTCAAGCCATACAAGGCTTTCTTCAACTTGCACACATATGACTCCTTGTCATGTATCTCAAAACCAAGTGGTTTCTCCACATACACTTCCTCCTCGAATACACCATTCAAGAAAGTTGTCTTGACATCCATTTGGTGTATCTTCCATTTCATCACTACAGCCAGGGAAAGTACTAATCTGATAGAAGTGTACCTGGCTACAGGATCAAAAGTTTCTTCATAGTCTATTCCCTCTTTCTGGGAGAAACCACGAGCTACAAATCTTGCTTTGTATTTTTCTATGCTACCATCTGCAGCATGCTTGATCTTGTAGATCCAATTGGAAGTCACAACAAAATTTCCTTCAGGTCTTGGGACTACCTCCCAAACATCATTCTTCATGATCGAATGGTATTCTTCAACCATGGCATCCTTCCATTCTTTCTTTTCCGATGCTTCTTCATAACTGGAAGGTTCTTTGTTCATAATATCACAGCGTAGGGAAACATAGCTGGTATGGGATCTAGTCTTCTTCCTTTCTCTGTGTTCTTCTTCTGGAATGCCATACCTTTCTGCATCTTGAATGAGCTCTCTATCCCATGCAGGTTTCCTCTTGTGAGAGTTCTTCTCATGGGGTGGATCTAGTTCTTGTGGATATTCTATTTCACGATCTGCATCTGGAATTGCTTCAGTCATAGTGGTGTCTTGAAATCTAGTTTCCTTTGGTTCTTCATGATCTTCAACAGATGCCTTCTTTGATTTGATGTAAGCTGAGTTCTCATCGAATGTTACATCCCTGCTCACAGCAATCTTCTTGAACCCTGGAAAGTATATTCTATAAGCCTTCGAGCTTTCACTGTACCCCACAAAGATGCCCTTCTTTCCTGAAGGATATAGTTTTGTCCTATTTTCCTTTGGAACAGGACAACCAAATATTCTGAGATGGCTGACTTCAAGTTTCTTACCAAAGAAGACCTCTTATGGTGTCTTGTTGTCCAATATCTTGTGAGGTATTCTGTTCTGCACATATACAGCTGTCCTAGATGCTTCTGCCCAAAGATGCATAGGCAGATCCTGGTCATGCAGCATTTCCCGTGCTGCTTCCATGATTGTTCTATTCTTCCTTTCTGCAACTCCATTATGTTGTGGATTGTAGGGAGCATTCAACTCCCTCTTAATCCCTAAATCACTGCATAGCTTCTTGAAATCAATTGAAGTGAATTCTCTGCCATTGTCAGATCTGAATGTCTTGATCTTCTTATCAGTTTGATTTTCCATCAAGGTTTTGAATTCCTTGAACTTATCAAACACTTCATCCTTATTCTTCAAGAAATAAATGAAAGTTTTCCTAGAGAAACAATCAATGAAAGAGACATTTTATACATACCTACTCAGAGAACTGGATGACATTGGACCACATACATCAGAGTGGATAATCTCCAAGATTCTTTTTGCTTTGCTTTCACTGCTTGGAAATTTCTTCTTAATGTTCTTTCCTTTTGCACATCCTTTGCAAACACCTTCATGCTTTGTCTTGATTTCAGGAAGACCCTCTACAGCTTTGCTTGAAATTGGGAGTGCCCTATAGTGCACATGTGCAAGCCTTCTATGCCAAAGTTCACTTGTCTCCATGGATTCATGTACCATGGCATGTTCAGGTTGTCCCTTCAATTTGTACAATCCTCCCTCTTGTTCTCCAATCACTACTGCATCATCTATAGTTTTACCTTTTGGCCACATTAGCACTTGGCCATCTACGAATGCAACCCTCATGCCTTTTGCATCCAATGCAGATATGAAGAGTAGGTTCTTCTTGAGCCCAGGTACATATAGAACATCTTTCATCTTCAAAGACTTCCTAGACTCTCGGTTGTAGGAGGCTTCACCACTTCCCTTGATAGGATATTGATAGTCATCCCCAAGTTTCAATTTATGGGGTGACTCATGTTCAGATAGATTTATAAAAGATTCTTTAAACCCAGTCATGTGTTTGGAATCCCCACTATCAATAAGCTAATCATTACATCCATGAGACATAGTACCTATGAGAGCATATATTAGAACATATTCATCTTCACTTGATGAATCATCACTTTCTGTTCTAGCCTTCTTCTTGGGAGGTTCATCATCCTCAGCAGCATGAGCATGATATCTCTTCTTGTTTTTCTTCTTCTTCTTCTTGAAGTTGTTGTTGTTGTCTTTCTTCTTCTTGGGACAATCTGCAGCAAAGTGTCCCTTCTCATTGCAAGTGAAGCATCTGAGATCTTTCTTATGATGGTAGTGTGAAGGTATTCTGTTATGAGACGACTCCTTCTTGAAATTACCTTTCCTGGTATGTGCTGTGATATATTGATCTTCATTCCCCATCTTTTCTTCTCGGGCCACAAGCCTAGCTTCTTCTTGAGAGCATTCCTCCCACAGCCTACTGAAAGAAATCAGTTTTCTTCTTGCACAGATTCCTTGGATGAAGGAATCCCATGAACTAGGTAGGCCATTCAATGTGGTCATAACAACTTCACCATTATCCACTACTTCATCCACAGCTTCAAGATGTTCCTTGATCTGGGAGACCTTAGAAAAATAGGATTGAATGGTCTCTCCATTCTGAAGCTTTACCCCTTTCAATTGGTTCCGCAGAGTCATCTTCTGATTTATGTTCTTCCCTTCAAATAGCTTGGCCAGGGAGTCAAACATCTCCTTGGGTGTCTTTAGAGAAGACACGTGTGGTATGACATGGTCTTTGATAGAATCAACAATGATTCTCTTTGCCTTGACCAAGTTCTTCTTATGTAAGGCCTTAGCCTCTTCTTCCTCTGGGACAGGGACCTCAGAACTTATGTAGGTGTCCAATTCATTTTATTCCAGGATTAACCCAATCCTATACTTACATGCTCGAAAGTTATTAGCCCCTTCAAGATTATCCTCAAACTTTGTGTGGTAAGACATCTTAAAGATTACTTCAAATGGAAATAGAAAATATCTAGGTCTTATCACTTGATTTGCAGAAATATGGATTTGATGTTGGATTAGGGTTTGTCAGAGAAACCCTAAAAATTAAAAATGTGAATTTCAACTTTCTGAAAGGATAGAAAGATGTGCCTTGATGAGCTAATAAACCTGGTATACTCAGAATTTGAAAACTGCAAAGTTTCACCCTTCAGAAATGCTTTTCAATCTCCCAAATTCACTAGGGAGGACCCTGATTTAGGGTTTGAGTTTCCCGGAGCTTCACCCAACCAAAAAGTTTGATCCAAAGCTCGAAATTTTGAGTTTTCCAAGGATATTCTAGCTATGGTCTCATAATTCAAAATTTCCTATTTTTGTGGACACTCTAATTTTTAGGGCCAAAAATGAAAGTGCCCAGAATTGAATTCTGATTGGACAGAAAGATGCGCCTTGATGAGGAGAGTCAAAATACCCTACTAACTTTCAAGATCTGTGAAGAGAAACCCAATAAACAAGAAGCCCTATCTTATGCAACTGCACATTGTCTTCTTCTCAGGTTAGCTCTGATACCATGTTAATTTTTTAGCATTAATTCAATATACTCTAGGATCTTTACTGAGAGAATAACATGTATAGCATATCAAGCATATCAATCACAACAAGCAATCACATGAGACAATAGACACACAGAGTTTCACTAGGTAAAACCATAAAGGTGAAAAACCCCACAACTTCCTTAGAGATAGAAAGAGCAATGATACAACCCAAGTACAAGAGACAGTCCTCCTAGCAGCTACTCCTCATTTCTCACTTGTGCGCCACTTTCCGATGAGTGTAGAAGTGAATAATGAAGTGATCAAATAGAGTGCCTCCCACACTCTATTTATACATGATTGACCTGCCCAATAAACTAGCAAGGCCGACTTGTCTAACTCAATCTAATAACACATGGTAATACTAATCAAGGCCGACCCCACACTTGGTGGTCTAATAACCCATCACATGCAAGTCGCGACACTTGTCAATACAAATGGCGACACTTCCGTATAGAGGAATAATAACATCTTTATAGGAGTACAATATACATAGGTGAAATACATTCCGAAGTTACATATACATCAACATTACAAGTAGGTTCAACATTTCATTTCCATTTCACATTTGAATTCGTAGTCAATATTTCATCTTTGTTTACATAGTAGTCAATATTTCATCCTTGTTTACATAACGAGATCTTGCTAATTCCATTGTTAGTTTAGTCATTTTATTTCAATAGGTGTAATAGGATAGAATCAATTTTCAATTAAATTTAGTAAGTCTTCTTTGAATCTTATTTAGATGCAGTAGTTCTAAGTTATTGTTATGATGTTCAATTAAAGATCAGTCTTAACTAGTGTAGATTTGCTTCTCAAATTTAGATTAGTTTTCATCACCTTCTATGGTCAATTAGAATAGTTTGATTTACTGTAGTAGTACTTTGTTTCCTGTTGTAGGTTTGCTTACAAACTGAATGTGTTTCTAGTCATTTGAGTTACTGTTTTGTACTTAGTTATAGGTTTGATTATAAAACTCCAAGTTTAGTTTGCTTTTGGTAAATGATGTTTTCATAGAATATCTTGAAGTCTTGGCAAAGTAAAAGTTGATAGGCATTTGCATGAGTTTGATAGATAGGCATTGCATGGGTCTTGCATGTTTTAAAGTCCAAAATAGTCATTAAAGATAAATTAACTTAGAGTTTATGCTTTTCAGTAGAGTAGGGTTGTTAAGTAGTATTTCATTCTGATTATTGTAACTAGTTTTCAATTGTCATTTGCTTATGGATGAGTAGTAGTTACAATGTTCAAATTCACTTGTAATTGGTCTATTTATAATTTTCATATCTTCATAGAAGTTAAAGTAGACTTAATTCCTTTTTGTATTTCCATAGCATTTGTAAGTCATCTTGACACCATCTCTCAAGAAGAGTGGAATTACATAACTTAGGTAAATTTGCTTATCATTCATTGTTGTTAATGCATACTTAAACTCTAGAATAACATCATATTCCTTTGAATTTGTAGTTAACTATTAAATTGAATTTCTTAGGTTAACTAGTCAATTATCCTTCTCAAGGTAGCTTAGCTTCTTGTTTCTAATAGTTAGTTTGCAAATTGAAGTGTTTTGTAGTTAGGCTTTTGAATTTGTTTTATAGCTAGATCTTTTATTTTGAATAGTAAGTTAGCCCTTTCCATTCCTAGAATAGGGTTTGAATTATTGTTTTTACTTCCATAGAATAGTTTGCTTTTAGTCAAAGTGTTATCTCTTAGACTAGTACTTTCCTTGTATTTTACAATCTCAGTTCTTGTTCATAGGTTAGAATAGTATAGATTTGAATTGATAGTTAGATTAGGATCTCAATCATTGCAATCTGTTCAAATTGTTAGGTTTGGTCTAATCTGTTTGATAGTTTATACTCTTAAGTTTGACTTGGTTTTTCATTTTGAAAGATATTTAAATCTTTTCATTATTAAATATCTCTAAGATCTACATAGCCAATATCTTAGTCTCCCTTCTACCTCAGCATATATTTTGTGACAACTCTAAGTGTACAAACCTTGGTTGATAATTATTATTGGTAAATTTAATAGACATAAATTATACCAACAGTCCATGCCAGAAATATGGGAGACCGAGGGAAAATACTGACTTGAATCGCTCTTTGAATGAGTGCACATCCTTCTTTAGTTGAGCTGCCATGTCAGCAACATTATGAGCCAACGCTCCCTTGGTGATCACCTTATTTGCTTCCATGATTATTTTGGTTCGGTATTGGGCATAATATATTCAAATCTCCTCAAACGTTTTCTCGTTTAAGAAGTCGATCGCCGCTCTGGATAACTCGACCTTCTTACTTACACTATTCTCTATGGATCGTGCATCATGTGTGGTTGTTTCAGCAATTTTTTATTCTTCTTGATTTATGCTGAAATGATTCCACTGAGAGGTTATCAGAACCGCCACTTGATCCCATATTACAATGTTGGCACCTTTGATCAAATGCTTGCCGGTGAGTTTCCTAGATAGTTTTTGGATTTCACCACGGAGCTCATCATTAGCTTGTTGCTTCTCCGAGATGACCTGGTCTCTTTTAACTAGTTTTTCATTTATAATCAAAATTTCATCACACTTGGCCCTCAGCTGGTCCTGCACTTAGTTTAGATTAGCTTCCTTAATGCTCATTTCAAATACTAACTGATCCAGTTTGTCAGTAGGATCTGAAAACGACAAGGCTTGGAGTGAGGCGGTCTTTTGCTGGAGGATATCCAAATTCAACTTTCTTGCCTCTTCCAACTCACTTTTCAAAGAGACAATCCTCTCTTTGAGTGCTTGACCATCAATCATCGATTTTTCCAATGCTGACTATATTTAAACCACTTTCGCATTCTGTGAATGCTCAGTCGTGGGAATGTTGAGCTTTTTCTTCAAGGCTGCAACCTCCTGATCCTTCTCCTCTAGCATGGCATGCAACAGAGCCATGTCACTTGGATTTTGCACCATCTTAACGATTTGATGTTTTAAGTCAGTTATCTTCAATTGCTTAGCTTTATTAGAGGATTTTTCATTTCTTAGTTGCTTCTCTAGTTTATGAACCGCGGCTTGTAGCTTGTTTGTGCTCATAGTGTATTTTCTCACATCGCAGTATACTCCTTCACTCGTCTGCCAGTGAAGTTCCATGATATCCCTGGACGGGAACGTGTCCATATTTATTGTTACTTGAGTATTTTTAAATTTAGAGGGTATTTTCTTCCCCCCTGGCGTTAGTGGTTCTAGGATTGCCATATTCAAGGCTCCCTGCCTCAAATCCAGTGCTGATAGCATTCTAGACTGCTTTCTTGTGTCCAACTCCTTCTTGGGGAACAATGACTTCTCCGGGTCGACGCTGTCATCTTTAATTTGTGAGTAAAGCCCAAACAAACCTACTTTGATGAGCAACATAGTAACCAAAGCTCCTTTTGTAGATTGAGCTCCCTGACTTTGGGGCCACGTCATGGATGGGAAGCTTTCCAAGATGACGGGTGTCACGAGGGTGGTTGTCAGCACGATTTTAGAGGTCGCACTGGACGCTCCTTTTGTTTTTAATTTTTTAATCTTTGACCCCACACTTGTTTATCCTTCCTTTTTTGCTGCAGATGTAGGCTTTGATATGCCTCTCTTCCCCAATGTATCCACCTTCAGAGGCGTTGGAATAACTGGTGCTCCAACAAATTTGTTGGGATCCAATGCAGCTTGACACTGCTCCCAACTGTACAAGTTGGCCATCTTGTCCAACAAGGGGTGTGGCTCGTGGAGATAATCTATAAAATGGGCCACCTGTATTTTTTGAGAGATGATCCCCTGGGATCATACTTGTGTACCTTGCTTAAAGGGAAACCATACAAATCTAGTAGATCCTCGACTTCTTTCTGAGAAGCTTTGCTCCTTACCTTGAAAGGCCCAGCCTCATTTGGGACCTTGAAGGTCCTAACACTGTTTCCTTTCATGAAGTGCACATCATCGCAGTTGAATCTTTGCCAGATGTACTCTGGGGCAAAAAGCCAAGGATTTAAGAACACGAGGATCTTGTAGGGAGCTAATTCTTCCCCATACACTCTAATTTCAGTATGAGTGTCAAATAAAAACCAATCGCCCACAGCCTCATTTGGATTGAGCTGGAGCAATTGTTTGCATTCTGGAAAAATTCTTAGAGGAGGAGCATCAAACAATAGTGTATAAACCTTGGATTCGACGGTGTCCACGAATACAGAGAAATCCTTCTGTGGGGGAATCGGGACAACAGACCTATCAAGATCTCTTTGTTGAAGAAAATTTTGTTATGATAGAAGATCATGTATAGGAGTATTGCAGAATCGAAACATATTCTTGGATGGAAAGCTATTGCGTTGGAGGTGAATGGATTGAGCAAGGAAATCTAACAAATCTAACTTGATAGGGGTCTCCTATTGAGAAAATTTCATGATAAACAGTAAACCCAAAGCAATGTCATTGATCACTATTTCATGATAATACCAAAGGAACTGACATATCATTTATAATACAGGTTTAGCAGGACCTTCAAACATCTCCAAGCTAAACATTGATTGAGTGATGGATAGATTATTCTCAGGTGGCAATAACATCTAGATGAAGGCATCCCTGTTTTCCGGGAAAACCTCCCGAATTTTGTTTATCAGAACCTCTTCATCAAAATGAATCCTTGAGGCATATTTGCTGGTGTCTGTCAAATCCATGATGAGCTCTTTGTTGATTGGGCATACCATGCTTCCCAACCGGGAATTAGTGGCCTTTATTTCTAGCACATAAAATTTTGCACACCACTGTATTAACTCAAGAAACAGTCTGTCCGGAGGGAGAATCATCTTAGCTATCCCAGAATTCCATAAATTGAATAAATCATTTCCACTATTTTCCTATTCTTCAAGCTCACGAGCTATCTGATGCAGGTTCGGGAAGGAATATACAGAGTCATGAATGTCGAAGAATTCATCACCGAGATGGTCCTCCAGACTGAGGGCCGCGGACGCGATGGTGACTTCAGGAGTAGACGCAGAGGCCATGGTAATGTTGGGGTAGAGCAGGGAACGTGGTTCTAAAATGATTAGGGAGATGGGAGAACTCGTGCAGAGGGTGATGAATGAATATCTCGGTGTACTGGGAGAAAAATGCGTGATGGCTTCCCTGGGGAAGTATTTATAGGGAGAGATTCAAATTTGGTGGTTTTAATGTGGGGTACATGTGGCTTGCTAAGATTGGATTACTAGTTGTGGGGTAGCTAGCCCCTTAAATTCTAGTAGACATTAACACCTAAATAGCGGCGGTAATGACCGTTTAAGGGCGGCTTAAGGAAACGCAAGGGGGGATGTACCATCATGAGAAGTGGTGAACTGTAAACCATTTGTGGCTTTCGGGTCCTGATAAGGCGGTTTAAAGAGACTACTTTTCGGGCCCTGATTCAATAAGAAGTCGCCACGTGGAAAAGGGGTTTTCAATTTAGAGATGCTCCTAGTATGTTAATATCCGAGCATCTCAGATGCCCTGAAGCTTATCAAGTCGTTGATCTCATGCCATGACGTCCTTGAGATGCGCGCCCCATTGGTGCAACTTTATGGGTGGGCTCCTTTCCTCTGATGATCAGCTGCCTGGCGACCCGTGGTTGGGAAAATCATTCTTGCATCGTTTTAGAGGTTTCAGGGTTCTGAAAAGATGGTTTACAAAAACTACTTTTATGCCCCTGAACGATCCTGGGGATGCCACGTATATATGGCGATTTCCTTTCAGGTGCATCTCGGGAGTGTTAAACTCTGAATACTTTCACTGCTCTTAAGGTTGGGTGTATGTTGATACTTCATCTTTGCTTCTTTGAGATGCGCACCCCACCAATGCAGCTTTATGGGGTGGACCCACCTACTCTGATGAATCAAATATTCAATGGTATGTGGCTATAAACCAATGTGACGTACTCGGTTTGTTTCAAGACTCCTAAAAATCAGTTTATCCAGATAGCTTTCGAGGCCCTGAACTACTCGGGGGTTGCCACATGTTTGCGGCGGTTTTCCCTCAGGGACGCTTTGAGCTTGATAAACGTCGAGTGCTTTTGGTGCACTGATTGAACTGTCTGTCGTTGTCTTGTAATCAATCGGTCATCTTTACCTCATTTTCCCCTAACTCTCACCGAGTCGATGTCTCTCCATGGGGTGAACTATTTTTTTCTTTTTGTCCATGTCTTTTCTTGTCCACATTCTCCCTTAGAGGCATTCATCCTCTTATCGTGTAGCCGAGCTTCCTTTTCCCGATCCTATTGAAGATATTAGTACTAACATTGGCTTCAGCGGGGACAACCTTTTTCTTCAGAAGAGGTTGAGAACAGTAGATTAGTGCCTCTAAGTCCATTGGGTTATGGAGTCATACCTGTCCTTTATTTTTCAAATCAAGTAACAGATAATAATGAGAGGGAAAAGTAACAAAATGAGTATAAATTTTTCAGAAGGAAAAAGGAAAAACATATTTTACATATATGGTACACAGGATCATTTGATTGAGCAGGATAGTGTAATGTCCCCATTCAAATAAATCTCAAAAGAGAAAATTCCACCAATCTACTAGTTTCCTAGATTGGGGTGGAAACATTAGATTTGGAATAAGGAGACTATAAAACCCCAAATGGACATTAGATTTAAATAAATATATTAAAATGTTTTAAAATAAATATTTATGATAGGGAAATAAGGTGGCACTTGGTCATGGAGACACATTGATGGTGTGGGACCCACACAAAGCTAGATTCCTCATGCCACATGGAATTCTATTCTCACCCATTCAAATACAAGGTGGAGTCTAATGATATTGGGGATTTGGAAGGTCAATATACTTGGAATGAATCAATGAAGGTCGAATTGGAGTGGAATATTAACTCCCATGGAAGAGGAAGAAGCATTTGAGAGATATTGAGACACTTGGGCTAGATTCCCTAGCTGCTATGACAACAATGATGAAGATGATATGAAACTTATGACACAAATCAGACCTGAATGCTGACATATGACATATATGACATGTTAGGACTGAAAATATCATCCAATAAGGCTCACAAGGGAGTTAGGGAAGCCAAAAAGACACCCATTCGAATTGAGGGAAGATGGAGACTAGGAATTGTTGGACAAGTGGCACACATTGGAATCTCTTCCCAACTTGAGTTGGCATGAAGATTTTGGAAGGAATTAGGCCCATGGAGGACTTGAGAATTTTATAAAAGACAATAACAAATAAGGAGATTGGCTTTTGATCATTTATCATTTTTCATAGTGGAGAGCATAGCTTGTCCATGCTTGTGGAGTGTTTACTCTACTTGCCTTAGTACCAATTTCGAGGGTGAAAGATTCACATCCTAATTGTAAATTGGAGAGGCCATTCAGACCTTTCGTTTGGAGCTAAAATGGATTCATTTTTTTTAGTTTGAATCTACAGGGAATCTCATGATATTCTCATCCTCAACTTGCTTCCACACCTTTCTCACTTTTCTCTTCATATTTTGGCTCTTGGAGGAAGGGCGCACTTGTTGAAATGTTATTCTCTTTGGGGGAGCTCTTGTGGCCCCATTTATTTTTATTCTGATATATATAATCTTTATTTAATTATAATAATACTCTCAGGTCTAAATACCAAGTGGAACTATGTAAAAATACCAAACAATGCATAAATGGTGCCATTTTCCCTTCATCTTGTTATGAAAGCTTGAAGTTGGTCTAATTCAACTTATATCAGTTCATATATATGATTTTTATAATGTACGGAGGGTAATTAATGTCTTGAAGAAGTTTCATATAAATTTCATAGGCCTTTGGAACATAAATCTAGAATTTCATAGAAAGTGGTGAAGTTTACTAGCATTTCCCCCTATGTGAAGACATGTCCACAAACCTCTAATTTATGGGAGTTACAGAAGCCTTTAGAAACTGTCTGATGATGTATTTGGTAGCTCATTGAAATCCTTTAACATTACCATGTCTCTGTTCTTAAATTTTTGAAGTTCGTACAACATTTGGAGATCCATCTTTGACCACTACCCTTGGGGAATTTGAACCTCGATTTGACTAGTAAATTGCCCTATCTTTCCCTATAGTAATTGAATGTTACACAAGTATTTTGAGAGTGTCCAAGCATCCATCAGCCCCATTTTTGTCTTAATACCTTCCAAACACATTCAGAACCAATTCGGAAGCATTTGGAGCTATTTGGGTCAATACTAGTCTAAGGGTCGAATTGGCCAAAATTTGCAAATTTTCCTAGTTTTTACAAATTCATTAAAAGGGACACTACAAGTGGTATCAGAGCATGGTCCTTGCACCTATGAATTAATATCATACATTGAATAATAACTTGCATCCATGTCTTACTATTATGATGAATCCTATGAGTACAATGTTTATGAGCAATATGAAGAAGATTGTGAATGGTATGAGGAAGAGGTGCCAACATGCAACACTTCTTACAATTTTATAAGGAATGAAGGTTATTATTATGAATTTGGATCTGATGAATATGAGTGTATCACACTACCAAAGGCTAATTCTATAAATGAATTTCAAAGATTGAGAGCAACATGTAAAACCTTTCCCAAACAATATCAGGCATATCTTGATGTATACAAGGGAGATACACAAAAGGCCATTCCTTTTGAAGACTTTGTTGATTGGGTGTTTGAAAATAGGCCCAAAAATGAAGATGTGGAGTTAGTGAAGAAATTTCCATGCCTTGCTTGCAAAATACCTTGGAGACAAAATCATATGTGTGTAAGTGAAAAGAGCAGTGAAATATCTGAAGCTTCAGGGAATGCATGTATTTCCTACTTGAAGAGATTTTTGGGGTTTTCTTCAAAAAGAGATTCCAAATATATTTATATTAAGGAAACAAAGGATAAAAATGCATCATCTTGCTTGAAGGAGCGAAAGGAGGAGACCCATGAGCCACCTAGTTCTGAAATAGGTGAAGTAGAATAAGTAGTACAGGAAGAGGAAAGTTTTTCCCTTTTGAGGGATGTGCATGATCCTACCCTTATGGAGAATACAAATGATGACACTTTTTCATATTATGATCCTTTGGGTGATTTGGTTCATTCTCCTACATCTTACACTTCCCTATTTTGCAGCATTCATCCTAATGAAGTATGGGTGAAAATTTTATTTTTTATGGTGCCACATGAGGAGTGTGAAACTCCTACCTCTCCTTTTGATGATGACATGACTAGAGAACCTCATTACTTACATTTGCAGCAGCATCCTTTTTTACCTTATGATGATACATATATTCATGGATGCACTTATGATGTTCACTTGAGTCACTTGAAGACTCGTGATTTTCCTTGATCCTTGCTTAGTTCAATTGATGATGGAGGAAATTCATTAACTACTTGGGTGAAGAGATATATGATTGGAGAAAATGTTTATTTTCATAAACATCCCTTGTTATTTATTGATGGTACACATATACATGGATGCATAAATGGTACTTATGTGAGTCCCTTGAAGGCTCATTGTTTTCTTTGCTCCCTACTTGGTTCAAATTTTAGTGGAGATCCTTCATTCACTTCTTAGATGAAATAATACATGGATAATTATTTTGATGCATCCCACATCTTTTTGGAGCAGCATTATAGGACATGGGATCCTCACCTATGTCATTGGATCAGATTTAATTGTTCACTTGATGCTTGTATGCACTTGGAAAATGGTGGTCTACTTGCTTGGAGGTATAAGCACTTTCATGATTCTTTGATGAGACACCTCCTTGATGAACATTTTTATTATGTTGCTACGTACTTTGATGATATATCTTTTGTACTTATGATTATTGGAAGAATGCATACAAGGAAATGGGATCCGGGAATTCTCTTTCCTGATGGTATGGGTTGGAGAGCACTCCTAATTGTTGGAGTGCAATACAAGCAATGGGACCCTGGAATAATTTTTAGTCTCATTGGTTTCAAAAAAAATTGGGGAAAGAAATTTTTGGAAAGAAAGCAGGTCCTTCAACATCCATGTTCGAAATTGCTTGAGGACAAGCAATCTTGGGTGGGGAGGACTGTAATGTCCCCATTCAAATAAATCTCAAAAGAGAAAATTCCTCCAATCTACTAGTTTCCTAGGTTGGGGTGGAAACATTAGATTTGGAATAAGGAGACTATAAAACCTCAAATGGAAATTAGATTGACATAAATATATTAAAAGGTTTTAAATAAATATTTATGATAGGAATAAGGTGGCACTTGGTCATGGAGACACATTGGTGGTGTGGGACCCACACAAAGCTAGATTCCTCATGCGACATGGCATTATATTCTCACCCATTTGAATACAAGGTGGAGTATAATGATATTGAGGAGTTGTCAGGTCAATATACTTAGAATGACTCAATGAAGGTCGAATTGGAGTGGAAGAGTAACTCCCATGGAAGAGGAAGAGGCATCTAAGAGATATTGAGACACTTGGGCTAGATTCCCTAGCTTCTACGACAACAATGATGAAGATTCTATGACACTTATGACACAAATCAGACCTGAATACTGACATATAACATATATGACATGTCATGGCTAAAAATAGCCTCCAAAAAGGCACACAAGGGAGTTAGGGCAGTGATGAGCTCAGGATATAGGTACTCTATAGCCCACTTTATGCCACACGAGAGCAAGAAAGGATAAGAAAATACCTCTGTTTGTAGGGGAGAATGCATTTGTTTTTATTATTTAATGAAGTAGTTTAGAGAGTATTTTTCTTATACTTAAAGAGTTTTATGTGCTAATTATATGAAAATAGGCATGCGTGAGCAGGGCGCAGGTGATCTGAAGACAACAAGTAAATCAAGCTCAAGACTGAAGATCACAAGTGACTCAGCGCTCACATTTTCCTAATTTATAGAAAGAACTCATGTTAACCAAGATCGTTGTTTACAATGTAGAGCTAGGTTAGAATTAGGAATAAATAGGGACCTCTTGAATAGCAGGGGGTCTGTTGACATTTTTGAAAACAATCTTCAGCATATTTTGTATTTGAGACAGTTATGTTCTAAGTTTTTCGTGAAACATGAAGTTATGATTTGATAATGGAAGACCAACGTTATATTAATTCCTTGAGTTTATAAGTCTCTTTTCCTCCTGAAATACATGTTGGGGAGGGCCCCCTCAATATGTATATTAGGAGTCTCGTGTTTCATTACAGGTATTTCTCATGCATTTTATTAATTGTTTCAATCATCATAGTGTGTGAAAATACTTTGGTATTTGTTTAGGAATTAGATTTTGATTTCAGTACAAACAATTTTCTTCTGTAGTTCGACAACATTGTTTCCGTAGTTCTGTAACACACTATCTATAGTCCTGTGTGTGCCATTCGTGCAGGCATATTTTATATTTGAGTTCCAACATTTTTATACCATTTCCAAATAACAATTCAGATCTATGATTTCATGCATACTTTCCTTACTCAAGTTTGATCACATAGAGGTTAAATATTTCAGCATTTGATTTGAATAGAACAAGGTTTAATTGCTTTCAGTATTTGATTTGGTAGACAGAATTTGATTATTTTCCAGCATTGAAATTCCTAGATTAGATTTACCATTTTTCAGCATTCAATTCCTAGACTAAATTTCCAGTTTTCAGCATTTTCAATTCATGGATTTACATACTTTCATATTTCCTGCTCCTTAGTTTTTAGAACAATACTCCCATTTACCTTACAACATTCTTTAGGATACATTGAACATTCAGAACGACAAAGATCACCCTATAGTGCACATATAGTGCTTAGCATCTCTTAAGTTTGTACGCTGCCTGGTTGATAATTAAAGTATACTTCTGGTATAGCTACCATAATTAGGTACCCATTCCTGGAGTCCACTTTTTTGCACCGTTGCCGGGGAGGTGCTTAATCTATAGGAGACATCTAAAAAAAAACATAATTTTTTTTACCATGAATGCCTCGACGAAGGAGGGATGTATTTGGACGCTTTCTGCCTAACCTCCCTATGAGTAACAACAATTCTGAACATTCTCAATTTGAATTCCTTAGCTTTGAAGACGAAGTTGATTCCAGCTACGATCTAGACCGAGATAACTTCTTTGCCACCTCTAGCTCAAACGATACTATGGCAGAGGAAGAGGATGAACATAGAGAACTGATTACTTTTCCCATTAGTGTACCTCTTGGGGATGACAGAATGAAGAATATCAACCCTAATAATCTGCCAAACTTCCATGGCCTAACTTCAGAAGACCCTGACACATTTCTATTTGAATTTGAGGTAGTTTGTAGGTCTTTTGGTTATACTACTGATGCACAAAAACTGAGACTCTTTCCTTCTACATTGAAAGATCTATCACTTAGATGGTTCATGAACCTAGAAGGGAACAATATTTTCACCTGGGACCAAATGAAACAATCCTTCCCGAAAAAATATAGGGACTACTGTAAGGAAAAAGATGCAGTAGATGAAATCTTCAGGATGCAATAGGGAGAAAGAGAATCCCGAGAGGATTATGCACAACGCTTTCAACTCAGTTACAAAAGAGATAATCATTGCACCCTGGATCAAGAATCATTGAAACCTGTCATTCTTAGAGGAATGGCAAAGAAGAAAATATAGAAGTCTTAAACCTATTAGGAGATGGGGATATATTCCAGAAAACCTATGATCACATCCTGCAAATATTCAAGAATTATTCTAGATCCAGAAAAGGTAAAACTGGGACATGGGATACACATCCATTTACAAGAGGATCATCATATTTGGGACCAAACCTCACAAAGTCGGATTTAGGAAATCTTCTTGATGATATGAAAATTGATATCCTTCAGTCCCTAGCAATGAAACTAGATGCACTCCAAATAAAGAAGAAACAGGATGAGATAAACCAACCACTAGCAGTATTTTTCCCATGCTGCAGAAAGAAACATGAAAAGGGACAGTGCACATTGAGCACAATAGAAATATGTGGCCTCTGCACTTATGATCACTCTATTGATAAATTCCCTCTGCTACCATCATGCAGAGCTACCATTCAGGATCCCACATCTGAAGGTACTATAGAACAACTATGTTTTTTTAATCAAAGAAGAAACAATTTTGTTAGGCCCTTCCAGGCCAACAACCAAGCATATTTTAACCAAGGAAGTAATCAACAAAATTGGAGCCCCTCAGCACCAACCACATGGCCATCTCAGCCAGCTCCAAACAAATGGAAGAAAATCCAAACACTGTATCAACAGCCTGTTGATGCCTTGGTTGTGCAGGTTAGATGCAAAGGTGCTAGAATGTTCCAAGGCACTCAACAGAGGAAAAAAACCCAAGTTGAAAGGCTTTGAAAGACCCTGCGCAAGGGAAGTTCTATCCCCAACCTATTTGGTATGGTGATCCTCCACGGATATTAGGTCTCCGCTGGCACTCTATGAGTCTGTGGTTTGATCAATTAGATCAGTTCTCCAATCAAGGAAAACCAAAATGTGGATATGGTGATGCTAAGCTAACCTAACCTATTTTAGAAAAGGGAAACTAATCTAAGTTAGTCCTATTCTAAAAAATAAAGCTTGATATTGTGCAGATTAACCCTGAGGTGTGATGAATAAGTAGATTACAACCTTTCACATAAATGCTTTTATTTGTTTCACTTATTAGCTTAAATCACTATCTATTAATGAAAATTAAGAGACAATAATTCAAGTGCTTAAGCCTGTTCAAGATAAATCTGTAACCATTTTGCTAATTGAAAAAATTAACAATGATTAAATAGGTGTGGATCAATTGCAGAAATAGATAAAGAAAATATTTAATTGACAAAAATTCAATAAAACACTTTCATACATAAACCAGTGATAGTGAGAAATCAGTATCACAAATCTGCATATGTAATTATATCCAACAAAAGATCACACATAGTAGATGATAAATCAAAGCAAGAAATCAAAACTGTCAAAGAAATTTGAACAATACACAAGAGATGATATGAAGGTCCTGTTATCACATTTATAGTAGCCGGGCTACCATACATTATTTTTCTGATTCCAGTACATTATTCAGCCAGTTCCCTTACATTTGAGATGCTGAGATGAGCATCTATATTGGATCACTATCAGATTGTGGACAGCAGTGTATATTCCCCATGCCATGACTGAGTCTCAGGACACTCAGAGAGATGACCGATATAGCCATTATACCATTAGTACAGAGCAGTCAGTGGTGCTCAGAGTTACAACAACAGTTCTAGAGGACAGGTGATGGTACAGGTTGATGAGTTTTCAGGTATATGACTCAACAGGTATATCATGGTTGTTATGGTTAGATTGCTTTTATACTTATTCTTATAGCATGTCTTAGCACTTAGTTTCATGATCTGGCGATCATATAGATATGTGGACCTGGTTGATCTATTATATATATTATATTGTCCCTACTCAGACTTAGAAGTTCACTATTCATACTCATTGGTATGTACCCTCCTTAGGGAGAATAGAGGTGATCATTCCACCATAACTTGGCTTGCTAGTGTTGGCTCCATTATTCATTGTCTTCATCCATCCATGGCCTACCTTTTAGTTTATCACCCTGAATTACTACTTGACTAGTGACATGGAGGATCTTTCCCCCACTGTAGCCTCTGTATTGGATGAGCTTCCCTGTTTATTGTGTCTCGGCTCTGAGTTGGTGACAAAACTTACCTATGGTGAGTTGGAGTTCCTTGTGAATTCCCCCTAGTCACTAAAGTTGTGTTGACTAAACCTAAAACTTTTGGTGCTGCCATGAATACAAAATCTGGAAAAATGAAATGCTATATCTTGTATCAAAAGCCCATTCATGCAATGTGTTTCTAAACACACATGAATGAAAGGCATGCCAAATGAAAATGGCTATGAAAATAAAATGTTATATCTTTTGGAAAATAAATGCCTAGGTAAACAAGCTGTCCATGACACACCTAGAAGTGCTTAGGTAAACAAGTGCCTTAAAAACACACCTGCAGCAGGAAGCCTAAAATAAATGTAAATCTATGCAATGTGTTTATAAACACACATAGATTGCGGCAGAAAACTAGGACACGAAATCCATTTCGAATAAGATATATATTATTGAATTGATAAGATGCTTAATGCTTTACAATAGCTCGCCTTTTATAAGGTTTGAGCATCCTTAAGAAGGGTTACGTCCCATCAATTAAACTAATTACTAATTTACTTGATTAATTAAATACAATATTTTATATTCATAGCATTGCCTTCCCCTTTTGGAAAGCTTTGTCCTCAAAGCTTGAGTATTCTCCTAATGTCGTCATTCATTCCGATTCAGTGTCGGTATTAGAATCGGACACAATTTCTTGTGTAGAGACTTGCACTTCCTTTCCATTGATGATTTTGCACTGTATTGTCTGATTGTTCCTACATTTATGGCTTGGGATCCAATCATCACCGCATCGACGACATATGTTTTTCTTCTTCTTTCTATTATCCAAGTAACTGTTAGATGGCTTTGATCTATTTTCCATTTCATAGGCATATGATTGAGCTTTGTGGCATTGATGGTCGGGTGACCACGTATCTTCACAGTACCTACATTGTGTCTCTTTTTCCTGTCGATAATGGTTGTCGCCTCTTGTTTTTATTCCTTCCAGTTTGCGTTCTGCGGCTTTTGCTTTATGTCTTGCTACCTCTACGTTAGGTATGTCGTGTAACTTTAACTATTTTTGGAGGTACGGTTTAAGACCTCCTAAATAGGTTTCGAGTCTTTGCTTGTCATACAACCCAAATACTCGTGTCGACAAGGATTCCCACTGATGTGTGAATTCCTCAACACTTCCAACTTGTTGTAATCTCGTAAGTTTACTGAAAAACTCATCTTCCTTGATTCCTTGAAACCTATTAAAAGAATCATTTTTGAACAAGTTCCAGGTGTAGGCAAAATTGTCTCTCTTCCACCAAAGGTACCAATTATAGGCATACCCTTCCATATGCATTGATGCATATTTCACCTTCTCCTCATCAGATTGAATATTGTAAATGTCGAAGTATTCTTCTGCCTTGTTTAACCAAGCAACACATTGGTCTTCACTTCAATTGTATTTCGACAACTCTATTTTTGCCTTAGGTGGGTACACTATGTAAGGGTGATATTGATTCCCTCTTGCTTTATGTTTTGATGGTGGATCGGAACTACTGGATGACGTAAGTGACATATTTGAACTGCTTCGTTGTTGGCGGTGATTTTTATCTTTTTTATTCTCTACTATCTTACTGATAGCTTCTATTTGGTTGTTTAATCGTGCCTCCATCTCTGGCAGTACTTTTGTTTCTATCTCTTGCTTAAGCGTCGCATTGTTAATCTTTATTTCTTTTTGCAATTCTTCTTGATTCTTGGCAAGTGCTTCCTGTGTGACAATATGAGATGAGGCATCTAGCACATCTGGACTACTGACTTGGTCTGTCTTAGGCGTTAGTCTTTGTAACATCTCCATTAATATATTATGGTTCTGCGTCAAGGTGCTCAAGTTTTGGGTTATGGTGTTTATGTTTTGAGTCATAACACTCATTTTGTCATCCCAGTCTTTTTGTTTTTCGTTTAGAGTGTCAAATTTTTCACTCAGCCTTCTTTCTAGTACCAGAACAACTTCATCTTTGATTTCTTTTTTAAGCACGGCATTGTTATTTTTCATCTCTTCCTTAAAATCTTCTTGAAACACTTTCTCAAGTTTGTCCATTCTGGAGTTTAGACCTTCGACGATTTTTAAATCTCTAATTTGGTCTTTTTCTAATTTTTCTAGTCGATCTCGTAACTCGGCCATGGTTCTTGACCTGGTGTAGGGAGGTGAATATTTGGAATCGATTTGGTAGGACTTAATTAATAACAATTATTGTAAGGAAAATAATTATTACAATTAATGGATAAAATAAATAAATATAATAATTATTATATTTAAATATTTTTATTTTTATTTTCTTTATAATATGGATTTGTGACCTGTAATAAAATTAAATATTATATAATATTTAATTTTTATTAAAAAAAATAGGGTTTACGGAGGAGTTGGGCGATGGAGGGAGTGTGGAGATGGAAAAGACGGATGGCGAGGGTTATGGATGCAGCTGGGGGAGAGTGGAGGCGTGAAGGTAGGGGATGCGCAGCAGTGGGAGGAGGGAAGTTGGGATGTGCAGCAGTGGAAAGAGGGTTTAGCGCGGGCAGAGAGGCGTGAGGAGTCACAGGAGCGAAGGAGGGTCACGGGAAGTGGCAGGCGAGTGGACGAGAGGAGCGGCTGGCGGAAAGAGCGCAGGATAGTGGAGCTGCGCATGGGGAGAAAGGGAACTGGGAGCGTGTGAGCGTGGAAGGTCATGGAGATGGAGGCGTGTGGGGAAGGAGTGGTGGGGAGGCGTGCGAGGGAGAGGGAAGAGGTGGAAAGACGTGGTGTGGAGGGCTGGGTCTGGAGTGCAGTGGCGCAGTAGGCGGGAGAGTGAGCAGAGGCCAAGGAGGAATGGATGTGGGATGAGAGGCGTCGATGTGGCGTATGCAGGTGGTGAGGGTTTCAGCAGGGAGAGGATTCACGGGAGAGAAGGGAGGGGGATGGACACGATAAGGAGGAGAGGGACGTGGGAGCAGCAGAAAGGAGCAGGCGTTGAAGTGATGGCGGGGTGCAGAAGAAGGAGAAGAGTGCGCGTAGGGAGTGAGACTGTGTGGATGAGGAGCCAAATCCGAGCTCACCCGAGGAGTTGATGAGGAGTTGATGAGCTGAGTCCGAGCTCAGAGTGCAGGAGCGAATCCGCTCTGATTGTGAGCCGAATCTGAGCTCAGATGGAGGAGCGTTCCGCTCTGATACCAAATGCGGCAGAAAACTAGGACACCAAATCCATTTTGAATAAGATATATATTATTGAATTGATAAGATGCTTAATGCTTTACAATAGCTCGCCTTTTTTAAGGTTTGAGCATCCTTAAGAAGGGTTACGTCCCATCAATTAAACTAATTACTAATTTACATGATTAATTAAATACAATATTTTATATTCATAGCATAGATCAAGGCTATGGAAACTTCAGGCCCAAAAAGAAATAGAAATTAAATGCTATATCAAAACAATTGATGGCCTTATTTGTATTATGGATTGTGCGCATCTGTGAAGGTGAATAAACCCTCTTTAAACAACTCATCCATTTGTGAGACACCGCCATTCCCTGTGTTATTGCTCATTCAGTATATACTATGGTGTATTCCCTTTCCCTTGCCAAAGTGTCACAAATTCAAGTCAGTCAAGTCATCCCTTAGCCTAGCCAGTTAATTTAAGCCTTCACCCTTCACTAGCAAATTGATCACAACTATGAAGTGAGTATGATCCTGAAAGTCTAGTCTGAGTAATAATAATAATTAACGACACTATATATTTGGATTTAGATCGCCAGTCATGATTACTCTGTGTTATAATTGTTATTTGAATAAGTTGTAGAGCATATATTAACCTTGACACTTTGCAGCAGCTATTAATGATGATCTGAGTTATATTTGGTCTTGGTTAGACCTAGTTTGACTATGGAGGACCATGGGACATGAGATGTTGGACCTTATGATGATATGGATAGATGATATATGGTCTATGTATACATACATGATGACTCTATGCAGCAGCTACAGGATTATGATGATGATTCTGTGGTTGCAGCAGTGTTTGTATATGTACAGCGCATTATTATTGGCCTTGATCCGGTATATTGGATATTTATTTTGATCATGCAGAGATTCATATGGTGTATGAGTACACATCTTGGATGGATTTGGACCTTTTGAGTCCAATGGGACAGTTTGTTTTCAGTTTCGGGCACTTACAGTGATGATTTAGCCTCAGTAGGCTGTCCTAGTGCAGTTTTGGTCTGTCGGAGGCCCTGTCGGAGCAGATGTGATTTTTATCCGGTTGACCTAGGGCGCTGATGATGGAGGGGGTGGTCCAGCCACTTGTTTTTACCATATTACCCCCCCTTCCGGACACACTGGTGCCCTCACCTTGACAGCGCCAACACTCCAGGAGGCTGTTTGGGGCAGTTTCACGCTTCCCGAGGCATTTCAGGATTGGTAGAAATGGCTATTGAGGAAATCGATTTGGGCTACTGAGGCAAAGTTATGGCATGGGATGATCAGTGATGATAGATCGGGACCTTCCACACCTTCTCCAGCAGTTTCAGCTTCATCGGGGCCCGCATCCATCACTTATGGCACTTTTTGTGGATTTTTGAGGTCTTTTGAGGACCACGACTTCACTATGGAGGCACGATTTGGTACATTCATGATTATTTTTTGGTTATTGTGCTATGGGGATTGACCAAGGAGGGATAAAATTACCCCTTGGACCCACCATAAGCCTCTTATGATATTTTGTCATCATGATTTGGTGGGATTCCCCTCTTATAGGGCGATTTTGTCCACTTACATTATATTTTATTAGTGATCCATGTATTTTATTGTTGAGCTCATCTCAACCATTGATTAGACATTTGTATTTTTAATCTTAGCCACTCATTCAAAAAGTGGTTAGGTTTTTGGTGCCTCTCCTTCCTATTTAAAGGAGAGAGCCTCTCATTGTAAAGGGACTTTTGGCTCTGGATTATTGGAATAGAAAATTATTATTGCATCTATCTCCAGTGTTGTGGTGAATGTTTTTGGTGTTCGTTCGTTGGTTCTTCCTTTGCACTGAGTTATTGAAGATCTTGTTTGCCATATCTTTGTACCACGATTTTTGCATCTACAGGTGGAGGCTGATTTGCTTGGAGGAGGAGGTATTGGTAGGGGAAGACTCTCCCTACTTCTTCTTTGGAGCTCTTCGTTGGTAACAGGGAGTATTACTGTCCCAGGACCTTCTATTTCATGTTACTATTTGCATTTCTCTTGTATTTCTTCCATACTTGATCTTACTGATTGAATCTTCATTCCTTGGTTTGACAGGTAGAGGAAGGCGCACTTGTGGGCTAGGGCATCAAATCGGCAAGCAAATCAACAATCTCTCATTTGATCTCTGTGGGAATCTTCCTCAACATCAAGGCATCTCATCCACACCACTCAGGTATGATCTCAAGGTAAGTTCTATCTCCATGATCTATCCAATTGTCAAAAACACTTAAAAACCCTAATTAATCAAAACACCATTTTTACATTTTCTCAGATCTACTTAGATCTAGTGGGTTATTGGGCATAATATTGAAAACCCACCTCTATAGCATCCACGGCATCCCGGATCTATAGTTTGGTGAGGATTGGCTTCCGTTTGACCCCTCTCCCATGCCAACTTAGCTTCTCCCAAGCAAGGCGCACTTCACTAGTTGAGCAAGTTGACCTAGATCTAGGTGATGGGTGTTTGAGATTCCACTTGATTCGTCATCTACACATCAAATAACATACACCCAGGTTGTTACTTTTCTGAAATTCACCTTGTGGGCCCCATTCTACATTTTAAGGGATTTAATCCCCATTTTGGACCACTTGGAACCTTTAAACTCAGATCTACTAAGATCTAACCGTTGGATTACCACGAAAATACAGATCCACACTCCTACCTGACCGAGCTACCCGGATCTAAAGTTTGGATGCCATCCGACTTGTTTTGACCCACCTAACCCCACTTTTAGGTTTCCTTGGGCAAAGTCGCACCACCTTGGAGAAGTGAGTTGACTCACTTCCAGGAACTGGGTACTTGAGATTTTTGGAGATTTAGAACCGGAATAATTCAAAACCTAGGTCTAGACTATCACTTTGTCAAATATTGCATTGGGGATTGCATTCCTTGTTTTAAGGGATTGTGGTCCACTTGGGTCAAACCTAGATCTAGATACATTCATCCATCAAGACCTCTATTTCCCACCTGTCCCAAGTACTGGGAGTCCTAAACCACAAGTCAACCTTTCTTTGACTCCACTTCCCAATTCCCAAGGCACTGGTTTCTCTCCAAGTTAATTCAACTTTCCTAGATTGTTGGATTGACTTGTGTTTTGACCTATGCATGGTGAACTAAACCTTTGAAGCTGTCATGTATCATGGTCAAGCTTGTCATTTGTACTAGTTAGCCCCAATACAACCCTTAAACTATCCTGCACTGGACACGGTTCCCAAGGCAGTGAGTCTTCTGACATTGTACTAGTACACTAGCCCTAGATCTCACTTCAAACATTATAAGTCACTCTCACATCAACCATGAACCAAAGCTATACCCATTGAACCCCTCACTTGGCTTGTGACTTCAACCTATAAGGTCTAGGATAAACCATACACCTAACTTCACTTAGAAATACCCTGATTTGGTGCTTTGGTTTTGATCTCTCCTGTCAGGAGTAGATCGGGTCTCCCCCTTTGTTGTCTGGGCTAGATAACATAAAGCGAAGGTTGCCTCGACTGGCGTGACAACCATATACTGGAGGTCGAGGTGATCGTGGTTGCACCTTTTGAGTTGCCCTTCCCTATTTCCATCCATGACTGGATACATCCATAGGGGTAACTACAGCTTAGGTGATAACATTTTGGCGTTGTTGCCGGGGAGGCAATAGCTTACCTCGGTTCGACATACTTTTCTTTCTTAAAGCCCTCCCATTCTCTTTGCCTAGCATTTTGGTATTGAAGGCATAGGGCTTACCTCGGACAAGCTAGTAGTCTTTACTCACTCTCTCCTGCATATACAACGACACATATCTTGGTAGAAGAGTTTAAATCTACCTGGCGACTCCGAACCGTGACTCCGCTGAGGAGCGAGCTCATTTACATCCCTATAACACTAGAATTTAGACAGATCTTATGGGGTACATCATTTTGTTTGCAGGCTCTTGATTTTAAAAAATAAATATTAAAATATAAAAATATAAAAAATAAAAATAAAAAAAATATTATCCATGGCTGCTACTGAGCGACCTAGGACTTTTGGTCGATTGAAAGTTTTTGACTTTTCCAAAATTGTTGGGTATCCTCATCATATTCCTCATCAAGCCTATGAAAGGTTGCCTACTTTCGATGGAAGTTATGAAATCTCTGCTAGAAGGCACCTTGAAAGATTTCGGGAAGTTCTTAACGAGTTATCCATAACCCATGAGGATGTGTGTATGAGACTATTGGCTTCATCTTTCAAAGAAAGAGCTGGACTCTGGCTTTCGAATTTGAAACCCAATAGCATTTCTGGTTATGACATATTTGAAAACAAATTCCTAGAAGAATGGGGAAGTGAATTCGATGATATGTATCTTTCAAATCAAATTCTTCCCCTTTCCGATCCTATTGTTGAATCATTTAACAATCAAATATCAAGTGATTTGTCAACATCCGGAGATGACCTTTCCTGCCCAATTTCTTCTGATGATAAGTCTTCTACTTTTGAGTCAATCGAAAGTCAAATCTTTAATCATTGTACAAACCATAGGTTTTCAACTTGCTTTTTAGGTAGCCCTAGTCCTAATCCTGAGGGAATTTCTGAGGATGAGCTTTTAGTTAACAAGTCTACTGAAATTCCTCCCTCAAAGAGACTCATTAGTCATTCTGTATTTAGTGATCATTCAATTCCTTATCACCTTATTGAAAAAGAAGGTAGGGACATTGACCAAGGTCCTTTAGTGGTGACTTCACATGATCATTGTGCAAATAATCAGGGTGTTTTAAATGAACTTGTTAATTTCCCCCCTGACAAATTAAATAAAAATGATCATTTATCTTCATATGAATTTAATGATGAATCAATAGAAGTTCAATCTCAAGATGAAGATGAAATAATGAATCACACTAGATGCTCTAATCTTTGTTCCACCTCTTATAATGAGTCTTTAAATTTTTCCATCCTTAGTCAAGATAGGTTCATCGAATTCTTAGAATTAGAATCTTGTCCTCAGATTGTAAATATTAAACTTGATCAAAAGCTTGAAATAATTTCTAAAGTAAAGAGTGTTTTCTTTTGTCAAAATCTAAGGTCAAACTTGTCTATCCATTTGGGAGAATTTTCATATTTGCAATCCACTTTCCCTTCCCAACTCTTTCAATCATCTTTGGGTTGGTGCTATAGTCAATCTTTTACCTTTGGTATTTTCAAAAGGAAGTACAAGCATGATTACATGTTTGGAGAAAAAACACTTCATTTCCCTTTTCAGTCACTTTGGAACCATAATGCTTGTTGTCAAATTATCAATCATTCGTGGTGGCTAGAAAAGATATTTAAAGATCAATTTCACCTTTTCTCCATTTTTGAGCACCAAGTGGGGTTAATTTTGACCTTTCATCTTCTAAACCTTAATTTATCCCCACTTGGTTTTTATTTGATCATCAATCCCAAGGAGAATCAAATTGAATATGTAAGAGAAGTAAATGAGGAAGCTATGTTTTGTGAAAAAGAATTGAGTTGCAAGCCTTATATTTTCTCTCCATCAACTTTAAACAATCATCATCATGAATTTTATGATCCTATCAATTCTTGGATGGAGGATGTTTGCATCAGTCAATCTTTTCCTTGGCATGATTTCATTTTGCACCATTCAAACCTTTATTCAATCTTTGAACAAACCTGGAAGATTGCATTATCAAATTCTCTGATCTTTAATCTAATCATGACTTGTTTCATTATCAAAAAGCAAATAAGAATCATTAACCTATTTGATGAATGGTTGCACTGGATTTATGATTTTACCTAACATTTGTGATGACTGGTTAGATTAGGGTAGGTAGGAAACCGAATAAGCCTACTTGGGCAGTAGTTAGTCTTTTTAGCCATTGAGTCTGGCACCTTTTTTATCTCTAAGCTACTTTGTAAGCTCCTAGTTTAAATGAGTACCTGTCACTTTTTCTTTTTCCTGCACAATAAAGTTCAAATTTTGCAAATTATGTTAGTAGTTTAATTTACTTTCTGCATTTATATTTCATGCACTTATATTTCAGACATAGAGTAGATTTTATTTCAGTTGGTTTTATATTTTTCCCACACATGCGGCATGAGGTATTTTTTGATGTCTGTGAATGCAGAAATAGGTTACAAGAATAAAAACTAGAAGCAAAATGGTAGTGTGCTGGATCGTGGATTCGAGTAGCAGAGATCGAGGACCAGAGATTCTGAGGTTCTCAAGCGCTCATTTCAGCAGAGCACTTGTCCCAGCCGGAGCCAGATGTTATCACATTTATAGTAGCCGGGCTACCATACATTATTTTTCTGATTCCAGTACACTATTCAGCCAGTTCCCTTACATTTGAGATGCTGAGATGAGCATCTATATTGGATCACTATCAGATTGTGGACAGCAGTGTATATTCCCCATGCCATGACTGAGTCTCAGGACACTCAGAGAGATGACCGATATAGCCATTATACCATTAGTACAGAGAAGTCAGTGATGCTCAGAGTTACAGCAGCAGTTCCAGAGGACAGGTGATGGTACAGGTTGATGAGTTTTCAGGTATATGACTCAACAGGTATATCATGGTTGTTATGGTTAGATTGCTTTTATACTTATTCTTATAGCATGTCTTAGCACTTAGTTTCATGATCTGGCGATCATATAGATATGTGGACCTGGTTGATCTATTATATATATTATATTGTCCCTACTCAGACTTAGAAGTTCACTATTCATACTCATTGGTATGTACCCTCCTTAGGGAGAATAGAGGTGATCATTCCACCATACCTTGGCTTGCTAGTGTTGGCTCCATTATTCATTGTCTTCATCCATCCATGGCCTACCTTTTAGTTTATCACCCTGACTTACTACTTGACTAGTGACATGGAGGATCTTTCCCCCACTGTAGCCTCTGTATTGGATGAGCTTCCCTGTTTATTGTGTCTCGGCTCTGAGTTGGTGAAAAAACTTACCTATGGTGAGTTGGAGTTCCTTGTGAATTCCCCCTAGTCACTAAAGTTGTGTTGGCTAAACCTAAAACTTTTGGTGCTGCCATGAATACAAAATCTGGAAAAATGAAATGCTATATCTTGTATGAAAAGCCCATTCATGCAATGTGTTTCTAAACACACATGAATGAAAGGCATGCCAAATGAAAATGGCTATGAAAATAAAATGTTATATCTTTTGGAAAATAAATACCTAGGTAAACAAGCTGTCCATGACACACCTAGAGGTGCTCAGGTAAACAAGTGCCTTAAAAACACACCTGCAGCAGGAAGCCTAAAATAAATGTAAATCTATGCAATGTGTTTATAAACACACATAGATCAAGGCTATGGAAACTTCAGGCCCAAAAAGCAATAGAACTTAAATGCTATATCAAAACAATTGATGGCCTTATTTGTATTATGGATTGTGCGCATCTGTGAAGGTGAATAAACCCTCTTTAAACAACTCATCCATTTGTGAGACACCACCATTCCCTGTGTTATTGCTCATTCAGTATATACTATGGTGTATTCCCTTTCCCTTGCAAAAGTGTCACAAAGTCAAGTCAGTCAAGTCATCCCTTAGCCTAGCCAGTTAATTTAAGCCTTCACCCTTCACTAGCAAATTGATCACAACTATGAAGTGAGTATGATCCTGAAAGTCTAGTCTGAGTAATAATAATAATTAACGACACTATATATTTGGATTTAGATCGCCAGTCATGATTACTCTGTGTTATAATTGTTATTTGAATAAGTTGTAGAGCATATATTAACCTTGACACTTTGCAGCAGCTATTAATGATGATCTGAGTTATATTTGGTCTTGGTTAGACCTAGTTTGACCATGGAGGACCATGGGACATGAGATGTTGGACCTTATGATGATATGGATAGATGATATATGGTCTATGTATACATACATGATGACTCTATGCAGCAGCTACAGGGTTATGATGATGATTCTGGGGTTGCAGCAGTGTTTGTATATGTACAGCGCATTATTATTGGCCTTGATCCGGTATATTGGATATTTATTTTGATCATGCAGATATTCATATGGTGTATGAGTACACATCTTGGATGGATTTGGACCTTCTGAGTCCAATGGGACAATTTGTTTTCAGTTTCGGGCACTTACAGTGATGATTTAGCCTCAGTAGGCTGTCCTAGTGCAGTTTTGGTCTGTCGGAGGCCCTGTCGGAGCAGATGTGATTTTTATCCGGTTGACCTAGGGCGCTGATGATGGAGGGGGTGGTCCAGCCACTTGTTTTTACCATATTACCCCCCTTCCGGACACACTGGTGCCCTCACCTTGACAGCGCCAGCACTCCAGGAGGCTGTTTGGGGCAGTTTCACGCTTCCCGAGGCATTTCAGGATTGGTAGAAATGGCTATTGAGGAAATCGATTTGGGCTACTGAGGCAAAGTTATGGCATTGGATGATCAGTGATGATAGATCGGGACCTTCCACACCTTCTCCGGCAGTTTCAGCTTCATCGAGGCCCGCATCCATCACTTATGGCACTTTCTGTGGATTTTTGAGGTCTTTTGAGGACCACGACTTCACTATGGAGGCACGATTTGGTACAGTCATGATTATTTTTTGGTTATTGTGCTATGGGAATTGACCAAGGAGGGATAAAATTACCCCTTGGACCCACCATAAGCCTCTTATGATATTTTGTCATCATGATTTGGTGGGATTCCCCTCTTATAGGGCGATTTTGTCCACTTACATTATATTTTATTAGTGATCCATGTATTTTATTGTTGAGATCATCTCAACCATTGATTAGACATTTGTATTTTTAATCTTAGCCACTCATTCAAAAAGTGGTTAGGGTTTTGGTGCCTCTCCTTCCTATTTAAAGGAGAGAGCCTCTCATTGTAAAGGGACTTTTGGCTCTGGATTATTGGAATAGAAAATTATTATTGCATCTATCTCCAGTGTTGTGGTGAATGTTTTTGGTGTTCGTTCGTTGGTTCTTCCTTTGCACTGAGTTATTGAAGATCTTGTTTGCCATATCTTTGTACCACGATTTTTGCATCTACAGGTGGAGGCCGATTTGCTTGGAGGAGGAGGTATGGTAGGGGAAGACTCTCTCTACTTCTTCTTTGGAGCTCTTCGTTGGTAACAGGGAGTATTACTGTCCCAGGACCTTCTATTTCATGTTACTATTTGCATTTCTCTTGTATTTCTTCCATACTTGATCTTACTGATTGAATCTTCATTCCTTGGTTTGATAGGTAGAGGAAGGCGCACTTGTGGGCTAGGGCATCAAATCGGCAAGCAAATCAACAATCTCTCATTTGATCTCTGCGGGAATCTTCCTCAACATCAAGGCATCTCATCCACACCACTCAGGTATGATCTCAAGGTAAGTTCTATCTCCATGATCTATCCAATTGTCAAAAACACTTAAAAACCCTAATTAATCAAAACACCATTTTTACATTTTCTCAGATCTACTTAGATCTAGTGGGTTATTGGGCATAATATTGAAAACCCACCTCTATAGCATCCACGGCATCCCGGATCTATAGTTTGGTGAGGATTGGCTTCCGTTTGACCCCTCTCCCGTGCCAACTTAGCTTCTCCCAAGCAAGGCGCACTTCACTAGTTGAGCAAGTTGACCTAGATCTAGGTGATGGGTGTTTGAGATTCCACTTGATTCGTCATCTACACATCAAATAACATACACCCAGGTTGTTACTTTTCTGAAATTCACCTTGTGGGCCCCATTCCACATTTTAAGGGATTTAATCCCCATTTTGGACCACTTGGAACCTTTAAACTCAGATCTACTAAGATCTAACCGTTGGATTACCACGAAAATACAGATCCATACTCCTACCTGACCGATCTACCCGGATCTAAAGTTTGGATGCCATCCGACTTGTTTTGACCCACCTAACCCCACTTTTAGGCTTCCTTGGGCAAAGTCGCACCACCTTGGAGAAGTGAGTTGACTCACTTCCAGGAACTGGGTACTTGATATTTTTGGAGATTTAGAACCGGAATAATTCAAAACCTAGGTCTAGACTATCACTTTGTCAAATATTGCATTGGGGATTGCATTCCTTGTTTTAAGGGATTGTGGTCCACTTGGGTCAAACCTAGATCTAGATACATTCATCCATCAAGACCTCTATTGCCCACCTGTCCCAAGTACTGGGAGTCCTAAACCACAAGTCAACCTTTCTTTGACTCCACTTCCCAATTCCCAAGGCACTGGTTTCTCTCCAAGTTAATTCAACTTTCCTAGATTGTTGGATTGACTTGTGTTTTGACCTATGCATGGTGAACTAAACCTTTGAAGCTGTCATGTATCATGGTCAAGCTTGTCATTTGTACTAGTTAGCCCCAATACAACCCTTAAACTATCCTGCACTGGACACGGTTCCCAAGGCAGTGAGTCTTCTGATATTGTACTAGTACACTAGCCCTAGATCTCACTTCAAACATTATAAGTCACTCTCACATGAACCATGAACCAAAGCTATACCCATTGAACCCCTCACTTGGCTTGTGACTTCAACCTATAAGGTCTAGGATAAACCATACACCTAACTTCACTTAGAAATACCCTAATTTGGTGCTTTGGTTTTGATCTCTCCTGTCGAGAGTAGATCGGGTCTCCCCCTTTGTTGTCTGGGCTAGATAACATAAAGCGAAGGTTGCCTCGACTGGCGTGACAACCATATACTGGAGTTCGAGGTGATCGTGGTTGCACCTTTTGAGTTGCCCTTCCCTATTGCCATCCATGACTGGATACATCCATAGGGGTAACTACAGCTTAGGTGATAACAGGTCCCTTTACTGTATTAATAGGAGTCTTGCAAAAATACAAAGCTCTGCTAAGACAGAGTATCTCCAATCGTCTCTTGCTGATTTCTAAGTCCAAAAGTATCTCCCCTTGGCAGCGTCTCCTCAGTCTGCTTCTTTGAACTCTGAAAGAAAAATCTATCCGGCTAGAGAAGAATTGCAGAGAAAGAAAAATCATTCTCTGGTCTAAGAATGCCCCCCTTATCAGATCATTGAAGGTAGGTATTTATACAGAAAAATTATCAGAAATGATCATATCCATTTTCCCAAATGCTGAGCTAACTAGCTGAGTTGTTTCATTTGCCAGATCCGTCCATGAGAAAAATCTGAGAAAATCCATTTTGAAGAACCAGTCGTATCTCCCAAATAAAGCACTTTCTGAGGATTCTTCTTGGAGACAAACTAATTGGGCACCTTCTGCACAAAACCCATGTCTCGGATTTTCTAGATTCATCTTCATCACTCCCGAAATTGCGTTCAAAAATCACTGCTTTCCACTTGGCACATTTTTATTATTCCAAACTTGGGATGCAACTCTTAATCTTAATTGCTCCAAATCCAAATCCACACCAGTACAATCCAAAATAGAAATTAAAATATATTCCAAATATATTAACAGAAATCTAAAATGAATAACAATTCATTTGCAAATCAAATAATGAAAATAGACAAATCTTATGCAAATTCGAAATTGACTGTTCAGAGATTTTCAGGGTGTTTAAGCTATTAATTTGGAAGAAATAATCTTCTCAAATTATTCTTCATCTTTCCAGCTTTCCAACGAGCTATCTCAGGCTTGATTTGGACTTGTAAATCTCAAGATATGGCTCTTGGAAGTTAAGACTCAGTCGCAGTTGATTTCTTTTCGGGATGAATTGTAGCCATTGATTTAACAATTAAAATCCATTATTCATATTAATTATTTTCCAAATGAATTAAACTTAAAATAACAAATCCAAAATTAATATTCCCAACAAAATCGGAAATCACATGCCGTAGGAGATTTCGAAAATCACTTAAATAAAACAAAATGGGAAAACCAAAATTAAAACCAAATTAAAAAACCTAAGTGAAAAATTAAGTTACCAAAATTTACGGACCCAAAATTACATTAAAATATAACCTAAGATAAATGGAAAAATGCATGGATGAAAAATGAAAAAGAAACCCGCAACCCAAAATTTCGGCATGCAAATGCAATCATAAAATTAAAGCTCCTGCAAACTCATAAAAATTATGAGAAAAGCTTGAGATTTTTTTTTTTTTAACTGAATAATAACAATAAACCAAAGTTTAGAAATAAAATCTAGACATTATTTACGAGGAAAATCCAATATGTGAAACCCTAAACCTAGAAGTAAAAACCAAAACTATTTACAAGTTAATTCTTAAGAAAATAAATATTATAAACAAGTTACATATATAAGAAAAGAAGCACTCCTATAATATAGGAGAGTTAATGAATTCCATAATCGGTTTCTAACATAATCATTTTCCAAGAATAGAAAACCAAGAAACTTGCAAAATAATAATAGAAAATCCTTTTAAATTGCAAAATAGAAAAATAGAAATTACATTTTCAAAATCAAATTAGCTTATTAAAAATAAAAGACTTATCCATGATCAAACTAATTTCACATTCATGAATGTTGAATTTCAATCCCACTAATTTCCAAATAATCATAAAACCAAACTTCATAGAAATTAAGGAAATTAGAACTTAAACAAACTAAAACATGTGTTCTTTTAATTTCATAATATCAAATTGTGTATAAGTTTAATATATGGATTTAATGAAATACACAACTTAAATTAATAAAAGTCAAAGCATAATCATGAATATTCAAAAGAATCTCGATAAACTTAATCTAAACATTAAAATATTAAACTAATCATAAGCAAACAAACCAAAGACTAAGATTATTTACAATGTTTACATTATAATTTTAGGCATGCATATATGAAAACAAAACTCCATCAAGGTCTAATGCAATACCCCAAATCATGAGAGAAGAAACCATAAGATCAATCAAAATCCCAAAATGAAGGTAATAATCGGCCATCATCTCGAATAATCAGTTTGTGCAGGGAAAACCAAATCTAGGTGGGGAATATGAAGAACAACATGATAAATAACCACCAAGATCATGGAACCAACTAAAACGATAAAAACCAGCTCAAACTAGAGATCATTAAGAATGGAAACAATCCAAATAATACCAGAGAAAATGGAAATCCAAATATTTACTCAAATCATGCAGCGTAACCTCATCCGCAAGATCAAGACAAATCAACGGTTGGGATTGAATCTCGCGGCTGCGGGGTCAAGTTATTGTTCACACCGTTTATTCATGATTCCCGAAAGCCGCAACCCGAAACTCGCGGGTTGCGGGTTTCAGGATTGCAAACTACCAACATAACAAACAAAAATGAGTTTCCGAAAAGCCGCAACCCGAAACTTGCGGGTTGCGGGTCTCGAAAACGGAAGCAATTGCAAAAATAAAAATCTCTTCCCACATCCCGTAACCTGACACTTGCGGGTTGCGGGTTTCGGGAGCACACAACACAATTCTTAAAAAACAAGTTCCCGCAATCCGAAATCTGCAATTGCGGGTTTCGGGATGTGAGTTTCGGGATGAAGATTTCCCGAACTTATTAACAACAAAACCCGCAACCCACAATTGTTGGGTTGCGGGTTTTGGGATTGCAAAAACCAAAAACTGAAAAATGAACTCCTGCAACCCGCACCTGTCAAGTTGCGGGTTTCAGGTTCCCAAAATGTCAGGTTTCGGGTTGACGAAAGCAGACGATAAAATACTCAAAATTTAAGCTTTCTCTGGACCAAAACACTTGGAAAATTTATTCAAAAATTTGTCAAACAAGCGGACCAAAAGCATGGGTAAAGGATCTTAGAGGTAGAAACCAAAATCTGATCTTTACGAGACAACTCACCCAAATACCTTTGCGTTTATTCAAAAATGGGGCTCCCGTGCTTCATCTAAGCATGGGATCTGTTGTGGCCACAACAAATGGAGACACGCTGGGATGAAGCAGTTGTCTCTACCTTACAGTATTGAAAATCATAAAAATTAGGAATAAAAATGAAATGCCTTCTAATGCTAAATTTCAAATAATCTGAATAATATTATTACTGAATGATATAGTATTGGTCAGACTTCAAAACTTCTAAAACATCCAAGTCATTCCCATCATTATCCCAATTTTTTTTTTAAAGATAAACTCATTTTTCAAAATAAATTATTCACAAGATGTAAGAATCAAGAACTTTATCGGGAATTAACCTTAGGAAATCAAGCTAATCATATAAGACATAGTATTAAGAAATGACTCCAATACCACAGGCAGGACCCTATGGCCAGCCAGCGTCTATAGCCGCGACAGGGATGCCTTTTAACCCAATAAGTTGTTTTTATCCCATCCACTAATTAAATATACAAAGCTGATCAATCTTTGTTAAAGATTTGCATCCTTGGAAAGAAACTGGAAACCACTGTCCTAACTTGGTGATCTGGTTGTGACAGTGTCATTCAAACCAACTTATAGATAATGAGTGGGTTGGCTCGTGATGAGACCCCCCGTCTTGCAACCATTTTGTAGCTACAAGCCAGTATCCTAGCTTGGTGACCAGATTTTGATAAAGTCATTCCATAAGAAGGCATGATCATGAGCAAATCGGCTTATGATAAGACCTCATGTTTCCCAGCTCACTCCCAGGGATGTTAAAGAAAAGGATTGGGCCATGTTTAATGTTAATCTCATAAGAGATTATTTAATGGATGGGGAAGCAACTATACTCCTTAAGAGTAAGGATGGCGTAAGAAATCTATAGATTTACTAATATTTATTGATTAAGACTTCTTTCCTGAAACTGATTCCCTTAAAAGTAACTAAATTCAAACTTTTATGTTGAGTTAAAGATAAAGTTCTAACGATAATGATGGAAAGATTCAAATAGAATTATCAGCACAGTCTATTATTGATTTTTCACAATCAGGGATTAACTAATCAAAACATTTGATTTCCATCAAGCAGAAAACATTTATAAATATTTTCTTTATAGATAAGAATTCAAGCCTGCAAAAGAGTGATAAGCTCTTTTATTTTAAAAGTAAAAATCATGAAAAACTCAAAACAAACCAACAAGAAAATAAAATGTAAGAATGATAAAATCAAACATATATACAAGTGGAACCAAAAGTAAATCAAAATCTCACAACTATATCACTAACTAAAAGAAAAATGAGTGATAAATTTGTTTGTTTTTAATAAGTCATGAGATATCTGATTTAATCAGGTCTTCATTGAAAACAAATAAAGGAGCCTAAAAAATTAAATTGAATTAAAATGTGCAGTTATGAAATTAATAAGGCTCTTTTATTCCATTTCATATCAGGAAAGAATGAAAATTTATGCACTTTTATGAAAATGTTGTCTCAAAACATTTCATGATAAAGTCATTATAGTTTAGAAAATGAAGATATAACTTGAACATGAATGTTTTAAAGTAAATCCAATGATAAACAAGAGCATGAATAATGAAAAGTAAAAGAAGATAAAAATACTTCCCTGAATGCCTTCGATGAAGCCTGGATTTCAGTTTTGAAACTGATGTATCATCACAACTTATTTATTAACAAAAAGTTAAACCAAAATTAACTAACTCACTACAACAAAATAGCCCTTTAGGGGCGGTTTTGACTTGCGGGGGTCTTGGTAAAACCCCCCCTAAAAGTTTTTTGAGACCTTTGGAGGCGGTCTTTTAAAAACGCCCCTAAAAGTCATGGAAATTGGACTTTTGGGGGTTGTTTTTTTTTAATCCGCCCCCAAAAGTCCTGAAATTTGACTTTTGGGGGCAGTTTTTGGAAAACCCCCTCTAAAATCCCAATTCTCATAACTTTTGGGGGCGGTTTGTCAAAACCCCCACTAAAAGTAATGAGAATTGAACTTTTGGAGGCGGTTTTTTTGGAACCCCCCTTAAAAGTCATGAGAATTGAACTTTTGGAGGCGGTTGTTTGAAAACCCCCCCTAAAAGCCCAATGCTCGTAACTTTTGGGGGCGGTTTGTCAAAACTCCCTCTAAAAGTTATGAGAATTGAACTTTGGGAGGCGGTTTGTTTGGAACCCCCCTTAAAAGTCATGAGAATTGAACTTTTGGAGGCAGTTGTTTGAAAACATCCCCTAAAATCCCAATTCTCATAAATTTTGGGGGCTTTTTGTCAAAACCCCCCCTAAAAGTCATGAGAATTGAACTTTGGGAGGCAATTTGTTTTCAATCCCCCTTAAAAGTCATGAGAATTGAACTTTTTGAGGCGGTTGTTTGAAAAACCCCCCTAAAAGCCCAATTCTCATAACTTGTGGGGGCAGTTTGTCAAAACCCCCACTAAAAGACATGAGAATTGAACTTTTGGAGGTGGTTTTTTTGGAACCCCCCTTAAAACTCATGAGAATTGAACTTTTGGAGGCGGTATTTTGGCATTGAACTCATAAGTATGCCTAGGGATTTTAGCATTAAATCATGACATATGCATTGAGAACCATGTCTAATATTAGAAAGAGGAAAATGTCTATCATATCTCATTTGTAGGCTAATGATTCCCTATGGAGGGTATGTGTGGCGGTTTGAGGGCTTGAAAATGGACCATGAGCTTAAAGAAAAATGTTATGACCTAAGACCCTTATTTAACCTTATATCATAACATGGGCCTTGAAAATCATCCCCGGTGTGCCCTTTCTCAAAATGGTGAACATATCTCGCATATAGGCTAAGATTCCCCATGTAGGCCTTGTGTTATAATCTAGGCCTCCATGCATGGGCCATGATCCCCAAAATTCATATGGCCTTGTACCCTAAAACCTTGGTCCATGGCCTAAAGACTGAAATCCATACATGGTGTGCCAAACCTCAAAATGGCCAACATATCTTACTCATTGGCTAAATATTACCTATGTAGTATATGGGGCCTTTGAAGTGGTCTAGGGCATCACACATGACCCATGAGCCCCTTACCCTTAGACGTTATGTTTTGCCTTGATAATATGGCCTAATCAATGATAACCATTCTTGGTTGCATAGAGCTTGAAATGGCCATTTCTTGCTTGCAAGCCAAATATTTCCCACATAGAGATGACGTTATGGACTAGGGCCCCAATTGTGGGCCCCGATCCCTTGAGGAAAATGTTATGGCCTAGGACTTTATATGTTTACCCTAGAACATGGAATAGGCCATGAGAGCCATCCTTAGTGTGCCAAACTTGAAATGAGCACTATATTCCACTTACATGATAAAGATTCCCTTTATAGGGCTTGTACAGTGGACATAGGCCTATTAATGTCACATGACCCCTAGAGACAAAATGGCCTAAGGTAAGGTTGATGCAAAAGAATTATCCTTACTTACATGGCATATTTGGATGTGTGAGGTTTTGAGTTTGATTAATGTGTCCTCGCACCTTGTAAATGGCCAGCTTTTGCCTTGTATTTGCCCCTTTTCCTTGACACATTAATCACATATTACATTCTTTTACTCCCTCAAATTCCTCACTAGTCATGTATTCGACAAATGAAGGTCAATGTCCAAACTATGATGATAATCTTAAAAGGTACCCTGATGGAATGCCCTCACCATTTGGCAATTTTTGTTGGTAATTGTAACTGGTATGTCAAATCCACTCCAAGTATCTATTAGGTCCACATAAAGAAACAACAATACCAATGTAAGAACACCTCTCCATGCTTGAAACAATGCATATCTCTATTGTAGCATTCTTTTAAACAATTTGTGAGCCTCCTTGATTTTCCCATTTTATATGCAATCCCAAATCACAACATTCCACGAGACAACATTATTCACAAGCATGTTATTAAACATTGTTGAGATTTGTCCATCCTACCATTATGGGCATATTTCATAAGCATTATAGTCCACAAAATTGTGTTTCATTGAGACATTCTAGAAGCCACGTGATGAGCATATTATAATCAAACCTCCACACCAATTGTTCCAAGTGAAGATGACATTATTTGGAAATACATCCACAAATTATAAATGCTCTAAAAGGTCAAGGAGAATCTAGCTTTCCGCATCCAACCTTTACACTCATCCTTTCTTTTCAAAGAGGGACTTTGTTGTGGTTAGGCCGTATTCTCTAATGATTCAATGTTCCTAATTGGGGAGGACCTTAATCGTACTTAAGATTTCCAAACATTAATCCAGAATTTGTCAAGGATCAATGAACCCATATTGTTATACCTCCATATTTCACAGTGTCGTATCTTCACCAAAAAAAATAGCTGACGACATTTCCCCTACTGCTTAAAACACCCATAAGATAAAAATGATGAATGATCCTTGAAGACAAACCTGTCCTGTCAAGAATCAACCCAGCTGAGACTTCATATACCTACACTACCGCGTCTTGCTCAAGCTTAAGGGAGCGGTAGTCCACACTACCACACTATGCTCCTTCTCTGCCACGCGGTTCTACCGCACTATGCTCAGTTGAAGAGGTGCGGTACTCCTTTTTTAGCCTTTTTGCCATGGCTTGTGGAATCTTGATCTTCGAGAGATTTTTGAGGATTAGCATCTCTGATTCGATCCTAACTCACTTTCTTAGATTAGTGGGCCTGATCCACTAAACACTCCCAAGATCCATCCTTCTCTCTTGTTGGTTAACCCTACTACACACTATAAGAGAGAGACCTTCCATGAGCAAAGGGGGAGGACTCTTGGAGACATCAAACCTATGATCTTGAATCTTTGTGGAGATAGCTAGAGGAGAAAGCACTTGGAGCTGGGAGTTGGCTTGGACATCAAGCAACCATTGTAAGTGATACAAGCATATACAATCTTCTAGAAACTTGAAATATGAGTTAGAATCTAAATCTATAGCAGAAACAATCATATGATTGAAACAAGATCAACATACATGATTTGGGAAACAAGACAAGTTATGTTTTATTACCAACTTGAAGTCACTTACAATGGTTGCTTGATGTCCAAGCCAACTCCCAGCTCCAAGTGCTTTCTCCTCTAGCATATACAATCTTCTATATACAAGCATGAATCTGTTAGAATAAACCAAGATACAAGCATATACAATCTTCTAACAACTTGAAATATGAGTTAGAATCTAAATCTATAGCAGAAACAAATCATATGATTGAAAGAAGATCAACATACATGATTTGGGAAATAAGACAAGTTATGTTTTATTACCAACTTGAAGTCACTTACAATGGTTGCTTGATGTCCAAGCCAACTCCCAGCTCCAAGTGCTTTCTCCTCTAGCTACCTCCACAAAGATTCAAGATCATAGGTTTGATGTCTCTAAGAATCCTCCCCCTTTGCTCATGGAAGGTCTCTCTCTTATAATGTGTAGTAGGGTTAACCAACAAGAGAGAAGGATGGATCTTGGGAGTGTTTAGTGGATCAGGCCCACTAATCTAAGAAAGTGAGTTAGGATCGAATCAGAGATGCTAATCCTCAAAAAGATCTCGAAGATCAAGATTCCACAAGCCATGGAAAAAAGGCTAAAAAAGGAGTACCACGCCTCTTCAACTGAGCATAGCGCGGTAGTACCGCGTGGTAGAGAAGGAGCATAGTGCAGTAGTGTGGACTACCACTCCCTTAAGCTTGAGCAAGACGCGGTAGTGTAGGTATATGAAGTCTCAGCTGGGTTGATTCTTGACAGGACAGGTTTGTATTCAAGGATCATTCATCATTTTTCTCTTCTGGGTGTTTTAAGCAATAGGGGAAGTGTCGTCAACTATTTTTTTTGGTGAAGATACGGCACTGTGAAATATGTAGGTATAACACATATACATTAGTTATATTGCCCTTTACCCTTGAATCTAAAGTATAAATCGCTAGTCATCTATCAATAGGTGGTAAGTTGGTTTTCTAGATCCATGTTTATGGGATCCTACATCATTTCCATAACTCTTGAAAATACTCTCAATCCTCTAGTCGAGCAATCGCATCCTCCCCATATCATTTTGGTGAATTTATACATGTTATACATTTTGCATTTTGTTTATTGAATAACATTAAGTCTAGTTTTTCTACTCTTATTTTGTTTTTCAAAATGATTTGTTTCTTAGGTGCATTATTGCCCCTTATGTTCCACAAGAGAATTTTCATTTAGAAGGCTTAGGCATTTTAAGAAATGTCTCCTTGAGTGAGTTTGTTTGTCTTGGGTTAATTAATTGCTCCTTTTTCTCCTTCAAGTTATCATTAACAAGTTTCTTGCCTCGTCCCAACTTAGATTTTGTCAACTTTTGGGGATTTGTGTCTATTCATGATCATTAATTTCTTATGGGAACTTGACAATCCTTCAACATTTCTATCCTCCCATTTCCATTTATCATGTGCTAGTGTAGATTCACCAGTTGCTAACTTGAAAGGGAAATTATAAATGTTTTATTATAATGCAAGGATAATAATTCCATGTCCACTTCTTACACATCCTCCTCCTCCTCCTCTTTAATTCAATTCTAATTTATATATCTTCTTTATGCTCTCTTTTCCCTTTTTAGTATCAAGGTCATTTGCAATATTAATATTTTACCATTGCCACAATCTCATTCCTCATCCTTTGTTGATTCCATTTCTTTGGTGTGGTTTCTATCTTAAATTCATTTAGTTTCATGTATCTAGCCTCTTATTTGGTCTCCTAGTTATTTTTTCTTCCTTCTCCCTTCCTTGGATATGATTTTGATATGTTGTATGATTAGTGTGTATTGTATCCTTCATTATTAATTTCTCTTTTGTTTCATTATGATCGTGATTGGCTTCTTTATTTATTCTTTGAGATTTATATCCCTCCTTCTCCATCTTCTCATGGTTATTCACCTCATGAGTGAGTTTAATGAAGCAAGGGACCTTGGTTTGGGTTTCTTAGTGGCACCACCTTCCCTTTCCTCCAAACTACTACTCAACCATCATAGTTCATATTTCCATTCTCCTCCACTTGCACATGTTTAACATTAAGGGGGTTGTCCCATAGTTAATGGCAATTCTAATTCCATTTTATGTTAGTGAAAAGGGATATTCTCATAGTCTATATTTTGGACCCATCCATTGTTCATATAGTCTAGATTTTGGATCATGACTGGAGAAAGTCGTCTCCTTCAAATGTACACTTTTGAACTTTAAGAATCCCTCATCCTAAATGTCACTCTACTACTTCTTGTTGATGGTGGTCATCCCCTTCATCTTGATGGTTTCTTTTCTCCTTGTCCTTTGTTCCCAAGGTATTGAGGATTCTAAAGGATTTGATTGAGAGTTATTATTTAATTCTAGATATAGGTACCATACTAATTGGCAATTCCATCCCTCATTGAAGGCTACATTTGGATTCAACCTAAGTCTATCTATAATTCTAGATCACCCTATTGAGTTTTTCCTTCATCCTTCTATCCACATATAATAAGTAAACATTCTTTCCTCCCTACCTACCTAGGTCATCATTGATAACCTTCAATGGTTCCCTACCATATTCAACAATTTATCATCTACCGAATTTACCAAGCATCACCTATGGCATTTTAGCCTCAGAAGTTAGAAGCATGTGCTGAATTTAGATACCCATTTCTCTAGACAATTTGAAAGTGCTCTCCTCTGGCTATCAGAGACTTGGAGCTACTCATTTTAGTAAGATGTTAAATTTTCAAGTTTTCATAAATTTGATCATAACCTAAAAACAAATTTTAATGAAACTCTCCCGTGTTTTTTCTTAAACATGAAATTGTTTTTGTTATTTTGATATTGAGCTAGGTTTTAACACTTGTGAATGACAAAGGAATGGGTTTAGACTCATGACTGACAAAGGCATGGAAACAAGGTTTTGTTATGGGAGGCTCCCAATCCCACTTTGTACACTTCCAAGTTACAATTTATAGCTCTTGTTTCTAAAATCTTTTCAAGTATCATATCAATGCATTGGCTTGCACCTCAATGCTAACTTATGAATCTATGTTGCATGTTTAGCTCTTAAGTCAAGTTATGTTCAAGACTTGACAAGATTAAGCCCTACCTTTTTTTACTAAGGGAAACTTCACGAGGAAACCCCTAGGCACTTTCATGCATTTTGTGGTTGGTACCCATACTTTTGTACTTGACTTGGTTGGGATATCAAGCAAAGCACACAATAGAAGCAACTAACACAGAGGATTGACCATGAGAATTCATGCATGAATCTCAAACTAATCAACCACTTGAGCTAACCCACTAGGTTAATTAAACCCCTCCCTTCATATGGTAGTCTAATAGAAAAGTTGTGCTTCAAAAGTGTTAGGTTTTTCTCAATTTCCAAATTTGGTACAAGCAACATATTTTTTGGCTACCTTTTTATCACATGCAAAATGATCTTCTAAATGTCTATGAATCCTTTGTATATTTAGAAGTTACTTCAAGAAACACACCCTGAGTTTTGGGATTGCACTACATCACACATACTCCATTTGGCTTAGGTGTTGGGTTTAAGGAGTTTGTGCTTTTGGGAGAATGTAGCATAGGCAAGTAAAACACTTATTCAATGTATGTTTTTTAAGGAACTGGGTACTAGAGAAGTAAGGTATTTCTGATGATTAACTTGTTCATCTTATGCAGTGACAAATTGAAGAAAATGAGGAAACTGCATTTGAATGGTGCATCCATCAACTGGTTTCGATCCTCAGGCTAGGATCAACTCTTCATTAAAAGGGTTGAGATAAGCTTCCAATGAAGGTAATGTCTCAGTCTTGAGCTTGATGGTGGCCATCTAGACCAAGGGCAAGTTCAAATGTATAGGTCACATGCATTACATTTGTAAGTAAAAAAATAACTGAATGTGCATTAAGTCGAAATTCCATCCACTAGTACATGCTTGGGATGACTTTTCATGGATATAACTCAGGTAGGTAGTCATACATGTAATATGTCTCATAACCTTTACATATAGTGCAATGAAATTACCATATATAAGAGACGACAATTGGAAATGAATTTCATGATCAAACTTGAACTATAAACTACATTTAGGTGTACACCAAGTAATAACTAACGAGATCGAGGGTTACACTTTATAAGCTAACTTTTTAAAATTTAATTCTTAAAGTCTAAAAAATCTATGCTTTGTGAGCCCTTCCATGTGATTATTCTTTTTATGATGTTCTCTTAATCTCACTAATGAACCAAGACCTCATATAGTTCAAACCCTACAAAATTTGGTCGGGTCATCAAGTAAAAAGCACATTTAACGATTTAGGCAAAATCCATATGAGAGTTTCCCAATCTAGATTCTCGATGCACGAATTTGTTATTTCAGTCTATTAAAGCTTTGAGAATCATGAGCCATGGTTTTATTTTTATTCTTCTCAAATAATATATCCGGATTAAAAATCCTGATCGGAATCTCAACGACATCGTCTTGAATGGGCACTCTGCAACACATATTTTCTCGGGCTCCCCAAATTTGGTCGCAGGGATAGTATTTTTAAAACCCTAATTAACAAGGCCGGGCAATGTGAGCAGGGCATGGAAATGGTCGGAATGATGGCCGGTAACACGCGGTAGCAGGCGCTATCTCTACTCAACTCCTCTAACAATCACCCGGAAATGGGTCTAAGGATTGATTCGCTCAAGCAGTTGAAGGATATTTTACTTCACAGGGATCCTTCGATGTTAAAGGAGTTTATGACGAACTTGCCGGAGTTGCAAAATGCGCCGTTTAGTCTCGTGCGCAAATACGTTGCTGAGTATGTTTAAATGCTTTTGTGCTTGCCGTGCATTTTCTATTTTTTTTTTACTTCAATCAAGGTCGCATTTTTTTTAATAAACAACCTGGAAGCTTTGAAATCGAATTGAGCAAATTACGAGCTAGGGTTTTGGAAATCATGTATAAATTTAATTTTCATCACATTAACGTTGATATCTACTGTTAAAAGTAGTTCAATTACCGTGAAACCAATCTTAACATTTTTTTATGTTACTCTAGGGTTCTGCCACTTGCATTTGCACACAATCTTCTTAATATGGATGTGCAGCTGAGAAAAGAAATGGATACTTATACTGCATCCACCTAGACCAATAAATTGGAATTGGAAAACACAGAAAATCATTAACGACTGCTTTGCAGAGATATATGTTCCCAAGATTCTATTACCAGCCTGATAGACTGTTTTATATTTCAACTAACCATAAAATCTCCGCAACGTTTCTAATTGCTCGCTTGACGGAACAGAAGAACCTTTTGATCACGCCAATGAGCATCGGAGATCAAGACCCCCTATGCCTTGAGGTACATCATCTTTTTTGTGCTGGGGCGCTGCCACAAGGAAAACCCCAGTCTCAACTCTCTATATATCTGAACCTTCAAACCTTTTTCCAAAGTCCCAAACCTGTTTGAACCTTCCCCGTCCTGAACTCACAAATTTTCCAAACCTAATAACTATGGGATGAGTAGTGGGTTCAAGATACTTGTTTTATAGCCAGATGTACCATGCTTGTGAACGAGATCTTAAACGGATAGACATTGATGAATCGATGATAGAAAATTCGTGAGAGGCTGATGTTGATCTCTTAGGCCATGTTGATAAGATAAAATAAGACAAAGATAATATTATTAATGACGAATGAATGACCACAATAAGTAGGTCAATAGGGTTAAAAAATATATCAAGTTTCAGCACCATAAGTAGGTCAATAGGGTTAAAAAGTATATCAAGTTTCAGCACATAGCAGGAGTGTGAACACAACTCCTATTGCTACTCTATCAATAGCAGAAAACGAGCTAACTAGAAATATATTTTGAACATAGCAATTGATAATTACTGCCTTAATTTTACTCAACAAATATTTGAAAGTCTTTCAATAGTCATTGATCGGTACAATAGAGAGAGTTATACACAACACATTTGTATACCTCAATCTAGAGAGTGAAGGTTGGTTTATCACCACTTTTTGTGCATTAGTTTGTTTGAAGCAAAGTGTGCAGAAGTACTACTTGAGTTCACTGTGATGCAGTCTGGAAATGTTTAATTGTCCCTAAGGAAGCAACCTCTCAAGTAGCTTAATTTATGTGGCACATTATTTTAAGAAATTACATGACAGTCATATTTAATAACATGGGCTGAAGTCTTTGTTGAAATGAAGTATTTCATAGTAAACTTGAGAGTTACGTATCAAAATAATAAAGGATTGTAAGGCCTGAAAATCTACATAAAACATTTTGACAATGTCAATTCTTTCATTTTGAGGTGGAATGTAAGGTGACTGAGTCAAGGATGATTATATCATTTGTTAAACTTCTCCTGCAACATATTGGATGCACTACAGAACTTTGGCAAGATATGGACTATGGGTAAGAAAAATATTATCTAAGGTAAGAAATATTGCTGCATTTTGGTCTTCTGTGAGTGAGACAGTTTATACAATGCCTTGGGATGCACCTTGCACACCTGCATTGGTTATTCATTAGTATTTCTAACCTGCAATGATAAATATGTTGCATCCTATGAGCTCTCTTGAACAACTACTGGAGTCTTGGGAGTTCCAGTCCTCGATGGCGGATACATACCATACATGCTGTGGAGATACATTCCAAGGTTGTGAGACTTAGGGTGAGCAAAAGCTTGGCCAGCATGGATCTCAGGGAAACTTGGTTCTACACCCGTCAGCAACTAGAAAACAAGCACAAATACATAATTTTTTTTGCTGAAAAAATAAGAATGAGATTTCCATCAATAAAATGTATAAAACAACAGTATATCCATCAATTAGTCTCATCAAATATGATAATATATAATATGGCACTTGAAATTTGTCTTAAAGGCTGAAACATAATTAAAAAATTTAAATAGTTTGCAATATACTAAGTTCAACCATTCAACCCCTGTTCAAATAAACACCCTCTGATTCTGCAATCAAATTTGTTGGTACATACTATAGAGGTTGGTACTTTAACATATAGGTCAATATGCCTAGATGTCGGTTTCATGCTTAAATGTGGTTTCTTTTAAGGAGGTGGTGTGTCTTGTTGTCAAGGACTACCTTCATTCCAATTTATGACATCGCTGCATTTGGAGCAAAGGTTATGAAGAATGGGTTATTACAGAATTCTGTCTTGAAATGCTGGAATCCCGAAAGTTGGCTGAATTCTGGATGGAATGTGAAATTATGTTTTCTTCATATGAGGTCTGATAAGGTTGGAACCCTTTTCTATCATGCTGGAATTTTATATGATCATTCATTTGCCTGTTGGGGGATGAACTCACTAGTTCTGGGTGAGTTCCAACTAGTTTTAGGTGAGTTTAGGGTTTAGGCAAGTTTTCCCACGAGTTTGAAGTGAGTACCCAGTTTGGGAGAGAGACCGGCAATACTTGTGACTCTATGAGTCCTTGTCAAGTTTCACCACACTCATACATGTAGATTTCTGTGGTAGAACTGGTATCTTGTATGAGCTGACATTAAGTGTGTAATCTACAATGTTATTTATTCTAAGATAAGATAATTGTATTAATGTCCACTGAATGACCACAAAAGTAGGTCACTGTGACCTAAGATAAGGTAAGAAACATGCAAGTTAGCATTGTATACACATTCTGCATTACACAGGAAATGAATCAGAGATTAATATAGTGATGCAGAATCCAGATAGCCACATGTGTCAGGCTTTCCTAAGTTCATTATCTTGTAGTGTTTTTGTTAATAAACTTATTATAAAACCTCCTTTGGAATCCATTTGTGTTAGAAATGTTATGAGCATTTTTGGGCATTGTTTTAAGCCGGGAGATAAAGAGGAAGAGCAATCTGTGGATGCTGTCAAGATTCAACTGAAATATCTTTTTTGATTATACTGTACAGAACATCTCTATTGGAGATGTATTCCAATCAAATATGGCAACTAGCTCACCAAATGTGGATCCTATGAAAATAATTTTTGAAAAAAGGACAAACCACAATTTATAAGCCCTAAAAGGGTATATACTGTATATTTATGTTTGTATCTACTATTCTATGGCTTTTTTTATTTGTTTTTAAAAAACTCGTCGGGATGAATTCCCAAAATATTATAAGGTTTTGAAACACAAGATGCCAGAATATTATAAGGTTTTGAAACATCTGTCATACCAGGATGTCAGAATATTATAATGTTTTGAAACATCTGTCATACCAGAATATTAATGATCCATATATGTTGAATTTTTTTAGAAACATATTGGTTCTCCCAATCTTTATGATAATCAAAGTATCTATTCCTTGGGTCCCCTAGTTACATTTTATCCATGAAAATAACTCATTACTGGAATGCAATCTCCTAAGAGAGGATCAGGGCTATTTTTCAAAGTCATGAACTTCATTAGCAAACTTATATTTTGTTCAATCTATGACCTCTTGACTGTTTTGTTCAATCTTGTTTTTGAGAGAAATAGTAGTTTCTTTCACCTGATGAAATTGTCCCGCAAAAGACTTACGCTTGCTAATGAAGTTCCTTTTATTTGGATGTCTCATTGTTGTCTACGCTGACTTTTCTTTTGTTCTTATTATCCTAGTTTGAAATTGCCAGTACTTTTTATGGATTGCAAGGCGCCCCTCTCAGCATTGTCACTCTTGCTTGATTTTTTGCCACTTAACATGCAAACCCATTGAGTTTCATTGCCATCATCTCCATTCATGGATATTTTCCAAGTAGAGTGATCATTCCTAGTTCACTGACATCTACAAATCTTAGATTGAAATTGCTTGTAAACTATCTCATCCAACCTATTACAGATGTGCATTGTTTGAGCAACTGGCTCATGGTTTGAGTGATGTGACTATATTGATGTCTAAGGTGGCAATATCAAGAGCTTGCCTTGGCTTTATTACATGATAGCAGCTAGTTGGTCCCAAAGCTAGGTGAAAGAATTTATCTGTGAATACTCAAGTCATTTACTGTGACCCATCTACCATGAGCACCATTCACTAATGGTAGGTTTTGTCAAGCATCTAGGAAACATAGGAAATGTTAAAGAGACAACTTCTGAGATTCCTCTTGGAAACTGCTTTTACTTTTTAGGCAGCTTGTGTACATATGTTTGATGTATGAAATTAAGTCATTCGCTATGACCCATCTCCCATGAGTGTTATTCAGTAATGGTATACTTTTTCAAGCATCCAGGAAACATAAGACCTGTTAAAGAGAATTTCTGAAATTCCTTTGTTTTTATTTTCTAGGCAGCTTGTGTACATATATTTGATGTATAAAATTTACAAAAACTTTTATATATATATATATATATATATATATATATATATATATATATAATAAGACAACAGGACCTTGCCTGGTTGGTGGAAGTGAGGTACTTTTATTGCTCCATTAGGGTTTGAAACTTAGATTCCCTCAAGTGACATGATTGTCCCTCATGTGCTGGCGTGTCTCCACAAGGGGTCTGTTTAGTGTGGATGGAGCCAGCTGCAAGTCCTGGGAGACTTTGGTGGAATAAATACTTGATGGTTGCAGTTACTTATCCAAAGTTTTTTTTTTAATATCTTGTGAGATTCTTCTACTGTCTATCACATTGCAATATTCAAATCAAATAGTTGTTGCTTGTTGTTCATCTGAAGCATTTCATCCATATATATGTGTACGACTATGTATATGATATTGCTTGTCTTTATATTTAACAATGTTAGGAATACTCATTTTATTACTTCAACATTCGTGCCCAATGTGTTGCCTTGGAAACAATTGCAAAAGCATGAACAATTTTCCAAATGAAGTTGAGACACTCAATAACATATTGTGTAAACAAAAATGGAAAAATACGGACTTCTTTGTCTTGGGAACTTTGGCAATTACTTCTTTCTAGGTGAGAAATGCTTGGAAATTTATTACTCATTGGAAGGAGAAAGTGACAGAGAGAAAAGTGGACATCGGAAGGAGATAGAGAGGGGAAGGAAAATTGAAATTGACCATGGATTGTTATGCCTATAAGAAGTCAATGCAACTAATAAACATTAGTGATCTAAAGGGTACTTTTTTTTCTCATTTATTTCCCATTTGTATTTAATCTTCAGATCGGGCTCATTTTGGAAGCCATCGACAAGGTCACCAAACTTGGATTGGTGAAAAACTTGTTAATTAGATGCAGTTCACAGCTGATCTCTGTTGTTATTTTATGTCTAAAATATTTTACTTCTTGCCATACTTATAGTTTGGATGTTGATGCAGGATGATAGAAGAGATTGGTTTGAAGAATTTGGAACACTTGTCTCAGATGGTTCTAGTCTTGTTGGCATTCCTAAAAGATGACACACCAGCTATTATCCGCCAGTCTATTACCAATGGGACAAATTTATTTTGTAATGCTTTGGAACATGCTGCCCTACAGGTATATTTCCATGCTATCTTCTTAGTTCTTGTTGTTGTTAATAATAGTTGAAGTCTCATTATTCTGTGTTCAAATGTAAAGTGGGTTCAGGAAAAAATGTGATGTTGTGTGTTACCATTGACTTAATCTAAATTCTTGTGTAAATTTGGTCACTATGATTAAAGATTATTTTGGGATCTAAAAAAGCTATCAATATCCAGATCACAAACTACACAATTAGATGGATTCTATTCCTGGCTAATCTTAATAGTGAAGGAAACTCTTACATTCCCCTCGAGTAGTTAAGTTTTCATCATGGTTGTGAATAAAATATTTACTGTTCTGTTCTTTCCGGCAATGTACACACCTTTTAGGACTCTTCATGTCTGCAGGTTACTTATCTCTTCAAGTAATTGAGGTCCCTCTACAAAGGACAAAAGTAGCAAGAGGAAACTATTGACTTATAGAGAATTGTAGTGGATTTATGGAAACTTTATATGTGCTCAGATGATGCCTATAACCATGATGTATTATTACCAAGGACTTGTTAAATTGTTGAAGCTTAGACAATATTATTCTCACTTGCTGCATTAATCAAAGCAGCACCAATGATTGGTTGAAGAACTTTTGCTTAGAAGACAGGAGAGGAGAAGAGTGTTTGTATAGTCAACAATTTTGGAAACAGTGTTTTGACAACTTGCTATTGTCACTCCTAAGGGGAACAAATTGTTTGGTTTGGTGGTTAAACATTTGAAAACTGGCATATTGAAAATTGGGGTTATTTGAAAATTATTCCAAACTGTCGGGTCACGGTTTATCTAGCAGAGAAAATGTCACTTATGAAAAACTATTTAATGGACACAAACGAAGTTTTAGCCAGGAGCATTTAGCAAACCCATAAATAAGTAGCTAACAAAAAAGAACTATTTCTACTTACAATAGCCTTGTTCTGAAGGTTTCGAGCTCGATTTGCATACTTCAAGGTTTCTTCAGCATGCAGGACTAACACAAGCTAACAAATATATGAATAAAATGAGATCTAATGTAGAAAGAGAAACCTACATTGAAATTGGCAGGCTCATAAAGATAACTATTGGAAAGTTGAAAAGTGAAAAGCAAGCAATGTGGTAATAAAGGAAACCACGTCAATATTTATAATTATGCACAAGCTTAGACAACCGAAGAACAAATGCAAAGCAAGATACAATTTTTTTCAAATTGCTTCCTGATCCATTCCAAGAGGGATCCAGGGCTTATATACTTCTGCTTGATAATTTGCCTTCAAAGACTGTTATTCCGACTATGACAACATTTTTTGTAAATGGTTGTTGGGTTGGTATTTTCCAGTTGAGAAGATAGGTTGATGTGAACCCAGAAGTTGGATATGTTAGAGACATCTGTCTCACTGCATTGAAGATGTATACTGAATTTGATTTTAATATGTTTGATATGTTTTAGTCTTTAGAGATCCGGAAGTTTTTGTTTGTTTTTGGTAATTTGTGCCCGTGCAAGGATCAGATGTATGGAGGGTAGGAGGACAGTCTTAGGTGACTAGTCGAGATCTTACTTTTTGGGATTTATTGAGACTTTTATGTTCTAATGGATAGTAGCTAAGATAGACTGGTCTCTCTTTTATGTTGTTCAGGGTACAGTTGCATACTCTTTCCTCTTTGTATTGTTCTATAAGCACTTTAGAAATGTGATTTCCATTCTCTCTTTTGTATAGAAGTTGTGATTTTTTTCCTTGGAAAAATATTAAGGATAGTCACATAAGAAACAAAACAATGTGCTTCACCAACATTTTGAACCAAAAGAGCATAACAAAAATGCTTCTAGTTCTAATAGATCCCAAAAACATTCAGAAACAGATGAGTACACTTTTTTCACTTCCCATATATCCCCAGAACATTTAGGATCCCAAGCAGTCTTTATTTCACTCGTCCAAAACTAGAATCACGAACCTTTATAGCACTACAAATGCACATGATAAGATAGGGGAGAATACCATCATAATATATCGAGCAGAATCGTTAGTATTACAAGGAGATGGATTACTGAACTCTGGGGATGTCCTAGATATAACTTTGGGATCTAATATTAATTTGCATAAGTAGAATTTTAATTCACAATAGCTTATTGTTGCAGGCTTGCTGCTGGATTCTTCATTTTACATGCTATTTAAAGATGATCAAATTTTACATTCTCAACAAATTCTCCTTACCCAACCCATTTTGATTTGTCTATGTGCATACAGCATGAATTTAACCAGATAAACAAGTCCTCAAGTTAAATCTAGGACATTCAATTTCCTTGCCATGCAAAATTTTTACATACAATACACAATTAGGAACAACCAAATCCATAACATCATGAAATCTAAGGTCTTAACCCACATGCTTCCTGAAAGAAACATGGGTTGGAGAAAAGTAGTGAAAATGGGAGGATTCTTGTTGAAAGGCAATGTTCCATAAAAATAAAATCTATTTTGCTTATTACAAGAGGCTAAGCTAGGATAAAAAAGACAAGATAAACACTAGACATGATTGACTTACCAATCATCACAGTTCTGTTGTTTCCTCCAAGAGAACCCTGGAAATTTACAAGAATTAGCAGGAAGTTGAAAAATAATTTTAAAAATAAACATGAGAATCCATAGTATTCAAGAGAACGCCAAATCATCCACAAGCTAACGACATTGTAGACGCCTTCTGTTGAATGTACCAAAGGCAGGCAAGAGAATGGGTATAGTATATATTAACGAGAAGAGAGTCAACTCTACAACTCTTATGCTTCTTGGAGCATAAACTGGGAATAATTTATAAAACATTTTTGTAGTGAAGGGTGCATATTACATCTCAGATGGGGATATGGATAATGTAATATGACAATGATGTGGCATAAGTCAGCTTAATATATATTTATTTTGCAAAGAAAACCTCATGGATCTCCCCAGTCCCCACCCCCAGCTCCTGGAATATCTAGATGGATGGAAACTCAACTGCCAACCACAATAGTAGCTTGTAACCTAACAGGACTCAACCAGACTCGAACCTCCGAACTTGAGACCTCACAGCAAAGTCTTCCTTGAAACGGTCCTTTCAAACTAATTGAGCTAACCCACTGGGTTAAGTCGGCTTTATAAATATGTGTGTGTGTGTGTGTGTGTGTGTGTTCAGTTTAAAATTATAAAAATAAATTTACTTATATATGTCTTTGCAACTGCCCAAACATAATAGGATTAATAGCATTTCATATAGTTAATTAAACAAAACTGCTACTGCGTGTTCATAGACAGATTTGAATTCAGGGCATCTGCAGCTTTAGAGGACATTCGAATTTGATAGACAGGAATCAGCAAGTTCATGGCTACCTTCTCAGAATGTTTTATTGAATCATACTGCACTGTATGTAGAGGTCAAATACAACTACTAGTAAAAAACTAGTTTAGATCCATATTTACCCCAATATAAGTACTGAATGAAGGTGAGTTCATTAACAATTTTATGATTTCTTGCATTTCCTTTCATTTTCATTGGATTAGTATAATCTTGTAATGGTTTTATGGTTATGGTGTTTAGCAATTTTGAAGTATACCTTGTGGATCTAGTATATGATCAATGCTAATTATCTGTAAACGAGGGACTTAAATCCTAGTTTCTTTACCAACATAGATCCTATGTGAAATTACTTATTATATTTTTTTGGTTAGACATCTTTGGGTCTCTTCAAACCGTTCCAAAAGTTAGAAGGAGCTCTAGGCTTATTATGGTAGATTTTTGTGCTTATCAATGTGTTTTGAAAAATAAATTGGATTTTAAGCATGGTTTCCTTTTAATATTATTGTCTTTTCTTAGAATTACAAATGATGCAATATTGGTGTTCATATTCCCCTCTCCCCAATTCTAAAAGGGTTCTAGCTCAATGGAAGAGCGCCTACCTTACAAGCAGGAGGTTGGTGGTTCGATTCCTCCATGCCCTATTGATATTACAATATTGGTATTTTTAATAAAATATATTTTATTATGATTTATTATGGCTATAGAGGGGGTTTCAAACCGTCTTTGTAGGCCTCTACGGGGGGGTTCCAAACTGCCCCTATAGGCATCTACGAGGGGGGTTACAAACTGCCCCTATAGGTATCTATGAGGGGGGTTTCAAACTGTCTCTATAGGCCTCTACGAGGGGGGTTCAAAAATGCCCTTATAAGCCTCTATGAGGGGGGTTCTAAACTGCCCCTATAGGCCTCTACAAGGGAGGTTCCGAACTGCTCCTATAGGACTATACGAGGGGGGTTCACAACCGCCCCTATAGGCCTCTACGAGGGGGGTTTGAAACTGCCCCTATAGATCTTTATGAGGGGGGTTCCAAATCGCCCTTGTAGGTTTGTATGAGGGCGCTTATGAGGGGGGTTCACAACCGCCCTCGTAGGTCTCTATGAAGGGTTTTCAAAACTGCCCCCGTAGGTCTCTATGAAGGGGTCTATGAGGGGGGTTTAAAATTGCCTCCGTAGACCTCTACGAGGGGGACTATACGAGGGGGGTTCACAACCGCCCCTATAGGCCTCTACGAGGGGGGTTTGAAACTGCCCCTATAGATCTTTATGAGGGGGGTTCCAAATCGCCCTTGTAGGTTTGTATGAGGGCGCTTATGAGGGGGGTTCACAACCGCCCTCGTAGGTCTCTATGAAGGGTTTTCAAAACTGCCCCCGTAGGTCTCTATGAAGGGGTCTATGAGGGGGGTTTAAAATTGCCTCCGTAGACCTCTACGAGGGGGGTCACAAACCGCCACCAAAAGTCACTTTTGGGGGCGGTTCCAATCTCCTAAAAAACCACCCTTAAAGGGAAATTTTTTTAACATCGGTGCCATTATGGGTGGTTTTTCCAAAACCACCCCCAAAGCCCACCCCCCCCCCCCCCCCAAGGTCACTTTTGGGGGCGGAAGACAACCCCCCCTAAAGGCCAAAAATGTAGTAGTGACTTATCCCTAAATCCTTCTTGCTGAACATCACCAAACTAAGTTAAGTCATATTTCCAATGTAACCATTTATGTAACTTGAAACCTGCAAAAGAAAACAAGTTATGTATCAACATTGGAAATCACAATACTCCAAATGGAAACAAAGGACAAACCAAATCAATTTTCTTATGTTCAAAGAAAGAAGAATGACATGGAAACTTTTTGATAAATGATTCTTCCAACCAACCAAAAATTAAATCATAAAAATCATGTTGGAAGTGATATGATGTTTGTAATGCATTCATAGAGAGAACTGATATCTCATGAGGATCATAACTAAAATGAATCTTATCAGGAATATGATTAAAAAAAATGTGAAAGGGATTCGGTGGAGAATGAATTCTTCAAAACAATATCATCATTAATAAATTGGAAGGGAACAAAATGACAATTTGGTGTTATCTTAAAATCAATTAACTCATTTTGTCCTTCAATCTGAAGATTAGAATTAATGACATTAGATCCAGATGTGGTCATCATGTTGAAAAATAGATCAATATATTATTACAACATGAGAAAATATTGTATCCCTTTCCATATTACAGACTGAATCATAATCCTTAATGATATGAGATGAAATAGAAGAAGATGCATCTATTACATGAGTAATGGTAGTAAGAATATTATTGTCCTCTTAATCGCAATCAAGAGACAGACCATATTGAATCATAAATATGTCCCTCATTCTTAAAAGACTTACTTTGTATCCCATCAAAATCTGACCATAACATAATATCAGTTTAAAAATTATTAACATACAAATGTAATATTTGATCTGAAAAAATATCTGGATACAAAGAGAAATAAGTTTCGGAATGTAAAAAATAAAATACTTCTAGTGATAAAATAGTTTTCATTAATTGTTTCAAGAGAAACATAATTAGTAAAAATCTGATCTAATAATGAATTTTGAATGAGGGAAGCTGATTGATCATGAGAAGAGGATAATGTAAAAATAATAGAATCATCATTAGCACATCCAATTACAGGATCCAAAATCTTTAATTCTTCTTCCACTGCATCATCTATAACAAGAGTTTTAGGATCATTACTTAACATAAGATTTGAATTGCAATCCTTACTCTTTTGTTCCAGAAACTGTGTATCACAAAATCATAATTCTTGTGCATGCACAACAATTTCATTATTGAGTGGAATTAATAGGATTAGATCCTAAATCAACATTGAGTGATGAACTAAGATAATCATCAATATGCATGCCATCAATTTCAGATTTATCATTATTTTCCAAATCAAGTGTATCAGAGAGAATTGAGATGGAAAAACCAATCAATTGTGTCTTTTGCAGAAAGTTGGTGTCTCTCATGAAAATTGCAACATAAATCTAGAAAAGAAATCATCAAGAGATTCATCTTTGTATCTACGAAGATTTTCTAATTCAAAACCAAGCCTTATGTAACTATAATTGTCATGAGCACTAAGAAATAACTCAGTGAATTTTTTTAATGAATGAATAGATTTAGCTGGTAGAAATTCATACCAACTCCAAATTCTTCCTTCGAAAGTAGCAGTAAAATTCTGCATCTCTCATTCTCATTAGATGAATTTATAAAATCACAAAAGTAATTAAATTCAAGAAGTTTCTGAGATGCAGAGATCTTACCTTCTCGATTGAAGCTCAATTTTTGCAAGAAATTAGTCGTCCCTCTGAGTAACAAAAAGTGGAAGAAGACAAAAGTACTTCTTGGGATGCATCTAAAGAAGAGTCGTTTCCAACTTGGACTTGGCTTGTCATTGTAAATACTTTATTGAATAAAACCAAAAACAGTAATCTAATTACTAAAAGAAATAATCAAAACTAATCTATTCTACACCTACTCCTACACTACTCTAAAAAGAAAACAAAAACTAAGTATAATCGAATTTCCAATGCAACCATGAAAGCATATGAAAACCTACAAAAAGGAAGAAGTGAATAATCAGAAGGCATGATATGAATGCTTGAAAATACGAATATAAAAAGAGTACATTAAAGCAAACAAAATGAAATTTATGTACAAGTAAAAAGAAAGGAATATTACCATAATGATGAAATCTTGCTAAAAAAGATTTATCAAGCCAATCAGCAACCCCATCATGGTATGTACAATGAAAATCAAAAGAATGACAAAAAGAGTTTGGAAGATTCATGCAATGAAATGGATTATTTGAAAGAAAATCAACATTAGTATTATATGAATCCAAAAATTCTTCTGGAACAATTTTCTCCTTAGGAGTACTCCCTCGAGTAAGATCAACAAAATTAGATCCAATTTGTTCTAATTTATCACTGTAACAATCACCATAAATTGGTTGATTAAATTGGAAATTTTCAAAGAGATCTAATTGTCTTTGAGCATTTACTTGAGAAGAATTAAAGATATCAGATGTTGAAAGTATGGAACTAGTATCATTAACATCCTGATAAGATTCTTCTTCATCAAGTATTTGATTGTAAGAAGTGTTTGTGTCAGAAATTGTTACTAAGGCTAGGGTAACAAGCCAACACAATCTCAAAAATAAAAATCAATTCAAACTAGGTTTTTAGGGTTTTATTTTGTAGGTTTTGGTTAGAAAATTCAAGAGCATAAGGGAATACATTCAGCAGATAAGTAAAAACTAATTCATACACATGTATCCATGAAGATGCATATATATCTCAGGAATCCAACAAAAGATTGCAATGAAGTTCATACAATAAAAGACAAGCATCACTGGAAATTATACATAAAACCAGAAATGAATTTGTCAATCAAGAAACTATATAAGTTTAAAATGAAACCAACACATATCAGAAGTGGAATAAGGAGTCATATATTTATAGTTTCATCAAAAATGCAATATGAGAGTTTGCAGTACTTAGCAGTGAACAAGTCTGGAATAATGCACAGCTTGCAGACCTCCTCTAGCTCTCCAAAAATTCGAACCCTTACAATATCTTTTCTCCCTCTCTAAATAGTTTTTCATCTCCCAAAAACAGTTAGGGTATTTCCTATTAATCCTCCATCGAATGACTAAGACTAGGTAAAGTAGGATTTACATTTTTACAAATTACAATTTTGCTAAAAATAGCAAATCTTTAACAAAAAGCATTAAATGAATCTAACTGCCTTAGATCTCTTTCGATGCCTCCACAAGCAAAGAGATGCCATCTGGACTTGAGGATCTTTTCTTCACTCTTTTGTGCTTTTGCTCCAGCTCAGCTATCCTTTTGTGTAGGTGTTCATTTTCATGCTGCAAGGTTTGAACTGTCTTTTCTAATTCTGAGCAATTCCTGTCAGCAACCCTTTTTCTTCTGAGTGCCTCTTTTGCATCAATCACCAACTCCTGAAAATTGTCATGAGTATCTTGAAGATCTTCTCTCAATCTTCTATTTGCCATCATTAGGCCATCATTAACTTCCTGCATGTAGCTCATTTGATGCTTGTACTGTTTGACAGTCTTCTTCAAATTCTCCTTGTCAGAATTAACCAGTTTTTCTATTGCAGCATCCTGATCTTCGCTTGGTTTCCAAAACATGTCAAACTTCTTAAACATTAATTCTTCTGTCAATGGCTTTACAGTAGTATCTTCAATGATAGGGTTTGAAACACCTGTTACCTGTGCTGATTTAATATCTTCTGTTAACAATTTTCCAGAATTGTTTTCAACAATGGATTTAGAGCTTTCTTCACCTGTTACATTTACAGACCCAAAATCCTCTCTTTTAACTGAATGCAATTCATTTTTCTTTGATTGCTCCTCCATGGATTCTTCATCAGAGATGGTCACCTTATCAGTCTTCAATTTTGGATTTAACAGCTTTTTCATGCTTAATCTTAATTTGTTTTTAGACCTAGTTTTAGGTCTCCATAAAGAAGCTGCCTCTGCCATCATTTTAAGTTTCTTCCCTTGATAATGGATAGATGCTAACTCTACCACTTCCAGCTTTTTGATCTTCTTCTTAGGCTTGGTAGTTTTGTCCTCTATAGCTTGATTTTCTTTAATCTCAGCTTTAACCTTGATCTCAGGAATGAACTGCTCTTCCTCTAACATATAGCCCTCGTCATCTGAGAGGACTGTGATGGGGCTTTTGGGCTGATTCTGGACTTCTTCTTTTGCTACAGGAATAACTTTGATATCAATTTTCCTCTCCTCTTGAACCACTGTTATAGATGATGACTTCTTTTCAAGAATTTCCTTTTCCTTTTTGTCATCAAATAATGAAAATTTGACTTTATTGTGCTTTGAAAATTTCTGAGGCTGACTGTCATTCTGTCCTTCATCTGCTACCTGCTTTGTTTCCTTCTTAACTTTAATTTCATGTTTCTTTGCAGCTTTAACTGAATGCCCTAATTTCTGTATCATTACTTTTCCCTTATCAGTTTGTCTTTTGGATTGTTGGTCTTCTCCTTTAGAATGAATCCCTGACCAAAACAAAAAGAAGTCCCAAGTTTTTTCCTCATGCTGCAACACTGTAGAGATGATTAACTTGATGAGACCATGATGAAACAATGATTGAGAAGTATGATCATCCTGCTGTTTAATTTTGCTTGACATTTTCTGCAGGCTTTTGAAGAAAAAGAATGGCAAATTCATTTTAGACACCCCTGCCATGTGCTGTAGGAACCTGAGATGGTATTTGAACACTAATGAGTACCTCCCTTCACAAGTTACATAACTCTGAAGAATCCTTATAGGTTCAATCCATTCCCTCCTGAAATTATGTATGAGAATACCTTTGTTCCAGTCAGGAACAACATTGGGCAATAAGTATCTTTGAGGATCAAACTCAAAAGGAGACTTCTTAAACCAGAGCTCGCCCTCATTACTAATTTCAGTGGCTTCTGAAATTAAATCTACAGTCAATTTGAATCTCAAAGGATCCATTATGATCATCTCATTCTTAAGTCCTTTTGCAAAATTGCAGGATACTTGAGCATTAAAACCATCTATCTTCTTGAAGAATTTCAACCATCCTGCCTGTTGGAACAGCTCTGCACAATCTGGAAGTTTTTGAATCCATGTCAAGTCTGTTGGTTCAACCCTATTAACTTTACCACTTTTATTGCTTTTTCCCATATCTTTCTTTTCAAGGAACTGGAACAGTCTAGTTTTAGGTTTCAGAAATGTATTATAAGCTGTTTTCTGGGCAAATAATTCTGCAGGTTATAACAATTTCAATGATATTTAAATCACCTGCACAAATTAACAAACCTCCCTGTGTAACACCTGTATCAAGCTAGCAGACTTCCCTCTGTGTAAAAAAAACTGAGTTCTACAGATAATTCTGTGAGTTTTTTCGACGCCCTATTCTGTCAATTACTCATCCATCGTGGCGTAATGTCTTCAATTTGGGGTGTCAATAATGTTCTTCTTCGAGCACAGGTGTCCTCCTAACGATTCTTTGGCTGCAGGTGAACGAATTCAAAAGCCCTAATTTCTGCTGGCGCCAGAATCACAGCTGTCTCCTTCCACAGTAACGTAATCCAACGTTCAACAGTGAAGTCTCCTCCTCAAACACTAACTCCTCAGTGATGATGCGTGTGACAAGAGGAAATTGACAGCTAACCCCGGAATTGACTGGGCTGGTCTCTGTGCAACTGAACTCGCATAACCTGTAATGATGCCCTTGTTTTCTCTTCGAGATTAACAACCAACTAACATCATGCTAAAAATGCTGCATACACGTGTTAAACACTTCACACAATGCGATTAGATACTTTCACTCTGCATGATGATTGAAATCAGATCGAGAATTTACAAAAAACTCATGCCACGATATTCCTGTAGCGCACTCTGTGTTAAACTTTGGTGTAGCGCTACAAGAATATCTTTTAACCAAAATTTAGCAATTTTTCTAACTTTTTGCCAACTTGTCGGAGATTTTGGCAGCTATTTGATTTAGGACATTAGTTTAGCTACTCTCTAAAGTCATTAATGATTCTCCTTTTGAATATATAACTCTCATTGACCCACTTTTCAATATAAAAAATGACCAAAATCAAATGAAATCTGAAAGGACTGGGTTCAAACTTTATTCAATCATTCATAAGGTTCTTAAGAAGGCAAAAACCAAAACTGAAAACCAAAAATTAACTAAGGTAGACTCAAAAAACAAACCAAAAATTGGAGAGAATAACTAAAAATGCAGAAAAATTTACTGACTTAACAAGAAGAAAAGGTTTCTTCATTGAATGATGAATCATAAAAGGAAGAATTCTGAAAATCATCATTAGAAATAGTATTCATTTCCAGTAAAGAAGAATGACAAGAAGACATAGATTGATGACAAAGATAAGAATCTTCTTGTTCTTCTTCATGCATTTCATAATTAACTAGTACCTGTTTAGGACTCAACAATGGAGGATTAGAATCTGAAATATATGATTGAGTGCCATTGTTATCAAATAGATCAGGATACATAGAAAAATATGAAGAGGAAATAAGTGCATGAAACTCATCTCTTTGTAGAATATTTTTAGATCGAGATTCCTTAAGAGGAATTTTCTCTTCAAAAGAGATATGTATGAAAGGTTTCATATCAGAATTTGCTTCTTCTTGTAATGTAGTATCATCATTTTGTGAAATATGCTCTCCTATAAAATCACTTAGGTCAGAAAATGGTAGTTGGGAAAACATATCACAAATTTTCGAACAACTAGTTGATTCAAGATCTATTAAAGAATTAATAGGATAATAAATATCAAAATCTTGAAGCTCTTTAATTAAGCTAGAAGAAGGTTGTTCGATATTATGATTAGAACTATTCTCTTTTACTTTAGAAGAATCTTCAATAGAAAAATGATCTCCTTCACGATTTGTTAAACTTTGAATTTCATGTGGAATAGACATGGGCACGTCAACATTTAATTCGTTTGAATCATCATATTGATTATGATCCATATCTAAGAAAGAGAAGGAATTCATTTCTACAATTTTTAAATCCTTAGATTCTTCAAATAAATCTAAACCAAGAGGTGGATGATGATCATTGTATAATTCAGATTTATCATCTACTAATTGATTAGATTCATGTAAAACAGAACGAGTGCACTGAAACCATTCAAATATTACACGACAATATATTAAAGGAAATCTACAATAGAGATTAAAATTTCGAATTGCGAAATATTCTAATGATTCACCTTCTTTTGAAGTGAGTAGTTTCCATTCATTGCATAATCTAACAAAGTCATACTATCCAAAAGAAAGTATGAAAAGATCTGCAAAAAGTTCAAAAGAATGGACAGAGGCAAAAGGTAAGGTTACAAACCACTCTTTGACTTCTCCTTCGAATGTGAAGGCTAATAATATGCACAAAACATCTTGATCCAAAATTTTGTTAACAAGACAATTATGAGCAAATTGAAGAACATGTTCTTGTGCTAATATTTCTTCTTCACCATCGAATTTTACTTCTATCAAATGCTTCAACAAATCTGTTTGAAATTGAAAACTAATTGGTCTAGAAAAACAACTAAAATCATAAAAACAATTAAATACAAATTTTTGGGCCGGAGCCATTATGAAATAATCTAATTAAAATAAATAGCTCAAATAACCTTACATGTCGGATGGAGGCCCTCCTTCTAGCGCCATTTGTTCATGCCTCGGTTGTGCAGGTTACATGCAAAGGTGCTGGAATGTTCCAAGGCACTCAACAGAGGAAGAAAATCCAAGTTGAAAGGCTTCGAAAGACCCTACGCAAGGGCAGTTCTATCCCCAACCTGTTTGGTATGGTGATCCTCCACGGATATTAGTTCTCCACTGGCACTCTATGAGTTGGTGGTTTGATCAATTAGATCAGTTCTCCAATCAAGGAAAACCAAAATGTGGATATGGTGATGCTAAGCTAACCTAACCTATTTTAGAAAAAGGAAAACTAATCTAAGTTAGTCCTATTCTAAAAAAGAAAGCTTGATATTGTGCAGACTAACCTTGAGGTGTGATGAATAAGTAGATTACAACCTTTCACATAAATGCTTTTAGTTGTTTCACTTATTAACTTAAATCACTATCTATTAATGAAAATTAAGAGACAATAATTCAAGTGCTTAAGCCTGTTCAAGATAAATATGTAACCATTTTGCTAATTGAAAAATTAACAATGATTAAATAGCTGTGGATCAATTGCAGAAATAGATAAAGAAAATATTTAATTGACAAAAATTCAATAAAACACTTTCATACATAAACCAGTGATAGTGAGAAATCAGTATCACGGATCTGCATATGTAATTATATCCAACAAAAGATCACACACAGTAGATGATAAATCAAAGCAAGAAATCAGAACTGTCAAAGAAATTTGAACAATACACAAGAGATGATATGAAGGTCGCTTTACTGTATTAATAGGAGTCTTGCAAAAATACAAAGCTCTGCTAAGACAGAGTATCTCCAATCGTCTCCTGCTGATTTCTAACTCCAAAAGTATCTCCCCTTGGTAGCATCTCCTCAGTATGCTTCTTTGAACTTTGAAAGAAAAATCTATCCAGCCAAAGAAGAATTGTAGAGAAAGAAAAATCATTCTCTGGTCTAAGAACACCCCCTATGCTTCTTTGAACTTTGAAAGAAAAATCTATCCAGCCAAAGAAGAATTGTAGAGAAAGAAAAATCATTCTCTGGTCTAAGAACGCCCCCTTATCAGATCATTGAAGGTAGGTATTTATACAGAAAAATTATCAGAAAGGATCATATCCATTTTCCCAAATGCTGAGCTAACTAGCTGAGTTGTTTCATTTGCCAGATCCGTCCATGAGAAAAATATGGGAAAATCCATTTTAAAGAACCAGTCGTATCTCCCAAATAGAGCACTTTCTGAGGATTATGCCCATCAACAAATGAATTGGGCACCTTCTGCACAAAACCCATGTCTCGGATTTTCTAGATTCATCTTCGTCACTCCCGAAATCGCATTAAAAAATCGTTGCTTTCCACTTGGCACGTTTTTATTATTCCAAAATTGGGATGCAACTCTTAATCTTGATTGCTCCAAATCCAAATCCACACCTGTACGATCCAAAATAGAAATTAAAATATCATTCCAAATCTAATAACAAAAATCTAAAATGAATAACAATTCATTTGCAAATCAAATAATGAAAATAGACAAACCTTATGCAAATCCGAAATTGACTATTCAGGCAGATTTTCAGAGTGTTTAAGCTATTCATTTGGAAGAAATAATCTTCTCAAATTATTCTTCATCCTTCCAGCTTTCCAACGAGCTATCTCGGGCTTGATTTGGACTTGTAAATCTCAAGATATGGCTCTTGGAAGTTAAGACTCAGCAATCGTTGATTTCTTTTCGGGATGAATTGTAGCCGTTGATTTAACAATTAAAATCCATTATTCATATTAATTATTTTCCAAATGAATAAAACTTAAAACAAAAAATCCAAAATTAATATTCCCAACAAAATCGGAAATCACATGTCGGGAGGAGATTTCGAAAATCACTTAAACAAGTCAAAATCGGAAAACCAAAATTAAAACCAAATTAAAAAACCTAAGTGAAAAATTAAGTTACCAAAATTTATGGACCCAAAATTACATTAAAATATAACCTAAGATAAACTTAGGGTCCAGAAAAATGCATGGATGAAAAATGAAAAAGCGAAACCCGCAACCCGAAATTTCGGGTTTCGGGTTTAGAAATTGCTAAAATAAGAATTAATGTGTTCCCGAAATCCGCAACCCGAAATTTTCGGGTTTCGGGTTTACACATTACAAACTGCAAAATAAATGTATTCTCGAAATCCACAACCCAAAATTTCGGGTTTCGAGTTTCGGGAACGTCAAAAATATAAAAGTAAACCATAGTTTCCGCATCTCGCAACCCGTAATTGCAGGTTGCGGGTTGTGGGAACATGCAAATGCAATCATAAAATTAAAGCTCCTGCAAACTCATAAAAATGATGAGAAAAGCTTGATATTTCATTTATTTATTTATTTTAACTGAATGATAACAATAGACCAAAGTTTAGAAGGAAAATATGTTAAATTTTGATCATTAATTCACAATACTCTAGGATCTTTACTGAGAGAATAACATGTACAGTATATCAATGCATATCAATCATAACAAGCATGTCAATCATCACAAGAAGTAAAAGCATGAGAGACAAGAGACACAGAGTTTCCGTGGGGAAAAACTTAAGGTGAAAAACCCCACAACTTCCTTAGAGATAGAGAGAGCAATGGCTCAACCAAAGTACAGCCAAAATACATAGAGATAGTCTCCTAGTAGCAGATGATCCTCCTCCTCACTAGTGCGCCACTTTCTGAGTGAAGGAAGAATGAGTTTTCGAATGATCCAAAATAGAGATCTCCCGATCTCTATTTATACTTGTCATGTTTTCCTAATAACCTTATGGGGCCGACTTGTCTGGCTGGGTACATCAACCATATAATATATAAATCAGGGCCGACCCCACACATGGTGGTATAATAACCCATCGACAAGTTAACATACTTGCGACACTTGTCAATACACATGACGACACTTCTGTATAGAAGAATGACACATCTCTATAGGAGTACAATAATATATAAATGAAATACATTCCGAAGTTACATATACATCAACACTCCCTCTTAACTAGGAAGGTATTTCTCGATACAGATCAGCTAGCATAATTCTTCTTCTCCGAATCATCGTCATCGATGCATCGTCCTCGAATCATCGTCATCGTCACAGCTGCTGCTATTGTTGAATATTGTAACTTCAAAGAATATTATATTTGTACTTTATTATTCCGGAGATGTTTCATCCCTCCGAGGTAACCCTATTATGTATCTGGAAATGTTTATTCCTCCGAGGGTTTGTATTAAATAGGGTTATTAGACCCACCATGTGGGGGTCGGCCCTGTGGTTATATTTTTGGGGTTATTAGACTTCTCCAGGAGAGGTCGGCCCCATTAGGTCTTTTAGTCAGTTAGGAGTCAGTATAAATAAGAGAGGTGAACTCCTCATTAGATCATTCACTCACTCGTGGAAGAGTGCGCACTTGTCTGGGAGATCTGCTAAGGAGATATAGAAGGAAGGAGCACATCTTGTATTTTGGTTGATCATCTTATTGAGGAAAGCTTTGCTGGGTTTTCTACACCATGAGGGTTTCCCAGGGTATATTGTGTGTCTATCTTGTGATTGTGTTTCTTTCAGTGATCTTGCTTGTCTTTTTGGTTTAAACTTAACATGGTATCAGAGCTAGACTGAATAGGACATCTTTCACAAGGTAAGAATACCTCTCTCTCTCTCTTTGGTGAAGTTGGGGTTTCATCCCAAAGTTGGTATTATTGATTTTTGGTTGCATGGCTGGATAGCTCTTTTGAATACCTTTCTTTTGAGCTATAGATCGAACTTTTTGGTTGGGTAGAACTCCGAGAAATCCAAACCCTAATTCTACCAAAAGTGCGATACGTCAGAATTTGGTTTCAGAAAAAAGTTGGAATTTTTGAATTCTGATTACATGGCTGGATAGCCCTTCTCAAGAGCATTCTTTTGAGCTATAGATCGAACCTTTTGGTTGGGTAGAACTCCGGGAAAGTCAAACCCTAATTCTACCAAAAGTGCGATAAAATTCTGTTCCAGATTTCGGAAAAGTGAAAAGTAACTTCCCAAGTAAGTCTACTCTGTCTCTTGGACTCCCCCAAGAGAAGATGGCTCCAAACACTAAGCTTGAAGACAAGCTAGAAGGTATAGAAAATTTTCGGGCATGGAAATACAGAATTGGTTTCATTCTTGAGGAGAATGATCTTGCTCATTATATCAAGGAGAAAGTTGCAGAACCAGAAGAAGATGAAGCCAAAGAAAAACACAGGAAGGATTTGATTAGGGCAAAGAGAATCATAGCTGATTCTATTAAAGACCACTTGATTCCCCAAGTGGCTTCCAAGAAGACTCCAAAGGAAATGTATGATGCCCTAGGAAGAATGTATGAAGGAAAGAACATCAATAGGAAGATGAATCTAAGGACTCAGTTGAAGAGTACCAAGATGCACAAAGGAGAATCCATACAAGACTACTTCTCAAGAGTCTCTCTAATCAAGGAGCAACTAGATGCCATTGGTGATACTCTTGATGAAGATGAACTTGTGATGACAGCTCTAAATGGTCTCACTAGACCTTGGGAGTCATTCATTCAAACTATGTGTGCCAGAAAAGAAAGTATGAAGTTTGATGTAGTTTGGGAGGATTGTGTACAAGAGGAGGCTAGGGTTGCAAATCGAGAAGCCTTGCTCAAAGAGGATGACCAAGCCTTGGCTACCCACACCAAAAGAAGAAGGAGTCAATCCTACTCCAAAAGGGGTAGTCACAAGGAGTCTCATCCTCCACACAGATTTCATAAGAAAAGAGGATCTACTCAAAGAAGAGATTACTCTTCTTTCCAGTGCTTTTCTTGTCACAAAATAGGACACATTGCTAGAGATTGCCCTCTACAGAAGAAAAAGGGCACTCACTACAAAAGACACCAAGCACATCTTGCAGAAGATGATAGTGAAGAAGAAGTAGAGGAAGAAAGGTCTCACAATAAAAGACCTAGAAATGAAGAGGAAGAAGAAGAAAGGACCTTCTTCAAAAGAAGGTCAAGGAGAAACGCAGAAGAATATGTTCTCTTCTCCGCACTCTCTGGATCTATAACCCCTGGAGAAGGTACATGGCTTATTGACAGTGGTTCTTCAAAGCACATGACAGGTCAGAAAAGGACTCTCTCAAATCTTGAAGAAAAGACTTCTCCCCAAAAGGTATCTCTAGGAGATGATTATCAATATCCCATTAAGGGAATTGGTGAAGCAAACTACAAACTCGATTCTGGAACTCCCATGAAGATGAAGGAAGTTTTGTATGTTCCAGGATTGAAGAAGAATTTGCTCTCAATCTCAGCATTAGACAAGAAAGGCTATAGAGTTGCATTCATTGATGGACAAGTGTTAATGTGGTCCAAAGGCAAATCTATTAAGGATGCAATTGTTATTGGTGAAGAGGAAGGAGGTTTATATAAACTCAAGGGTCATCCGGAAGCTGCTTTTGTTCATGAAACCTCTAGCCCCAGTGACCTATGGCATAGAAGACTAGCTCACATTAACTACAAAGCCTTACCCTATGTAAGCAAGGTGGTCATAGGACTACCAGATTTGAAGGTTGATCATGATGGCTCATGCAAAGGATGTAAGAAAGGGAAGAATGTCAAGAACCCCTTTCCAAAGAGTGAAACAAAGACTAAGGGTATCTTCGAGTTAATACACTCAGATGTATGTGGTCCAATGCCCACCACCTCTCTAAGTGGATTTGAATACTATCTTTCATTCATTGATGATCATTCAAGGAAAACTTGGATATACTTTCTAAAAGGTAAGAATGAAGTTTTTGGAAAGTTAAAAGAGTTCAAGGCTCTAATAGAAAATCTCTCAGAAAAGAAAATCAAGATTCTCAGAACAGACAATGGTGGAGAATATACTTCAAAAGATTTTGAAGAATTCTGTAAAGAAGTTGGAATCAAGAAAGAACTAACCACTCCCTACAATCCCCAACAAAATGGGGTTGCAGAAAGGAAAAATAGAACCATCATGGAAGCTGTGAAGACTATGATACATGACCAGGATCTTCCCATGTATCTATGGGCTGAAGCAGCCAGAACAGCAGTATATGTTCAAAACAGATTATCTCATAGTGCTCTTGATTTCAAAACTCCAGAAGAAGTGTTTACTGGAAAGAAGCCCGAGGTAAGCCATCTTAAAATATTTGGGTGTCCTGTGTACATCCACATTCCAAAAGAAAAGAGAACCAAGTTGGATCCTTCTAGTAAGAAAGGAATATTTGTTGGTTATTGTGAATCATCCAAAGCCTTCAGGATTTACATACCAGGCTTTCATCATATAGAAATCAGTAGAGATGTAACTTTTGATGAAGAAGCAGCTCTCAAGAAATCAAGAAAATGCCAACTTGAAGAAATCTATGAAGAAGATCCTTCTTCTAGAAACTCAGAGGCTGTTCACATCCCTGAAGATAATCCACCAGAGGATCATGACATGTCGGAACCACAAGAACCTCCTATCTCAGATTTATCAAAGAAAAGAAGGCCAGCATGGGCTAGAGATATTATCCAAGGGGCTGAAAAATATGGTGCTCCTGAAGGCTCCATTAGAGAAAGAAAGAAACCAAAGCTAGTGTCCAACTATATGGCCTTGATGTGTGATCTTGTGGATCAACTACCTACTAGCTATGAAGAAGCAGCTCAAAAGAAAGAATGGGTAGAAGCAATGACAGAAGAATATCAGTCGATAATGAAAAATGATGTTTGGGATATAGTCCCCAAACCAAGAGATAAAAGTGTGGTTTCTTCCAAATGGATTTTCAAGATAAAACATGCTGCAGATGGTAGCATTGAAAAATACAAGGCAAGGTTTGTAGCCAGAGGATTCTCTCAAAAGGAGGGAATTGACTATGAAGAAACATTTGCACCTGTTGCTAGGTATACTTCAATTAGAACTATCATGGCACTTGCATCCATGATGAAATGGAAATTACATCAAATGGATGTTAAGACAGCTTTTCTGAATGGTGTAATTGAAGAAGAAGTATACATAGAACAACCTCAAGGTTTTGAGGTCAAAGACGGAAGGACCCATGTATGCAAACTGAAAAAGGCATTATATGGATTGAAGCAAGCTCCCAGGGCTTGGTACGGAAGGATTGACAGTTTCTTAACAAGCATGGGCTTTACCAAAAGTAAAGCTGACCCCAATCTTTATCTTAAAGTGATGGATGATGAACCTGTTATATTGCTGTTATATGTAGATGACCTATTTCTAACCGGAAATGAGAATCAAATTATTGAAAGCAAGAAGAAGCTTTCTTCAGAATTTGAAATGAAAGATCTCGGATTAATGCACTACTTCTTAGGCCTAGAAGTGTGGCAAGAACCAAAAGGAATCTTTCTGAATCAAGGTAAGTATACTGTGGAGATTCTCAAAAGATTTGATATGTTGGAGTGTAAAGCCATGGCCACTCCCATGGACTCCAACCTGAAACTATTAGTTAATGATTCATCAGAACTAGTGGACATAACTCTATATAGACAAATCATTGGATCATTGATGTATTTGACAAATACTAGGCCGGATATATGCTTTGCTGTAAATACCCTAAGTCAGTATCTAGTAGAACCTAGAAAGGTTCACCTTATAGCTGCAAAGCATATAATGAGGTACCTAAAAGGTATAGTGGACTTTGGCCTATACTATCTTGGAGGTAATGAACTCAAGTTACATGGTTACTCAGATTCTGATTGGGTAGGTAGTGTCTCAGACAGAAAAAGTACTTCAGGCGGATGTTATGGTATTGGATCTGCCATGATCTCCTGGTTTAGCAAGAAACAATCTAGTGTGGCCCTCAGTACTGCTGAAGCAGAATATATAGCCGCTTGCTCTGCCAGCTGTGAAGCAGTATGGCTTCGGAAACTCTTATCTGGAATTTTTGACGTAGAAATGGATCCCACTGTGATTATGTGTGATAATCAAAGCTGCATTAAGATGACTGAAAATCCTGTGTTCCATGATAAGTCAAAACACATTGAGATCCGTTACTTCTATATACGAGACATGGTGCAGAGAGGAGCCATCAAGCTCGAGTACATAAGCACTGAGGATCAGATTGCCGATATCCTGACTAAACCTTTGTCTCAAGTAAAGTTTGAACACTTCCGAGACATGCTTGGTATAGTTCAGAAGGACCCTCCTCGAAAGGGGGAGTAGTATAGTATTTGATAACAATTTTGTTTTGTTGCACTTAGATACTTACAATTATTTAGATTTAGAACTCTTATATATCTTTTATAAATGTTTTGATGCTAGATGTATTAGTAAGAATACATGCTAGATGTATACATGTTTTGGTGTGATGTATACATGTTTTGATGTTAGATGTATTAGTAAGAATACATGCTAGATGTATACATGTTTTGGTGTGATGTATACATGTTTTGATGTTAGATGTATTAGTAAGAATACATGCTAGATGTATACATGTTTTGGTGTGATGTATACATGTTTTGATGATTAGATGTATTAGTAAGAATACATGCTAAATGTGATACATGCTCTTGGATATTTGTACCTGTATAGATGAGAATACAGAAGGGGATTGGATCATCCCTGGACTTTCAGTCCTAAAGAGAGCCGTAGACGTGAGGTCTCCGAGAATGAAGTCCTTAGTGGACAGTTGAGGGGATTGGATCATCCCTGGACTTTCAGTCCTAAAGAGAGTCGTAGACGTGAGGTCTCCGAGAATGAAGTCCTTAGTGGACAGTTGAGGGGATTTGATCATCCCTGGACTTTCAGTCCTAAAGAGAGCCGTAGACGTGAGGTCTCCGAGAATGAAGTCCTTAGTGGACAGTTGAGGGGATTGGATCATCCCTGGACTTTCAGTCCTAAAGAGAGCCGTAGACGTGTGGTCTCCGAGAAGTGGGGATTGTATCATCCCCGGACTTCGGTCCTTGAATTTATCCGTAGACGTGTGGTCTCCGAGAAGTGGGGATTGTATCATCCCCGGACTTCGGTCCCTGAATTGATCCGTAGACGTGTGGTCTCCGAGAAGTGGGGATTGTATCATCCCTGGACTTCGGTCCCTGAATTGATCCGTAGACGTGTGGTCTCCGAGAAGTGGGGATTGTATCATCCCTAGACTTCGGTCCCTGAATTGATCCGTAGACGTGTGGTTTCCGAGAAGTGGGGATTGTATCATCCCCGGACTTCGGTCCCTGAATTGATCCGTAGACGAATGGTCTCCGAGAAAGTGATTTTGTGGTTACTTGTATCGGTAGGATACTTGTATTGATGATGTGGTTACTTGTATCGGTAGGATACTTGTATTGATGATGTGGTTACTTGTATCGGTAGGATACTTGTATTGATGATGTGGCTACTTGTATCGGTAGGATACTTGTATTGATGATGTGGCTACTTGTATCGGTAGGATACTTGTATTGATGATGTGGCTACTTGTATCGGTAGGATACTCGTATTGTTGATATGGTTACTTGTATTGGCATGAATGCTGATTGTATGATGACGATGCTGCTGATCGTGTGATGACGATGCTGCTGATCGTGTGATGACGATGCTGCTAATCGTGTGATGACAATGTTGCTGATCGTATGATGACGATGCTGATCATGTGATGACGATGCTGCTGATCGTGTGATGACGATGCTGCTGATCGTGTGATGACGATGCTAAAGATCGTGATGTTGATGTTGATGTTGACATTGATGTACCAGTAACTGTTTGAGTTACTGATGAAGACAAATTGAAGAAAGCTTCCGATGATTTATAGATGTATCATGTATAGTGACTCCTTGCTCCTGCAGATGCTGTTATAATATCCTTCTCGTTAAGGGGGAGTGTTGAATATTGTAACTTCAAAGAATATTATATTTGTACTTTATTATTCCGGAGATGTTTCATCCCTCCGAGGTAACCCTATTATGTATCCAGATATGTTTATTCCTCCGAGGGTTTGTATTAACTAGGGTTATTAGACCCACCATGTGGGGGTCGGCCCTGTGGTTATATTTTTGCGGTTATTAGACTTCTCCAGGAGAGGTCGGCCCCATTAGGTCTTTTAGTCAGTTAGGAGTCAGTATAAATAAGAGAGGTGAACTCCTCATTAGATCATTCACTCACTCGTGGAAGAGTGCGCACTTGTCTGGGAGATCTGCTAAGGAGATATAGAAGGAAGGAGCACATCTTGTATTTTGGTTGATCATCTTATTGAGGAAAGCTTTGCTGGGTTTTCTACCCCATGAGGGTTTCCCAGGTTATATTGTGTGTCTATCTTGTGATTGTGTTTCTTTCAGTGATCTTGCTTGTCTATTTGGTTTAAACTTAACAGCTATCTCAATCAATCTCTAGATCTACTCGTCATAGGAAGTTCTACAGAGCCGGTCCTTTTTCATACTAGATGTAGTCCCACCACCTGTAGGTCTTCATCATCACTGGCCATACTGTGGAATCCTTAGGACTTATTACCTGAGTCAACAAAATCTCGAAAGAGCATCCCAGGACTGATTACGAGCACACAGCTCAACCTATCGGATCTCCCAGGACCTTTTACATGCTACTACACAACCTTTCCACGGCCACAGAGTATCACGAAGCACAACCCAGATGCACATACATAGCACTTACACTCACCAACATGGGGGGACCAACCTACCACCATCCGTGAAAGGCTCACAGCAATTACATCAACAACCATGGAAGAACACATCTGCCACCAAGTCAAAAAGGCTCTGCACTTACATCAATGCACATGGGAGAACACATATACCACCATGTCGGAAAGGCTCTGCACTTACATCAACGCACATGGGAGAACACATCTACCACCATGTCGGAAAGGCTCTACACTTACATCAGCGCACATGGGAGAACACATCTATCACCATGTTGGAAAGGCTTTGCACTTACATCAATGCACATGGGAGAACACATCTACCACCATGTCGGAAACGCTCTGCAGTTACATCAACGCACATGGGAGAACACATCTACCACCATGTCGGAAAGGCTCTGCACTTACATCAACGCACATGGGAGAACACATCTACCACCATGTCGGAAAGGCACTGTGCATCTGTGTCTTCGAAACTCATCACACATAATCTAACTGATTATGTAATGTATCCACCTGATACATATGATCATCCTGATCATCATCATAGCATCAATCTGATGCATATCATCTAGAGTATCGTCTTGATACTCATCACTGCATCGTCCTGATGCATATCTGGAGCAACATTCTGAAGCTCATCATCCATGATCATCCTGATCATACAATGCATCTACCTGATGCATACCAAGTATCTACCTGATACATATCATCATACATGATCCACCTGATCATATAATGTATCCTCCTGATACATACACAAATACATGATCCACATAATGTATCCACCTGATATATATACCAACACACATTATCTACCTGATCATACACAGTATCCACATGATACATATACAGATACATGGTCCAAGCATCCAACATGATGCATATACAAATACATATAAATGATCCAACTGATCATATCCAGCTTCCAACATGATGCGTACATATATACATATAAATGATCCAACTAATCATATCCAGCATCATCCTGATGCATATACAGAGCAGTAACTAGAGCATCGTCCTGATGCTCATCATCTAGCGATTACATCCACAACCATGTGAAGGATCCTCCTTCCACTATGCTTGGAATGGCTTCTACAAATGTGTTCATCACTTCTTCCTCGAAGTGTCACCAATCTAAAGAACACCAAGCCTCTCTCTAAAGTACTCGAACTTCACTCTGGCTAGTGGTTTCGTCAGCACATCTGCAATCTGCTCGTCCGTCCCAACACACAGAAGCTTCACTGCTCCTCTCTGCACCATATCCTTGATATAGTGATATTTGATCTCTATGTGTTTCGACATGTCATGAAACACTGGGTTCTAAGACAGCTTCACACAACTTTGGTTATCACAGAAGATACCAGTAGTATCCAACGGGAGATCAAATAACTCAGACAGTAGCTTCTGAAGCCATACTGCCTCACAACTAGCTGAACAGGCTGCAACATACTCTGCCTCGGATGTACTCAGTGCTACGCAGGACTACTTCCTGCTAAACCAAGAGATCACACTTGATCCCATACTGAAGCAACACCCAGATGTGCTCTTCCTATCTGTAGCACTGCTTGCCCAATCTAAATCAACACAACCCTGCAGGTTAAACTTTTGATTCGCTTCATACTGGAGCCCATAATCAACTGCACCCTTTAGGTACCTCAGAATATGCTTTACAGTAACCAGGTGAACACCCCTTGGATCCGTCAGGAACTAGCTCAATGTGTTCACCGCAAAGCAAATATCTGGTCTCGTGTTCATCAGGTACATTAAGGACCCAATCATTTGACGATACATAGAGACATCAACCGGCTCAAATGAAGCATCACACATAAGCTTCAAGTTCGATGCCATAGGTGTGGCCATGGCCTTGCAATCCATCATCCCAAACATCCTCAGGATATCTACTGCATACTTCCCTTGTCCAAGGAAGATTCCATCTGCACTCTACCACACCTCCATACCTAGGAAATAATGCATCATCCCTAATTTCTTCATATCAAACTCGGTAGCAAGCTTCCTCTTTGTGTCGACAATCAATCTGTCATCTCCTGTTACAAACAGGTCATCTACATATAGAAGTAGTATCACAGGATTTCCTTCCTCAACCTTGTAGTAAAAGTTGGAATCCGTTTTACTCTTGGTAAAGCCCAAACTAGATAGAAAACTGTCCATCCTACCATACCAAGTTCTGGGAGCTTGCTTCAATCCATACAAGGCTTTCCTTAATCTGCACACATATGACTCTCTGTCATGTGTTTCAAAACCGAGTGGCTGCTCCACATATACTTCCTCTTCAACTACACCATTCAAGAAGGCAGTCTTGACATCCATCTGGTGTATCTTCCATTTCATTGCTGCAGCCAGGGCAAGTACTGTTCTGATGGAAGTGTACCCGGCTACAGGAGCAAAAGTTTCTTCATAATCTATTCCCTCTTTCTGAGAGAAGCCACGAGCTACGAATCTTGCCTTGTATTTTTCTATGCTGCCATCTGCAGCATGCTTGATTTTGTAGATCCATTTGGACGTCACAACATACTTCCCTTCAGGTCTTGGGACAACATCCCAAACATCGTTCTTCATTATTGATTGGTATTCCTCGACCATGGCATCCTTCCATTCTTTCTTTTCCGTTGCTTCTTCGTAATTGGAAGGTTCTTTGTTCATGATATCATAGAGTGAAGCAACATAGCTGGTATGAGATCTAGTTCTCTTCTTTGCTCTGTGTTCTTCTTATGGAATGCCAAATCTTTCTGCATCTTGAATGAGCTCTCTAGCCCATGCAGGTTTCCTCTTGTGAGAGTTGTCCACACGTGGTGGATCTACAGGTTGTTGCGGATCTTCAATTTTACGATCAACATCTGGAATTGCTTCAATCATGGTAGTGTCTTGAAATCTAGTTTCCTTAGGTTCTTCATAAACTTCAACGGGTGTCTTCCTTGATTTGATGAATGTTGAGTTTCCGTCAAATGTTACATCTCTGCTGACATCAATCTTCTTGAACCCTGGAAAGTATATTCTATAATCCTTATAGCTTTCACTGTAACCCACAAAGATGCCCTTCTTTCCTGAAGGATCTAGCTTGGTCCTCTTCTCCTTTGGGACATGTGTATATACTGGACAACCAAATATTCTGAGATGGCTGACTTCATGTTTCTTACCAGAGAAGACCTCTTCTGGTGTCTTGTTGTCCAATACTTTGTGGGGTGTTCTGTTCTGCACATATACAGCTGTCCTAGCTACTTCTGCCCATAGATGCATAGGTAGATCCTGGTCATGCAGCATTGTCCTTGCTGCTTCCATGATTGTTCTATTCTTTCGTTCTGCAACTCCATTCTATTATGGATTGTAAGGAGCAGTCAACTCCCTCTTAATCCCTAAATCACTGCAAAGTTTCTTGAAGTCACCTAAAGTGAATTCTCCACCATTGTTGGATCTGAAGGTCTTGATTTTATTATCAGTTTGATTCTCCATCAAGGTTTTGAATTCCTTGAACTTATCAAACACTTCATCTTTTTTCTTCAAGAAGTAAACCCAAGTCTTCCTAGATAAGTCATCAATGAAAGATACATAGTACACATACCCACTTAGAGAATTGGATGACATCAGACCACATACATCGGAGTGGATAATTTCCAAGATACTTTTTACCTTGCTTTCACAGCTTGGAAATGCCTTCTTTATGTTTTTTCCTTTTGCACATCCTTTGCAAACACCTTCATGCTTGGTCTTGATTTCAGGAAGACCTTCTACAGCCTTACTTGCAATTGGTAATGATCTATAGTGCATATGTGCAAGTCTTCTATGCCAAAGTTCACTTGGCTCCATGGAATCATGCACCATGGCATGTTCAGGTTGTCCCTTCAATTTATACAAACCTCCCTCTTGCTCTCCAATCACTACTGCATCATCAATAGTTTTACCCTTTGGCCACATTAGGAATTGGCCATCTACAAATGAAACCCTCATGCCTTTTGCATCCAATGCAGAGATGGAGAGTAGATTCTTCTCGAGCACAGGTACATAAAGAACTTCTTTCATCTTCAAGGATTTTCCAGAATCTAGGTTGTAGGAGGCTTCACCACTTCCTTTGATGGGGTATTGATAGTCATCCCCAAGTTTCACTTTATGGGGTGATTCATGTTCAGATAGATTTACAAAAGATTCTTTAAACCCAGGCATGTGTTTAGAAGCCCCACTGTCAATAAGCCAATCATTACAACCATGAGAGATAGTACCTGTGAGAGCAGAGATCAGAACATACTCTTCTTCGCTTGATGAGTCATCATCGTCACTTTCTGCTCTAGTCTTCTTCTTGGGTGGTTCATCATCTTCAACAGCATGAGCATGATATCTTTTCCTGCTGCCCTTCTTCTTCTTGATGTTTTTGTTCCTTTTGTTCTTGGGACATTCTGAAGCAAAATGACCCTTCTCATTACATGTGAAGCATCTGAGATATTTCTTATCTTTATGTTGATGATAGTGTGAAGATTTCTTGGCATGAGAGTGCTCTCTCTTTGACCTTCCTTTCTTGGTGTGTACTGTGAGATCTTGATCTTCACTTCCCATCTTTTCTTCTCGAGCCACAAGCCTTGCTTCTTCTTGTGAACATTCTTCCCGCGGTCTGTTGAAGGAGATCAACTTCTTTCTTGCACAAATTCCTTGAATAAAGGAATCCCATGACCTGGGTAGGCCATTTAGAGTGGTCATGACAACTTCACCATTCTCCACCATTTCATCCACCGCTTCCAGTTGTTCCTTAATCTGAGAGACCCTATAAAAATAAGATTCAATGGTTTCTCCATTCTGAAACTTTACTCCTTTCAATTGGTTCCGCAGGGTTATCTTTCGATTTATGTTCTTCCCTTCAAATAGCTTGGTCAGAGAATCAAACATTCCTTTGGGTGTCTTTAGAGATGACACATCTGGGATGATATGGTCCTTGATAGAATCAACAATGATTCTCTTTTCCTTGACCAAGTTCTTCTTATGCAATATCTTAGCCTCTTCATCCTCTAGGATAGGGATGTCTTCTTTTATGTATGAGTCCAACTCATTCTCTTCCAGGATTAACCCAATCCTATACTTCTAGGCTCAGAAGTTATCAGCCCCTTCAAGCTTATCCTCAAGCTTGATGTGGTGAGACATCTTAAAGAGTACTTCAAATGGAAATAGAAAATATTTAGTTCTTACCACTTGACTGGCTGAAAAACTTGATCTAGTTTCGGATTAGGGTTTGTCGAAAAAACCCTAAAAATTCAAAATATGAATTTCAGCTTTTTGAAAGGGTGGAAAGATGCGCCTTGATGAGCTGATCATCCTAGTGTATTCAGAATTTGAGATCTGCAAAGCTTCACCCTTCAAAAATTCCTTTTTGTCTTCCCGGGTTCACTAAGGAGGACCTTGAATTAGGGTTTGAGTTTTATGGAGATCTACCCAGCCAAAAATCTCGATCCAAAGCTCTAAACTTCAATTTTTGCAAGGAGCTTCTAGTTATGTCTTCAAATTCCAGAAATGCCTATTTTTGTGGAAACCCTAATTTTTAGGGCCAAATTTGAAAATGCTCAGAATTGAATTATGATTGGACAGAAAGATTCTCCTTGATGAGTAGAGCTAATCTACTATACTATTTTTCCAAATTATGTGGAGAGAAACCCAATAAACAAGAAACCCTTGGTTTCTGTCACTACACAGTGTCTTCTTCTTAGGTTAGCTCTAATACCATGTTAAATTTTGAGCATTAATTCACAATACTCTAGGATCTTTACTAAGAGAATAACATGTATAGTATATCAATGCATAGCAATCATAACAAGCATGTCAATCATCACAAAAAGTAAAAGCATGAGAGACAAGAGACACAGAGTTTCCGTGGGGAAAACCCTAAGGTGAAAAACCTCACAACTTCCTCAGAGATAGAGAGAGCAATGGCTCAACCAAAGTACAACCAAAATACACAGAGATAGTCTCCTAGTAGCAGATGATCCTCCTCCTCACTAGTGCGCCACTTTCTGAGTGAAGGAAGAATGAGTTTTCGAATGATCCAAAATAGAGATCTCCCGATCTCTATTTATACTTGTCCTGTTTTTCCAATAACCTTATGGGGCCGACTTGTCTAGCTGGGTACATCAACCATGTAATATATAAATCAAGGCTGACCCCACACATGGTGGTCTAATAACCCATCGACAAGTTAACATACTTGCGACACTTGTCAATACACATGATGACACTTCCATATAGAGGAATGACACATCTCTATAGGAGTACAATAATATATAAATGAAATACATGGATGAAATACATTCTGAAGTTACATATACATCAACAAAATCTAGACATTATTTACGAGGAAAATCCAATATCTAAAACCCTAAACCTAGAAGTAAAAACCAATATCTGCATAAGTGTTGTGTAATTTTCTTAGAATTAATGGAAGTTTCAGTATGTTGATATCCTGTTGGTAGTCGTTTAAGTTGATCTAGTTCACCCTCTGATTGCTAGGAAGGGCCCCTCATCAACCAAAGGTTTTTTTTATCTTTTTCTGCATTTCTTTTCTGCAAATAGCTAGTTTATTTTCCTGTACCTGTAAATAATTTCGTTTTTATGTATATGTCATTTCTATATTTCTGTAATTTGTATTGTGCTACTAACACAGTTTATTTTCCAAGATTAGAATGGTCGACCAACAACTTAATAATTTGTAGTTTGCTTTCAGTCCTTCTTCCATCATTTCTAATTATATATTGCTTCCAAATTCCTCCATAGTTAGCATTCCTTTCTTTCTCTTCTCCTCTGTTAGTTCTTCTTCCTATCTGTTGTGGGTTAATTCTTCCTTCTTCCATTCCAACCTTCTTCCTACTTCTCATAAAATTATTCTTCCTCTTAGGTAATGATTAGAGTAGATAATTTCTTATTAGTTTAGCCTCTAATAATCTCTCTACTGCTTCCTTTGCACAGTAGGATCACTTGCATAAGCCAGCTGGTAATTAAATCATCCAAAAACTCTTATTTTCCCTAATTTAACTCATTTTCCTCCATTTGGACTGTCATTCAGACCGCCATTCAGACCGGCGTTCAGATCGTCATTCGGACCTGTGTGTTTTCTGCATTGTTTTAGGCCTTCTTCATAATCCAATTTCTTCTGCCTTCCACTTATCATTCTTCTTGTTCCTCCTTAATAGTCTTAGATGTAATTCAATCTCACTTCTTGTTATTTAAAGTTTCTAATTAAGTTCTGTCATTCTTTCCTTCTTCTTTACTTCCTCCTTATCCTCTTCTCATCCTTCTTCCAAAGTTCATATCTGTAGTTCTGTTTTGCTAATTAGTTACTGTTTTGAACTTATTAATCTTGTTTCTAGATAGTTTGTTTTATCCAGTAATAGCTTAATAATTCCATTTTCCAAGTTGTTTTAGCTTGATAGTTTCTATTTAATAAATATGTTCATGTTTTAAGATTTGGATTAATATTAAATATCTTTATCAAGTTTTCTACTTGTTTCCATAATCAACTACAATTCAGTTAAACATATTTATTAAGTTTTCTACTTGCTTCATTTGGTAATCAGTTTTTTGTTTTCATAGATAGAATAAATTCTTGCATTTGAATTATGAAAGTCATGTAAGTAGTTTAAAATCATATAGTTGCATGTTAGCACATTTGCATCTTTAGTCAGCTTAGGTTAGTTCAATCCGTCAATCCTGCACATATAGTGATTGCATCTCATAAGTTCCCTCCTCAGGTTGACAATTTAAATATTGGAATTATTTAACACATAATAAACACCAACACTTTGACAAAGGTCACTTCAACAATCTGCAATCCGCAATTGTGGATGCGGAAGTGCGGAAGTCCAAACATAACTCGAAATTCTTCATTTCTGCAATCCACAATCCGCATTGCGGATGCGTGCATGCAAAACCATACCCCTACAATGGTAACTTCCCACACAACTTTTGATGGGCATAACTTCGTCATCCTTGGTACAAATGAGACAAGGTCGGTACCGTTGGAAAGCTCTTGGAGAGATCTATCTAGTTGTAAAATCCCTGCCCCATATGAGCACTCATACCATGTTAAATTTTCCACTGAATTTATGTCCATAAATCTACCAAAAAGGACTTAAGTCATCTTCCTGTCATGACTTTCCTTCCACCTGACCCACAGAGGGTTCTGAAACACTCCATGGCTTTCCTTCCCTTTCCCAAGGATAAGATGAGGTCATACAACTCATTCACAGGGTCATTCAAACATACCATAACATGTAAAATGCATAAAGTTAGATCTAAAAAATACACTTATCATGTGCAAGAGTTATAATGCATTAAACTCATGCAATACCATGATATACATATAACAATGAACTCATCCCATTTACTCAGGCCTGCACATGACTTCTTGTCAATCAAATTCATATAAACATGCATTCCACAATTCCACAATTGAACATAAGAAACCATTTCATAACAATGAAACATCATTATTGAACATAACAAGAAGTACTTATATTTTGATTGAAGCTTCCAAGCAACTGGCTAAGTGAGAGCAACGTTCCACCCAACCTTAGATCTCTGTCCATCCTATACTCTTTCAGTTGAGAGATCACCTGCGAGTTGGGCTGTGTATCCACTAAGGAGGGCTATCAGGTTCTCTCACATTCAAGGTTTCATCCCAATGCTAAGCCAATATGTAGTTGGGTTTATCAAGCATTCCAGGGTACCTACCCATGCTAATTCAACCTACAATAGGTTTATCAAGCATTCAGGGACATACAAGTCATGCTAAGCCAACTTCCAATTGGGTTTATCAAGCATACCACCAACAGGTTCATGCCAATCCAGCCTACAGTTGGGTTTATCAAGCATACTAGACTAGCTAGTCATGCTAAGCCAACCTACAGTGGGTTTATTAGGCATACCAAGCAATACAATCATTCCAATCCAGCATACCGTTGGGTTTATCAAGCATATCAAACTAGTTGATCATGCTAAGCCAACCGGCAGTGGGTTTATCTGGAAAATGGGGACAGCAAGGGAGACGTTGCTAAGCCAGTGAGCTCAACCACAGAGATGCAAGCATCTCAACACTCAGCCGACTTGGAACCCACATTACCTACCACATCCAACACAAGGAAGGGAATAGAAAGGTCCAGTCAGTAGTTCTATGATATTTTGGCCTTCATTGGGTTTATAAAGCAACCCAACCTTCTTCCACAGTTCAACAAGCTGACTTGTTCTAGACATGTAGACACGGCTCTGTTCCACAATCTACTCCCGACGATCCAATTCCAAGGTTCTCACGGTTTCTTTGCACTGTTTAGGCTTGCAATTTCCTCATGGGTTCTTGCCACATTTGTCCTCGATAGACTGGATACACACACACATTTTTCATGGCTAACAACTCTCTGGTATTTCTATTATAGAGGGAAAACACAAATATCTTCAGGGTTCTACGATTGGTTCTCAGTCTGTGGGTCTCATGGACAAGTTCTCCCTTGACGGATCGATGGATCGTGAACAGAAAGTGTGTTTATGGATGAATGAATGAATCGTGAATGGAAAGCCGTGAATGCATGAATCACGAGTCCCCCCCATGGGTATTCATACAGGCTCCGCGAGTTTCCAAGCGTTGAGTTCCTTTCAGGATAAGAAACGAGAGTCATGCTCTACCATACAAAATCATAGGCATGCTCCATACTCCATCGGCTTCAAAAACAAGGTTCTCAACCACCCTCTGCAACCGCATTAATGTCAGTAGGGAGTTCAAACAAGTTCACGGTCGGACATGTGGAAACATGGGAAACCAATCCCATAACCCCCTCACCTCTCCCTAGTGGATACACGTGGCCCCTTCTCATTAGTTGCCTCCATAGCCAGCTTCTTGATTATTTTACTCATGAATAATAATTACATCATTTACATTTCTTCATGGATTAACAACCCATGAATAATCAAACTGTCAAATACTTGCTTATGCAATAACCTTAAACATCCACTAGTGGGGCCTTGGCCTTAAGCTCCACACTAGGGAAAATACACACACAACATATACACAGTATTTGCATTGAAGCCAATAAACATCAACGTAAAAGTGGGGTATTACAACGATGGATAGGTGGCTCGCAAGGTATATACACGACGGTCCACACGAGTATTTTTTCTGTGAATTCCCGATCATCTTGTATGAGTGGTTAGTGCAATTGACCTTTCGCAAGGTAAATTTCCAAGGCTGTGAGCCAACGTCCTGGACCCCGGAATTGATCTAGGAGTTGCAGGAGGTAGACAACAGAGCATCGCGGACTGTTGAAGTCTAGCTTGACAATATATTGGAGGGCTATATCACCAAGTTTGTGGTCAACACAACGAAATCTTATAGCAAATATGAAAGGGAATTCTTCAACGGACCGAGTGGCAGGTTCCTGTTGTTGTTGCAATTGTCCATTAAGATGCTCATTTGCGAAAAAGGGCATACTGAAGATGAACCTCGAGTAAAAGAACCCTGGTGGGTGGATTCTATAGATACCGCGAAGGAAAGGGGGAGGCGAATGGAATGATACGGGGTAGATGGGTGGAATTTATGATGAGACTATGAAGGAATCCAAGGAAGAGAGTGGTCTTACAAGGGGAGGAGCAAGGTTTCGACAAGAGAAGAGCCAGAGGATAGGGGAAGGTCCTGTTGCGATCAAAATGCAAAACCGTGAAGTAATACCACACAGGATGAAGCGACCCCACAGTGCCAACAAGGACAACCAGGCTACGCCCAAGGTAGAGGAAAGACCAACCCCCAACAGTAAAGTACCTACACCTCTGCTCGCTATATCACAACTAGGAAGAAACACGAATTTGACACTGACGTGTTCAACGTGTCAATAGCACTCAAATACTAGCAGATCAGCGACCGTAGGAAGAAGGTCCAAGATGGCAGGCGATGATGCGAAGTTACATTTGTTCCATGGAAACAGATTTAAGGACCCAGAGCAATATTGGTTCTTATGTGGAGCTTTGTGGACTGTTAAACAAACTGCAGATGATGACATCAAGAAAGGTCAATTGGCGACGACTCTTCGGGGTCGTGCACTGGATTGGTTCATGAAATTTGTACAAGTTCCCGTGGGGAGTCCAGAGAAGACATTGGTTGAGGTTAGAAAAGGATTAATTGAAGAGTTTAGAAAACCGAAGTCTGAAGCGCAATACATTACGGAACTGAAGGAGATCAAGCAGTATCCGAATGAAACTGTTTGGGATTTTGACCAAAGGTTTAAAACACTAATGGCAAGAGTCAGGTTTGAGATGAGCGACATTCAGCATAAGGAATGGTTCATCGTGACGTTATTAACTCATATCAGACTCCTGTTGATGCAGCAGAAAATTGAGACACGGAGTGAGGATCTAGAGATTGCGATGAAGTTAGAAGCTTCACATGTTGGTGAGAATACAGTCGGCATGTATCAGATCTAGAGGCAGCTAGCAAATATGACAATTCAGTTGCAAGATCTCAAGAAGGGTAAAGAGCACCGCGAAGAGGTTTGGTGTACTCGATGTCGTGCAGAGAGACATAACAAGGATAACTGCCCAGATTTATGAAACTACCTATTATCAGGAGCGTCGAACCCACTAGGTGGCGGAGGTATGCCATGGTGCCGCATTTGTCAAGTTTATGGGCATCGACATGAAGAATGTGCATACATGCAGAAGATGGTCACAAAGCCGACGAATTTATACTGTACATTCTGCTGGTATGTCGGGCATGAAGATAAGGATTGCCCCACATATGGCCTACTTCAGGAAAGAGCATACAACTCATACTACGTAAAGGGAGACGACCATCGTGCAGTACAGCAACCATAGCCACAAGTGGCCCAGCCACCACCTCAATCGCAGATGCAATTTGTACCGCAGCTGCAATAGCAGTTTGTGCCACAACCGCAGTCAAATCAAATGCATATGGCTCCGCAACAGCCACCGTATGTTTAGCTAGCGTAGTATGTTTAGCCAAGGCAGTCTGTCCAGCTACAACCGACTCCCACGCAACAACAATTTAATCAACCTCAATATTAGCAACAAGGAGGATTTCACGGAGGATTCCAAGGAGGACGAGGTGGAGGCTTTGGTCGAGGAGGAGGAGGGGGTCACGGACCTGTGCAATGTTATAATTGCAGAGTATTGGCACACTATCAGAGAGGTTTCCCACAGTTGCAAGCACAGTGTACATATGTATCGTTGTTGATCACACTATTGAGAACTGTCCACAGTTGATTGCGAGATGGAAGGCAGGAAATGTCCCGCAGTTACAGAACCGAAACCAGTTGCCAAACCAATTTAAGAATCAGAATCAATTGCAGAATCAGAACCAGTTGCAGAACCAGTTTCAGAATCAGAACCAATTGTCAAATCAGAATCATCTGCAGAACCAGAATCAGCGTTAGAATCAGAACGTGAATCAAAATGTGAATCAACCTGTGAATCCACCGTCGAACCAGAATCAGGGACCAACTGTCGCAATGATTTTAGCAGAACCGAGGATGCAAGATGTTGACGTTGTTGTTATCACTCGTGGAGATGTGAATGAATATCCAAGGGACTACGAGGTAGATTCAATCATTCTGGATCTAGGCTCAGATGTCAATATTCTAACAAAGCAGACATGGAAAAATATGGGGAGCCCAATGCTAAGCTGGTCTCACGTGCAGCTGCGACTAGCTAATCAGGCCAAAGTAACACCAATTGGGAGAATTTTGCTCCTTGTTGTGGAAATTGAGGGGATGAAAACCTATGCTGATTTTGATGTTATTGAAGTTGTCGATGGTGGAGGATCCTATCCTGCATTGCTGGGCATTGGATGGGACAATGAAATTATGGCAGTAATTAATTTCAAGAAGGGGGTGATGACCTTTGAAAATCAAGACCTCAGAGTCATATCTCCATTCAATCTGACTGAAGGGAGAAGGTATGTTGAACTAGTAAAGGATGAAGTTGTAAGAGGATGGGATCACACATATAACATTTCAGAATACTACATCCATCTAACTGATGACGGTGAACTTAGTTGGCGCAGCTCTAGCTCTGCGTCTTTCGACTCTGATGATGCATTAGAAACCTATCAGAATCGCATGCATTGTTAGGATATTCCTATACTCCATCCTATTCCCACCGGTATTTTGATCATTTACATTTTCAGTCATGCATGCACTTTTAGGGTTTGCATGCATCATTTAGGGTTTGCATGCATTCTGGTCATCAGTCCCAGCACCTAGCCCTCAGTTAGCTAGCCCCCGGAGCTTCCTTCCACTCAGTTTCATCCCTCCTATCCTGTCATGCGCCCTCCTTTCACCTACTGCATGAGAAGGGTTCCTTTCTCACCTACCAGTCCAGTTTAATTCAGTTAGTCACCAGTCTTTCCTTGATTTGAGGCCAGACTGACTCCTCACTGCTGTTATCACTCCGATTGACCTCCGATGAGACATGACTACCTGTTCTGACTCCAGTTAGCTCCTCATGCGCCCTCCACTGAGCCTCCTTCATTCAGTTAGTGTCTCCATGTGCCAATTACATTCAATTACACCAACCACACTCATTTAGACTCAGTTTTACTGATGGTTGATAGTTACTTGTGCATTGATGACTCCACCGATGATGAGATAGACTACTAGTTGTGCTTCGATGACACTCCAGTGATCTTTTGATCACTCCATGAAGGTTAATTTGAATTTCTACCTTGGCATTCGAATCCTCATGCATTGTACTACTTATTTGTCCATATTGTGATTAATTAATTAGCGTGTGTGAAGTATTTTTGCTTCTATCCGAGTTCTACTGTATTATTATTATGTTTCTCATTACACTGCATTGACCACTCTTCTTCTATCTTCCTGCTTAATCATAATTACTCTTGTGAGGTATACATCATCTCTTAGATCTGCTGTGAGGATTTTCACATTGTATCAGAGCATGTTAAGAGTATTGTTTATCTCAATTCCTGAGAGTTTTTTGCAGGTTATTACCAAGATTTCGAGTGCAGCAGTTTTTGCACTTTTGCAACAGTAGCAGTTACATATATTCTCTATTGTTTTTGCAGGTCTTCTACAGCTTCCATGTATTCATCAGGAATTACTCCTTTTTCTCCATTCAACTATGATGAATGGAAACCACAAATGATAGCACATTGGAAGAGACATGGTCTCTTTGATTATTGTTTTGAAAGAGAGTTTGAATCCTATGATGAAGAGTATGACTGGTTAAGTGAAGGTGAACAAGCTTGTGCATTCATGAGTTATGCTATGTCTCTATGCATGTTATATGACCTCCCTAATATTTCATCTCCAAAAAAGATATGGGCTTACCTGGATGAAATATTTGGCAAACAGAAAGAAGGAATTGGTCCAAACCCTTTCGAGAACAAGCAAAGTGATGCATTCGCCCTCCTTGATGATCTCATTGATCATGAACCAGTATAAAACACATCTCATATTGAAGTTGTCCACAAAGAACTTGCAAATTCTACACTCATGCTCCAAAATTCTTCTCTTTCTGTGCCATCTCACACTCTATATATTGGATAAGGTCCTAAATCCTCTCTTGCACCAGAGTCTGTTGGTTTGCATCATGATCACATGATTATTTCGGAGGTAAAATCAGCTATTGGAGGTAATGCATTCGCTCTCCTCAAGCAATCACCTCTTATTTACTACTATATGATCATTATTCCATGCTTTCAGAAGGTCATTGAAGAATATGGCCATTGCCATTCACTTGGGATAATTTCTCATGCATTTACTGGTTTTGATCTCACCTCTTATGGTTCAAAGGAGATCTCAAGAAACCATTGCCATTCGCTTGAGATAATCTCTCATGCATTTAATGGTTTTGATCTCACCTCTTATGGTTCAAAGGAGATCTCAAGAAACCATGATTCAAGTCTTGGATCTAATTTGGATCCTAAGCAAACACTGCTTGAGATAATTTCTCATGCATATGATGGTTTTGATCTCACCCTGCTGGTTCAAAGGAGATATCAAGAAACTATTCTTCAAGTCTTAAATTTGATTTTGATTTCAAGCAATCATTATTATTTGATGGTTCTTTTTGGCATAATCTCACCCATGATGGTTCGAAGGAGAAGACAAAAGACTATCTGCATATTCATGTTTTTTATCCTACCTCGACTGATTCGAATCACAGGTTCAAGGATCATCCTCATACTTTTGGATTTGTTCTCATCACATTCGATCTGAAGAGCAAGTACAAGCACATGATTTTTGAGCATGATCCACTTCTTCCCAAGAAGAAGATACCTCTAGACATATGACCAAGCATCACACCTGCTTGAGTTTGGAGCATTTATTTCTTATGTGTGCCTTACAGTCTGTTTTGAGGGGGGGGTATTTTTCCCATGAAATTTTCCCCACTTCCTTGGTTTATTGACTATTATTATTCATTGTATTGGGTGACCTTTGGTCTTAGTTACCAGGGCCCAAGATGGATTAAGGGGGGTGTTAGGATATTCCTATACTCCATCCTAATCCCACCAGTATTTTGATCATTTACATTTTCAGTCATGCATGCACTTTTAGGGTTTGCATGCATCATTTAGGGTTTGCATGCATTCTAGTCATCAGTCTCAGCACCTAGCCCTCAATTAGCTAGCCCCCGGAGCTTCCTTCCACTCAGTTTCAGCCCTCCTATCCTGTCATGCGCCCTCCTTTCACCTACTGCATGAGAAGGGAGCCTTTCTCACCTACCAGTCCAGTTTACTTCAGTTAGCCACTAGTCTTTCCTTGATTTGAGGCCAGACTGACTCCTCACTGCTATTATCACTCCGATTGACCTCCGATGAGACATGACTACCTGTTCTGACTCTAGTTAGATCCTCATGTGCACTCCACTGAGCCTCCTTCATTTAGTTAGTGTCTCCATGTTCCAGTTACACCTACCACCCTCAGTTAGACTCAGTTTGACTGACGGTTGACAGTTACTTGTGCATTGATGACTCCACCAATGATGAGATAGACTACTAGTTGTGCTTCGATGACACCCCAATGATTTTTTGATCACTCCATGAAGGCTAGTTCGAATTTCCACCTTGGCATTCGAGTCCTCATGCATTGTAATACTTATTTGTCCATATTGTGATTAATTAATTAGCATGTGTGAAGTATTTTTGCTTCTATCTAAGTTCTACTGTATTATTATTCTGTTGCTCATTACACTGCATTGACCACTCTTCTTCTATCTTCCTGCTTAATCATAATTACTCTTGTGAGGTATACATCATCTCTTAGATCTGTTGTGAGGATTTTCACATGCATGATGTGTCGTTCAAAAAGTGTGGTTTGATTACGCAGTCACTGTGTTGTGTCGCGACTGAAACTGTTGAATTACCAATATACGAAGGATTGCTCGGGTTGTCTAAATTTCTAGTGGCATTTGAAGATAAGGTATCAGAACCACAGAGGTTGTTGGCACTAGAGGAGGCACTGAAGGATGCTCCAGCACATTGGTGTGGGACCCATAAGAAGTCGATTACTAGATGGTCACAGTGTCGAAGATTGATGAGGGTTCGCTTTGGCAACGCAGAAGTATAACACACTGGAAAGTATGATGGGTGGAATGACCTTGGTGTTCATCTGATTGAATGTCAGACTGTGTGGGCCTCGCGACCAAAGGATGAATGGGTCCATGCCTTTGTCCACACTTTGGATGAAATGTCGCGATCTTGGTATGCCTCAGATGAGTTGCACGGGGAGATTACCACTTGGTTAGAGTTGACAGTTTGCTTCACTCATACCTTCAGTTTCGCAGATGCCAATCCAGATGTTCATAATTCCCTGCAACTCATCTGCGATGTCATTCCAAGTGGTTCTAGTTGCATACCCTGTGAATCTGCATACGCATTGTCATATGCAGTCGATGATGGAATGCTATAATATTACTGGAGGGCTAGAGGATGGTGATGACCGGTGGAATATCAATATCCCAGAAACAGAAGGGAGTCGGGATGTTGTATCACTTGACGTACCGACAGATCCGATAAATCAACCGTTGAAGCTTAGGAAGGTCAACACTGGGACAGAAGAGAACCCAAAGTTTGCGAATGTCAGGGACTATTTGTTCCCTATGAAGTTTTCCGAAACTAAGGGAATATTGGGGGATCTAGGAGAGGTGAAGATTCTATTGAAGCCAGATGTGAAACCAATCAGGTAGCGACCATATCAACTAAATCTGAGGCACAAGGAAAGGGTAAAAAATGAACTTGACAGAATGTTGGATGCTGGAAAAATTGAGCCAGTCCAAGAATCAGAATGGATTAGTCCCATGGTGGTTCAAGATAAGAAGACAGGTGAGGTTCGGATTTGCATCAACTTGAGGAAGTTGAATGACGCATGTATGCATGATCCCTTTCCGATGCCATTCACTGATGAGGTAGTAGAAGGAGTGGGCGGTCAAGAAATGTATTCCTTCACGGATGGCTTTTCTGGCTATCACCAAATCAGGATCACAAAAGAGGATCGTCACAAGACAACATTTGTGACCGAATGGGGTTGTTTCCAGTATACTGTGATGCCATTTGGGCTAAAGAACACACCTGTGATATTCTCTTGAATTTTTGTCATTGCATTTAGAGATTTTATTCAGAAGTTTCTGCAGGTCTATATGGATGACTGGACAGTTTATGGATTGATCAGCGATCATCTGGAAAACCTGCGACTGATGATGGAGCGATGTAGACAGCATCAGATCGCGTTGAACTTGAAGAAGTGTATTTTATGTGCACCGTTTGGGATGTTGTTGGGTCACATTGTTTGCAAGCAAGGCTTGTTGGTTGACCCAGCAAAAATTGTGTTGATCTTGAACTTGCCACCGCCTACCACTGTAAAGCAGTTGAGAGCGACACTGGGGCACATGGGGTACTACCGCAAGTTTATATGTGGTTATGTTGCGATCACGGCTCTTATGGAGAGGTTGTTGAAGAAGGATGCAGTATTCTTATGGAGTCTAGAATGTCAAGTCAGTTTCAAGATGTTGAAAGCTAAGATGGATTCTGCACTGATACTGGTCTTTCCTGATTGGGGCAAGGAATTCCATGTCCATGTGGATGCATCGTCGATTCCACTGGGTGTGGTGCTTGCACAACCAGGAGAAGGAGATATTGACCACCCGATTGCTTTCGCGAGTCGGAAGTTGTCATCTGTGGAGAAAAATTATATGACTACCGAGAGGGAAGGTCTGGCGATGGTATATACGCTACAGAATTTTAGGCATTACCTGTTGGGGGGTCATTTCAAAATGTTCACATACCATTCTGCTTTGAAATACCTAGTTAATAATCCTATGTTGGGGGGGAAGATATGCCGCTGGCTACTTCTCTTTCAGGAATTTGATTTTGAGGTAATTGTTAAGCCAGGTCGCTTGAATGCGGGGCCAAATCATTTATCGCAAATTGAGATAGGTGAGGAACCAACCAACATTGAAGATGGGTTTCCAGACGCACAACTATTCAGAGTTGAGGTGGCTGATGACTACTATGAAGAAATAATTCAGTTTTTAGCGACGGTAACTGCACAAGAGGAGTTTACCACAAGTTAGAAGAAGTAGTTGGTGGTTAAAGTCGCGGATTTCCAGTTGATCGCCAGACAGCTTTATAAAATAGGATCGGATGAGATCCTGAGGCGATGTGTCCTACCTCATGAACAAGGGAAGATATTGGAAGAGGCACATGCAGGAGTGGCTGGTGGACACTATGGAGGTCGTGCTACTACTAGGAAGGTGCTTCGTGCAGGGATCTAGTGGCCCACTCTTCATAATGATGCGACGGATTATGCACGAACTTGCGACGTCTGTCAAAGAATTGGAAAACCCTCAAGGAGGGATGAGATGTCGCTGGTACCTCAAGTGACATTGCATCCTTTTGATAAATGGGATGTGGATTTCATGGGACCAATCAACCCGCCTGGAAAAATAACTGGTGCACGATACATCATTACAACAACATATTATTTAACAAGGTGGGCGGAGGCCTCACCTGTCATAGATTGCACCGCTCCGACGATAGCACGATTCTTGTTTGATAATATTGTTACTCGGTTTGGATGCCCGGATATATTGATGAGTGACTAGGGGAGTCACTTCATCAATCGCACAGTCAGTGCATTGACAGAAGAGCTTCAGATACAACATAAGAAGAGTACCATGTATCATCTGCAAGAAAATGGAACAGTGGAGGCATTCAACAAAGTGTTGGAGCATGCGCTTACAAAGGTGTGTAACGCGAACTGTGATGACTGGGATTTGAAGATTCCAGCAGTCTTGTGGGCATATCGCACCACTTATAAAAGATTGAAGGAACAAACACCATTCAAATTGGTGTATGGGTAAGAGGCAGTCATGCCTATGGAATACATTGTTTCGAGTTTGCGCATAGTGGTTGTGACAGGCATGGATGGCGGAGCGGCCTTAAAAGAATGACTGGTGCAGTTGGTACAACTTGAGGAAGACTGTTTTGTTGCATGTTTTCCCCAACGCGTCGAGAAGGATCGCCAAAAATCTTAGCACGATCGACATATTAAAAACAAGCAATTTCAGCAAGGTAACTTGGTGTTGTTGTATGACAGCAAGTTCATGAAGCATCCAGGTAAGTTACAGATGCATTGGCTAGGACCATATCTCATTAGTTGCATTACTTCAGCTGGCGCAATATAGCTACAATAGTTAGATGGAGCACTGCTACCCAAGCTAGTGAACGGTAGCAGGATGAATCCCTACAGGACGAGCCCGGAGCCGTGCAATGCATAAGGCATTGTGAAAAAAAAAAAAAAAAGTAGAAGGATGGCGCACTAGTAGGGACAAGATGTGCAAGTAGGAGAGATGGGATCGTAGTAGGAAGCCATGCTGCGACGACCGTAGGGCCGCGACTTAGTCAAATCAATAATAAATGTAGACAGTTAAAAGCAGTTACCCGACGGTGCTCGTTGAAGTGATATGTATTTATGTCATATCTGACCATTAAATTGATAGGATCGACGGCAAATTCAGGCAGTTAATGCATGATTTGGTCATGATGATCGGCGTGATTTGGTCATGATGATCAGCGTGATTTGGTCATGATGGTGGAGGGACCGATTTGGCGCTATAAGAATGGGCTGAAGCTGGTCGGAAGCCATCATTGTGCAAGGTGTGAATTGAGCAGAGTAGAATTGAGTTGAATTGTGCAAGATTGAGTAGAGTTGCAAAACGGAGTTGCCTTGCGTTGAGCAAGTTTCCAAGTGAGGTGAGGTTGAGCACCCGTTGAGCGTTATGGGGCACTAGTGCGACATGCAGAGTGAACCAAATATGGTTGATATTTCGAGTGAAAGGGAATCACCAGTCATCCCCATAACCATTGAGGAGGAAGTTGATAGTATGTCGGTCAGGTCATCATCAATGGTGAGGAAGAAGGGGAGGGGTAGCGGCCTAGCTCCCCGCCACCCCAGAAGAGTAAGTCCATATCATCTACACAACTACTGGAGGAAGTATTTTCCCAAAGGATTCCATCAATCCCAGGAGTTGTGGAATCAGTGGCTCGAGCAGGGGCATCCATTGTGGATATCCTTGGGTATGTACCTCCCTGTCGACCTGGTGCGCATCCATGGAAGTTTACCAAGAACCAAAGATACCAAGTCAGGATGTCGGCGATACCACAAGGAATAGTATGAACCACAGACATTGTGCCTGCACTGATGCATATGAAGTATGATGACCATGATCTGCTAACGATGAGGGACGTTATGGTGGAACCATATGTGCTGAGGGTAGCAGCTGGAGGTGGCCCAACACCACGCATTCCACACGATTGGGCGCGTAGATTGGATAAAGCAAGATTGTTGGGATTGATCAACATGTCACATTTTTGGAGGTTGACTGAGGAAAATTCCTGCATAAAGCATCTTTTGGCATGTTTCCATGGCGGGATTTTATGGCTAGACAGACCGGTCATAGTCACAGTCGACCTTATTTCAGAAATCATAAGGTTTCCTAAGGATGGGCCAGACCCCTCGCAGTATTTCCAAGGGAAAAATAATGATAAGAAGCTCACGGGGAGGTTGTGGACACGCTATGATTTACAACGTGATGGACGAGCATACTGCATCAACGGATTTTGGCTACTAAACTAGTCAAGAATAATCGACCCAACCAAGGTAACTCAAGAATAATCTCTCAGGTACTGTTCATTACACACCTCCTTTTTGTTGATGACATCCTGATTTTCTGTGATGGCACAAGCCAGGATATTGACAAGGTGGTCGAAGGACTCCATTTGGTGCAAGCTGCAGCGGGTATGTTAGTAAATATTGACAAATCTACCATTACATGCTCGCATTTATCAGAGCAGGAGATTCTTTATATGTTCAACAAACTACCATATCGGACCTTGGAATTAGACGATGGACTCCAGTACCTTGGCTTTCATTTGAAACCGAATGCTTATTTGAAGACAGATTGGTGCTGGCTAATAGCTAAACTTGAACTACGTCTTCATGGTTGGAGTCATAAATGGCTCTCTCGGGCTGGGAGGCTGGTTTTAATAAAATCAGTCTTGGAAGCAATTCCGGTATATTGGATGTCTCTTGCTTGGATACCCATTGGAGTGTTGGAGCAGATCAGGCGACTGTGTTTTGCTTTTCTTTGGAAAGGTACGCGTGAGCATCGGGCCTTGGTGTGGGTACGTTGGGAGAAAATTGCTGTTCCTAAGGCATTGGGCGGGTGGGGATTAAAGAATATTTTCATGTTTGCAAAGGCCTTGGGGGCCAAGGTGTCGTGGCGCTTAATTAATACACAGAGTCTCTGGACTAAAGTGGTCTATCATAAATATATTGCCCCTTTAACTCTTCTAGAATGGATCAGGTTGAGCAATAAGTCGAGAGCAAACTGCTCTGTGGTCTGGAAAGCGGTGGTGCAGCATTTCTCTTTAGTCGGGTCGGGATTAGTATGGCGGATTGGCGATGGGCGTCTCCTTCGAATAGGGATGGACCCTTGGGTTGGTTGCAGGGGTGGACACGTCCTTTCTGTGGAACTGAGGTCCTTTTTGGCTACTAGAGGATGCTTTTACCTGACTGACTTGGGATCAAGGAGCTTCTACCATTTGGCAACAGGGATGGTTTTCTGCACGACAACTTGGGCTCTCGGCTGGATTGCAGGACGAATGGGAGGATTATATATGGAGATTAAGACATACCCATATCAGATTGACTAATCGGGCTGATGTACTTATCTGGGATCACCATCCTTCCGGTATATATTCACCCAAACATGGATATATCCAGCTCAATGTGGAAAACCATAACAGGGATTTGGTGTGGTGGTGGAAATTTTTGTGGAAGTTAAGTTGTCCGGGTAAAGCAAAACTTCTTTTCTGGGCAATCCTGGAAAATAAGGCCCCTACTTGGGACATCCTGCAAAAACGCTTTCTCCAGGGACCGGGGATCTGTCCTCTTTGTAGGGATGCAGAAGAGAATCTGGCCCATCTTTTCATTCATTGTCGATTTTCACAGGCTGTTTGGATTGAAATCTGCTTTATATTGGCCATTAAGGTGAGGTGGAGGGGAGCGAGCGTGCTGGAAGCTTTCCATTCATGGTGGTCTGTTCAATATTCCTCCCCCTTCCGGGCACTCCCGTGTATATACACTTGGGGCATATGGCTTGCCCGCAATAAGGGGATTTTCCAGGACTGTAGGGTTCCACAGGAAACTGTGGTGGCACAAATAGTGGCGGTCTCTCAACATTTTGCGGCCCCTGTACATGTGAGCAGAACACGACCTGTGCGGGTAGAACTGATTGATCCCTCCATGCCGTGGGCATATTTTGATGGTGCCTCCTTAAATCAACAATCGGTTTGTGGAGGGGGGGGAGTCCTTTACAAATCAGAGGCGCATTATTTCCATCTGATAGCTGGTTTGGGAAGAGGCACAAATAACTATGTAGAACTCATGTCGCTTAAATTGCTGATGTTATTTGCCCTTGAACAAGGTTGCTTATCTCTTCATATTTTTGGTGACTCCCTGTTAGTCATCAACTGGGCCAAGGAGATTACTCTATGCCATGTGATGGATCTATTACCTATACTGGAAGAGGTGATCCGGATAAAATTGTCTTTCAACCACATCACATTTACTCACGTTTACAGGGAGCGGAATGGGGTGGCTGACCAGCTATCCAAGGAGGCAACACAGCAGGCATTAGCTCATGGTACATGGAGGATTACCATACATTCTCCGGCAGGCAATTTCAGCTATTATCACAGACCATTTTACGAGGACAATGAGACACTGAATTGAACCACGAATTTGCTTGTTGGGGGAGATCAAGGATGGCTGCTCGCTGAAACATTCACCGGGAGGCTACCCACAGGATAATATTTGTTTTTTGAAGACCGGTCGCTCTGTATCAGCGCTGAACTGGACAGTCGACCAAAATCAGGTTTATGTATATAGCAGTGCTTGCTGGCTATTTCAACAGATGGTAATCGGTTTACTGTAGGCTGGAGATTTTGGACAGAATTTTTGGTTATCTGAGAGGGCTTCGACCTTCTTTATTTGAGACTGTATAGACAAGATACAGCTGGGTTATTACAGCCATAATCACCATTTATACATATGGGTATTTGATGCGGGAAGTATTGACAGTAATTGATCAGAGATGGTCAATAACTAGTCGGTATACAGGCTGAAGGACAGTCATGAATTTTTGATGTAATGAATATGGAATTAATATGTGACAATGTAGGGATCTTAGTGATCCTTTTACATGTGCAGAATGTAATTTTGTTCCTATCCTGAAATAAAATTACGAATTTTTCCTAGGAAAAAAAAAAAAAACTCAGGGGTCATTGCATGTGCCGAACTGTGTGCACAAGGGGTCCAAATGAACTGGTCACTCTTTTAACTAAACCAGTTGACAGAGGATGTGGTGGCAGTCCAGATGGGAAAGCGACCATTCGCATACAGTTGGTTGTTGATCTTAATTGCACTCGTAGCTTGGATGGAGCTAGATAACTATCAAGGTATGGAAGTGGACACGGTAAAGGTTTGTAAGGGTGCACGCTACCAGAACCTTTGGTGGGTGCAGGAACCTGAGCGGCTTAAGGACTGTGTATCGCAGTTCTGTCTCTACTGGGAGGCACTGCAGGTGTTAGCTGAGCGAGTTCCATGATTGTCTCAAGTAGCCGTAATGAAATATCAACGGATTGGTCGGTTTACGATTGGGCCACACGCCATTCACGTGCAAGCGTAATGCAACCCAGAGAAGCGGTGGTTTTCAACACCATACAAGTTGTCTGACACATAGCTGGAGATGATTGTTGATGATTGGCCCACCGAATGGAGAGAACCGGTTAGTCTGGAAGAAGAATCGACAGGGCCACCAACGAATGCACCAAATGACCAAATACCCACAATGGACCAGCAGAGTTACCATGAATCGGACCAAGAGTCGTCGCGGATAGCCACTAATGAAGAAGCAGAGCTCACGTTTGAGGAGGCTATAATGAAGACACGACACGAGAGGGGTATGACAAGTGGCACATCCCCAGGGATGGAAGTGCAGCTGAACCGGCTTATTGAGGCCATCACAAATGCCACTAATGCGGCAACTACAACAATGAAGAAGCAGGCGGCAGAAGGCTTCAACAAGGTAAAATCTTGGTTTGTGTCAACAGAGTGAGGAACCCCTGTCAACTGGGTTTGTGTCAACAATCCTCCAGCTCCCACGTGGCCTCTTATGGGATAAGGTGCTTCCATTGCACCTTTACCTGCCCTATGGCCCAGTTCCGGAGCAAGGTAACTTTCATGTCGAGGATGCATATAGGCTCCACCTGGAACTCTCCCTCTGGTTCCACCTATATCACATGCCAATTAATGATGTGATTAGGATCATGTACATATTTCTTAAGCAAAGATACATGGAAAAGATTATGATCTTTCATGTTAGCAGGTAATGTAATCCTATATGCAACTGGCCCTATCCTATCAAGGACTTCAAATGGCCCACAATATCTTGGTGCCAACTTGGCACAACTCCCCAACTTCATGGAACTCTTTCTTGGTTTCATTCTCAAGTAGACATGATCCCCAATATGAAATTCCTTATGCATTCTTTTCAGACCTGCATAACTCTTATGCATGTCTTGTGTTTCCTTCAAATTCTATCTGATCTTCACAATCTCTTGCTCCATCTCCTCAATCATTTCAGGTCCAAGCACTACTCTGTTCACTGGGTTGTCCCAGCTCACTGGAGTTCTACATCCTTTTCAATACAACACTTCAAAAGGACTCATCTTCAAAGATGCTTGATATCCATTGTTGTAATCAAATTCCACCAAGTGTAAATAGTCTTCCCACTTAGATGGCTTGTCCATCACATACATCCTTAACATATCTTCAAGGATCTTATTTACTCTCTCAGTCTGACCATTCGTCTGAGGATGATAGGCTATACTGAAACTCAACTGAGTTCCTAACTCCTGGAATAATCCTTTCCAAAAATTAGATGTGAAATTCGTGTCACGATCTAAAACTATTGCCTGGGGAAATCCATGCAACCTGAAGATCTCTCTCATGAAGAAATCTGCAATGTCATTGGCCTTGTGGGTGGACTTGGCTAGAATGAAATGAGCTACCTTTGATAGCTTGTCCACCACTACCATGATTGAATCGTGCTTCTTTATTGTCATTCGAAAACCTATTATAAAATCCATAGAGATCACTTCCTACTTCCACTCTGGAATGGGCAATGGTTGCAACAATCCTGTTGGATGTTGATGCTCTGCCTTGACCTGTTGACACGCTTGACATCTAGCAATGTACTCATCTATGTCTTTCTTCATACCATGCCAAAAGAACTGCTTCCTTGTTGCTGTTATAGTCTTCTGATATCCTGGATGTCCTAAGTATGGCCTTTGATGTATCTCATCCATCACCAACTTCTTCAAATATGCATTGTTTGGAATGTACAGTCTAGTATTATGATAAATGAGAACATTAATCACATCCAACTTATATCTTGCATACTTATCCTCTATAACATTTTTCTGCAATTTCTCTTTAATTTGAAGATAGACTTCATCATTATTTTGAGCCTCCAAGATTTGGGTCTTCAAGTCTGACTCACACCTACTTACTATTGCAATATGGAATTTCATGTTGATTGCATCAGCAACCTTATTCTCCTTACCCTTGACATGCTTAATCTCCAAATCAAACTCGTAAATAAACTCCATCCATCTAGTTTTTCTTCCATTCAGATTGGCTGGTCAAACAAGTATTTTAAACTCATATGATCAGTTATGAGCTCAAATCTTCTTCCCAAGAGATAATGCCTCCATCTCTTGAGAGCGTGAACTATGGCTACTAGCTCTAAGTCATGGGTGACATAGTTCCTTTCATGCTCCTTCATCTTCCTTGACTCATATAAAATTACAAACCCTTCTTGCATTAGCACTCCACCGAGTCCCTCAATGCAAGCATCAGTGCATACTACAAAATCCTTACTCGGATCTGCAATCTTCAAAACAGGTGCACTAGTAAGCTGCTCCTTTAACTGCTAGAAAATTCTTTCACATTTTTCAGACCATGTGAATTTGATGTCCTTCCTCTGCAATGAAGTGATTGGATGGGATATCTTGGAGAAGCCTCCAATGACCCTTATGTAGTAACTAGCAAGGCCCATGAAAGATCTAATATCTGTTGCATTCGTTGGAGTATACCAATCCATGATGGCCTCAATCTTCTCTGGATCCACTGCAATTCTCTCTACTAATATAATATGACCCAAATACTACACATTCTCTTGATATAAGTTACACTTACTCATATGGTGATCCCTAAGCACTTTCAATACCATCCTCAAATGCTCATCATGCTCTTCTTCATTCTTGGAATACACAAGGATGTCATCCAAGAACACAATCACAAACTTATCCAAATACTTGTCGAAGACACTATTCATGAGACACGTGAATGTGTCAAGTGCATTGGTAAGACCAAATGGCACCACTGTAAATTCATAATGACCATACCTAGTCCTAAAGGTTGTCTTATGAATGTCTTCTTCCTTTATCCGTACTTGATGGTACCCGGACCTCAACTCAATCTTGGAAAACACTCTAGCTTCCTTCATCTGATAAAAAAAGTCATCAATCCTTGGCAAAGGATACTTGTTCTTAACTGTCACTTTATTGAGCTGCCTATAATAAATACATAGCCTCAATGTTCCATCCTTCTTCTTAACAAATAACATTGGTGCACCCCATGGGGGTATACTAAGTCTGATATATTCCTTGTCCATTAATTCCTGCAGCTGCATCTTCAATTCTATCAATTCTGGTGTGCTTATTCTATAAGGAGCTTTGGAGATGGGTGTTGGTTGGAACAAGATTAATGGAAAAGTCAATGTCTCTCTTGGGTGGCAATCCTGGAACCTCATCCAGAAATACATCCTTGAACTCTTGCAATATTTGTAAGTCTTCTATCCTGGGTCCTTTATCTTCTATTGAATCTTATATATGCACAACATATAACTGACAACCCTTTTTATAAATCTTCCTCAATTACACAGCTGAAATTTGCCTTACTGAAACATGCTTTGGAATTCCCTTTACTAGCCATGGCTTGCCTTCATCATCAAGGCATTCAAGTGCTTTCTCATAACAGTCTAATTTGGCCCTATTCCTTTCCAACCAATCCATGCCAATTAAGGCATCATATGACCCCAATGGTAAGACATTTAATTCTCCGTGAGTGAGGAGTACATTCAATTATGATGGGACACTTCCCCACTACTTCACTTACCTTCCTCTTGGTGCCTGTGGCTAACTAAACTAGCCAAGCCTTACTATGCTTTACTTTACCAAGGGAACAAATTTCAACTACCTTAGGAGATACATAACTATGAGTAGACCCTGGATCAATCAAAACAGAAATAGGTTGCTCGACAATCTTACCTGCAACCTCCGCCATTGTTGATTGATGGTCTGTTTGATGATCATCCAGTGCTGCATAAATACTAGGTGTTGCTCTTTCCATGTCCCCTACTGTAGATTCTCCTTTAACATTGTGCAAGTTCCTGGATTTCTTCCTTGCAATTGGGAAATATCTGAGCATGTGGTTCTCCCCACAACCCCAACACTGAATTGGCCCCTTTGACGTTCTATATGTTGCTACAACTGGCTTGAATTCTCCTCTTGCTTGTTGGCCTTGTGTACATGTTCTAGGCTGATTTCTGAATTGTGGTTTGAATTCACCTTTATTTTGATCAAACCTTCCCTTGGGTTTACCTTTCCATGTTGGATGCACCTATGCTTTACCTTTACCCTGCTCATAGCAATGCTTTGCCATCCTAATGGCTTCACCCAAGCTTGGTGGATTTACAAACTCTATTCTATCTCTGTAGCTCTGTGGTAGACTACTAAGGAAGCATTGGATTTTTACTCTTTCATCCTTTATGTAGTCTACATACCTCAGCAACTCCATAAACCCGTGGACATTCTCATCCATGGTGTTCTGTCCAAGTTTGAGCTCATTGAACTCTTTCCTTTTTCTATAATAATACCTAGCTGATAGGTACTTCTCCTGGAAGTATCTCTAGAATCTGTCCCAGCTGACTCTTCTTTCACTGACTCCCTTCACTTGCATGAGGTGATCCCACCAAATAGAATCTCTTCCACTAAGGCTATAAATAGAAACCTTAGCATTTTCATTCTCTGAATACCCATGCATTCTGAAGTACTTCTTGATTCCAAGAAGCCATGCCTTTGCTTCTTGACCTTCTTTGCTTTCACCATCAAAATTGGGAGGCCTTGCCTTCCTAAATTCACCCTGCGGAATACCTTTGTGTTTCTTTCTGCCCTTACTCTTGCTGGAAGTGCACCTTGGGATCCCCTGAGAACCCTCATAATCATCTGATCTGCTCGAATAAAATATAGGAGAGGGTGTCCTATGCCTTCTGCTCACAGAACCTCTTCTAGGGCTTGGAGTTCTTCTCTTAGAATGGCCCCTAGACTGAATTTCTACATTTCTCTCCTCCCAACCTTCATTGCTTGGGCTAGAACCATCGTTTATTCTTTCCTAAATGTCTGTAAGGCTCTATAAAATGGTCGCATTGAGATGATGTTGCTCCTCTTTCACTTTCATCATCCGCTCATTGAAGCTTACCATAGTCTCAGCCAAGTTTGGGGGCGTTACTTGCTCCCTTCTTCCATCGGACTCGGCCTCCGTATGTGCTTCCTGAAAATTCTTACCCAGCACATTTTTTTCTGGCTCAAACAGATCTTGCGTATCATTTAGAGTGACCATTCTTACACCTTTCTATGCGTTGCCTTGTGATACGATTCGTTTCACAGTTGCTGCTATCTTTGTGCATATGAGAGACATTCTATTAGATATCACAAGCATACAATTAAACTCTATCATACCCATTCAAACCTGGAATTATTCATTTGAACAATCAATTAATCAAATAGTTCATCAAAACCACGCCATGGGCGCATTTCTTGACCACAAATTCATGCATGATCCGGCCAAAACAGCTCCCAGTGTTGCAACTGAAGCTCTGATACCACTTTTTCACGCCCCCACTGACCCCCATAGGCCATGGGAGACCCTGATACATTTTTTTTTCTAATCCAACTAAATACACCCACACAGTCAAAATAGCTTGGATCCGCAATCTGCAATCTGCAATCTGCAGCGGATGCAGAAGGGAAAAACTTGATATCTGGAAAGCTTACCTTTCTGCAATCCGCAATCCACAACGACGGATCCGCAATCCGCAACAGTGGATGCGGAAGTGCGAAACTCCACAACTGGAGACCTTCCTTTCCACAATCCGCAATTGCGGGCGTGCAAGGTCAAATCTCAACCTTCAACAAAGGTCACTTCCGCAATTTGCAATCCGCAATTGCGGATGCAGAAGTACAAATGTAACTCGAACTTCTTCATTTCCGCAATCCGCAATCCGCATTGTGGATGTGGGCATGCGGAACCATACCCCTGCAATGGTAACTTCCCACACAACTTTTGAGGGGCATAACTTCGTCATCCTTGGTCCAAATGAGACAATGTCGGTAAAATCACTGCCCCATCTGAGCACTCATACCATGTTAAATTTCCCAATGAAGTTCTGTCTAACTCTACCAAAAAGGACTTAAGCCATCTTCCTGTCATGACTTTCCTTCCACCTGACCCACAGAGGGTTCTGAAACACTCCAGGGATTTTCTTCCCTTTCCCAAGGATAAGATGAGGTCATACAACTCATTCACATGGTCAATCAAACATATCATAACATGTAAAATGCATAAAGTTAGATCTAACAAATACATCTATCATGTGCAAGACTTATAATGCATTAAACTCATGCAATACCGTGATACACATATAACAATGAACTCAACCCCTTTACTCAGGCTTGCACATGACTTCTTGTCAATCAAATTCATATAAACATGCATTCCACAATTCCACAATTGAACATAAGCAACCATTTCATAACAATGAAACATCATTATTTAACATAAAAAGAAGTACTTATATTTCGATTGAAGTTGCTAAGCAACTGGCTAAGTGAGAGCAACGTTCCACCCAACCTTAGATCTATGTCCTGCATGTACTCTTTCAACTGAGAGATCACCCGCAAGCTGGGTTGTGTATCCACTAAGGAGGGCTTTCAAGTTCTCTCACATTCAAGGTTCCATCCCAATGCTAATCCAATCTATAGTTGGGTTTATCAAGCATTCCAGGGCACCTACCCATGCTAATCCAACCTACAGTGGGTTTATCAAGCATTCAGGGACATACAGGTCATGCAAAGCCAACTTTTAGTTGGGTTTATCAAGCATACCAACAATAGGGTCATGCCAAGCCAGCCTGCAGTTAGGTTTATCAAGCATACCAGACTAGCTGGTCATGCTAAGCCAACCTACAATGGGTTTATCAAGCATACCAAGCAATACAATCATGCCAAGCCAGCATACCGTTGGGTTTATCAAGCATATCAGACTAGTTGATCATTCTAATCCAACCGATAATTGGTTTATCAGGAGAACAGGGAGAGCAAGGGAGACGTTGCTAATCCAGTGAGCTCAACCATAGAGCTGCAGGAATCTCAACACTCATCTGACCTGGCCCCCCCTTCTAGTGCTTTTCCAGGATGGGCATAGAAAGGTCCAGTCGCTAGTTCTATGAGATTTCATCCTTCATTGGGTTTATCAAGCAACCCAAGCTTCTTCCACAGTTCAACAAGCTGACTCGTTCCAGACTTGCGAACATGGATATGTTCCACAATCTACTCTCGGCGATCCAATTCCCATGTTCTCATAGTTTCTCTGCACTGTCCAAGCTTGCAATTTCCTCACGGGTTCTTTCCACTTTGTCCCCGGTAGACTGGATACACACACGCAATTTTCATGGATAACAACTCTCTAGTATTTCTATTACACAGGGAAAACACGAATATCTTCGGGCTTCTACGATTGGTTCTCAATCTGCGCGTATCCTGGACAAGTTCTCCCTTGACGGATCTATGGATCGTGAATGGAAAGTGCATGTATGGATGAATGAATGAATTGTGAATGGCGAGTCGTGAATGCATGAATCGCAATTCCCCCCCCCCAAGTGGGTATTTAAACAGGTTCTACGAGTTTCCAGGCGTTGAGTGCCTTTCCGGATAAGAAAATAGAGTCATGCCCTACCATAAGAAATTGCAGGCATACTCCATACTCCATCGGCTTCAGCAACAAGGTTCTCAACCACCCTCTCCAACCGCATTAATGTCAATAGGGAGTTCAAACGGGTTCACAGTCGGACATGTGGCAACATGGGAAACCAATCCCATAACCCCCTCACCTCTCCCTAGTGGATACATGTGGCCCCTTCTCATTATTTGCCTCCTTATCCGGCTTCTTGATTATTTTATTCATGAATAATAATTACATCATTTACATTTCTTCATGGCTTAACAGTCCATGAATAATCAACCTATCAAATACTTGCCTATGCAATAACCTTAAACATCCACTAGTGGGGCCCTGGCCTTAAGCTCCACACTAGGGAAAATACACACACAGCATATAAACAGTATTTACATTGAAGCCAATAAACATCAAGGTAAAAGTGGGGTATTACAATTCTATTTGTTGTTTCCTTGGGTTTATTTGCAATTTCTTAACTCTTAACAATCATTGCCTTTGTTTATATGGATCTTCGTGCAGGTTTTCTTAATCAGGAAGAGCACTCTTCCACTTGATGTTGGCAGTTTAGGACAGCCCTTAAGTCACCCTATCCTTGCTGGTTTGAGTGGCCATCCTCTTTCCCTTTCACTTGCTTATTTGTATGTAAGAATTTATGTTATTTTTTCATTTTTTCATACTTAAAATCCAAAATTTGTTGCCTAGTTTAAGCCCCTTTACTCGGTTCCCCTAGATGCTCTTCATGAACATTAGGGAACCACCCCAAGACCTGTTTGAGGCATTAGAACAAACAGGGCAGCAAACAAAAAACATAGGACAACCTTATATTTCTCAGTAATTTTTGAGTATTTTTATCAATCTGCACATAACCCACGAGATCAAAACCTTTCACACACTACTTTGATTAATTTCCAACATTTTCATAAGTTTAAATTTACATTTTTCACTGGCAAACCATCCCACTAACCAAGGAACCAATTGGCTCTTTCCTCGCCCATGGCGGCTTTGCCACCCGTGAGGGAAACCAATCCCATTCCTTGGGCTAGATAATTTAGTTTTGGTACATACTTGCTTGATTTTTCATTGTTGTTTGATGCATTTTATTTACTGGTGTGTTCTCTTATAGCTTGTACCCCAAGAGGGTTAATTCGCAAAAAGAAAAACTGCAAAAGAAAAAAATGCAAAACAAAACAAAAGGCAGGAATCCACCCCACCAAACAAAAACAAAAAACAAAAAAAAAAAAAACTGAAAACCAAGAAGGGGTCCACTCCATTCAAAAAAACAAATTACTATGTATATATATGTATGCTCGGAGCCCATTATAGGGTGTATTATTATACGTATTTAGTTTAGATTTCAATTTTTCAATTTAGACCAGGAGACTCTCTTGTGAAATCTAGCGGTGATCTCTCCACGTGGATGGCCTGGTCCTTTCATTTCAATCATTTCAATTTTTCTAGAACTCTAAGTGTCAAAACCAGGGAATCCTCAGTCAGGGGCCCCTCGTTGTTGGTCTCTTAAGTGTCTATTAGTGAGTATTATATATTTTCTTGAAACAAAAAATACTACGCTAGTGACGAGGAAGGGTCAACCCCCTCTCCTTTTGAACTGCATGAGGTATTTGTGGAATACTATGCTAGTAATGAGGAAGGGCCAACCCATCTTCCGCTAAAATGCATGAGGTATTCTAGTTTCATCCAACTAATTTCCCACTCACTCTCCTACACCTAAGGTGACCTTGGCGATAAAAAGGGTGTGAGCCTGCTCAGGAGGACCTTCAAAATGGTATAGTCAACCTTTTGTGTGCTTGATTAATAAACTAAAATATTTATAAAATACATTAATCGATTCATCCTTTTGTCATTCTTCACTTCCCCACACTTTCAGCCATTTTAAATTGGTAAAGATGCCTAAATTTTCAACGATTAACTTGCATAGCACAATGGCCATCCCAATGGATTTATACAAGTGAATTAATAAATTTTTCATGGTTGTAGTAGCTTCTTGTAAGGATGAAAATTAAATTCTTGAAATAGATTTCATGACCATCCTCATTGCCATTTCATTTGGCTCACTTCCCGGTAATTGTTAAACTTCCTAGGAGCTATTTTCAAGGTAAAACACTGATAAATTTTTATGTTCTAGCTCGTTGTCCGCATATAACAACCTTTAAAACACATAACTCTGTATTTGTTATAGGTGGTTCTATGAATTTTCCGATAAGTATATTACTCAAATATTCACCCAAGTAAGTTCCCTAGACCTCGGTTGACCGTGTAGTCAAACCTGGCTTACTTTCTTGCACTTAAAAGTGGGTTTTCCAATTGTTGTTTATTGTTTTGCTTGTTGGTCCAAAAAACCAACAAGCTATTTTTCTAGTTATCTTACCCATATTCACTCTTTCTACGGCCTTTGGGCCATCCTGGAAATTGTTAGAGGTTAAAACCCATTCAGGGTGATCCAAAGAGGGATTATTTCCAATTCCCTCACCTCTCTTTCTTTTCCCTTTTACCACCTTGGACATAGGATCATCTTAGGTGCAGGTAGCTTTTCCTTGTGCATAGCTACCAAAGAGGCTTGTAACCGTCACGACTGTCGAATAGGTTGGATCCATCCTCACGGACATATTTTTCTCATAACAGTTGGGTGACTGATTGGTGGTATTTCCAGCCTATGACGAGGATATAGTTTAACTAAGGTGGTTATGTGATCCACTCGATTGAGTATTAGGATGGGTATGAACAGAACCAATGATGCCATCGGCATGTGATCCCATAGGAGGTTTTTTTGGGTCGTGTGTGGGGCACTAGGAATAATGTCATATAATGTGTCAGATTGAGCATAGACTAGGTTTAGGCACTAAGGACATGAGATGGCTTGTTCTTCCGTAACGGCCCCTCCCATTGCAACGTATTTAGTTATGATGGGTAATAATGACTTTGTGAACCAATCAGCGAGTAGCTGAGCCAGAATGGGATTTTTAATGAGGCGACGTCTCCTTCTCCACTCGTGAATATGATCAAAGATGTGAGTGGAGGTTGATTGTCGGAGGGATGTCAAAATATCTGTATTGGTTTCATAACAGATCGGTAGTTGAAAGTGAGTCAAGAAGGCCATAGCTAAAGATCTAAAATTGGAGAAATAGTGTGGTGGTAACTTGATGTACCACTTTGCGGTGGTACCGATGAGGGTTCATTGAAAAATCCTCAGACAGATAGAATCATCCATTAAGTAATTTGAGGATCACCACAAATGGTATGTCATTACGTGGTTCTTAGGATCCTCATCGGGTTTTTTGTCAAATTTAGGGATGTCTAATGGTAACTTCATAGGAATAGGTATCCAATTTATACCATGTTGGATGGGATCATTGGTCAAACGTGACAAATCCAACAAATCTAATTTAGCTATAAATGGTAGTTGCCACTTTATCTGTGGATACTAGTAGTATTGATAAGGCATCAGGGTACTAGTAGGACCATGGATCAAATGATCATAAGGTCCTCACATAGAGTGTTGGCTATATGGAGGTGGTCCTCCTAGATTAGGAGGTGGACCTGAAGGGGGTCCTCCAGGTGGTGGGATAGGTGGTGGAGGAGGCAGTGGTATAGGTGGTGGGGGGGGAGTGGGTTGCTGGCTGGAGGTCCAGTCAGTGGAACAATACGATGCCCCCATGGGGTATTCATATTTATGGGATAGGGTAATCCAGGAAAAATATTCCCTAGGTAGTTTTGACCTATTGCAATATTGTGATTACCCGGGTATGTATGCCCCCATGGGGGTTGGGTCTAGGTAAACGATCCCCCCAAGTGATGGGCCCACCTGTATTGTCCCATGGATGGGAGTGAACTTCCAACCATATTTTATTTCATATATGAAGTATAACTTCTGCTTACACTTTGTCCCCTAACTAGAGGTTGCCCCCCAGTTAGATTTTGTCCATTGTTTAGGGGTTTCTCCCCAGTTGAAGGTTGTCCACATATTGGAGTATGCCTAGTCAGCATATGTTGAACAATAATTGTATATTGACCCGTGATCATATTTTGACCACTAATTAGAGGGTAGCCTCCGCTTGAATTTTGAGGCGGAGGTGGCGTTCCAGTTACGAACTTGATAGTAGCTTAAGGTTTCCCTTCATTCATTGTGATCAAGTGAGGTGTAGAACCTGTCGAATGATTTTGAGGCGTACTAGATGGAAAAGAAGGTTGGACTGCCTCATAGGTGGTCATAATTGGTGTATATATTCATGGTGAAGAGAAAGAAAAATAATGTATAGGGGAATGTTGTTCAGGGGTTGGTACATCCAGATTGGGTCGCAGAGGAAAACTTTGGTGCCTAATGCGCTCACCCAGTGAGCGTAAATGTTTGATGGTCTCATAAACCGGTGCGAGTATTACATCATTTGGAGACCATTGGGAAGGTAACATGCATGGTGGAGTTTCTACCATCAAAAGTGAACCAAAATTGGAAATAATATGACCCAAAGAGGTCCCACAAAATGATGCAGTTGGACCAAAAGTGGTTGCTATCGGGTCATCATGGGGTTGAGAGAAAACCAATCGACGGATCCAGAGTTAACTTCAAGCGAGTGATGAAAAGATGTGTCATGGGGAGGAGGTTGTTCCACCAATAAAGGTCCTGTAGGATTAGTGATGGGTGGATTTATAGGAGGAGAGTAGTTTATTATCGATTCAAGGGTAGGAATTCCTTCTTCACGTGATTCAGTTTTTTTGAGTTGATCCATGCTTTCTCCTGAGTTCTCCTCCTATCCAAGGGGATATTCAGGTGGAAAAATTAATATTCTATGGGATATTCTTAAGGGTTGTTCAGCCAGGGTGGCTGATGCAAAGATTCTCCTAAAAGTATTCAAAAAGGAGAAAACACACTTCAAGTCCTACTCAAGCTAAAGATAGAAGGAAACTTATGTGATAGGTAGAATTCAAAAGTATGGTGTTTTCGTACAATCTACCTAAGCGGACTTAAAGTCTAGATCTCCCTAGTCCAAGTGGATATAGAACAAATAAACACATAATAGAATCAAATTCCCTAGATCAATAGAAATGCAAATAGATAAATGGGTCTCTTACCTGGGATTCGCAAATCCTTTTGCTCTTTGATTGATCCAACGCTCCAGCACCTTCATATCTGCAGCTGCAAAGTCCTGTTGAACAAATGGAAATAATCAAATAGTAAAAGCATATATCACATATGATTGATCTAAGCTAATAGTTAAGGAAGTCATCTCTACACATCAACAACACGATAATATATAAGGGAAAAGATTGTATTAACTGTATAAAGGAGAGTACCAAAGAAGAGAACCTTACAACCTAAGCCTTAATTTCACAACCTTCCTTCCAACAAGCTAAACCAAACCAAGCCTCCAAATATGAAGTAATCCTCTTAAGGATGAGTGACAGTCACATAAGATAATTTCACCAGCATGATATTACTATAGACTTTCCTCCCTTTGGAATGGAGAGGAGATTCATATTTATAGGACCATTTGGATAGAGTAGGTTGGATATTATGGGGAGAAAGTTAAGGGATCATCCCTTGAGGTTAGGGAACCGAAGTCCAGCTCACCTATAATTTAGGGATGACCCTCCACCTCATCATGCTTAGATAAGTTGCTTGAAGGTCTCATTTATCCATTTTAACCAACCTCGGCGATGTTGTATGAGGACAATTTTGACCAGGAAGGGGCAAGCGCAGGCTGCATTAAGGCAACTTGAGCCACCGACACAGGCTACCAGATGGCACTCTGCACTGATCCTAGTCAGGCGCTTCTCGTTGGAATACAAGTTGCGCCGACCCAACTAAAAAATGTGGATAAAGGATCAACAACTTTCTCTAGATGACTTTTGGTTATGGAAACTTCAAGGATCAAGGCACTGAGTTGACATAGGAATCATGATGACAAGATTTAGGTGTAATAGAATATCCCCCAAAGCATGAAGTTGGTAAACTAAAACAGGTGATATGCTTTGAAAGATAGATGGCAAGGACTTGTTGGTTGGAAGGTGTTGCTGCAGTATAATTGACTCTAAGATACAAGTCTCACATGACCCACAACATGGATGTCGACCAATACATTGCAGATCCATGGTAATAAAGACTAACCGAACACAATCATGGCTAATAGACACAATCGTAGATCCATGATGAGATGATAACACGGCCATTACCAATATAAATTGGATCCGTGTAATATAAATCAAACAATCTCCATCGCAACCTGGGTGAAATATGAGAACAACCTAGGGTCTTCAAGCCGAACCCGCAATGATACGAATATATCCATGTGATTACAATGTCTTGGATTCAAACATAGTAGAAACCACTTGATTACTAGTCATTGATGTATACCATTAACAAGCACAAGGGAAATCACCATTGATGTCAATGATTCCCAAGGTATAATAGTACATACCATCGAGCGTGAATTAATGAGTTGAGGTCGAACACTCGACGGGATCTTTCAATCAAGAGCCAATGATGTAAACTCATGTCGAAAGCGAGATAACCGACCATTGAGGCATGCAGGCTCAAGTTACTTGATTGGTTTCTAGATTCAATCCTCGGATGAGGTGTTGAAGTCGACAAGGATAAATCCATCAAAGGAGGGCCATGATGAATACCCCATCATCGACACAAAACGCGACCACATATGTTTGGAGTGAAACAGACGGTAGAGTGGTGTGCAAGAATGACTTAGGGTAGACTGACATGACGGAAGGTATACTGACTGCAGATGATGAATAGAGAACATCTCTTGAACATGGGAATGGCATGACTTGGCAGTATTGGCATGACGAGAATGATACCAACCCCCAATGAAATTGATGATGGAATCATTCTTTGGATGACCCAAAGGAGTGACAACACTCATGGAATCAACAGGACTCAAAGACATATGGATTACCCAAGTACTAAATGCAAATGAAAACAAGTGCCATGTACAAGAGTGACTAAGCACTGCCATAATAACAATGAACACAATGTCATTCCTATTCCCCATCATGATCGATGAGTACCTCTTTTGTTTTTTAACGAGCTTGAGGAGGGTAACAGATGCTCGGTATAGCTCATCCCATGGACGAGTCCAATCCCAAATGTTTTACAAACCTAGGATAGGAGGGTTTCGTCCCATGACGGGCCCTTCGATGTTAAATTTTAACGATTCCATAGAAGTTAAACTCGGCACCATTTCATGTTTAGAGAGACTGAAAAGAACTATAGAAGACTCCAAAGTTCCTTTTTCGTAAAGTTAGTCTCTTCGCCCGACAAAAGGGAAAAACAATACGAGAGAGAACTCTTCCAATCATGATTGGCTAGAGTGTTCCTTTTCCATAAATAGTGCCTCCTAGTCCAAAAGGGTGGTAAAATATCACCAGAAAGACGAACATTCAAATACTTTTACAAGCGTGAACTTATCAAGTTTGCTTGGCGATCTTTTCGTATTTCGAGAGCTTGAAAAGAGCTTAAAGAAAGACTCTAAGGGGTTACTTTTTCGTGGTTTAATGAACCTGAAATAGCAATAAACCATAACTCGGTAACTTATTCTCATCGTTTTACGAGCACGAGAAGGAACAAAGACTTAGCTCGGTGTCGTCATTAATTGGTTTTAACGAGTAGGACAATGACACAAAAACGCTCGAAGAGTTGTTCACACCCGAAAGCGAGTGTGAAAAGGCTACAAACACGTGCAATCATTTATGGCATCTTATTGTACCTGCAAATCTCTGAAAACTAGGTCAAAATAGTCGATTAGGTATTCAGGCATGCAAAACACTTCCAACTATAGCAAAAATAGCCCAATAAACAATAAATTAAAAAAGGGAATATTTTGTTTTCAATATAAATAGGGAAAAATAGTGAAAAATAATTACTATTTTTTTTACCAAGTTGGAGAGTGAAAGTGACCTTTGGAGAGCGATTTTCAACCGTTGATTGCAGGAGCCGTGATCAGCCGTTTCCTGTGCTGTTAGTGTCAAGTAAACCTAAACTCTGCCCTCTTTCTTTTCAGTGGTTTACATTTTTCATTTCCTTTCATTTTTTTTGAGTTTTGAGCTTGTTGATGAGGGGATATTGCACCCACAGACCGACGTAGTTTCCCTTTTCGGGAACTACATCGAGGGCGCGCCGGTGCAAATCCTGAAAAGTTGTCTTGCGTCGGTGGCACCCTGTCTGAAAGGAAGGGCTGCACCGGCGCAAGTATGCATAGAAAACTCAAAATTCAACCAAAGATAAATGCTTTTGATGGTTTGGGAAGGTCCTAATTATGTTTTTATGGACTTTTGGATAGGGTTCAAGTGAACACAATGGTCGAATGGTGTGAATGAGAGCATGAGCTCGATGACGCCTAAGAGGAAAATGATCTTCACTACATGGATGCATTGAGGAATTGTGGATTGCTGATGTACTTTCATGTTCCGAGTATGAGATCCCAAGTGTCGTTACTGGAGCACTTGATCCAATGTTGGGATCTGGTGCAGTAGCATTTTCAAATAGGCATTCACACTTTGACCATAGATATCGAGGATATCTATTTCTTGATGGGGCTATCTCGACGGGGGAATCCCATATCATTATCAGGATCACGAGGAGGTGATCGTACTGTAGAGAATTTGATATACCAATGGTGCACTGATGGAACCCAGATGGCAGGTCGGAATATTCCCATCAAAGAGGTTAGAGATCGACCTCTTCACACAGTTCTATTTACCATTGTGAGGGTAGCCGGTAGTAGGTTCACTCATCTGGCGAGCAAGTCTAAGATGATGTATGCGAGGATTGCATGGCTCCAACGGTCTTCAAATGGTGTGAGGGACTCCTCACAAGTTTGCGAGAACAACTACTAAGTGTTGGTGCGGGGCGCTGAAACAATTTGGTTATGGCTCGGTTGTAGTTTCGTTCTTCCTGGAGTGGGTGCTGCATCTGCGCTCGCAGGTTGATATAGACGATTTGGATCCGAGAGATCCTCACATGATCCGTTGGACAAAATTCTTGGCCTGCCATGGCGACGGTGGTCCCATTATTAGCTTTGGTGCACCCTTCTTCAAGTGGTTGAGGGGTCAGCTCCTCTTGGTTGAGGATTATCCATATAACGGGACCGACTTGAGGGGAAATCCAAACCTAGTGCTTCCCGAAGGGACACGGTTGGGTGACATTGGTAAGAACGACACTCTATTGTGTTTTTGTTTTATATCTTTTAGATGTTTTTTGGAGTAGTACGGATGGTTGACATATTTTTGATGCAGATGTGGGCCCGTCATGACCAGTTGGTGTCTCTCTGATTGCGTGGAGAGGAGCAGTGTCGGTGATGGGTGTCACAGTGTGTGATGTCGTTGAGGAGTTGGATGAGCTGGAGGAGAACCTCCAGCATTTGACTCTAGACATTCCAGAGCCCAGGGTTCATGATTTACCTCATCGGTACCAGCGTCATACCATTAGCGTGTCTAAGCATTTTGGCTCGCTACTTAGGAAAGTAGCAAGGGTGATCATCTGTTATCATGAGCATCGCGAGGACTAGGCCCGTGTGTATATGTATAAGAACTGAAAGCTACAGGATTCAGATTTTGTATTGGGGGATATTTACTGAAATCTTATATGCTTTAGATTTTTGTATCAGTACTACATTTTGATATGATATACAAAAAACTCTATTGGAGGGTTTATACACTGTGTTCTTCTAGATGATTATGGGATCTTGTGTATATGTTTGTTTATGCATTATGTACATTTCGTGATGCTTTTATGTTTATGAATGTTTCATGCATGTGCAATATACCAGTCCAATATGAAATTGGCCATGGAATTAGCAACACTGTTCATGTCTCTTGAAATGTGCAGGTACTGGACAGATTTGAAGGACCTCTCCAAGAGACATACTCGTTGGAAAAGACGGAGTAATGTGGGATCACGGATGCCGTAGACACGATTAAGGTGGTAGACCACTAATTGTGAGTCGAGGTGGATGAAAATGTGGTCTATACTGAGGGAAAGAGCATCGGTTAAGACTCCAATCACTGTGTGATTCTCTGTGGCGTTATTGGTTGCGTACCCTAGACAACTCCCTCCTAAACTGATGGGCTCGCAAAATAGGGGAATAAAGTACCCAGGATGCTGAAGCGAGGCTGCGGGTATGCCGACTGGCACCGTCAGTGAATCCAATATAGGTTTCCATCTGCACATGCAGGAAGAACATGGTATAAGCATAAAACCAAGATCTTAACACATTAAAGCAAAGTGTCACACCACACAAAACACTCCATGTACAGTATATACAAGATACTAACACGTGAAAGACTCGGGCATAGTACCTCTTTAGGTAGAGCCAATTGCGAGGCTCCCCTAGAGATATTCCATCATAATCGTCAATCTCGTAAGCTCCCTTTTCCAAGACGCGTTTAACAACATATGGCTCATGCCACATGGACTCAAACTTGCCTGCCCCTAGCTTATCATGTTTTTAGTCATACGTGAGGACCAAACCCCCCTCGTTAAAGACACGAGGTTTGATTGACTTATCGTACTAGGATTTAATGCGTTTCTTATGTGTTTCATTGGCAAGAGCAGCATTCATGGCGGGTTTCATCGAGTTTTTCCAAGTGAAGTAAACTTTCTTCCTCGGCAGTAGTGTTCAGGAGAAGTTCGACTGCAAGTTTCAGTGAAGGAATCTCGCACTATATTGGTATAACTGCCTCTAATCCGTAAACTATTTGGAAAGTTGTGAACCCGGTGGCAGTATTAACAAAGGTCATGTATGCACATAGGGCAGAAAAGATCATGTTGTGCCAGTTTTATTTGCGTGTACCCACCATGCGTTGAATCACGTTTTTCAAGACGTTATTAATGGCCTCTACTTGTCCATTGGACTGCGGGTAGTATGGGGTTGATTTCTCATGGTGAAAACCCAGTATGGCACTCAATTCATCTACCATCTGGTTTTAAAAATGAGATGCGTGATCGGTAACAATGGCTTGGGGGACTCTGAATCGCGCAATGACATGGTTAAACATGAAGAGTGCAACGATTTTTCCATCTTCATTGTACGTAAGAATAGCCTCGGCCCACTTAGTAAAATATTCAATGGCTACAATGATGTAACCATGCCCCCCGACTAAGGTAGGATTACAGTGTGTGAAATCTATTCCCCACTTAGCAAATGGACTGATGGAAATAACCAGATGTAAAGGGGCTGGATGTGAGCGCTTTTTGAATTGGAAAAGCTGGAATGGGGGACACTTCTTAACGGCCTCAATACAATCTTTGAATATTGAAGGCCAGTAGTATCCGACGCGCAGAATTTTATGGGCTATATCCATCCCAAAACGATAACCGCCACAAGCCCTGAAGTGACAGTCATTCAATACCTGTTCAGACTCCTCATGTGTCAAACAACGTCGAAGGATGGATTTGTTGATTTATTTGTAACTTCGGAAGATATTCACTTGTATATTGTATGTATTACATTTGTACTTTATTGTATCCCCAACAGAGATGTATTATTCCTCCGATTGGAAGTGTCGTCATTTGTACTTGCAAGTGTCGTAACTTATATTTGATGGGTTATTAGACCACCTTGATGGGGTCGACCCTGTATGAGTCATGTGGGTTAAAGGGTTATTAGACCAACCTAGTAGGGTCGGCCCCGTGTCAAGTGGTAGTGGGTTATTAGACTCTCCTAAGGGAGGTCGGCCCAAAGTCAGTTGTGATGGGGTGTTTAATTCCCCTAGTGGGTCATCCCAATCAACATTATGTTAAGTGGTTAAGTTGGGGCCGACCTAGTGAGAGTTAAAAGTCAAGTAAAGTAAAGTATAAATAGAGAGTGTGACTCTCTCATTTATTCATTCACACACTCACTCACTTCACATTAGTGAGAGAGAGGAGTGCGCACAAGTGGAGAGGAGCAGCTGTTAGGATAATATCTATGGTTGTGGGGTTTGATCTTTTTGATCTTTGTATTGATGCTCATTCTATCTCTAAGGAAGTTGTGGGGTTTTTCACCTTCTTGGTTTTCCCCGGTGAAATGCTTTGTGTCTCTTGTCTCTTGTGTTTGATATGTTGCACATGTTATTCTCTCAGTTAAGATCCTCAATAATATTGAATTAAATGCTGAAAAATTAACATGGTATTAGAGCTAGCCTGAAGGAAGGCATGGTATGGCATTTATGACACTTGTTGCACTTGTGACAAATTGGAAGCTAGGGCTTGGTATAGTAAAAACCATTCATCATGGAACTTTCGCTATAACTTCATTTTGGAGAAGGTTCAAGATCTGAACCTTTTATAGGTCGAATATGAAATGTCCATGTACCTTGTTTCCAAAGGATAGCCTCGGGTTCGTTGTACTTTGTGAGATATGATCCGTACAAGTTATGGTTTTTGCCTCTTCCAGAATGCAGTCCTAAACAAGTGACCTAGGAAAAAATGCCATATCTCGGGATAGGAAGCTCCAAATGGAATACCGTAAAAAGAAACAGTTAGGAAACGGACTGTAGTTTCCCAAGTCTGGGTTTCAGAGGCCGAAGTTGAAACAGTGACATGTTTCATGCTGTACAAGTTCGCTATACTGTTTCATCCCAGAAACAGGTCAAGTTGCGACACTTGGAATATCTCTCTCTCAGAAAATCCATTTGAGCTCATATCTATGGGGTTAGAAATATGACAGGTCATTCTACCACAGATCGAATTTTCAGACCCTGAGGATCCAAAATTTCAGAGATACATCATAAACAATATGGCATATATTTCTGTCCAAACATAATTGGATTCTGAGCACTTTAATTTTTGGTTTGTCACTACTGTGGGAAATTAGGGTTTTGGAGAAAGTTGGAATTTCTTGAATCTAAGACCACGGCTGGATGCTCCTCAGAAAAATCAAAATTTAGAGACCAAGATCGAATTTTTTGGTTGGGTAGAACCCCGGGCTCTATCAAACCCTAGTTCGGGATTTTTACCAGAAAACCAGAATTTGACAGAAGCTACAGATCTGAAACTTTCAAAGTCAATTTTGAGGGGTCAAATTTTGGAAATTTCAAAATTGAAGTATGTCATCTTGATTAGCTCAGCAAGGCGCATCTTTTCATCCAATCAGAAGTTTGAAATTCAAAGTTTGGATTTTTAGGGTTTCTCTGTCAAACCCTAGCCAGCTCCAGATCCAGCTTCATCAAATCAAAGTGGATTGGGTTAATCCTAGAAGAGAATGATTTGGAAACCTACATAAGTTAAGATATTCCAGTTCCAGAGGGAGATGAGGCTAAGGCATTACATAAGAATACTACAAGCAATCCCGATAGGTATGACTTGAGGAGATACAGGTATGTTTATGAAATTTGTCTTCATATTATTGAGGTTAGTACAATCTTGATTATTTTTAGACTTGTCTTATCACCCTAGTAAAAGTATGAATGAATGTGAATGATAGAAGACATTCATTGATTAGGTGTATGACACTTATGATTGTACTAATACATTGTGGTGTTGTATGAGGATGATGTTGTCCACTAACATGAAGGGTACATCAAGAAAGACAAATCAAGTTCTAGATCAAGAACATATGACCATGGTGACATGAATACAAAGACTCATCCATAGTCATGGATCACATAGAAGCTCTACTTACGACGTATGTATAACTTGGTTCTACAATTATTAACTTATGAGATATGCAGGTTGCTAGCACAAGGTCTCTAAGAGAACAAAGAAGACATTGTTTGGGTATGTTAGACAAGCATGATAATCCAGGTATGTTTTCCTATATCGAGTCAGAATCCTACCCTGTGTCAGGATCTTATATAAGTATACTTGGTATGATTGATAATTCATGAAGTTATAAATTTTGGCAATCATGGGTTTATGCATATTATGCTTCTTAGTTTGATTAATGATATGACAAACTAGAAGAGTCCTATGGTCAAATAAGAATATGCATGAGTAAAAGAAGTCCTCCCTAAAACCTTGAATACTAAGGCTTGTGATAAATTACCCGTGTATGAAATGATCATGACCATACATGTTTAAGATTATTTAGAATCATAATGTTTTGATAGTATGGAGATTATACTAATGCATGTATGATTATGTATGATATCTTGAGGATGACACAATGATGACACTAGTGCACACTTAAGCATGCATAGTGGTCCAGGATGGATAGAAGTTCAAAGACATATAATCATGATGATATCATAAAGGAAGAAAAGATCAATAGGGAGCACAATTCAGTAATTCCTGTAAGGAAGCAAAGATTGAGAGGGAGTCCACCCAACAACCAAACAAATATAAGTATTTGAATTGTCATTTATTGTATATGATTATTTAAATGATGTTGTTACTTATGTTCCTAGATTTAGGATGTATATTATGCATTTTAGAAAAGTTGCATTAATGAACAAGATACTACTAATATGCAAGTAATGGGTAAGTGGCCTATGGTACTGTACAACATTCCATTGCTACTTATCTAGAATGAAACCTCTTTGCTAACATTTTGGGAGTTGTGCACACTATTAACAATGTTCTGGTAGAGATGGAAGGCATCTAGAAAGTTACCGTATGAATACGGGATATGGATGAATGTTGTGTTGAAGCATTGGCTAAGATAATTGCATGATTGTATGACATATATCTTTATGTGTAATAATTTGTTTAGAAATTTATGAGATGTTTCTAATCGTGCAATTGAACTTATCTTGTATGAAAGACCATGTACCATCACCTACAAGAGAGACTCGTTTTGAAGAAAAAGCAACAAAGACTCAACAAAGACATTTGTTCCAGCAACAAAGTTCAAGAAAACTACATATTGAAGATATTGAAGAATTTGAAGTTCCCAGGATCTGGGATGCAGTAATGGAAGGATGCCATGATCGAGGAGTACTAGTCGATCATGAAGAATGATGTTTGGGATGTGGTCCCAAGACCAAAAGGGAAGTCTGTTGTGACTTCCAAGTAGATCTACAAGATCAACCATGCTACAGATGGCATCATAGAGAAATAAAAGGCAAGGTTTGTGGCTCGTGGCTTCTCCAAGAAAGAAGGGATAGATTATAAAGAGACTTTTGCACCTTTATCCAGATACACTTCCATCAGAACAGTACTTGCTATGGCTGCAGTAATGAAGTGGAAGATACACCAGATGGATGTCAAGACAGCTTTCTTGAATGGTGTAGTCGAAGAGGAAGTGTATGTGGAGCATCCACTCGGTTTTGAGACACATGACAGGGAGTCATATATGTGCAGATTGAAGAAAGCCTTGTATGGCTTGAAGCAATCACCCAGGACATGGTACAGCAGGATAAACAGCTTCCTGTCCATTTTGGGCTTTACCAAGAGTAAAGCGGATTCCAACCTTTACTACAAGGTTGAGGAAGGAAATCCAGTGATACTCCTACTATATGTGGAAGACCTATTTGTGACAGGTGAGGATAGGTTGATTGCCGACATGAAGAAGAAGCTTGATACCGAGTTCGAGAAGAAGGACTTGGGTATGATGCATTACCTTCTAGGTATGGAGTTGTGGCAGAGTGTAGATGGAATCTTCCTTGGACAAAGGAAGTATGCAGTAGATATCCTGAAGTGGTTTGGGATGATGGACTGCAAGGCCATGGCCACACCTATGACATCGAACCTTAAGCTATTGAGTGATGCTTCGTCAGATTCTGTTGATGCCACGATGTATCATCAGATAATTGGGTCCTTGATGTACCTAATGAACATGAGACCAGATATTTGCTTTGTTGTAAATCATATTCTGAGGTACCTGAAGGGTATGGTTGATTATGGGCTCAAGTATAATGCGAATCAAAAGTTTAACCTAGAGGGTTATGTTGATTCAGATTAGGCAGGCAGTGCTACAGATAGGAAGAGCACTTCGGGTTGCTGCTTCAGTATGGGATCAGGTGTGATCTCTTGGTTTAGCAGGAAGTAATCCTACGTAGCACTGAGTACAGCGGAAGCAAAGTATGTCGCAGCTTGTTCATCCAGTTATGAGGCAGTATGGATAAGGAATCTACTGTCTGATTTATTTGATCTCCAGTTGGATGCTACTTGTATCTATGTGACAACCAGAGTTGTGTGAAGTTGTCAAAGAACTCATTGTTCCATGACAAGTCGAAGCACATCGAGATCAAATATCACTATATCAGGGATATGATGCAGAGAGGAGCAATGAAGCTCTAGTATGTTGTGACAGATGAGTAGATTGCAGATGTGTTGACCAAACCACTAGCCAGAGTGAAGTTCGAGTACTTCAGAAAGAGGCTTGGTGTACTTGAGATCGAGATTCCTTCCAAGAGGAAGTGATGAGTCCAGAAGACGCAGATACACATGGACTTTTTCAACATGGTTGTAGATGTGTTCTCCCATGGTCATGATGTAATTGCTGAGCCATTTTTCACATGGTGGTAGATGTGTTCTCCCATGGTGAAAAAGTAAGGGTTGGATCCTTCCCCGAATGGCTATAGATGTGTTCTCCCATGTCGGTGGTGTAAGTGTTGTATGATGTGCATCTGGGATGTGCTCTGTGGATGATGAGATGATCTGAAGAGGATGATCATGTGATGATGATATGCATCAGGACGATGATGTGATGATGATCAGGATGATCATGTGATGATATGTATCAGAATGATGCTATGATGATCAGGACAATCATGTGTGGTGAACATCAGTTTGATGCTCCAGATGTGGTACATTAGGATGATGTATTATATGATGATGATCAAGACGATCATGTGTGATGAGCATTAGGTCTATGCTCCAGCTGTTGTACATCAGGATGATGCACTATATGATGATGATCAGTATGATCATGAGCATCAGGATGATGCTCCGTGCGAGGATGATCAGGTTGATCATGAGTATCAGGATGATACTCCGTGGCCGTGGACAGATTGTGCAGGTAGCATAGAAAAGATCCTGGGAGATCCGATAGTTTGATCTCAAATACTCTTTCGAGGTTTTGCTACAGGTAGCATAGAAAAGATCCTAGGAGATCCGATCATGGATGATCATGTGTGGTGAGCATCAGGTCTATGCTCCAGATGTTGTACATCGGGATGATGTATTGTATGATGATGATCAGTATGATGATGATCATCAGGATGATGCTCCTTACGAGGATGATCGGGTTGATCATGAGTATCAGGATGATACTCCGTGGCCGTGGACATATTGTGCAGGTAGCATAGAAAAGATCCTGGGAGATCCGATAGTTTGAGCTCAGATACTCTTTCGAGGTTTTGCTACAGGTAGCATAGAAAAGATCCTAGGAGATCCGATAGTTTGAGCTCAAATGCTCTTTCAAGGTTTTGATACATGAGGCATGTAATCAATCCTGGAGATCCAATAGGTTGAGCTGTGTGCTTGTAAAGGTGTTGGGATGCTCTTTAGAGATCTTGCAGGTTTCAAGACACTCTTTTAAGGTTTTTCCTAACCACATAGAAAAGATCCTGGGAGATCCGATATTTTCAACTCAGATGCTCTTTCAAGTTTTTGTGGTGGTCACATGAAAAATATCCTGGGAGATCCGATGGGTTGAGTTGTGTGCTCGTAAAAGTCCTGGGATGCTCTTTCGAGGTTTTGTTGACACACATTCCACAAGATGGCCAGAGATGTTGAAGACCTACAAGAGGATAGGCCTACAACCAGCATGAAAAAGGGTTGGCTCTGTAGAACTTCCTATGACGAGAAGAATTGAGAGATAGCCCAGTCATTGAGATAAAGAGTATAGTAGCAGTGACGATAATGCTCCGAGATCTAGTGACAATGATCCAGCTCCAGTATTGAAGACTTGTGCCTATATGTATTGATGACTTGTGTCAAGAGAATACCTTCCTAGTTAACAGGGAGTGTTGATGTATTTGTAACTTCGGAAGATATTCACTTGTATATTGTATGTATTACATTTGTACTTTATTGTATCCCCAATGGAGATTTATTATTCCTCCGATTGGAAGTGTCGACATTTGTACTTGCAAGTGTCGCAAGTTATATTGTAAGTGTCATAACTTATATTTGATGGGTTATTAGACCACCTTGATGGGGTCAGCCCTGTATGAGTCATGTGGGTTAAAGGGTTATTAGACCACCCTAGTGGGGTCGGCCCAGTGTCAAGTGGTAGTGGTTTATTAGAGTCTCCTGAGGGAGGTCGGCCCAGAGTTAGTTGTGATGGGGTGTTTAAGTCCCCTAGTGGGTCATCCCAGTCAGCATTGTGTTAAGTGGTTAAGTTGGGGCTGACCCAGTTAGAGTTAAAATTCAAGTAAAGTAAAGTATAAATAGAGAGTGTGACTCTCTCATTTATTCATTCACACACTCACTCACTTCGCATTAGTGAGAGAGAGGAGGACTATGCACAAGTGGAGGAGGAGCAGTTGGTAGGAGAATATCTCTTGTTGTGGGGTTTGATCTTTGTGATCTTTGTATTGATGCTCATTCTATCTCTGAGGAAGTTGCGCAGTTTTTCACCTTCTTGGTTTTCCCCAGTGAAATGCTTTGTGTCTCTTGTCTCTTGTGTTTGATATGTTGTACATGTTGTTCTCTTAGTTAATATCCTAAATCAGATTGAATTAAATGCTGAAAAATTAACAGGAGTCAATGCCACGACAATACAAGGTATCACTGATGATCAAATAGTACTTGGCGTGGTGGCATATACGACGACGGTCGTCATGAGATAGTTGAGGGTTGAACTGTTGGCTTTGAATATATAATGTGATATCTCCATACCATGGGTCAGACGTGCTGATGAGAAACAATGACGCGTTTGGAAGGGAGTCGATGGGCTCAGTTCCCGAATCAACATGGGGAAGATCACAAATGAGCTCCACAAAAACTAAATATTTCTTTGACTTGGCCTTCTTGAAGAGGAGATCAAATTCCTGAAGTATCACAATCCAGCGTGAATACTTGCCCCCAAGCACCTGACGTGTAAGGATGTGGTACATGGGGTTCAAGTCGGCAATGACAGTAGTGGTGCAGAGTAGGATGTAGTGACGAAACTTTTGGACAGCAATGACTGCCGCAAGAGCGAGTTTCTAGACATGTGAATAACACGTTTTGGAGTCAATAAGACCCTTACTGAGGTAGTAGATCACATGTTCCTGCTCGTTATCGTCTTCCTGGACCAAGACCATGGTGATCGTGGTGGCGGAAGTGGCAAGATAAAGAATATAATCCTTAAAGTAATTGGGTGGTTGGAGCAAAGGGGCATGAGTAATGGTAGACTTCAAATTGTCGAAGGATTGTTGGGCTTGGTCGTCCCAGATGAAAGGGACGTCCTTCTTCAAAAATTGCATATAGCCCTGTGTCTTTTGAGCGAAATTACATACAAAATGCCATAGGTAGTTTGCCTTCCCTTGCAAAATCTGTAGTTATGTGATATCAGTAGGAGGTGGAAGAGCGACAATGGCTTCCACCTTCAAGGGATCGATGTGGATCCCATCCTTGGAGACGATAAAACCTAGGAGGCTGTTAGGACTCAGAAATGTCGTATTTTCATCCACCTTTTCCTTCACTATTCCTTACATTTCATCGCCCTATTAAACCTTCATCATATCATTTGCATAAATACATTTGGGTTTCACATTATTATTTTCCACTTTATTCATTTTAGTATTAAAAGTGAATTTATGATTAAATATTAGAAAATATACATGTTTTCATATATATCTCAATTATGTGTGAGCTTTGTAATGTGTAGGAATATGTGAATGATTAAATCAAAGAGACTTCTCAAATATCTCTTACACCATTCCAAAGGAGATAATTATTCAAGCCTATTCTTAAGGAGAAGATCATGGAAGATTTGGTTGGCATATCTTATCTAGGATGCATGAGAGATATGTGGAGGATTTGAAGGCACCATATCTTGTAATAATAGGAAAGTGGTTGAGAGTAGTTGAGAGAATAATGGATCTGTAATTAATGCATTCTTATCTTTTTCTTAAGGACTCTCATGTATAAAGGAGAGTGCTCCTTCTCCATTCAGGGGAAGTTGGAATTAGGTTAGATTAAGCTTGTAAGAGGGTTGTAATGAGATTGGATTGGATTGGATTTTGTACTTGTTAGATTAGTATTTGATTTGAGATTCTTAATGTGATTTAAGCTTCCATTGTTGTGCTTTCATGTTTGTCATTTGATTATTGATGTGAGCTCACTTATGTCATTGTTGTTAACTCTTCACATGTTGTATTTCTCTTACGCAATTTCAATGCTTTCCTAGTTAGTGTTTCAATGCTTTCCTAGATTAATTTGATTTTAGCAAATTAGATTAAGTTAGATTAGATCTACTTCAGTCCTGCACAAACAGTGCACGTGCTTCGTCAGTTTACGTACCCCGGATTGACAAGTAAATAGTTGGGCAACTTACTGCAACGTAATTATTACGACATATAACTCACCTAACATTTTGGCGCCGTTGTCGGGGAAGACTATACACTCTTTCCTGATTCCCTCAGCAGTTTCAGCAGCTTGAATCCATCTATGAGAGTCTGACAGTTCCACATTTTCATGATTCATCAGCACCAGTTCAGATCTCTCCACTTCACATGCTCTGATTCAGCAGTGACCATCGCTGCAGTTCCAGCCGTTGCTGTTACAGCAGTCGTCGTTACAGCAGTTGCTGTTCCAGTAGTTACATCAGTTCCAGCGGTTGTTGTTTTAGCAGGTCCAGCACTTGTTGTTACAATAGTGCTACTATAGTAGCAGTCACCTTTCACATGTTCCTACAACAGTTCCGTGTTTCACGTTACAGCAATGACGCCATTCACAACTACATTTTTATGATCCTACCGCAGTGACACCTTCCATCTTCCAGCCGTCGCAGTCCCATATTCTTTTTGCCAGCCGTTACAGTAGTTGCAGCTACAGTACTAGTCACGCTTTTTTGCTCCAGCGGCCGCAACAACTACATTCCTATTGCACAGTTCATCTACATTTTGGGTGAGTGGAGGTATGTTGTTTTCTAAGCTTTGATCATGAAATTCCTTCTATGCTGACTTGAATATTTTGGAAAATTCCCTCACCACACTTCATTTCGTTTTCCCTTCCATGACCTACACTATGTTGCATGAGGGCATGCAACCGATTCAGTTGGGGAGGGGGAACTATTGTCATAATCACCACATTTTTCCTTTATCATCATTCCATTTTCATCCCATTTACCATTCCCAAAAATTTCTTTTCCAACAATCCCCTGATGCACTTTCCTTCATGCATTGATATACATTGGCATGATTCATACCAAATTGAGAAATGGATTTCTTATACTCAGTGATGCTCTCTTATGCACATTGATAGCTTATGATTTCCAGTGAAGTGTGTGGTTACAATTATTATCATAACAACAAGCGAAAAAAATAAAAAAATAAAAAATAAAAATAAAATAATAAAATAAAATAAAAATAAAATAAAAAATAAAAAATGAATGTTGTTAACACAAGAACCAACATTCTTATATTCATGGTTGTTACACAAGAACCAACCATAGGAAAATGCCAGTTGTTACTCATGAGCTGTTACTCATGTCTCCCACATATCTTGGAAACATTCATCATTAAAAAGACATCATCAATCAAAGCCAAAGTTTAAATGCCAAAGGTTCTTCAAAAGATCCATGCATGGTTGCATGAGGACATGCAACACCTTTAGTTGGGGAGGATGTTAGGACTCAAAAATGTCGTATTTTCATCCACCTTTCCCTTCACTATTCCTTACATTTCATCGCCCTATTAAACCTTCATCATATCATTTGCATAAATACATTTGGGTTTCACATTATTATTTTCCACTTTATTCATTTTAGTATTAAAAGTGAATTTATGATTAAATATTAGAAAATATACATGTTTTCATATATATCTCAATTATGTGTGAGCTTTGTAATGTGTAGGAATATGTGAATGATTAAATCAAAGAGACTTCTCAAATATCTCTTACACCATTCCAAAGGAGATAATTATTCAAGCCTATTCTTAAGGAGAAGATCATGGAATATTTGGTTGGCATATCTTATCTAGGATTCATGAGAGATATGTGGAGGATTTGAAGGCACCATATCTTGTAATAATAGGAAAGTGGTTGAGAGTAGTTGAGAGAATAATGGATCTGTAATTAATGCATTCTTATCTTTTTCTTAAGGACTCTCATGTATAAAGGAGAGTGCTCCTTCTCCATTCAGGGGAAGTTGGAATTAGGTTAGATTAAGCTTGTAAGAGGGTTGTAATGAGATTGGATTGGATTGGATTTTGTACTTGTTAGATTAGTCTTTGATTTGAGATTCTTAATGTGATTTAAGCTTCCATTGTTGTGCTTTCATGTTTGTCATTTGATTATTGATGTGAGCTCACTTATGTCATTGTTGTTAACTCTTCACATGTTGTATTTCTCTTACGCAATTTCAATGCTTTCCTAGTTAGTGTTTCAATGCTTTCCTAGATTAATTTGATTTCAGCAAATTAGATTAAGTTAGATTAGATCTACTTTAGTCCTGCACAAACAGTGCACGTGCTTCGTCAGTTTACGTACCCCGGATTGACAAGTAAATAGTTGGGCAACTTACTGCAACGTAATTATTACGACATATAACTCACCTAACAGAGGCGTCCTGATTCAACGCAGAAAATGCACTTGTAAGGATTCAAGTGGAGGTTATATTCCCTGCATCTGAGGAATACATCCATCAGATGGTCGATGTGGAACTCGCGATGTTGTGAATGAGTAGGGATATCGTCGAGATAGGGCTCCACAAAGTCCTTCACATCATGAAAAGCATATGACATGGCCTACTGGAATGTAGCACCGGCATTTTTTACGCCAAAAGGGAGTTTATGATAAGAAAACGTACCTGAGGGGCAGATGAAAGCGATGTTGTGTTGGTCGACTGGGTGGATCTCAATTTGATTATAACCGAAAAATTCCTCCATGAACGAAAAGATGACTCTCCTGGCGCAATTGTCGATGATCTGATCGATGAAGGGGGTAGGGTAGTTATCCTTAAGACAAGCCTTGTTCAGGTCCCTATAATCGACACAGACCCTAATAGTACCCTGCTTCTTGGCCACATGGACGACATTGGACACCCATTCTGTTAAAGGAAGAGGATAGATAAAGCTGGCCTTCAAGAGCTTTTCAATCTCAACTTTAATTGCCACAATGTTTTGAGGATGCACTAGTCGTAACTTTTGGCAGATAGGTTTAGCGTCAGGATAGGTTTGGATCTCGTGCACAATAATGGCAGGATCAATCCCAGGCATTTCCTCATAGGTCCATGTGAAGACATCACTAAATTGTTTGAATAAGGCCGTGAATGTGGTAAGCTAATCAGGAGAGCAGTTCTGGCCAATGCAGATATGTTCCATGACGCCGAGTGTAACTGAGATGTCAATCGGGATGGTAGGCATGATGTTTTCCATGTTTGCTTCTGTAACTGTAGCACAAGTGAGGATCGGTGACTGCGAGAAAGGATAGACATCTGGTGAAAAAATGGTTGTGATAGTGTTCTCCACAGAATCTAATGAGGGTAGGAAATACGATCGATGGTGAAGGTCTTCCCATAGAGGTTCATCTGTGCTCATAATCTCCATAATGGACTCATCAGAATGGAAATTAAGGATCAGAGGCTCGGTTGAGGATGGCGTCCACTGTAGAGAATAAGACGTAGAGGCCATAGCCAAGTGGTCCTCAAGCACTGACTGGATATCCTCATAAGTAGCTTCAGCTGGTGAGAGAGGCATAGTATCTCCAATCAAGTGCATGGTGGCCTCATCGGGTACGATCCATTGATCTGTAGAGTTGGAAGATGATGGAATCATGGAGGATATCATGTTCATCATGGCAACATGGTTAGGGGGATCCGGGTTTGGAAAGATGCCCATAAGAGATGAATATTTTATGAGGATGACCCCTATGCTCTCATATAACTCCGGAGATTTTCCTAACAGAGGGACATTGTTGCCAGGGTGAGTAGCGATGTCTGGTGTACAGAAGTCCAATTGGTCGATAGTGACAATTCGGACTTGATGGGGGAATTGCATAATGCAGAATATGGATGACGCGACCGCAGTCATGTCATAAAACCAATTACGACCAAGCAAGAGATTATAATCCAAAGGGGAAGCTACCACTTCTACGTTAATGGTCATAGTCTTTCCCCTCAACTCTACTGCTAATGCTTGTAAGATCCCGTGAGGTTGGAATCCACAATCGTAGAATGATTTCAAGGTAGTAGGGGAACGATTTAACTCAGGAGAGCCAATAGCTCACCAACAAGATAACGACATGACCGAGGTGGAATCACCTTCATCTAACACAGTACGATGGATTGTCTTCCCAGCAACCTTTGTGGCAATTTGGAAATCCAGCTGGTGGAAAAGCCTCGGTTTAAAATACTCAAGTTTAAACATGATCGTATTTGAGGAATCTGGGTCTACCGCGCCGATGGCAGTGAGAAGAGTCTTATGTTGATTGCGATAGTTCTGCAAGACTTCTAGCATTGACATGGCACAAGGGGCTTATGTTAGGTCCTCTACAATGTTATAGTTCTGAGCTGCCCGAGCATTAGGATTGAAAACTTCTTTTTGAATCGTGCTCTTAGGCGGAAGCAATACTGAGTCGAATGGAGGTTTCTCAATGGTGAAAGAACCTTACAGCGCAGAAATATCCAAGCTAGACACGGAATCTTTTTCAATATTACTTCCGACGGGTTCCTTAGGAGGTAATGATTCATATGATCATGATCGTGTATTCAGGTTAACCGTTTCACTACACATCATGAGAACATGCGTGGTGGAGGATGTTTCTCCTTGAGAAGGAGAGGGTTGGGTGATCATTTGTTGGTTTTGGGTGGGGAAGGGATCATTAAGAAGTGCAGGTGTGTAGTTTCCCTTAAGAAACTTTTGCACTTCGTCTCTATGTGGGAACTCTTTGGAGAAATGGTCACCACCACACAGTAAACAAGGATACTTGACCTTCTGTTTTAGTTTCGTGTCTTCGGGAGGGTTCTTATGTTACTGCTAGTTGGAAGACTTCATGGGTTTACCTTTGGTTTTCTTCTTTCCACTGTATTTCTAAGGTGAAGCTGACTGAACAAAATTCACCTCCTCAGTGGGAGCAGGAGTGGGTGACTTGGTGGTGCTACTGCCAACCTGTGGCGAGGGTGGGGAAGTACCATGGTTGTTCGAGGATCCACCGAGTTGAGTAGAAGGCTGGGAGTGGACGGAACTAATAATGTCATCGGCATGAGGTCCTTGGGGCGGTTTTGCAGGATTTTAGGTAGGAAGGGGAGCGTAAGGAACAATATCATACAAAGTGCCACATTGGGCATAGACAAGGTCTAACTAGTGGGCACGATCGATAGCATGTTCTTCGGTGCCGGCCCCACCCACAGATACATCTCTAGCTATGGTGGGTAAAAGAGACTTCATGAACCAGACAACTAATAATTGTTCTATAATGGGAGCCTTAATGAGATGTCTCCTCCTCCGCCACTCATGGATGTGATCGGAAATATGAGTTGTGGTGGTTTGGCAGAGAGAAGTCAGTAAGTCCGTACTAGTTTCATAGCGGATGGGTAACTGGAAATGAGTCAAGAATGACATAGCTAAAGAACAAAAATTAGGAAATGAGTGTTGTGGTATTTCAATGTACCACTTGGTTGTTGGACCGGTGAGGGTCATTTGAAATAAACTCAAACAGATCGAATCATCCATCAAGGAATTGGATGAGCACCATAAATGGTATGTCATCACATGGTTCTTCAGTTCTTCACCGAGCTTGCCATTAAACTTTGGAATATCGGATCGTAACTTAACTGGAATGGGTTGCCAATTATAACCATGAAGGATGGGATCATTGGTTAACCAAGATAAGTCTGGCAGGTCTAAAGTAGCCAGAATGGTAGTTGTTGATTTGGCTACGGATACTCATAGTATTCATATGGCATTTCTGGACCAATAGGACCTTGAATCGACTGATTTTAAGGTGCTCCCATAGGGAATTTACCATAAGGGGGTGTGGCACCTGGGTTGGGTGGTGGACCTGATCGTGATCCACCGCCATAATAGGATCACCGGAAGGGGGGAATCCTCCACCGCCGAAATAAGGTAGCCCCTCGCCTCTGCCACCAGAATAGGGTGGCCCTCTGCCTCTGCCCCCAGAATAGGGTGGCCCTCCGCCAGAAGGTGGGGGTCCACCACCGCCAGAAGGTGGGGGTCCACCGCTGCCAGAATGAGGTGGGCCTCTACCCCCTCCACCGGAGTAGGCTGGGACACCACCGCCGGAATGAGGTGGGCCTCCGCCAGAACGTGGAGGTCTTCCCCCTCTGGAATGAGGTGGGGGCTCGCCACCTCCAGAATGAGGTGGGGGTTCGTCGCCTCCAGAAGGAGGTGGAGGTGGACTGAACGGTGGGGGGGTGGTGGGACTTGAGTAAAAGTTGGTGGGAGTCCAATTGGCATAACATTATGATGTCCCAATGGAGTGTTTGGGTTTCCGGGATAAGGTATCCCAGGAATGATGTTCCTGGGATGGTATTTTCCCGACCTAGGGTGGAAATTACCTGGATATGTATAGATCCATAGCGATTGAGTTAGGTTGGATGTTCCCCCTCCATGAGGTAATCCCATGGTAGGTGTCGTGACTGGTAAGGAGATGCCAACGGAATGACCAATTGGAATCCCTCAACTCAAATTATGGTTAGCAAACAGGGGTTTCCCCTCAGTAATGATGTTTTGACCACTTGTTGATGGTTACTTACAAGTGGAGGAACACTAATTATGATGAAATTAGGAGTTAAAGAGTAGCCTCCCCTTGAATTTTTGGGTGGGGGAGGAGGGGGTAGTGTCCCTGTAGTAGTATGTGGGATGTTGTACAATTGTCCTTCAATGTTTTGAGTCGTCTAGGGTATGGAACCAGTCTCCTGATTAAGAGGTGTACTCGCAGGAAATGAGGGTTGACCAGTTTCATAAGTGGTCATGTTATGTATAGGTGTTTCCAGTAAAGTGAAAGATAAAGAACGAATTGGGGTATGTTGATACATTGTCACTTCTGAATTTCGACTCCCTTGTGAGAGACTCTGTCGTTTGAGTTCTTCGTCAACTGCCCGTAGCCGATCAAGGCATTCCCTAAAGGGTGAAAAAAACTCATCATTAGGAATCCAATGAGGGGGTGTGGTTCCTGTAAATGGAAGTATGGAAAACTGAGCCCATTGTTTCCCAATAGTAGTTTCCCAAAAGGATGAATATGGACCAAAATCTGTGGACACAAGGTCGTGCTGGGGTTGATTGAACCTTTCTAAAGCCCCGCGTTCTCCTTCTAATGAATGGTGGAAAGACATGTCTCATGAAGCAGACGGTTCCATGGTCACAGACCTTGGAGGATTAGAAATTAGTGGACTCAAAGGAAGTGAAAAATTCACTCCCGACTCCATGGTAGAGTTTTCTTCTTCAAGTGACATGACAACAGTTGGTGGATCCATGTTTGCCCTTGAAAGCACCTCCTGATTAAGGGGATATTCGGATGGCAAGTTTAAAATTCTATGGGACCTTCTCAAAGGTTTTTCATCTAGAATGGTCGAAGCATAATTTCTCCTAAGTGTCTTTGATGAGCCCCGAATTAGGTATTCTATAACCTTTTTTATGCCACACAAGCACAAGAATGGATAAGGAAAATACCTCTGTTTGTGGGAAATAATGCATTTGTTTTGATTATTTAATAAAGTAGTTTAGAGATTATTCTTCTTATGCTTAAAGGAATTTTATGTGCTAATTATATGAATAAGCATGCATGAGCAGGGCATAGGTGATCTAGAGGACAACAAGCGAATCCAACTCAAAGACTGAAATATCATGAGTGGCTCAGTGCTCCCATTTTCCTGATTTATAGAAAACTCTTATTTAGCAGGATTGACATTTACAATATAGAGTTAGGTTATGATTAAGAATATATATATGAACCTCTTGAGTAGCAGGAAGTTCCTGTTGACATTTTGAGAGAAACTATTTTCAGCATATTTTATTCAAGACAGTTATGTTTCAAGTTTTTCCTAAGACATGAAGCTACGATTTTGATAATGGAAGACTGGTGTTATTTCGAATCCTTGAGTTTATAAGTCTTTTTCACTCTTGAAATACGGGTAGCGGAGGGCCCCCTCAACACATATATCAAGAGCCTCATTTTACTTCAGGTATTTTTCATGCGTTTTGTTAACTGACTTAATCATTATGATATGTGAAAGTACTTTGATAATTATTTACATAGCATATTTTAATTTCAGATTCAACGATTTTCTCTGTAGTTTGATAATACCGATTTCGTAGTTCTGTAACACGTTGTCAGTAGTCATGTACATGCATTTTGTGTAGGCATATTTCACATCTGTTTTCCAGCATTTTATATTAATTCTAGATAATGATTCAGATATGCAAATCCATGCATAGTTTCCTTATTTAGATTTGATTACATAGAAGTTAAATCTTTCAACATTTTGATTTGAATAGAATAATGTTCATCGCTTTCAGTACTTGATTTGAATAGATAGCATTTGATTGTTTTTCAGTATTTAATTTCTAGATTAGATTTCCAGTTTTCAGTACTGAATTTCTAGATTAGATTTCCAGTTTTCAGCATTTCCTTCCTAGACTAAATTTCCAGTTTTCAGCATTCAATCTCTAATTAAGTCTTCAGCAAAATTAGGTTATAGATTTGCATCCTTTTTATATTTTCATCTTCTTAGTTTTAGAGCAATATTTCCTTTTCCCTCAAAGAGACCTTTAGGATACATCCAACACCCTGAACGACAAAGATCACTCTATAGTGCACATACTGTGCTTAGCACCTCTTAAGTTTGTATGCTCCCTAGTTTAATTAAAGTATACTCTTGGTATAGCTACCCTAATTAGGTACCCATTCCTGGAGTCCACTTTTTGGCACCGTTGTCGGGGAGGTGCTTAATCTATAGAAGACATCTTAAAAAAAATTATAAAAAAAAAAAAAAAAATACCATGAATGCCTTAACAATAGAGAGATAGATTTGGATGCTTTCTGCCTAACCTCCCTATGAGTAATAGCAGTTTTGATCATTCTCAATTTGAATTCCTTAACTCAGAAGATTAAGCTGATTCTAGCTACGATCCAAACAGAGATAACTTCTTTTCTAGCTCTAGCTCAAACACCACTATGGAAGAAGAAGAGGATGAACTTAGAGAAATGTTCACTTTTCCCATTAATGTACCTCTTGGGGATGCAAGGATGAAGAATATCAACCCTAAAAACCTGCCAAACTTCCATGGCTTAACCTCAGAAGATCTTGACACATTTTTATTTGAATTTGAGGTAGTTTGTAGGTCATTTGGTTACACTACTGATGCACAAAAATTGAGACTCTTTCCTTCTACATTGAAAGATCAATCACTCGGATGGTTTATGAGCCTAGAAGGAAACAACATTTTCACTTAGGACCAAATGAAACAATCCTTCCTAGAAAAATACAAGGACCATTGTAAGGCAAAAGTTACAAGAGATGAAATCTTCAGAATGAAACAAGGAGAAAGAGAATCCCTAGAAGACTATGCACAATGCTTTCAACTTAATTACAAATGAGATAGTCACTATACCTTAGATCAAGAATCACTGAAACTTGTCCTTCTTAGAGGAATCAAAGAAGAAAATATGGAAGTCTTGAACCTTCTAAGAGATGGGGATATATTCCAAAAAACCTATGACCAAATCCTACAAATATTCAAGAACTATTCTAGATTCAGAAAAGGTAAAAGTGGGACAAGGGATTCACATCCATTTACTGGGGGATCAGCATCTTCAGGACCAAACCTCACAAAGTATGATTTAGGAAACCTTCTTGACTATATGAAAACTGATATCCTTCAATCCCTAGCAATGCAACTTGATTCACTCCAAATAAAGAAGAAATGGGATGAGATAAACCAAGCACTGGCAGTATTTTTCCCACGCTGCAGAAAGAAACATGAAAAAGGATAGTGCACATTGAACACAATAGAAATATGTGGCCTTTGCACTGATGATTACTCCACTGATAAATGCCCTATGTTGCCATCATGCAAAGCTCCCATTCAATATCCCACAACTGAAGGTACGATAGAACAACTTTGTTTTGTTAATCAAAGAAATAATTTTGTTAGGCCTTTCCAACCCAACAACCAAGCCTACTTTAATCAGGGAAGTAATCAACAAAATTGGAACCCCTTAGCACCAGCCCCATGGCCATCTCAGCCAACTCCAAACCAGTGGCAGCAAAGCCAGGCACCATATCCACAGCCTTATATTGAAATATTATAACCTCTAAGAATATTATATTTGTATCCTATTATTCCGGAGATGTTACATTCCTCTGATGGGACTTTATCATGTATCCGGAGATGTTTATTCCTCCGATGGATTGTCGTAACTAGGGTTATTAGATCTCCCATGTGGGGTCGGCCCTGAGTTAGTTTATTAGTGGTTATTAGACTCTCTTAGGAGAGGTCGGCCCCATTAGGGTGAAAAGTCAGTTCGGAGATGAGTATAAGTAGAGGAGGCTTGTTCCTCACTTATCTCATTCATTCACTCACTTGTGATTGGCACATAGGAGAGAGAGAGGTCTGCATAGGAGGAGAAGGAGCTCTTGCTTGAGTCCTACATCTTGTATTGGTTTATTATCTATATTGAGGAAAGCTTTGCTGGGTTTTCTACCCCATGAGGGTTTCCTAGGGTAAATATTTATCTATCTTGTTATTGTGTTTCTTTCAGTGATCTTGCTAGTGAATTTATGTCAAAACTTAACATGGTATCAAAGCTAGCCTGAATAGGACATCTTTCACAAGGTGAAAATACCTCTCTCTCCTCCTCCGGTGAAAATTTGGGTTTCTGCAAAAGTGAGTATTTTTGGATTTTGATTACATGGCTGGATAGCCCTCCTCAAAATCGAAGTTTTGAGCCCTGGATCGAGATTTTTGGTTGGGTAGAACTCTGGGAAATTCAAACCCTGGTTTGACCAAAAGTGTAGAAAACTAGAACTAGATTTCTACGGCAGATCTGAAATTTGTTGGTCCAGTTCGGAGGCTGAAAATTGAAGTTTCCAGAAAGTAAGAACACTAGTCACCTGGCCTCAGTCAAGCCAATCTCCTGGTAAGGTCAGTTTTTCATTTTTGGAATTTTCAATTTTTGGTGACCCCCTGGATAAGATGGCCCCAAGCACTAAACTTGAGGACAAACTAGAGGGTATAGAAAATTTCTAGGCATGGAAATATAGGATTGGTCTCATTCTTGAAGAGAATGATCTTGCCCAATATATCAAAGATGAGGTTGCAGAACCTGAGGAAGATGAAGCCAAAGAGAAGTATAGGAAGGACTTGATTAGGGCAAAGAGAACCATTGCTAATTCTATCAAAGACCACTTGATTCCCCAAGTGGCATCCAAGAAGACTCCAAAGGAAATGTATGATTCCCTTTCCAGAATGTATGAGGGAAAGAACATCAATAGAAAGATGAACCTGAGAGCTCAATTGAAGTGCACCAAGATGAATAAAGGAGAATCTATTCAAGACTATTTCTCAAGGGTTTCCCAATTCAAGGAACAACTAGATGCTATTGGAGATACCCTTGATGACGATGAACTATTCATGACTGCTCTAAATGATCTCACTAGACCTTGGGAGTCATTCATCCAAATTATGTGTGCCAGAAAAGAAAGCATGAAGTTTGATGTGGTATGGGAGGATTGCATTCAAGAAGAAGCTAGGGTTTCCAACATAGAAGCCTTGCTCAAAGAAGATGACCAAGCCTTGGCCACACACACCAAAAGAACAGGGAATCAATCCTACTTCAAGAAGGATAATCACAAGGAGTCTCAATCTCCACAAAGATTTCAGAAGAAAAGAGGAAGAAAACACTCTTCTTTCCAATGTTTCAATTGTCACAAAATAGGACACCTTGCTAGACATTGTCCTTCAAAGAAAAAGAAAGATCTTCACCATAAAAGACATCAAGCACATCTTGCAAAAGATGATACTGAAGAAGAATAAGAGGAAGAAAGGCCTCACAAGAAAAGATCTAGAAGAGAATAAGAATAATATGCAGAAGAGTATGTTCTATTTTCTGCACTCTCTGGATCCATAACACCTAGAGAAGATACATGGCTTATTGATAGTGGTGCTTCAAAGAACATGACAGGACAAAAGAAAACTCTTTCAAAACTTGAGGAGAATACCTCCCCACAGAAAGTGTCATTAGGAGATGACTATCAATATCCAATCAAGGGAATTGGTGAAGCAATCTACAAGCTTGATTCTGGAACCCCCGTGAAGATGAAGGAAGTATTGTATGTGCTAGGATTGAAGAAGAACCTACTTTCTGTTAGATTTTCAGAATTTACTTCAATCTGATCTAGGATCTTAACTGAGAGAACAACATGTACAACATATCTACAGCATATCAATCATGGAGACAATAATGCAAGCACACAAGAGACACAAAGATTTACTTGGGGAAAACCATAAAGGTGAAAAACCCCAATAACTTCCTCAGAGATAGATAGAGCAATGATACAACCAACCATGAGAGATAGACATAACCTAGCAGCAGATCCTCCTCCTCCATAAGTGTGCCACTCCTCCTTGAGTGCATGAGTGAGAAGTGAGTGAGTAAATAGAGTGCCTCCCGCACTCTATTTATACTTGACTTGACTTTCCTTTTTACCTAACTCATGTAGGCTCGAACTTAACCACATAACATAATGCTGACTGCGCCGACCCCCAATAGAGTGGTCTAATAACCCTTTGACCCACATGGCCGACCCCCAATAGGGTGGTCTAATAACCCTTTGACCCACATGACTTATACAGGGCCGACCCCAACAAGGTGGTCTAATAACCCATCAAGTATAAGTTACGACACTTCCGTATAGAGGAATAATAACATCTCTATAGGAATACAATATACATATATGTGAAATACATTCCGAAGTTACATATACATCAACACTTTCCATCTCAGCTTTGGATATGAAAGGTTATAGGGTTGCATTCATTGATGGACAAGTGCTCATGTGGTCCAAAGGTAAAACTATTAAGGATGTAATTGTCATTGGTGAGGAGGAAGGAGCTTTATACATACTCAAGGGTCATTCAGAAGTATCCCTTACTCATGAATCCACTATCCCAAGTGAGCTATGGCATAGAAGGCTTGCTCACATTAACAATAAAGCACTACCTCATGTGAGCAAAGTAGTTGTAGGACTACGAGATCTAAAGATTGACCATGAAGGAAATTGCAAGGGTTGTGCAAAAGGGAAGAATATCGAGAACCCATTTCCAAAGAGTGAAACAAATACTAGAAGAACCTTGGAATTGATCCAGTCAGATGTATGTGGTACCATGCCCACTACATCCTTGAGTGGATATGAATACTACCTAACCTTCATTGATGACTATTCAAGAAAGACTTGGATATACTTCCTAAAAGGAAAATATGAATTCTTTGGAAAGTTCAAGGAATTCAAAGCCTTGATAGAGAACCATTCAGAAAAGAAGATCAAGATACTCAGGATTGATAATGGTGGAGAGTATACTTCAAAAGATTTTGAATCCTTTTGCAAAGAAGCTGGAATCAAGAGGGAACTAACCACTCCCTACAACCCCCAACAAAATGGTGTTGCAGAAAGAAAGAATAGAGCCATCATGGAAGAAGTAAAGACAATGTTACATGATCAAGACCTACCTATGTATTTATGGGATGAAGCAGCCAAGACAACATTCTATGTGCAAAATAGACTATCTCACAGTGCCCTTGAATTCAAGACTCCAGAAGAAGTCTTCACAAGAAAGAAGCCAGAGGTAAGTCACCTCAAGATATTTGGGTGTCCTGTGTATATTCACATACCTAAAGAAAAGAGAACTAAGTTGGACCCTTCTGGAAAGAAAGGAATATTTGTTGGGTATTGTGAAACATCCAAAGCATTCAGGATTTACATCCCAGGATTCCATCATATGGAAATCAGTAGGGATGTGACATTTGATGAAGAAGCAGCTCTAAAGAAGTCTAGGAAGTGCCAACATGAAGAAGTATATGAAGAAGATGTATCTCCTAGAATTGCATAAGTTGTACCATCTCCTGAAGATGAAACACCTGAAGACCATGACATGTTAGAATCACAAGAACCCCCCATTACAAGCATTTCAAGAAAAAGAAAGCTAGCATGGGCTAGAGACTTTATACTAGGATCTGAAAAGTATGGAGCTCCAAAAGGCTCCACTAGAGTGAGCAAGAAACCAAAGCCATTCTCCAACTATGTGGCTTTGATGTGTGATCTTGTAGATCAAGAACCTACTAGTTATGAAGAGGCAGTTCATAAGAAAGAATGTGTAGAAGAAATGACGGAGGAGTATCAGTCAATAATGAAGAATGATATTTGGGATATAGTTCCCAAACCAAAGGACAAGAGTGTGGTATCCTCCAAATGGATATACAAGATAAAGCATGTTGCGGATGGTAGTATTGAAAAGTATAAGGAAAGGTTTGTAGACAGAGGATTCTCTCAGAAAGAGGGAATTGACTATGAAGAGACATTTGCACCAGTTGCAAGGTACACTTCCATTAGAACCATCATGGCACTTGCATCCATGATGAAGTGGAAATTACATCAGATGGATGTGAAGATAGCCTTCCTGAACGGTGTAATTGAAGAAGAAGTGTACATAGAACAACCACAAGGATTTGAGGTGGAATACAGAAGAACCCATGTATGCAAACTGAAGAAGGCTTTGTATGGGTTGAAACAAGCTCCCAGAGATTGGTATGGAAGGATTGACAGTTTCTTAACTAGTTTGGGATTTACCAAGAGTAAATTTGATCCTAATCTTTATCTCAAGGTTATGGATGATGAACCTGTCATATTGTTGTTGTATGTGGATGACCTATTTCTGACTGGAAATGAGAAACAGCTTGTCGAGTGCAAGAAGAAGCTATCTACAGAATTTGAGATGAAAGATCTCAGATTGATGCATTACTTCCTAGGTCTGGAAGTATGGCAAGGCCCAGAAGGAATATTTCTTAATCAGGGAAAGTATGCTATAGAAATTTTGAAAATATTTGATATGTTGGAATGTAAATCCATGACCACTCCCATGGATTCCAACCTGAAGTTGTTAGCGGATGACTCATCGGAGTTAGTGGATGTAAATCTGTACAGACAGATTATTGGGTCATTGATGTATCTAACAAACACTAGGCCATATATTTGCTTTGTTGTGAACACCTTGAGTCAGTATCTAGTGGAACCTAGACATGTTCACATGATAGCTACAAAGCATGTGATGAGGTACCTAAAGGGTACAATAGATTTTGGTCTACATTACCTTGGAGATCATGACTTCAGATTGTATGGCTACACAGATGTTGATTGGGAAGGAAGCGTATCAGATAGAAAGAGTACATCGGGAGGATGTTATTGTCTGGGATCTGCCATGATCTCGTGGTATAGCAGTAAGCAGTCTAGTGTGGCTCTCAGCACAGCTGAAGCAGAATATATAGCTGCTTGCTCTGCTAGTTGTGAAGCGGTATGGCTTCGGAAGTTATTATCAGGATTGTTTGAATTAGAGATGGACCCCACTGTGATCCTGTGTGATAACCAAAGTTGTATCAAGATGACAGAGAATCCAATGTTCCATGATAAGTCAAAGCACATAGAGATCTGATATTTTTATATATGGGATATGGTGCAGAAAGGAGCTAACAAGCTCGAGTATGTGAGCACTGACGAACAAGTTGCGGATGTATTGACCAAACCTTTGTCTCGAGTAAAGTTTGAACATTTCCGAGACAAGCTTGGTGTAGTTCAGAAGGACCCTCCTCCAAAGGGGGAGTGATATGGTCGATGATGATACTTGGATACTGGTATCAGTGTGGATACCTGTATCGATGATGATATTTCCCATATCGACGGTGAGGTCGATAATGAGGATACATTTATTGATGAGGATACTATATTGATGATTAGGATACTTGTATCGATGATATGGATACTTTTATCGATAAAGAGGTTACCTATTTCGACGATAAGGTCAATGGTGAGGCTACCTGTTCCGACGATGAGGTCGACGAATGGTCCCTAGTGGACAAGAGAGGATTGTATCATCCCTGGACTTCAGTCCTAAATAGATCCGCAGACAGATGTCTCCGAGAGGTTGTCCTTAGACTCTATCTAAGTTGATGAGAGGATTGTATCATCCCTGCACTTCAGTCCTAAATAGATCCGCAGACAGATGTCTCTGAGAGGTGGTCCTTAGACTCTGTATAAGTTGACGAGAGGATTGTATCATCCCTGGACTTCAGTCCTAAATAGATCCGCAGACAGATGTCTACGAGAGGTGGTCCTTAGACTCTGTCTAAGTTGACGAGAGGATTGTATCATCCTTGGACTTCAATCCTAAATATATCCACAGACAAATGTCTCCGAGAGGTGGTCATTAGACTCTGTCTAAGTTGACGAGAGTATTGTATCATCCCTAGACTTTAGCCCTAAATAGATCCGCAAACAGATGTCTCCGAGAGGTGGTCCTTAGACTTTGTCTAAGTTGACGAGAGGATTGTATCATCCCTGGACTTCAATCCTAAATATATCCGCAGACAGATGTCTCCGAGAGGTGGTGATCCTTAGACTCTGTCTAAGTTGACGAGAGGATTGTATCATCCCTGGACTTCAGTCCTAAATAGATCCGCAGACATTTGTCTCCTAGAGATGGTCCTTAGACTTTGTCTAAGTTGACGAGTGGACTGCATCGTCCCTAGACATGATATGGTGTCTTAAATAGATCATGTGTGTTGCAGGGTATGCTGCTATTGTGTTGTTGATCAAGAGGATCCAGTTGATTCTATTGTGATGACGATGATGTTGATCGTGTGATGATGATGACCGTGTGATGATGTTGATCATGTGATGATGATGACTATGTGATGATGTTGATCGTGTGATGACGATGATGTTGTTAGTGTGATGACGATGATGTTGATCGTGTGATGATGTTGTTCATGTGATGACGATGATGTTGATCGTGTTATGGTGATGATGTTGATCGTGTGATGACGATGATGTTGATCGTGTGATGACAATGCTGCTGATCGTCAGACAAAGATGCTATTGATCAGGAGGATCCTGATATTGATGTTCCAGTAACTGCTTGAGTTACTGATGATGTGTAAAGAAAGCTTCCAATGATTTATAGATAAATCATGTATTATGTAGTTGATGACTCCTTGCTCTTGCGGATGTTTTTATAATATCCTTCTCGTTAAGGGGGAGTGTTGAAATAATGTAACCTCTAAGAATATTATATTTGTATCCTATTATTCCGGAGATGTTACATTCCTCCGACGGGACTTTATCATGTATCTGGAGATGTTTATTCCTCCGATGGATTGTGGTAACCAGGGTTATTAGATCTCCCATGTGGGGTCGGCCCTGAGTTAGTCTATTAGGGGTTATTAAACTCTCTTAGGAGAGATCGACCCCATTAGGGTGAAAAGTCAGTTCGAAGATGAGTATAAGTAGAGGAGGCTTGTTCCTCGCTTATCTCATTCATTAACTCACTTGTGATTGGTGCATAGGAGAGAGAGAGGTCTGCATAGGAGGAGAAGGAGCTCTTGCTTGAGTCCTACATCTTATATTGGTTGATTATCTATATTGAGGAAAGCTTTGTTGGGTTTTCTACCCCATGAGGGTTTCCCAGGGTAAATCTTTGTTTATCTTGTCATTGTGTTTCTTTCAGTGATCTTGCTAGTGAATTTATGTCAAAAATTAACACCTTATTACACACAATATTATTCTCCATACCCCCCACCTTTTGCTCAGCCAACAACGAATTATGGAAATCCATATCCTTATTCAGCAAACTGGAAGGCTCCATTGCAACAGCCACTCATCACGCCTCCCCCACAGAACCAACCACCTCCCAGACCTCCCCCAATTTCTTCCTAGCCGGTTCCAAACCGAAACAACAACAAAGCGGGACAGCAACAAAACTATAACACTGAAATAATGCAATTCCCTACTTATGTAGTGGATACCCTGGAAATAAATGAAATTAATCTTAGGTCTGGGAAAAAATTACAAAACACACACATGCAGAATAATTAAGGAGATGTCGATCACGATCAAACAACACAACCTGAAATTCAACAGCCAGTCGAGACAAACCCTCAGGAAGAAGAAATCCGGCCACACATACCAAATAGAAACCCTCCATTTACCAAAAACATCATTCGAAACACCAAAGAGGAGGAGGAGAACTCTATCCTCAACGAATTGAATCATTTGAACATACAAATCCCCATTTTACAAGCCATAAGAGATGTTCCAATCTGTAACAAGTTTATTAAAGAAAATTTCTTCAAAAAGACCTAGTAGAAAAAGATGCGACCCACCAACTATAAACGTAGTAGGCCAATTAGAAGATTTAATGTTGGGTGTCATTGTCAACCCCTAATACCTTGATCCGGGCAGTCCAGTAGTCAACATAACCATCAACAACAAACATATTGCTAGTAGCCTAATTGATTTAGGGGATGCAATCAATGTGATGAAAAAGGACACAATGATAGCACTAGGACTCCAATCGATGGTCAGACCAACAAGTACCGTACTGCAACTTGCTGACACATCAACTGTAAAACCTAAAGGAATGCTCGAAGACATCATTATCAACATAGAATCCTGGGAGTACCCAGCTGACTTCATAGTTATAGAAGTAAAAAGTAAGCTTAGTGGGTACCCAATAATGCTAGGGAGGCCTTGGCTAGCAACAGTTGACGCTTATATAGGCTGCAGATCTGGAAACATGACAATTACTAGTGGGCAAGCTAGAAAGAAAATCACAATTTATCCTCCACCAAGAAAGTCTACAGACCTAGAATATCAGAACTGGATAGATGATTATAATGATATAACTGACCAAAACCTACAACCTGTTCTTACCATCGAAGTTACCTTATCACTAAAATATATTGATGAAGACAGTCATTTAGATATATTAATTCAAAATGAATCTTCTAATCATGATGTGCTTGAAGTTTTTTTGAAACAGATCAGCAACAGGAAGAGAAAATATTACCCCACAACTCTGACAGAATGCAGGCGGAAGTGCTCACACTTGAACATCATTCAATACAGATCAAGAAAGTTGAGATCATGCATGGAAAGACGGTTAATATTAACTCCAATTTGGAGCCAGAACAAGAACAACAATTAATGAAGGTACTCTCGAGTCTCAAAAAACAACAAAGCTTTTGCATGGACATACACTGACATGAAGGGTATCCACCTAGACATTTGCAAGAATTACATATATATCAAAGAAGGTGTTGTTCCTATCAGACAACCACAAAGAAGAATGAACCCAGCATTAAATGACATAGTTAAGCTGGAGTTACAAAAGCTGTTAGATGCAGGGTTCATATACCCAATCTCAAATAGTGAACGGGTCTCACTATTGGTTATAGTTCCTAAGAAAGGAGGGAAGTGGAGGATCTGTGTGGATTACAGAGAACTCAATAAGGAAACTAAGAGAGATCACTTCCCTCTACCATTCATCGACCAAGTATTGGACACATTGGCTGGAAACACATTTTCTCATTGTTGGATGGATTCAATGGATACAACCAGATCGTAATCCACCCAGCTGATCAGGATAAAACAACATTTACATGGCCATGGGGCACTTATGCATACAGAGTACTACCCTTTGGACTTTGTAATGCCCCAACAACATTTCAAAGGGAAATTTTAAGCATCTTCTCTAGTTTTATTAATGATCAAATGGAAGTCTACATGGATGACTTCACACTCTACGGCCAAAATTTTAACCAAGCATTAAAACATCTAGAATTAGTCTTGAAAAAATGCATCGAGATGAGCTTATGTCTCAGCAATGATAAATGCAGAATGCTAATGGAAGAAGGCATCATGCTTGGACACCATATTTCACAAAGAGGAATTGAAGTTGATCAAGCAAAAGTCACAGTCATCAAGACACTGTCACCACCTGTCAAACAGAGAGATGTGAGAAGTTTTCTTGGACAAACAGGCTACTATAGAATATTTATCGAAAGTTATAGCAAAATTGATGTACCGATGTTTTCTCTTCTCACTAAATATACAGAATTCATCTGGACAAAGCATTGCATGACAGCATTTGAAAACCTCAAAGAGAATAAAATCACAGCCCCAGTACTTCAAGGACCCAATTGAACACTACCATTCCACATACATTCTGATGCTTAAAACAAGGCCATTGGGTCAGTCCTTGGGCAAGAAGAAGAAAAGAGACCGTATGCCATATACTACATTAGAAAAAACTTGGCAGGAGCATAACTCAATTATACAGTCACAGAAAAGGAGTTTTTGGTTGTCATACATGCCATAAACAAATTTAGGCACTACATAACTGGATACCAAGTTTTTTTCCACACCGACCATTCAGCAATCATGTATCTTATGAATAAACCTAATACAAGTGCTCGAATAATTAGATGGCTACTCCTCTTGCAAGAATTTGACATAACAATCCTGGATAAGCTAGGCAAACACAATGTAGTAGTTAATTTTCTGTCTAGACTCACCCATGGACAAGACAATGAATTGGTAAATGATAAATTCCCTAATGAGAATCTTTTTTCAATCTCAACAAAAATCCGATGTTTTGTTGACATAACAAACTACTTAGTGTTTGGTAAATTCTCACAACATTACAGCCACCAAGAAAAGAGCAAAATCATAAGGCAAAGTGCCACTTACACATGGATAGAAAGAATGCTTTTCAAAAAAGGGCCAGACCAAATATTGAGAAGATGCATCAGAGAAGATGAAGTCCATGACATACTGCATGCCACTCATAATGAGCCATGTGGAGGACATTATGCTGCAAAGAGAACAGCCTATAAAATATTGCAAACTGGATATTATTGGCCAACACTCCACAAGGACTCCTATGAATATGTTTCACATTGTGATGACTATCAACGAATGGGGAAGCCTACACAAAGAGAAGAAATGCATCTACATCCCCAAATATATTTGGAAGCATTTGAGAAATGGGGATTTTATTTTGTTGGTCCATTCAACCCCAATCAATCAGAAAAACTATATTCTAGTATGCACTGACTACCTTACACAGTGGGCAGAAGTAACAGCACTTGTAGCAGCAAATGAAACAAATGTGGCAAAAAAATTTACAGAACAAATCTTCCACAGATTTGGAGTCCCAAGAGAGTTAGTTTCTGACCAAGGCACACAGTTTACATCCAACCTCATCGAGGACCTACTTCGAAGAAACAATGTTAAACACCAAAAGTCCTCCTCCTACCACCCTCAAGCTAATGGTCAGGCAGAAGTGACAAATAGAGAACTAGAAATAATTTTGACAAAGATAGTACAACTACACAAAAGAGATTGGACAGACAGATTAAGTGAGGCAATTTGGGATTATAACACAACATGGAAGACAACAACAGGCTTCACCCCATATGAGCTGGTTTATGGAAAGAAAATAATGCTTCCCATTGAGTTTGAAATCAAAACATTGAGAATTCCAGCCAAGTTAAACATGGAACTTTCAGACATCCAACAAGAACCCATGCTACAACTAAATCAGTTGGATGAACAAGGCCAACAGGCACTTAGCCACACTGAAATCATCCAGCCACAAAGGAAAAAATGGCATGACAAAAACATCAAGCAGAAGAAATCCAAAGAAGGTGATTGGGCACTACTGTATGACTCAAGGTTTCACACTTTTAAAGGAAAACTCACACCAGATGGCTCGGACCCTACATCATTGAAAAAATCTATGGAAATGGAGCTGTCGGAATTACAACAATCAATGAAGAAAAATTCCCCATGTTGGTGAATGGACATAGACTCAAACTTTATAAGACACCACAGTCCAGAGATGAATTCACACAAACACTTTATTAGCAAATTCTAATGCTAATAGAGAGCATAGATCATCACTTATTCCAGTTACAAAGTAAAATAAAATATATATATAAATAAATAAATAAAAATGAAAAATGAAAAAAAGAGAAGAAAAAAAGGGAAAAAGAACAATAAAAAAATCCACTCAGGATTATATCAGAACAAACATTGATGGACTCGATGCATACCTATGAAGAACCAGCAAGCAAATTTCAAGCAAGCCAGCAAGCAAAATTCAAGCGAGCCGACAAAATTTCAGCAGCAAATAAATCAAGAGAGCCAGCGAGCACATATCAACAAAATTCAAACAAGAGAGCCAGCAACACAATTTCAGCAAATACAATCAAGTGAGCCAGCAAATAATTTCAAGCGATCCAGAACAGCGGAAAAATCTAGAACTATAGAAATCAATCAAGTTCAGCGAACGAGCACAACGCAACGCTGAATACAATAAAAATTCAAATCAACCAAACTTGCACAAAAATTCAAGCAAGCGAATGAAAAAGGTTTCAAGAGAACCGGCAGAAAGAAGTCATAAAAGGTGTAACTACTGACATGACCAAAATAACTACAGAAGCAGATCAAATCTACTACGGAGTCCCACGACCATACAATCAAGCCCACATCATGCACTCAAGTACGCTAGCATAACAGGTAATCTTTGAACTCTTTGTTTTATTTTCAAACCAAATCATTCTCCCCACAAAATGGTTATTTTTCAAAGCTGAGGACAACTTTTAAGATATTTGGCGGCACGGTTCAAAGCTACCTCACTTAATCATGATTACCTACCTAAGACATGTCATAGAAGGACAACCTCCACATCTAGATACTATATCCCCTGATGATCAAAGCAGCAATGCAATGTACAATGATGGAAAGGAATGTAGTGTGCAATAATGGAAAAATGCATAAGTCAGTAAACATGATGCACAATGATCAAGATGAGTGCGTAAAAATAGATAAATAAGGAAGCAGAATATATAAGAGGACCCAATTTGGCAATGCAAGCCGCTCAGGAAGCAAGGAAAACTGGAAGTTCGTGTCGCCACTCAGTCAACAAGCTGCCCACAAGCCTGTGATCAATCCCAAGCAAACGAGTAAGTCGGCCATCACTCAAATATTTTTGTTCTATTGATTATATTATCAAATTCAAAAATGACGAAGGGGTTCAAGAAGAGTGAGCCGGAGGACCACATGCCCATCTATGAAATCCCATAGGTGTTGTCCATCCACCGTGATGCGGGTTGGATGCCCTTTATCTCGGGACTGAGAGGGTCCAATACTGAAGTAGCCTTAGAATTTTCTAGGAACCTGAAACACATAAAAGATGAACAGTTTGTCACCCGGATAAGGGGACTACGTATCAGGCTCGGCGAGGAGGCAATTGCAAAATACACAGGACTGCCCATGGGTCTACACTGGGGCGAAGATGACCGGGAAGATAACCAGAGGCAAAAAGGCAACCTTCTTTGGACAAGGGAAGTCTATGAGGAAGAAAAGAATGGAGTCAAAAGAATCACCATGCCAACACCCTGGGACGAGATAGCTTCCGTTGTTCTGAAATATATAACGTGCACAGGGAGACTTAGCTATGTCCCAATCTTTCAGTTCTGAATTTTGGAGCTTCTAAGACATGGGGGGCATATTACACCAAATAAAAATATCAGCATTCCCTATTATCTTCTTCGGTCCCTTGGAGAAATGAGCAAGAAGGTAATTCAAGGGAAGGAAGATGCACTGGCTCACCATGGGCTAATCAAGTTAATAATTTGTGAAGAACTGAGGGTGCAAGTTCCAGAGCTCTAGTGGGAGGAATTTGTGTTGGTCTCAGCCAAGGATGTGCAAACAATGAGAGGCACGCCTAATCTAGGCATACCCCTAGCCTCTGGATCAAAAGAAAAATACACCTCTGCATCAGGAGCTAAGCGCAAAATTGACCTGGATAGAGACAATGAGGTTATGGCCAACACCCTGATTAGAATAAAGCATTCAAAGGATGCCTCTCACCAAAAAGACTCAGGGGTTTCTGCCAATAGGAAAGGGTCAAAACAACAGAGTAGAAGGTTGGAATAAAACAAGCATACAAAGAAGGTATAAAAAGAGCCCAGCCCCATAATTCAAAACTTATCTGATGATGATGATTTCGGGGTAGAACAAGATGACCCTTCTACACCTGAAGAAGAGGATGCCTTCCAATGGAACCCTACTGATGAAAATGTGAACCCTGGAATCAACGACCAGATGACTGAGGCACTGGCCCAACTAGCAAAAGTCAGGGAGGATTTGGTCGCCTTAAAAATTGAGGCAAGGATCCAAAGAATTCAGCCAGCTTCACCAGCACCCCCACTGTTTGTACATGAAAAGACCCAGATTTTAAAGATGTAGCACGCAGGAGAATTAAAGTTGGCAGAGCAACAAAATTTAGCACTGAAGGAGAAATTGGGCCAAGCTCAGGAAGAGTTGGCTCAGAAAGACCAGAGAATCCGACAATTGGAGGATACATTGACTACGACTGCTAAAATCTATGATGATATACTGGGACTCAGACCACCATCCAGAGTCTATATTGTTTACCTAAGGGAGAAGTGGGGAAAATTTCATCTACAGAGGCTAAAGCAAGGCCTACCTTTATAATTAAACACTCCAAAGGAGTTCATTGACACTTCTCTGAGCTGCATAGAATTGGAGAAAGACCAATTATGCAAATTTTTCTTGCATAACTTTGTGGTACCAAGCTCACCCAACTAGTCATTGAATCCCTACATGGGCGATTTCCAATTAAGGGCACTCTGCTCCTGGATGAGCCATGAGATAGAGAGAGCACAAGATTCTCATCTCTACCTTGCAGAGGAGTGGCAAAACCCATTATGGATCAGGGATGAGGAAAATCATCCTGAAAAAGTAATTCAGGACCACCGTGCTATCACCACATATGAGGATTTAATTCCTATCCTTCTTGAAAAACAACAGGAGGAAGTAACACATTTCGACCTCACCATGCAATGCATGTACAGAGAAGTTCAGGAAGCCATTGGTGAGAGGTGGACAAGAATCGCAGAAGATTTGAAGAAGAGGGAGCCTCACTCCCCCCTCAGGCTAGAAACTGCACTCACCAAGGCTAAGTTATACAGGGAATATTTAATAAAGCACTAGCTCAGATGGATAGGCATGAAATTGATTCCACCATTCTTTCTCCCTTTGACTATCAAAGAACAAATCGATGAAGAGGAGGATAAAATAGCATGGGCCAAATATGACCAGACCTTGGGCTATCATAGACAGGCAAGGACTCCTAGGGTCATTGCCTGGGATATCAGAGAGGTTGTCCAAGAACAAGATGTGTCACCCAGGGATGGGTGACTCATTCAAGTCCAGGGGAGATGATGAGCCCCGAATTACGTGCTCTATAGCCTTTTTTATGCCACACAAGCACAAGAATGGATAAGGAAAATACCTATGTTTGTGGGGAATAATGCATTTGTTTTGATTATTTAATAAAGTAGTTTAGAGATTATTCTTCTTATGCTTAAAGGAATTTTATGTGATAATTATATAAATAAGCATGCATGAGCAGGTCATAGGTGATCTAGAAGACAACAAGCGAATCCAGTTCAAAGACTGAAAGATCACGAGTGGCTCAGCGCTCCCATTTTCTTGATTTATAGAAAACTCTTCTTTAGCAGGATTGGCATTTACAATGTAGAGTTAGGTTATGATTAAGAATATATATATATGACCCTCTTGAGTAGAAGGGGGTTCCTGTTGACATCTTGAGAGAAACTATTTTCAACATATTTTATTCAAGACAGTTTTGTTTCAAGTTTTTCCTAAGACATGAAGTTACGATTTTGATAATGGAAGACTAGTGTTATTTCGAATCCTTGAGTTTATAAGTCTTTTTCACTCCTGAAATACGGGTTGGGGAGGGCCCCCTTAACACATATATTAGGAGCCTCGTTTTACTTCAAGTATTTTTCATGCATTTTTTTAACTGGCTTAATCATTATGATATGTGAAAGTACTTTGATAATTATTTACATAGCAGATTTTGATTTCAAATTCAACGATTTTCTCTGTAGTTCGATAATATTGATTCTATAGTTCTGTAACACGTTATCAGTAGTCTTGTACATGCATTATGCGTAGGCATATTTCACATATGTTTTCCAACATTTTATATTAATTCTAGATAATGATTCAGATCTGCAAATCCATGCATACTTTCCTTATTTAGGTTTGATCACATAGAAGTTAAATCTTTCAGGATTTTGGTTTGAATAGAATAATGTTCATCGCTTTCAGTACTTGATTTGAATAGATAGCATATGATTGTTTTTCAGTATTTAATTTCTAGATTAGATTTCCAATTTTCAGTACTTAATTTCTAGATTAGATTTCCATCTTTCAGCATTTCCTTCCTAGACTAAATTTCCAGTTTTCAGCATTCAATCTCTAATTAAGTCTTCAGCAAAATTAGGTTATAGATTTGCATCCTTTTTATATTTTCAGCTTCTTAGTTTTAGAGCAATATTTCCATTTCCCTCAAAGAGACCTTTAGGATACATCCAACACCCTGAACGATAAAGATCACTCTATAGTGCACATACAGTGCTTAGCACCTCTTAAGTTTGTATGCTCCCTGGTTGAAAATTAAAGTATACTCTTGGTATAGCTACCCTAATTAGGTACCCATTCCTGGAGTCCACCACTTTTTGGCATCGTTGTCAGGGAGGCACTTAATCTATAGAAGACATCTTAAAAAAAATTAAAAATTAAAAAAAAAATTACAATGAATGCCTTGACAATAGAGAGATAGATTTGGACGCTTTATGCCTAACCTCCCTATGAGTAACAATAGTTCTGATCATTCTCAATTTGAATTCCTTAACTCAGAAGACGAAGTTGATTCTAGCTACGATCCAAACAAACCCAAACACAAACAATGTTGAGTAAACAAGTCTATGACTGGAAGATACAGCACAGAGATTCCTGTTGGTCAGGTCAAAATCAAAATTTGGAGAGGAAATGTACCAAGCACCAGGCTCGAAAGGCCAGCACACTCTACAGTTATGCTCAGAGCATCAGGCACACACTGTGTACAAGGCTACAGCGTCGGCGGTGCAGGCTATATGAAATTCAAATGTGTCGGTGGCGTAGTATGCTCAAAAGCATTAAGCACCTGAGAGGACATGACGCACTAGATGTACTACCAAGGTGCGTCGAGTGAATGTCCAATGGAAAAAAAATAGAGATCTCCAAACAATGAAACAAAAAATGGCCTGATACTGATCCAAATAGAATCAGGGAAAGTTAACAGAATCTTCAACACGAAAATATGATGATGGGAGGGTTCAAGAGGCAAAGAAATGGCTCACAAATAAATCAATGAACAACACATTCAAACTGAAATCAAAACTAAAGACTCCCCAGTACGGTCTCCAAATTTGTTTTCAGACAATCTACCTAAGCGGACTTAAATTCCATATCTCCCTAGTACAAGTGGATCTAGAACAAATAAACACATAATAGAATTGGCTTCCCTAGATCAATATAAATGCAAATAGATAAATGGGTCTCTTACCTAGGATTCCCAAATCCTTTTTCTCTTTGCTTGATCCAACGCTCCAGCACCTTCAGATCTACAACTGCAAAGTCCTGTTGAAAAAATGGAAACAATCAAAGAGTAAAAGCATATATCACATATGATTGATCTAAGCTAACAGTTAAGGAAGTAATCTCTACACATCGGCAACATGATAATATATATGGGAAGATATTGTATTAACTGTATAAAGGATAGTACAAAAGAAGAGAACGTTACAACTTAAGCCTTAACGTCGCAACCTTTCTTCCAATAATCCAAACCAAATCAAGCCTCCAAAGATGAAGTAAGCCTCTCAAGGATGAGTGAGAGTCACCTATGATAATTTCACTAGCATGAGAGTACTATAGACTTTCCTCCCTTTGGAAACGAGAGGAGCTTCATATTTATAGGACCAAGTGGATAGAGTAGGTTGAATATTATGGGGAGAAAGTTAAGGGATCATCCCTTGAGGTTAGGGAACCAGAGGCCAGTTCACCTAGAAGTTAGGGATGACCCTCTACCTCATCATGCTTTGAGAAGTCGCTCTAAGGTCTCATTTATCAATTTTAACCAACCCAGGTGCATGTTGTATGAGGAAAATTTGCACCAGGAAGGGGAAAGCGCAAGTTGAATGAAGGCAACCTGAGCCACCGGCGCAGGCTGCCAGATGACACTTTGCATCAAGCCTAGTCAGGTGCTTATTGCTGGAAGACAAGCTGCACCGACCTAACTAAAAAATGTGGATAAAGTATCAACAGCTTTCTCTAGATTACTTTTGGTCAAGGAAACTTTAGGGATCAAGGCACTAAGTTGACATAGGACTCCTGATGATGATATTTAGGTGTAACATATGGAACCTCACGGTATTATCAAGGCATCGCAACTCGTGATATACTACAGGATCCAACAGTAATACTTAGCCCAATCTTTCAGATAACTAACCAAGGAGGATTAGGACCATAGCCCTGACCGTATTACCCAACTACCCGAAAATACATGCGTATTTCCCCAAGTGATATTCTCGGTGTATTTCCATGCCAAGATGACCAATGGTTAACTCAGATGGTTTTAGTAATCCTAGTGGGGTCTCCCGATATACACAAGGTATGTGGGAGATCCAATCCATAGTAGTTCTATATAATGCACAACCGTACAACAGGAGCCTTTCGATATACTGTCGAGTACGTGAAGTACCTTTCTATATGCCCGAAGGTATGTGAAAGGCCATTCGATATACCGACTGGTACATGGAAGAACTACAAACCCCTGGGATGCATTACAGGCAAATAATGACACTTGCTACATTTTAAGAAATCGCAACACATCTCTACCCTATCACATGAGTTTCTATACAATTTTAACCTAGGCTACCGCTTTATTTTATCTTGTACAGTTAGGTGAATGCATGAAGTGTATACTTGCAAAGTAAACAAGATGCACAACTAATATAAATGAAATGCAAGCCTTTCATTTTTCTTCTCAATGAAAACTAATTAAAGTAAGGAGAATTATTTTCTTTTCCGAAAGAAAATGACCAAAGTATCCCTTTTTACTTTCTTTTCCAATTTATCCAAAAGACTAAAAATATTCTTTCGTTTAATCCAACAAAATAAAAACAACGCACCAAATCAAAAACATTTTTCTCTTTTTTCTTTCAACAAAGCAAAATCTATGAGAAAAATGAAAATATGAACTTCACTTTCGATTGCAATAACTCTACTTCGAAACAAAGAACAAAAGAAGTGAAAAGAGAATTAAAAATATGAGAGCATTCCCTAGCTTTTTAAATACTTCGAGAAGGCCTAAATCCACTTAATATTTTCAAGGAAACGAAGATGAAATTTTCAAAACCAAGAGAACATAAGAATTTACAATTTTGGGGATTTTTCAATTTTTCTTAAACAACTATTCAAAGCATGAAAAACTCTTCACAACAATCTCAAGTAATCTAGTCAAAATGAAGATCATAAAGAATTTTTTATTTTCCAAACTAATGTACTCAACAAAAAAATATGAGAATTATGCCACTTCCCTAATCTTGATTCACTCTACTAGAGTATTTACTATTGAATTCCACAAGCAACTAGAAGTTTTGAAGTTAATCACCCAAAGTCACAATCCAAGACAAAATCCACACCAAATTTTGCAAAAATCACAACAACTTAACCTTCGGAAGGATTAGAAATCAGAGTGAACAAATCAAATATATTGAGAGGGAGTCACAATACTAGTTGTACTCGTGAGGGATTGAAATTTCCCATGACGGGAGAAACATCAGCTTGACTAGCTAGGACTCAAATCAAACTCTAAATTCCAAAAATATTCCAAGGACAAAATAGATTGGGTCTGATGGATACTATGGGTGTAACGGACAAAACACAGACCTAAACAAACCAAACCAAAACCAATTTATGGGATTTTTTGACCCTATGCACTAACCTTTGTAGGGTGGCGTGCCCTACAAGTGTACACCAGAGCGTTGGAAGCCCAACGATGCGATTTTCACACACGGGAAGTGCGTCAGTGACGCAGGTTGAACACAGACAAATCGCGTCAACGACGCAATCTACTTAAAAGAAAGTAGAGTCAGAGTAAGAGTGACGTAGGCACAAAATTGCCTCGGTGCGTCGAGATAAACCCAACTATGAAAAAATGAAAATCCCAAGAACAAAAAGGTAAATGGCTAAGTTAAATGTCCCAATTAGAGTTTGGATCACCCAGTAACTCTCTTATAAACATATCCAAAGAAAAGGAGGCAATTAAGAGGCTATGGGAAGAAAACCAAGAAATCAAAAATTACAAACAAATCAAAGACTATGGGCTATTTTCCCCAGCCGAGTCACCAATTTTGTTTGCGAACAATCCATCAGTGTGGACACTAACCGATTTCCCTAGTCTGAATGGTTCGAATCTAGAACAAAATTAATACACAATACAAATTAATTTCCTAGATTGATCAAATTACAAAGGTTATTAGAAGATAACTCACCTTATGAGCACGGTACTATCTCCTTGTTTGATTTATCTCTTGATCTCCAGATCTTCAGCTGCAAAACAATATACGACAAGTGGAAAAAAGCAAGTACTAATAGCATATAAACATAGATCAATCTAAACTAGCAGTCAAAGAAGCCAATTCTAAAGATATTACAATAATAAGATGTTTATGGAAAGAATCTGCATTAATGTAATTATAAGAAATACATAGAGAGAGGTTACAACCGATCTTTGACGTCGTAACTCCTTTCAAATGATCATAGCCTCAAATATCCAAGTTTTTTCCTCCTAATGGATGAAAGGGAACCAACTTTAGAAAAATTTCACCAGCATTTAAGTGCTCTATATTTCTCCTCCTTAACCATGGAGAGGGGGTTTGTATTTCTAGAACTAAATGGATAGGACAGGTTGAGGATTTGTGGGATAAGCTCAATGGATCATCCCAAAAGGTAAGGGAATCGAGTGCCACCTTTCCTAGTTCATAGGGATAAGCTTCCACGTAACCAAGGGTTCTAGAAGCTGCTCGAAGCTTCTTTTTCTCCTTTTAAACCAACAGTCCCACACTTTGCATACAGGAAACTCGCATCTTTGAAGGATGACACACCTAGTACAAAGGAAAAATGTGTCACTGATGTGCTCAGTCAATGTGCAGAGCGCATCACCAAAGGTTTGATGCACCTTGTCAATGAGCAAGGTACACCAGGGTGACAACAAAAGGTAAAAGGAGAAACAACAACTCTTCTTTCAATTATTTGGACTAAGTGCTTTAGGAATGAGGGAAAATAGAGGACACATAACTCATGGTGACGATATTTTGGTATAACAAAGGGCGCATAGAGGGAGTTATGGTCATCCAATATTCCCAATTCGATTTGGGGAAGAGTTATGCAAGGAAGAAGTGGACAAGTGTCTCATGAGAGAATATATCACTAATTAGAGTTGAGTGGAGTCTCTTGGAGAGAATTCAAGCGCTTGAGTTCACTTGAGGTTAATAAAAGAGGAGGATGAGGAATGAGAGCATATTTTGGTCATTTTTCATTTGCACTCTTGGAGAGCTTAGCTTGTCCTTGCATGATGGATGTTCATCCTCCCTAGTATTAAACCAATTTCGAACATGAAAGATCCTTGTCCAAGTTGTTTGGAGGAGATTCCATTTAGACCTCTTATCAGATATTCATGAAGTTTTTTTGATGTAGTTTTTATTCCCCTTACATTTCGACTTCATATACCATTCCTTTATCTACTATCTCTTCTCTCAGTCTTCTCTCAATGTTCATATTCTATTGTTGATGGCGCACTCATAGTTGTGTAGACTTTGTGGAGGATAATTTGTTGAATCCATGGTTATGTTATATGATTTATATCACTATAATGATCTACACATTGGTTCCATATCTCTAAATACCATACCTTTCATGTAATATTTCCAAGAAAACTTTTGATTCGAGCTAGTTTCCCCTCTATCTTTACATAGAGTTTTTGGAGTGATTTTGTATATGTTTTACATCAGACATTTTATGAGTCTTTGATGATGTTTAGAGATATATAGTATGTAGTATTTATGACAAAAATATTATGTGCATACCCTTTGAGTTTTGATTAAATATTGTGCAACAAATCTCATGTCCATTGTTAACAATTTTCTCACAATTTCTATGTCTCACTACATGTTGTTTTATGGGAGTTATAGAAGACTCTGAAAACTAATTTAATGCTGAATTTTGGTTTCCCTTTAGGTACTATATCTAATCCAAGTCTCATTTCATGAAATAGGGAAGGTCATACAGTTTTTTGGAATCCCAAAATTTCCTATACTAGTGGGGGTTTTAACCATCGAATTCACCTAGTATTTTTCCCCTTCCTTCCTCCATGAGAAATGCAAACCCTAAATGTTTCTAATGAATGTCTAAGTGTATAAGAGCTGAATTAGGATTTATTAAGACCTACAATCCCCTCCATATAGAATTCAAAATCATTTGAGTGTTTTGGGAGTAGTTTGGGTTCATTAGTCCAAGCTTCGAATTTGGCAAAATTTTGAGAAGTTACATGGTAGGGATGTTACATCCTTGTATCTGAGTAATGGAAGGTTAGTTGGCTCAGATTTCATCAAAACTAAAGAGGGGAATTCCCTTAATTTATTTTCAAATATTTTTTGAATTACTTTAATTAGAAATCATTCTCATACTAGTTGATGGAGGGTAAATTCGATTGTCCAACATTCTCTTGCATGTGCTTCATAATCAATTTGCTAGTCATAAAGTTCTAAGTCGTAGTTCTGTCTAACCGACATAGATGAACCCAAATGGATCTCCCAATATTCATTTGGTTTGACTGAATCTTCATTATTTTTCATGACTTGGTACATGTGCCTTATGTCTGCATCATTGTCATCAAGTTCTGCCCAAGGTTTTCCCTCAAATGGGCGAATAGATACAATGACGTTTTTACCTTCACCTTTTAATTTTATTCTATCTTTTTCTAGTGAAAGGGTAGATTTCATTTTTATTCCCCATGGTCATCCGACTACTGCAATGAAGAATTTTGATCCTTCTTTTGGGTCGATAAATTCAAAGTCAACTTGAGAGTCAATACCCATAACTACAGTATGGACATTTTTCCATACTCTAATGGGTTCGAACAAGCCCTCATCAGCTATTTTTAGATAAATTCCTAACCTAGATAGTCATGGTCATCCCAAAATTTCCCAAGTAGATCGATTCATTATGTTAGATTGAGATCCAAAGTCGAGGACAACTTGCAATATCCAATATCCTTAGACTTTGAGGTCAACCAACGGGTCAATGTCGACTTTTTCTTTCTAGTTTAGAGTGCACGGATTTTTAGAAATTGTTTTCTTTGCTGGACTATTTCTTATCATATTCATTAATTAGATTAGGCATGCAACAACATCTAATTTTGTGATAAGTTGTAATAATTCATTGAGTGTTTTATTATGTGATTTTATAGTATCTTCTTCTGATACAAAATCTTCAAATTTTTTAGTAGCATTATTAAAAATTTCTCTTTTCTTGTGTGGATTGGGATAGTTATCTTCTTTACTTTGATTTTTTGTGACATGGATTTTATCACCTCCAATCTTTGTGCCTTGCATGGCAATGATGTTCAAATTTTAGAATTCAATGCTTCATGCTTATGAACATGAGACAAGAGATTAACATTACTTTATTGTTAATATTTTGAAGTATGATGGAGCATTCTTTTAGATTATGCTCCCCCACCACACATTTTGTACAAAAATTGATATCTGTTTTGTCCTTCTACGGACTCTCGGGACACAAGTGTTGTTCATTGTAACAGATGAAACAGCGAGGTTTCATTCGACCAATAGGGAGATTACCATGGTTATTTTTGTATCTTCCAAGACCATTGTAACCTCCTTGTAAGTTGTATCCATTTTTTTGTTGGTCATTATGTCTTAAGTCTCGACCCCTTTGATTGTTCTGGTCAATAGTTTGTGCTTGATAGATTGTCTGGTAATTGGATTTGCTTTTTAAATTCTTTATGCATTCTGCAGTGCTATGTTGAGAGGTTCGACATATTCCACACCATTTTTATTTAATACTATCAAAATTATATGGACAATATATCATCAAATGAGGCTCAATCATTTCACATATGTCACAGTAATAGTTTGTTTGAGTTATTCAAAAATTGTCTGGTCGTCTTTCTTTTGGGAATAGTCTTCGTTCTTCCTGTAATAGTATTCTTTCCTCTGGGAATGGTATCCTTTATTCGTTATATTTTCTTCTTCCCTCATGAAATTGATGTTGATCATCATATCGATAGTTGTCTTTAGTGTTACCCTCCGATGAGAATGTCATGCACCATAAGTCGGTGTGCCGCAAAGCATGTTCTTGAAGCAATATTTGCATTGTTTCTAGCTTTTCTTCCAATATTTGGTCATTAGGTCCCATTGAGAAATATGCATTCAACTTGACCTTTAAATATTTCTTGACAACGCCATCATATGGTGTAAAGTCATGTAGGATCAGGGGTATTTTAATCCTTCGATGCAGAGTTGCAAAAAACCATTGGATCAAAACAGTTTGATCCATATTGGATGGAATTTGACTGAGTAAGTCTTTAAATCTTCTGTCATATTCATGAACTGCTTTTACTGGTCTTTGAGTAATTTCATTTAATTTCTGAGCAGTCGAATGCCTACTATATTATGTCTTAAATAATTCTAGAAAAATTTCTCTAATTTGTTGATTTGGTTTTTGTTCTATCTTCAATAGAATTCATATACCATGTAAGGGCTCTTTGTCAAAGGCCACTTGTAAACTAAGATATTTTCCTATTCTCATCATAAGGAATATTATCTTCATAAATAGTTTCACAGACAACCAATGTTTCTCGGGGTCTTCATCCCCTTCATAGAGAGGAATGTCGTAAAAATGGTGGTAAGTCATATTAACAGTATTTCAGTTTCTAATTTGAGTTCTATTACTTACTGGAGACGTACAACTGACTATGGACAAACTTACTTCTTTGCAATGAGTTTATGTACTTACTTCTTGTCGATGATTTTTATACCAGGATAGTCAACTATGGCGAAACTGTTTGTGCAGGAATTGCATTCATGTCCAATGATTTCATTAATAATTTTGTTGGAAAAAGGTGTTGAGAATTGGTTTGTGAGTGTTACTTTATTTAGGCCTCTAAAATCGACACAGATCCTCTGTTGTGGACTAATCCAGTTTACACACAAATTATCCATAAGAATAGTAAAAATAATCCATAATTGGATTAAAATATATAAATGAATCATATGAAGATGATGATTTACAAATATAAATATGCATGTATATATACTCGCTAAAGGGCACATAGAGACTCTTCATAAAGAATCGCAACCTTTAATAAGTATTTTTTTTTTAATTATCAATTATAAATTTTATTGTTGTTTATTTATTGATATATTTATATTCATAGCATCCTCACTCTCTTAGGGACATGTTTATTTGGTTGAATGACCATGGGGCTATCCCACTCCGACTGATCCACAGGGTATAAAATTCATGTTGCTAGCATGTTCTGAAATTCCTTCTTTACAATGTATTTGTATTTATGGGCTACTTTATATGGTCGTTTCTTAACAGGCTTTGTATATGGCATGATTCCAATATTCATCTCTACCAATCCTTTCAAATCTTGTAGTCTCTAGAAAATACATCCTGATATTCTTTGAGAATGTTTTCTATTTCAGTTGTTTGTTATTCCCACCATAATCTCCAATTTTTTTTTCCATTTATGGTTTTCCATTGACAGAGATATCGATTTCTTTTGTTTTTATTTCCACGTCCATCCATTCTGGAGATTTTATTTTGTCGATAAGTCAGTATCCCTCATTGAATTCGGTAAAGGATGGTGAGGAGTCTCCTAGTTCTTGATTATCTTCTTCATATTTAGTAGAGATTTTCAGAATTGATTTTACTAGATGGGTTATTCATGGATTTCCTCCCTAAGACACTTTTGCAGAATAAAATTCAAAGAAGATAGGCATATTTAAGTTTGTTCATTCATTCCCCTATAATAAAGTGTATCTCACCTTTAATTTATTTATGATTCAATGCTTGTGAGAATAGCCACAATTTAGGAATTCAAAGCCTTTAAGCATGTCCTTGACACCTTCCTCCTAGCCTTAGGAGGGTACCTTGATAATTCCAAATAATCTATTTTTTTCTTCCAAACTCACATCGCTATCTAATTTAGGCACATTTACAAGACTCTCATTTTTTGCATTGGAACCCTCCCCTCCTTCTACCTAGGTATCCCCTTAATTGAGAATGTTGGAATGGACATATGGGAACTGATTTTCATAGAGATCAAGAAAAGGATGCATAGTTGGATTGTTAAGCCTTAGATATTGAGTTATTACATGTCTTTTGTTATATTAGTATTGTTCTTATTGGTCTCCAAGATCCTTTAATGGTCGGCTAGACCCTTTAATTGTAATCATACCCTTTATCTCCTATATATACCATAGAGACCTAGTACTAGAGATAGAGAAAGGAACGGCCTTTCCTTATGTTATGTTTGGGATGAAGAAGAAGGTATCTAGATTGTGACAAGTGTTGGGGATGTAGCTTGGTGACGTGTTGGTTGAGCCCTCCAACTTTTTATGGTAGATCACATGAGTTGGCATTGTGGCATTCTTGAATAAATGCAAGGATGAATTGAGTGAATGTGCATAATATCATCTTGTGCATTTGATATAGTGTAAAATGAGGTTCCCCCATTAAACAACAATAATATTGATTCTCAAGGTGTGGAGTTAATTCTTCTTCATGTTTTTATGTTATTTGGGAATTTGGTCCATAAAATTTGATATCATAGCATACAATCCTTGGCTTGGGTTCTTCAAAATGAGACATATTTCCATTTTCGCTATAAATTTTTTGGGGGGGGTATTTTTAGATAGAAAATGTTTTTGGAGCCTTATGAGAAATAGTGAATTCCATGTGGCAACAATTTCAGGTTATGCTTCACTATAAGTTTCTAGTTATAGTCTATGGAAGTTAGGGTTTTTTACTAGTCCAAAGACTAGTCTCAAACAAGAATTATAGGTAAAAATGTTATATTTAAATCTTTTAAGGTCCAAATTGAGAGCTACTAGTTGCATAAAAAATATGACATATCATAGTTTTTCTAGTAAAACTTCTAGAAGCATTTCTGAAAAATTGGACATATGGCAAGACATGCAATTTTGTTCTCTTGAAAAGGGACAAAAACAATATGTTGGGGGAAGTTTCCATAAATTTATCTTCGCACTTCAAAATTCTCTTAAACATGTGGGATTGAAAAGAAGACACCTTAGACTGCTATAGGCCAAAATTTTAGGCTTGGATCTAGAAAAAAATTAGAGACACATTATGTGAAAAGTCAACCAATAGGACAATCTCCAAATCAGATTTTTTATAGGTATGTTCACTTGAAACTTTCATAATTTCTAGTTTGAAAATTTATTCATGGTGATTCAAAAGGTGTCATAGATAAAAGTATAGCAGAAATATAGTAAATATTAGTGGGTTGACATGGAAAGAGGTGGAGGAATAAATTAAACACTTTCTCAACCTCCTGAAGGATCATCCATGACACAAGAAAACCATAAGGAGGTTGAATTTGGTATGTCCAAGTTTAAAGAGAGAATAGAGAACCTTGAATCCATAGTGCTAAAAAAGGATGGACAACCTGAATATGGTAACTAAAGAATAATTCCAAACCTTCAAAGCAAATATCAAATATGATCTGAGAAAGAAACTTGAAAAAATGAAGAAGGAACTTTTTAAGTATATAAGTGCCTACTTACCCAAAAATCACCTCCTCTATAAGAGGACAAGGAGAAAACTATAGTGGAGTCCTAGTCACCTTGGGATAAAATTAGAGAACAATAGCCTTGAGTCCTAAACACTTGATCATTAATTACTACAAGATCCACATGATCGTGGTTTCAATTCGGGACCAAGGAACCACTTCATTCCTAAGCTTTACATGAAGAAGTTTGATGGTAATAATCCCATAACATGGATATTCTAAATGGAGAAATTCTTTGATCTACACCAAGTGATGACTTTACAAAAGTTAACTCTTGAATACTTGTATTTTTAGAACCTAGTCAATTTGTGTGGTACCGATGGCTTTGTGATCATAACAAGGACTGTATTGTCTCTTGGTCTATAATTACAAATGAATTGACAGCACATTATGGGTATATTAAGAGCAACGCATTCTTTATTCAATTGATAGATCTTAGGAAAAGAGGTCCAATTATATAGCACACAAAGAAATTTCAAAATTTGATTCTTAGAGTGAAGAACATCCAAAAGGATAATGTATTGTATCTCTTTATGGGAACTTTGAAGGAGATCATTCTACATGAGGCACATATCTTTGAACCTAAATCATTGGAGAATGCTTTTGGTTTGGAAAGGAAATTTGAAAGTAAAAATATGGTACTAAAAGGGTTCCACTAACACCTATAGAGAGGCAAATGTTCACACTCCTAACATCACTCAGCCTACAAGGTTAACACCTTAGCAAGTGGATGAAAGAATAGAAAAGGGACTATGTTTCAATTGTGAGAGAAAGTACAGTAAAGGGAACAAGTCTAGTGAGACTAAATTATTAGACATAGATTGTGAAGAGGAAGAAAATCAAGAATTGGAATAGCATCATGATCTATAAATAGAAGATACTAAATCAACCATATATTGCCATGCATTGGCTAGCATTAGAACTCCTCAAGTTCTCAAGGTAGAAGGATATATCAAAAATAAAAGGGTAACAACAATGATTGGTTCGGGTAGTATCCATAACCTCATTAATTGAAAATGATCCAAACTTCTCAATTACTTTATATGTCCACCACCAGAGTTTCAAGTAATTATTGTGGATGGAGGTACCATAAATCATTCAAGGATGTTTCATAGTTTTAAACTGAATATGGGGGAGTATTTATTTGATATTCCAATTATTTAAATTCAAATGGATGATGTTGATGTTGTTAAATTTTCAGAATTTAATTCAATCTGATCTAGGATCTTAACTGAGAGAACAACATGAACAACATATCTACAGCATATCAATCATGGACACAATAATGCAAGCACACAAGAGACACAGAGTTTACTTGGGGAAAACCATAATGGTGAAAAACCCCAATAACTTCCTCAGAGATAGATAGAGCAATGATACAACCAGAATACAAGAGATAGTCTTCTCCTAGCAGCAGAGCCTCCTCCTCCACAAGTGCGCCACTCTCCAAAGTGTGAGTGAGAGAATAGAATGTGTAAAATTAGAGAGACACACTCTCTATTTTTACACTAACTTGACTTGACCTTTACTCAACTAGTTCGGCCTCAACTTAACCACTTAACATAATGCTGACTGGGCCGACCCCCACTAGGGTGGTCTAATAACCCTTTGACTCACATGACTTATACAGGGCCGACCCCAATAAGGTGGTCTAATAACCCATCAAGTATAAGTTACGACACTTACAATATAAATGAAGACACTTCCGTATAGAGGAATAATAACATCTCTATAGGAATACAATATACATATATGTGAAATACATTCCGAAGTTACATATACATCAGCACTCCCTCTTAACTGGGAAGGTATTTCTCGACACGGGTCTTCTAGCACAAGTCTTCTTCTCTGGATCATCGTCACTGGATAATCGTCATCGAGTCATCATCATCGTCACTGCTTCTGCTATCTCAATCAATCTCTAAATCTACTCGTCATAGGAAGTTCTACAGAGCCAGTCCTTTTTCATACTGGATGTAGGCCCACCACCTGCAGGTCTTCGTCATCACTAGCCATACTGTGGAAATCTCAGGACTTATTACGTGCATCATAAAACCTTAAAAGAGTCTCTTGACTAGCAAGAACTCTAAAGAGCATCTGAGGCCTTTTTCATCCTGTCCAGTTCTCCAGGACTTATTACATGTGACCCCACCACAAAACCTCGAAAGAGAATCCCAGGACTGATTACGAGCACAAGGCTCAACCTATCAGATCTCCCAGGGCACAAATTAGATGTGGTCGCCACAAAACCTCGAAAGAGCATCCCAGGACTGATTACGAGCACAAGGCTCAACCTATCGGATCTCCCAGGGCACAAATTACATGTGGTCATGGAAAAACCTCGAAAGAGAATCCCAGGACTGATTATGAGCACATGGCTCAACCTATCGGATCTCCCAGGGCACAAATTACATGCCATAGGACAAAACCTCGAAAGAGCATCTGCCAGACATCCCAGGGCACAAATTACATGCCATAGGCAAAACCTCGAAAGACTATCTTGCAGATCTCCCAGGGCACAAATTATATGTCCTCCCAAGCAAAACCTCGAAAGAGCATTTTCCAGATATCCCAGGGTACAAATTACATGCCATAGGAAAAACCTCGAAAGACTATCTGCAAATCTCCCATGGCACAAATTATATGCTTATCTGTACAACCTGTTCCACGGCCACAAAGTATCAACCTGATACTCACCATACATCATCCTGATGTACACATGATCATCCTGATCATCATCACTGCAACATCCTGCTGCATGTCATCTGGAGCAACATCCTGAAGCTCATCATCCATGATCATCCTGATGCATACCAAGTATCTACCTGATACATATCATCATACATGATCCACCTGATCATCCCTGATACATATCAACATACATGATCTACCTGATCATACAATGTATCCACCTGATACATATACAGATACATGGTCCAAGCATCAACATGATGCATATACAAAATACATACAAATGATCCAACCAATCATATCTAGCATCCAACATGATGCGTACATACATATAAATGATCCAGCTGATCATATCCAGCATCCAACATGATGCGTACATACATATAAATATAAATGATCCAACTGATCATATCCAACATCCAACATGATGCATATACAGAGCAGTAACTGGAGAATCGTCCTGATGCTCATCATCCAGCGCTTACATCCACAACCATGTGAAGGATCCTCCTTCCAACATGCTTGGAATGGCTTTTGCAAATGTGTCCATCACTTTTTCCTCGAAGTGTCATCAATCTGAAGAACACCAAGCCTTTCCCTGAAGTACTCGAACTTCACCCTGGCTAGTGGCTTCGTCAGCACATCTGCAATCTGCTCGTCTGTCGCAATATACAGGAGCTTCACAGCTCCTCTCTGCACCATATCCCTGATATAGTGATATTTGATCTCTATGTGTTTCGACCTGTCATGAAACACTAGGTTCTCGGACAGCTTCACAAAACTCTGTTTATCACAAAAGATACCAGTAGCATCCAACGGGAGATCAAATAACTCAGACAGTAGCTTCCGTAGCCATACTACCTCACAACTAGCTGAACAGGCTGCAACATACTATGCCTCAGCTGTACTCAGTGCTACGCAGGACTGCTTCCTGCTAAACCAAGAGATCACACCTGATCCCATACTGAAGCAACATCCAGATGAGCTCTTTCTATCTGCAGCACTTCCAGCCCAATCTGAATCAACATAACCCTGCAGGTTAAACTTTTGATTTGCTTCATACTTGAGCCCATAATCCACTGTACCCTTCAGGTACCTCAGAACATGCTTTACAGCAACCAGGTGAACAGTCCTTGGATCCATCGGGAACTGGCTCAATGTGTTCACCGCAAAGCAAATATCTGGTCTCGTGTTCGTCAGATACATCAAGGACCCAATCATCTGACGATACATAGAGACATCAACCGGCTCAGATGAAGCATCACAAAGAAGCTTCAGATTCGATGCCATAGGTGTGGCCATGGCCTTGCAATCCATCATCTCGAACCTCTTCAGGATCTCTACTGCATACTTCCCTTCTCCAAGGAAGATTTCATCTGCACTCTGCCACACCTCCATGCCAAAAAAAAATAGTGCACCATCCCCAAGTTCTTCATCTCGAACTCGGCAGCAAGATTCCGCTGTGTGTCGGCAATCAATCTGTCATCTCCTGTTACAAACAGGTCATCCACATACAGGAGTAGAATCACAGGATTCCCTTCCTCAACTTTTTAGTAAAGGTTGGAATCCGCTTCACTCTTGGTAAATCCCAAACTATATAGAAAGCTGACTATCCTACCAAGTTCTGCCCACATATATGACTATACCATTCAAGAAGGCTGTCTTGAAATCCATCTGGTGTATCTTCTATTTCATCACTTTTATATTTCTCTATGCTGCCATTTGCAGCATGCTTGATCTGATAGTTCCATTTGGAAGTCACTACAGACTTCCCTTCAGCTCTTGGGACCGCATCCCAAACATCGTTCATCATGATTGATGGATCATGGCATTCTTCCCGTATCCTGGGAACTTCAATATCTTCAATAGATAATTTTGTTTCTTGAACAAATGTTGTAGTCCTTCTTTTGTAGGTGAAGGTATACGGTCTTTTCTACAAAACAAGTTAAATTGCATGATTAGAAACATCTCATAATTTTTAGACAAATTCTTACACATAAAGAAATATGTCATACAATCATGCAATTATCTTATCCAATGCTTCAATACAACATTTATCCATGTTCCACAACTTTCTAGATGCCTTCCAGTCTCTACCATAACATTGTTAAGAGTTTGCACTACTCCCAAGATGTCAGCAAAGAGGCTTCATTCTAGATAAGTAGCACTAGAATGTTGTACAGTGCCATAGGCCACTTACCCATCACATGCATATTAGTAGTATACTATTCATTAATGCAATCATTCTAATATGCACAATACATATCCTAAGTCTAGGAACATGATCATATACATCATTGAACAATTTTATTTAAACAAACAAATATGCAAGAAATGATAATTAAAAATACTTATCGTTGTTTGGTTGCTGGGTGGACTCCCTCTGAGTCTTTGCTTCCTTGCAGGAGTTGCTGAAGTAGCTTCTTCTACACCTTTCTGTTGTGGAATGTAGAAATATGATCAATTCCCTCTGAATATCTGCATCCTTGCAGAAACTACTGAAGTGTGCTCCTTTTCTTTCTTGCAGGAACAACTGGAGTGTGCTCCCTCTTGATCTTTGCTTCCTAGATTACCTATCCTTGAACTTACATCCATCCTTAATCACTATGCATGCTTATTAGTATCATCATTGTGTTATCCTTGAGGTCTCATACATAATCACACATTTATTAGTATAATCTTAATACTATCAAAACACAATAATCTTAAACATGTATAGTAATGATCATTCACAGATAATAAACATTAGTATTCAAGGTTTCAGGGAAGTCTTCTTTTACTCATGCATATTCTTATTTGATCATAGGACTCTTCTGATTAGTTAAATCATCAATGCATAAACCCGTGATTACTCAAACCTATACCTTCATGATTCTTCTGGTTAGTCATATCATCAATTATGGTAAGAAACATAATATGCATACATCCATGACTATTCAAACCTATGACTTCATGAATAATCATTATCAACAACACAACAATATAAGATCCTAACACAAGGTAGGATTCTAGCTTGATATAGGAAAAACATACCTGGATTAGCATGCTAGCTAGTTATGTATAACATACCCGCATAATGTCTTCTGGTTCTCTTCAGTGACTTGTGCTCGTAACCTGCATGTCTCATAGGTTAACCATTGTAGGACCAAGTTATACATACCTCGAAAGTAGATCTTCTATGTGATCCATGACAATGGATGAATCTTTGTCTTCATGTCACCATGATCATATGTTCTTGAAGTAGAACATGATTTGTCTTTCTTGGTTTACCTTTTATGTTAGCGAACAACATAAACCTCATACAACATCACAATACATTAGTACATTCATAAGTGTCAAAACCATAATCAATGAATATCTTCTATTAAGGTGATACGACAAGTCTAGTAATTAATCAAGATTGTACTGTAATTATATGAAGACAAACATATGATAAAATTAACCAGGAAACATACCTGTAAGCCATACCTGTCAAGATTGCTTTTAATCTTCTTACGGAAGGCCTTAGCTTCATCTCCCTCTGAGATAGGAACTTCTTCACTTATGCAGGTGACCAATCCATCTTCTTCTAGGATTAACCCAATCCACTTGATTTGCAAGAACTAGACCTGAAGCTGGATTAGGGTTTGTCAAAGAAAACCCAAAAATTCAAACTTTGAATTTCAAACTTCCGAAAGGATAGAAATATGCGCCTTCATGAGCTGATCAAGCTGGTATATTCTGAATTTTAAAACTGCAAAGTTTCACTTCTCAATTTTTCCTTTGAAACTTTCGGATTCACTGGACGTGACCCCGAACTAGGATTTGGGGAAGCCCGCTCTTCTTCCCAATCAAAGGTTTGATCCAAATCTCTAAGCTTCTATTTTTCTAAGGAGCTTCCAGCCGTAGTCACGGATTTCCAAAATTCCAAGTTTTTGCAGAAGCCCTAATTTTCCATCTTTCCGATCAAAGTCCCAAACTGGGGTTTGATCAAGCCCGGCCTTCTGCCCAACCAAAAAATCTGATCTTGGTCTCTAAATTTTGATTTTGATGAGTAGCATCCAGGCGTGGTCTTCAATTACAAAAATTCCAACTTTCTCCGAAGCCCTAAATTCCGGAAGCCATGAATGAAGGTGCTCAAAAATAATTTTGTTTTGACAGAAATATGTACCTGATTGTTTCTAGTGTAACTCCAAAATTTTTGATCCACATGGTCTAACAAATTTTCCTGAAGTATCCCGAGCTGTTGTCTTTCCATCCGACAGGTCTGACCTCAATTGGATTCTCTGAGAGAGAGTTATGCCAAGTGTCGCAACGTGACCTGTTTATGGGATAATACAGGAGATCAAACTTGTACGGCATGCCACGTGTCATTGGTTCAACTTCAGCCTCTGAAAAACATTTCTGAGATAGCCCGACCTGTTATATTTCCATCTCGATAGGTCTGACCTCAATTGGATTCTCTGAGAGAGAGTTATGCCAAGTGTCGCAACGTGACCTGTTTATGGGATAATACAGAAAAGCGAACTTGTATGGCGTGCCATGTGTCACTGGCTCAACTTCGGCCTCTGAAATATTTTCTTGAGATAGTACAGTCTGTGTACTACCTGTCACATTTTACGAAATTTCATTTGGAGCTTCCTAGCCCAAGTTATGACCTTTTTCCCAAGGTCACCTGATTTTGACTCAGATCTGGAAGAGGCAGAAATCCTATATTGTACAGATCATAAATCACAAAGTACAACGAATTAGAGGATGTCCTTTGGACACAAGGTACATGGCGATCTGATATTAGAACTGTAAATGTTTCAGATCCGAAAACTTCTCCAAAATGGATTTATAGTGAAAGTGCTACGATGACTGGTTTTTGCTATATCAATCCCTAGCATCGTAAGTGCAACAAGTGGCATACATGCCATATCATGCCTTCTTTCAGGCTAGCTCTGATACCATGTTAAATTTTTAGAATTTACTTCAATCTGATCTAGGATCTTAACTGAGAGAACAACATGAACAGCATATCTACAGCATATCAATCATGGACACAATAATGCAAGCACACAAGAGACACAGAGTTTACTTGGGGAAAACTATAATGGTGAAAAACCCCAATAACTTCCTCAGAGATAGATAGAGCAATGATACAACAAGAATATAAGAGATAGTCTTCTCCTAGCAGCAGAGCCTCCTCCTCCACAAGTGCGCCACTCTCCAAAGCGTGAGTGAGAGAATAGAATGTGTAAAATTAGAGAGACACACTGTCTATTTATACACTAACTTGACTTGACCTTTACGCAACTAGGTCGGCCTCAACTTAACCACTTAAAATAATGCTGATTGGGCCAACCCCCACTAGGGTGGTCTAATAACCCTTTGACCCACATGACTTATACAGGGCCGACCCCAACAAGGTGGTCTAATAACCCATCAAGTATAAGTTACGACACTTACAATATAAATGACGACACTTCCGTATAGAGGAATAATAACATCTCTATAGGAATACAATATACATATATGTGAAATACATTCCGAAGTTACATATACATCAACAGATGTTGTATTAGGGGTCCAATGGTCAAAATCATTGGTAATAGAGGCCCTTAATTTTTAGTAATTTTTCATGAGATTCTCCTCATAAGGCAAGGAAAATTGAATTAGAAGCAGCCATGGGAAACACTCTAAATTTATAAGTTCTAATATCATAAAAAAATGTTAAAAGGGGGACATAATGGTGTAGTTACACAGGCATGCTCATTAGATGTTCAAACATATAGACCCTTTGTTCTCATGGATCTATAAATAATTATTGACAATCATTCCAAGGTATTTGGAGACATTCCTAAAGGTCCTCCACTTACTTAAGATCATGGCCATGTTATTCGCTTGCAACTAGGACGTGTGGCACCTAACATAAAACCTCATAGGTAATCATATGAACAAAAGAGTGAGATTGAGTGTATGGTTCAAGAAATGATAGATCCTGGAATCATTCAACCCAAAGTGATTCCTTTTCACCAATGGTGATGGTTTACAAAAGGGAAGGTTCATGGCATATGTGTCCTTCAGAGAAAATAAGGACCCATTGTGAAAATCCTCACAGCAGATCTAATAGCTGATGTATACCTCACAAGAAAGATTAAGATTAAGCAGGAAAATAGAAGAGTAATCAATGCAGTGTGAAGGGGCAACAGAATTATGGTACAGTACAACTCGGATAGAAGCAAAATAACATCACACACTAATTCATTAATCATAATATGAACAATAAATAATACAATGGTGGAGAGGATTCGAATGCCAAGTTGGAAATTTGAATTAGCCTGCATGGGCATGGCTTATAGACACTAGGATTCATCATCATCATCAGTGGAGTGTCAACAATACACCACTAGGAGTCCTAATCATCATCATTGGAGTCATCAATGCACAAGTAACAGTCAACCAAGTGTCAAACTGAGTCTAACTGAGTGTGGTAGGTGTAACTGGCACATGGAAGCACTAATGTAGTGAAGGAGGCTCAGTGGAGGGCGCATGGGGAGCTGACTGGAGTCAAAATAGGAAATCTAGTCTCATTGGGGGTCCAACGGAGTGTTTCAGTTAGTTAACAAGTCAATCAATCCTCAAGTCAAGGAGAGATCCACAAATAACTCAACTAACTGAAGTGTAATTGAGTGGTAGGTGAAGAAGGGCGCCTTTCACAAGTGGTAGGTGAAAGGTGGGCGCATCACTGACTAGGATGGATAAAAATGAGTGGAAAGAAGCTCCCGGGGCTAGCAAACCAGGGACTAGGTGTTGGAGGACACCAACCTGATGACTGGGATGCATGCAATTGCATGCCTGCATGCAAAAATGCATGCATGACTAAAATGCAAAATAATGAAAATGTTGGTAGGACTAGGATGGAGTATAGGAATATCCTAACACCCCCCCTTAATCCATCCTGGGCCCTGGTAACTGAGACCAAAGGTCACCCAATACAATGAGTAATAAATAATAGTCCATAAACCGAGGAAATGGGGAAAAACTCATGGGAAAAATACCCCCCCTCAAAATAGACTGTAGGGCACACCAAAATAAATGCTTCAAACTCAAGCAGGTGTGATGCTTGGTCATATGTTTCGAGGTATCTTCTTCATGGGAAGAAGTGGATCATGCTCAAAAAGCATGTGCTTGTACTTGCTCTTCAGATTGAATGTGATGAGAACAAATCCAGAGGTATGAGGATGATCCTGGAACCTGTGATTCGAATCAGCTGAGCTAGGATCAAATCCATGAATGTGTAGATAATCTTTTGTTTTCTCCTTTGAACCATCATAGGTGAGGTTATGCCCAAAAGAACCATCACATGATAGTGATTGCTTGGAATCCAAATCAAATCCAAGACTTGAAAAATGGTTTCTTGAGATCTCCTTTGAACCATTAGAGGTGAGATCAAAACCATGAAATGCATGAGAAATTATCCCAAGTGAATGGAAATGCCCTACATCTTCAATAAAATTCTGAGAGCATGTACAAATGATCTTACAATAGTACATAAGAGGTGAGTGATCAAGCGAGCGAATGCATTACCTCCAATTGTTGATTTAACCTCTGAAACATTCACGATATCATCATTATGCAAACCAACAGACTCTTGTGCAAGATAGGATTTAAGAACTTCTGCAGTTTCTAGAGTGTGAGCTGGCACAGAATTCGAAATAGAAGATATTGAGAGCTTGAGTGTAGAATCTACAAGTTCTTCTTCTTTGTGGACAACTTCATTATGAGATATTTTTGATACTGATTCATGGTCAGAGAGACCATCAAGGACAGCGAATGCATCACTGGTCTTGCTCTCGAAATGGTTTGGACCAATCCCTTCATTCTGTTTTCCAAATCTTTCATCCAAATGAGCCCATAGCTATTTTGGAGATTCAGCAGAAAGGAAGTGGGTTACCATGCAACGAGACATAGCATACATCATTGTTGCATAGGCTATGTCACCTTCATTAACCAATCATTCTCTTCTTCGGAGTATTTGAACTCTCTTTCAAAACAATAATCAAAGAGACCATGTCTCTTCAAATTTGCTATCATCATTGGTTTCCACTCATCATAGTTGAATGGATAAAGAGGAGGAATTCCTTCCGGATTCATGGAAGCTATTTCAGAAGACCTGCAAAAAACATAGAAAATATCTGCAACTGCTACTGCTGCAAAAGTGCAGAAACTGTTGCAACTACTGCACTCGAAATCTTGATAATAACCTACAAAAAAATCTCAGGAATGGAGATAGACAATACTCTCAACATGCTATGATACCATGTGAAAATCCTCACAGCATATCTAAGAGCTGATGTATACCTCACAAGAAAGATTAAGATTAAGCAGGAAAATAAAAGAAGAGTGGTCAATGCAGTGTAAAGGAGCAACAGAATTATGATACAGTAGAACTCAGATAGAAGCAGAATAACATCACACACTAATTCATTAATCATAATATGAACAATAAATAATACAATGGTGGAGAGGATTTGAATGCCAAGGTGGCAATTTGAATTAGCCTTCATGGGCATGGCTTATCTGCACTAGGATTCGTCATCATCATCAGTGGAGTGTCAACAATACACCACTAGGATTCCTAATCATCATCAGTGGAGTCATCAATGCACAAGTAACGGTCAACCAGGTGTCAAACTGAGTCTAACTGAGTGTGGTAGGTGTAACTGGCACATGGAAGCACTAATGTAGTGAAGGAGGCTTAGTGGAGGGCGCATGGGGAGCTGACTAGAGTCAAAATAGGCAATCTAGTCTCGTTGGGGGTCCAACGGAGTGTTTCAGTTAGTTAACAAGTCAATCAATCCTCAAATCAAGGAGAGATCCACAAATAACTCAACTAACTAAAGTGTAACTAAGTGGTAGGTGAAGAAGGGCGCCTTTCACAAGTGGTAGGTGAAAGGTGGGTGGATCACTGACCAGGAGGGCTAAAAATGAGTGGAAAGAAGCTCTCTGGGATAGCAAACTAGGAACTAGGTGCTGGAGGACACCAACCTGATGACTGGGATGCATGCAAAAATGTATGCATGACTGAAATGCAAAATAATGAAAATACTGGTAGGACTAGTATGGAGTATAGGAATATTCTAACACCCATAATTTTCGTAAAGTGTAGAAACGTTGGCGATCTTACTAATTCATAAATTTCCAACCATAAAATGTTGGGTGATATTTTTCTAAAAACAATCAACTTTCTAAGGGATTTATAGAATTTCTAGATGATTTTGGCGAATTTTTGGAGTAAATGTTTTTGATCCCATGGAATTTGAGAGAAGAAATTTAGAAAAAAATGGAAATTGGTAAATTGTTTTGTGTAAGAAAAGGTTAAAAATTAGCCCATGGGATAAATTTCACCCCTAAAATTTTCCCTTGTGTCCTTATTATAGATATCTAAAAAATATGACCATTAAAGGTAGGTTTCTTATTCATTCCATTAATGAATTATTAGATGATTTGTAGGGAGAAATTTGTTTTAACATGTTGGATCTTCATTCTAGACATCATAAAATCGAAACAAGTCAAGAAGGCATCCTGAAAACAATGTTTATAACACATCAAGGTCATTATGAGTTTTTGGTGATGTCACTTGGACTTACCAATGCACCTTAAAATATTGATGAATTCTACTTCTAAACCATTCCTTCGAAAATTTGTGCTATTCTTTTTTATAATATACTAATCTACAACAAATATTGGGAAGAGCATGTACAACATGTTGACATGGTATTAAAACCATTGGAGGAGCAACAACTATATGAAAATCATTCCAAGTGTGTCTTTGGGGTTTAGGAAATGGATTATTTGGGGCATATTGTATCTCATGGCACTACAACAAAACCCTACGATTAGCTTCTTGTTTAGCTCCCTCTTTTGCTTCCACCCATTGTTTTAATGCATTTTTGTACATTTGTTGGACAAAGTCAGCGCTATTCCTTGGGTTGGTGTTTTTCCCAACACAATTTGTGCCCTATTTCTAAGGCGATGTTATTTAGCTCTGACTTTTGCGCCAAAAGCGCCAAAATGTCCTTTCTTGATTAGCACCTTATTTAGCATCCTATGTAGCATATTTTGTAGCTTCAAGTATAGCTTCCTTTCTAGCTTCCATTTTAGATTCTTTTTTCACTTCCTTTTTTGCTCCCTTATTAACTTCCTTTATAGCTTCTAATTTTTCATCCTTTTTAGCTTCTAATTTAATGCCTACTATATTTTCCAATTTAGATTCGTAATCAATGATGACAATGATGATGATGATGATGAAAATGATGGTGATGAGGATGACGATGATAATGCCAAACACAGTGGTGATGTTGATGATGCCAACGATGAAGATGGTGACGATGATGACTAGTGTGAAGTTGATGATGATGATGATGATGATGTGCTTATATTATGTTGACGATTACATTGATGATGATGATGAGGAGGATAAGGATGACGATGATGCTGATGATAATGACAATGCAAATTATAATGATGATGACAATGACATTGACAATGACGATGGTGATGACGATGACAATGATAATGATGACAATGACATTAAACATGACGATGACAATAATTGACGATGATGATGATGGTAGTGATGTTGTTCATGATTATATGCAATAGATTCTATATAATAGACAGGAAAACTATGTTGAATAGCTTATTGTTCTCAATGTTTCGAGCCTCATAAAAGGGCTCATCCTCATGAGAAAAGTGTTCAAGATCCTGGGTTAAGAGAATACCATTGGATTAATAGAATTCAATATATTCTAAAGGATTGAGAATAAGTCGACTAACTATTTTGACAATTTTTATGCTCAAGCCTACTAATAAGGTAATGATTTAGTCTTAGGAATTAAATGAAAATTGTGGAATTAATAAAAAATTTACAAAGAGATATATAAACCCTAAACTTCTAAATAAAATACTAACTTTACTTTATTAATAAGTTAGGATTAGTATTTCATTTGAGAAGTAAGGTCTAATATTTTAATTAAAATTTAAGGTTAGTAAGTTATAAGGTTAAGGTAACATGTGAGTCTAGAACAAAGTTAAAAGGAGTCTAGGTTAGTATTTTATTCAAATTGTTAGGGTTAGTATATTAAGTTAAGGTTATTATATTAATTAAAATATAGTGTTAGTATTTTATTTGGAAATTTAGGGTTAAGATATCTCTTGGTAAAATATTTCTTAATTCTACAATTTTTCATATAATTCCAAAGACTAAATCATTACCTTATTAGTAGGATTGAGCATAAAAACTGTCAAAATAATTAGTCAGCTTATTCTAAATCCTTTAGAGATTATTGAATTCTATTAATCCAATGTTATTCTCTTAACCTAGGATCTCGAGACATTTTTCTCCTAAGCATGAGCCCTACTATGAGGCTTGAAACGTTGAGAACAATAAGTCATTCAACGTAGTCTTCCTCTCTCGTATACAAATGATGATGATGATGATGATGATGATGACGATGACGATGACGACCATGACGATGACGATAATAATGGCTTAAAGGTTTGGGGGTTAAGGGGTTAAGGGATTAGGGATTACGTGTTAAGGGTGTAGGGGTTAGGGATTAGGGGTTTTAGGGGTTAAGTTATTTAGGGGTTTAGGGATTAGGGGTAGGGGGTTTATGGATTAGGGGATTTAGGGGATTATAGCTTAAGGCATTCATGGTTAAGGGATAAAGGTTTAGGGGATTAGGGATTAAGGGCTTAGCGATTAGAGGTTAATGGGTTTGGGTTTAAGTGGTCAGGGGTTAGGTATTAGCGGATTAGGGGTCAGGGGTTTCAAGGGATAAGAGTTAAGGACTTAGAGGTTGAGGCATTTAGGGTTAGGGGGTTAAGACAATAGGGTTTAGCAGATTTATGGGTTATAGTTGTGGTTAGGGGTTAAGGATTTATGGTTTAAGGAATTAGGAGTTAGGGGCTTTGAAGGTTAGGGGGATAAAGGAATATGAGTTAAGGGGTTAAGTTGTTAAGGTCTTTGCGATTAAGGGGATAGAGGATTTAGGGATTATGGGATTATGGGTTAATGGATTAAGGGTCAAGGGGTTATTTGTTAGGGGTTTTAAAGGTCAAGGGATTAGGGATTGAAAGTTAAGGGCTTAGGGTTTAGGGGTTATGGGTGTTTAAGGGTTAAGGGATTTAGGGATTTAAGGCTTAGGGGTAGGGGGTTCATGGATTATTGGCTTTAGGGGTTAAGGTTTTAGGGGTTAGGTATTAAGGGTTAAGGTTTTAGGGATTATGGTTTACAGGTTAAGTTTTTAGGTTGTTTAGGGGTTAAGGGTTTAGGGATTAGTAGTCAAGGGGTTGGGGGTCAAGGGGTTAGAGGTTAGGGGGATTAGGGGTTAGGGGGTTCAAGGGAAAGGGTTAAGGACTTAGGGGTTGAGGGATTCATGGTTAGGGAGTTAAGAGAATATGGTTTAGACGATTTATGGGTTAAAGGGTCAAGTGCTTAGGGGTTTAGGGGTTAGTTAGGGGGTTTAAGGGTTAGGTGGATAAAGGAATGTGGGTTAAGGGGTTAAGGTGTTAAGGTGCTAAGGTCTTGGGGGTTAAGGGGATATAATATTTAAGAATTAGGGGATTTATGGGTTAATTAGGGATTAGGGTTTAGGAGTTAAGGGATTAAGGCTTAAGGGATTGGGGTTTAGGGGTTAGGGCATTTAAAGGTTAATGGATTAGGGATTATGGGTTTAGGGATTAGGGGTTAGGGGTTAAGGGATTTAGCGTTTTAAGGCTTAGGGGTAGGGGGTTTATGGATTAGAGGAATTAGGGTTTAAGGGATTAGGGGGTTATGGTTTAAGGGTTAAGGGTTTACGGATTTGGGGGTTAAGGGCTTATGGATTAGAGATTAAGGGGTTAGGGATTAGAGGATTAGGGGTTAGGGATTTTAGGGGATAAGTGTTGAGGACTTAGGGGTTAACGAATTTAGAGCTAGAGTATTAAGAGAATAGGGTTTAGGGGATTTATGGGTTAGAAGGTTAAGTGCTTAGGGGTTTAGGGGTCATGTATTAAGGGGTTAGGGTTTAAATAATTTGGAGTTAGGGGGTTTAAGCGCTAAGGGGATAAATGATTGAGGGTTAAAGGCTTAATGGATTAAGGTGTTAAGGTCATGGGGGGTAAGGGGATAGGATATTTAGGGATTAGGGGATTCAGGGGTTAATTAGGGATTAGGGATTAAGGATAAAGGACTTAAGGCTTAGCAGCTTCGGGTTAGGGAATTTAAAGGTTAAGGGAGTAGGGATTATGGCTTAGGGGGGTTATGGGTTTAGAGGTTTAGAGCTTAGGAGTAGGGCGTTTATGTATTAAGGGATTTAGGGGATAGGGGATTAGAGGGTTATTTTTTAATGGGTTAGGTGTTAAGGGTTAAGGGTTTAGCATTTTAGGGGTTAAGGGATTAGGGATTAAGGTTAAGGGGTTAAGGATTAGGGGATTGGGGTTTAGGGGGGTTAGGGGATCGGGTTAAGGATTTAGGGATTAAGGAATTTAGGGTTAGGGGATTAAGAGAACAGGGTTTAGGGGATTTATGGGTTAGAGTGTTAAGTGATTAGGGGTTTAGGGGTTATGGTATATGGATTAGGATTTAGGGAGTTTGAGAGTTAGGGGGGTAATAAATATGGGTTAAGGGGTTAAGGGTTTAAGGTGTTATGGTCATGGGGGTTAAGGGGATAAGGGATTTAGGTAATAGGGGATTTAGGGGTTAATTAGGGATTAGGCATTTAGGGGGTTAGGGCATTTAAAGGTTAATAGATTAGGGATTATGATTTAAGGGATGAGGGGTTAGGGTTTAGGGGTTATGGGTAGGGGGTTCATGGATTAGGGGATTTAGGAGTTAGGGGTTTAGGGGGTTATGGTTTAATCGGATAGGTGTTAAGGGTTAAGGGATTAGGGGTTTAAGAGTTTATGGGTTAAGGGATTATGGATTAGTGGATAAAGGGGTTAGGGATTTGGGTATTTGGGGTTAAGGGGGTTCAAGGGATAAGGGTTAAGGACTTAAGGATTGAGGCATTTAGGGTTAGGGAGTTAAGAGAATAGGGTTTAGGGTATTTGTGGGCTAGAGAGTTAAGTGGAAAATTATGTCTTCAAAAGTCTTTTTTTCAAAAACACACTACACTATGATGTTAAAGATGACAATAGAATCTTATATTGTAGTAGTGTATCTTCCCGAGAAATCATTCTAAACTTAAATGGTCAATATGATTATAAGCAAAGCCTTAGTGAAAAGTAGAATATCTATTTCGTAATTATGGCCTCAAAAAAATTGGGTAAGTATTTTATTGACTCTCCTTATTTTAATCCATAAAAATGACTCGCAATTATTAGATTTAGGGAGTAGCCTAATCTAGGTATTTATAAATATGGTGGGTATAGTGGGTATAAATGGTAAATGTTACACCTAAAATCTACTCATCATCCTGATTTAGTGTGTACATCCCTGAAGTCACTTGGATTGATTGATCATTTGGGAGGATTGGTGCTCAGTTTGCACAACCTTTTGAGAGGTCGTCGCAGGTTGCTCTTTAGCAAGGTGCGACGAGGTCTATTAATGGGAAAAAATAGCCATTTCAAGATCCTTCTCAAAACTTGCGTATGTGGGGGCTTATCCCTGATCTCTTGGAGAGCTGGTACTCGACCCCTAACCTATTGGAAAGATCCCCTATCTCTCTCCTACCATCTCTCATCCTATCCTATCCATAACCTCATCCACTTAGTCCTATATATGTGAGGCTCACTCCCATACCAAATAGGGGAAGACTATGGTATCTACATGCTGGTAAAATCTCTCTTGGACACTTTCACTCACCTCTTGGAGACTCTCATGCTTCCTTGGAAGGGCTTAGCAATTGGCTTGTGTGGAGAAGGGATGCTACGTTAAGTCATTGGTTGTAGTTCTATATCTCTATCATGTACTCCTCTATTTGCAATAATACAAATGCTTTCCACCAATATTGTCTCTAATGTATGATGATGTCGTGTTGTTTACCTGCTTAACTGTTTACATAGATCTCTTATTGTATAGATGCTCTTTACTTGTTTCTTTGTTCTATGTCTTGACAGGTCTTGCAGCTTGGATCTGACGACCGTGGGACGTGGAGACACATAGCGGGAGAAAGGATAGCGAATCAAAGAGGTAAGACATCTAGCACTTGATCCTTAAGTAGATCTGGGAAACAAATTTGTAGTCTATTTTATTTGTTCTAGACTCGCATTGAGCTAGGGAGATCCGACTTTCCTCTGGTTGAGTGGATTGTCCATCAACAAATCTGGCGACCATACTGGGGAGTATCCTTGTCTAGTAGTCATTAATCTGAGTCATTTTCAGTTGATTGCTTGACACAAGCCTTGTTATCACTTTTTTCATTTTTCCTTCTTTGGAGTCACTCCATTGTCAGATCTTCACATTGAAGATCCTAATCTTCTTCCTTTGAGTTTGTATAACCTACTTCCAAACCTTTTTGTGGTTCATCCTTGAGAGATCTGATTCATTTTTTAATCTAGAACTCGCCTGTTGCACCTGGGCAGTGAAAACAGAGAGACACTGTGTTTTCCTGAGCTTCTTCCTGTGACTGTAGCTTGCTCGTCGTGACCCGTGCATTAGTGAACTGCGACGTTGTCACACCTTCCATATAGATAAACTGCGACGTCGCACTGTCTGCAAAGAAAGACAGCGCCGATCAGTAAATGCTTGGAATACAAGCATCCATTCCCTTGTTTGACAATCTGAGCCTTGGTTTGGTGTAACTATCTTTTGTGCTACATCATTCAGCTAGAGATCCCATTTGTGCTTTGTTTGGTTTGTTTGGATTGATCTTGGGTTCCGTTTTGGACAAGTTTGAAACCGGTAGTGTTGGGCGTCTTTGTCCCCTCCACCTTCATCCTTTTCACTCTTGCATTCCCGTCCTTCCATCCCTGATCTGATCAATACATTAGATTAGCTTCCAAACCTCATTCGCTTTTGTTTTGAGCTTTGCTTGCTTAGTTTGCTTGCTGCTGTTTGATTTTGAGTCAAGTGTGTCTTTTTGCTTGGTTTGAGTGCTTGTCTTTTCTTGGATTTTCTGAGTGTATGAGTGCCGCAAGTAGCATTTTCTTTTCAGTTGTTTAGATCTGAAAGCAAAAGTTGTTTTAAAGTTCATTACTTTGATACGCTCATTAAAAGATCAAAAGTGCTTCTTTCCCATTGTTTCTCAAGAAAATTGTTGAAGAAAGATTGTTGTGCATTGGAATGTTTTTGGAAAAGTTGAATGGAAATATGATTGCTTGTGTTTTTCCTGAATTATGAATCATTCATTTTATTGAAAAACTCAAGTACTTTCGATTTTTGCAAAAGGTGTTCCATGTTAAGGAAAGGTAGATGCATTTTTGTTTCTTGTTGCCTTTAGGTCATTGAAAAGAGAAAGTGAAAAGCTTGCATATTCCATTTTAGAATTCTTTCATTTCATTACTTAGCGTTGTTTTGATTTGAAAAGCAAAAGAAAAGAAAAGAGAAAATACTTTGATTTGGATAGTAGTGCTATGTATTTTTTGTGAGTTTCGTTGAAAAAGAAAAGAGTACTTTCATTGTCAAATTTGTATGAATTGAGATTGTGTTGCATTGAGTTTGTTTTGGCAAAATCATTGGGAAAAACTTTCTCCTTACCATAGGTAGAATTCATCGAAAGAAAAGATCATTTCGTGCATGTAGCTAGGGCTTGCATTATGTTTCCGATTATGTACTCACCTCATGCATTCACCTAACCTTCCAAGATAAAATAAACGGTAGAACTAGGTAAAAATTTTAGTAACTTGTGTGTAAGTTAGAGACGTGTTCCGGTGTCCTTAAGCGTGGTAGCTATCGTTACTTGCCAGCACTATAGTCCGAGGGTATTGTAGTCTTCCATGTACATCGGTATATCGAGCTCCTTCAGGTACCCACCAAGTACCATAATCCATACTTGGCATATTTCAAAGGGTGTATCACATACTCGACACGTATATCGGAAGGTCTCGTGCTAACGGTTGTGCATTAGATATCACCACTACGGATTTGAGCTCCCACAAACCTTGCGTATATTGGGAGACACCATTAGGATTCCTGAAACCAACTGAGTTAACCATTTGGCCGTCTTGGCAAAGCAATACACTGAGAACAACACTCGGTGAGATTAGCAAGCACATCCTGTCCAGGTAGTTGGGTATGCAGGCAAGGGTACGGTCCCAATCCTCCTTGTCGCGTCATACTGTTGGACCCTGCAGTATATCGCGGTATGCAATGCCTTGATAATCCCGTGAGGTTCCAGAATTTTGAATCCACTCTGTCACATAAGTTAGCTTGTTGCCTTAGTTTGAGTAGGTTTTCTTGGACTGCTTTTCTTTTAGAATACCTTTAGGGGAGAGAGACGTTGTTTTGGCCTTTTTTGGCTGATTTTCCTGATACTCTGGCAGATTTTACCTGGAGAAGGTCCCCTAGGATCTTGAACTTGCCACCCGAATTTCCCCTTAATCAGGAGGTTAGTTCAAGGGTAAGAATGGATCAACGTAACGCGGTCGTAGTTACTGAAGTAGGGAACACCACTTTAAATATTGGCAGACATTTGTTTCCACCAGATTCACCTGGCTCTCATCCTACGCAGGATGAAGAAGCACATACCCCCACTTCTCAAAACCTTCCTCCCGTCATCCCACGAGAACCTGGATCGTTGGAATGGATAAACCGACCCCAGGGTGACCCTACTGCAGCTGTTGGTCCATCAGCAGCTTACTGGAATTCCTCTACAGAACACCCAATGGCTCATTTTTCCATTTCATCCTCACCCAGTGAGACTTCTCCGGAAGACACTTTAGCTTACTTTCGTTCCATGGCTGAAGAGTTTTGGAAGTCAAGTCTCAAAAGGAGGATTCAAGACCCATCTTTACCTCCTTACCAACCCTTCCCAGTTCGTTCGATATCTTTTGGATCATCGGAACAACCCCACCACACGACCACTACTGAGACTGGTCAACCCTCGCAAGAGTCCAATCCTGCATCTCAAGTGAACCAACTGGTGGAAGGACAACGGTCCAACACACCTGTAACTACCACGATTACTTTACCAGTTCCTCCCCCACCTCAAAATTCGAGGGGAGGGTATTCCATTCCTACGGATTATCTTATTGGTAATGTTATTACCACGGTAGGTAGTCAACAACCTACGTTGGTTCAACCTTTGAATAGTGTTTAGCCTATTGTGGCTTGGGGGAAACCCCCCTTTCCTAACAAGAACGTTGGTGGAATCCCCAACAGGCCTTCCATTGGACCTACACAACCCACTAGACCATCCACCACGGGATTGTCTCATGTTGGAGAGCCGTCAAATGTAACCCAACCCTCATGGATTCAAGCGTATCTAGGTTCTAATAACCCTGTGCCGGGTCAACCTAATCCCAGAAATGCATCATTTGGGATACCTTATCCCGGGAATTCAAACACTCTATGGGGGAGACAACCTCCTTTACAGCACGAACCCCTACCAATTATCCCTCAAATACCACTACCCCCGAGCGGACCTCCTCCTCCTCCTGTTGGAGGCGGTGCGCCCCCACCGAACATTGGTGGAGGGCCACCCCATTTTTCCTACAATCCCCCCCACCCTTCCGGTGGCAGTGGGGATGGTCCCCCACCCCCTCTAGGCGGAGGAGGTGGCGGACCGACTTATCATGGCGGAGGAGGACATTTCCCTTTGGGTGGTGGAGGTGGTCCCCCACCCCGTCCAGGCCAGGGTGGCGGAGGACCTAATCCTTATGGTGGTGGCGGTGGTGGTGGAGATCCCCATCCTTCTGGCAGCGGAGGCGGTGGAGGCCCCCATCCTTCTGGCGATGGAAGTGGTCCACCCCTTCCTCCAAACGGAGGAAGTGCTGGGCCACCTTATTACGGATATGGACCCCCACCTCCTCCCGATGGTGGCAACAGACCTCCACCCCTCCTGGTGGCAGAGGTGGACCCCCACCATATTGGAACGGACCACCTTATGGTGGCGGACCTACTTATGGTCTAGGCGGCACAACCCCCTACGGTCAGTTCTATCCGAGCACACCTTATGGTCAATACAATCCTTACACACCATATCTGTATTTTCAATACACGTAGCCTAATCCACAGTTGCCCTTTTTGGCTACCTTGGATTTACCTGACCTGTCTCGATTAACCAACCATCTTATTTATCATGGATCTAACTGGCCACCTATTCCAGTGAAAATTCCATCCGATATACCCAAGTTTGACAGCAAGCCGGGTGAAGACCCGAAAAACCATGTAATTACATAACATTTATGGTGTTCATCGAATTCCTTAATGGACGATTCAATTCGTCTTAGATTGTTTCAAAGGACTCTCACCGGTTTGGTTGCCAAGTGGTACATTGAGTTTCCACCACACTCTTTTCCTAATTTTGGCTCTCTTGCTATGAACTTTTTGACGCATTTACAGCTGCCTATACGGTATGAGACTGGTACGGAACTTTTAACCTCTCTCCGTCAGAATACCGCCACTCACATTTTGGATCATATCCATGAGTGGCGAAGGAGACGAAGTCTCATCAAATCTCCCATTCCAGATCAACTCCTAGCAGACTGGTTTACGAAATCACTTCTTCCTTTCATAGCAAAAGATGTTACCATGCAAGGTGATGTCACCGAAGAACAAGCCATCGCGAGTGCCCATTTGCTCGACTTAGTATACACTTAGTCCGACACTCTGTTCAACATTTTTCCTGATGCACCCTAGGATGTTAACGATCCCATGAAACCACATAAGGGACCCCAAGCTGATGGAATCATTGGTTCCCTTAACACCCATCCCACTGCTAGCACTATTGGATCATCCAATCCAACTCCGGCTGGTCACAGCACCGCCAAGTCTACTACTCCTGCTGTAACTGAAGAGGTGAATTCTGTTCAATCAGCTTCATCTTAGAAGTTTAACGGTAAAAAGAAGAACAAAGGCAAATCCAATAAATCTTCTACCCAGCAGGAGCTAAAGAGCACTCCCGAAGATACTAAGCAGAAACGGAAACTGAAATATCCTTGTTTACTGTGCGGAGATGACCATTTCTCCAAGGAGTGTCCCCATAGAGACAAAATTCAAAAGTTTCTTAGGGATAAACCGACTCCCACAGTCCTCAACGATCTGTTTCCTGCTCAAAACCAACAACTAGTTGCTCAAACCCCCTCATCCCAGGGGGAATCATCCAATACCGCGCATGTTCTCATGTTGCGTAATGAGACAATCAATTTGAATACTCACGAGCGATCCTACGAACAGGTCCCTTTGAAGGAACCCGCTGGAAGTAATACTGAAAAAACTTCTGACTCTCTGCCTGATGTCACTATACCTTCAACTTCTCTTACCATTGAGACGCCATCTTTGGATTCGATATTGCATCCTACCTAGAGCACGATTCGAAAAGTTGTTTTCAATCCTAACGCTCGTGCGGCACAGAACTACAATATCGTCGAAGACTTGACCCAAGATCCTTGCGCCATGTCTACCTTGGAAGTTTTGCAGAATTTTCCAAATCAACGCAAAACCCTCCTCACCGTCGTTGGTGCAGTTGACCCGGATTCCTCAAACACCATCATGTTCTGACTTGACAACCCTAAGTCGAGGCTCTCACACCAACTCGCATTCCAAGTTACTGCGAACATTGCTGGGATGATGGTCCATCGCACCCATCTAGACAAAGGTGCCTCTACCTCTGTCATGTCGATCGCCTGCTGGAGAGCCATCGGTTCTCCCGAATTGAATCAATCTCCTACCACGTTGAAAGAATTCGACGGCCGTTGCTTTTAACCTCATGGGATCTTACAAGCTCTTGTAGTTGAGTTGGGTAGAAAGACCATAACCATTAACGTGGAAGTGGTCTCGGCCCCGTTAGATTATAATATCTTTCTTGGTTGCAATTGGTTTTACACAATGTCAGCGGTAGCCTCTTCAGTCTTTCGCATAGTGCAATTCCCCCACCAAGGATGAATTGTTACTATCGACCAACTCGATTTTTGTACACCAGATGCCACTACTCATCCTAGTGACCATATTCCTTCCATCGGACAAGTGGCAAAATAGTATGAGAGTGTAGGGTTTGGCCTATTGAAAGATTCATCTCTCATGGGCGTTTATCCATCCATGGACCCCCCTAATCATGTCGCGACGGTGAACATGATATCTGCAAAGATTTTATCTCACTCCAATGATGCTTGGCTTGTACCTGATGAAGCCACAACACATCTGTTTGGAGACATGATGCCCCTTTCACCCACTGAACGCATTTATGAGGCAATCCAAACAGCGTCGAAGGACCATTCATCCATGGTTTCTCCTTCCTGTTCTCTACGATGGACGTCCTCTCTACCTGATCTCTTGCTTCGGACTTTTCATTTAGATGATTCCATCATGGAAGTAATGAATGTAGATGACGGTCCATGGGATGATCTTCATCACAGTTCATCTTTTCTTCCACCATGGGATTACATAGAGAATAACATACATACCCTCTTTTCACCAAATATCTACCCATCCACTCATTTACCCATCCTCACATGTTCTACGGACTCGGAGGAAAACTTGGCTAACATTGAGCCAACCACTGTGTTAGACATCTCGGTGAAACCAGGTATAGTGGAACACATTCGCATAGGCCAGAAGTGTTCCCCTGAAGAAATCACTATTGGAACGGCCTTATTCAAGCGATTTCGAGATTTTTTCGCTTGGTCCTATGAGGAGATGCCTGGGATAGACCCCGTGATTGTCTCTCACGAGATAAAAACCTATCCCGACATCAAGCCTGTGCGCCAAAATTTGCGACCGGTACACCCTCGAAAAACTGCGGCAATAAAGGCAGAAATTGAGAAGCTCTTAAAGGCTGGCTTTATCTATCCTGTCCCATTGACAGATTGGGTCTTGAATGTCGTCCCTGTGAACAAAAATTAGGGCACCATTCGCGTCTCTTTTGATTATCGGGACCTTAATCGGGAAAGTCCAAAAGACAACTACCCGACCCCTTTTATTGACCAGATCATCGACAACTGTGCAGGAAGCGGTATCTTTTCATTCATGGATGGCTTTTTCGGTTACAACCAAATCGAGATCAACCCAACCGATCAGCATAAGATGGATTTCATCTTCCCGTGGGGTACATTCGCTTATCGCAAGCTCCCATTCGGACTTAAAAATGCTGGAAACACATTCCAATGGGCTATGTCGTACACTTTCGACGATATTAAGGACTTTGTAGAACCTTACTTGGACAATCTCACCGCTCATTCAAAATAGTGTGAGTTCCACATCGATCATCTGATGGCCATATTCCTCAGATGCAGATGGTACAATATCCATCTTAATCCTCATAAGTGTATCTTTTGCGTTGAGTCCGGGTGCCTCTTAGGATTCATTGTCTCGAAAGATGGGATCTGCATTGATCCCTTCAAAGTGGAGGCCATCATTAACCTACCACCTCCTACTGATGTTACAGAACTTCAAAGTCTGCAGGGGAAGGCGACTTATCTACGACGTTTTGTCTGTAATTTCGCGGAGAAGACTCAGGGTTACATGAAACTTCTTAAGAAGGATGTCCCGTTCATTTGGGATGACCAAGCTACAAAATATTTTGACAGTGTCAAACATGCTATCACGGATGCCCCCGTGCTTCAACCGCCTAATTATTATTGCGATTACATTTTGTATCTCGTCGCTTCTGCTACCACTATCTCCATAGTTTGGGTACAGGAATATCAAAACACTCAGGAACATGTGATATACTATGCGAGTAAGGGTCTCACTGACACTGAAACTAAATAATCACATGTCGAAAAACTAGCTTTCGTGGCAGTCATTGCCGTCCAGATGTTCCGTCATTACATCCTGCTCTGGACCACCACCATCATCGCCGATTCGAACCCCATGTACCACGTACTAACATGTCAAGTACTTGGGGGCAAGTATTCACGCTGGATTGTGATACTACAAGAATTTGATCTTCTTTTCGAAAAGGCTAAGTCTAAGAAGTCTTTGGTGTTTGCTGAGCTAATCTGCGACCTCCAACGTTCTGATGTAGAAGTAGAGCACAATGATTCATTTCCCGATGAAACATTGTTCCTCATCAGTACATCTGACCCATGGTATGGAGATATCCTGTTATATCTTCAGACCCAACGCTTCGATCTTCAACTGTCTCACGATGATCGTCGTAAGATACGCCACCACGCAAAGTATTACTTGATCATAACTGATACGTTGTATTTCCGTGGCATCGATTCCATTCTTTGACGTTGTCTAAAACACGAGGAAGCCGAACACGTTCTAAATGAATGTCATGCTGGGGCGTGTGGCGGTCACCTCTCTAGGATGGCTACTTCCCAGAAAGTTTTGTGTGCAGGAAACTACTGGCCTACTATCTTCAAAGATTGTATTGAGGCCGTCAAGAAGTGTCCTCCTTTCCAACACTTCTATACGAAGAAGCGCATGCATCCTGCCCCGTTACATCCGGTTATTGTCATTAGCCCATTCACAAAATGGAGCATAGATTTTATGCATTGTAAGCCTACCTCGGTCAAGGGGCAGAGTTACATCATCGTAGCTGTGGATTACTTTACGAAGTGGGTCGAGGCTATGCCTACATACCAAAACGACGGCAAAACCGCCACACTCTTCATGCTCAACCACATAATAACACCGTTTGGAGTTCCTCGGGCTATAGTCACCGATCATGGTTCTCACTTTCAGAACCATATGGTTGCTGAATTGAGCGACAGGTTGGGTTTTTGTCATGAAAACTCAACTCCCTACTACCCGAAATCCAATGGACAAGTCGAGGCCATTAACAAGGTCTTGAAAACTATGATCCAAAGGATGGTAGGGACACAAAAGTCCAACTAGCACAATATGCTCTTCTCAGCATTATGGGCCTACCAAAATACCGTTAAAACCGCCATAGGCTTCACTCCTTTCCAATTGGTTTATCGCTTGGAGGTCGTTTTACCAATAGAGTGCGAAATCCCGTCTCTTCAACTTGCTGTAGAACTTCTTCCTGACACTACTGCTAAGGAAGAACGACTCTTGTACTTAGATAAGCTTGAAGAGTCCCGCCACAATGCTACTCTTGATAACGAATCACATAAGAAACGCATCAAGGCCCAGTACGATAAGTCAGTCGAACCTCGTATCTTCAACGAGGGTGACCTGGTCCTCACTTATGACCAGAAGCACGATAAGCTAGGAGCTGGGAAGTTCGAGTCCATGTGGCATGGACCTTACGTCATTAAACGTGTGTTGGAAAAAGGAGCCTACGAGCTCGAAGATTATGATGGCATCTCTTTGGGTGAACCCCGCAATGGGCTTTACCTAAAGAGATACTATGCTTGATTTCTCATGCATAGACCGGCTTGTATATACTGTACATGGCGTGTTTTTGTGTTTTTGCGTGGTGTGACGCATTTTATTTTTTGAGTGTCTTAGATCTTGTTTTCTGCTCCTTACACCATGTTCTGTCTGCGTGTGCAGATGGCAACGTGTTATGGATTCATGGACGGCACCAGCCGGCATACCCGTAACCTTGCTTTGGCAGCCTGGGTACTTTATTCCCCTACAGGCGAGCTCATTAGCTCAGGAGGAAATTGTCTAGGGTTTGAGACCAACAATGCCACAGAATATCAGGCTGTAATCGAAACCCTGACCGATGCCATTTCCTTGGGTATGGACCACATTGTCATCCATATGGATTCTCAATTAGTGGTTTCTCATCTCAACCGGATTTACGCTATCCGTGATCCTACCCTACTACGTCTCTTGGAAAGGTCATTTGAACCCATTCAATACCTGCACATTCCATGAGAATTGAACACAGTTGCTAACTCGATGGCCAATTTCATCAAGGATTGGTACATTGCACACACATAATAATCATAATATGTAAAAGCATTCATAACATGTAAATATAATGTACAGAAGCAAACATGTAAACAAGATCACATCACTAATCATTTCAAAGACACATAATGTATAAATCGCCAATAATATATATAAATCGCTCAAAAGTAGTGCTAGTACAAAATCTGAAGCACGCTAGCTTTCAGTGAGTCTCTACAAAAATCTGAAGCATCGTAAGCTTTCAGTAAGTACAAAAATCTGAGGCTTCTAAATCTCTCAAGTACAAGTATAAAAGTGTCTCAGGAACCATGCCTGATCCGCACACCCCTGACTCGCACAGCTCTCTGTCGTTGTGTAAGGAAGCATTCCATAGTACGAGCCACCTTGCGGAGCAAGGCATTGAAGCGCACAGACGCTCCAACTCCAAATCTCTGCATGGGCCTCGAAACGTCATTGATACTAGGCTCTGGAACCGCCACAGTCTGCTCTAACAAGTTCTAGTACACCTCCTCCATCTCCTCTATGGCGACATGTGCACCGGCAGGAATCACTGCTTCCCCACCTCTGTCTCTCCTCGCCAGAAGGGAGAGACCCACCGGTCGTATAGGGCCAACATCTGCACACACAATGTACTTGTCAACACTACATCAAAAAAATAATATAATCCACAAAACTTAAAAATACAAGGGTTTTTGTTCTTACCGATATCACTCCATGCTGCACCCTCTGGCAACGCCAAGTTGGGATCCTCCTGAAATTCTATGCCAATGTAAGGAAAGTCCTCCACCATGAGCATCTGGCCCTCTAGCCAGTTGAAAAACTCAGGACCAAAAGTGATGATGGGACCCCCACCATGGCAACTCATCATCTCTTCCCACCTGAGCATATGTGGATCTCTCAGATCCCTGTCACCCACTATCACCTACGGGCGCAGGAGAGGAACCCGTTCCAAGAGGAATGACACTATGATAGAACCATACCCAAACTGCTTGAGATCCCCTCGCCGACACTTGGTCAGCTGAGCTCGGATGTTTATGAGGAGACCTTCGCACCAATTGAAGACCATGGGGGACATAGAGTCTTCCGCATATAACATCTGGTTCCGAGTAGCTATATGTGGAGGTTGGCTACCCGCCACCCTGGTAATAGTAAGCAGTACAGTCCTTGATGGAGGACTCACCACATCTCGGATGAGTATCTTCCTGCTGGAGGGACGAGCAGTAGCAACACAGTGTTGTGACACCATGTCCTCGACACTACGGTCACTGGCTCGTGTCCCAGTGAATTGTACCATGTCCCCTCTTCGGGACAAACCGGTCAGAAAGTATATGTCCTCCATGTCAATGTTGAGGATGTGCTCACCTATGACAAAGTATTGTTGGGTTGTATCCCAACTCTGAAGCATGTGTGTTAAGAACGGCACCTGGGCTCTCATCCCCTATACCTGAAAGAACTTGAGCAACCCACAGTTTCGCAAAGCAGCCACACATTGTGGATCATTTGCGGCTTGCTCATCTTCCACCTCATGTTCTCTTTCCCTCCACTCTAAAACCATCTCTGCTTGCTGGAAACCTGCCAAAAGGAGCATTTAAAGCATGTTAGGACTTTCTCCAACTGGAAACAACTTATTTTTTGGGATACATTCGATGTTTGGAATTGGCGTTTCTGCCATCGCAGGTCACCATCAAATACAGCGCGACGTCGTCGCAGGTCCTGTTTTCGAGACTTGCGACCACCTAGGCTTGTCACGAGTCCCGAAAGGGCCACTTGCGACGAGCCGAGGGCGCATTGGCCCCTCCCCAAACCATCAAAAAACTAAAAAAATGCATAAAAATGGAAAAACTAAACCACTACAAAGTTGCTGGCTGAGATTTAGGCCTACCTGGTCCGGCCGGCTGGTGAAATGGCGGATCGTAGCTCCTAGAATCGACGATGGAAGTTTTGGCTTCAAATTGGTAGTTCTCCACCCAAATTGGCAATTTGAATAATGTTTCTCTTTTTGGCCTATATTTCTATTTATAGAATGAAATGGAATATTCCTTTTCGAATATTTTGATGCTTTTTGGCCATTTACTATAGTTTCGACCGTTTGTCGTTATATTTGGGCTATTTGACACTTTTTCTAGTGTACAGGAGTCGTAAAAATGTTCTTTCATGACGTTTTTCACTTTACCAACAGTAATTACAGGTACGAACACCCCTTCGTGTGTTTTGTCATTATTATTTTTTATTAGTCGCATTAATTGCATGAGGATGAGTTTACTCTTTGTTTTGTTCTCGTACTCACCAAATCATGAGAACAAGTATCGAGTTATGATTTATCACTTTTTCGAGCTCGTTAAACTTCCACGGAAAAGGACACCCCCCGGAGTCCATAGTTAAGCTCTTTTCAGACTCCCTAAAATTGAAAAGATTGCCAAGTGAACTTGTCGCGTTAATGCTTGTTAAACTATTTGAATGGTCGTCTTCCAAGTGATAGTTTACCCCTTTTTTGGACCAGGAGGCACTAATTACAAAAAAGGAATACTCCAGCCAATCATGACTAGAAGATTCCTCTCCCGCGTTGTTTTACCCTTTTTTGGGCGATGAGGCTAACTTTATAAAAAAGGACTGTCGGAGTCTTCTTTAGTTCTTTTCAAACTCTCTAAATATGAAATGACGACCGAGTTTGCCTTCTATGGACTCATTAAATTTTCACATTGAAGGGTCTGCCATGGGACGAACCCCTCCTATCCTAGGTTCAAAAAATATTTGGGATTGGACTCATCTATGAGATGAGCTATACCGAGCATCTGGTTACCCTCATCAAGCTCGTAAAAAACACATGAGGCGCTCATCATCCGTGATGGGGAAAAAGGAAAGTGTTTGTGTTACATATCTTAGTGGCACTATATAGTCATTCTTGAACATGGCACTCGTTTGCATTGCATACAATACTTGGGTCATCTGTTTGTCTATCAGTCCCCGCTTACTTTGTGAGTCCTGTTACTCCTCTGATTCATTCGGAGAAAGCTTCCACTATCAGTTGCATTAGAAGTTTGCATCATTCTCATGTCAATACTGCCAAGTCATGCCATGCCCATGTTCAAGAACACATTCACTCATCATTTTGCAGTCAGTACACACGTCATCATGTCGTTGTTACTTTTCGTCAGTCTCACATGTTATTGTACCATCCGATCCACTCTACACATCTTTTGTCGTGTTTCGTGTCGATTGATGGGGGATTTATTATTGCCCTCCTTCGACGGGTTCATCCTTCTCGACTTCAACACATCATCCAGGGATTGAATCTAGAAACCAACCAAGTACCTTGGCCCTACATGCCTCAATGGTAGGTTACCTCACTTTCATCATGAGTTTACATCATTGACTCTTGATTGAAAGATTTCATCTTGCGTTCGACTTCAACTCATTTATTCACGCTTGATGATATGTATTGTGATACCTTAGGAATCATTGACATTAATGATGATCTCCCTCGCACTTGTTAACGGTTTACATCAATGACCAGTAATCAAGTGGTTTCTACCATGTTCAACGCCAAGACATTTGTAATCACATGGATAGATTCGTATCATTGCGGGTTCAGCTTGAAGACCCTGGGGAGTCATGTTTTTACCCAGGTTGCGATGGAGTTTGTATTGAGTCATATTACACGGATCCACTTTTGTATTGGTCGTGGCTGTGTTACCATCTCATCATGGATCTACGCTTGTGTCTAGTAGCCATGATTGTGTTCAATCGGTCATTACTACCATGGATCTGCAATGTATTGGTCGGCAGCCATGTTGTACTACATATGAGATTGTTAGTTCAGAGTCAATTGTACTGCAGCGGCATCCTTCATCCAACAAGCCTTTTGCCAATTTTTCGGTCAAAGCACTTCACCTATACATCCTTAACAGCTTCATGCTTTGGGGGGCATTCTATTACACCTAAAATATACTCATCATCCTGATTTAGTGTGTACATCCCTGAAGTCACTTGGACTGATTGATCATTTGGGAGGATTGGTGCTCAGTTTGCACAACCTTTTGAGAGTTCATCACAGGTGGCACACTAGCAACATGCGACATCGTAGGTTCCTCTTTAGCAGGGTGCGACGAGGTCTGTTAATGGGAAAAAATAGCCATTTCGAGATCCTTCTTGAAACTTGCCTATGTGGGGGCTTATCCTTGATCTCTTGGAGAGCTGTTACTCGACCCCTAACCTATTGGGAAGATCCCCTGTCTCTCTCCTACCATCTCTCATCCTATCCTATCCATAACCTCATCCACTTAGTCCTATATATGTGAGGCTCACTCCCATACCAAAGAGGGGAAGACTATGGTATCTACATGCTGTTGAAATCTCTTTTGGACACTTTCACTCACCTCTTGGAGACTCTCATGCTTCCTTGGACGGGCTTGGCAATTGGCTTGTGTGGAGAAGGACTGCTACATTAAGTCATTGGTTGTAGTTCTATATCTCTATCATGTACTCCTCTATTTGCAATAATACAAATGCTTTCCACCAATATTGTCTCTAATGTATGATGATGTTGTGTTGTTTACCTGCTTAACTGTTTACATAGATCTCTTATTGTATAGATGCTCTTTACTCGTTTCTCTTTTCTGTGTCTTGACAGGTCTTGCATCTTGGATCTGACGACCGTGGGACGTGGAGCAACATAGCGGGAGAATGGATAGCGAATCAAAGAGGTAAGACATCTAGGACTTGATCCTTAAATAGATCTAGGAAACACATTTGTAGTCTGTTTTATTTATTCTAGACTTGTATTGAGCTAGGGAGATCCGGCTTGCCTCTGGTCGAGTGGATTGTCCGTTAGCAAATCTAGCGACCATACTGGGGAGTATCCTTGTCTAGTAGTCATTAATCTGAGTCATTTTTCAGTTGATTGCTTGACACAAGCCTTGTTATCATTTTTGTCATTTTTCCTTCTTTGGAGTGATTCCATTATCAGATCTTCACATTGAAGATCCTGATCTTCTTCCTTTGGGTTTGTATAACCTAGTTCCAAACCTGTTTGTGATTCATCCTTGAGAGATCTGATTCATTTTTTAATCTAGAACTCGCCTGTTGCACCTGGGTAATGAAAACAGAGCGACACTGTGTTTTCCTGAGCTTCTACCTATGACTGTAGCTTGCTCGTCGCGAACCGTGCATTAGTGAACTGCGACACTGTCGCACCTTCCGTATAGGTAAACTGCGACGTCGCACTGTCTGCAAAGACAGACGGCACCGATTAGTCAATGCTTGGCATAAAAGCATCCATTCCCTTGTTTGACATTCTGAGCCTTGGTTTGGTGTATAAATTATCTTCTGTGCTGCATCATTCAGCCAGAGATCCCATTTGTGCTTTGTTTGGTCTGTTTGGATTTATCTTGGGTTCCATTTTGGACAAGTCTGAAACCGGTAGTGTTGGGCGTCTTTGTCCCCTCCACCTTCATCCTTTTCACTCTTGCATTCTCATCCTTTCATCCCTGATCTGATCAATACATTAGATCAGCTTCCAGAACTCATTCGCTTTTGTTTTGAGCTTTGCTTGCTATTGTTTGATTTTGAGTCAAGTGTGTCTTTTTGCTTGGTTTGAGTGCTTGTCTTTTCTTGGATTTTCTGAGTGTATGAGTGCCGCAATTATCATTTTCTTTTCAGTTGTTTAGATCTGAAAGCAAAATTTGTTTTAAAGTTCATTACTTTGATACGCTCATTGAAAGATCAAAAGTGCTTCTTTCCCATTGTTTCTCATGAAACTTGTTGAAGAAAGATTGTTGTGCATTGGAATGTTTTTGGAAAAGTTGAATGGAAATATGATTGCTTGTGTTTTTCCTGAATTATGAATCATTCATTTTATTGAAAAACTCAAGTACTTTTGATTTTTGCAAAAGGTGTTCCATGTTAAGGAAAGGTAGATGCATTTTTGTTTCTTGTTGCCTTTAGGTCATTGAAAAGAGAAAGTGAAAAGCTTGCATATTCCATTTCAGAATTCTTTCATTTCATTACTTAGCGTTGTTTTGATTTGAAAAGCAAAAGAAAAGAAAAGAGAAAATACTTTGATTTGGATAGTAGTGTTGTGTATTTTTTGTGAGTTTCGTTGAAAAAGAAAAGAGTACTTTCATTGTCAAATTTGTATGAATTGAGATTGTGTTGCATTGAGTTTGTTTTGGCAAAATCATTAGGAAAAACTTTCTCCTTACCATAGGTAGAATTCATCGAAAGAAAAGATCATTTCGTGCATGTATCTAGGGCTTGCATTATGTTTCTGATTATGTACTCACCTCATGCATTCACCTAACCGTCCAAGATAAAATAAACGGTAGAACTAGGTAAAATTTGTAGTAACTTGTGTGTAAGTTAGAGACGTGTTCCGGCGTCGTTAAGCGTGGCAGCTGTCGTTACTTGCCAGCACTGTAGTCCGGGGGTATTGTAGTCTTGCACGTACATCGGTATATCGAGCTCCTTCACGTACCCACCAAGTACCATAATCCGTACTTGGCATATATCGAAGGGTGTATCATGTACTCGACATGTATATCGGAAGGTCTCATGCCAACGGCTGTGCATTAGACAACACCAATACGGATTTGAGCTCCCAAGTACCTTGCGTATATCGGGACACACCATTAGGATTCTTGAAACCAACCGAGTTAACCATTTGGCCATCTTGGCAAAGCAATACACCGAGAATAGCACTCGGGGAGATTAGCACGCACATCCTATCCAGGTAGTCGGGTATGCAGGCAAGGGTACGGTCCCAATCCTCCTTGTCGCGTCATACTGTTGGAACCTGCAGTATATCACAGTTTGCAATGCCTTGATAATCCCGTGAGGTTCCAGACTTTTGAATCTACTCTGTCACATAAGTTAGCTTGTTGCCTTAGTTTGAGTAGGTTTTCTTTGACTGCTTTTCTTTTAGAATACCTTTAGGAGAGAGAGACGCTGTTTTGGCCTTTTTTGGCTAATTTTCTTGATACTCTAGCAGATTTTCCCTGGAGAAGGTCCCCTAGGATCTTGAACTTGCCACCCGAATTTCCCCTTAATACGGAGGTTATTTTGAGGGTAAGAATGGATCAGCGTAACGCGATTGTAGTTACTAAAGTAGGGAACCCCACTTTGAATATTGGCGGACATTTGTTTCCACCAGATTCACCTGCCTCTCAACCTACGCAGGATGAAGAAGCACATACCCCCACTTCTCAAAACCTTCCTCCCGTCATCGCAAGAGAACCTAGATCATTGGAATGGATAAACCGACCCCAGGGTGACCCTACAGCAGCTGTTGGTCCATCAGCAGCTTATTGGACTTCCTCTACAGAACACCCAGTGGCTCATTTTTCCATTTCATCCTCACCCAGTGAGACTTCTCCGGAAGACACTTTAGCTTACTTTCGTTCCATGGCTGAAGAGTTTCGGCAATCAAGTCTCCAAAGGAGGATTCAACACCCATATTTACCTCCTTACCAACCCTTCCCAATTCGTTTAATATCTTTTGGATCATCGGAACAACCCCACCACGCGACCACTACTGAGATTGGTCAACCCTCGCAAGAGCTTAGTCCTGCATCTCAAGTGAACCAACCGGTGTAAGGACAACGGTCCAACACACCTGTCACAACCACGGTTACTTTATCAGTTCCTCCCCCACCTCAAAATTCGAGGGGAGGTTATTCCATTCCTACGGATTATCTTATTGGTAATGTTATTACCACGGTAGGTAGTCAACAACCTACGTTGGTTCAACCTTTGAATAGTGGTCAGCCTATTGTGGCTCAGGGTAAACCCCCCTTTCCTAACCAGAACGTTGGTGGAATCCCCAATGGGCCTTCCGTTGGACCTACCCAACCCACTAGATCGTCCACCACAGGATTGTCTCATGTTGGAGGGCTATCAAATGTAACCCAACCCTCATGGAGTCAAGCGTATCCAGGTTCTAATAACCCTGTGTCGGGTCAACCTAATCCCAGAAATGCATCATTTGGGATACCTTATCCCGGGAATTCAAACACTCTATGGGGGCAACAACCTCATTTACAGCACGGACCCCAACCAATTATCCCTCAAGTACCACTACCCCCAATCGGACCTCTTCCTCCTCTTGTTGGAGGTGGCGCGCCCCCACCGAACATTGGTGGAGGGCCACCCCATTTTTCCTACAATCCCCCCCACCCTTCCGGTGGCGGTGGGAATGGTCCCCCACCCCCTTTAGGCGGAGGAGGTGGCAGACAGCCTTATCATGGCAAAGGAGGACATTTCCCTTCAGGTGGCAGAGGTGGTCCCCCACCCCCTCCAAGCGGGGGCGGCGAAGGACCTAATCCTTATGGTGGTGGCGGTGGTGGTGGAGATCCCCATCCTCCCAGCAGCGGAGGTGGTGGAGGCCCCCATCCTTCTGGCGGTGGAAGTGGTCCACCCCCTCCTCCCAGTGGAGGCGATAGTGGGCCACCTTATTACGGATATGGACCCCCACCTCCTCCTAGTGGTGGCAGTGGACCTCCACCCCCTCCTGGTGGCGGAGGTGGACCCCCACTGTATTGGAACAGACCACCTTATGGTGGCGGACCTACTTATGGTCCGGGCGGCACAACCCCCTACGGTCAGTTCTATCCGAGCACACCTTATGGTCAGTACAATCCTTACATGCCATATCTGTATTTTCAATACGCGCAGCCTAATCCACAACTGCCCTTTTTGGCTACCTTGGATTTACCTGACCTGTCTCGGTTAACCAACGATCCTATTTATCACAGATCTAACTGGCCACCTATTCTGGTGAAACTTCCATTCGATATACCCAAGTTTGACGGCAAGCCAGGTGAAGACCCGAAAAACCACGTAATGACATACCATTTATGGTGTTCATCGAATTCCTTAATGGATGATTCAATTCGTCTTAGATTGTTTCAAAGGAATCTCACCGGTTTGGCTGCCAAGTGGTACATTGAGCTGCCACCACACTCTTTTCCTGATTTTGGCTCTCTTGCTATGAAATTTTTGACGCATTTCCAGCTGCCTATACGGTATGAGACTGATACGAAACTTTTAACCTCACTCCGTCAGAATACCGCCACTCACATTTTGGATCATATCCACGAGTGCCGAAGGAGACGACGTCTCATTAAAGCTCCCATTCCAGATCAACCCCTAGCAGACTGGTTTACGAAATCACTCCTTCCTCTCATAGCAAAAGATGTTGCCATGCGAGGTGCTGTCACCGAAGAACAAGCCATCGCGAGTGCCCATTTGCTCGACTTAGTATACACTCAGTCTGGCACTCTGTTCAACATTTTTCCTAACGCACCCCGGGACATTAACGATCCCACAAAACCACATAAGGGACCCCAAGCTGATGGAATCATTGGTTCCCTTAACACCCAGCCCACTACTAGCATTGTTGGATCATCCAATCCAACTCCGGCTGGCCACAACACCGCCAAGTCTACTACTCCTGCTATAACTGAAGAGGTGAATTCTGTTCAATCAGCTTCATCTCATAAGTTTAACGGTAAAAAGAAGAACAAAGGAAAATCCAATAAATATTCTACCCAGCACGACCCAAAGAGCACTCCCGAAGATACTAACCAGAAACAGAAACTGAAATATCCTTGTTTACTGTGCAGAGATGACCATTTCTCCAAGGAGTGTCCCCATTGAGACGAAGTTCAAAAGTTTCTTAGGGTTAAATCGACTCCCGCAGTCCTCAACGATCCGTTTCCTACTCAAAACCAATAGCTAGTTGCTCAAACCCCCTCAGTCCAGGGGGAATAATCCAATACCGAGCATGTTCTCATGTTGTGTAATGAGATGATCAATTTGAATACTCACGCGCGATCCTACGAATAGGTCCCTTCGAAGGAACCCGGCGGAAGTAACACTGAAAAAACTTCTGACTCTCTGCCTGATGTCACTGTACCTTCAACTTCTCTTACCATTGAGAAGCCATATTTGGATTCGATATTGCGTCCGGCCAAGAGCAAGGTTCAAAAATCTATTTTCAATCCTAACGCTCGTGCGGCACAGAATTACAATATCATTGAAGACTTGGCCCAAGATCCTTGCGCCATGTCTACCTTGGAAGTTTTGTAGATTTGTCCCAATCAACGCAAAACCCTCCTCGCCGCAATTGGTGCAGTTGACCCGGATTCCTCGAACACCATCATGTTTCAACTTGACAACCTTAAGTCGAGGCTCCAACACCAGCTCGCATTCCAAGTTACTGCGAATATTGCTGGGAAGATGGTCCATCACACCCTTAGGATGAAGGTGCCTCTACCTCTATCATGCCAATCGCCTGTTGGAGAGCCATCGATTCTCCCAAATTGAATCGATATCCTACCACGTTGAAAGCATTCGACGGCCGTGGATTTGAACCTCATGGGCTCTTACAAGATCTTGCAGTTGAGTTGGGCGGAAAGATCGTAACCATTAACGTGGAAGTGGTCTCGGCCCCGTTAGATTATAATCTCTTGCTTGGTCGCAATTGGTTTTACACCATGCAGGCGGTAGCCTCTTCAGTCTTCCGCATAGTGCAATTCCCCCAGCAAGGACGAATTGTTACTATCGACCAACTTGATTTTTGTACACCAGATGCCACTACTCATGCTGGTGACCATATTCCTTCCATCGGACAGGTGGAAAAATAGTATGAGAGTGTAGGGGTTGGCCTATTGAAAGATTCATCTCTCATGGGCATTTATCCATCCATGGACCCCCCTAATCATGTCATGATGGTGAACATGATCTCTACAGAGATTTTATCTCACTCCAACGATGCTTGGCTTGTACCTGATGAAGCCACAACACATCTGTTTGGAGACATGATGCCCCTTCACCCGCTGAACGCATTTATGAGGCAATCCAAATAGCGTCGGAGGACCATTCATCCATGGTTTCTCCTTCCTTTTCTCTACTACGGACGTCCTCTCTACCTAATCTCTTGCTTCAAACTTTTCATTCAGACGATTCCATCATGGAAGTAATGAATGTAGACGACAGTCCATGGGATGATCTTCATCACAGGTCATATTTTCTTCCACCATGGGAGTACATAGAGAATAACATACATACCCTCTTTTCACCAGATATCTACCCTTCTACTATTTTACCCATCCTCACATGTTCTACAGACTTGGAGAGAAACTTGGCTAACATTGAGCCAACCACTGTGGTAAACATCTCGGTGAAACTAGGTATAGTGGAACACATTCGCATAGGCCAGAAGTGTTCCCCTGAAGAAATCACTATTGGCACAGCCTTATTCAAGCGATTTCGAGATGTTTTCGCTTGGTCCTATGAGGAGATGCCTGGGATAGGCCCCGCAATTGTCTCTCACGAGATAAAAACCTATCCCGACATCAAGCCTGTGCGCCAAAAGTTGCGACTGGTACACCCCCAGAAAACTGCGGCAATAAAGGCAGAAATTGAGAAGCTCTTAAAGGTTGGCTTTATCTATCCCATCCCATTGATGGATTGGGTCTCGAATGTCATCCCTGTGAAAAAAAAGCAAGGCACCATTCACATCTATGTTGATTATCGGGACCTTAATCGGGCGTGTCCAAAAGACAACTACCCGACCCCTTTTATTGACCAGATCATCGACAATTGTGCTGAAAGCGTTATCTTTTCATTCATGGATGGCTTTTCCAGTTACAACCAAATCGAGATCAACCCAGTCGATCAACATAAGACGGTTTTCATCTGCCCATGGGGTACATTCGCTTATCACAAGCTCCCATTAGGCCTTAAAAATGTTGGCGCCACGTTCCATCGGGCTATGTCGTACGCTTTCCACGATATTAAGGACTTTTTGGAACCTTACTTAGACGATATCCCTGCTCATTCAAAACAGTGTGGGTTCCACATCGATCATCTGATGGCCATATTCCTCAGATGCAGACGGTACAATATCCGTCTGAATCCTCATAAGTGTATCTTTTGCGACGAGTCCGAGAGACGGTACAATATCTGTCTGAATCCTCATAAGTGTATCTTTTGCGACGAGTCTGGGCGCCTCTTAGGATTCATTGTATCGAAAGATGGGATCCACATTGATCCGTTGAAGGTGGAGGCCATCATCAACCTACCACCTCCTACTGATGTTACAGAACTTCAAAGTATCTAGGGGAAGGCGACTTATCTACGACGTTTTGTCTGTAATTTCGTAGAGAAGACTCAAGTTTACATGAAACTGCTTAATAAGGATGTCCCATTCATTTGGGACAACCAAGCTCAAAAATCTTTTGACAGTATCAAACATGCTATCACGCATGCCCCCGTGCTTCAACCGCCTAATTATTATCGTTATTACATTTTGTATCTCGCCGCTTCTGCTACCACTATCGCCATGGTTTTGGTACAGGAAGATAAAAACGCTCAGGAACATGTGATATACTATGCGAGTAAGGGTCTCACTAACACAGGAACTAGATACTCACGTGTCGAAAAACTAGCTTTCGCGGCAGTCATTGCCGTCCAGAAGTTTCGTCATTACATGCTGCTCCGCACCAGCACCATCATCGCCGATTCGAACCCCATGTACCACGTACTGACACATCAAGTACTTGGGGGCAAGTATTCACGCTGGATTGTGATACTGCAAGAATTTGATCTTCTTTTCGAAAAGGCTAAGTCTAAGAAGTCTTTGGTGTTTGCTGATCTCATCTGCGACCTCCCCCATTCTGATGTAGAAGTAGAGCACAAAGATTCATTTCCCGATGAAACATTATTTCTCATCAGTATGTCTGACCCATGGTATGGATATATCCTGTTATATCTTCAGACCCAACGTTTCAATCCTCAACTATCTCGCGACGATCGTCGTAATATACGCCACCACGCAAAGTATTACTTGATCATAACTGATACTTTGTATCGCCATGGCATCGATTCCATTCTTAAACGTTGTCTAATGCACGAGGAAGCCGAACGCGTTCTGAATGACTATCACGCTGGGGTGTGTGGCGGTCACCTCTCTTGGATGGCTACTGCCCAGAAAATTTTGTGTGCAGGATACTACTGGCCTACTATCTTCAAAGATTGTATTGAGGCCATCAAGAAGTGTCCTCCTTGCCAACACTTCCATATGAAGAAGCGCACGCATCCTACCCCGTTACATCTGGTTATTTCTGTTGGCCCATTCGCAAAATGGGGCATAGATTTTATGCATTGTAAGCCTACCTCAGCTGGGGGGCATAGTTACATCATCGTAGCTGTGGATTACTTTACAAAGTGGGCCGAGGCTATGCCTACATACCAAAACGACGAAAAACCTGCTACACTGTTCATGTTTAACCACATAATAGCACGGTTTGGAGTTCCTCGGGCTATAGTCATCGATCATGGTTCTCACGTTCAGAACCATATGGTTGCTGAATTGAGCAACAGGTTGGGTTTTCGTCATGAAAACTCAACTCCCTACTACCCGCAATCCAATGGACAAGTCGAGGCCATTAACAAGGTCTTGAAAACTATGATCCAAAGGATGGTAGGGACACAAAAGTCCAACTAACACAATATGCTCTTCTCAGCATTATGGGCCTACCGAACTATCGTTAAAACTGCCACAGGCTTCACTCCTTTCCAATTGGTTTTTGGATTGGAGACCGTTTTACCAATAGAGTGCGAAATCCTGTCTCTTCAACTCGTTGTAGAACTTCTTCCTGATACTACTGCTGAGGAAGAATGACTCTTGTAATTAGCTAAGCTTGACGAGTCCCACCGCAATGCTGCTCTTGCTAACGAAGCACATAATAAACGCATCAAGGCCCAGTACGATAAGTCAGTCGAACCTCGTATCTTCAACGAGGGTGACCTGGTCCTCACTTATGACCAAAAGCACGATAAGCTAGGAGCTGGGAAGTTCGATTCCATGTGGCATGGACCTTACGTCATTAAACATGTGTTGGAAAAAGGATCCTACGAGATCGAAGATTATGATGGCATCTCTTTGGGTGAACCCTGCAATGGGCTTTACCTAAAGAGATACTATGCTTGATTTCTCATGCATAGACCGACTTGTATATATTGTACATGGCGTGTTTTTATGTTTTTTTATGGTGTGACGCATTTTATTTTTCGAGTGTCTTAGATCTTGTTTTCCGCTTCTTACACGATGTTCTGTCTGCGTGTGCAGATGGCAACGTGTTATGGATTCGTAGACCGCTCCAGCCGGCATACCCGTAACCTTGCTTTGGCAACCTGGGTACTTTATTCCCCTACAGGCGAGCTCATTAGCTCAGGAGGAAATTGTCTAGGTTTTGCGACCAACAATGCCGCAGAATATCAGGCTGTAATCGGAACCCTGACGGACTCCATTTCCTTGGGTATGGACCTCATTGTCATCCATATGTATTCTGAACTAGTGGTTTCTCATCTCAACCGGATTTACGCTATTCGTAATCCTACCCTACTCTATCTCTTTAGACGAGTATGTCTCTTGGAAAGGTCATTTGAACCCATTCAATACCTGCACATTCCACGAGAATTAAACACAGTTGCTGACTCGATGGCCAATTTCATCATGGATTGGTACATTGCACACACATAATAATCATAATATGTAAAAGCATTCATAACATGTAAATATAATGTACAAAAGCAAACATGTAAACAATATCACATCACTAATCATTCCAAAGACACATAATGTATAAATCGCTGATAATATATATAAATCGCTCAAAAGTAGTGTTGGTACAAAATCTAAAGCACGCTGGCTTTCAGTAAGTCTCTACAAAAATCTGAAGCATCATAAGCTTTCAGTAAGTACAAAAATCTGAGGCTTCTAAAGCTCTCAAGTACAAGTATAAAAGTGTCTCAGGCACCATGCCTGATCCACACACCCCTGACTCGCACAGCTCTCTGTCGCTATGTAAGGAAGCAGTCCATAGTACGAGCACCTTGCGGATCAAGGCATTGAAGCGCACAGACGCTCCAACTCCAAATCTCTGCATGGACCTCGTAAGGTCATGGATAGTAGGCTCTGGAACCGCCACAGTCAGCTCTGACAAGTTCCAGTACACCTCCTCCATCTCCTCGATGGCAGCATGTGCACCGGCAAGAATCACTACTTCCCCACCTCTATCTCTCCTTGCCAGAAGGGAGAGACCCACCGGTCGTACAGGTCCAACATCTGCACACACAATGTACTTGTCAACACTACATCAAAAAAATAATATAATCCACAAAACTTAAAAATACAAGGGTTTTTGTTCTTACCGATATCACTCCATGCTACACCCTCTGGCAGCGCCAAGTCGAAATCCTCCCGAAAGTCTGTGCCACTATAAGGAAATTCCTCCACCATGAGCATCTGGCCCTCTAGCCAGCTGAAAAACCTAGGACCAAAAGTGATGATGGGACCCCCACCATGGTGGGTCATCAGCTCTGCCCACCTGAGCATATGTGGATCTCTCAGATCCCTGTCATCCACTATCACCTGCGGGCGCAGGAGAGGAACCCGTTCTAAGAGGAATGACACTATGATAGAACCATACCCGAACTGATTGAGATCCCCTCGCCGACACTTGGTCAGCTAAGCTCGGATGTTTGCGAGAAGACCCTCACACCAGTTGAATACCATGGGGAACATACAGTCTTCTGCATATAACATCTGGGTCCGAGTGGCTGTATGTGGAGCTTGGCTACCCGCCACCCTAGTAATAGTAAGCAGTACAGTCCTCGGTGGACGACTCACAACATATCGGATGAGTGTCTTCCCGTTGGAGGGATGAGCAGTAGCAACACAGTGTTGTGACACCATGTCCTCGACAGTACGGTCACTGGCTCGTGTCCCAGTGAGTTGTACCATGTCCCCTCTTCAGGACAAACCGGTAAGAATGTATATGTCCTCAATGTCAATGTTGAGGATCTGCTCACCTATGACAAAGTATTGTTGGGCTACATCCCAACTCTGAAGCATGTGTGTCAAGAACGGCACCTGGGCTCTCATCCCCTGTACCTAAAATAACTTGAGCAACCCACAGTTTCGCAAAGCAGCCACACATTGTGGATCATTTACAGCTTGCTCATCTTCCACCTCGTGTTCTCTTTCTCTCCACTCTAAAACCATCTCTGCTTGTTGGGAACCTGCCAAAAGGAGCATTTAAAACATGTTAGGACTTTCTCCAACTGGAAACAACTTATTTTTTGGGATACATTTGATGTTTGGAATTGGAGTTTCCATCGTCGCAGGTCACCATCAAATACAGCGCGACGTCATTGCAGGTCCCATTTTCGAGACTTGCGACCACCTAGGCTCGTCGCGAGTCCCAAAAGGGCCACTTGCGACGAGCCGAGGGCGCATTGGCCCCTCCCCAAACCATCAAAAAACTCAAAAAATGCATAAAAATGGAAAAACTAAACCACTACAAAGTTGTTGGCTGAGATTTAGGCCTACCTGGTCCGGACGGCTGGTGAAATGGCGGATCGTAGCTCCCGGAATCGACGATGGAAGTTTTGGCTCCAAATTGGTACTTCTCCACCCATATTGGCAATTTGAATAATGTTTCTCTTTTTGGCCTATATTTCTATTTATAGAATGAAATGGAATATTCCTTTTCGAATATTTTGATGCTTTTTGGCCATTTACTATAGTTTCGACCGTTTGTCGTTATATTTGGGCTATTTGACACTTTTTCTAGTGTACAGGAGTCGTAAAAATGTTCTTTCATGACGTTTCTCGCTTTACCAACAGTAATTACAGGTACAAACACCCCTTCGTGTGTTTTGTCATTATTATTTTTTATTAGTCGCATTAATTGCATGAGGATGAGTTTACTCTTTGTTTTGTTCTCGTACTCACCAAATCATGAGAACAAGTACCGAGTTATGATTTATCACTTTTTCGGGCTCGTTAAACTTCCACGGAAAAGGACACCACTCGGAGTCCATTGTTAAGCTCTTTTCAGACTCCCTAAAATTGAAAAGATTGCCAAGCAAACTTGTCGCGTTCACGCTTGTTAAAGTATTTGAATGGTCGTCTTCCTAACGATAGTTTACACCTTTTTCAGATCAGGAGGCACTAATTACGAAAAAGGAATACTCCAGCCAATCATGACTGGAAGAGTCCTCTCCCGCGTTGTTTTACCCTTTTTTGGCCGATGACACTAACTTTACAAAAAAGGACCATTGGAGTCTTCTTTAGTTCTTTTCAGACTCGCTAAATATGAAATGACGACCGAGTTTGCCTTCTATGGACTCGTTAAATTTTCACATTGAAGGGCCCTCCATGGGATGAACCCCTCCTATCCTAGGTTCAAAAAATATTTGGGATTGGACTCATCTATGAGATGAGCTATACCAAGCATCTGGTTACCCTCATCAAGGTCGTAAAAAACACATGAGGCACTCATCATCCATGATGGGGAAAAAGGAAAGTGTTTTTGTTACATACCTTAGTGGCAGTATATAATTGTTCTTGAACATGGCACTCGTTTGCATTGCATATAATACTTGGGTCATCTGTTTGTCTATGAGTCCCTGCTTACTTGAGTCTTGTTACTCCTCTGAGTCATTCAGAGAAATCTTCCACTATCAGTTGCATTAGAAGTTTGCGTCATTCTCATGTCAATACTGCCAAGTCAAGCCATGCCCATGTTCAAGAACACATTCACTCATCATTTTGCAGTCAGTGCACACATCATCATGTCATTGTTACTTTGCGTTAGTCTCACATGTTATTGTACCATCCGATCCACTCTACACAGCTTTTGTCGTGTTTCGTGTCGATTGATGGGGGATTTATTATTGCCCTCCTTCGACGGGTTCATCCTTGTCGACTTCAACACATCATCCGAAGATTGAATCTAGAAACCAACCAAGTACCTTGGCCATGCATGCCTCAATGGCAAGTTACCTCGCTTTCATCATGAGTTTACATCATTGACTCTTGATTGAAAGATTTCATCTTGCGTTCAACTTCAACTCATTTATTCACGCTTGATGATATGTACTGTGATACCTTGGGAATCATTGACATTAATGATGATCTCCCTCGCACTTGTTAATGGTTTACATCAATGACCGGTAATCAAGTGGTTTCTACCATGTTCGACGCCAAGACATTTGTAATCACATGGATAGATTCGTATCATTGCGGGTTCAGCTTGAAGACCCTGGGGAGTCATGTTTTTACCCAGGTTGCGATGGAGTTTGTATTGATTCATATTACACGGATCCACTTTTGTATTGGTCGTGGCTGTGTTACCATCTCATCATGGATCCACGCTTGTGTCTAGTAGCCATGATTGTGTTCAGTCGGTCATTACTACCATGGATCTGCAAAGTATTGGTCAGCAGCCATGTTGTACTACATATGATATTGTTAGTTCAGATTCAGTTGTACTGCAGCAGCGTCCTTCATCCGACAAGCCTTTTGCCAATTTTTCGGTCAAAGCACTTCACCTGTACATCCTTAACAGCTTCATGCCTTGGGGGTCATTCTGTTACACCTAAAATCTACTCATCATCCTGATTTAGTGTGTACATCCCTGAAGTCACTTGTACTGATTGATCATTTCGAAGTATTGGTGCTCAGTTTGCACAACCTTTTGAGAGGTCGTCACAGGTTGCACACTAGCAACATGTGACGTCGCAGGTTTCTCTTTAGCAAGGTGCGACGAGGTCTGTTAATGGGAAAAAATAGCCATTTCGAGATCCTTCTCGAAACTTGCCTATGTGGGGGCTTATCCCTGATCTCTTGGAGAGCTGGTACTCGACCCCTAACCTATTGGGAAGATCCCCTATCTCTCTCATACCATCTCTCATCCTATCATATCCATAACCTCATCCACTTAGTCCTATATATGTGAGGCTCACTCCCATACCAAAGAGGGGAAGACTATGGTATCTACATGCTGGTGAAATCTCTCTTGGACACTTTCACTCACCTCTTGGAGACTCTCATGCTTCCTTGGAAGGGCTTGGCAATTGGCTTGTGTGGAGAAGGGCTGTTATGTTAAGTCATTGGTTGTAGTTCTATATCTCTATGATGTACTCCTCTATTTGCAGTAATACAAATGCTTTCCACCAATATTGTCTCTAATGTATGATGATGTTGTGTTGTTTACCTACTTAACTATTTACATAGATCTCTTATTGTATAGATGCTCTTTACTCGTTTCTCTTTTCTGTGTCTTGACAGGTCTTGCAGCTTTGATCTGACGACCATGGGACGTGGAGCAACATAGCGGGAGAAAGGATAGCAAATCAAAGAGGTAAGACATCTAGCACTTGATCCTTAAGTAGATCTAGGAAACACATTTGTAGTTTGTTTTATTTGTTCTAGACTCGCATTGAGCTAGGGATATCCGGCTTGCCTCCGGTCGAGTGGATTGTCTGTCAACTATAAAGGAAAATTTAAAAATCTAGGTGTGATAGGGAAGACTTCTGTAAATTGTGAATATGGGTATGAATTAGGAGGGGTGGGAGGTTTGTTCAATTTGTTTGAAAAATGATAAGGAGAATAAGGAAATTTCAAGTGGATAGTGTTCTTATATGCCAAAGGGGATTGCATTCATGAGGGTAACCTTGATATCATTTAAGGGCAATGTAATCTGTTTCATGAGTTCTAGATCCTATGTTCAATGGAGGTTTGGGATGGGAGAATGTAAATGTAGTTTAAGGCGAGGGAGAGTAACAAAATCTCATTTGGATATAGTATAATTGAACGAAAATAAGGTTAGGGAACAAAATTTTCTTAGGGGGCTCCTTAGAGTATATCAAACCACAACAATGGAAATTGGGCCATGATTTGCATGTAATTGAATATTTGAGAGCAAGGAAGTACATAAAAAATGGGCCTTAAAAAGACTTTTGGAGTCCACAAGCTCGTTATTATATTTCTTCACTACAATATGGGGTATGGTTGAAATTAGTTTGTGTTTTGGAGAAGTTATTGGGAGGTTGGGAGTTTATTTTTTTAATTTTCGTGGGTCATTTTGGGGGTTTAGTTACTAGATGGAAAATCAATTCTTTTAAATGCTATAATGCCCTTTCCTTTGATTCGTGTCTAATTGTAGTTTTATAGCTTTGACCTAGATTCAAATTTTACTGTGTTGAGTATTTAGGACCCATATTTTATATGATATGTTGACAAAGAAATTCCTCCTACGAATAGGCGAATAGGTGGGATCTCCCTTGGGTTTTTTCCCTTAACCCGAGACAAACAAGCTAGATAGAACTCAAAGTTTCCCCACTAGATTTAATCCTTTATCATATGCATACAATAGAAAGAAGTGTGATAAAGCGTAGCTTCCTAACGATGGTTTTCCTTTGCATAGTCCTAGATGGTGTAGCTCCTAGAGATCCTTTTCTCCATCTCCAAAACACCTGCTACATGCACACAATGAGGCGAGAAACACCTTTCTCGTACCTCTTTTATCACAAGGAAGGAGTTGGAAGGAAATTCACCTAAGAGAACTTGCAATCAATCATCAGGTCAATAAAATAAGATCATCCCTGAGGTATGCATACCCATTCTTGGAATAGGAACAAAGGATGGTTTCCAAACAATACATTATGGATCCATGTAGTCAAATGACAGATCATGGCCATGAAAAAATACGTAGTGGATCCATGTCATCACAGAAAACATGGCCATCAATAGAAATAATGTGGATCTATTTTATCCAAATATATCACAGCCACCAACAGATACAATGTGGATCTATGTCAACCAAACACATCATAGCCACCAACATATATAATGTGGATCTATGATGCATCATAAAGTAGGAAAACAAGTAGCACACTAATATTGCTTTGGTAGTCCTCCAAGTACTCTTGTGATATAATCCACTGAAGCTTGGGAGGGGTAACAAAAATGAACAATGAATGTACCCTAAACCCAAGGTATTTGTCTCAACCCATGATGGTACGATTCACGTGACATATGAATATATGTGTTGATGTTGAGCATGGGTGAACCCATCTGATTACCAGTCATTGAGGTCTACCATTAATAGACATGAGGGAAACCAACAATGATGATAATGGTCCCCAAAGTACCTAGTACAATCTAATGAGTGTGAATAGATGATTTGAATTCAAACACTTGTAGAATTGCTCAAATAGGAGTCAATAATGGAAATCCACTATTGAAGGTGAGGAAACTTGCCATTAAGGAATGCAAGATCCAACGTATTAATGGTTTCTAGACTCACTTCCTAGATAATGAGTTGGTGTCGATAGGAAGGAATCCATAGAAGGAGGGCCTTAATGTATAGCCCATCATTTGACACACAACGAACTCCAAGAGATTATGTGAAGATATCAAGTCACCAAGTACAACTAACACATGGATGGCCGATACTTATGGGAAATAAGATCAATTGAACTACAAAAGGCTGACTCAAGTTTAAATTTCCCTTGAACGTATAGAAAAAACACATGATATGACCTGGGAGCATTGACACAAAAGCATTGATATAGAGTAACAACGTAGGAGGCATTTAAACCCTCTCCATAATGACTGGAAGAGTAACTAGCTGGAGGAGTAAAACTACTCATAAGGATCATAGGCAAGCTAAATCCCAATTGTGAGTTACTAACTCAAACAGGTGCCACGTTCAAGGGTGACACAACTGAATGTTGTCATTTTATGGACTAAATACAGAAAATGTTCCTTCCCTTTTCTCTTTTTAAAAGTATCTTCTTCATTTTTTAACGAGCTCAAAGAAGGGATAGAAGTATGCTCGGTGATGTCTTTTTCGTAGGAGTTTAACTATCCAAAAAAAGTAAACTCGAATTCTTCTTGATTTTTTAATGATCTCAAAGAAAAGAAACGAGAGTGTCGATATAGTGTCTTTCCAGTTAAGTTTTAATGAGTCCGGAAAAGTAAACTCAAGTCCATATTCAATTTTTAATGATCTCAAATAATAAAGAGAAGAATGCTCCACATAAGTTTGTTTCTATAAAAATTTAACGAATCGGGAAAGGTAAACTCAATACCTCCTTCTATTTTTAACAAGCTCAGAGGAGAGTGGAAATAATGCTCATAAATATACATTTTCTATGGAAGTTTAACCCCAAAAAAATAAACTTGAATCTATGTTTATTATTGTTTTTTGTTAAATCTCAAAGAAAAGAGATAAAATTGCACCATGGAATTCCTTTTTCATTTAGTTTTAACGAGCTCAAAAAAAGGATACTCGGTATGTGTTTTGTCGTAGTTTAACGATCACAACAAAGGGGCAAGAGTAAGATTGTGGTAACCCACTATGGGAAAGGCTGGAAGTAGATGAAAAGAGAGAATATGAGGCTCCAACTTTAAAACATCAAGATGGGCTAAAGAGATTTCCTACACCTATGGAAAATAACAACATGTGCACCAAATGGAAATCAAGGTGCTGCTCTAGGGAACCCATGTGAGGTAAGCTCTACCACACAAATTATGACATGAAATTCAAAGGATGGCTAATATCACAACTTGATGGTTGGGACCCTAAGGCATGACAATGGAAAAATTTGAGGTTAAAAATGCAATGGACATGTATGGGAAATAACCTGTCCTTATATGTCATTTTAGGATCATACGTCAAGGAAAGTGGATGTCACCAATAACCCATGTCTCGACTGTCAAATAATGGGAAAATAGCTAAAACAAAGTCCAAAACACATGCCAAATAGCTCCAAAAGTTAAAAACAAATGCATATATGCGATGTTTTAGGTTTTTAAAGTTTTTAAAAGTTTTTGGGTTTTTTAACCTTTTATAATGTTTTTTGAATTTTGGGATTGATGTAATACCCCAGTTGTTAAGACTTGGACTTAAGATTATTTGTTTGTTGATGTGACTATGGAATTATGATTATTTGTTTGTGAATGTGACTATGGACTTTGATGTTAATATTATTGTTATTATTATCATTGTTGATGATTATTTATTAATTAAATAAAATTGGCTCGGCGGAGACAACTAAAAGAGTATGGGAGGCCATGGTTCCACAAGTGAGGGGGTTGGGTTTTAGGAGTTGTTTCTCACACTAACATTGTACAATAGACCCTACTTTTGATTATTTTTTACTTGGGAGATACTTTGGAGCTTGGATTATGGTTTAGTGGATCCCTTTCTACCTTATGTTCCCTCCTTAATGGTTTTGTGGGTCCCACTTAGTAAGTGCACCCTCATGAAGAGATTCTTTCCTATTTTGATGCCTCCAAGTCATTTATGAGCATGTATTCCTCCTAGTGTGTCCTCTTATTGATATCCTTTCCTATTTTTGTGCCTCGAGATCATTAATGAGTCTTCGTCACTCCTCATGCGCCCTCCTTGAGTTATTTTTGGCTTCCACTCATCCATTTTTTGTGTAAATCCTCCTCATGAAGCTATTTTGAGTTAAGTAACCTCCACTTGAGCCTCCACTCTCCCTAATTCAAGTTACCCATTCATCATTGAGTGGTCCACACACTAATTCGAGTTGCCTTGGTGGAACTGGAGTTGGATACCTTATGGTTGATTTAACCCCTCCTCTTGACCTGAGTGGGATTACCTTGGTTCAAATTACCTCTCTCTCCTATAAATTCATGTGCTCTCTCCTTGTTGAGGATAATCCTTGTTAGATTTTGAGCATTAATTCAATATGATCTAGGATCTTATCTGAGAGAATAACATGTACAACATATCAATCACAAGAGACAATAGACATAGAATTTCCTTGGGGAAAACCAATAAGGTGAAAAACCCCAATAACTTCCTCAGAGATAGATAGAGCAATGATACAAAACCCAAGCATAAGAGATAGTCTCCTAGCAACTTCTCCTCCTCCACTTGTGCGCCACTCTCACATGAGAGAATGAGTGAGTAAGTGAATGATCAAATAGAGTGCCTCCTACACTTTATTTATACTTGACTTGACTTGCCTAATAAACTAGCAGGGCCGACTTCTCTAGGAGATTCTAACAACCCATGGTAACTCCACTCAGGGCCGACCCCACACTTGGTGGTCTAATAACCCATGACTTGCAAGTTGCGACACTTGTAAATACAAATGACGACACTTCCGTATAGAGGGATAATAACATCTATATAGGAGTACAATATACATATATGAAATACATTCTGAAGTTACAAACACATCAACACTCCCTCTTAACTAGGAAGGTATTTCTCGACACAGGTCTGCTAGAACAAGTCTTCTTCTCTGGATCATCGTCATTGTATCATCATCATCAAATCATCATCATCGTCACTACTGTTGCCATCTCAATCAATCTCTAATCTATTCATCATAGGAAGTTCTACAGAGCCATCCCTTTTTCATGCTGGATGTAGGCCTAGCCTTCATGTAGGTCTTCATCATCTCTATGAGCAAGCCATCAAGTAGGTACACCTTAGGACTGATTACACTACCTCTGCAAAACCTACAAGATCTCTCAAGACTGATCATATGCCACCGCAAAACCTGCAAGAGCATCTCAGGACCAATAACATGCCTCTGCAAAACCTGTGTACCCTACTGTCACATCATCGTCTTCAGATCACCTCATAGTCCACGGAGCACAACCCAGATGCACACACACAACACTTATATACACTGGCATGGGAGGACCTACCTACCACCATCCGGGAATGGCTCAGCACTTACATCACGACCATGGGAGGACTTACCTACCACCATGTCACCATGGGAGGACCTACCTACCACCATGTCGAAAAGGCACAGCACTTACATCACGACCATGGGAGGACTTACCTACCACCATGTCACCATGGGAGGACCTACCTACCACCATGTCAGAAAGGCACGGCATTACATCAATGACCATGGGAGGACCTACCTACCACCATGTCGAAAAAGCCCAGTAATTACATCAACGACCATCGGGAGGGACCTACCTGCCACCATGTCGAAAAAGCCCGGCAATTACATCAACGACCATGGGAGGACCTACCTGCCACCATGTCGGAAAAGCCCGCCCATCCCTCACATCTCACCATGGGAGGACCTACCTACCACCATGTGAGAATGGCCCAGCCCTTACATCTGCACCATGGGAGGACCTACCTACCACCATGTGAGAATGGACCCAGCCCTTACATCTGCACCATAGGAGAACCTACCTACCACTATGTGAGAATGGCTCGTGTGCATCTGTGTCTTTGGACTCATCACTTCCCTTTGAAGGGAATCTCGATCTGAAGTACACCAAGTCTCTCTCTGAAGTATTCAAACTTCACTCTGGCCAGTGGCTTGGTCAACAAATCGGCTATCTGCTGGTCCATCGCAACATACAGGAGCTTCACTGCTCCTCTCTGCACCATATCCTTGATATAGTGTAACTTGATCTCAATGTGCTTTGACTTGTCATGGAACACCGGGTTTCTCCGACAACTTCACACAACTCTGGTTGTCGCAATATATACAAGTAGCACTCAATTGGAGATCAAACAAATCATATAGTAGCTTCCTAAGTCATACTGCCTCACAACTAGCCGAACAAGCTGCAACATACTCTGCTTCGGCTGTACTCAGTGCCACATAGGAATGCTTCCCGCTAAACCAAGAGATCATACCGGATCCCATACTGAAGCAACAACCTGAAGTGCTCTTCCGATAAATGGCACTGCCTACCCAATCCGAATCAACATAACCCTCCATGTTAAACTTCTGATTCGCATCATACTTGAGCCCATAATCAACTGTACCATTCAGGTACCTCAAAATATGCTTTGCAGCTATCAGGTGAACATGTCTTGGATCTGTCAGATACTGGCTCAAGGTGTTCACTGCAAAGCAGATGTCTAGTCTCGTATTCATCAGGTACATCAAGGACCCAATCATCTGACGATACATTGTGGCATCAACCGGCTCAGATGAAGCATCACATAGAAGCTTCAGGTTCGATGCCATAGGTGTGGCCATGGCCTTGCAGTCCATCATCCCGAACCTCTTCAGGATCTCTACTGCATACTTCCCTTGTCCAAGGAAGATTCCATCTGCACTCTGCCACACCTCCATGCCTAGAAAGTAGTGCATCATACCCAAGTCCTTCATCTCGAACTCGGTAATAAGCTTCCTCTTCGTGTCTGCAATCAACCCATCCTCACCTGTCACAAACAGGTCATCCACATACAATAGTAGTATCACTGGATTTCCTTCCTCAACCTTGTAGTAAAGGTTGGAATCCGCTTTACTCTTGGTAAAGCCCAAACTAGATAGAAAGTTGTATATCCTACCATACCAAGTCCTAGGAGCTTCCTTCAAGCCATATAAGGCTTTCTTCAATCTGCACACATATTACTCCTTGTCATGTGTCTCAAAACCGAGTGGCTGCTCCACATACACTTCCTCTTCGACTACACCATTCAAGAAAGCTATCTTGACATCCATCTGGTGTATCTTCCACTTCATCACTTGTATTTCTCTATGTTACCGTCTGCAGCATACTTGATCTTATAGATCCACTTGGAAGTCACAACAGACTTCCCTCTGGTCTTGGGACCACATCCCAAACATCATTCTTCATGATCGACTGGTACTTCTTGATCATGGCATCCTTCCATTATTGCATCCCTCATCTTGGGAACTTCATATTCTTCAATATCTTCAATAGATAGTTTTCTTGAACTTTGTTGTTGGAACAAATGTTGGTGTCCTTCTTTTGTAGGTGATTGTACACGATCTTTCCTACAAGTCAAATTCAATTGCATGATTAGAAACTTCTCATAGTTTTTAGAACAAAATCTTACACATAAGAATATATGTCATACAATCATGCAATTATCTTAGCCAACGCTTCAATACAACATTTATCCATATCCTGTATTCTCACGGTAACTTTCTAGATGCCTTCCATCTCTACCAGAACATTTTTTAAGAGTGTGCACAACTCCCAACATGTTAGCAAAGAGGTTTCATTCTAGATAAGTAGCGATGGAATGTTGTACAGTACCATAGGCCACTTACCCATTACTTGCATACTAGTAGTATCTTGTTCATTAATGCAACTTTTCTAAAATGCATTATATACATCCTAAATCTAGGAACATGAGTATGTACATGACTAAACAGAATCATTTCAATAATCATAAGAAATGACAATTCAAATACTTATCTTTTTTTAGTTGTAGGGTGGACTCCCTCTCAATCTTTGCTTCCTTGCAGGAACTACTGGAGTGTGCTCCCTCTTGATCTTTTCTTCCTGGATTCCCTGTCCTTGAACTTATACTCATCCTGGACCACTATGCATGCTTAAGTGTGCACTAGTGTCACCATTGTGTTATCCTCAAGATCTCATGCATAACCATACATACATTAGTATAATCTCAATACTATCAAAACATTATGATTCTAAATAATCTTATGTATGGTCATGATCATTTCATACATAGGTAATAAGCGTTAGTATTCAAGGTTTCAGGGAAGACTTCTTTTACTCATAGCATATTCTTATTTGACCATAGGACTCTTCTGGTTAGTCATATCATCAATCAAAGTAAGAATCATAATATGCATAAAGCCTTGATTACTTAAACTTCTAACTTCAAGAATAATCATTATCATTCATACAAAAGTACAAGATCCTAACACAAGGTAGGATTCTAACTTGATATAGGAAAAACATACCTGGATTTCATGCTTGCCAATTATGTCTAACATACTCGCATAATGTCTTCTTGTTCTCTTCAATGACTTGTGCTTAGTAACCTGCATAACTCATAAGTTAACCATTGTAGAACCAAATTATACATACCTCGTAAGTAGAGCTTCTATGAATGGCTATGGATGAGTCTTTGTCTTCATGTCACCATGGTCATATGTTCTTGATCTAGAACTTGATATGTCTTTCTTGATGTACCTTTCATGTTAGCGGACAACATCAACCTCATACAACATCATGGTGCATTAGTACAATCATAAGTGTCATAACCCTAATCAATGAATGTCTACAAGCATTCATACTTTTACTAAGGTGATAAGACAAGTCTTAGAATTAATCAAGATTGTACTAATAACATGAATACAAACATATCATAAACTTAATCATGAACAAATTTCACAAACATACCTATATCTCTTCAAGTCATATTTGTCGGGATTACTTGTAGAATTCTTGTGTAAGGTCTTAGCCTCATCTCCCTATGGAACTGGAATCTCTTCACTTATGAAGGTGTCCAATTCATCATCTTCTAGGATTAACCCAATCCACTTTGATTTGCTGAAATTGGATCTGGAGCTGGATTAGGGTTTGTCAAAGAAACCCTAAAAATTCAAACTTTGAATTTCAAACTTCTAATTGGATGAAAAGATGCGCCTTGCTGAGATGATCAAGCTGGTACACTTCAATTTGAAATCTCCAAAATTTGAACCCTCAAAATTGCCTTTGAAACTTTTGGATCTTCTAGACAGGATCCCGAACTAGGGTTTGATGAATCTCGGTCTTCTGCCCATCCAAAAGGTTCGATCTTGTTTTCTAAACTTTGATTTTTCTAAGGAGCTTCCAGCCGTGGTCACAGATTTCAAAAATTCCAACTTTTACAGAAGCCCTAATTTTCCACCTTTTCGATCAAAATCCCGAACTAGGGTTTGATCAAAGCCCAGCCTTCTACCCAACCAAAAAATTTGATCTTGGTCTCTCAATTTTGATTTTGATGAGGAGCATTCATCCGTGGACTCTGATTCCAAAAATTCCAACTTTCTCCGAAGCCCTAAATTCCCGCAGTAGTGACAAGCCAAGAATGAAGGTGCTCGAAATCCAATTCTGTTTTAACAGAAATATGCAACTGATTGTTTCTGGTGCATCTCTGAAATTACGAATCCACAGGGTCTGAAACTTCAGCCTTGGTAGCCTAACATGTCGTCTTTCCAACCCCCACAGGTTTTGACCTCAATTGGATTCTCTGAGAGAGAGTTATTCCAAGTGTCGCAACGTCACCTGTTTATGGAATAAAAAAGGAGAGAAAAATTGTACGGCGTTCCACGTGTCACTGGTTCAACTTCGGCCTATGAAAAACTTACCTGAGAAACTACAATCCGTGCTCTACCTTTGGAATTTTTACGAAATTTAATTTGGAGCTTCCTAGCCCAAGTTGTGACCTTTTTTCCTAGGTCACCTGTTTATGACTGAGATCTGGAAGAGGCAGAAACCCTAGATTGTACAGATCATAAATCACAAAGTACATTGAATCAGATGTTTTGCTTCAGACACACAGGTACATGGGGATGCTATCTACGACCTGTAGAAGTTTCATTCATGAACCTTCGCCAAAATGGATTTATAGTGAAAGTGCCACAAGGACTGGTTTTTTGCTATATCAAGCCCTAGCTTCCAATTTGTCGCAAGTGCAACAAGTCTCATAAATGCCATATCATGCATTCCTTCAGGCTAGCTCTGATACCATGTTATATTTTGAGCATTAATTCAATATGATCTACGATCTTATCTGAGAGAATAACATGTACAACATATCAATCACAAGAGACAATAGACACAGAGTTTCCTTGGGGAAAACCAATAAGGTGAAAAACCCCAATAACTTCCTCAGAGATAGATAGAGCAATGATACAAAACCCAAGAATAAGAGATAGTCTCCTAGCAGCTTCTCCTCCTCCAATTGTGCACCACTCTCACATGAGAGAATGAGTGAGTAAGTGAATGATCAAATAGAGTGCCTCCCGCACTCTATTTATACCTGACTTGACTTGCCTAATAAACTAGTAAGGCTGACTTCTCTAGGAGAGTCCTAACAACCCATGGTAACTCCACTCAGGGCCGACCCCACACTTGGTGGTCTAATAACCCATCACATGCAAGTTACGACACTGGTGACACTTGTAAATACAAATTACGACAATTCCGTATAGAGGAATAATAACATCTCTATAGGAGTACAATATACATATATGAAATACATTCCGAAGTTACAAATACATCAACAATCCTGAGCTTGGATCACTTCACTTGTGCTATCTCAGTAAGTTTTGAGTGTTGACAGTATTGAGACTGCGTTGGGATTGAGTTCCTCTTGTAGGATTCCCCTACAGAGCATTCTAGTATCTATTTCCAGAGGATAATCTGGCGGATATTTCCCTTGCTTCTACACTAGGAACTACTCTACTAGTACAAGTTCTCACACATGATGCCTGGGAATGGGATGGTGATATCCTAAGGGATGAGTTAGGTTAAGGGAGTCACATCCCATAGGTGGTGGCGACAGATAAGGAGCGGGTGGTAGTGGGAAGTATTGTGGTTTCTAGGAAGAGGAGTTTCTAAGAGTTGCTAGATTAAGTGTGCTTTGCTTGTGGATATGTGGCCTCAGCTCAGGGGTGACCTATTCAAGCAAGGTAGGTTTGACTATGTCTACGGCTATAATGAACATTGTCTCGTTGAATCCAGTTTCCCAAATTTGAGATAAGTACTCTCTCATGTACTATTCATGTTATTTTATTATGTATATGTGTCGTGGTGACTAATTTATGCTATCTTTATGCTCATAATTTATATTTTAGGGTATTTATACAAGATGGACGACCTTTGTACATGATGAATCCGAATTGTTATGATCCTTCTCAACCATCTATTATTTCTCTTCTCCTTCGGGGTTTACAATTGTGGCTCTCGCGGTGTTGAGAGGGGCGTAACCATATGCTTTGGTTCGCTTATTTATGCTCATTTATAGGTTATGAGACTTGTTCCATTGTGTGCAAAGTGACGTTTCCAGTAAGGAACACCATTTGTTTCACTAAAATATCTTTCTGTATGACCAAGTTATGACCATTTTGGCCTTATAATGTTTTCAGTGTTGAAAGGAATCCACCTTGTCTTTTGATTGAGAGTACCTTTGTATGTAGATCTATTCTATTTTTGAAAATATGATTATATTATTGTAGATATTATTTGTATTAGTTATTGATGTCTAGAGGGAAGGAATCCATGCGATCTAAATCATATTAGTGAAAGATGGTTGTAGGGGACAACCACGTGATCTGATTTTGGAGGTCGTGGTTGGTAGCCTATGTCTCTGTCCTTACTATGGGTTGTGTGTGGCTTTGGATGGAATACTGTGTTATAATTTTGACTTACAATCAATTATGTTATGATTTTAATCACATCATAATAATTGCATTCATACGGATCATTGAAAGAAAGACATTCAACAGTAGACACAAAGATTTATCCTGGGAAAACCCTCTCACGAGAAAAACCCAGCAGAACTTCTAGTTATATAGATTCGTCAACCAAGTACAATATCACAATATTAATAAGAATCTTAGAGATCTCTTACAGATAGATAGAGATACTCTACACAAACACCAGATCAAGATATATATGTCCTCCAAGTATTCTACAACACAAAAACAGTCTTCTTCTTCCAACTTGAGCGAACTTGCTTCTTGTGAGTGTATGTTACGAATGTGCCAACTTGACTTCTATTTATACAAGTGAAGTCACTTTACTTTTATCTTGGGTTACTTTAATAGGTTGTTTATTTTTGTACCAAGGATGTTGTTCCCGTAGTGATTTTTTCCTACGTCACTAAAAGGAGAATATTACATGACCCTTGCATTAAATGACTTGAGATAAGCATTTAATTTCACTTTAGAGATTAAAGTGACTTTTTAATATATTTAAAGTGGTGGTTGAGAGAAATTAATCTATAGAGAGATTTTCTCATCCATTGATCTAAACCAATGTGATCCCTTGGATTAGATGTCATTTCAATTAACCTAATGAAAACATAAAAAGGCAAGGGAAAGGAAAACTTCATTAATTGTCTTGTTGGCACCCCAACAACTCCCTTTGATTTTTCCAAAATCAAAGGGCCCCCATTAGAATTTTGTAAATATTTAGTTGTGGTTTTCATTTTATCTTGTTTGATTTGGTAAGTGATTTCATGCTCTTCTTTCATCGATCCCTCACTCTTTGCGACTCTATCAACTTGGATTTCTTGAGATAGAAATTTGGTGGTTTCACTTATGTGTGTGTCCTTTATGTCTTCTTATTTCTTAGATTCTCTTTAACACTTTTATGCTTTGAGTCAATTGTAATATTTGTTCGAAAGATTTTTCATTTAAAATGAGCCTCCATTGGATAAAAGTATTTTACTTAGGTTCTATTTTTGTCATGAAAACTAATCTTATTAAGAAAACTAATCTTATTAAAATATATTAAAAGAATAATGTCTTATATTTATATCAATTATACACACAAGCTATGAGCTTGTGGTTATTATTTTAATACCTTTATTATAAGACTTTATTTTGAATATAAACTTTATTATGGCCATTCATGATTAATCATAATAGTGAACCCTATTTAAAAACATGCACGTGACTTTTGAACTCCATGCATTAAATCTTACCTTTTGAAATGTGGTATTTTAATTTAATAGTGAACCCTATTTAAAAACATGCACGTGACTTTTGAACTCCATGCATTAAATCTTACCTTTTGAAATGTGGTATTTTAATTTAAAAAGTTTCTTTTTATATTTTATTAAACCACAAAAGGAGTAAGTTTCTTAAATAAAATCAAATACATGGGCATTTCTTTTATAAGTATTCATGTTGGCTTATAAGTGAAATACATGAGAGGATTGATAAAGTTATACACATTGGGCTTGACTCCATTTTCCTTGATGGAAGCTTACGAATTATACTAAGGAATATGATTATATTATCGTGAATCTTAATTCTCCGTAAGTACTCATACAGTTTTTTGATGTAAAGAGGACGGCCGATCACAAATTTTATTTAGCCTTCCACGTGGATGCTTGGAAACTAGTTAAATTCTGCATATGTTGAGAACGATCCACCGATTAATGAAATAATTGTTTTTGTGCAGATCGTGCCATCAAGGAAGTTACACGTTTTGTCTTGTTCCCAATAGAGTATCCATCAACCATGCAAACGACCACTTGGCTTTTTGTTTGGAGAGATAGCCGGTGTTTACACTGCCATATGTAAATAACCAAAATTGCAGGGATTACGTAAATATGAAAGCATTAACCTGAAAAACTATCAAATTGGAATCCAAAGTGCAGTACGAGTTAAATGTTTTCCGCATTGTGCGCAGTTGAAGATAAGAGGAAAACGAAAAGTATGCCAACATTGTGAACTTATGCATTCAAGTTTGTCAATGCATTCAAGTTTTTCGGTGACAGTTTCATTATTTAATTGCAGGTTGCCACCACATCATAGATCAATAAAGGATTACCTGCCCGTGGATCAATAAAGGATTACCCGCCAGTGGCATAGTAAGATTGTTGAAGGATGGGAAAGTGAACGCTGCCTCATCAGTTTGGCGTGACTTTCATGCCTTAATTTTAGCTGCCATCAATGAAAGGATATGTTTTGATCGTAAAACAACTGGCCAAGAAAGTATGGGAACACGTTCCACATCACATTGATTTCTGTCAAGAACAGGTCACGATATCGATGAAGATTACAGCAAGCTTGAGACCGAAATTACAGCCAATTATTGTTGATTAATTTCAAAGATTTCATTGTTACCATGAGCTCGCCTAGGTCAGAATATGAGGAGAATCACATGAAGGCATAGCACGCCAGGAGTCTACATTAAAATCGCAGATTGCCAAGTCATCACTAGATAGCTTCTCTCACAATCGGTTGGGATCGTCGATATTTCAGCAAAGGTTTAAAATGTGTTAAACAATGGGTGAATGACGATTGACAGGTTTAGATTAGGGTTACGCACCAAATAAAGAACGCCATGAAAACGTTGCCAAATGGAAATGCCATCGAGAATGTTCTATTTACTAATATGTCATTTGATATTTGAGATTTATAATGATGATTGATTGGTTTAAATTACAGGTTGGTGAAGAAAGTTGAATTCGCAAAAACCATGAATTTTTCACCGCCGATATGTGGAACATTAAAGGGAGACATTCTTTATATTTACCAAATTTCTCTTATTTTCCTTTTCGTTTTACTGTTTTTCTTTCATTTACCTTCTCTATTACTTTTGCAGGTTTTACGATGAAGATAGATGAAGTTACAACGGAATCATCTTCTAAAAAAAATCTCTGAGATTACGGTTAGCTGAATATTATGTGGGAGATGCTCATTAAGAAGGAAAATAAATGAAAGCGCGGTTGTTCACTTCTTTCCAGGAGATCGTTATTCACATTTCAATAGATTTCAAAGGCAGAGATTCTCTTGCTGTTGTAAAAAAAATATATTGTATAAATGTGGCTCTCTAAGAAGCCATTAGTGTGGGGGGGGTTCTCGTCAGAATAAGTGAAAACTTGTTTTCATTATTCTGTTTCTATTTTGTAAAATTTCTGTTTGCAGAGTGGAGGAGATACTGCCATGGAGGAGGTGAGGCTCTGTAAAGGATGAAGGGAACTTTTTCCCAGAAGCTTTATTATTTTCTCCTCTTGGTTCTAATTCTCGATAATAGAGGAAGATGATATCAAGACAGTATATAATATTTCTGCTTTAAATTTGAGTTTTTATGAACTGTTTCTGAAAACTAGACTTATTGCAGAAAGCTGAGACTCTGATCAAGTTTTCGTTACATATATTATTCATGCTGTATCCATTTCGTGTTCTTTCTATGTGTTCAATTTTACTTACATATATTTACTGTATTAATAGATGTTAAGTCATCATATAATGAATTCGGATTAACATGTTTATTTTGGAATCTCAACTAAGATTCTTATTGTGTGATCACGACTTGATTCGACTCAATAACTATACTCTTTAAGACTCGACTAGATACTATAAACTAGTTAGTATTACTCTTGTCAACTAGGTCCTCAAAGCTGGAGTGACAGACTTTTCTAGTTATATCTGGTTTTATCTAAATCAATATTCTATTACTGTTGGTTTGTATGCATGTTGTGTCCTATATATAAACTGAGTAATAGTTAAGTGTTTCCAACTTTCCAAAATTACATGATAGATTGATATCATTGTTTTTTAGTCTGAAATTATATTATAATCATTCTGCTGTGGATCTTTATCTCATGCAGAAAGATAACAGTTCATTTTAATGTTGGGGACTTTTCTACCTTATTAAAGTGTTAATTGTCTTCTTATTTCAGACTTGAAATCATAACAATTCTCATGCTCTCGGCCAAGATAGGTAATTTGCATTTAGTTTATCATTGTAGCATAAATTAGGAGCTGCTATTATTTTATTCTGCATTTAGTTTAATCAAAACAGTCTTTCGGATTAGTTAGGCATTAATCCAAAACTTTTTTTATTTGTTAGCAGGTTAGTTAGGTAATTTTCACATTCACACACCTTAGGGAGACTCTTTATTTTGAAGAGCACATCTTACAAGCAGTAGGGCCTTTATTCCTGTGAGAGTTAGCTATTTCAAACACATCAGAAGCTGCTGTAAGTGACCTGTGTGGGCTATCTCTCCTTCGTTGGCCTCGGTCACAAAATCGGGACAACATGTCTCCATGAGTTTTGGAAAAGCAAGAGAGCAAGTCGAGTTCCTTGAGGAGAAGCACTCCCAGTAGGAGAGAGAGAGAGAGATAGCACACATCCCAGTGAAGATAACCAGCACTGAAATCAAGGTGTCTAGCATGCATTCCAAGGCAGTTTGAATGGGCATGATTTTCTCGATATCTAGCGCAGTTTTTTAGGGAAAGTACAACAGGTTGTACTTCAATTATTGTTGTTGATACAACAATCCGTATAGTGCTCGAATTTCTGGACTATGGGCACGAAATTCGAGGAAGAATTGTTGTTATTCTATTGGGAACACATTTCTAGAAAGAAGACTGAGTTTGACACATAAATTGAGGAGTTGTCCATACAGTTTTGAGTTGCTTGATAAGGGCACGATTTCCTAGATTTGTATGCACAGAATTTGAGGCTTAGTACAACACAGAATTCGAGGCACTGGGTTTGTCTTCTTCTAGTTGAGATAAGATGTTACTGTTGTTGTAATTATTTTGTTGAAGAAATATAAATACTTTCACTCTCTCATAGGTTTTCCCTTCAGGGGTTTTCCTGGCCTAATTGGAAAAAATTCTTGTGTCTGAATTTTCGTGTGTGACTGGCATCTAATTTATATCCTATAAATTTGTATTTGTTTCCTTCATGTTTTCCAGTATTGTTATGTTTATGAGAAAAACACAATTGCAACAGTTTAGTTGATTGGGTGGGAATTAAACATTGATGTAATATCCTAGCCAATATTTGACCAAGATATTATCTCCAACTCAGAATTTTGTCAAAATTTTACTAGTAATGTTTTAGCAATTTCTTAAACTGAGCAGGATGTAAGTGGCAGGGACTGAAACAATGAGCGAGGATGGTAGGAATGAGATTAAGTTATGGAATTTATATGGACAGGTGTGCAGCAACAGCTAAATATGGTTTGAGCAGAAGTCCTGAGCACAATGTACTGGAGCCATTCACTTTTCAACAACATAGTGATTCTATGGCCTACTTCGAGGCTTCCTGGGCTTCTAGCATATGCCAACAAGACTAGTTGAGGGATTATCGGAGTGTATGAAAGAGATATAAAATTCAAGTGAGATTATAGGATGAACTAGAAAGTATTCAAATGAATTTGGAAAGGTTTGGAGTGATTTGGGAATCAAGTGCACAATGGGGATTGCTAAGCTAGTTAAATTCCAGGCTTTTCCAAATGAAGTTAAATACATCCAAATTCTTAATACGGGGAATGATATGGAATTTATATTGATTTATTAACCTCCTACAATTGACAGGGATTCAAACTGATGCCCCAAATTGAATTAGCAATCATAACAGTAAAACTAGTCTAGAAACAACACCCAACGAGCTAGTCTTGCAATTTAATTCATTAAACTGTTTCCATAATTCATAAACTCTGCTCTGAAGTATTTAAATGCTCTGGTATAACATAATGAATAGATACAAGTTGAAAATCAGATATCATAACTCTTATTTTATTGATTTAACTGCCTTCCAAATTTGTAGTGTCTCACAGGCTAAAAATTCATTACATTTGATGGAGAATGAAGGGTAGAGGTAGGAAGTTTACTATGGCTCTGTTCTGAAGTTATTATCAGGCCATCTACAGGTCATATGTATGATATTTTATGCACATTGAGCTTCTGATCTTCACTGGGGTGCATTTACCAAACTATCTATCTCCTCCATTAACTATTATTCTCACAAAGCTAGAAAAACTAGTTTCAATCATTAGAAGTGCCAAACTCTTCTTAAAACTTCAGATTTATGTTATAATCATGTAAATACATCTGATAACATGAAAAAGTTCCTTTTAAGTCAAAATGACAAGAAAGGAGAAATTATTACAGACTATTTCATCAACAATGCCTCAAGAGGTCTCCAACAACTAGTTTTCCCCCACAGGGAAGGAGAAACGGTTGGAGGAAGGGTAGAAGGATCAGATCTCTGATAAATCTGATTGATGAGCCGCTAAAGGTGAAAAACAGAGATCATGGGCTTCGCACTGCTCTCTCAACTGATTTAGACTCCTCCTTAAAGAATGGGAGCTTCCTCCTCAATAGATCTTCAACTGCCTTCACTACAAACACTTATGGATGATAGGATCTCTTCTGATGGATGCATAATCTTCATGGATGGCTGATAAACATCTGATTAGCAAAAACATGAACCTCTGGAATAGACTGGATGTTAATTTTTCGATAATTTCATCCAATATTATCTAGGATCACTAAGAGAATAACATGTACAGCATATCAATCATAAACACAAGAGACAATATACACAGAGTTTCCTCGGGGAAAACCAAGAAGGTGAAAAAACCCTGCAACTTCCTCAGAGATAGAATAAACCACAAACCAAGATCACAATGATCAAACCCAAAGAGATGTATGTAGCAGATACTCCTCCTCCTCTACTTGTGCGCCACTTTATCTCTTAGTTATGCGAGCTTTAGAAGTGAGTGAATGAATAGAATGAGAGAGGCACACCCTCTATTTATACATTGACTTGACCTGCTAATAAACTAACAGGGCCGACTTGCTAATGAATTCTAATAACCCAACCACATGACCTAAATAGGGTCGACCCCACACCGGTGGTCTAATAACCCATCAATACAAATGACAACACTTACAATGTAACTTGCGACACTTGCAAATACAAATGACGACACTTCCAATCAGAGGAATAATACATCATCATTACTGGCATTGACATCATCATCGTCATCAACATCCTATTAAATATTGTATAAATCATCATTGCCATATTTATAATTGTCAATATGTGCATCAGCATGTCATTAGGCACACTATAATGTCATTATGGACCATAGGATTTCTTAGGTTTATTTACGATTAATTAGGGTCTCTCAGTTTCCAAAATGGCCATTTAGGTGTTACTTCTGTCAACATGCCTAGCATTATCCTTGGCGCAACATTGGAGTTTTCCTGGCACTTTTTTCTGGCGCAATTCCTTCGAACTTCCTTGAGCAATTCCAGGCACTATGCCTGGTGCTATGCTTGGATCTATACCTAGCGTTATATCGCGCATTTTTACGGGTGCAATTCATGCTGTAATTCCTTTCAAAATTCCTGGGGCAATTCATGGCGTAATTCCTTTCAAAATTCCTGGAGCAATCACTTAATCTATACCTGGCGCTATTTTGGACATTATTTTGGAGGATATTATGGTCATTAAATGGGATGTTATTATGGATGCTAATTGGGATGTTAATTGGGACTCTAATTGGGACATTAATTGGGACGCTAATTGGTACGTTAATTGGGTTGCTAATTAGTGTCCCAACTAACATCTACTTTCAAAAAAGGACGCAATAACACCATTAAAAGCGCCATCTTGTGGAAAAGCATCCACTTTGTACAAAAAATGATGAAAAATACACTAAAAGTGATAGTGGACGCTAAAATGGGAGCTACAACAGACGTTAATTCCAGGATTTGTTGTAGTGCTTACAGACCCCCTCTGTACTGTATCTTCCAGTCAGGGGCCTTTTTGATGTTGCATTGTTGGTGTTTGGAATTGTTGGGTTATTTCGGAGTGGTTTTGGGTTCTATTTTGGACAAGTTTGAGTTTCGGTAGTGGTGGACACTTTGGTCTCCCCCACCTTCATCCACTTGACCTTGCACTCCCTGCTCTCCTCACGTGATCTAGTCCTTCCATTCGCTTAGATCCCAGACATCCTTTGCAAATGTTATTTAGATTTGCTTGCATTCAGTTGTTTGATTGAGTGATTCAAGTGTTTTGAGTGTTTTCAGTCCATACGAGTGCTTTTCATTTTCTTTAGAATTTCTTAATGTTTAGAGTGCTGCGAATAATCTTTCTTTTCAGTTATTCATGCTTAAAATCATCATTGTTATCAAGTTGTAATCTTGGCATATCATTAGAAAATTAAAAGTGCATCATTTTTACCGTTTTCACGTGCATTTGAAAATTGTTGTAGGAATTGGTTCATGCATTGGAATTTATCATTCATTAGTCTTTCGAAAAGTTAGTCATTTGTGCTTTTCGGGAATTATGAGTCATTCATTTTCTTGAAAAAATCAAGTGAGATCAAGTTTTTACATAAGTGATTCCATGCTTGAAAGGATTGTATGCATTCTTGGTTTTTTATGCTTTTAAGCCATCATGGTTAAATTTGAAAAGTTAGAGTGCTCTAGATAGGAAATTTCTCTCTTTTCATCGCTTACTTTTTTAATCGAAAAGACAAAAGAAAATGCATAGATTTGGTTGTGGTGCTTGTTGATTTTTGTGTTTTGCTTGGAAAAATGGAAAAACGGAAAGAATACTTTCATTATCAAATTTGGTAGATTTGGGATTGTGTTGCATTTTGTTGCTTTGGTAAAACCACTTGAAAAAGATTTCTCCCTCCCATATATAGAGTTCATCAAAAGGAAAGTACATTTTTTGGATGTAGTTAGGGCTTGCATTATGTTTACATTTATGTACTCACCGCATGCATTCACCTAACCGTCCAGATAAAATTAACAGTAGAACTAGGGTAAAATTTTTAGTAACTTGTGTGTTAAGTTAGAGATGTGTTCTGGTGTCGTAAAACATGGCAGTTGTCGTTATTTTCCAGCACTGTATTTCGGGGGTATTGTAGTCTTCCACGTACCAACCGGTATATCGAAGCTCTTTCACGTACCAACTAGGTATATCAAAGCTCTTTCACCTACCCACCAAGTACTTCACGTACTTGGCGTATATCGAAAGGTGTTTGATGTACTTGGCGTATATTGAAAGGTGTTTCATGTACTTGGCGTATATCGAAAGGTGTTTCATGTACTTGGCGTATATCGAAAGGTGTTTCATATACTTGGCGTATCGAAAGGTGTTCCACGTACTCAGTAGTATATAGGAAGGTCTCGTGCCTTACGGTTGTGCATTAGATAGCACCACTATGGATTTGAGCTCCCACATACCTTGAGTATATCGGGAGACACCATTAGGATTCATGAAACCAACTGAGCTATCCATTTCGCTGTCTTGGCAGAGTAATACACCGATAACAGCACTCGGGGAGATTACTACGCACGTGTCGTCCAGGTAGTTGGGTATTCAGGCAAGGGTATGCTCCCAATCCTCCTTGTTGTGTTTTACTGTTGGACCCTGCGGTATATAGCGAGTTGTGAAGCCTTGACAATCCTGTGAGGTTCTAGACTTTTGAATCCACACCTATCACATAAGTTTGTTTGTGGCCTTAATTTGTGTAGGTTTTTTTGGACTGCTTTTCTTTTGTTTAGATAACACTAGGAGAAACTTTGTTTCAATCACTATGGCTGACTTTCCTTGGAGAAGGTCCTGCAGAATTTTGAACTTACCACCTGAATATCCCCTTAACCAGGAGATAATTTCGAAGGTAAGAATGGACCCACCTGCCACGGTCGTGTCACTTGAAGTGAGAAAACCCCACTTTGAATATTGGAGCACACATGTTCCCTCCAGATGCACCTGCCTCCAACCTCCCACAGGGTGAAGAGGCGCAAACTTCCACTTCACAAGACTCACCTCCCATTTTACCTGGAGAGCCTGGATCGATGGAATGGTTAAATCCACCCCAAGATGACCCTGTATCAGCTGCTGGTCCAGCTGCAGCTTTTTGGACTTCGTCTCTAGGCCACCCAGTGGCTCATTTTTCCATTTCATCCCCACCCAGTTGGGCTACTCCCGACGACCCTCTGGCACCTTATCATGAACAATTGACTCGATTAAGTGCTATGGCTAAGGGGTTTCGAAGACAAAGTCTTTTATGAAGGGTTGAATACCTGACATTACCTCCTTATCAACCACTCCCGAGTCATTTTTTATCTTTTGACTCACTGGAATCATCCACCCAACACGTGACCACTTCTGAATCTGGTCAACCCTCACCTCCTGCACATATACCCCCTAGATAGGAGACCAATTCTATACCTCAAACGACTCAACCTGTTGAAGGACAACAGTCCAACACACTTGTTACTACCGTGGTTACATTGCCCATTCCTCCCCCACCCCAAAACTCGCGGGGAGGATACTCTTTACCCCCTACCTTCCTTACAAGTAATGTTAATCTTGCAATAGATAATCAACAACCTGTGTTGGTCAACCTTTGATTAGTGGTCAACAAGTTGTTGCTGGGGGGAAACCCTCGTCTCCTCACCATAATACTGGAGGAGGAGTTCTCATCGGTCCTTCCATTGGAAATTCCTTACTTGCCGTACCTTCCACCACGAGATTATCCCATGTTAGGGGACCATCCAATGTAATTCAACCACCATGGAGTCAAGCGTATCCAAGTTATCTCAACCCTGTGTTGGGACAACTCAATCACGGAAACGCACTCTACGGGATACCTTATCCCGGAAATCCATACACTCTATGGGGGCAGCAAAATGTTTTACAACATGGACCCCCACCTACAAATCCTCAAGTCCCACCACCCCTGTTTGGTCCACCCCCACCTCCCATTGAAGGTAGCGGGCCCACACACAATCCCGGAGGAGTTAGAACCCTACCTTCTAGTGGAGGACCACCTCATTCTGGAAACCATGGCCCACCCCCTGGTGGAAGAAGTGGAGGCCCTCCCCTTGCAGGCGGAGGTGGAGCCCCCCCCCCCCCCCCGAGCGGTGGCAGACCCCCACCTTATGGTGGAGGACCATCCCATCCTGGTGGTGGTGTTGGAGGACCATGCCATCCTAGTGGTGGTGTTGGAGGACCATCCCATGCAGGTGGTGGTGCTGGAGGACCATACCATCCTGGTGGTGGTGGTGGAGGACCATCCCATCTTGGTGGTGGTGGTGGAGGACCATCCTATCCTGGTGGAGGTGGAGGAGGCGGCCCTTACCCTTCTGGCGGCGGCGGTGGAGCACCACCTCCTCCTGGAAAAGACGATGGTGGTCCACATCATCCCGGTAGAGGCGGTGGAGGTCCATCCTATCCCGGTGGCGGTGGCGGAACCCCACCATTTGGAGGCAACCCACCGCCTCCCGACGGTGGCGGCAGACCCCCACCTTATGGTAACGGACGACCTTATTACGGTAACAGACCACCTTATTATGGTGGTGGACCCACATATGGTCCAGCTGGCACACCCCCCTTACGGTCAGTTCCGTCCGGGGACACCGTACAACCAATCGATGCAAGGTCCCACTAGTCCATACATGCCATACCAGTACTATCAGTACCCGCAGCTGAACCAACGGCTGCCCTTTTTGGTTACCTTGGACTTACCCAACCTGTCTCGTCTAACTAATGACCCCATTTTCCATGGACATAATTGACCACCCATTCCGGTGAAACTACCATCAGATATTCCCAAATTTGATGGCAAGCCTGGTGAGGATCCCAAAAACTATGTGATGAAAACCATTTATGGTGTTCATCCAACTCTTTGATGGACGACTCGATCTGTCTTAGGTTATTTCAACGGAACCTCACCGTCCGAGCTCCCAAGTGGTATATTGAACTACCAGCCAATTATTTTCCCGATTTTCGATCTCTTGCTATGTCATTTTTTACCCACTTCTAGTTGCCCATTCGCTATGAGATTGGTACGGACTTATTGACCTCCCTTCGCCAGAACACTGCCACTCATATTTCAGACCATATTCATGAATGGCGGTGAAGACGACGTCTTATTAAGGCTCATATTCTAGACCAACTCTTAGCTGACTAGTTCACAAAGTCACTTTTACCTATCATAGCTTGAGACATATCTATGGGAGGGGTCGTCACTGAGGAACAAGCCATTTCCCATGCCCATTACTTAGACTTGGTCTATGCTCAATCCGGCACATTGTACAAAATTGTTCCTGACGCACCTCACCCTACCTATGACCCTACGAAACCACCCAAGGGACCACAGGACGATGGCATCATTGGTTCCCTTACCTCCCAGCCTTCTACTCAAACTAGTGGCTTGTCGAACCCCCATAGGCTAGCCACAACACTACCAATTCCACTACTCTTGCCTCCACCGAAGAAGTGAATTCTATGCAATCGGCTTCATCTCAGAAATCTGGTGGTAAGAAGAAAAACAAAGGGAAACCTAAGAAGCCTTCTAACCAGTAGGAGCCCAAGCTCACTCCCGAAGACACCAAACATAAGAGGAAGTTGAAGTATCCTTATTTGTTGTGCGGTGGAGACCATTTCTCAAAAGAATGTCCCCACCGAGACGAAGTGCAGAATTTTCTCAAAGGAAACTCTACTACCGCAGTTCTCAACAATCTGTTCCCCACTCAGAACCAACAGCTGATCGCACAAACCTCTCCTTCCTAGGGAGAGGCATCCTCCACCGCACATGTTCTCATGATGCGTAGTGAGACCGTCAACTTGAACACACGTTCCCATTCGTATGAATATGTCCCTCCAAAGGAACACGTTGGAATTAATACTAAAAAAATTCCACTTCTATTCCCGAAGTCACCGTACCGCACGCTTCTCACCATTGAGAATCCTTCTTTAGAGTCAGTGTTGCGTCCACCCAAGAGCACAATTCGAAGAGCTATCTTCAATCCCAATGCTCAGGTAGCTCAAAACTACAATATTGTAGAGGACCTGGCACAAACTCCTTATGCTATGTCGACGCTAGAGGTCTTGCGAAACTTCCCTAACCAACGCAAGACTCTCCTCCCTGCCATCGGCGCGGTTGACCTGGATTCTTCTAATACCATCATGTTCCGAATGGAGTACTTTAAGCCGAGGCTTTCCCATCAATTGGAATTTCAAGTTGCCACAAACATTGTTGGGAAGACAATCCATCGTACCGTGCCTCTACCTCATTCATGTCAATTTCGTCTTGGAGAGCCATTGGCTCTCCCGAGTTGAACCATTCTCCCACCACCTTGAAAGCATTCAATGGACGTGGCTTTCAACCTCATGGATTGTTACAAGCCTTAGCAGTCGAGTTGGGGGGTAATACCGCAATCATTAACGTGGAAGTGGTCACCGCCCCGTTAGATTATAATATTCTGCTTGGTCGTAATTGGTTTTATGCCATGACTGTGATCACATCATTTTTCTTCCGCATAGTACAATTCCCCCACCAAGGCTGAATTCTCACTGTCGACCAACTGGATTTCTGTACACCTGAAACTGCTACTCATCTCGGCGATAATGTTCCATTCCTTGGACAATCTTTGCAGCTATATGAGAGCATGGGGGTCGGCCTCATAAAGGAATCATCCCTTATGGGCGTCTTTCCAACCTCAGATCCCCCTAATCATGTTGCCTCGGTGAACATGATCTCCTCCAGGATTTCATCTATCCCCAACTCTACTGATCACTGGCTCATACCTGACGAAGCCACTACACACCTAATTGGAGAAACCATGCCTCTTTCACCCGCTGAACTCTCTTATGAGGCTATCCAGTCAGCACCTGCGGACAACTTAGTTGTGGCCTCCACATCCTGTTCTCTCAGTGGACGTCATCCATGCTCGATACTTTGCTCCGGACTTTCCATTCTAACGAGTCCATTATGAAAATCAAGAGTGCGGATGACCCTCTGTGAGAAGACCTCCATCATCGATCATCTTTCCTTCCCCCATTGGATACTGTAGAGAATAGCATCACCATCATCTTTACACCAGATGTCCACCCTTTCCCTTAGTCCCCGATACTCACATGTCAAACAGATCCTGAAGGCAACTTGGCCAACATCAAACCTACCATTTTGGTTGACATATCGGTCACTCTTGGTGTAGTGGAACACATTCGTTTAGGCCAGAAGTGTTCCCCTGAAGAGATTACAACATTCACAGCCTTATTCAAGTAATTTCAAGACGTGTTTGCTTGGACTTACAAGGAGATGCCCGGGATAGACCCCGCTATTGTTTCACGCACGATTCAAACCTATCCTGATGTTAAACCGGTCCAACAAAAGTTACGACCGGTACACCCTCGAAAGACTGTGGAAATCAAGACAGAGATTGAAAATCTCTTAAAGGCTGGTTTCATATACCCTATCCCACTCACCGAATGGGTCTCAAACGTCGTCCCTATAGCTTAAAAGCAGGGTACAATTCGTGTATGCGTCGATTATTGGGATCTCAATAAGGCTTGTCCTAAGGGAAATTACCTGACTCCCTTTATCAACCAGATCATTGAAAATTGTGCTCGAAGTGTCATTTTCTCTTTTATGGATGGCTTTTCCGGTTACGACCAGATTGAGATCCACCCAGTTGATCATCTGACAGCTTTCATCCGTCCTTGGGGTACGTTTGCTTATCGCAAGTTCCCTTTTGGTCTCAAAAATGTTGGTGCCACATTCCAGTGGGCCATGTCATATGCCTTTCATTATGTGAAGGACTTTGTGGAACCCTAGTTGGACAATCTCCCTGCCCATTCACAGTAGCATCAGTGCAACATTGATCATCTGACGGTGGTATTCCTCAAATGCAGGCAATATAACATCCACCTAAACCCTCACAAGCGTATCTTCTGCATCAAGTCTGGACGCCTCCTCGGTTTCATTCTCTCGAAAGATGGGATCCGCATTGATCCCTTGAAGGTGGAATCCATTGTCTCTCTCCCACCTCCTACTAATATTACGGAACTTCAAAGTTTGCAGGGGAAAGCAACTTACTTAAGGCGTTTTGTCTGTAATTTCGCGCAAAAGATGCAGGGTTACATGAGACTACTCAAGAAGGACGTCCCATTCATTTGGGACGATCAAGCGCAACAATCCTTCGATAGTCTCAAACATGCTATTACGCACGCCCCTGTGCTCCAACGACCCAATTACTACAAGGATTATATCCTTTATCTTGCCACTTATTCCACTACGATCGCCATGGTCTTGGTACAAGAAGACAACAACGCCCAGGAACATGTGATATATTACTTAAGTAAGGGTCTTATTCACACCGAAACTCGTTACTTACATGTTAACCACTTATACTATGAAACGAGAACTCGACACAGTTCTCGTTTTTCTCTCTCCTAATTTTAGTAGCTATTTTTACCCCCGTTTCAAAAATGGTTGATGCCAGTATCACACATTTTCATTTTGAGACATTTTTTGGGGCCTTTGAATTATCTTTGTTGTAAAATATTTTTAATTTCTATTTTCAAGTGTGTTTTTTGAAATTTAACAAAATAAAATACATTTTTAAGCAATTTATAATGAAAAACATATACATTTTACGATTTTTTCTATAAAATAAGACATTTTTATTGACAAAATTGTAAACAATTCCAGAAAATAAAGACATTTAAAACCATTTTCAATGAATTTTCAGAGAATTTTTCTCTAAAAATGATCATATTTCATATTAGTTATCGAAAAGTGACGACTCACATAAATTCAAGAAAAAATATACAAATTATTTGTAAAAAACATATTAAAAACATTATACTTAGAAATTTTATTTCTAAAATAAAGTCTGAAAGTCAAAACATTACTAATATATCTGATCAAAAAACAGTCAAAAATTGTCAAAACTAACATTTTCTTCAAAACATGAAACTATCCAACAATATCATGCATGCCAAATTCTTCATCGACATTGGAATTTTCTGGAGCTTGACTTTCCTCGGGGACATCAATGTCCTCTTCCATTGGGTCTTCTATGTCTGCAAGATCCCCAAAGTGCTCCTTTCCAAACACCCCTCCTAACGGGGGTTGGGGCTCTTTTGACATATTTTCCACAAGTGTTTCACTAAACTCTCCTTTCTTCAAACCAACTTCTTGCAGTTCATCTAGAAGAACTTGAATAGCCTTAATTCTTTGTTTTATGTAATTGCATTGGAGTGGATCATTATCAATTGATATGCAATTTCTTCCTTTCTGTAAGGAGCATACTATTGTTGTACCTAATCACCAAAAACAAAGTTAAGTCAAATAGCATAAAGAAGCATACTTTAAAACAATAAAATAATGAAGGATAAAACATACAATAAAACTTGATATATTATTTCATATGTAATATGAGAAAGTTTACCTGAACCTGAGAACAAATCTAAGACCCAATATCCTTCTCTTGAAAATGTATCTATGAGATAATCAATCAACGCTTGTGGCTTTTGATAGATGTTTATAGTCACTCCTTTCAAATCCCTTTCTTCATATGTTAATTTTTTTACCACGGCATTATAACTCAATATCTGACTATGTTTTCCTCCTCTCTTTTCATTGATTAAAAGAGGTTCATAAGCATCCTCCTGTGTCCAAGTTGCAACATGTATGCGTTCAGCATCACTCAGGAATGGATCACTGCCTGAGCTACGAACATTAGGATTTTGCCTGTAACAAAAATATAAAACAATTAATTAACTTATCAATAAATATAATTGATTTATAAATTCAAAATTTTGATAATATAGTGCAAATATATTACCAATGAAGTTGCTTCCTTTTTTTTCCTTTACCCCTGAAGGCTGTAAACAAGCCCCCTAATTGTGTGTCTGAATGGAAAACAACAAATCTCCATAGTGGTGATGTTGTGACATCTACAAATCCCGAAACCACTTTACTAAATGATTGGTAAGTATAAGGCTCACAATCATAAGTAGTGTTTCGGATATTGTATCCATGAGGGATATCATCAATCACTAGTGCGTACTCCTTTTTAGGAACAAGATTTGCAATGTCTGCACAGTCACCTAAAATGACTCTATATTGCACAGTGTCAAGCCCATTCCAAATATAATGATCAAGTGTATCATCAAGTTCAACATTTGCAAGACATTGTCTCCTTTGTCGTTCTATTTTGGCTCTTTGGATATGGATTTTGAAGGACTCCGGTACTCCGGCTCCACCCCTCTTTGGCATCTTCAAATGAAAATGATCTCTATAATTAATAAAATAGAAATGAATTGAATTAGAAAATAAATAAAATAGGATGTATCATAGATCAACATACCTTCTTGAATGCAACAAAAACTTGTTGTAAACTTTCTATCGAGCTTGAGTCTAGATAGTTGCATTTGACATCATCCCAACTCTTCTCACTCAACATTTTAACCATCTACTCTTGTATTTTCATGTAGACCTTGTGACTCAACAATGAAACAATAAATGATGTTTACAATCATATATAATAATATAACAGAATACCTAGAACATAACAAAAATGTTAAACTCAAAAAAATGCTCAACTTACTTCTCAAGTTCGCTGCACATTTCCTCCATGGATAATTCACCTGACTTTACCCGTGATAGTATTATGGCTATTAATGTTTCATCCTTCACACCTTGCATTGTTCTCCAAGGTGTAATAGTCATGTCTTCTAGCAGATTCTTGATGTCAGGACCTGCCTTACCACCACTCCATGGAACAACTCTACCTTTTTTCACTTTTTTGTTTTTTATGCCAATATTCTCCCACAAGCTAAATATGTCATCAATCAAATCCCATGTTTTCTCAACTCTGAATGCCAACTGGAAATAGGCATCTACAGGCCTGAATGCATCACTTCCTCTGGAACTTTTTTGTAGCATAATATCATCTTTAATAGGGAGACCTATTTCCATACAACATTGTCTCCGAAAACTTCCATCAACTCTGGATTTTTCCCCACCACATATTTGCACAAATTCACTGTGTATAAATCTCACCCTTTGAACAAATTTCATTGTCAACCTATATTCACTATCTGTGTTATGATCCCATGCCAACAACTTTGCTTCAACATCTGTTAAACCAGCATAAATGATGCATTTAACTGTTTCAAAAATAGGGTTATTGGGATATTCTTGCATCAACTCTCTTCTCGCCTCTGCAGAATGATTCCCTCCAAGAACATAATATTTGTAATGAAAACATATTGTTTCATCAAATTCATCTCTAGTAGGAACAACTTCCGGGTCAACAAGGACTAGGTAGTCAACAACATGTGCATAGGGATTGTGCCTCATCAATGCTTTCAAGTTGTGAATATGCAAGTGATGTGGTTTTCTAATTCTAAAGTGATCTTTCCCTTCTGTGGGTTTATAAAGTTGATTCACATTCAACTCAAATGTATGTCCATTGTTAACCAACTTATCCCTCCGCAATCGATCTCGAATGGCATTTTGTGTTGTCTTGACAATGCCATCCTCTAAATCAGCACCTGGAGTAATGATTTCCCTACTGCCACCAGAATTTTCACTCTCAGATTCAGTAGTAACGTTGGTTTCAGCAACAACAAATCTCCTCCTTTTTTTATTTGAAGGGGTTCCTTCTAAATCTACAATGCCTTCAACAGGAATCGAGGCACTCTCAACCATATTTATTTTACAAGATTGTTTGCTACTCTTACTAGCAGGAGTAACAAGCTCATTTGCAACAATTTCATCATGTTCAGTTCAGCGAGATGAAGATTTAAATATAACCCTTCTAGGTACCTGATTTGATTGTCGGATGCTCTTTCCTCTTTCTGCTTGTACTTCTTTAGTTTGAACATTTAACACTTGTTTTTTCTTCCTTGCTTCTAGTCCCTTTTGAATAGCGACAGTAATGACATCCATAGGATCGGCCTCTGTATAATAAATTCCTTTCAACTTTTTTGAAATCGAAATGGAAAAATCCTGCAAAATAAAAACATTATCGTATTAAATCTATTACATTGTGATATCAAAGTTATAACAAAACCAGTTTAAGAATAATATCAATATTCAAACTTACTCTCCCGCTTTCAATTTCATCCACGACCCCTTGACAAAAATCTGTGAAATTTTCTTGAACATTATATTTTGCAATCTTCAAAGCATATCGTATTTTTGCAAAGGTCTTGGCTTGTTTCACCTGTGCATAAACAATATCTGTACCCGGCACTACACATATATCTCTCAGCAATCCCAATAGATTGTAATCTGCTTGAATATATGGATCTGCAGAACAAAATAAGAGAATGCTTTCTGGTTTTCCTTGATTTTTTTCCTTCAGATGCCAATGATACTCTGTTCTGTCTTCTTCTGTTGCATGTTTCCATTCTCTAGCATTCTTCATTCTTAATTATTCAAAGCTAAGAACTCTCTCTTGAGTCTCAACATTCTCAGATGCCTCAACTATTTTTTTCGATGCAATGATTGCCGCTCTTGATCCAGAAACGTTTACAGATATCCGCCTTGATGCCATTGTACCTATATCCAAAATGTAAAATTTTAAAATAAATCAACAAAAATTTATAATCTAAACAAAATCAACATCAACCCCCTAAAACTAACCTCCTACCCCCTAACCCCTTAACAATATAATAAAATATTTAAAAACAAATTAAAAATAACCCTCCCACCTAGCAATATAATACAAAAGTTTTAAAAAAAATTAAAACTAACCCCACTAATAAAAATTTAAAAAACAATATAAAAAAAACTAAAAAGACAATACAATAAAAGTTTAAAACCAAATATTTAAACTACCAAAAAAAATTTAGAATTAATTAAAAAAAATATATATATATAACTCTTCCCTTCCCCCTCCTCTCGGGCCGCCCGCTTGGGCGCCAAAGGGTGGCCCTCTTGGCCCCCGTCGATGCAGCTCCACCGCTTGGGCACCAAAGGGCGGCCCTCACGGCCCCCTCGATGTCGGGCATCGAGGGGAGCGTGAGGGCCTCCCTTTGGCACCCAAGCGAGCGGAGCTCCGCCCGCTTGGGCACCAAAGGGCGGCCCTCACAATGGCTCGATGTCAGGCATCGACGACAGCCGTGAGGGCCACCCTTTGGCTCGCAAGCGGGGGGTCCGGGAGGAGGGAGAAGGTGAGGGTTTTTAAAAAAAAAATTAAGTAATTTCTAATATTTTTTAGGGGGTGGGGAGGCGGGGTTGATGATAAAAAAAAATTTAGAACATGGGCGGAGGGTTAAAAAAAAATAGTTTATATTTTAAACCCAAAGTGAATATTCTTAGAATAAGGGACAAGCCTTGTCTCGATTAATAATACACGAATTAAAAAAAAAAAAAAAACGTTTAAAAAAAAATATAAAACTAACCCGGAAAGTGGTAGAGCCTCCTCTGTTGAATGTGCTAGAAGTTCCTCTTTGCAATCTTCCCGTTCTTCTTGAAAACCTTCGTGAATTGCTCCAAAGACTAAACAATCTTGTATTAATAAGATATATTAGGTTTAATTTTACCATTTTTAAGAATGTTAAAAAAACAAAAATGTAAAAGAATAAAGCAATAAAGCAATAAAAACACATTACTAAATTAATAAAGCCATAAAACAATCATTACTAAATTAATAAAAAAATAAAATAATTACTAACCTTGCAAGTGTTACTAAATTGCTCCAAAATAGATGATGAATAGTAGGAAATCTAAAATGTTTATTTAGCATAGAGTAAGTTCAACATTACTTTTTTACCAATGTGGGATAAAAAAATGAAAGTAGTTACTGCATTATTATTAAATTTATATAAGATAGGTTTAAATTAAATAATTACTAATGTTATGAATGTTGGGTAAAAAAAATGAAAATAATCATTGTTTTGTTACAAATTGTGAATAAAAAATGTTGTGAGAAATTTTATTAGTCTTAAATGTCTGGATAGAAATATGTAATTAGTTATTATATTATTTCAATTCTTTTAATATCATATGAATGTGCACTTTAATTTTGTAGGGAAATTTTGGCTGGAAAATTTCGAACGAAATTTTTGGAGGGATATTTTCGTTCTCATAGCTATAAGATTGTCGGTCGACAGTTGCACCATTCTACTTTTTGGTGAAGACTGTGGTAAAATTTCTTTGCGGTTGAGCGATACAAATTTTTCTATAATTCTATCTTTTAGTGAGAAGTCATGGACTCATCTGAAGAAAATTCCAATGTCAATGAAGAAATGTACAGTTCATCTAGCCAAGATACTGGCAGTGCAAGCAATGTAATCAAGCATGTTATTCGAGAACTTCCTAGTTATGAAGATTTTGAAGACACTAGTAATGAAGAGAAAAAATGTGATGATAATGAAGAGGTTCCTCCAAGTGGGGATCTTAAAGACAGCAAACAATATGATGACAATTTTCCTCCCAGCGAGGATTTTCAAGGCACCAATGATGATTTACCTGAAAGCGAGGATTTTCAAGGCACCAACGATGATTTTCCTTCAAGCAAAGATTTTCCTCCCAGTGAGCATTTTTGTGGGATTGATGATGATATTCGTCCCAGCGAGGATTTTAATGGGACGGATGATGATACTGGTGAGGAAGAAGACATCAATAATGGTGAAAATGATTTTCCTCAAAGCGAGGATTTCAATGGAACAGATGATGACTTTCCTCCAAGCGAGGATTTGAATGGCACAGATGATGAGTTTCCTCCAAGCGAGGATTTCAATGGAACGAATGATGAGTTTCCTCCAAGCGAGGATTTCAATGGAACGGATGATGATTTTCCTCCAAGCGAGGATTTCAATGGCACCGATGATGAGTTTCCTCCAAGCGAGGATTTCAATGGAACCGATGATGAGTTACCTCCAAGTGAGGATTTCAATGGCACCGATGATGAGTTACCTCCAAGCGAGGATTTCAATGGCAACGATGGTAACTATCATCCAAGCGAGGATTTCAATGGCACTGATGATGATTTTCCTCCGAGTGAACATTTCAATGGAACCGATGATGATTTCTCTCCGAGCGAGGATTTCAATGGCATCGATGATCATTTTGTTGATGATGAAGCCACCAATGATGAAGACAGTGATTCTCCTCCGAGTAAGGATGTTACAGGAACCAATGATGAAGACAGTGATTCTCCTCCAAGTAAGGATTTTACAGGAAACAATGATGAGAATGCTGAATCTCTAGATTTCCCTTTCAGTGAAGAATTTAGTGGCACAAATAATGTTGATGGTCACATTGATCTGGTAGCAAGTGATCATGACAATAATTTTCATAATGAATTTGGTGATGAAATTTTCAATGAGGGGGGTCATATGCATCACAATGAAAACAATCATCCTGCTGAGGATGTTGTTGCAGACATAATGGTCTAGGAGATCCAGCGACAGAATCCAATGCAAAGCAGGATTAAGTGTAGGACTAGACCTTTTTATGTCAGTCCAAAGCATTCCAGTTATACAAGGTCTAGGAAAGAATTGCTCACAAGTCCAAGTTCCACTACTCATTTGATTTGAATGAGTGTTGCCACAAAAGTTGTTTGAAAAGTTTAGGCTATAATTATGTCTTTGAGAGAAGGAAGATGTATCTTTCAATGAACAAAAGCATGCAAAATTCATATTTAGCGGGGTGCATGATTTCTACCAGGACATGCTATGATTATCGCGTTGGAAGAATTATGCTTTGTAGAAAGGCATTCAAACGGATTCACTCAATTGGTAGTCTTAGATTATCAAGAATCCAAACAAGACTAGAAAAGGATCCTACATTTTACACTGACAATTATCAGGGACGAATCACTGGGCCATCAACACACATTGCAATATCATGGATGCATGATTTCTTTTCCAAGCATGGAGAGAGTATGCCAAATAGAGAAACAATACACATTCCAGATAATTTCACAAGGCAGGAAATCTACAACTTTTACAAGGATTATGTTCAAGGTGGTCAAGGAAATGACAACTTCATCAAATATGCATATTTCACAAGAGTATGGAAAAAGAAGTTCAACAACGTCTACATTCCAAAGAGTTCAAGGATGGGGGTCTGCAGTACATGTGCTTCTCTTAAAGAAAGAAGGGATAGAAAGAGGTATGTTTACAAAACAAAACAAAAACAAATAGATAAATGTCAATTATTGAAGCTAGTTAACAATATTTTTTTGTTATGTTGTTTGTAGATTCCATAATCAATGCACTGCAAGAACATCGCAATCAACAATCAAATGAACAGCAAAAATTGTACAAACATCGCAAGAAGTGTTACGATGCTCCACATAAGTATATGGGTTTGATAATTGATGGGATGGATCAGAAAAAAACACTCTTGCCACATTTTGTCCGTGTGCCAAAGAATTTAAAGGAGGAGAATTTTATTCAGTTTCACTTGGTTGGGTGTATGGTTTTTAATGGTGAAATGATTCCAAGGGTTTACTTTACAGCTCCAAATATTCACAATGATGCAAATTTGACCATTAGCATAATTCACCATGTCATTACTCATTGGCCTGGTGATCTTCCAGAAGTTCTATATCTACAATTGGACAACACGAGCCGGGAAAACAAAAACCAAGTCGTGTTTGGTTATCTAAGCATGCTTGTGGAATTGGGAATTTTTAAGAAGGTTAAAGTTGGGTTCCTTCTTGTTGGGCATACACATGATCATATTGATCAAATGTTCAGCCATTTTGCAATGACATTGAGGAGGAAGAAATTCAGGAGCCTACCATCGTTGATTGAAATTATAGGGAAAGCATACCATCCAAAGCCTACTATACAGAAATTGGAAGAAATTGTTGACATGCGAAGATTTCTGTTTGGATCACATGGTGAAGAAAGGTGCATTGAAAAACTTAATGACATTAGCTTTTAGCATCAATTTTGTATAAAAAAGATTGATGGAAAAACACTATTGTGGGGCAAGAAGTACTCAACTAGCACAGAATGGGGGCCTTCATCAGGTTTGACATTTTTGAAATTCATCCCAAGTCGTCAAATGTATGCTTCAAATTTATTGTTATTGCAATCATCTACAGAGATTCATAATGCAAGGCAACATAGTAGAGATGTTGATTCTTCTCAATGCTTGGAAGAAATCAAAAAGTCTATTGAAGATACATATGATTACTTTGATGTTGTTGATTCCGTTTGGTGGGAGTATTTTTTCATGGAGCAGAGTGACATAATTTCAAACTCTACAAATGGAGATATATTTTTGAAGACTCCATTTGCTTGGCCACAAAGTTTATCAAATGAAAACGAGGTAACAAATGTTGAACCTCGATAGGTTGATTTTTCTCAAGTAGAGGAAAGAGAAATGTATATTGGCTCTAGAAGATCATCCACAAAGCGTCGAGAGATGGAAGACCTTTACAAGGGCTCGGTACAAGATATCAAGGAGGGTTGCATGATTGCAGTTTTGGCTACAGATGATCCAAGTCAATATCCATTCTGGATTGCAAAAGCTATGAAGGTCAATAAAGAAAATGAAGAAGTAGTATCAGTAGAAGTACATTGGTATGCAACAGATACGCACCCATTTGATGGTGTGTACAAGGCAGAGATGGTGGTTTAGAAAAAGGTTTGCAGAAAGAGAAAAAGAAAGGGTCAAAAAATAAATTGTCGCCGCATTGACATCTTGAAATTAGAGGAAGTTGATATACTTGTTTATGATTTCAAGTTGACAAAGAAAGACACTCTCCGCTCCAATACTATAGAGATTATCAAGAGGTTGCTGCCACAGCCAGAAGTTGCAAGATGGGAGTCTATTAAACCAAGCCGTAGATCCCGAAGGAATATGACATCTGAAATGATGGGCATAGATGTAGACTCAGATGGTGCGCCCATTGATAATAGAGAAGAGTATGGGTCATCTACATCTTCATCAAGTCCTTCATCTGTAGAAAATGTAGATTCTGATGGGGTGTCAGAATCCATGGATGAATTTGAAGAAGCAGTGTAGATGCTTTTTATTAGTATGATTTTTGTAATTGAAACTCTAGAGGAGTTTTTGATGATGGGATGTCAGAATCCATGGATGAATTTGAAGAAGCAGTTAGATGCTTTTTACTAGTATGATTTTTGTAATTGAAACTCTAGAGGAGTTTTTGAATATTTATATGAACCATTTGTTCTTGTATGGTCTAATATATTATCTCATTATGAATCGCATCATAATTTCTTTGTTTTTATATGGTTATAATGGTGAAATTATTAGAGAAATTTGTTTTTTGTTTAATATGCAATTTTCCAGAAAGTTGTAATTTATCTCTTCAATAATTTTTTTTTTCCAATTTAAGGTTGATTTTAAAGTTTTGTTAAACAACAATATGGGATGTTTAGGCCATGGCTCTATTTTTTACCTAAAAAAAAATACGTGTATACTGGTATCAACACTTTTCTATTTGGGGGGTGTTTTTGGTGTTTTTTTTGCAAAAATCATCATTTTTATGGGTAGAGTTCTCGTTTCATAGTATAAGTGATTTGTTGAGAAACTCGCTCTCGCGGCAGTCATTGCCGTCCAAAATTTTCGACATTACATATTGCTTCGCACCACCACCATCATCGCCGATTTGAACCCCATGTACCACTTTTTTACATGCTAGGTGCTTGGGGGAAAGTATTCATGCTGGATCATGATACTGCAGGAATTTGATCTCCTATTCGAAAAAGCTAAGTTTAAAAAGTCTCTGGTGTTTGTTGAGCTTATCTGTGATCTTCCCCGTGCTTATGTAGAATTTGAGCCCAATGATTCTCTTCCAGATGAATCATTGTTCCCCTTAGCACATATGGTCTGTGGTATGTAGATATTACTTTATATCTTCAAACCCAACGTTTCAGCCCCCAACTGTCTCGTGACGACCGTCGTTGAATACGCCACCATGCAAAGTATTACCTGATCATCAATGATACCTTGTACCGTCGTGGTATCAATTCTATTCTTCGACGTTGTCTCACTCATGAGGAGGCTGAACACGTCTTAAATGATTGTTACGCTGGGGCATGTGGCGGTCATCTCTCTGGGATGGCTATAGCCCATAAGATACTTCGCGCGGGATATTATTGGCCGTCCATCTTTAAATATTGTATCGAGGTCGTCAAAAAATGTCCTCCATGCCAGCATTTTCAAATGAAAAAGTGCACCCACCCAGCCCTGTTACACCCGGTTATTGACGTTTTCCCCTTCGCTAAATGGGCCATTGACTTCATGCACTGTAAGCCTACCTCAGCCGGGGGGCATGGTTACGTCATAGTAGCCGTGGATTACTTTACAAAGTGGGTCGAAGCTATGCTTACATACACTGACTACGGAAAAACCGCCACACTCTTCATGTTCAATCATGTTATAGCACGGTTCGGATTTCCTCAAGCTATTGTTACCGAATATGGTTCTCATTTTTAGAACCACATGGTTGATGATTGGGTTTTCGCCATGAAAAATCAACACCTTACGACTCGTAGTCACGGACGGCGACAACCGGCATACCTGTAACCTTGCTTCGGCAGCCTGGGTACTTTACTCTCCCACCGGCGAGCTTATTAGCTCAGGGGGAAGTTGTCTAGGTTTCGCAACCAACAACGCCGCAGAATATCAGGCAATGATTGGAACACTAACCGATGCTCTTTCCTTGGGTATGGGCCACGTTGTTATCTATTTGGATTCGCAACTAGTGGTTTCTCATCTTAACCGGATTTATGCTATCCGTGACCCTACCCTACTCCATCTCTATAAACAAGTTCTTCTTTTAGAAAGGTCCATTGAATCCATTCAATACCTGCACATTCCACGAGATATGAATGCAGTTGCCGACTCGATGGCCAATTTCATTCTAGATTGGTACATTACACATACATAACATCTGTATAAAGCATAAAAGCAGACATACCATGTAAATAATCCATTGTATAAGCAAACATGTAAAAAAAGATCACATTAATCATCCATTAAAACACATAATGTATAAAGCCATCGGAAATGTCTGTATATATATAAATCCGTACAAAAGTACAAAATGGTAGTGCTAATACAAAAATCTGAAGCATGCTAGCTTTCAGTAAGATTCATCTCTACAAAAAGTCTGAAGCATGTAAGCTTTTAGAGTATACATGTATAGGCCATGTGCCTAAACCCTATGACGCACGGCCCTAGGCCGCTTAGCCCCAAGCTGAGCATGGTAACAGACAACGACCCTCGCCACCTTTTAGAGTAGCGTGCCAAAACGAGTTGATACCCCAACTGTCAACTCCTGATAACGGAGGGGTAAGTCATGCACTACGGGCTCTAGAATGTCAGAGGTCATCCCCTGCAGCTTCTCTCCGAGCAGCTCTTGCTCCTCAAGAGCATCACGGGCCGTGGGCTCCATCTCTAGCACTCCTCCTCTCCACACCTGGCGGGAGACTCCCAATGGTCTCTCTGGACCCACGTCTGCATAGAAACATGTAAACATTATCAACACAACAACAAAAAAATCATAAAATACATAAAATATAAAAACACAAGTAGTGATTCTTAGCTATGTCACCCCACTGCATCCCCTCTGGAAGCACTAGGTTGGGATCTCCCCAGAAGTCTATACTGGCATATGGATAATCCTCTATCATGAGGATTTGTTCCTACAGCCATGAGAAGAACCCGGTACCGAAACTGGCGATGGGCCCCCCACCACCATGGCAATCCATCGCATCTATCCATCTCAGCATGTGAGGATCACGTGTCTCCCGATCCTCGAAATCCAGTTGCGAGGGCAAGAGAGGTACCCACTCCAACATGAAAGATACCACGATCGATCCATACCCGAACTGTTTCAACGCCCCGCGCTAACACTTGGTCAACTGATCCTTAAGGCTAACAAGAAGCCCCTTGCACTAGTTAAACATTGTAGGAGCCATGCACTCCTTAGAATATGTCATTTGTGACTTGCTCTCCAAGTGAGCAGCTCGGCTGCCAGCAACTCGTGCAATGGTGAAGAGTATCACTCGTAAGTCTCTGTCCATGACATGCTTGATGGGAATTTTCCCACCAACCATCGATGTACCCGGGGTACACCACTAAGATATCATGTCCTCAACCAAACAGTCACCACCCCGTGACCCGATCAAATACACAGGATTCCCTCGTCGGGATAATCCTGTCAGAAAATAGATGTCCTCGACATCTATGGTACGTGTGTGCTCACCTATCTGGAAGTACTGATGAATAGGGTCCCAACATTGGACCAGGTGTGTCAGTAGGTTGACTTGGGATCTCATCCCTGGCACTCGAAAGTACTTGAGTATCCCGCAGTTTCACAATGCTGCAACACTTTGTGGATTGTTTTCCACTTGCAAGTCCTCGAGCTCATGCTCACGTTCCCCGCCATTCAAGGACCATTGTATCACTCCAAACCTACCAAGTAAACCATTTAAACATGTTTAGAACTTTGGCCCTCCATCCAAACCTTTTATTTTTTGCTTGGTTTTGAGTTTCATTTGGTTGTTTGTGCCGGTGCAGATCACCCATTCTAATAGTGCATTGCCGATGCAGAACTCCCTTTCGGGATCTACACCGGCGCAGAGCCTGAATGTGCTGCCTGCGTCGGCCCGTGAACGCATTTCTACCAATTTAAAACACTTAAAATCTACCTAAAAACATGAAAAGGAAAATTCTAATCCACTGAAAAGTTAAATGGGAAGGTTTAGGGTTACCTATCACAGACGGCTTGCGAAATGACGGATCGTAGCTCCCGGAAATTGCAGTTGAAATTCGGCTCCAAATGCCACTTTGCACTCTCCCAATTTGGTAAAAAACAATTGTAATTTCTTTTCACTATTTCATCCATTTTATAACAAAAAATGGAATATTCCTTTTATATTTTGATGCTTAGTGGGTTTTTTACTATAATTTGGTTTGTTTATTATATTTAATACTCGGCTAACCACTTTTGACCTAGTTTTTGAGCTACAGGTGGCTCATTAGTGCCATTTCTCGACGTGGTGGTCATCTAGTAAGTATCATCAGGTATGAACACTCTCCGAGCGTCTTTTTGTCATTATTTCATAAATGTAAATTATCAAATGACAACCGAGCTAACTCTTTGTTCTTTCTTGTGCTCGTTAAACGATGAGAATAAGTCACCAAGTTATAGTTTATCACTTTTTCGGGCTTGTTAAACTCCCACGAAAAAGGAAACCCCCCGAAGTTTTCTTTAAGCTCTTTTCAGGCTCTCGAAGTACGAAAAGATATCCAAGCGAAATTGTCACGTTCACGCTTGTTAAAGTATTTGAATGGTCATCTTCCTGGTGATAGTTTACCCATTTTTCGGACCAGGGGGAACTACTTACGAAAAAGGAATACTCCAGCCAATCATGACTGAAAGAGTCCTCTCTCACATTGTTTTACCCTTTTTTTGGGCGAAGAGGCTAACCTTACGAAAAAGGACCTTTGGAGTCTTCTTTAGTTCTTTTCAGACTCTCTAAATATGAAATGACACTGAGTTTACCTTATATGGACTCGTTAAAACTCAACATTGAAGGGCCCGCCATGAGACGAACCCCTCCTTTCCTAGGTTCGAAAAACATTTGGGATTGGACTCATCTATGAGATGAGCTATACCAAGCATTTGGTTACCCTCATCAAGATCATTAAAAACACATGAGGCACTCATCAGTCATGATGGGGAAAAAGGAAATTTTTTGTGTTACACCTTTACTCATGGCAGTACTCAGTCGCTCTTGAACATGGCACTCATCTTGCATTTTTCATCCAGTACTTGTCCCCGAGTCCTGTTAACTTCGTGAGTCTTGTTACTCCTTTGGGTCATCCAAAGAATGATTCCACCATCAGTTGCATTAGTAGTTGGCGTCGTTCTCGTTGGGTCAATACTACCATATCATGCCATGCCCATGTTCAAGATATGTATTCACCGCTCATCATTTGCAGTCAGTACACCTTCCATCATGTCGGTCTACTCTGAGTCAGTCTTATGTACCATCCGATCTACTCCAAACATCTGTTGGCAGCTTTCGTGTCGATGATGGGGGATTCATCATGGCCCTCCTTCGACGGATTCATCCTCTTTGAATTCATATCATCATCCGAGGACTGAATCTAGAAACCAATCGAGTACCTTGGGCCTGCATGCCTCAATAGCAGGTTACCTCGCTTTCAACATGAGTTTACATCATTGACTCTTGATTGAAAGATTTCATCCAGCGTTCGACTTCAACTCATTCATTCACGCTTGATGATATGTACTATGATACCTTGGGGATCATTGACATTAATGGTGATTTCCCTCGCGCTTGTTAACGGTATACATCAATGATCCGTAATCAAGTGGTTTCTACCATGTTCGACGTCAATACATTTGTAATCACATGGATATATTCGTATCATTGTGGGTTCGACTTGAAGACCCTGGGGAGTCATGTTTTACCGAGGTTGTGATGGATATTGTTTGAGTCATAATACACAAATCCACTTTTGTATTGGTCGTGTTTGTGTTATCATCTCATCATGGATCTACACTTGTGTCTAATAGCCATGATTGTGTTCAGTCGGTCATTACTACCATGGATATACAATGTATTGGTCGGCAGCCATGTTGTATGTCATATGAGACTGTGTTCTTAGAGTTAGTTGTACTACAGCAGCATCTTCTCTCCGACAAGTCCTTGCCATTCCTTCTATCAAAGCATTTTACCTGATTGGTTTTACTAGCTTCATGCTTTGGGGAGTATTCTATTACACCGAAAATCTACACCTATGTAACCTCAGTGCTTAAATCCCTGAAGTCCCAAGATCAACCTAGTCATTTAGAGCAAGTTGATGACCTTTATCCACACTCCTAATTAAGCTGACGCAGGTTCTCTTTGAGCAAAGTGCGTCGGCGCAGTTTTCCCTCATGCAACATGTGCCGAAGTCAGTCTCATGGGATAAAGGTAGCTTTAGAGCGAATTCTAGAAGTTGGATGAGGTGGATCCCAATCCCTAACTCCTAGGTGAGTTGGCCTTCGGTTCCCTAACCTAATGGGAGGATCCGTTAACCCTCTCCCCATGATCCTCAACCTACTCTATCCACTTGGTCCTATAAATGCAAGAGCCCTCTCCATCCAAAGGGGAGGAAGTATATGGTACTCTTATGCTGGTGAAATTAGCTCAGTAGTTCAGCACCCTATTCTTAGAGGCACCTACTTCTCTCTAGGAGCTTTGGTTTGGCTTGTCGGAAGGAGATTGCGACGTTGAGGCATTGGTTGTAATCCTCTCTTCTATTGTGCTTCCCACTTTTTATACAGTAATATAAATGCTTTCCATAAATGTTATTGTGTTAATGATATTTATAGTTTACCTCCTCAACTGTTTACTTAGACTAGTTAGTGTTTAGGCATGTTTTATTGCTTGTATTGTTCCTATATGTTTTGATAGGTCTTACAGCCACAGATCTGACGACCATGGGACTCGGAACAACAATGAGGAGAAAGATCTACAAATCTGAGGTAAGATGCTTAATCACTCGATCTCTAACTAGATCTAGGAGAGTAGTTTCATATTCTATCTCATTTGTTCTAGACTTGCATTAAGCTAGAGAGATCACGCCTTAAGTCCGCTTTTGGTAGATTGTCTAATAACAGGCTTCGAGAGACCCTGAAGGAAGCAGAGACATTTGAAGTGCCCAAGAAACTAGTGAGAGACATAAAGATTCCAGACAAGTTGGGTATGGCATTGGTTGCTAGTATTTGTGGTTCAACACCTTCTACTTTTGAGGAGGCTTCTTAGCATCATGTTTGGAGAGATTCCATGATGGAAGAGTACCATTCCATCATGAAGAACGATGTCTAGGAGATAGTACCGAGACCATAGGGGAAGTTAGTGGTGACTTCCAATTGGATTTACAAGTTAAAGCATGTTGCAGATGGCAGCGTGGAGAATTTCAAGGTTCGTTTTGTGGCATGGGGGTTTTCACAGGTAGAGGGAGTTGATTATGATTAGACCTTTGCGTCGATTGCTCAATATTCTTCGATCAGAGCAGTGATCTCCATAGCAGATACTTGGGTTGGAAGATCCACTAGATGGATGTGAAGACTGCATTTCTCAATGGTCTTCTACAGGATGAGGTGTATGTGGAGCAGCCATAGGGCATTGAGATCCATGGGAGAGATTATCATGTGTGTAGGCTAAAAAAGGCCTTGTATGGACTAAAGCAAGCTCCTCAAGCTTGGTATTCCACGATTGATTCTTACTTGATGTTGATGGGATTTCAAAAGAGTGAGGTTGATCCCAACCTTTACTTCATTGTGGTTGGTGGTGATCTTCTCATTCTTTTGTTGTACGTTGATAACTTGTTTATCAAAGGTGAGGAGTACCTCATTGCAGCTTGCAAGAGAGATCTTGCCTCAGAGTACGAGATGACTAACATTGGGTTGACGCATTATTATCTGGGGATGGAGGTTTGGCAGGAGCCTGGTCATATTTTTCAGGGACAAGGAAAGTATGCAGTTGATGTTCTGAGGAGATTTCAGATGGAGAACTACTGGTCGATGGCCACTCCTATGATCACCAACTGGAAGAAGCTTCATGCTTCTGAGGGAGAGTTGGTGGATATTACATTATCGTCGGCTCATTGGTTAATTGATGTATCTGGTCAACACCAGGCCAAACCTATGTTTTGCAGTGAACACTCATAGTCAGTTCAGGATGGAGCCTAGGAGAGTGCATTAGGTAGCCACGAAACATGTGTTGAGATACCTTGTAGGGACAATGGATTATGGTCTGGACTATACGAGGTCGGATGGTGTTAGGTTGAATGGATTCATAGATTTAGATCGGGAAGGCAGTGTGACGGACCGAAAGAGCACTTCTAGTTGTTGTTTCATTTTGGAATCGGTAGCAGTGTCGTGGTTTAGTTGGCAGCAAAAGTTTGTTTCTTTGAGTTTTGCAGGGGCTAAGTACATGGCAGCCAGTTAAGCTAGTTACGAGGTATTGTGGCTTTGCAAGTTACTGGTGGATTTATTTGGTCAGGAGATGAGACCCAGGATTATTTACTGCGACAATCAGAGTTGCATCTAACTATCTGAAAATCTGGTATTCCATCCAAGACTGTGTTCAGAGAGGAGTTGTGGAGCTATAGTACATTTCCACTTATGAGTAGGTGGTAGAAATTCTGACGAAATCCTTAGGGAAGGGCAAGTTTTTCTTCTTCAGGGACAAGTTGGGAATGGTGCAGAACAACTTCCTCGGTAAGAGGGACTATTGATTTTTCTACCTAGGAAGTTGTTCCCCTATTGATTTTTTGCCTAAGTCACTAAAAGGGGAAAATTACATGACCCTTGCATTAAATGAATTGAGATAAGCACTTAATTTCACTTTAGAGATTAAAGTGACTTTTTAATATATTTAAAGTGGTGGTTTAGAGAAATTAATTTATGGAGAGAATTTTCTCATCCATTGATCTAAACCAATGTGGGCCCTTGGATTAGATTTCCATTCAATTACCCTAATGAAAAACATAAAAAGGCAAGGGAAAAGAAAAATTCATTAATTGTCTCCATGAGTTTTGAAAGAGCAAGATGAGTTCCTTGAGGAGAAGTACTCACAACAAGAGAGAGAGAGAGAGAGAGAGAGAGAGAGAGTTGGCACGTATCCCAATGAATATAACTAGCACTGAAATCAAGGTGTCTAGCACACATTCCAAGGTAGTTTGATTGGGAACAATTTTATAGATAGATGGCAAGTTTTCGAGGGAAAGTACATTAGGTCGTACATCATTTATTGTTGTTGTTAAATCAGTCCGTACAGTGCTCGAATTTCTAGGAAGTGGACATGAAATTTGAGGCAGGATTGTTGTTGTTCTATTGGGCACGCATTCCTAGAAAGAAGACTGAGTTTGACACAAAAATTGAGGACTTGTTCGTACAGTCTTGAGTTGCTTAAGAAGGGTACGATTTCCCATATTTGTATGCACAGAATTTGAGGCATTGGGTCTATCTTCTTATGGTTGAGATAAGTTGTTACTTGAAGAAATATAAATACTCTCACTCTCTCACAGGTTTTCCCTTCGGGTTTTTCCTAGCCTAATTGGAAAAAAATTCCCGTGTCTGAATTTTCATGTGTGACTGGAATTTAATTTATGTCCTATAAATTTGTATTTGTTTCCTTCATGTTTTCCAGTATTGTTATGTTTATGAGATAAACACAGTTGCAACAGTTTCATTGACTGGGTGGGCATTAAACACTTACTCTAAAAACTTGGAAAACTAGGTTGGGAAAGCATATAGTAAACTTTCATAGGTCGGATTGTTCTTTAACTTATTCATATTAATTCTAATATTATTTTCTTGTCAGCTTACTTTGGATAACTTCTAATGAATTCTTGGAGTATTCTAGAATATTCTTTATGATTTTATCTTCTTCTAGTAGTCCCTATCACACCCAACCACTTCACATAGTGTGGGTAAGACTACCGCCATAGTGTGGGTAAGATACCCACCATAGTGTGGGTACACTGTACCATAGTCCCAACCTTTTTCTTTTCACTTCCATTTTCTTTGGTTGACTTCTTGCCGACTTTCAGAATCTTCTGGGCTGACATAATAATATCTTCTTAGGGTTTTACATGGAAAATACATGACAAATGCAGTAAGATAACTACAATAAGAATATCTTCTAAAGCTAAATCTTAATTTATCACTCCCTATTATACCTAAATCTCGTCATCATGACGCCCATGTTAACTCAGTGCCTCAATCCCTGAAGTTCCCTTGATCAAGCAAGTCATGTTAGATCAAGTTGATTCCCTTTATCCACATTTCTAATTGGGTCGACGGATGTTGTCTTTGAGAAAGGAGCGTCGGTGCAGGTTGCCTTCATGCAGCTTGCGCCAGAGTTAGTAAAATGGGATAAAGGGAGATTTCGAGCGAGTTCTAGAAGTTGGATGAGGTGGATCCCTATCCCTAACTCCTAGGTGAGTTGTCCTATGGTTCCCTAACCTCAAGGGAGGATCCCTTAGCCCTGTTAAATTTTCAAAATTTACTTCAATATGATCTAAGATCTTAACTGAGAGAACAACATGTACAGCATATCTACAACATATCAATCATGGAGACAATAATGCAAGAACACAAGAGACACAAAGATTTACTTGGGGAAAACCATAAAGGTGAAAAACCCCAATAACTTCCTCAGAGATAGATAGAGCAATGATACAACCCAAACAAGAGATAGAAGTATCCTAGCAGCAGATCCTCCTCCTCCATAAGTGCGCCACTCCTCCTTGAGTGCATGAGCGAGAAGTGAGTGATCAAATAGAGTGCCTCCCGCACTCTATTTATACTTGACTTGACTTGCCTTTTACATAAATCATGTAGGCTCGAACTTAACCACATAATATAATGCTGACTGGGCTGACCCCCAATAGGGTGGTCTAATAACCCTTTGACCCACATGACTTATACAGGGCCGACCCCAACAAGGTGGTCTAATAACCCATCAAGTATAAGTTACGACATTTGCAATACAAATGACGACACTTCCTTATAGAGGAATAATACCATCTCTATAGGAGTATATACAACATACATATATGAAATACATTCCGAAGTTACATATACATCAACACTCCCTCTTAACTAGGAAGGTATTTTTCAGCACAGGTCTTCTAGCACAAGTCATCTTCTCTGGATCATCGTCACTGCTGCTGCTATCTCAATCAATCTCTGAATCTACTCATCATAGAAAGTTCTACAGAGCCAGTCCTTTTTCATACTGGATGTAGGCCTACCACCTGCAAGTCTTCATCATCACTGGCCATACTGTGGAATTCTCAGGACTTATTACGTGCATTACAAAACCTGGGTGCAGCATCCCAGGATATTATGAGCACATAGCTCTACCTGTCGGATCTCCCAGGAGCACATTACATGTGACCCATCACAAAACCTGGCTGAAGCATCCCAGGCTGTTACGAGCACACAGCTCTACCTGTCGGATCTCCCAGGAGCACATTACATGTGATCTCACCACAAAACCTGGTTGAAGCATCCCAGGCTGTTACGAGCACAGATCTCTACCTGTCGGATCTCCCAGGATCACATTACATGTGGTCCACCACAAAACCTGGCTTAAGCATCTGAGGCCTTTTTCATCCTGTCCAGATCTCCCAGGAGCAAATTACATGTGGTCATGGCAAAACCTGGCTGAAGCATCTGAGGCCTTTTTCATCCTGTCCAGATCTCCTAGGAGCAAATTACATGCCATAGGACAAAACCTCGAAAGAGCATCTGCCAGATATCCCAGGGAAACGAATTACATGCCATATGCAAAACCTCGAAAGACTATCTGCAGATATCCCAGGGCACAAATTATATGTCCTCCCAAGCAAAACCTCAAAAGAGCATTTGCCAGATGTCCCAGGGCACCGAATTACATGCCATAGGCAAAACCTCGAAAGATCATCTGCAAATCTCCCAGGGCACAAATTACATGCTTACCTGCACAACCTGATCCACGGCCACAAAGTATCATCTGATACTCATCATACATCATCCTGATGTACACATGATCACCCTGATCATCATCACTGCAACATCCTACTGCATGTCATCTGGAGAAGCTCGTCATCCACGATCATCTTGATCATACAATGCATCCATCTGATGCACACCATGTATCTACCTGATACATATCATCATACATAGTGTATCCACCTGATACATAGATACATGATCCACACAATGAATCCATCAACATACATGATCTACCTAATCATACATATCAATATACATGATCTACCTGATCATACAATGTATCCACCTGATACATATACAAATACATGGTCCAAGCATCCAACATGATGCATATACAAAATACATACACATGATCCAACCGATCATATCCATCATCCAACATGATGCGTACATACATACAAATGATCCAACTGATCATATCCAGCATCCAACATGATGCGTATATACATATAAATGATCCAACTGATCATATCCAGCATCCAACATGATGCATACATACATACATAAAAATGATCCAACTGGTCATATCCAGCAGAAACCAGAACATCATCCTGATGTTCATCATCTAGCGCTTACATCCACATCCATGTGAAGGATCCTCCTTCCAACATGCTTGGAATGGCTTCAGCAAATGTGTCCATCACTTCTTCCTCGAAGTGTCCTCGATCTGAAGAACGCCAAGCCTCTCTCTGAAGTACTTGAACTTCACCCTGGATAGTGGCTTCGTCAGTACATCTGCAATCTGCTCGTCCGTCGCAACATACAGGAGCTTCACAGCTCCTCTCTGCACCATATCCCTGATATAGTGATATTTGATCTTTATGTGTTTTGACCTGTCATGAAACACTGGGTTCTCAGATAGCTTCACACAACTCTGGTTATCACAGAAGATACCAGTAGCATCCAACGGGAGATCAAATAACTCATACAGTAGCTCCCGTAGCCATACTGCCTCACAACTAGTTGAACAGGCTGCAACATACTCTGCCTCAACTATACTCAGTGCTACGCAGGACTGCTTCCTGCTAAACCAAGAGATCACACCTGATCCCATACTGAAGCAGCACCCAGATGTGCTCTTCCTATCTGCAGCACTGCCTGCCCAATCTGAATCAACATAACCCTGCAGGTTAAACTTTTGATTCGCTTCATACTTGAGCCCATAACCCACTGTACCTTTCAAGTACCTCAGAATATGCTTTACAGCAACCAGGTGAACACTCCTCGGATATGTCAGGAACTGGCTCAATGTGTTCACCGCAAAGAAAATATCTGGTCTCATGTTCGTCAGGTACATCAAGAACCCAATCATCTGACGATACATAGTGACATCAACTGGTTCAGATGAAGCATCACACAGAAGCTTCAGGTTCGATTCCATAGCCTCACAGTCCATCATCCCGAACCTCTTCAGGATCTCTACTGCATACTTCCCTTGTCCAAGGAAGATTCCATCTGCACTCTGCCACACCTCCATACTTAGAAAGTGGTGCATCATACCCAATTTTTGCACATATATGACTCCCTGTCATGTGTCTCAAAACCAAGTGGCTGCTCCACATACACTTCTTCTTCAACTACACCATTCAAGAAAGTTGTCTTGAATCCATCTGGTGTATCTTCTATTTCATCACTTTTATATTTCTCTATGCTGCCGTCTGCAGCATGCTTGATCTTGATAGATTCATATGGAAGTCATAACAAACTTCCCTTCAGGTCTTGGGACTACATCCCAAACATCATTCTTCATGATCGACGGATCATGGCATTCCATTTCTTCATCCCAGATCCTGGGAAATTCAATATCTTCAATAGATAATTTTGTTGCTTGAACAAATGTTGTAGTCCTTCTTTTGTAGGTGATGGTATACGATCTTTCCTACACAACAAGTTAAATTGCATGATTAGAAAACATCTCATAGTTTTCAGAACAAATTCTTACACATAAAGAAATATGTCATACAATCATGCAATTGTCTTAGCCAATGCTTCAATACAACATTTATCCATATCCCGTAACTTTCTAGATGCCTTCCAATCTCTACCAGAACATTGTTAAGAGTGTGCACAACTCCCAACATGTCAGCAAAGAGGTTTCATTCTAGATAGGTAGCAATGGAATGTTGTACAGTGCCATAGGCCACTTACCCATGCATATTAGTAGTATACTGTTCATCAATGCAATTATTCTAATATGCATAATACACAACCTAATTCTAGGAACATCAGTATATACATTATTGAACAATATTATTTAAGAAATGACAATTCAAATACTTATCTTTGTTTGTTCGTTGGGGTGGACTCCCTCTGAGTCTTCGCTTCCTTGCAGGAGCTTACTGGAGTCCTAATCTGAAGTAGCTTCTTCTACACCTTTCTATTGTGGAATGTAGAGAGATGGTCAACTCCCTCTGAATATTTGCATCCTTGCAGAAACCATTGGAGTGTACTCCCTCTTGATCTTTGCTTCCTCGATTACTTGTCCTTGAACTTATATTCATTCTCGATCCCTATGCATGCTTGTTAGTATCATCATTGTGTTATCCTATAGGTCTCATACGTAATCAAACATTCATTAGTATAATCTTAATATTATCAAAACACAATAATCTCAAGCATGTATAGTCGGGATCATTTCAAACACAGATAATAAACATTAGTATTCAAGGTTTCAGGTAAGTCTTCTTTTACTCATGCATATTCTTATTTGATCATAGGACTCTTTTGGTTAGTTAAATCATCAATCAAGATAAGAGATATAATATGCATAAACCCCGTGATTACTCAAACCTATACCTTCATGATTCTTCTGGTTAGTCATATCATCAATTATGGTAAGAAACATAATATGCATACAACCATGACTATTCAAACCTATGACTTCATGAATAATCATTATCAACAACACAGCAGTATAAGATCCTAACACAAGGTAGGATTCTATCTTGATATAGGAAAAACATACCTGGATTAGCATGCTAGCTAGTTATGTCTAACATACTCACATGATGTCTTCTTCTTATTCTTGAATGACTTGTGCTAGTAACCTGTATATCTCATAGGTTAACCATTATAAAACCAAGTTATACATACCTCGTAAATGGATCTTCTATGAGATCCATGACAATGGATGAATCTTTGTCCTCATGTCATCATGATCATATGTTCTTGAACCAAAACATGATTTGTCTTTCTTGGTGTACCTTTCATGTTAGTAGACAACATAAACCTCATACAACACCATAATGCATTAGTACAATCATAAGTGTCAACACCCTAATCAATGAATATTTTCTATCATGCATTCATAGTTTTATTAAGGTGATACGACAAGTCTAAAATCAAGATTGTACTAACCGTAATAACATGAAGACAAACATACCATAAACTTAATCATGAACAAATCTCAAAACATACCTTGATGAGTCATAGCTGTCAAGATTGCTTGTAATCTTTTTATGGAAGGCCTTAGCCTCATCTCCCACTAAAACAGGAACTTCTTCACTTATGCAGGTGACCAATCCATCTTCTTCTAGGATTAACCCAATCCACTTGATTTGCAAGAACTAGACCTGGAGCTGGATATGGGTTTGTCAGAGAAACCCCAAAAATTCAAACTTTGAATTTCAAACTTCTGAAAGGATGGAAATATGCACCTTGATGAGCTGATCAAACTGGTATATTCAGAATTTGAAAACTGCAAAGTTTCACTCCTCAATTTTGCCTTTGAAACTTCCGGATTCACTTGACGTGACCCTGAACTGGGGTTTGATGAAGCCCACTCTTCTACCCAATCAAAAGGTTTGATCCAAAGCTCTAAGCTTCTATTTTTCTGAGGATCTTCCAGCCGTGGTCACAGATTTCAAAAATTCCCATTTTCTCCGAAGCCCTAAATTCCGGAAGCCATGAATGAAGGTACTCAAAACTAATTCTGTTTTGACAGAAATATGTACCTGATTGTTTCTAGTGTACCTCCAAACTTTTCGATCCACAGGGTCTGAAAAAGTTTCTTGAGATAACCCGACTTGTTATCTTTCCATCCTGATAGGTCTAACCTCAATTGGATTCTCTGAGAGAGAGTTATGCCAAGTGTCGCAACGTGACCTGTTTATGGGATAATGCAGGAGAGCGAACTTGTACGGCATGCCACGTGTCACTGTTTGAACTTCGGCCTCTGAAAATTTTCCTGAGATAGCCCGAACTGTTATCTTTCCATCCTGATAGGTCTGACCTCAATTGGATTCTCTGAGAGAGATTTATTCGAAGTGTCGCAATGTGACTTGTTTATGGGATAATACAGGAGAGCGAACTTGTACGGCGTGCCACGTGTCACTGGTTCAACTTCGGCCTCTGAAACATTTTCCTGAGATAGTACAATCTGTGTACTACCTATAACGTTTTACGAAATTTCATTTGGAGCTTCCTAGCCCAAGTTATGACCATTTTCCCAAGGTCACCTGATTTTGACTCAGATCTGGAAGAGGCAGAAACCCTATATTGTATAGATCATAAATCCCAAAGTACAACGACTTAGAGGTTGTCCTTTGGACACAAGGTACATGGGGATTTAATCTTCGACTTATAAAGGTTTCAGATTCGAAACCTTCACCAAAACGGATTTATAGCGAAAGTTCTATGACGACTGGTTTTTTCTATATCAAGCCCTAGCATCGTAAGTGCAACAAGTGTCATTCATGCCATATCATGCCTTCTTTCAGGCTAGCTCTGATACCATGTTAAATTTTCAGAATTTACTTCAATACGATCTAGGATCTTAACTGAGAGAACAATATGTACAGCATATCTACAGCATATCAATCATGGAGACAATAATGCAAGCACACAAGAGACACAAAGATTTACTTGGGGAAAACCATAAAGGTGAAAAACCCCAATAACTTCCTCAGAGATAGATAGAGCAATGATACAACCCAAACAAGAGATAGACATATCCTAGCAGCAGATCCTCCTCCTCCATAAGTGCGCCACTCCTCCTTGAGTGCATGAGTGAGAAGTGAGTGATCAAATAGAGTGCCTCCCGCACTCTATTTATACTTGACTTGACTTGCCTTTTACATAAATCATGTAGGCTCGAACTTAACCACATAATATAATGCTGACTAGGCCGACCCCCAATAAGGTGGTCTAATAACCCTTCGACCCATATGGCCAACCCCCAATAGGGTGGTCTGATAACCCTTTGACCCACATGACTTATACAGGGTCGACCCCAACAAGGTGGTCTAATAACCCATCAAGTATAAGTTACGACATTTACAATATAAATGATGACACTTCCTTATAGAGGAATAATACCATCTCTATAGGAGTACATACAACATACATTCCGAAGTTACATATACATCAACAAGCCCTCTCCCCATGATCCTCAACCTACTCTATCCACTTGGTCCTATAAATACAAGGCCCCTCTCTATTCCAAAGGGAGGAAGTCTATAGCACTTACATGCTAGTGAAATTAGCTTAAGAGATCTCCACTCATCTTTTGGGAGACTCATACTTCCTTTGGAGGCATTGGCTTGGCTTGTTGGAGGAGGATTGCAACGTTAAGGCTTGGGTTGTGCTCACACCTCTACTTTGTATTTTCCCTCTTTTATACAGTAATATAAACTCTTTCCACAAATGTTGATGTGTTGTTAATGTGTGTAGTTCACTTCCTTAACCATTTACTTAGATCAATTATTGTTTAGACATATTTTATTGCTTGCATTGTTTCCATATGTCTTGGCAGGTCTTGCAGCTAAAGGTATGACGATCGCGGGATTCGAAGCAACAAGAAGAAGTAGAAGATCTACGATATGAAGGTAAGAAGTCTATCACTTGATCTGTAACTAGATCTAGGAAAGCAGTTATATATTCTCTCTTATTTGTTCTAGATTCACATTGAACTAGGGAGATATGGCTCGCGTCCGCTCGAGTAGATTGTCCAATAACAAATTTGGCAACTATACTAGGGATTTACATTAGTTTTGATTTCAAGTTTGAGTGTGCTATTCTTGATTTTCTTAATGAGCCATTGATTTTCCTCTTAAGCCTATTTTCACCATCAGTTTCTTTCTTCTGAGAGTTTGTTGACTTTCTCTGGGTCTGTTGAGCCATTCTCAATCCATTTATTTAATCATTGGTTGGAGTTTTTTTATCTTGTTTGCTTTGAGTTATTCGCCCGACGCACCTAGGCAGTACATCCAAGGCTCCTGTCCACCTAGGAGCGCACTTTGCCTCTGGTCATACTGCGCCACCGATGCTTATGCCGATTTGACAGCCTGCGCCGCCGGCGCTTTTCTCCTGCTTTCAACCTGCGTCGAGCGCTCTGTGCCCAAACACAACCTGTGTCAAGTTTTCAAACTTGTGATTTTTTGGGTTGATCTACAGACATATCTGCACTGTATCTTTCAGGCAGGGACTCTTTTATTCAACAGTGTTTTGTTTGGTTTGCTTTTGTTGGTTTTTGGGTCTTTTTTATCAAGTGAGTTTGCTTGAAGTGGTGGGCAATTTCAATCCCCCACGATCATCCACTCTAGCTTGTTCTCCCTGATTACCTCATTGGATCTATCCAGCGTGCTAGATCTGCTTCCAAACCTTTGTTGAACTTGGCTATCTTTTGTTGGATTGCATTTGATCTTTTTGAGTATTTTTGTGTTTTTAGGTCATTGGAGTGCCTGTCATTTCTTTGAGAATTTATGTGTACTTAGAGTGCTTGCAAGTAGTTTCTTATTGTTGGCCATTTACACTTAAAAGCATCATTGTTATCAAGTTTAGTCTTGGCATATCATTGAAAAAATTAAAAGTGCTTCATTTTTACCATTTTCAAGTGCATTTGAGAATTGTTGTAAAAATTGGTTCATTCATTGGAGTTCGTCATAGATCTTTTGGAAAGTTTGGAAAAAGAGTTAATCATTTATATTTTTCTCGAAGTATGAGCCATTCATTTTCTTGAAAAATCTAAGTGTAGTCAAATTTTTGCAAAAGCGATTCCATGCTTGAAGAAGTTATTTGCACTTTTTATTTTTATGCTTTTAGGTTATCGTTGTGAAACTTGAAAAGCTAGTGTGCTCTAGATAGAGATTCTCCCTTTTCGTCATTTGAGTTCATTCTAATTGAAAAGACAAAAAGAAATGCTTTGATTTGGATTTGATGTGTTGTTAATTTTTTATGTTTTGCTTGAAAAAACGAAAAGAGTGCTTTTCATTATCATTTTTGGTAGATTAAGGTTGTTATTGAAATTTACTGTTGTGTGAGACTATTGGAAAAATATTTCTCCTTCCCGTACATAGATTTCATCAAAAGAAAGAGTGCATTGTTCATGTAGATAGGGATTGCATTATGTTTACGGTTATGTACTCACCTCATGCATTCACCTAACCGTCAAAATAAAATTAATGGTAGAACTAGGTTAAAATATTTAGTAACTTGTGTGTTAAGTTAGAGACGTGTTCCAGCATCTTAAAACATGGCAGCTGTCATTATTTTCCTACACTGCATTCCGGGGGCACTGTATTTCTTCCACGTACCAACCAGTATATCAAATCTCTTTCACATACCAACCGGTATATCGAAGGCTCTTTCATGTACCTTAGGGTATATCGAAAGGCACTTCACGTACTCAGCGTATATTGAAAGGTGTTTCACGTACTCGGTAGTATATCAGAAGGCTCTTGTCGCACGGTTGTGTATTAAACAACACCAACACGTATTTGAGCTCCCACATACCTTGAGTATATCGGGAGACACTCCTAGGATTCCTGAAACCAACTGGGCTAACCATTTGGTCGTCTTGGCAGAGCAATACACCGAGAACAACACTCGGGGAGCTACTACGCACGTACTATCAGGTAGTCGGGTTATATGGTCAAGGGTACGGTCCTAATCCTCCCTGGTTAGTGCTCTGAAAAATTGGGCCAAGTATAACTATTGGACCCTGGAGTATATCGCGAGTTGCGAAGCCTTGAAAATCCTGTGAGGTTCCAGACTTTTGAATCCACACCTATCACATAAGTTTTCTTGCGGCCTTCGTTTGTGTATATTTTTCTGGACTGCTTTTCTTTTGTTTAGTTTACCCTTAGGAGAAATTATGGTTCGATCATTCTGGCTTAACAACCTTTGTGAATGTCCGACAAAATTTTGAACTTACCACCCGAATACTCCCTTAACCAGGAAGTAATTTCGAGGGTAAGCACGGCCACACAAGTTACGGTCGTGTCGCCTGAAGTAGAAAAATCCACTATGGAGTCCGGAGCAAACATGTTTCCTCCTGGTTCACCAACCTCTAACCTGTCAAGGGCTGATGAGACAGAACCTCCCACTTCACACAACATACCTTTCGACCGCGTGATGTCGAATGAACCTAGATCCATAGAATGGTTAAATACATCCCAGGATGACCCTGTGTCCGCGGCATTTGGTCCATCTGCATACTTTTGGGACACCTCTCTCGGGAAACAATGGGCCCACTTGGCTGTAGAGCATGAGCCGAAAAACATTCCTTTTTGTTGGGCTCCTCATGCCCAGCGTTTGACTCCAGTCTTTGAAATCATGGATGAACTACACCAACGTGGTGACACAATTTGGCGCCAAAGCCTCACACGTCAAGGGAACAACATTCTGGAGACACTGATTGTTCAATACACTCCCATTCGTTCATTATCACTTACTTCACCGGAGACACCCATCCACAACGTGACCACATACGAACCTTGTCAACCTTCGTTTCCAGTGAGCACCCCTCTCAGTCAGGGGACCAGTTTCACACCTTGAATGAATCAGAATGTTGAAGGACAACAGTCCAACACCCCTATCACCACCACCACTACTACTACTACTATTGGAACGTTACCCACTCCTCCACCACCCCAAAACTCGCGGGGAGGATTCTCCTTACCTCCTGGTTTTCTTACACGTAATGTTCCTCCAATAGTCAGTAGTCAACAACCCATTATGAGTCAACCATCCACTAGTGGTCAATACGTTGTCACTTGGGGGAAACAATGTTTTCTAGCCATAATTCAAGTGGAGGACTGCCAATTGGTCATTCCCTTGGAAACTCTTTACCTACTGTGGGATCCACCGTCCAACCCGACTCAACCACCATGGAGTCAAGCGTATCCATTTTATCTTAACCCTGTGTCGGGACAACTAATCTCAGAAACGTACTCTACGGGATACCTTACCCTGGAAAATCATACACTCCATGGGGACATTTTAATGTTGCACCAGTCGGACCCCCACCAACTTTCTCGTACACCCCACCATCCCCACCACCATCTGGTTCACCCCCTTCGGGAGGGGGCGGACCTCCACCTTCTAGCGGAGACGGAGGCACACCCCATTCTGATGGCGGAGGGCCACCTTATTCTAGCGGAGGAGGAGGACCACTACCTTCTAATAGTGACGAACCCCCACCTTATGGAGGAGGCCCACCTCATTCCGGCGGTGATGGCCCACCTTATTCCGACAGTGGCGGAGGACCACCTCCTTCTAGTAGTGGCGGACCCCCAACTCATGGAGGAGACCCACTTTATCCTGTAGGCGGTGGTCCACCTTATTCTAGTGACGGAGGCGGTGGACCATCCCATTTTGGTGGTGGAGGACCCCCACCTAGAGGTCCACCTTATTCCGGCAGTGGAGTAACCCCACCTTCCGGTGGCAGCCCACCCTATTATGGAGACGGAACTACATATGGTCCACCACCCAACCCTGGAGGACCACCCCCTTATGGCCAATTCCCGTCGGGAATGCCTTATAATCAATCGATTCAATGTCCCACTGGTCCATATATGCCATACCAATACTATCAATATCCGCAGCCGAACCAACAGCTGCCATTTTTGGCTACTTTGGACCTCCTCGACCTATCTCGCCTAACCAACGATCCCATCTTCCACGGTCATAATTGGCCACCCATTCCGGTCAAGTTACCCTCTGATATTCCCAAATTTGATGGGAAACCCGGTGAGGACTCGAAAAACCATGTGATGACCTACCATCTGTGGTGCTCATCCAATTCCTTGATGGATGACTTGATCCATTTAAGGTTGTTCCAACGGACTCTCACCGGCCCAGCTTCCAAGTGGTATATCGAATTGCCACCCCACTCCTTTCCCGATTTTCGCTCTCTTGCTATGTCTTTTTTGACTCATTTCCAATTACCCATACGCTATGAAACTGGTACGGACCTACTGACTTCGCTCTGTTAAAACACTGCGACTCATATTTTTGATCATATCCATGAGTGGCAGAGGAGACGACGTCTTATTAAGGCTCATATTCCAGACCAACTCTTACCTGACTGGCTCACAAAGTCTCTTTTACTTGTCGTAGCTCGAGATGTGGCCATGGGAGGGGTCGTCACTGAGGAACAGGCTATTGCCCGTGCCCATTACTTAGACCTGGTCTATGCTCAATCCGACACATTGTATGAAATTGTTCCTAATGCACCCCGCCCTATGTATGACCCTGCAAAACCACCTGAGGGACCTCAGGCCGATGGCATCATTGGTTCCCTTAACTCCCAACCTTCTACTCAAACTGGTGGACCATCGAATCCACAAGGTTCTTCCACACCCCCACCACAGGCTAGCAGCACCACCACCAAGTCCCCCACTCCTGCCTCCACCAAAGAGGTGAACTCTCTTCAATCATCTTCGCCTTAGAAACCCAGTTGTAAGAAGAAAAACAAGGGAAAACCTAAGAAATCTTCTAACCAACAGGATCCCAAGACCACTCCTGAAGACACCAAACAGAAGAGGAAGTTGAAGTATCCTTGTTTACTGTGTGGTGGTGACCATTTCTCAAAGGAATGTCCCCACCGAGACGAAGAGAAAAAGTTTCTCAAGGGAAACCCTTCTCCCGTAGTTCTCAACGATCCCTTCCCCACTCAGTACCAACAAATGATTGCCCAACCTTCTCCTTCACACGGAGACACATCCTCCACCGCGCATGTTCTCATGATGCGTAGTGAGACGGTTAACTTGAACACATGTTCACTCTCGTACGAATCAGTCCCTTCGAAGGAACCCGTTGGAAGATGAAAAAGCTTCCACTTCTATTCCCGATGTCACTGTGCCACCAACTTCTCTCACCATTGAGAAGCCTTCCTTAGAGTCAGTATTGCGTCCGCCTAAGAGCACGATTCGAAAAACGGTTTTCAATCCTAATGCTCGGGCAGCTCAAAACTACAACATTGTAGAGGACTTGGAGCAAGCTCTTTGTGCCATGTCGACGCTAGAGGTCTTGCAGAACTATCCTAATTAGCGCAAGACTCTTCTCCCTGCCATTGGTGCGGTTGATCCGGATTCCTCTAATACAATCATGTTCTGACTCGAGTACTTTAAACCAAGGCTTTCCCACTAGTTGGCATTTCAAGTTGCCACGAAGTTTGCTGGGAAGACGATCCATCATACGTGTTAGACAAAGGTGCCTCTACCTCGGTCATGTCGATATCATGTTGGAGATCCACTGGCTCTCCCGAGTTAAATCGTTCTCCCACTACCCCGAAAGCATTCGACGGTCATGGCTTTCAACCTCATGGGCTATTACAAGCCTAGGCAGTAGAGTTTGGGGGTAAGACCGCAACCATTAATGTGGAAGTGGTCGCGGCGCCTTTGGATTATAATATTTTACTTGGTTGTAATTGGTTTTATGCCATGACTGCGGTCGCATCATCCATCTTCCGCATTGTGCAATTCCCCCACCAAGGTCGAATTGTCACAGTCGACCAATTGGATTTTTGTACACCAGACACCGCTACTCATCCCGGCGATAACGTCCCGTTACTCAGGCAGTTCTCGCAACCATATGAGAACATGTGGGTCGGCCTCATAAAAGACTCATCTCTTATGGGTGTCTTTCCAACCTCAGATCCCCCTAACCATGTTGCTACGGTGAACATGATATCCTCTTTTCCCAACTCCATTGATCAATGGGTCGTACCTGACGAAGACACCATGCACTTGATTAGCGACAGTATGCCTCTTTCACCCACCGAACTCACTTATGAGGCTATCCAGTCCGCACCATAGGACCACTTGGTTGTGGCCTCTACATCTTGTTCTCTACAACGGATGTCATCCTTACCAGACCTTCTACTCCGGACTTTTCATTCTGACGAGTCCATTGTGGAGATTATGAGCGGGGATGACCCTCCGTGGGAATACCTCCACCGCCGATCATCTTTCCTACCCCCCCATGGATTCTGTGGAGAACCACATCACCACCATTTTCACAATAGATGTCTACCCTTGCCCCAGTCCCCAATACTCACGTGTCATACGGATACTGAGGGAAACCTGGCAAACATTGAACCCACCACCTCGATTGACATCTCGGTTACCCCTGATGTAGTGGAACATATTCGGTTAGGCCATAAATGTTCCCCTGAATAGATTACTACTTTTATGGCCTTATTCAGGCAATTTTAAGACGTGTTTGCTTGGACCTACGAGGAAATGATCGATATAGACCCTGCTATCGTTTCGCATGAGATTAAAACCTATCCTGATGCTAAACATGTCCGTCAAAAGTTACGACCTGTACACCCTCAAAAAAATGCGGTGATTAAGGCATAAATTGAAAAGCTTTTGAAGGTCGGCTTTATCTACCCTGTTCCATTAACATAATGGGTCTCAAACGTCATCCCTATGTCTAAGAAGTAGGGAACCATCTGTGTCTATGTCAATTATTGGGATTTGAACAATGCTTGTCCTAAGGACAACTACCCCACTCCCTTTATCGATAAAATCATAGACAATTGTGCCAGAAGTATCATCTTCTCATTCATGGATGGATTTTCCGGTTACAACCAGATTGAGATCCACCCGGCCGACCAACATAAGACAGCTTTCATCTGCCCTTGGGGCACGTTTGATTATCGCAAGCTCCCTTTTGGTCTCAAAAATGTTGGTGCCACATTCCAGCAGGCCATGTCGTACGCTTTTCATGATGTGAAGGACTTTGTGGAACCCTACCTTTACGATCTCCCTGCTCATTCACAGCAACGTGAGTTCCACATTGATCATCTGACGAGCATTTTCCTCAGATGCAGATGGTATAACATCCGTCTAAACCCTCACAAGTGTATTTTCTGCGTCGAGTCTGGATGCCTCCTAGGTTTTATCATTTCGAAAGATGGGATCCGCATTGATCCCTTGAAGGTGGAAGCCATTGTCGCTCTCCCACCTCCTACTGACGTTACAGAACTAAAAAGTTTGCAAGAGAAGGCAACTTATCCATGGCGTTTTGCCTGTAATTTCGCTCATAAGACACAGGGTTATATGAGACTACTCAAGAAGGACGTCCCGTTCATATGGGACGATCAAACGCAGCAATCCTTCGATAGTCTGAAACATGCCATTACGCATGCCCCTGTGCTCCAACCGCCCAACTACTACAAGGATTACATCATTTATCTTGTTGCTTCTGCTACCACGATCGCCATGGTCTTGGTCCAAGAGGAAAACAACGCCCAGAAACATGTGATTTATTACCTCAGTAAGGGTCTTATTGACTCCGAAAGTCGTTACTCACATGTCGACAAGCTCGCTCTCGTGGCAGACATTGTCGTCCAAAAGTTCCGTCATTATATACTGCTCCGCACCACCACCATTATCGCTGACTCGAACCCCATTTACCACGTTTTGACACGTCAAGTACTTGGGGGCAAGTATTCACGCTGGATTGTGATACTTCAGGAGTTTGATCTCCTCTTCGAGAAAGCCAAGTATAAGAATTCTTTGGTGTTTCCTGAGCTCATTTGTGATCTTCCCCATGTTGACGTAGGCTCTGAGCCCAACAAATCTCTACCTGATGAATCGTTGTTCCTCATCAGTACATCTGACCCATGGTATGGAGATATTACTTTATATCTTCAAAACCAATGGTTCAACCCCTAACTATCTCGTGACGACTGTCGTCGTATACGTCACCACGCCAAGATTACTTGATCATTAGCGATACCCTGTATTGACGTGGTGTTGATTATGTTCTTCAACGTTGTCTGACACATGAGGAGGCTGAACACGTCTTGAATGACTCTCACTCTGGGGCTTGTGGCGGTCATCTCTCTGAGATGGCTATAGCCCAGAATATACTACGCGTTGGATATTACTGACCATCCATCTTTAAATATTGCATCGAGGCCGTTAAGAAATGTCCCCCATGCCAGCATTTTCAAACAAAAAAGCACACCCACTCAGCCTTGTTACACCCGGTTATTGCCGTTGGCCCCTTTGCAAAATGGGGCATATATTTCATGTACTGTAAGCCTACCTTAACTGGGGGGCATGGTTACGTCATAGTAGCCGTGGATTATTTTACTAAATGGGTCGAGGCTATGCCTACGTACAACGAAGACGAAAAACCACCGCACTCTTTATGTTCAATCATGTCATTGCACAGTTCGGAGTTCTACAAGCCATAGTCACCAACCATGGATCTCACTTCCAGAACCATATGGTCGATGAATTGAGCACCAGACTGGGTTTTCGTCATGAAAACTCAACCCCTTAATACCCATAGTCCAACGGACAAGTAGAGGCCATCAACAAGGTCTTGAAAACCATGATTCAACACATGGTGGGTACGCACAAGTCTAATTGGCATAACATGCTCTTTTCCACACAATGGGCATATCGGACCTCCGTCAAGACTGCCACCGGATTTACACCATTCCAACTCGTTTACAGATTGGAGGCAGTCCTACCTATAGAGTGTGAGATTCCATCACCCAAACTCGTAGTTGAACTTCTTCTGAACACCACTACCGAGGAAGAACGCTTCCTTTACCTAGCGAAACTTGACGAGACTCGTCGTGATGTTGCTCTTGCCAATGAGGCACACAAGAAATGCATCAAAGCACAATACGATAGGTCAATTAAACCTCGTGTCTTTAACGAGGTGATTTGGTCCTCACATATGACCAAAAGCACGATAAGCTGGGGGTAGGTAAGTTCGAGTCCATGTGGCACGAACCGTACATAGTGAAACGTGTTTTGGAGAAGGGAGCCTAAGAACTAGAGCACTATGGTGGGATATCTTTGGGTCAATGGGCTCTACCTGAAGAGGTACTATGCCTGAGTCTTTCAAGCATAGGTATCTTGTATATACTGTACATGGCGTGTGTTTTGTGTGGTGTGACACTTTGTTTTAGTGTGTCTAGATCTTGTTTCGCTACTTATACCATGTTCTTTCTGCATGTGCAGATGGAAACTTGTTATGTATTTGCGGATGACGCCAACCAGCATACCCGTAACCTTACTTCGGCAACCTTGGTACTTTATTCTCCCACCGGCGAGCTTATCATCTCAGGAGGAAGTTGTCTAGGATATGCAACCAATAACGCTGCAGAATATCAAACAGTGATTGGGACCCTAACCGATGCTCTTTCCTTGGGTATGAACCACGTTGTTATCTACCTGGATTCACAACTAGTGGTTTCTCATCTTAACCGGATCTACTCTATCCGTGACCCTACTCTAATCCATCTCTCCCGACGAGTCCAGCTTCTGGAAAGGTCCTTTGAATCTATTCAATATCGGCACATTCCACGAGACATGAATACAGTTGCTGACTCGATGGCCAACTTCATTATAGAATGGTACATTGCACACACATAACATATTTATAAAATATAAAGGCATACATAACATGTAAATCATCCATTGTATAATTAGCAAACATGTAAACAAGATCTCATTAATCATCCATAGAACACAAGATGTATAAAACCGCCAGAAGTGTCTGTATGTATATATAAATCGATACAAAATGATGGTGTTGATACAAAAATCTGAAGCCTGCTAGATTTCAGTAAGAGTCCTCTCTACAAAATCTGAAGCTCATAAGCTTTCAGTATATACATAAGTAAAACATGCACCTAAACCCTAAGCCATGCATCCGTAGGCCTCGAAGCCCCAGGTTGCTGCGCATGAAAGCAGACTACAGCCCTTGCCACCTTTCGGAGAAGCGTGCCAAAACGAAAAGATACTCCAACCGTCAGCTTCTGATAGCGACGGGGTAGGTCATGGACACCCGGCTCTGGGATGTCCAAGGTCATCCTCTGGAGGTTATCCTCCACTGCCTCTAGCTCCTCTAGAGCATCACATACAACAGGGCCCACCTCCGGTGCTGCTCCTCTCTGCACGATGCGAGAGACTCCAAGTGGTCGCTTTGGACCCACGTCTGCAAGAAACATGTAAAAGTTATCAGCACTACTCCAAAAAAATTCATAAAATACATAAAATGAAAAAACACTAGTTGTTCTTACCAATATCATCCCAATGCGCTCCCTCAGGAAGCACCAAGTCTGGGTCTCCTCGGAAGTCTGTACCGTGGTATGGGTAATCCTCCACCATGAGGATCTGTCCCTGCAACCACGTGAAGGACCCTATACCAAAATTGATGATGTGACTACCGCCACCATGGCGAGCCATCACCTCTGCCCACCTGATCATGTGAGGATCGCATGCATCCCGATCCTCGAGGTCTACTTGCGGGCGCAAGTGGGGCACCCGCTCCAGCATAAAGGACACTACCACTGAACTGTACCCAAACTGCTTCAGCGCCCCGCATTGGCATTTGGTCAACTGATCTCTGAGACTAGTGAGGAGCCCCTCGCACCAATTGAACACGGTAGGAGCCATGCACTCCTCAACATACATCATTTGCGATTTGCTTGCAAGATGAGCAGATCGGACACCAGCCACCCGCACGATGGTTAAGAGTAGTACACCATTGATCAATCATGTCCTCTACTGAGTGGTCACCACTATTAGCACCCAAAATGACCCTCTAGGTTGTGAGAGAAGGACACTTCGGGGCAACCACAAAACCACTTAAGGAAAGGTAAGTTTGATTCTTCCTCTCTAGAGAGGGATCTCTCACAGTTTTGGTTTAGCAAGGCCAGATACATGAATAAAACTGAGATAGAATTATTGTTCGGTTGAAAGCAGTGTGGACCTTCCTTGGGCAATGGAGTCAAAACACCAAAAATTATTAAAGTGATAGTGCTTTGCAAAGAAATCCCCACAGAAGCAGGATAGCTACCCCCTTATAGTCAAAGAGCTTTTGTTTGGTGACAAAGAAGAAAATGTGAACAAACCATCAACACAGAGCACCTTAAGATGAATTATGTATCGACTTTAGCAGAAAATTGTTTGTGGATGCTTAGAATGAAAGAGACAGAGCATAACATGTATGAATTCAATCCCAATACACACTTATCCAAGCATGAAAAAGAACAACAATACGAATTAGACAATGAAGGAAACATTCACATGAGAAAGAGTATACAGACTGTAAGACAGATAACACAGGAATCTCTGGTAAAATTACTTGCTCGGCTCTGCCATATTTTCTTTAAATGTGTCTCAAAACTGCTTAACACATGAGCCTCTCGGGTCTCAAAAAGTTCCAACCCTTTACTATCTCTATTACATGGGAATATATAGGCCCTTAGGCTCGAATTATCTAGCAGAAAAACGGTTACAGCTGTATGGACACCTATCTGGCCTAGTCCATTGTCTTCAAGAATTAGCTACAACAGAAATAGATGCTGGCGGATAGGCCTGACTAATTTTACGTGTGTCTTTGTACAATTTGCTAGCTGCAACATCTCATAAGCAACTGGCAGGCTCTCAGTGGTCTCAAATATAATCACACTACACATTCAAACGGGCCTTAAAAAGACTGATACGATGGGATACAAAAAATATCATAAACAAACCACCACCCTACTTTTGAGCTATTATTTGGCCTTGCTGGTCGAAGAAATTCTCCACCTTCAAGGAGTCATCCACCTGCTCTTTTTCTGTTGAAGGAGGGGGTGTCACCTCCTTAGTGGGAACGATGAAATCTTTGAGAATCTCCACGTTCTGGTGACTGTTTTGCTCAACCTTTCGGACCTCTCCATTTTTCTTCTGTCGGGCCTTCTTGTGCACCTGTCAACCTTGCTGCTCCTCGGGCTCATTGGCTGTGCTTTCCTCTAGGTGGTCGAATTTTACAGGGGACAAGGGAACATGCTCCTCCTTCACGTCAAACCATGCCTGCTCCGGTACAAAAATTACTCTGGCTTCTTGATTTTCTTCCATGACCAGATCTCAACTGAAAATATCCGGGTTGTTGAGTCTGCCACCTCTTTGAACATGGATGCTAACAGTAAACCTTGGGGAACCATTTATAACGATCGTGACAATGATGGTAGCCAAGGGAAATCATCTTCGCATGATCGTCTGACTAGGCTCGTCAAGTGAGAGGGAATGATGATAGAGGTCTGGGCTGACACCAAACTAGATTCAACCGGACTTCCGCGTCACGTGAGGAGGCACATGACAGCCCTGATGTGGCCTTTCTCTCTTGGAACATCATTTGACAGCAAATGCGCCTCTCAACCGTCGATCTTGACCTTACTCATATCCAGGTCCTCCAAAGACACACCCTCCTGCCGTGCTTCACAAATGTTTTAGTTGTTGATCGCCCGTGCAAGTCCTATCAGCGAACAAAACCTCGACCTCGGATCTAGGACGTCCAAACGTGCGCCCGCTACCAAAAGTTCGCGGATTTGCAAAGTCCCTTTCCTGGCGCACTTTGAAATCGTGAACCTAATGGTGACCGTAGATCTACTTGCCAACCATCGATTTGACCCCCAACCTGCTTGCAGTCTAAGCACTCCGCCCTCGCTTAAAACACCCCTCATTTCCTTCACGAGATCGCTCCTCAGCCGTGGATCTCCATCGCCACGGATCCCTGCCTTCCATCTATGCCATCGTTTAACTGGGGCGAGCTTTTTTGCATTTCTAGCCTTTTCAGAGGTGTTTAAAACTTTGGGCTCCAAAATATTTCGCTTTCCAACTACATTGCACACCTCTATCTCTCGTTTGGCCTCTCATGGGTCTTATGAATTGGAAAACCGAGGCCATTAATCATTATCTGCAAGGGTCTAATCCTCCCCGTCACCCAAGACAAAATTGGTGCTAACAACTACCTCGTGACTAAGTCAAGGACACAGGGATTCCTCGCCGGGATAACCCTGTCAAAAAGTAGATGTCCTCGACATCTATGGTCAACATGTGCTCACCAATCTGGAAATGCTGCTGTATAGGGTCCCAGTATTGGACCAGGTATGTCAACAAACCGACTTGGGACCTCATCCTCGACACTCGAAAATACTTGAGTAGTCCACAGTTTCTCAACGCTGCAACGCATTGCAGATCATTTTCCACTTGTATATCATCGAGCTCATGCTCGTGTTCTCACCACTCAAGAACCATCGTGCTCGCTCCAAACCTGTCAACACTAACCTTTTAACACCTTTAGAACTTTTCCCAACCATAAAAAAAATTCTATTTGGCTAGGTTTTGGGGTTGAGTTGGTCATTTGCACCGATGCAGAACGTCCATTTGGACACTGCACCGCCGGTGCAGAACTCCCTTTCGGGTTCTGTGCGGGCGCAGATCCCGAAAGGGCGACTTGCGCCGACCCGTGGGCACAAATTCTCCAACTCAACATGCCCAAAACCTACCTAAATGCAAGAAAAAGCAAATTCTAAACCACTAGAAAGTTGAAGAGACAAGTTTAGTGTTACTTGTCGCTGACGACACCTAAAATGATGGACCGTAGCTCCAAGAATCAGCAAAAGAAGAACAGCTCCAAACAGCACTTTTCACTTCTCCAACTTGGTAAAAAACAAATAGTAATTCTTTTTACTATTCACCCCTATTTATATTGAAAAAGAGTATATTCCTTTTTTAATTTATTCTAATGTGGGTTATTTTGCTATAGTTGGATTCATTTATACCCAGTTAATTGTTTTTGACCTAATTTTAAAGTTTGCAGGTGAAACTAAGTACTGTTTTGATCCTGTTTTTCGCAGTCGTGTTCTTTTTGCGCATATTTTTCAGGTATGAACAACTTGTCGAGCGTCTTTTTGTCATTATTTCGCTCATTAAATTCAATTATTAACGACACCGAGCTAACTCTTTGTTCTTTCTCATGCTCGTAAAACAATGAGAATAAGTCACCGAGTTATAGTTTATCACTTTTTCAGGCTCGTTAAACTCCCATGAAAAAGGAACCCCTCAGAATCTTTTCTTTAAGCTCTTTTCAGGATCTCTAAATACGAAAAGATCGCCAAGTGAACTTGATGTGTTCACACTTGTAAAAGTATTTGAATGATCGTCTCCCTGGTGCTAGTTTACCCCTTTTTCGGACCAGGGGGCACTACTTACAAAAAAGGAATACTCCAGCCAATCATGACTGGAAGAGTCCTCTCCTACGTTGTTTTACCCTTTTCCGGGTGAAGAGGCTAACCTTACGAAAAAGGACCTTTGGAGTCTTCTTTAGTTCTTTTCAGACTCTCTAAATATGAAATGACGCTGAGTTTACCTTCTATGGACTCATTAAAATTCAACATTGAAGGGACCGTCATGGGACGAACCCCTCATTTCCCAGGTTCGTAAAACATTTGGGATTGGACTCATCTATGAGATGAGCCATACCGAGCATCTTGTTACCCTCCTCAAGCTCGTTAAAAAACACATTAGGCACTCATCAGTCATGATGGGGAAAAATGCAAGATTTTTTGTTACACTTTATTCATGGAATTGCATTGTCACTTTTTCAATGCTTTTTCATATTTTCTATCAGCATCAGTTGTTGCTAGTAGAGTACATGTGTAAACTCTTCTTTTGAATGTGGTTTCTTGTAAAGTTTGAGTCGATGTCCATTCACTATCATGGGAAACTGTTGTTCATCTATTGTAATAATCTTGACTGCTCCATTTTCATAGATGTGCTCAATGATGTAAGGTCCTAGCCATCTGGTTGTTAATTTTCCTTTGAATGTGTGAAACCTGGAATCATAGAGTACTACCCAGTCACCTTCCTTGAAATTTTTATCTTTTAGGTGCTTGTCATGCCACCTCTTTCTTTGCTGCTAGATGATTTCAGTGTGAGCCAGTGCTTGTTGGCGTTGCTCATCCATTTGATTCAATTTTAGCATGCATTCTTGTGGTATTTTTGATAGTTCCATGTTTAACTCTACTGCAATTCTTAGTGTTTTTATTTCAAATTCAATTGGCAGCATGACTTTCTTTCCATATACTAACTCATAAGGTGTGAATCCTGTTGTTGTCTTCCATGTGGTGTTATAGGCCCAAATTGCCTCACTTAATATGTCAACACAATCTCTTTTGTGGAGTTGTACTGTCTTTGTTAGAATCCTCTCTAATTCTTTGTTGGTGACTTCTGCTTGACCATTTCCTTGAGGGTGATATGAAGAGGATTGTCTATGCTTAACCTTATTCTTTTTCAGTAGGTCCTCTATTAAGTTGGATGTAAATTGTGGTCCTTGATCAGAAACTAGTTCCCTTGGAACACCAAACCTGTGGAAGATTTGCTCAGTGAAAAATTTTGCTACAATGTTTTCATTTGCTGCAGCAAGTGCTGCTACCTCAGTCCATTTTGTAAGGTAATATTTGCATACTAGAATGTAGCTCTTTTGATTCGATGGTGGGTTGATTGGACCAATGAAGTCAAATCCCCATTTCTCGAATGCTTCTAAGGAGATTTGTGGATGAAGAGGCATTTTCTTCTTTTTGTGTAGGCTTCCCCATTCTTTGACAGTCATCACAGTGGGACACATACTCATAAGCATCTTTGTGGAGCGTTGGCCAATAATACTCTGTTTGCAAGATCTTGTAGGCTATCCTCTTTGCAGCATAGTGTCCTCCACAGGGTTCATTGTGAGTGGCATGCATTGTGTCATGTACTTCATCTTCCCTAATGCACCTTCTAAGTATTTGATCTGGTCCCTCTTTAAAAATCATGCCCTCTATCCATGTGTATGTGGCACTTTGCCTTATTACTTTTGTCTTTTCTTTATAACTGTAATGTTCTGGAAACTTCCCGGATACTAAATAGTTTGCTATGTCAGCAAACCATGGGCTTCTTGTTGACATGGCAAAAAGGTGCTCATCAATGAAGTTATCTTTAACCAATTCATTATCTTTTCCATGTGTGACTCTTGACAAAAAGTCGGCTACAACATTATGGTTGCCTGGTTTATCTATTATAGTAATGTCAAATTCTTGTAGAAGTAGCATCCATCTAATAATTCTTGCACTAGTATTAGGCTTGCTCATAAGATATATGATTGTTGAGTGGTCAGTGTGGATAAAACTTTGGTATCCTGTGATGTAATGCCTGAATTTATTGATTGCATGTATGATTGCTAAAAATTCCTTCTCTGTGACTGTGTAGTTGAGTTCTACCCCAGCTAAATTTTTGCTTATATAGTATATGGCATAGTGTCAGTTATAGCCAACACATAGGGTTTCTTGTCTCGTTCTTGTCCAAGCATAGATCCGATGGCTTTATCTGATGCATTTGTGTGGATGTGAAATGGAATTTCCCAGTTTGGTCCTTGGAGTATTGGTGCTGTGATTATTTTCTCTTTAAGATTTTCAAATGCTGTCATACAATTGCTTGTCCATATGAACTCATTGTCTTTTGTGAGAAGTGCAAACATTGGGGCAGCAATTCTGCTATAATTTTCAATAAACCTTCTGTAGTACCCTGTTTGTCCAAGGAAACTTCTTACATCCATTTGTTTGATAGGTGGTGGCAGCGTTTTGATTACAAAGACGTTTGCTTGATCAACCTATATCCCCCTCTGTGATATATGATGTCCTAGAACGATGCCTTCTTCCATTAATATCTTGCATTTGTCATTGCTTAGGCACAAGCTCATCTCAATACATTTTTTTAATATTAATTCAAGATTGTTCAATGCCTGCTCAAATTTTTGTCCACGAGGTGTGAAATCATCCATGAAGACTTCCATTTTGTCATTTATAAAATCGGAGAAAATACTCAATATGGCTCTTTGAAATCTTGTTGGGGTGTTACATAAACCAAAGGGTAGGACCCTATAGGCATAAGTTCCCCGTGGGCATGTAAAGGTCATCTTATCTTGATCAGCTGGGTGTATTAAAATTTGGTTGTACCCACTGAAACCATCTAAGAATGAAAAATACTTGTTTCCAGATAATGTATCTAGCACCTGATCTATAAATGGAAGAGGAAAGTGATCTTTCTTAGTTGCTTTATTCAGCTCTCTATAGTCCACACAAATTCTCCATTTGCCTCCTTTTTTAGGTACTATAACTAGTGGTGAAACCCACTCACTGTCAGATATTGGATAGATGAACCCTGCATCTAATAACTTTTGTAGTTCCACTTTGACTATGTCTTTCAATGCAGGGTTCAACCTTCTTTGTGGTTGCCTGATAGGAGTAGAACCTTATTTGATGTAAATGTAGTGTTTGCAGATATCAAGATGTATTCCTTTCATGTATGCATATGTCCATGCAAATGCTTTACTTTGTTCTTCTAGTATCTTCATTAATTTATTTTCTTGCTCTGGTTTCAAATTGGAATTTATGTTGACTGCTTTTCCAGGCAGAATTTCCACGATTTTTACCTTTTCAATTTGTTCTTCTAGTACTTCTGTCCATAATTCATCCATGTTCTGTTTTGAACTGTCTCCTGTTTCTGTGGAAAAAAATTCTTGAATAACATGATTGTTAGAAGATACATTTTGTATAAATCTATGTATATGGCCATCTTCGTTTATTGCTTTTAGTGATAGTGCAACATCAATTTTTAGGATAGGTCGGAGGTTTTGATTTGGTGTGTTCTGGTAATCATCAGTCCAATTTTGATATTCTAAATCTGAATATTTCATTGCTGGTGGGTAGATCGTGATTTTCTTCCTCGCATGTCCACTGGTGATAGTCATATTTTGTGATCAGCAACCTATGTAAGCGTCCGCAGTTGCTAACCAAGGTCTACCTAGTATGATTGGATAACCACTAAGTTTGTTTTTTACTTCAATTATTATGAAATCAACTGCGTATTCCCAGGATTCAATATTGATCATAATGTCTTCTAGCATCCCTTCGGGTTTCACAGTGGATGTGTCCGCTAGTTGGAGTACTGTTGTGGTTGGTCTGACCATTGATTGGAGTCCCAGGTATAGCATGGTTTCCTTAGTCATGACATTGATCGCAGCTCCCAAATCTATTAAGCTTTTATTTATTTGCTTGTTATTGATGGTGATGTTTACTACAGGACTACCTGGATCAAGATATTTAGGGTTTATTATGACACCCAGCATTAAATCAGCTAATTGTCCCAGTACATTTATGGTTGGTGGGTCACGTTTCCTCCTTCCGGGTTTCTTTAGGCAATTTTCCCTAATAAATTTGTTGCAAATGGGCACATCCCTTATGGCTTGTAAAATCGGGATTTGGATGTTTAAGTGCTTGAATTCGTTTAAAATTGCATTCTCTTCCTCTTCTTTCGTACTTCGTACTCGTTTTTATGGAAATGGAGGGTTTCTGTTGCGTGGGAGTGGTTGGGTTTCGTCCTCAGGAGGGTCTGGTTCATCTGGATGCTGAACATAGGGTTCTGGTGTTTGTTCTTGAGCTTCAGTTTGTTGGATATTGTGTGTGGATGTATTCTGCAACGTTTTTCCAGATCGAAGGTTTATTTCGTTTATTTCTATGGTGTCTACGACATAGGTAGGGAATTGTGTGATATCAGCGTTATAAGTCTGTTGCTGTTGTGGAGGTCAGTTATTATTAGGATTTGGGATTGGTTGGGATGGAATGGGTGGAGGTCTGGGGGGTGACTGTGGCTGTGGGGGTGGCATAATAAGTGGCTGTTGTAACGGGGCTCTCCAATTTGATGGATGGGGGTATTGATTTGCATAATTTGTGGTGGATGGAGGAAAAGGTGGGGGGTATTGGGGGTAAGACGGTGGGTAATACGATTGTTGATAGGATGGTTGATATGTTTGTTGATTCTATTGCCATTGGTTGGGATTTGGTTGTGCTTGCCATGGAGTTGGTGCAGAGTTCCAATTTGGCTGTCCTTGATTATAGTAGGCTTGATTGCTCGGTTGATATGGTCTAACAAAATTATTCCTCCTCTGATTTATAAAACAGATTTGTTCTATTGCTCCTTCAGCTGCTGGGTCTTGAATAGCCGCCTTACATGAGGGTAAGAGGGGACATTTATCAGTGGAATGGTCGTCAATGCAGAGACCACATACTTCTATGGTGTTCAAGGTGCACTACCCCTTCTCATGTTTTTTTCTACAACAAGGACAAAATACTGCCAAGGCTTGGTTAATTTCATCCTGCTTCTTTTTTATTTGTAGTGCATCAAGTTGCATGGACAGAGATTGTAAGATGTTGGTCTTCATGTCATCTAACAGGTTTCCTAAGTCAAATTTTGTAAGATTGGATCCTGAAGATGATGAGGATCCTATGGGTAGATGTGTATCTCTTGTCCCATTCTTGCTTTTCCTATACCTAGAATGGTTCTTGAAGATCTATAGTATTTGGTCATAAGTCTTCTGAAATATGTCTCCATCTCCCAAGAGGTTTAAGATCTCAAAATTCTCCTCTTTAATTCCCCTAAGAAGGACCAGTTTCAGCGATTCAGGGTCTAGGGTGCAATGGCTAGCTCGTTTGTAGCTGAGCTGAAATCGCTAGGCATAATCTTCTAAGGATTCACGGTCTCCTTGCTGCGTCCTAAATATTTCATCCCTTGTATCTTTTGCTTTGCAGTAGTCCCTATAATTTTATAGGAATGCCTGTTTCATTTGATCCCAGTTGAAAATACTATTTCCTTCTAAACTCATGAACCACCTAAGTGATAAATCTTTCAGTGTGGAGGGAAAAATTCTTAGCTTTTGTGCATTTGTAGTATAATCGAAAGATATGCAAACTACCTCAAACTCAAACAGGAATGTGTTAGGATCTTCTGAAGTCAATCCGTGGAAGTTTAGCAAATTGTTAGGGTTGATATTCTTCATCCGTGCATCTCCAAGAGGTATGCTAATGGGGAAGGTGAAAAGCTCCCTGGGTTCTTCTTCTTCATCAACCATAGTGGTGTTTGAGCTGGAACTAGCAGAGAAGTTGTCTCTGTTTGGATCGTATGTGGAATCAATTTCGTTTTCAGAGCTTGGGGATCCAAACTGAGAGTGGTAAGAATTGTTGTCACCATTATTGCTCATGGGATGCCTTGACAGAAAGCGTCCAAACCTATCCCTTTGCCGACGAGGCATTCATTGGAAAAAAAATTATGTTCTTGTTTTATGTGATTTTTGTTTTCTTTTTGTATTGTTTTTAGGTGATGTCTCCTAAAAGATTTAGCACCTCCCCGGCAACGGCGCCAAAAAGTGGTGAGCTCTAAGTATGGGTGCCTAATGAGGGCAGCTAGACTAAGATCTTACTTTAATTATCAAACCAGGGGACGTACAAACTTTAGAGGCACTGGCACTATATGTGCTCTTCTAGGATAGTCTTTGTCGAAGTTAGGTGTTTGTATCAATGTTTTTAAAGAGCTGCCTAAGAAAGATTAAATGATCTGTAAACAGGATTGTTAATCTATGGAAGAGAAATTCCTATGCTAAGAAATCAAATACTGAAAGCAAGAAATCTATAGATAAGAATTTGAATGCAGGAAACAGTACATCTATTTTTAAGAATTAATTTGCTGAAAACAATAAAAATTATACTATGGAATTGAAATGTTGGGATTTAGCACAGATCTATTCTAAAGTAATGAAAGCTTGATCTTTAATCTAAGGGGTATTTGCTGGAAATCAACTGCATAAAACTCAAAGTCTAATCTAACATAAATTAATGCTAAGGTTGAATTCAGAATGCCATTATCTAATGCTGCATTTTTATTCAAAACATCTAAGAAGTGAATGTCATCATATAACGAATAAATACTGAAAGAAATCAATCTCTATCAGCAGTCTTAATAATGAAATGAATACATAGGCTTAAGATCTAAATCGTTGCTTCAGAAGTAAATGCAAGTACATAGAGAGATAAGTGTTAAATTATGCTTTGACGGAATGCTGCTACAGGACTACAGACACAGCATTATCATACTGCGAAATGCGATGTAATGAACTATGGAATCAGAAGTGATCAACCACTACAGAAATCAAATCGTGTTATTTAGACGCTATTTAGAATACTCTCATCTGCAATATAAATTCAACCAATGCACAACACATAATGAGAAATACCTGTACTGCGAGATCTCCTGACTTACGTGTTGGAGGGTCCCTCTCCAACCCGTACTCAGGAGTGAAAAGAACTTATAAACGATGAATCATAGATAACATCGAGTCTTTATTTAAAATAGAAACTTCATCGTTTAAAAACCAGGTCTGTAACACAACTGTCTTGATAGTCTGAAACTTAAACAATAATTCTTCAAAATAGCAACAGGGGCCTCTCGCTACCCGAGAGGTCCATATTTATAAAATCCTAATGCTTAACCTAACAAAAATGTCTAACTGCCGATTCTCTTTGAACAGGAGTTCGTTCTCTACAGATCAGGAAAAAGGTGTTGAGTTTGGTGATGTTCTTCCAGTTCTCCACTTGATTCACGCGTTATCCTTTAGTACACCTACACCTGCTCATTCAACCTCGTTTTTCATGCAATTAGCTCATAGAAATGCTTTTCAAAACATAACAGAAATAATCTTTTAAACACTTCATTAAATAATTAAGGCAAATCATTTTCCCACTAATGAGTGTATCTTTACAACCTTTCTTGTATTTTACTGGTGGGAAAAGGAACTATCAGATACCTGAAATGGGGACTCATCAGTATACACCAATGACCGATAATCAAGTGGTTTCTACCATGTTCGACTCCGAAACATTGTAATCACATGGATAGATTCGTATCATTGCGGGTTCAACTTGAAGACCCTGGGAAGACATATTCTACCCAGGTTGCGATGGAGATTGTTTGATTCATGTTACACGAATCCACTGTTGTATTGGTCGTGGCTGTGTTATCATCTCATCATGGATCTATGATTGTGTCTAGTAGCCATGATTGTGTTCAGTAGGTCTTTACTACCATGGATCAACAATGTATTGGTCGACAGCCATGTTGTGAGTCATGTGAGACTTGTATTCCAGAGTTAGTTGTACTGCAGCAACATCCTCCAGATAGCAAGTCCTTGCCATCTATCTTTCAAAGCACTTCACCTGTCTTGTTTTTCCAGCTTCATGCTTTGGGGGGCATTCTGTTACACCTAAATCTCGTCATCACGACGTCCATGTTAACTCAATGCCTCAATCCCTGAAGTTCCCTTGATCAATCAAGTCATGTTAGAGCAAGTTGATGCCCTTTATCCACATTTCTAATTGGGTCGGCGCATGTTGTCTTTGAGAAAGGAGCGCCAGCGCAGGTTGCCTTCGAGCAACTTGCACCGGAGTTAGTAAAATGGGATAAAGGGAGATTTCGAACGAGTTCTAGAAGTTGGATGAGGTGGATCCCTACCCCTAACTCCTAGGTGAGCTATCCTATGGTTCCCTAACCTCAAGGGAGGATCCCTTATCCCTCTCCCCATGATCCTCAACCTACTCTATCCACTTGGTCCTATAAATACAAGGCCCCTCTCCATTCCAAAGGGAGGAAGTCTATATCACTTACATGCTGGTGAAATTAGCTTAGGAGATCCCTACTCATCTTTTGGGAGATTCATACTTCCTTTGGAAGCATTGGCTTGGCTTGTTGGAGGAGGATTGCGACGTTAAGGCTTGGGTTGTGATCACACCTCTACTTTGTATTTTCCCTCTTTTATACATAATATAAACTCTTTCCACAAATGTTGATGTGTTGTTAATGTTTGTAGTTCACTTCCTTAACCGTTTACTTAGATCAGTTATTGTTTAGACATATTTTACTGCTTGCATTGTTTCCATATGTCTTGGTAGGTCTTGCAGCTAAAGATCTGATGACCGCGGGATTCAGAGCAACAAGAAGAAGAAGAAGATCTACGATCTGAAGGTAATAAGTCTATCACTCGATCTCTAACTAGATCTAGGAAAGCAGTTCTATATTCTGTCTGATTTGTTCTAGATTCACATTGAAGTAGGGAGATCTGGCTCGCGTCCGCTCAAGTAGATTGTCCAATAACACTCCCTCTCAACAAGGAAGGTATTCTTCTAACAAAATCTTCAACACTACTTTTGTTATCTTGTACTTGACCACTTGTTGACCTTTTCATGAATCTATCCATCACTAGAGGTTATGTTCGAGCAAGCCCTTCCGTCACATCATGCATCCAAGATCTCATCATAACATCATAGCATCTCACTGGTGGGAGCAGGCTAGGACTGCACATTAAGTCATACGGGACTTTCATCTAACTCACATAGAACTAGGAATCTAGTTCACATAGAACTAGGCAACCATCTAGCTCACATAGAATTGGGCATCTAGCTCACACGGAACTAGGCAACCCTCTAGTTGGCAGCACGAGGCATCAAACTCACGTAATCTGGGCACCTAACCCAGAGGGTTAGGTGATCTAGTGCACACACACTATCCATCTAGCCCAAGTCTAGGAATCCTCCAACCCACTCAGGTTGGCCCTCCATCCCAAAGGCTAGGCATCCACCAATCCACATGACCTGGTATTTCAATCCCGAAGACTGGGTACCCTTGAACCTATGCGAGGTTAGGCTGACTAGTGCCTTAGTCGGTAACATGCCCATGAATGACCACCTGTTGCTACCACACTCATTGTGCTACAACCTCCTAGGATCGCATATATAACACATCACTCCCTCTTGCGAGGGAAGTCCCTCTAGACCACTCCAAGCTTGTCCCTGAAGTACTCAGACTTCACCCTTTATAGAGGCTTGATCAACACATTGGCTATCTACTTGTTTGTCGCAACATACTAGAGCTTCACATCCCCCTTCTGTACCATATCACGAATGTACTGGTACCTTATCTCTACGTGCTTGGACTTGTCATGAAACACAGGGTTCTCTGACAACTTTATGCAACTCTAGTTGTCATAATAGATACAATTCACCTCTAACTCAAGATCAAATAGACCTACAAGCAACTTTCAAAGCCACACGGCTTCACCACTGGCTGTACATGCTTCTATATACTCTGCCTCGGCCGTACTGAGAGCCACACTAGTTTGATTCCTGTTCAGCCAAGAAATCATAACTGACCCCAGACTAAAGCCACATCCTGAAGTTATCTTCCTGTCGATGACACTACTGGCCCAATTTGAATCAGCATGGCCATGCAGTCTAATCTCACAATCTAAAACATATATGGGTATGTAATCAATCGTACCTCTCAGGTACCTCATCACATACTTTGCACCAATCAAATGAACATGTCTCGACTCAACCATATACTGACTCAAAGTGTTCACATCAAAGCATATATCTAGTCTCTTGTTCGTTAAGTACATCAACAAACCAATCATCTGTCTATACATGGTGGTGTCCACTGTCTCTGATGAAGTATCACTAAATAAATTCAAGTTTCTCACCATTGGTGTAGGCATGGCCTTACAATCCATCATCCCAGATCTCTTTAGGATCTCTACAACATATTTTCCTTGATTTAGGAAAATCTCATTTGGTTTCTGTAAATTTTAATCCAGAGATCACTACTCCCTCTAGATAGCCTTGATATCTCAAGCGGTTTGAGTCTCGTATATCAATAATACTCTTAAAGAAATACAACTCAACATCTATATCTCTTTACAACATTTAAACACATGCAATCACACATATAACACTGCATATACCTTGGAAACCCCAAACGGGGAAAACCAACAATCCTATGGGGCTTTCTTCTCTCTCAAGCCCAAATCAATATATAAAATAAGCAAATACAACAATGTTACCTCATATGTAACACTCAATCCTGAACGGATCAAACCCTAGATCTGCATGCATCAGCTTATGCATGCACTAGGAGAATGTGCCCTAACTGTAAATCTGGATCTGAGTCTCTCTGCTGGTATCCTTGTCTGTACTGCCTCTCTCAATCCTCTACTTTGATCTACTCTGCAACTGAAGAAGGCCAACTTCTCAACTGGAGAATGCACCCTTCCTCTGCATGGAAAAGTGTTCCCTCCCCTCTGGATGTCTGATGCTCGTACTGGGCCATATCTCAACAGATCTAAGCTATGATCGTCACAGACCTTCCTCAGACACTGTGGCAAGGCTACCCTGAATATCTCAGACTCTCAATCGGTCGATCGGACTCTGAATGAGCTCCTCTCTCCTCAATGCGCCCCTCCTCCTCTGGAAGACGTCCTCCTTTATCTCAGCAGGAACCACACTGATATATTATATCAGTCCACAGATATGGGTTCCAAGTGCCTCTGGAGCTAGTGGTCTCTGATCCAACTCAGATATGACAACTCTCCCTCCTGCAACAGCTCCTCTCTCTCTCAGAAAGTCGCCCTGCATGCACTAATGTGCCCTCCTCACTCCTGATCGATCAATCTTTGATAAGCCAACTGAGTAACCTCATCCGGGGACCCCTTGCCTCTATATATAATCTCACTGATGAATTAAGTTTACCAAAAACCTAATCTCGGTACATGCAAAAAGTCACTTTTGCATGCATATTTTAATCACTGACAAGTCACGAATATCTCATTCATGCAAAAAGAAAAACACCCTAGAAGTTCCGCATGCAACCACCAATGGACTCATGCCACTGAGTAGAGTGTATCTCACCCTCTACTCTATCCTGATGCCTATACATCTGTTGTACCTCCATGCAAGGCATTTGAATCATGGAGGACATCCCGAGATACCATAAAAAATAACATTTTTTGCCACACATCTAATCCCAAGAATCATGTTAAGATTCTCAAACTCTGAGATCTACTATCTTCCAGTGAGGAGAGACATCTGGTATCACTCTGAGCATATCCCTGAGATATTGAGGAAAACAATCTGATCTGAAAATTATCCAGGATCCTTATAACCAATATTTGCATGTGAATGTTTAAATGCTAAAATCCATTAAAGAGGCTTAAATGACAAATTTTAAGAGCAAAACTAAAGCACATAAAAGAGATATGCAAACCATAAAATGAAGACAAGAGTTGATAACGGAGTTCACCATTCTTGGGCTACATCTCCGGGCCGCTCCCAATGGGAAGGCTGATCTTATTAAGTCTTCAAAGGTTACAAATTGAGTGTTCTGGAAACACTTCTGAATTCTGACTGTCCAGTGCAGAAACAGATTGCACCACTGTGTCCATCTCAAAATTTTGAGAAAAAACGAGTGTAAACTCGAATACCTTTGGCTGAAAACTCCTCTGGCACACAAATTGAGACAATAACTATGCACAAAAGACAAACTGTACGGACTATGTATGGATTCCGCCTCGGAATCCATGCCCATTAATGGCCTTTGCGCCTTGGGAACTGTGCCTGTACTCTTCCTCGTTTACTGTGCTAAACTCCGAAATCTGAACATGCCTTCGTGGCTAGAAATCGTGGCTTTTTATAACATTTGGGCGCTTGCACCTTTTAATAGTTTTGCGTCGCTTCCATATCAATGGAGGACCCGTGGCCCAATGGTAAAGGTACACTGCTTATGGGGGGAGAGGTTCCGGGTCAAACCCGCGGGCCTCTCCTCCTTCTATCCACTTTTGAAGGGTGGCATGTTTAATATTATACCACGTTATCACATATGGTTTAATACGTTGTTTTATGGTTTGGAATGTGGCGCAAATATATGATAATGTTTGTTATGATATGGTATAGCTCGGTGGTATGTTGTGATATGGTTATGTGGTATATTAATTTGGCTATATAATATAAACTTCGATGGGGGCCTCGGTGTTGGCATGGGGTCACACCCCTCCCCATTTTACAACATTATTATAACCAAATAATTGAGCTTATGGTGGCCTAACCAAGGTCTTGGGTTTGATTCCCAAAGCTTTAAAAAAACCACATTTTCACCATTTTTTAACCTTCCTTGTCGAAACTTCAAATGTTGACAACTTCTTCATCTAGAGGTCGTTTTGCACGAAACCAGTGTCGATGGAAAGATGTCGAAGAGCTCTTTACCACTATAACCTTTGAACTGATGTTTGAAGACTTTAAACCTGATCAATGATGAGATGATCCTCCTGGATCACAATCCTTGCCTAGATAGAGGATAAGTGATAATGTCTCACAATCTGTGCTGTATTCACTCCCTCTGAAGTGGAGTTTCCTGCTCCTTCCGTAACTGAGCACTATCCTCCCTCTACATCTTAACATCTTGTACTCTCTGCATCAGGACATCTTGTATTGGGTGATTGTTGATCTTTTGTTTATGATATCTCATCCTTTGTAAGGAACATGTCATCTACATATAACAACCATATTCAACCTTGTAGAAAAGGTTGAAATTTGCCTTGTGTGCCTTCTAAGCCTATACAAAGCCTTCTACACATGTGATTCTTTGTCGAGAGTCTTGAATCCTAGAGGTTGCTCGATATACTCTTCTTCTTCGAATACATCATTCAAGAAAGTGGTCTTGACATCTATCCGGTGTAATTTCCATTACTGAAGCTATAATAGTTTTGATAGAAGTCTATTTAGCCACTAGAGCAAACGTCTCGTCATAATCGACTCCCTCTTTTTGAGACAAACCATGAACTTGCTTTGTACTTCTATAGTATGCTTGATTTTGTAAATCTACTTGAAGGTCACTGTTGAACAATCATCGCTTGTTCTTCACAACAAGTCTCATCATCCTTCTCTTGTGGGTCATAGCACACGATCTTTCCTACAAGTCAAATCCAGCCATATGATTAGTAACACTTCATAATCATTAAATCATATTGACATTTTAAAGACAAATTGTTATGCATACTGACATAATTCACACAGTTATGTAACTATCTTAGCCAATACTTCAACACAACACTCATCCATATCCCGTATACACACGGTAACTATCTAGATGTATTCCATCTCTACTAGAACATATTATCAAGAGCGTGCACTGCTCCCAACATGTTAGCAAAGAGGTTTCATTATAGACAAGTAACAATGGCTCATGGTGTAGCTAGGGTTTTCACCCTAGCTTGTGCAAATGAGCACCTACTAAGGAGAAAGGACTCCTTAGTAGCAGTTCAATAAACAGTAATTAAAAGACAATGCATTAAAATGGAAATTATTCTAAACATGTGCATGAAACATAAGAGACAAGAAATAATAAATGGTTTTCTTTTGTATTGAAATTTTACCTCAAGTGTAGAGGTTGGTGAAGTTCTTGCAATGATCCAAGAGGGTTGCTCCAAACTCCAACTTTGCTCCTTCTCTTTCTCCAATGGTGGAAATGGGCCAAAAGGGGCACTCAATGGTGAAAGTAGCTCAAGGGTGAGCTAGGGTTTCAAGAGTGATTTTGGCAGAGTAAGGATATGGATGATTGTGGATATGAAATGAGGGGTCTCCATCACCTATTTATAGGTTTTTAGTGGTGGAGTGCTGCCCCATGGTTTTGGGAACCATATGGTTTAGGTCAGTTGTATAGGGTTTTTTTTCCTCCTTTTTCCTCTTTTTCCTCATTTTTTTATATTTTTTATTCCCTTTTTAGAGGGTTTTTGCTATTTTGGAGGAATTTTGGATAATTTGGGGGGGGGGAAAGGGGTTTTTTGGCCTTTTGGAGGCTTTTTTGATGGTTTTGTGGCCTTTTAGAGGCTTTTTAGGCCTTTTGGAGGCTTTTTAAGGCAAATATGGTAGGAAATATGGACAAATGAGTCATGTAATGGGGTAGATGAGGTAGTGAGCACTTTTTGGGTGTTAACACATGGAATGATGTGCAACACCGTAGGCTACTTACCCATCACATGCACATTAAGAGTATACTATTCATTAATCCTAGCCATATCAATGCATTCACTATAATATGCATAACACACTTCCTGAAAAATATCATTTATACACTTAGAGATTTACGAAATAACTCAAGTGACAATTTAAATACTTATCTTTCATGTGGTCAATACTTGTTCCACTCTTCTTATGACAGCCTGGCCAGGTTGTCAAATCTCGTCAACTATATAGAACTACAATCAATTGTCTTGTCCTTTATTGTCTGGTGAGGCATAACTATTGTACCGGATATTTCTTCCCATAAGACATGGGGTAAATCTTGATCATGGATCATTGCTTTCACTGCCTTCATACTTTGCTTGTTTGGTTGACTCCCTCTTGATCTTTGCTTCCTTGCAGAGATGACTATCATGGCATGATGGCATCATGATCATGTTTCATTGAACTTTTCAATAGTCTGCACCAGTATCTATTATTGAACCTGAGCTTAATCTTGTAAGCATCATACCATCCTCATATAGTGTCACATGCATCATCACAAGTATTTATTAGTAGCATCAAGATCATAACCATCATAAATATCATATCTTTGAACATGATCATTTTCCATACAAATGTACCTTGGCATAGTGATTTGTGTAACTTATTATAAGAGTTTATCATTCTAGTAAGTACAGACATATTGATGTCTAACATACTTGAAACAAGGGTTTAATAGATCATTTATTCACACATGCATATGTTGTTCCATAAAATCCTTAGCTTGTCAAACACATATTGTAAATGTCAGCCATAAGACGAAAGTTATAATGATCATATAAACCCTTGACATGAAAATGAAGAACAAAGTAATCATACAAACCTTAATTTCAAGAATGATCATGCTAACATAATCATACGAAGATAAACTTTCCTAGATCCCAATCATATGATATATTAAGTAGACTTCAAAACATAAGAAGACATACCTGTATCCTTTCTAGTCATACATGTCGTGCTTGTTAGTTGTACCTTTTAATAGGAGTATCATAAGTTATCTTTTCCTTTTGTATTCTTCCTTTGTCTCTTGCTGATAACCTACATTCCTCAAAACTCTCCTTAAATCAAAAGTAAGCACTTTAGATCTAGAATATATACCTTGAATGAAAGACTGCTTGTAGGTTCCTCTATAGGGACAAAACCCTAATTTTAAACTTCCTTCTTTCCAGAATGTTGTGATAGGAGATTAATTTCTATGATGAGAGGATTCCAAATTCATTTTCAGAATTGCATCATAAGTCTCCAATGCTGATCAATGTACTTACAAGCCTACATGGCCGAAGACCTTAAAAGAAGATCTCCTCCTCCTAATCTCTAATTTCTTCTGCTGAGCTTGTTCCATTGTCCGGTATTACTTCTATTGTAACTTTGAAATTTATGCTCCTCGAGGTCTGAAAATTTTGGCTGAAGTAACCTCATCTGTCCTCTGACCAACCCCATAGGTTAGAGCAAGATTGGATTCACCAAGAGGAATTTATGCTAAGTTTCCCAAGGTGACCTGTTTATGGACTGGTTCATTATAGCACACTTGTACGGACTTCCATGTGTCATTGTTTCCACTTCGGGTTCTGAAACTCGTACCAATGAAACTATAGTTTGTGCCCTTTTTGGAACATTTTATGAAATTCAATTTGGAGCTTCCTAGCCCGAGATATGACATTTTTCCCCAGGTCACCTTTTTAAAACTGAATTCTGGAGAGGCTAGAATCTTATTTTGCATGGATCATAACTCATAAAGTACAACAAATCCGAGTCTGAAATTCACACAAGAGGTATGTTTCGGCATGTCTGAGTTTCAGCTCCTAAACCTTTACCAAAAGCAAGTTATAGCGAAAATGCCTAGATGACTAGATTTTTCCTTCTAGGGTTTCAAGCATGGAGCCCTAATCTTCAGCAGTTGCAGCTATTGCAGTTGTTGTAGTGAATTCTTTCACCACAGCTCTGATACCATGTTATAATTTTGACTTACAAGCAATTATGCTAGACTTTTAATCACATCATAATAATTGCATTCATAAAGATCATTGAAAGAAAGACATTCAACAATAGACACAAAGATTTATCCTGGGAAAACCCTCTCACGGGAAAAACCCAACAAAACTTCTAGTATAGATTCGTCAACCAAGTACAATATCATAGTATTAACAAGAAGCTTAGAGATCTCTTACAGATAGATAGAGATACTCTACAAAAACCCTAGATCAAGAGATATATGTCCTCCAAGTCTTCTACAACCCAAAAACAATCTTCTTCTTCCAGCTTGAGCGAACTTGCTTGTTGTGAGTGTGTGTTAAAAATGAGCCAACTTGACTTCTATTTATACAAGTGAAGTCACTTTACTTTTAACTTGGGTTACTTTACTAGGCCGACTTGTTCTTTAACTTATTCATATTAATTCTAATATTATTTTCTCGTCGGCTTACTCTGGATAACTTCTAATGACTTCTAGGAGTATTCTAGAAGATTCTCTATGACCTTCTCTTCTTCTAGTAGTCCCGATCACACTCAACCACTTCACATAGTGTGTTTAAGACTATCACCATAGTGTGGGTAAGATTACCACCATAGTGTGGATACACTGTACCATAGTCCCAACCTTTTTCTTTTCACTTCCATTTTCTTTTGTTGACTTCTTGCTGACTTTCAGAATCTTCTAGGTTGACATAAGAATACCTTCTTAGGGTTTTACATGGCAAATACATGACAAATACAATAAGATAAATACTATAAGAATATATTATGAAGCTACATCTTAATTTAACAGCTCATGGACATGTTTTGATGCTATTTTCACTTACTACTTAACTATACTATCGACACACACATAACATAACTGATAAGTAATCCTAATATGAAAGATATTTATTATGCAAACAAAAGATAACCACAACTAAATACTTACTAATCATGTTCTCAATAGCATTACAAATCCAATAATTCCTATCAAGTACCTGAGTTAATTGTATGTTCATAATTGTACTCTAGATTATAATTACCATGTCTCACTCATGTACATGATACCAATTACATTATTATTATGTTCAATAGTATGCACCATAGGGGAATGTTATGCGTGCATGTCTTGCAATTCTTTCAAAATGCTATAGATTTAAATTTATTTATTGAATGGTTAGTTGGCCTAACCTTAATCCGCTATGTAATACTTCACTTAGCCCCTTTTTCCTGGGTTTCCTAGTGCCTCTGGCCTTAGTTCGAGGTCGGGGACATTACAAGTGGTATCAGAGCGGAGGTTTCAACACCGCGACTGTTGGGTTTCTTCAGAGTTATGTGAATATGCATTAGAGCTGCTATGCATTGAATAAACCTCAAATTAAATAATAGTTGAATAGATGCATGCACCCTAATGCTGTTAGTTAAATAAACTGTTAGCTTGAGATGGCTATGGACTTGATATCGAGCCGATAAGGTGAAAGGATTTCTAGCTCCCTTCTTCTCCAAGTGACACCATTGACCAACTGGGTGGATTATAATAAAAGAGTTGGTTTTTTGCTAAATAGAAAAGTAGTTTGACTAATAATGAACTTATAATTGATGTGTAGTCTGCTAACGATAATTGTTAATGAACACATTGCAGTTTCCAGTGAAGGATTGAGCAAGCAGTGTGGTTATTGAATTGAATTTTTTTATCGAACCAGTGAAGACGAAAGACTTGGTAAGTACAAGTTCAACAATAGGAAATCATAGAGCAAAGATGGATTTTGAAGAATGATAGATGCCCTATACCCTGAAGAGAATTTTGTTGGAAGAAGAGAAGTAAGGACGAGTAGACAGAAGAGAAGAAGTGAACCCTCAAGTTTGGAAGATTCAGTAAAGAAGTGTAGGGAGGATAATGAAAGGATCATCCACATTCAAGAACAAATCATGAATGATCTAAAGTCATTGAAGACCATCCAAAGATCGATTGAGAGAAGACATGGGAGAAGTAATGTAAGGTCTAGATCATCTTCAAGGAAACCTCATCACATAGTGAATAACAAATGGTACTCATCAAGTATAGTCGTGAAAGATCCCTCGTGAGATATAAGAAGAGGAGATTGTACATATTACTTAATAAATGATCTTAGTTCTATAAACACAGATTAAGTTGGTAATTTTTGTTATCTCTTTAAAGATATTTATTTTTAAAAATTCCTTTTTTAACAAGATAAAAATAATCTAATCAAAATCCATCCAATAATAAAATAGAAATTTCAATTTCAAAATAATATTTTAAAATATTTACTTATATATATATATTACCTTTAAAGAAATTTGTTCGTGTAACTTAAGCTCACTAGAAATCTATTGCAAATTCAATATACCTGCCAACAAGATTTATTTAAATTCATGAGGGTAGTGGGCCGCGGTGGTAGAAGCAAAGAGAGGGGGGACCCGCCAACTCATATTAAACTTATGATATGTTGAAACTTTCCATGCACAGGCCAAGTAACAAAGAATAACATAACATGGCATCATGATTATGATTAGCAGCTGCTGGACTGTACCTGCAATACGGAAATCTATAATCTGACTCCTATGCCAGGATTCAACATGATTACCCGTCTGCATTCTTAGCACACTATGCTTTCCTAGTTTCCATTCATGTTCTAGGTTACCTATAAACAAAAGAAAAAACATATTATTCATGTTCTAAATGTTTGAATGAAGAATGATTTCCCTCCCACATGGTGCAGTCACATCCACGTTCACGTTGACCTTGAGCAGCAGGGCAGTGAATACAGAGAAGTACCGTCTTCAACCTGCACAAATGATACGCGCATATGGCTGTGTCCGGATTTCCTTTGTGGATGTCCATGCCCTTGTTCCTGCCTCTGGGTCTGTAAAGGTCATTACCTTCCACTCCTTTTCCACCTCCCAGTCCCACTAATCCCCGTTGATTGACATTGAATTCCATCCAACCTTCTGTCGACCATGAAAATAACATTTGTTCTTATGTCATAATACACAAAGGTAAAGTTGCTGGGGATTGGATATCCATCCTTTTAATATTTTTCGGCTTTTCAGCAGTTCCTTCTGTTCGTCCCAATGAGGTTTGTTCCTTCTGTGACGATTGGAAATGTTTAAGAGGGATCTAGGGCTTTGCTTCCTTCTCTCTCTCTCTCTATCTATTGTATTACTCCTCTTTATCCTGATATTGGGAGAATTGGAGTTTACCTGAAAGCTCAAACGCTGGTTCAACTGGATAGTTGTATAATTAGTTGGATGGAGATCTGCAACCTCAATATCGTCCAAGGTACCAAATTTGTGATTATGGATGAATTGTTTTAGTGTGCCTATTCATTTTGATTCAATATGTGCTATGAATAGATCGTGTGACGTCTTAGCATTTTGATTTAATATGAATATGAATCAGAGTGGCCATACTAGCAATATAAGCAATGCTACATACCAAACCGTGGGATTGATTTTTTTTATTTTGCATTGGTGAAACTGAAGGCTTTAACGTAATTCCATGTTTATTAGGCACCACCTTCTGACCATTGCTTCGGATTGTATACCCCAAACTAATACCACCTAGGCACCTACATAACACTATCACATCTAACCTAATTGAAATAATTTAACAGTTTTCCACGAAGGTTCAGATAACATATTAGTTACGAGTGTAGTGGAAAGAATTGCATGGCCTAATTATCAATCCTTTCATAGAAAATGGTTAAAGGATTGCATTACCTTGAATATTGACTCAAATCTATCCTCTGTGTGACAAATCAGAGCAAGTTTGCCTGGAAGGAATGCCTGAATTGGCTACTTATATGTGTAATTCCATCTTGGAAGAATGTCCTCTGAGCCAACCTGATGTTGATAAGCATGAAATGGCAGCTCACGAAACTGATTTTAGTAATGAGATTGTTGCTACAAGTGTACCATTGCCATTCACCACAGGAAGCGATTCGGTTATATGGGACAACAAGCGTTCCACTGTGCAAGCTGTGGAGTACAAATGCAATATGGATGAAGCAGCTTGTGTGGCAGAAAGTTGTGATTTTCATAATTTCTTTGGAATTAATTTCCCAGCAGTGGCACAAACAGGGGCTCAAATACCAGATGCTTCTACTTCTAAGAGTTATATTGTAGTCGCTTCAGCTTCAAAGAATTCCAGTGTGGATTATAGAGAATACTTACAACTTGCAGAGAATCGAGCAAAGGAGGAGGATCACTTATATCTAAAAGGCAGTGGTGAGTACTAACTACTGAGTAATTTACTGTTTATATGTGATAGCTCAACATTGCTTCTGTATAGGGCACTTCGATTACGAGATTTAAAACTGCTAATATCTTTAATTGCATAAAATTCTTGCAGTCATTTTGTAAACAATGTAACAATCTTATAATGTGGCATAGGCAAAGAGGGTAGGTGCATGTAAATATAAATGATTGCTGCGAAAGGCATGTCCAGCTTCAATTTTCCAATGGATATTCCACTCATTCTTCAATATATCAGTTATAGGTTTCGTAATTTCAACAAAGGTAGGGATGGATCTATGTAAAATTTTATTTGCCCCAAAAAATTGAATCTCCTTATTTCTAGGAAATAAAATTTGTTGGATAGCTTGAACTTTTCGAGGATCTATTCTTACTCCACCTTTACAAACCACATGGCCAAGGAGCTTACCCTTAAAAACTATAAAAACTGTCTTTTTGGGGTTGAAGGAAATCCCTAATGACCTTCATTGCTTAAATACCTTCTAATAGTGCCTGATATGATCTTGTCAAGCTTGGAATAGATTGTGAGATCATCTTGACAAATAACAATGATCATGAGGTAATTTCTGGAATTACTCTGTGTTAAGAGTTTAGAAACATCCCTAAATGATCTTGTCAAGCTTGGAAAAGATTGTGAAATCATCTTGATAAATAACAATGATTATGAGGTAATTTCTGGAATACACTGTGTTAAGAGTTTAGAAACGTCCATTGAGAGACTTTTCAAAACTCTTAACACACTGTAATTCCAGAAATTACCTCATAATTATTATTCACTTTGAAAATGTCCATAATGAAATAGCAATGGATTTACCAATATTGTCAGAGAAAGCGTAATACGTTGCATGGTGGAAAGTAGCACCAAAATTCACCAAAAAAGGGTATATAAATCTATGCAAAAGTTCCCAAGATCTAATTGTAGCCAAATCTAAAAGGGACATCATTCTACCACCTGTTATCTTTTGAAGCCTATGATCCATATTGGGCAATGGATAGTTATTATTGAGAGAAGATCAATTCAGATTATGAAAATCAATGCATATTCTTATCCCACCGCTTTTCTTATGTATAGGAATGATGTTGGTGACCCAATTGGAATATTCGATAGGCGTGATAATTTGGACCTCACAAAGCTTCTGCAACTCCTGCTGGATTATTTGGCAAACTGGGGATTCTTAGGTCTTTGCTTTCACCAATGTGGCCTAGCATCTGTCTTCAAAGGAATAGAATGTTTGACTACATCAGTATTATAGGTCTTTAGCTCATCATAATTCCATGCAAAAACATCCTTGTTTTCCCTGTTTAATTCTTCAATCTTTCTCCTTTCCCCAGGGGTACAACTACAAATTTTAACACTTCATGGGCTGTCAATGGATCCAATATTCAGCTGAACGACCTATTCATTCACAACAGATTTCATAGATACTCTAGGAACATCATTGTGATAAAAAATTCTTACGAAGGGAACCAAACTGAAACATAGGACGCTCCGCAACACCAACTGATCCATCCTGTCCAAGATCCTGCTCTGAATCCACCTGCAGGGATGAAAGCGTCTGCACACAAGTCAATAACCTATCTGCCAATTGTTAACATTATCAGGTACCACAGGTCTGAAAATTAATCTAACGTGATATTTAGCATAAGGAGCTTCCATGCAAGGCTTAAATCTAGCAGCAGTGGTTACCATAGCATCCATTTATTGATTTTTCTCCCTTGGGAGTTGGGACTGCAGTAATAGTAAAGGCATCAAACATTCGATTGTATCCTAAACAACATGTCTATTTTGCTTCAAATGGTGAACTTTAGCCTCACACAAATTTTGACTTTGATGAACTATTAAATCTGAATCACCATAAACCTTCAGCATCTTAATCCCCAACACCTGTCCATGATTTAAACTCAACAATAATGCCTCATTCTTAGCCACATTGTTAGTTCAATCGAAGTCGAGCCAAAATGAATAGGGAAAACTCTTACCTGAAGGATAAGTAAAGATCACACCTGCACCGGACCCATACTTCACACCTGCACCAACAAAGTGCATTGTTCAATGTCCCTCGGACCATTTTCCTCCTGATGAATCTGTGTCTGAAGTTGTTGTTTCAACTTTAACAGCAAAAGAAACCACATATGTGCTCAAATTAGTCTCATTACAACAAAGTTTATCTTCTGGTTGGTTTGGATCACTAATGTTATGCAACAATTGTTCTTCTCTCTCCAACCAAGCTGTATAACCCCCTCCAACTGGAATGGTGGCATATGAGAAGTCCATCTAAAATTTAAATCCATCCACTAATTGTCACAACCCATTTTCTTTAGAGGAGCATGCCACCCTTATCTGGACATTTCACAACTACATCCATCGTTAGAACCAATGTTGCAAATATCGTTTCAGGAAATATATTGCTGAGGGTCCAGAAAGAAACTTCTTGGACATGTTAGGGAAAATATCGAATATATCATATACAATATTGGCAAGCATAAACTTGAAATCCTTATAAAAATTGACCACCTGAAAAACTCAGAAAATATTGGAAATATAGGGGTAATCGAAGATATTTGCAACATTGGTTAGAACCCCATCAGGGCAGGCACGCAAATGAACCTCTAGATCTTTGATGATACCAAATACTTTCACCTCTCTGGAATCCATAGCACACAAATTATGATAAGGTTTAGTGGCTTTTAAAACTAATTCGGTCATAACCTCCAAAGGCATAACATTCGTTGAGGCATCCAAATCTAACATGCAGTTGAGGAGCAACAAGTTATTATAAACCATGAAAGTAATAAAGAAAGGAGGGGAGTCACCTCTATTATGCATACCCAAATATCCTGTGGACATTTGTCTGATAAGTCAATCGGATCATCCAAACAGAATTCTTTTGCCTCCTTATCCTTATGGCTTGGCATTTTTAATAGTTTTAGAAATGGGATCGAGATTTTGACTTTAGACAGCTCCTCCACCAAATCAAAATTAGGAGGAAAGGAGGTGTAATTTGATGTTCTATCTGCTACTGTACTTGCTTCTGCATTTGCTGATTTTTATGAGGTACATACTGTTTCATTAAATCACTTGGTCCTCGCTCCCCAACTTCTTTCTCCTAGCATAAGTTTGTTAAAAATCAGACATCAAAGCATCCTCTTTCTGCTGAATTAGACTCTCGTAAGGGTGATTTGAACATTTATTACTGGTTTTTCATCAACCATTTGCTTCCTAAGCTCAGACAATTGATCTCTTGACAAAGTGATGGTTTTCCCTTTGCCTGAATGAGATTGCATAAATACATCATTGTTATCATCTTCATGGATGCCATCAGCGGTCCATAGAACATTCATATCTGCAACGAAATCCTGATTTTTATTGCCACCTCTTCAAAGACTTCACAACCAATGTCTTGATGGGGATCCTTGGAAGCCCTACACCAAGACAATGATGATGAGGCTGCACTAAAGTTGTTAGATCTCAAAGGAGCAGGAGGGGTTAATCATCACTCCCTATTTTGCAAGGAAAATTATTTCGTTATGATCTTGCTTGAAAAGGACGAGGGGAAGCAGGTAGTGATTGCTGCTTTCACTTGAGTTTTACAACTTTATTAGTTAGGATAAAAAAAATCATTAAACTTGTCAAACCGCTTTGTCATTTGATCAATCCTTTCACAAAATGGGTCTTAGTTACTCACATCCATTGCTGATTTACCTTTACTTTCTAACTACCTTTGATATGTCAAGTTGGCCCTTTCCACTTGCTGCTTTGCTGTTACTTTGAAGCTTGACGGTAATAGTGAATGCACTTTCGAAATCCTGTGGGTCCTTCTCCTTGAGAAAAAAACCAAAATCTGAATCAAATGCATTGATATAAAATATAAGTCCAATACCATCACCTGGTAGAACAACTTGTGAGATTTTCTCGTAAGTCTTTTCAAATCTTCCATTAAGCTACTAGGCTGTTTTGTTTCCCTTTTTTGCAATCCTTGTAAGCTCAGCCAATAGGAAACACTTGTCTGTCTTCTCTCTCCATTTGTCGCTGAACTTCTTTTCAAAATCGCGCAAGTTGAAACACCTTGAGTGGGTAAAGCTTTGCACGAAACTCTAGCATCTCCTTCAAGTGGTTGTATGAACATCTTCATGAGGAAATCCTCGTGCTCAACATCGCAATCTTTGGCTACTTTGAAGAGGCAATAATGTGGTCATCTACATTCACCCCGTTGTTTCCTTAAAACATAGGAAGAGATTTCTGATAGTCATTAGGAAGATGATATGATCGACCTACTATTCCTATGAAATGCAAGGGAGCATAAGTATTTGGGACCCATTTGTTTGCCACTCGATTAGTGGTCTGAATATGAACAATAGTAACAATAGGAGTAGATTGTTCACCATTCCCACACAACAGGAACCAAAACCCAAGCATCCTCAAGGTATTTGTCGGAGGTGGCTCCTGTTGTTTGTTGGATTAGGGTATTATGCTTCTAGATGCCCTGAGATGGTTAATAACTATTTCATGGATGACTCCCTATTATCTATGAGGGTTGATCAAGGTTCAGTTGATGGGGTTTGTTACCGCTCAAATTAGCACCTTTGATCAAGGACACGGATCTTGGTGCTATTAGGGGTAAGCACAGGAGAAGCTAGTGCCTAATGTCACCACAACCCAACTTCTCAACACTTTAGGTAAACTCATAAGACCAAGGAGAAGTCCCTAATATTGGTGAAAGATATCTGCAATCACTCCAACAACACACGGATACTCTTTCACAAGCAACCTCTCAGCTAAGACCAGTGCCTTGTGAAGTCAAAACAATGGAGCATAAATAACACTAGGTGAGAGGGAGGAGTTATAATACTTTGTAATCAATTTCAAGATGGATAACCTTGATATCTCACTGCTGATATAAGATTGCAGCAGTCAATAGCACTTCAGAAAATGGATGAAAACCAACCAAAAAAATGCCAACTTACCACATAAGATATACCTTGTAGGTTAGGGCAAGTAGCATTCCTTAAGAGGGTGAAAGGAAACCCTAAACCAGATTTGAAAGTTCTTAACCAGATCTGGTTTAAGCCTTAACCAGCCCTTAATTATATGGTGGACCCACTTAAAACCTTTCCAACAGATGTCCAACCCCCCAGGGGTCAACCTAGCCCTTTTCCTTGCTTTTTTAGGTCTTCAAAGCTTGCTGATTTGACTGATGTACCTACTGTACCTGTTATACCAGATCTGAAGAATGCCCTAGATAACACAAAACATTGTATAATTCTCAATCAAACCACAGGAAAAGGACGCCCTTGAGGATTCACCAGGAAACCTACTAGGGCACACTTTTCTAGTAGAGCACAGTTCTAAAATTCATGATATTTTTTGAGATGTGATTTCTCTCTCTCTCTCTCTCTCTCTATATATATATATATATTAAAGTAAATAGATCATATTTGAACCCTTGTGTTGTTACAAAATGAGATCAGCAGCACTTATTTATATGAGGCATCCTAGTCTTTTTGAGTTTTTTAGAGCCTACCTTACTAAAAGATAAAATGACTTAAGATTAGGGTTTTTCACCCACAAGCCGGGGACTAAACCACAAAAAGACTAAAAATAATGATAAAGTAATGCAAATGGCTTCAACCAAGTGGAATGTTGAGCCCAGAGGAGGATGTCATGCCTTAACTAACCCCAAAGATATGCTTGTCCCTCAATGTCCTCCTTTTTAGCAAGGTAAGGCTTTCTTCAAAGGATGACGTCATAATCATTCTTGCACATGGAGACCAAGAGGAGGAATAATACATCAAAAGAGAGGTCCAAGTGGGCATATATGAGGTGTGCTAAAGCGGGTATGACAACCATTACACATGCAATCACCTCTACAAAGCATAAACAAAAGTGTGGCTAAGAGCCCCTGAGCCATGTGTCCTAATGGATCCATCCCAAGAAGCATCGAAGCACCCACTCGGGGCACAAATGTCCAATGTGTTGGGGGACTTCCGCCCATCAAGGGGTAGTTAGCAAAGTCACAAGGCCAATACTCCTTGAAATTGGAACCGAGAGAACCTGCCATAACCAGACCAAGGGCCTTGAGCCTCGCTATACCAACACTTTTACATAAGAAAGCCTAGATTTGGCCTTTTACAATGGCAAAAGATCCCCTCACTCTGGTACATCCTTAAGGGCACGCCGCAGACAATTTGAGGCATAACAGGGCTCTTTCTTGTCTGGACGCTTTTTGCATGGCTTTTGGTGCCATCGTCAGTCTTCAGAAATTTGGCTTTTGGCTGATGGATTCTCCTCCAACATGGATTGCAGCTACTTGGTCTTATATTCGTCTTGGGGTGATTGCTAGGTATCTTGTTATTCTGTTTGGGGCAAGTTTATCGCTAATGGCTATGTGGGATTGGTGTCTTTAGAGACTGCCAAGCAAACTTCATGTTTGGGATCATAAGGGTCTCCCCTTTGCAAGGAAGTTTATGATTGTGGGTTGTATTCTTCAAGCTTCCCATGTTTATTATGTGTTGTGTTGGTTTCCTAGCAGAACCCAGTTCCGTTGGCTTGAGTAGATTCCGAGGTCGTATATGTGGTCTAAGTATGGAGTTATGAGAGATCTACCCTTAGTCGCCTAGGATGTGTCACTATTTCTAAGGATGAAGGGGGGCTGGGCTTGATTGATGTCGTAGCACATCGCAGTATTTTGGCAGCTAAGTGAGTGGTGAGATGTCGTAGCACAGCCCAACATATTGGCAAGGTCCGTAGGGGTTTTGGTTTATGTGACATCATTTCTTTCCCCTCTGTTTTAGGTTGATGGGTCAATCTTGTTTAGGAGTATTTGGTTAGGAGATCGGTGGTTGGTTTGGTCTGTTGGCAGTGGGAAGGAAACTGGGTAGGGTGGGATCTTGTCTCCAATTCGATTTGGATCTCGCATGATTAGGGGGTTTTAGGCACATCAATTGAGTTGGAAGGACCTCTTTTATTAGTGTGATTTGTGGGATCTAGAGACCCGTTTGTGGAAGGAGTGGAGATCGCTTGCCCAAGAGTTTGGGATCCATGCTTTTGATCACCCCTTAGTCATGGCATTGCGTACATTTATTCCAGACTCCGAGTTGTTTAAAATGAATATTGGTATGCTTTGTCCTTTTTGAAGGGATTGGTGGAGTTTTAGTGCTCCACTGTTGCAGTATGATTCTCGTGGTCTCTATACAACACTTCATCACTCACCCCCTCTCACATGTGCTCAATGCGTGGTGGTTCTTGTTAGATCCGAAGGTTTGTTGGGTTCAACATCTTCATAGTGTTTGGTTTGTGCAACTCTCTTATAAGCTGCATCTATTAGGGTATCCCATTTAAGGCTAGGTTGGCTATGTCTAGTCTCTTGGATGGCCCTTGCCTACTTTGTTAGTGGTTGGAGATGGTCAAGCATATGTTCTAGGATTGTTGGATTGCTAGATAGTGCTGGAGATTTGTCGAGGATTAGCATCACAACTTGTTTCAAAACAAGCTATATTGGTGGGTCACATTACATGGAGATGGGTGGTTAATTGTGCATGATTCTTTTTGTGATTTGGAAGCTTCAAAGAGATGAGTTATGTGTCTTCCTTTGTTTCTTTATGGAAAGATGAGGTACATCACCAATTATTGGTTAAGGTGTTGAAAATTGTAGCTTGGACAAGAACTTCTGCATAAGTTTAGTGTCAAACGTGTTGGAAGTTGTTTGAGTCAATTCTATTTTGCAATTCACTTTAGTAATAAAGTGAAATTCTTATATTTAGTTGTTGAGTCTAATAAAGTGTAATTTTAATACATTAGTGATTTAGAGTAATCTCAACCATACATCTCATTGAGAGATTAGGGTTTCAGCTTATGTATAAAGGCAAGTCAAGGTAGAGGGTTAAGACACATTCATTATTCACTCAAAGACAATTTGGTCAGGAGGTGATTGATTTCATTTCTGCAGCAGTATTAGAGTGCAAGAGAGGAGCCAAGTTCAACAACCAGGCATATAGGAGTGTGTAGGCCCATACATGACAAATCCGTACAATTGTACATATCTCTACAGACATATCCATAAAGTCATCCAGAATAGGTCCAAATAGTCATATGGATTGCCTATATAATAGGCAACAAACAAGAAGCTGTTTTCTTTGTTTTTGGAAGGTAGTTTTCCTCCGTCTGTGTGCACATTTGTTTCGTTTGAGTTTACTATATAAAATTGCGATTTTTTATAAGATTTTTTAGAAAATTGCGATTTTTACCTGCCGATTTTTCGGCTTAGGGAAAAAATCATGACTTTTTAAAAAGTCGTATATTTTTCGGAGAGTTTTTCAACATTGATATGCACCTCGGGTAATGTGGCAAAAATATTCAAGCCACTAGGTGTGTCCTTGGGGGAAAGTCACGAGTCAAGCTTGCTCTCACTTAACACTTGACTCCTCCAACTAGGCCAACTCCTAGTGAAGCCAAGGGGGGTGGTACCAAAGAAAAGTAAACTATGGCTTTTAAGCTAAGTTACAAAAAAAAGTTATTCTAGGAGTTTGAAATAGATTACTGAGGCAAGAGAGCAACAACTTTATAAATTAAATAATAGCAACACATAAGATAGTTTCATCCACGACACACAGATTATCTTAAGCAAATGATTGTGTAATGTTCCCTTTTTAACATATAGTGGAATTGACTGAGGATTGATACCATTCATACCAAAAAAAGATCTTAATCATGGTTATTAGATCATCATTAGATAAAAGAGGGCCACGGGAACTAGGGGCCACCTGCATGCATTACATGCGGGCCATATTTCATGATGCATGCATAGAAATACCTTTATTAAGCCTTCATGCACACAGAAAGCAATGCATGCAAGTCAACTGAGAATTAGAAGAGAAAAGCGACCTAGGCATGCAAAAGTTAGGTCATGCATTGTCAAAGTTATAAAAGAAGGATAAAGTGAATGAATAGGTCTGCTTATTGATTATTGATTTGAGAAGTCGACTTGGAGAGCTCAAAGATCCAGTTTTGGGTTGAGGGCACACCACTCAACCATCAAGTGTATTTTGGCAGTGAAATCTATCTTCCCTCGTCACTATCAGGGTTGGATCATCCAGATTCAACATTACTACTATCATCATAGTATTCTTCAACATTTTGCAAGGATCTAGCTACATTATAGCGCAGGAGGATTCACCATCTCTGCATGGGCGACTTGGACAAAGCAAGGCATCTTCATATCTCAGTATATAGTCATCTTTTTGTCTGCATGCAACTTCCATCCTTCCAAGAGCATCACTATTAGCCTAGTTACTGAATATAGGCTGCTCATTCACCTTTTGGATCAAGTTATCATCAAAATCAGTAATTGAGGTGCGCCCTTTCATGCATGGGCGACTTTCCTTGAGGATCTCCACGTTTTGTGCCTTAGAGTTATTGCATGGCTTGCATGCTGTTGATGTATATGTAACTTCGGAATGTATTTCATATATGTATATTGTATTCCTATAGAGATGTTATTATTCCTCTATACGGAAGTGTCGTCATTTGTATTGTAAGTGTCGTAACTTATACTTGATGGGTTATTAGACCACCTTGATGGGGTCGGCCCTGTATAAGTCATGTGGGTTAAAGGGTTATTAGACCACCCTATTGGGGGTCGGCCTTGTCAGCATTATGCTATGTGGTTAAGTTGAGGCCGACCTAGTAAAGGTTATTAGGCAAGTCAAGTCATGTATAAATAGAGTGCGGGAGGCACTCTATTCGATCATTCACTTTCTCACTCACACACTCATTGGAGAGTGGCGCACTAGTGGAGGAGGAGAAGCTGCTGCTAGGAGAACTATCTCTTGTACTTGGGTTGTATCATTGCTCTATCTATCTCTGAGGAAGTTGCGGGGTTTTTCACCTTCTTGGTTTTCCCCGGTGAAACTCTGTGTCTCTTGTGTGCTTGCATTATTGTGTCCATGTTTGATATGCTGTAGATATGCTGTACATGTTATTCTCTCAGTTAAGATCCTAGATCAGATTGAAATTTCTGAAAAACTAACATGGTATCAGAGCTAGCCTGAAAGAAGGCATGGTATGGCATTTATGACATTTTTTGCACTTGCAAAGCTAGGGCTTGATATAGCAAAAACCAGTCATCGTAGCACTTTCGCTATAAATTCATTTTGGCGAAGTTTTAGGATCTGAAAATCTTATAGGTCGAAGATAAGATCCCCATGTACCTTGTGTCCGAAGGAGAGCCTCTAATTCGTTGTACTTTCAGATTTATGATCTGTACAATATAGGGTTTCTGCCTCTTCCAGATCTCAGTCATAAACAGGTGACCTAGGCAAAAAGGTCACAACTTGGGCTAGGAAACTCCAAATGAAATTTCGTAAAAAGTGGCAGGTAGGGCACGGACTGTACTTTCACAGGTTCGATTTTTAGAGGCCGAAATTGAACCAGTGACACGTGGCATTCCGTACAAGTTCGCTCTTCTGTTTTATCCCATAAACAGGTCACGTTGCGACACTTGGCATAACTCTCTCTCAGAGAATCCATTTGAGGTCAGACCTGTGGGGTTGGAAAGTTAATAGGTCAGGCTACCACAGGCAAGAGTTTCAAACCCTGTAGATTCGAAATTTATGAGTTACACCATAAACAATCAGGTGCATATTTCTGTCAAAACAAAATTGGATTTTGAGCACCTTCATTCATGGCTACGGGAATTTAGGGTTTCAGAGAAAGTTGAAATTTTTGTAATCGGAGACCACGGTTGGATGCTACTCATCAAAATCGAAATTTAGAGACCAAGATCGAATTTTTTGGTTGGGCAGAAGGTCGAGCTTGATCAAATCCTAGTTCGGGATTTTGATCGGAAAGGTGAAAAATTAGGGCTTCTGCAAAAATGGGAATTTTTGTAATCGGAGACCACGGCTGGATGCTACTCATCAAAATCGAAATTTAGAGACCAAGATCGAATTTTTTGGTTGGGCAGAAGGCCGGGCTTGATCAAACCCTAGTTCGGGATTTTGATCGGAAAGGTGAAAAATTAGGGCTTCTGCAAAATGGGAATTTTTGAAATCTGTGACCATAGCTGGAAGTTCCTTGGAAAAATCGAATTAGCTTTGGATCAAACTATTTGATTGGGTGAAGCTCCGGGAAACTCAACCCTAATTCAGGGTCCTCCCAAGTGAATCCGGAAGATTGAAAAGCAAATTTGAGGGGTGAAACTTTGCAGTTTTCAAATTCTGAGTATACCAGGTTGATCAGCTCATCAAGGCACATCTTTCTATCCTTTCAAAAGTTTGAAATTCAAAGTTTGATTTTTTAGGGTTTCCCTCACAAACCCTAATCTAGCTCCAGATCCAGTTTCTGCAAATCAAGTGGATTGGGTTAATCCTAGAAGAGAATGGAGTGGTTTCCTGCATAAGTGAAGAAGTTCCAGTTTCAGAGGGAGATGAGGCTAAGGCCTTACATAAGAAGATTACAAGCAAACTCGACAGGTATGACTTACGGGTATGTTTCGAAATCTGGTCATGATTAAGTTTATGTTTGTCTTCATTAAGATTAGTACAATCTTGATTAATTTTAGACTTGTCGTATCACCTTAATAAAAATATGAATGCATGATAGAAGATATTCATTGATTAGGGTTTTGACACTTATGATTGTACTAATGCATTGTGGTGTTGTATGAGGTTGATGTTGTCCGCTAACATGAAAGGTACATCAAGAAAGACAAATCATGTTCTAGTTCAAGAACATATGACCATGGTGACATGAAGACAAAGTTCATCCATTGTCATGGATCACATAGAAGATCTACTTACGAGGTATGTATAACTTGGTTCTATAATGGTTAACCTATGAGATATGCAGGTCACTAGCACAAGTCATTTAAGAGAACAAGAAGACATCATGTGGGTATGTTAGACATAACCAACTAACATATTAATCCAGGTATGTTTTTCCTATATCAAGTTAGAATCCTACCTTGTGATAGGATCTCTTATATAAGTATACTTGGTATGATTGATCATGATTATTCATGAAGTTATAGGTTTGAGTAATCATGGGTTTAGGCATATTATGCTTCTTACTTTGATTGATGATATGACTAACCAGAAAAGTCCTATTGTCAAATATGAATATGCATGAGTAAAAGAATTGTGATAAATTATCTGTGTTTGAAATGATCATGACTATACATGTTTAAGATCATTGTGTTTTGATAGTATTAAGATTATACTAATGAATGTATGATTATGTATGAGATCTCGAGGATAACACAATGATGATACTAGTAAGCATGCATAGTGATCAAGGATGGATATAAGTTCAAGGACAGATAATCCAGGAAGCAAAGATTGAGAGGGAGTCCACCCAACAAACAAACAAAGATAAGTATTTGAATTGTCATTTCTTGTATATTTGATTGTTTAAATAATATTGTTCAATGATGTATATACTTATGTTCCTAGACTTAGGTTGTGTATTATGTATATTAGAATAATTGCATTAATGAACAATATACTACTAATATGCATGTAATGGGTAAGTGGCCTATGGCACTGTACAACATTTCATTGCTACTTATCTAGAATGAAACCTCTTTGCTGACATGTTGGGAGTTATGCACACTCAACAATGTTCTAGTAGAGATTGCAAGGCATCTAGAAAGTTACGGGATATGGATAAATGTTGTATTGAAGCATTGGCTAAATTAATTGCATGACTATATGACATATTTCTTTATGTGTAAGAATTTGTTCTGAAAACTATGAGATGTTTCTAATCATGCAATTTAACGTGTCTTGTAGGAAAGATCATATACCATCACCTACAAAAGAAGGACTACAACATTTGTTCAGCAACAAATCTATCTATTGAAGAATCTGAAGTTCCCAGGATTCGGGATGAAGTAATGATGCCATGATCCGTCAATCATGAAGAATGATGTTTGGGATGTGGTCCCAAGACCAGAAGGGAAGTCTGTTGTGCCTTCCAAGTGGATTTATAAGATCAAGCATGTTGCAAATGGCAGCATAGATAAATATAAAGCAAGTGATGAAATGGAAGATACACCAGATGGATGTCAAGATAGCCTTCTTGAATGGTGTAGTCGAGGAGGAAGTGTATGTGGAGCAGCCACTTGGTTTTGAGACACATGACATAGAGTCATATGTGTGCATGTTGAAGAAAGCCTTGTATGGCTTGAAGCAAGCTCCTAGGACTTGGTATGGTAGGATAGACAGCTTTCTATCTAGTTTGGGCTTTACCAATAGTAAAGCGGATTCCAACCTTTACTACAAGGTTGAGGAAGGCAATCCAGTGATACTACTTTTGTATGTGGATGACCTGTTTGTTACATGTGATGATAGATTGATTGTCGACATGAAGAGGAAGCTTGCTGCCAAGTTTGAGATGAAGGACTTGGGGATGATGCACTATTTCCTAGGCATGGAGGTGTGGTAGAGTGCAGATGGAATCTTCCTTGGACAAGGGAAGTATGCAGTAGAGATCTTGAAGAGGTTCGGGATGATGGACTGCAAGGCCATGGCCACACCTATGGCATCGAACCTGAAGTTTCTGTGTGATGCTTCATTTGATCCGGTTGATGTCACGGTGTATCGTCAGATGATTGGGTCCTTGATGTACCTGACGAACACGAGACCAAATATTTGCTTTGTGGTGAACACATTGAGCCAGTTCCTGACGGATCCTAGAGGTGTTCACCTGGTTGCTGTAAAGCATATTTTGAGGTACCTGAAGGGTACAGTTGATTATGGGCTCAAGTATGATGCGAATCAAAAGGTTAATCTGTAGGGTTATGTTGATTCAGATTGGGCAGACAGTGCTGTAGATAGGAAGAGCACTTCTGGGTGCTGCTTCAGTATGGGATCAGGTGTGATCTCTTGGTTTAGCAGGAAGCAGTCCTGTGTAGCACTGAGTACAGCCGAAGCAGAGTATGTTGCAGCTTGTTCGTCTAGTTGTGAGGTAGTATGGCTGAGGAAGCTACTGTCTGAGTTATTTGATCTCCTGTTGGATGCTACTGGTATCTTTTGTGACAACCAGAGTTGTGTGAAGTTGTCTTAGAACCCGGTGTTCCATGACAGGTCGAAGCACATTGAGATCAAATATCACTATATCAGGGATATGGTGCAGAGAGGTGTAGTGAAGCTCCTGTATGTTGCGACGAATGAGCAGGGTGCAGATGTGTTGACGAAACCACTAGCCAGAGTGAAGTTTGAGTACTTCAGAAAGAGGCTTGGTGTTCTTCATATAGAATATACTTCGAGGAAGAAGTGATGGGACACATCTGTAGGAGCCATTCCAAGCATGGTGAGAGGAGGATCCTTCCCATGGCTATGGATATAAGCGCTGTGTGATGAGCATCAGGACGATGCTCCAGTTACTACTTGATATGATCAGTTGGATCATGTATATGTATATGCATTAGTTGGATGCTTGGTATGATCAGTTGGATCATGTATATGTATATGCATCATGTTGGATGCTTGTTATGATCAGTTGGATCATGTATATGTATATGCATCATGTTGGATGCTTTGTATGATCAGTTGGATCATGTATATGTATATGCATCATGTTGGATGCTTTGTATGATCAGGTGGATCATGTATTTGTATATGTATCAAGTGGATACATTGTATGATCAGTTGGATCATGTATGATGATATGTATCAGGTGGATACATTGTATGATCAGGTTGATCATGGATGATGAGTATCAGGACGATGCTCTGGATGACATGCATCAGGACGATGCAGTGACGATGATTAGGATGATCATGCGATGATGACATGCATCGGGATGATGTTATGATGATGATCAAGATGATCATATGTGATGATATGTATCAGGTGGATACATTGCATAATCAGTTGGATTATGTGTGATGAGTTCCGAAGACACAGATGCACATGAGCTTTTCCGACATGGTTGTAGATGTGTTCTCCCATGGTCGTGATGTAATTGCTGAAGCCATTCTCACATGGTGGTAGATGTAAGGGCTGGGGCCATTCGAGCATGGTTGAAGTGTGTCTTCCCATGGCTGCGATATAAGTGCTGGGGCCATTCGAGCATGGTTGAAGTGTGTCTTCCCATGGCTGCGATATAAGTGCTGTGCCATTCCTAGCATGGTTGAAGTGTGTCTTCCCATGGCTATGGATGTAAGTGCGATGCCATTCTCGCATGGTGGAAGTGTGTCTTCCCATGGTGTAGATATAAGTGCTGAGCCTTTCACGAATGGTTGAAGTGTGTCTTCCCATGCCGATGAATGTAAGTGCTGTGCGATGTGCATCTGGGTTGTGCTTTGTGAACGATGTTACGATCATGAGTATCGGGATGATACTCTGTGGCCGTGGACAGGTTGTGCAGTGGCATGTAAAAGGTCCTGGGAGATCCGATAGGTTGAGCTGTGTGCTCGTAATCAATCCTGGAATGCTCTTGCGAGGTTTTGTTGATGCACGTAATAAGTCCCGAGGATTCCACAGTATGGCCAGTGATGATGAAGACCTACAGGTGGTGGGCCTACATCTAGTATGAAAAAGGACTAGCTCTGTAGAACTTCCTATGACGAGCAGATTAGAGATTGATTGAGATAGCAACAACAGTGACGATGACGATGATTCGATGACGATGATCCAGTGACGATGATCCAGAGAAGAAGACTTGTGCTAGTAGATCTGTGTCGAGAAATACCTTCCTAGTTAAGAGGGAGTGTTGATGTATATGTAACTTCGGAATGTATTTCATATATGTATATTGTATTCCTATAGAGATGTTATTATTCCTCTATACGGAAGTGTCGTCATTTATATTGTAAGTGTCGTAACTTATACTTGATGGGTTATTAGACCACCTTGATGGGGTCAACCCTGTATAAGTCATGTGGGTTAAATGGTTATTAGACCACCCTATTGGGGGTTAGCCCTGTCAGCATTATGCTATGTGGTTAAGTTGAGGTCGACCTAGTAAAGGTTATTAGGCAAGTCAAGTCATGTATAAATAGAGTGTTGGAGGCACTCTATTTGATCATTCACTTTCTCACTCACACACTCATTGGAAAGTGGTGCACAAGCGGAGGAGGAGAAGCTGCCGCTAGGAGAACTATCTCTTGTACTTGGGTTGTATCATTGCTCTATCTATCTCTGAGGAAGTTGCGGGGTTTTTCACCTTCTTGGTTTTCCCCGGTGAAACTCTGTGTCTCTTGTGTGCTTTCATTATTGTGTCCATGTTTGATATGTTGTAGATAGGCTGTACATGTTATTCTCTCAGTTAAGATCCTAGATTAAATTGAAATTTCTGAAAAACTAACACATGCCAATGCCATATTGATCAGAGAGGGATTCTAATCCTAGTACCTTCATCCTCGAGCATTCCGACATCAATTAATCTCTCATGCATCCATTCCTATACTGAAGAGTGTGCATTTATCATAAGGGCGCATTATTGGAGGAAGATCACCTCATATCTTGCTCGATACTTGGCACATATCTGGCATGCTGGTTCCATACTGATCTACATCTACTACTACTGCTATTGGTATGTACATGCATTATTTCTATCCCTATTTTATAGCATTTTTGATTATTTGGGTTATTTAAAGATTGGAAAACCCATGCATTTGCATGCATGCTCATGCAAGCATAGTTCATTACATGCATTCTGTAATATTCCAAACTGATATTTTTCTTTTTTTGTGTTGTACTGTGATTGTCTAGTAGTCTTATGTCTCAATGAAATATGAAAGTATGCACTGACCTCTGCATGCAGATCTATAACCCAGATAAATTGAAATGCTATAAAATAGGAGGAATCAATGCATGTACATACCAGTAGATAGATCGGTTGATGTAGGTCAATATAACCCCAGCATGCGGGAATTGTGCAGGTGGAATAGGAGGCTAAGGTAGGACGTCCTCCAGAGAATAAATGCGCCCTCCTCAAATGCTAAGAATGCTCCTCAATAAATAATACTCTGCAGATGGAGCTCCAGATAAGGTGTGCTAGGGTTATAGTGCCCTTCTGAAGAAGATGGAAGCAACATGCAGAATAACTAATGGCTCAATAGCCTAAAGTGTGAGTATCCTCCTTGGGAAAGTCGCCCATGTAGGTAAATACGTCCTCTAAGGGAGGGAGTTGTTGATAACTCACTCAACTGTCCAAGTAAGAAGCCCTTCTTCCAGGGGAAGGGTAATTGGGGTGCTCTGAGAAGAATGGAGCCAGCATGCATGAATTTGGGCCTCTGCAGCCTGTGATGCGAATGGAAGTGTCCTTGAGCAATGCGCTCATGCAAGGAGGGCGAATCCCTCAATCCTGTAAATAACTCAAATCCTGAAGTAACTGAAGAATAGAACCTGATGATGAAGCAATGCTGGATCTGAATGATCCAACCTGATGGTGACTAGGGTAGATAGATTTCGCTGCCGAAATACACCAGTTAGCTGAGTGCATGCACTCAACCCCAACTTAGCTCACCGAGCTCTCCAATTCGAATCCACAAATCAATAATCATATAAGCAGGTCTTCCTTACTAGCTTTACCTTTCTTTTATAACATTCACTTGTCAGACCTAACTTTTGACTAATTAGGTCACTTTACTTTCTAATTCGCAGTTGACTTGCATGCAGTGCTCTGGAGACTCAATCAATGCATGCATCATGAAATAATGCTCAGATGCCATGCATGCAGGTGGCCTATAGTTCCTGTGGCCCCTGTTTACCTACTGATGATCTAATACCCCTGCCAAGATCTTCTTAGGGTTCATAAGACATCAATCCTCAGTTGATTCCCTGAATGTCAGTGCCCGCTCGAACCTATGGGAATCATATAGGTTAGCGGGATGGTCCTCTGTGCTTAAGCAGAAGAAGACATTACACATTTATGTTTCCTTTGAGTATTGGGCCATAAAACTACAAGCAAGCAACAAGCATCATGAAAAACTTCACAAATAGACATAAAATATCAGTTGGAATATTACAGTGGTATCAGAGCATGTTCCTTGCCAGCTGTGGGAGCATGCAGTTATAAACAGATAGATGAATATAGAGAAATGTCAATGGATGACAGTACATACCAATTTTGGTGAAGTACATGCCTGAAAGCACAGGTTTCTTGCCATCCAGTGAGATCATGAAGACACTGAGAAGGATCTTGGCTGGAAATTTGGGGAGCTTAGCAGCACTTTGACACTTGCCTCGATATCGTAAATATCTAGCCTTGGGGAATGAGGTATGTGCAACATTGTCCTTCCAAGACTATTACTCCATCCAGTTCGGGAGTCGACCCAAGGATTTGGATGAGGATCTCCTTAAAAGCATAGTTGGGGGAAGTAGAGAAAGATGAGCATGATGTATAGGTTGATGGTGAACTTAATATGGAGTTGACAATACATGAGGAGGATAGTACATATGATGCAGTTATCCAATCATCGAACGTCGAGGATTCATCATCTCACCTTAGTAGTGATGCTTGTGAGGATCAGGGGGTGTTAGCACCTAGATGTGACATGGGTTCGATATTGAGTGATTTGGGCATACAGGACATTGAAGAGAAAGAGGATCCCACCTATGAGCCTATGGTTACTAGAGATTCCTTGAACAACACTCAGATGGCTCTTCAAGAATCCAATATGCATGTTCACAGGCTATGTGATGAGTTGGAGTTGGTACACTCTTCATCATCAACAACAAGAGTCGAGACATTCATGATAGGCGAGCTCCATGAGGAGAGACATGGCTGGGAGATGGTTGACTCTATACATATTTGTCAATTTGGAGGTTATGAGTCACTTATTGTGGAGCGGCCATTAATGGTTTCGGTTGTAGTTGCATATGTGTTGACAGGAGAGACATTCCAACATAGTACAGATGTGTGGGATCCAGGTTCAGGTGACACTAGTAGAGTGAGTGCACAGGAGGATACCACAACACACACATGATAAAGGACAACTGTAAAGCATGAGGGCATGAGTGGCACCCATGGTTTGAGGGGAGAGAATCTGGCGATGATTCTGCATGAGGAGCACTGAGAGTTGCAGGTGACTGAGGAGGGATCTGACACAGAGGGTTTGGATCGGGCAGGGGATCGTGAGCCATCTCTGTTAGAGAGAGGTTTAGCCATGGCAGAGATAGTTGAGCACGTTCCCTATGGATCAACCAACATGGAAGTATATGCATACAGAGGTTGGATGGACAGATATATGGCGGATATAGAGACACTGTATCACAGACTTCGTTGATATTAGTGGAGTATTGGCTACAGTAGCGCATACAGGATACTCGATGGCTTAGGAGGATATAGGAGTATGCAACAGTCTACATGGGTACATAGGGGCACACGATGAGATCCCATGGAGTTTTGGAGTGTTTCCTCCCGGGAGACCACCTGACAGAGATCACGAGCATACCCTTGTACTGGGTTTCCCCAGGATCAATGAGGGGAAGGACATGCTTCATAGGGTAGTAGAACCCTCGATAGCCTATCTTTGTCGGGGATATCATCCGATGAGGATCAAAGAGCATGATGCTCATAGGTCTACTTCTAGACCTAATTTTGGGATTATGGTCACGCCCGTAGGGTTGACCAACACACTAGTTATTGTTAAATTAATGTAACTTCAAAGAATATTCTACTTATACTTTATTATTGTAATTCTGTCGAGGATGTTTTACCTCCGTTCGGACATGTCATTATTATATTTGGTCATGTAAAAGTCATGAGGTTAAACCTCCATTGTAAGTCGGGTCGTTAGTACCCAAAATAATATAATATAAATATTATATTGAGTCTTCCTAGAGAGGTCGGCTCAGTTAGGTTATTGGGGCCGACCTAGTTGGATTAAAAGTTAAGTGAAAAGTAAAGTATAAATAGAGAGTGAGTTCCTCTCATTTGTACATTCACTCACTTGTGCAATTCGCATTAGAGGAGAGGGAGAGATATCTGCGAAGGAGGAGGATTGGCTTGGGTCTAGAGTTTGAGTATTTTCTCTCTTATTTGTGAGACCTATTTTTGGGCATTGTACTTTGATCATCTATATTGAGGAAGTTCTTGCTGGGTTTTCTTCCCTTTGAGGGTTTCCCAGGATATATTGTTTTGTGCTTTGTGATTGTGTATCTTTCAGAGATCCTTATTATGCTGCTATTGTGAATAATGTACTGAATGCTAATGAAATTGGAATCTGGTCTATAGTATCATACAATATTAAGATGGTATCAAAGCTAGCCTGAAAAGAGTAACTTTCACAAGGTAAAACTCTCTCTTTCTCTCCAAAGTGAAAAATTAGGGCTTCTCACAAAAATGGAATTTTTGAGTGCAAGTGGCTTAAGCAAATGCGCCCCTCCTAGGTGCATCTATTGGCACAAAGATCGAAGTTTTTCAGTGGGTGAAACTCCCGGAAAGTCAAACCCTAGTTTGACCTAGAACCAAAAAACTGCAGAAAACCAGAGAACCAGAAAACTGTAGATCAGAATTTCGCAAAACAATTTTCAAGGGTAAAATTTTGGAATCTCCAGAAACTAAGTGTACCAGCGTACTCGCTTCAGTCAAGCACATCTTTTGGTGAGTTCAGTTTTTGATTTTGAGAAATTTTAATTTTTGGTTATTCTCTACTCTTCGGGTTAAGATGGCACCAAGCACTAAGCTTGATGACAAGTTGGAAGGCATAGAGAACTTATGTGCTTGGAAGTATAGGATTGGACTCATTCTAGAAGAGAATGATCTTTCAAAATTTGTTAAAGAAGTTGTACCAAAACCCAAAGAAGCTGAAGCAAAAGAAAAACATAAGAAGGATATGATTAGGGCTAGGAGGATCATAGCAGACTCCATAAAAGATCACTTGATTCCTCAAGTGTCCTCCAAGAAGACTCCAAAGGAGATGTTTGATGCCCTAACAAGAATGTATGAAGGAAGAAACATAAATTGAAAGATGAATTTGAGAGCCCAACTCAAGAGTACAAAGATGAGCCAAGGAGAATCTATCCAAGAATATTTTACAAGGGTCTCCCAATTCAAAGAACAACTAGAAGCAATTGGAGACACCCTTGATGAAGATGAGTTGGTGATGACTGCTCTCAATGGTCTTACTAGACCTTGGGACTCTTTTATCTAGACTATGTGTGCAAGAAAGGAAAGTTTACTATTTGAAGTTGTATGGGAAGAATGTGTCCAAGAAGAAGCTAGAGTGGCAAATCGAGAAGCACTACTCAGAGATGATGATCAAGCTCTAGCCACCCATACTAAGAGAGGAAAGGGAAAACCTCATTTCAAGAAGGAAAATCAGAAAGAATCTTATCCTCCAAAGAAGTTTCAAAAGTATAAGAAGGGAAACTACAAGCAAAGAGACTTCTCTTCTTATCAATGTTTCAGTTGTGATGAGATGAGACATATTGCAAAAGATTGTCTAGAAAGAAAAGAAGAATTCAAGAAGAAGAGTAACAAAAGATATCATGCTCACTTAGTCGAAGAAGAAGAAGAAGAACCTCCTAAGAAGCAAACAAAGGAAGAAATAGAAGAATATGTTTTATTCTCCGCTCTCTCTGGCTCTGTGACACCTGGAAATGACACATGGTTAATTGATAGTGGTGCTTCAAAGCACATGACAGGTCAGAAGAAGACTCTCTCCAGTTTAGAAGAAAAGAACTCCCCTTAGAAGGTATCATTAGGAGATTATTATCAATATCCTATTAAGGGAATAGGAGAAGCCACCTACAAGCTTGATTCAGGAACCCCGATGAAGATGAAGGATGTACTATATGTACCAGGACTAAAGAAGAACCTACTTTCTATCTCAGCTTTAGATAAGAAAGGATTTAGGGTTGCCTTTATAGATGGAGAAGTTCTCATGTGGCCCAAAGGAAAATCTATAAAGGATGTTGTTGTTATTGGGATAGAAGAAGGAGGCTTATACAAACTAAAAGGACATTCAGAAGCAGCTTTGATTCATGATACTACAAGCCCATGCGAACTATGGCATAGAAGGTTTGCTCACATAAGCTACAAAGCATTACCACATGTAAGCAAGGTAGTAACAAGATTACCCAATCTCAAGATTGATCATGAAGGAATATGTAAAGGATGTGCAAAAGGGAAGAACATAAACAATCCATTTTCGAAGAGCGAGACCAAGTCAGAAGGGATATATTGGAACTTATTCACTCAGATGTATGTGGTCCAATGCCCTCCACATCTCTCAGTGGATATGAATATTATGTTACATTCATTGATGATTACTCTCGAAAGACTTGGATTTACTTTCTGAAATAAAAAAGTGAAGTATTTGAGAAGTTCAAGGAATTCAAAGCCTTGATAGAGAATCTTTCAGAAAGGAAAATAAAGATACTGAGGTCAGATAATGGAGGAGAGTACACTTCAAAAGATTTTGAAGTCTTTTGCAAAGATGCTGGGATTAAGAGGGAACTTACCACTCCCTATAATCCTCAACAAAATGGTGTTGCTGAAAGAAAGAATCAAACTATTATGGAAGCAGTGAAGACCATGATCCATGTCCAAAATAGAGTATCCCATAGTGCACTTGGGTTCAAAACCCCAGAAGAGATGTTCACAGGAAAGAAACCAGAGGTCAATCATCTCAAGATATTTGCTTGTCCAGTGTTTGTTCATATTCCAAAACAGAAAAGAACCAAATTGGATCCTTCCGGAAAGAAATGAATCTTTGTTGGATACTGTGAGGTCTCCAAGGCCTTCAGGATCTATATACTAGGCTATCATCACATGGGGATTAGTAGGGATGTAACATTTGATGAAGATGCAGCCCTCAAGAAGTCCAAAAAGTGCCAGCATGAAGAAGTAGATGAAGAAGATGTAGCTCCTAGAGTTACATAAGTGGCACCCTCTCCTGTTGATGAGACTCTAGAAGATCATGATATGTTGGAGCCCCAAGAACCTCCATCCATGACTATCTCTCGCAAGAGAAAACCAGCTTGGGCTCGAGAAATCATTCAAGATGCAGAGAGGTATGGAGCTCCAGAAGGCTCCACAAGAAGAAGCATGAAGCCAAGGCCATTTTCCAGTTACGTGGCTTTGATGTGTGATCTTGTAGACAAAGAACCTACTTGTTTTGAAGAAGCCATTCAAAAGAAAGAATGGGTAGAAGCTATGACGAAAGAATACCAATCTATAATGAAGAATGATGTATGGGACAGTTCCCAAACCAGAAGGTAAAAGTGTGGTATCTTCCAAATGGATATACAAGATAAAACATGCTGCTGATGGAAGTATTGAAAAATACAAAGCTAGATTTCTGGCTTGTGGATTCTCTCAAAAAGAAGGAATCGATTATGAAGAAATATTTGCTCCTGTAGCAAGGTACACTTCAATTAGAACCATCATGGCACTTGCAGCCACGATGAAGTGGAAGTTACACTAGTTGGATGTGAAAACAACTTTCCTGAATGGTGTCATTGAAGAAGAAGTGTACATAGAACAACCACAAGGTTTTGAGGTTGAAAACAAAGAGACGAATGTTTGTAAACTAAAGAAGGCTCTGTATGGGTTGAAGCAAGCTCCAAGAGCGTGGTATGGAAGAATTGATAGTTTTCAGACGAGCTTGGGCTTTACCAAAAGTAAAGCTGATCCTAACCTTTACTTCAAGATTATGGATGATGAATCGGTCATATTATTGCTATATGTGGATGACTTGTTCCTGATAGGTAATGAGAAGCAAATCTCAGAGTGCAAGAAGAAGCTCGCTGCAGAATTCGAGATGAAAGACCTTGGCTTAATGCATTATTTTCTAGGTTTCGAGGTATGGCAGAGCCCAGCGGGAATCTTCCTTAACCAAGGGAAGTATGCAGTAGAAAATTGAAATATTGAGAAGATTTGACATGCTGGAGTGTAAAGCCATGGCCACACCCGTGGATACCAATTTGAAGTTGCTATCTGATGTTTTGTCAGAATTAGTGGATGTGACTCTATACAAGCAAATTATTGGGTCGTTGATGTATTTGACGAATACGAGGCCAGATATATGCTTTGCTGTGAACACCTTGAGTCAGTATTTGGTTGAGCCTAGACCTGTTCACATTGTAGCTGCAAAGCATGTGATGAGGTACCTAAAAGGTACAATAGACTATGGTCTCAATTATACTCGAGATCATGAGTTCAGACTGTATGGTTATATAGATTCCGATTGGGCAGGAAGTGTCTCAGACAGGAAGAGCACTTCAGGTGGATGTTACAGTCTGGAGTTAGCCATGATCTCATGGCTAAGCAGGAAGCAATCCAGTGTTGCTCTCAGCAATGCAAAAGCAGAGTATATTGCAGCCCGTTCTACTAGTTATGAAGCCATATGGCTTCAGAAGTTGTTATCAGGTCTGTTTGATCTGGAGTTGGATACCACAATGATTCTATGTGATAACCAAAGTTGTATAAAGATGACAGAGAACCCTATGTTCCATGATAAGTCAAAACACATAGAATTACGGTATTTCTACATCCATGATATGATGCAGAAGGGAGCTATGAAGCTCCAATATGTGAGCACTGATGAGCAGGTTGCATATGTGTTGACTAAGCCACTGTCTCGTGTGAAGTTTGAGCACTTCCATGACAAGCTTGGTGTAGTCCGTGTTATCACATCCATGTTAGCTAGGGCTACCATGATACAGATTGTACGGTCAGAGATATTTTTCCAGGTTATTCTTGATCCAGAGCAGAGATGAGTTGAGGTCAGAGGGGGCATTATGTATTTTGATGGTCCAGATGCTACTACTGAGCAGTATTAGAGAGCCCCTCTTCCTTTCCCACCTTTGCATGACCCCATTGAGAGGGGTAACTTAGCCATATTATGATGAGAGCAACACATGTCACAACTGGTTCAAGCAGCACATGTCACAACTGGTTCACCACTTCTTGCCCACATACAGCAGAGATTGGTCTTCAGATCCACTTACAGCCGCAGGTATATGGTATGGCAGGTATATATTATTTATGGTTATTGCTAATGGTTTTGCTTTGGGGCTTGTTTATTTGTATTAGTACATTGACTTGACATATGATGGCTGACTTGGTGATCTCGTGTGTTATTTGTATGATGCTTGTGGCCCATGGTGATGTCAGTCCACCCCTTTTGGTAGAGACTCCTGCCTATGCACACTGGTTCCTGTCCCCTCTTTGGTATAGATTTGGCCATTCGACTTATAAGAAGCTAGCTTCGGTTTCACTTGTCACTTCTATCCACTCATCCGACCCATCCATCATTGGTTCTTTCCCCGACTTAGACCAGAATAAGTGGCCTTGAGGATCCATTCCCCCGGTGGCCCATGAGTACATTATGGTTCCATGTTGTTTTGTGCCTCGTCTCTTTAGTGTGAGATGCATTCTCAAACCTGGGATTCATTTCCTGTCGGTTGCCCCCGATGTTGTGATGCAGTATAGGATTGTGTAGCCTCACCGGGTGCTCCCCATTAGTCCTCTAACCATACACACTTGCCACCAATACATTGCAGTATGAGTATCATTGTTCTATCTGATGTGAAATGTAAAATCCAAGAATGTGTTTCTTAACACACACGGATCAAACAGCCTATTGAAATGTAAATCCAAGAATGTGTTTCTCAACACACATGGATCAAAGGCTAAATGTGAAATGAAATGTAAAGGGCCATGCAACGGTAACACAAGCACTATCTAAATCATTGCTTGGCCACATATGTATTTGAGCATGTAGTGGTTATTTCCTCACCGAGTCCAAAGGGACTGGGAGGTGAGATGGAGTAAGGGACAACTAATTCTAAGTGTCCCCTACAGTCTCAAGTTACGGTTTACCGGGCATCCAGTCTTGGCGGCTTTAGAAAAGATCCTCACGGAGTCTGTTGCAGGCACGAATGTTAGTTGCAAGGTGTGTGTTAGAGGCTAGTGGTGGTTTCCTTGCACTATACCCATTTGTGAGGCACCGCCCTTCCCTAGTGTTTCTCATGGTGTACTTATGTCACTGGGTCCCCTTTTCCCCTGCTTATCCGAAGGGTCATACAGTTCTAGTCTATGTCACTTCCCTATCCTTTTAGCCTTGTTGTCCACCTCACCCAAAGTCAGCTCAATGACCAAATCTATAAGTGTGCATAGTAGTAGAGCCTTTGTTGAAAGTGGTGGGCCCACCTCGCCTTGGGCCTATTTTTGAGATATTATTTACTATGATCACCATATGTTCGTCATTTTATGCTTATAGTTATTGTACTAACATAAATAATGAAGCCTTGGCATCCCATGTTGCATGCAGAGACATACACTTCAGCCATTGCCATTGTTGACCAGAGTTGACTTGGTCAAACTAGGTTGACCAAGCCAAAAAATGGGTCCCGAAAACGTTGGAACCAAAACTTCGATTTTGGTTATTTGGTATTGTTATCACACAAACTCTAGCTGCTGAAGTAAGGTGTCCCAACAGGGATGGTAGAGGGAGTGCAGCTAGGAAGGTGTAACCAGCAATGGCCAAGTCTTCCGCTCAATGAACGGAAGTCACACCGGACAAGGCTATTGTCGCTTCAGACGAGGCACGTAGCCAAGTCAGGGGGGAGACCCCGCTCAACCGATGAAGGTTGAAAGACAAAAATACACCCAAATCCCGAGAAAGATAAAGAGAGGAAGACAAGAGATGAGTGTAAATTAGTTCCTAAGTCTAGTTTCAGCCACCGGTCGGACACACAGATGAAATAAGCACGTAGATGAAATGTGACCAATGATTGAGTGTGATGAATAAAACATATTAGATGGCTGAAAATCTACTAAGGATGTAAACAATGCTAGAAGTGATCAACAAATGAAAATCTGCCCAAGGGAGAGATTGATTCAAAGACTAGTGGACCTAGGGCAGCGCAAAATTAAGGTTTTTAATCACTTTCAGCAAATGATAACTGGATTTCTTTTAGTAAAATAACGATACGAATCCAAATCAAGAGTACCCAGAACCCCAAAGTGACCCAAACCAGGTGAAAGGGAAAAATGCCCTAGATTTATGGGAAGATGGAGTCGGAATTTAATGAAACTTGAGATTTAGACGTTTAAGAACAAATCATAAGTGGGTTTGGAGAGAAATTTAAGTTCCTACGGTCAAATTTTTAGTTTTTAATTTTCTCTTGGTTTTACATGCAGTTTCAACTTAGCAAACACATCAGAAATCTAACTAGAGAATTGAGCACGAGAGGAATACCTGAAACAAAGATGAATGGCTGAATATTTGTGTGAAGACCACTTGCCGAATCCAAGTGATGAGCAACCAGCGCTTTCCCTAAGCGTTTTAGCCAGCCGGAGAGAAAATGCGCCCTAGCTACTTGCCACAAGAAATGGAAAGTCAGAAATCTGCAACAAATAGATAGTTAACACAGCAAAATGAAACGTAAATAATTGAGAAATTGAATGATAAACAACAAATTCAACTCCCTCTTTAGAAATCCTTGAAGAAAAACCCAAGTGTGGAGCTCCCACACCAAAAAATGCGCCCCTCTTCAGGTGGCCTTCCAACCTGCAATTCGTTTCAGCTGTAGAAGATGGATAAATGCACTAGAAAACTTATCAATACATCAGTAAATGGCTATCAATCATCACAACATTCATCCAAGCAACAATGTCTCAAGAACTCTCAAGAATCTCTTCTCTATTTCAGTCTACGTGTCTACAAAAATATGCCCAAGAGAAATACAAATGAGGTGAGTGTCTTTTCTTATAGAGAAAGACCACTCTCAAAACCTAATTCCCCCCAAAACTAAGGGTTGAGATTAACTCTCTTAATGCCCAAATCGATGGAGGAGATGAACTCTAGAGGGGGGGCAAATTACCCTAAAAAACGCCCAAGTGGAGATGGGGCCAATTCGTGGGGCCCATACAAAGCATATAAAATGTGGTTGGGGGGTGCCTATGGGCTGTTTTAGCCCCCCATACCAATACACTATGATCTCAATACAATAAACATAAAAAATTTAATTTTTGCTAAGTGCGAAAAACACCCCCCATGGGCAAATTCACCGGTCATGGTAAGCTGGGCAAGTGAGAGCCCCACAACATAAAATATGACATCCAAACATAGTAGAAATACCTTAGAAATCACCCTTGTATTAGCCAGCCTTTCATTTTTGCCCTTTGCTATAGTTGCCTTTGTCAATTTTTGATTTTCCATGTATTTTATTGCTGGTTTATATTGCTGAAGGAGTAAATTGGGTTTTTGACCCACTTATAGTACCTGGATTGTCAAACTGTCTGCTGCAATGTAATTTTGGACCCCCAAAATAGTAGGAATGGTCACTCGAACGACCACGATCCATCACTTGGCATTATTTGCCCACGATCCATGGTTTTTAATTAAAACAGGTCATTAATGACCAATAATAATTAAAAATCTCACAAACGCCTCGATCTTTTTACATTCTGTCACTTGGAGGCTCATATGGGTCCCCTGTAGATAATAATTGACCAAAATCGAAATTCCGGTCGCAATATTTTTTTGGGCCCATTTTTGGCCTGGTCAACCTAGTTTGACCAAGTCAAATCTGGTCAACAATGGTGCTAGCTGAATACCTGTATGCAATCATGAAGTGAAAGGCTTCCTTATACAAGTTAGTACATTACTAAACAATATGACGATAATATGGTGATAAAAAATGCATTAAATCTCGGAAAAATACAATTCCCTAGGTGAGGTGGGCCCACCACATCCAAAAGACTCAACTGCTATGCACAACCTATAGACTTGACCACCTAGCTGACTTTGGGTGATGTGGAATACAAGGCGAAGGATGAGGGATGACAAGGACAAAGATCATGTGACCTTTTGGATTACTCGGGAAAGCGGGGTGCACTGAGATAAGCATACCATGACAAAAACACGGGGAAGGGGGGTGCCTCACAAATGGGTATAGTGCAGGGAAACTGCCACTGTTCATCGAACAAGTACCTCACAACTCACATCCGTGCCCGAAGACTCCGTGAGGTTCTTTTCTAGAGCCGCCAAACTGGGTGTCTGGCAAACCGCAACTTGAGACTCTAGGGGACAATCTTGAGCTTGTCCCTTGCTCCCTCTCACCTCCTTGCCCCGCAGGACTAGGCGAGGAAATAACCACTACAAATGCTGACATATACGACTGACCTGTGTCCATGTGTGTTTACAAACACATTGCATGGATTTTACAATGAATTTCATACTTAGCCCTCTTGGCTAGATTTTACATTTACAATAGCCTTTTTGGCTTGCTTTACATTTCTTCATTTCTTCATTTTACATCAAGGCCCTTTTGGGCTACATACATATCTCAATAGATATAATCAAGGTGCTCATATTGCAAAGTAATGGGGGTAAGCATACAAGCATCGATGACCGATAGGGAGCACCCGGTGAGGCTACACAATCCTAACTGCATTGCAGCATCGGGGGCAACCGACAGGAGCAAATCCCAGGTTCGAGAGTGTATCTCACACACTAAAGAGCCGAGGCACAATAGACAGGGAATCATGGCATACTCAGAGATCAGTGGGGAAAGGGATCCTTAAGGTCACAAATTGGAATCCAAGTCGGGAAAGACTATCATGGATGAGTCAGATGGATGGAGAAGGTGAAAGTGGATCCAAAGTCAGCTGCCTAGGGGGACTAAGTGACCAAATCTATACCAAGAGTAGGGGTGTGACCCGGTGTGCATATACAGGAGCCTACTAGAAAGGGGTGGACTGACATCACCAAGGCCCCAATCACATATCATAACAATAGCTAGATCACCAAATCAATCATCATATGCAAAGTTAGTGTACTATCATGTATAAACAAGTCTAATCAACAATCAGGAGCAATAAACATCAAATGCAATACCTGCCGCACCATATACCTGCTGTTGAGGCTGTCTCTAAACTGGATCTCTGTTGAATCCAGGTACAAATAGTAAACCGGCAATACTCTGTGATAGTCTCAATCAAAGCAAGACTAGGCAGCTGTCTCAATGGGCTCAATCAAAGCCTGGCAAGGAAGGGTGACCCTGCGGTAGATGCTAAGTAACATGTCTGGACCACTGTACAACCATCTGTCCCCTCTGATATGTCTGCTCAGGGCAATTTGAACAAAACTGTGTGCCTCCTCGGAAGGCACCTGATCTCTGATCTGGAAAAAAAAGTATTGTGTGGTCCTTGACCACACAGTCTGCAGTATGGTAGCTCCAGCTAACATAGATGTGATAACATCAGGCTCCAGCTGGGACAAGTGCTCTAAGGGAGAGAGTGCTTGAGAACCGCAGAATCTCTAGTCCGTAGCACCCCTCTCATCATCATAAATGCGCATGCACATACATGCTATCTGCATCATCATCATGTGTGTACCTATTCCTGTAAAATGCAGACGCTATACCAATCTTGGCAGACTGCTCGTCAGGACATGCAATATATATAATGTAATCCAGCAGAAATAAACAAAATGACAATGCTGAAAATAAAAGATATATCAATAATGGAATTAACTCTACAACATTTTAAATTTATTAGGCCGACACATGAGGTGTAAGAAAGGTGAAAAACAACTGAAAGGAAACTATGGTACAGAAGCAACTAGAAAAAGGGAAAATGGTGTCAAAAGTGAGAAAGACCAAAGAGCAAGACAAAAATGACAACTAACTACTGCTCACGAGAGCTTATTCAATTTACCTACCCTACTCTAACCAGTTCAGACCAATACTAAGTAAAATCATAGATCTAGTGCAACCACTCAACCAAGAGATCAATAATTCTTCGTTGTTGTCTTTTAGCAAAACAAGTCAAGACTAGATTAGAGATTAATGAATTTCGGATCAAGGCCATCCTGACTCGTTCAACATTTAGGATAGGCTTAGAATGATGCAAGACGAATCCATGCCAAGGTTGAGGCTGATTTCCACAAGTCTCTTCCATCCAAATGTCAATAGAATTAATGTAGTGAAAATCAACTTTTAAGCGTGATGGAAGAGAATGATACAATACTAGATTCAACCTTCCTTGGCTAACTTTGTTTTCCTCATCTATCTGGCTCGCATACTCAATTTCTTTCATCCCAGGATAGATGAGAGAAGCAAATGGGGACAAATTAGAGTGCAATGAACTCAAGATCAAAATTAGGCCCACTTGTTGCCCAACAATTGCAAAAAGGTGAAATTGATCTTTGAAGAGTTTCTCAGTCAACCAAGCAACAAGGTTATCAGATTGGAAAATACTATTAACCCAGGATGACTGGAAAGTGAAGTAAAAAGTTTTACCATCAACCCCTAGGCATTCTAAAGGCTCCTTACCAAACCCTTTGCGCAACAAAACCAGGTTAGAAAGAGGCATTGACTTCATGAGTTGGGATGGGAGGGAGGATTGAAACATATAGGTGTGTTTAGTATTGTCTGAAATTGTCATCCCCAATTCTACATGAGATAAGGGAAACTTGTCAAGGAAATCATCAGGGTCAATACCAACCTTCCGAAGACAAAGCTCATTTTGATTCATATTTCCAATCAACTCCTTTTGACCAAGGAAAAGGCGAGGAATATTATTGATGCTAAGCATGGCACTTCTAGAAGGTTCTTTGTGACATTGATTCCATCTTGCAGGTTGCAACAAAGAACACTTAGGGTCGAGTTGATACATAACTGGATCATCATCATCTTGATAGGGAGGTATATTGATATAATCATTTTTAAAACCCCCATCATCTTCACACATTTGACTTTCAAGCACATGATGATCGTTTGATCCAGTCTCAACAAAAGTCTGATTATTTTCAATATTTTCTTTTTCTCCTTCTTCTTCAAAGGTATGATTGGAAAGTGAAACAAGGTCAGGATCACTTGGGCATTGACTTGAACAATCGCCAGCGGAGCAATGACTATGGGGCTGCCCCTCAAGAGAACCTCTAGTGGATTCACTGGTTGAAAGGTCAACCATAGAATTTTGTCTTTGATGATCAATGGGATCCCCTTCTTCATTTGCGCCTTCTTCGAGTAAAGATGACAAAGTGCTTCGTATGATTTTAGTAAGTTCCCCTTCTAAGTCAATATCAAGGTCAAAATCTTGAGGGGTTGAGACTTGCTCACTACCATACATAACTTCATCATGAGATTTATGTCCTATATTCTTCAAATACTCTACTACATTCTTATAGACTGAAGGCTCATTCTTATGCTCTACTACATTCTTCTTCATGCTCATGTGATGTTTCTTCATATTTTTCACAGTCACTTGGGAGTGACTTTCGATCCTTTTCATGTAATGCTTCTTCTACTTCACCACCTTCAAAACAAGGTGGCTCATGGGTCTCCTCACATTAGAGGAAATTTGAGGTCTAAAATGGGCCTCCTAAGGAAAATAATAAAATAATATTTATTAATTTTGGAGGAAGAAAGAAAAAAACTACTTTTTGTGTTCGTATTTTCAACATATCTTGTAATATCCCAAACTGATATTTTTCTCTTTTTATGATGTTTTGTTTGTTTGCTAGTAGTCTTATGCCTCAGTATAGGAATAGAGTATGAAAGTATGCACTGATCTAAGCATGCATGCACTTGCATGCAGATCTATGACCCAGATAATCAGAAATGCTATAAAAGAGGAAGGAAAGCTATGCATGTATGTACCATTAGATAGATCAGGAGATGTACATCAATATAAAACCAGCATGCAAGACTTTGGACGGTGGACGGAAGAGAATCTTGAAATAACTGAAGAATAATATCCGATGATGAAGCAATGCTGAATCTGGATGATCCAACCTGATGATGAACTAGGGCAGATAGCTTTCACTGCCGAAATACACCAGTTAGCTGAGTACAAGCCTCAACCCCAACTTAGCTCGCTGAGCTTCTCCAAATCGAGATCACAAATCAATAATCAACAATGGTCCTTCTCCATTCACTTTACCTTTCTTTTATAACATTCAACTGCCAAAAACCTAACTTCTGACCTAACTAGGTCACTTTATCTTCTAATTTGCAGTTGACTTGCATGCAGGTGTATGGAGACTCAATCAGGTGCATGCATCATGAAATAATGCTCAGATGTCATGCATGCAGGTGGCCTTTGGCTTTGGTAGTCCCTGTCTATCTACTAGTGATCTAATAATCATGCTAAAGATCCTCTGAAGGTGTATATGGCATCAATCCTCAGTAAATTCCACTATAATAAAAAGGGGAACATTATAGTCCTCCCTTGCCAAGATTGCTTGTCCTCAAGCAATACCAACATAATTCCATAATCAATTGAACTGAACCAACTGAATTCCAGGGTCCCAAATCATCCTCGGAGATCTGTAGTACCTTCTACTCAAGGTATGGTCCTGCGAGGTACCATGATATGAAACCTCCTGAAAGTGATAGTCGACTCTCGTCCTCATACTAACTGTTGTATCGTCCACTACTGCAATCTCGCGGTTCCCCACTACCCAAAAGAAGAGACCATCATGTAGTCGTTGAGCCGTTCTGATCATCATCAACTGTCTGTCATGCTCTATCAGCATCCACCTTTCCTGTAACTCCAAGTAGAAAGATCTGTAAGAGTTGGCCACCTCACTATGAACGGTGTAGTGTATAGGAAACCAAGTGAAGTCTGCCATTCTGCCGTCATACTTGACCTCGAGTATCAACAAAGGAAATCTGCTCTAGTCACTGATAACGACTCTGGGCTGCTCATAAACTCTAATCATCTCCTCAATAGATAGCTCTATCCCTCGTGTTGTCCCATACTCTGAGGAAATCACTGGAATGTGCAAGAATTCTTATAACAGGTGAGTCTCTGGACATATATACTCGACCCTCTGCATCCTCAGTATACCTGTGATGCAATCTAACAACAGGCTTCCCCATGGCTGCTCATGATCTATCGAAGGCTACATCAATGCGAGTTCTGACGTACCCTGTTGACTTGACATAAGATCCATTTTGTATCTCCATGCACACCTGCCTCGAGTCTGTCTAAAAAAGATGAAGTCATCTGAGTTCCCCACTAGTGATGTGAAGCACTCTCTACCCCGAGCGCTGGTCCGCCTAGTGCTAACACCAGAATACATCTGACTACCCCTGAAGAACCAAGCAATCATAAACTACACAAACTCCTCCGTAGTGGCTCCACTGTCAATCTCAATCCTGAATACCAGGTAAGAAAGTCAGCCCTGCCATAAAGAAGTCTCAATCTCTCCTGCTCTATCATCCCATAAATATAGCGCACTGATCATCCTCACAACTCTGTCTATCACCTCTACCATATGAAACAACCCATCGTGTAGATGAATACCTAGATCCCACCACCAACTAAGGGGTCCGCCAAACCCAACTCCAACGAACTGCTGCCGCATCAGGCTGATAGTCATCGAGGTCTCCCTGTAATCCTCTGGTAGATCCCAAGTGCTAATAACTGACTCTGCTCCTGCTAATGTAATCAACTCTAGCCAAACTGCATCTATACATTTGTTAACCCACTCACTGTCTATGTCCTCCAATAATCTATGGATTCTAAGCCTCTCTCTAGAGAACAGCTCCGTCCGCTGCAGTGCCTCGTACTCATGCAGATACCAATAATAATCCACCAACTGCAAATCTCGGATAGCCCTCATGATCCTCTGCAACTTTGAGTGCTCCTCATGTTTTACAACTGCCCTGTATCCTGTGTGTGTTGCGGTATCCTCCTGTGCACTCACTCTACTAGTGTCACCCGAGCCTGGATCCCACACACCTGTGCTATACTGGAGTGTGTCTCCCGTCAACACATCTACAACTACAACCGGAACCATTAATGGCTCCTCCACAGTAAGTGACTCGTAACCTCCATACTGCCCTGTATGTATAGAATCAACCATCCCCCAGTCATGTCTCTCCTCATGGATCTCGTCTATCATGGATGTCTCGACTCTTGCAGTAGATGATGAAGATTGTGTCCCCTCCAACTCTTCCACATGCATATCTGATTTTTGAAGAGCAATTTGAGTGTTGTTCAAGGAATCTCTAGTAAGTAGTAACCATAGTCTCATCCTGTATGCTCGAATCACTCCATATCGCATCCATGTCACAGCTAGGTGCTAACACCCCTTGATCCTCACAATCATCACCACTAAGGTGAGATGATGAATCCTCGACAATGGATGACCGGATAACTGCATCATGTGTACTATCCTCCTCATGTATTGCCAACTCCATATCAAGTTTACTATCAACCTGTATATTATGCTCATCTCTCTCTGCTCCACCAATTATGCTTTTAAGGAGATCCTCGTCCAAATCCTTGGGCTGGCTCCCGAACTTGATGGAGTAATAATCTCTGAAAGGCAATGCTGCACATACCTCCTTCCCCTCGGCTAAATATTTCTGATATCGAGGCAAGTATCTAAGCACTGCTAAGTTCCCAAATTTTCCAGTCAAGATCCTTCCCAGTGTCTCCATGATCTCACTGGATGGCAAGAAACTTGTGCTTACAGGGATGCACTTCACCAAAATTGCACTGTAAGATTCCAAGTAGGGGAAATCTGATTTCTTTACTGTCTTTATTTCATTTGGCTGTAAGATTCCTACTCAAATCTGATATAAAAGTTCCATTTCGCTGGTTGTGCACTGTAATATCCCACAAAATTCCGAGCTAAATTTGTTATGGATTACTTGTGAAGTTTGGTTCCAGTCTTTCGTCAAACACTTTGATGGACGCTGATTTTTACCACTGTTATTTTCTCTTACACTAAATGTCTGAGTTTATGGCATATTTACTTGGAAATTTGCATTAAATAATTCAGATCTGATTTCCAATATTACTCAAATATATAGGATCCCCATCAAGCCCTCACTTGCTACTGTATTTAGTACCAAAGGTTCTTTACAGAGATTTCAATAAGAATAAGGAATTTAACCTGCTGCTACAGCAGTCTCAAACAGTTCACTAAGGGTTATGACTCCATTAAATAGGCTGTAATTGCTTGTATTTATCAGCAGTAAAAGCAGTACAGAACTCAAGTTTTACATTTAATTCCACACCTCATATATCAGCAGAATAATGACAATCTGTAGTGGCTGTACCTTGCCTTTTGGAATGCCTGTAGGTGAACGATGGATACCCAGAACTCAAGCTCGTTTGCTTCACGAGTTTTGCATATAATTTCAGACAATAGGAACAAGCAGAAATCTGATAATAACACATGAATGTTTTTGACCTCAGATTTGATATATAACTCGCCCATGCAAGGACGGCGCTCCCTTGAATCTTCAGATAAGATAATTACTCCAGAGATGTGAAATAGATGCAAGAAGTATGCCCTAGGCGTATAATGGTCCTCTGATCAGTATGGAGGCTGCATGCAGGTCATGCACTATGTCTGGGTCATAATATGAATTTCCTCGTGCTTCTAATGAAAAGACACGCCCCAGGTTAAAGTAATATTGCTGCTATTCTGTGGTATAGAAGACACTCAGAATGCTTTATAATGTTGATGTCTCAGGCTTGATGTGGTTGGCAACAAGTAGATTACATACAAGCTTCCCTGTAGCTGCTTGTTTGTCTTTAGAATACTCCACCAATCAGATTTGCATCATACTAATGCCTCCTGTAGATAATGTCCTGTAGGTGATGGGTGTTGGCAGACTTTCTTGAATGGCTGTATTGACTGTCTTCTTGACCCAGATTGAAAGATATGTTCACAAGTGATGATAGAAAGCTTCTTAAAACGTCCAGCAGTTTGAGATATTCTTCCCGCAGCACTGTTCACGTTACTATTCATGGCACTGTTCACGTTACTGTTCACAGCACTAAAAACACTGTTCACGCACTGTAGCCGCACTGTTCATGTTACTATTCACGGCACTGTTCATTGGTATCACTATCAGATATTCTTCCAACTCAATCCACCAGTTATGAATTCATCTAGCTGCAAGGTGATTCGAACCCTGCTCATAAACTTCATAAAACCTCTAATGATGAAACCCAGAATGATAGATCTGAATGATCTACCCAATAAATTGACTAGGACGGATAGATTTCACCGTCGAAACCAATGTTGTTGGCTAGGGCAGTGTGCCGTAAACCCTAAATGGCTCTCAGAGCTCTCAAACCAAATCTCAATGATCAATAATAACAATAACTGCATGATCCCACAGCTGGCGAGGAACATGCTCTGATACCACTGTAATATCTCAAACTGATATTTTTCTCTTTTTATGATGTTTTGTTTGTTTGCTAGTAGTCTTATGCCTCAGTATAGGAATAGAGTATGAAAGTATGCACTGATCTAAGCATGCATGCACTTGCATGCAGATCTATGACCCAGATAATCAGAAATGCTAAAAATAGGAAGGAAAGCTATGCATCTACGTACCATCAGATAGATCAGGAGATGTACGTCAATATAAAACCAGCATGCAAGACTTTGGACGGTGGACGGAAGAGAATTCTGAAATAACTGAAGAATAATATCTGATGATGAAGCAATGCTGAATCTGGATGATCCAACCTGATGATGAACTAGGGCAGATAGCTTTCACTGTCGAAATACACCAGTTAGCTGAGTACAAGCCTCAACCCCAACTTAGCTCGCTGAGCTTCTCCAAATCGAGATCACAAATCAATAATCAATAATGGTCCTTCTCCATTCACTTTACCTTTCTTTAATAACATTCAACTGCCAAAAACCTAACTTCTGACCTAACTAGGTCACTTTATCTTCTAATTCGCAGTTGACTTGCATGCAGGTGCATGGAGACTCAATCAGGTGCACGCATCATGAAATAATGCTCAGATGTCATGCATGCAGGTGGCCTTTGGCTCTGGTGGTCCCTGTCTATCTACTGGTGATCTAATAATCATGCTAAAGATCCTCTGAAGGTGTATATGGCATCAATCCTCAGTAAATTCCACTATAATAAAAAAGGGAACATTACATATCTTCCTGTGGTTTTACTCAAATTTTGAGTAGGAGCACTCGTTGGATGCAGAATTCTTTTGACGGACCCAAAGTATTCTGCATCCAACGAGTACCCACACTGCATACTTTTGACGGACCCCACTGCCCCAAAACCAAGAAATACCTGAAAAAACGAGTACCCGCACTGCATACTTCTGACGAATCCCGCTGCCCCAACGAGTGCTCCCACTTGAAATTTGAGTAAAAACACAGGGAGATATGTTGAAAATATGAACAAAAAAAGTAGTTTTTTCTATGACAAATATCTCAAGTCAACCATTATGGTGACTCATTTTATTGAAATTTTATTGGTTCTTGAATTCCAACTTCTCAAGAAATTATGGTTGGCTCGTTTTCTTATAAGGCCCATTTTAGACCCAAAATTTCCTCTAATGTTTCGCTCCTCCTTTTCACTCAAACATATATGAGTTGCTCTCCAAGGTCTTTTGCAAGAAGGGCATAGACCTTCTTCACTAACTCCACATCTTCATCCCTGGGCCTATATCCAAACACCCAATCAAAAAAGTCTTAAAAAAGAATGGCCTTCTTTGTCTTTCCCATTAAAGCAAGATATGACTGATATTGCTGAGGCAAAGTTTTACATGTTGCTCTCAATATTTCTAATTCATTCATAGGATTAGACTTTGGTGGTATGACACATTCATCTTCATCATACACAAGGTCATAAGAATAACCTTCATTCCTTATGAAATTGTAAGAAGTGTTGCATGATCGCACCTCTTCCTCGTAGTATTCACATTCTTCTTCATATTGCTCACAATCACCTTCATACTGCTCATAAGCATTGTACTCATAGGAGTCATCATCATAGTAAGACATGGCTGCAACTTCTTATTCAATGGATGATATTAATGCACAGGTGCAAACACCATGCTCTGATACCACTGTAATATCCTTAAATTGAAAGTTTACCCAATTTGGCCAATTCTTGGACTAGTGAAACCCCAAACTGTCCCAAATGATCCCAAATGGTTTCGAATTTTGTATGGAGGGACTTAGTGTTAGAAAGTGGCAACAAGGAAGGTCTTCTATCATTTGCATGTGTCCTTGCATGATGGAAGACATAAAACATGAAGCCAAATGGATTAATGCCTTTATCCAAAGTTTAGACTTAGGAAAAGTGCATTATGTGATCTAATTATTAATTGACTTAATGGAGTTACTTTTTATAAAATTAAAGTGAAAATAATTTAAATGATGGCTAATCTAATCTTGGCCATTGATCTCACCGAAGGATCTCATCCTTTCATCCATAGTGAGAAGTTAGGGTTTTCACTTGGCCATTGAGTTAAAAGGAAGATCGATTTGGTGGAGAGGACACACAGACACAGACATTGTCAGAGAGAGATTTCTTGCTTATAGCTTTCAGCCGGAGAGTGAGAAAGACAGTTTGTAAGAGAATTTTACAAAGGGTGAGACTGAAGAGCTTCTTTCCAGTAATTGACAGGGCGACTTGGGCAAATCGCAGAGGCTGTACAGGTGACGCAGAGGCCGTATTGGGTGACACAGGGCCAGCTGTACCACCTGACGCAGAGGGCCGTACGGGTGATGCAAGGAGGCCATACGCTGACGTAGGGCCGTACATTGACGCATGGCCGTACATGCTGACGTAGGGGCCACATGATTTTGTGGGGTTTTCTCTATGAGTTTTGGTTGTGTGATTTTGCCAGGTTGGGTAAAATCGATTTCTGGATTGTACTGTTCTATATTTTGCTAATAAAATATCTTCTCAGACTGCTGCATCGGTTTTCCCATCTTGGGTTTTCATACCCAAAAATATTGGTGTCTCTATTGATGTGATTGTTGTTCTATTTCTCTCAGTATTTATTTTCTGCTGCAATATTTGTGAAGAAATCCATTTGTGGTTATCAGTAATAATTTGGGGTTAATAAAAAAGAAAAACTTGCATACTGTAACTCAAGATTGGGTTTTAAGGAAATTTATATGGTATCAAAGCTCTTCTAAGCAGATCTGAGAGAAAGCAATAGTTATTAGATAGATCAGGGGAAAATCTATTCTAAGGGTTGAAAGGTACACTTCATTATGGCCGTACAATTGAGAGTTGAGGATAGACTCTAGGGGGCTCAGAACTTTCCTACATGGAAAGAGCCTGGATGTTAGTGATGCAGAGGAGCACATTGATGACCAGAAGGTTGATCCCACAGATCCGGGAGAGTTGGCAAAATGGAAGAAGGTAGATTCTAGAGCTATGTTGATTATCTTGGATGGGGTGAAGGATCACATAGTCCCTCACCTTTCCCGGAAGAAGACCACATTGGAAATGTGGAAGGCTTTGGAAATCCTTTACCAGAGTAAGAACGAAAACCGGAAGATGGTGCCACAGGAGAGGCTACGTAGTATCAAGATGGCCAAGGGTGAAGGAGTGGTGCCTTATTTCACAAGGCTCACACAGATCAGGGATGAACTTGGAGTAGTGGACTCTATGACTGAGGATGAGGAGCTAGTTCATATAGCTCTCAATGGATTTTCTAAGCCATGGGACGTCTTTGTCAAAGGCGTGGTGGCTAGGGAGAAGCTCCCTGACTGGCAGAGATTGTGGGATGATTTTTTGCAGGAAGAGATCCGTATGGGTCAAGGTTCAGGTTCATCCAGCAGTGCCCCATAGATCGTGGATGAAGAGGCTCTAGCCCTAGTAGGCTAGGGCAAGGGTAAGGTAAAGAAGAAGAAGGGTGGTAAGAAGAACATTGACATGTCAAAGGTCAAGTGTTTCATCTATCACAAGCATGGACAGTTTGCCTCCCAGTGTCCAGATAGGAAGAAGAAGAACAACACACCGATTGTAGGTCTGCAGAGGTGGATGAGTTCAGCAAGAGTTTTGATGAGGACTTTTGCTTGATAGCTTGCATGACAAGCTCCATCAACAACATTTGGTATGTTGATAGCGGTGCATCTTGTCATATGACAGGACATAGATCATTCTTCAAGAGCTTGCAGGAGGGTGGAGTAATTCTCCACATTGAGTTAGGAGATGATGCGCGGTATCAGGCCCAGGGAGTTGGTGCTGTTTTGTTTCAGACGGAGTCTGGCAAACCCATCAGTTTTGTTGATGTATTATATGTTTCGGGGTTGACAAAGAACCTCATATCTGTTTCCACACTAGAGGACAAGGGTTTTCTAGTGACTTTTTGGGATAGGAAAGTGTATATCAGGCCAAAGGGGTCAGATCAGAAGTTGGATCGGATGATTGGGGTCCAAAACGGGAAGGTGTACATACTACACTTCGAGTCTGCAAAGGCTCTAGTCAGTAGCAACAACAATCAGAGTGAGTTGTGGCATAGGAGGATGGCACACTTACATCATGGAGCATTGAGGCATTTGAGACAGGCAGTTATTGGAGTTCCTCCAGTACAGGAGGAGAAGCATAACCACTGCAAGGGTTGTGCGTTGGGGAAGAACATCAGGAGACCTTTCCCACAGAGTGAGCACAAGTCTAAGGGAACCTTGGAGTTGGTGCATTCAGATGTTTGCGGACCGATGAGCGTTCATTCTTTCAGTGGCTACAATTATTGCATCACATTCATTGATGACTATTCCAGGAAGACCTGGATCTATTTCTTGAAGGCCAAGTCAGAGGTCTTTGAGCGGTTTCGGGAGTTCAAGGCTCTCGTGGAGAACCAAACAGGGAGGAGGATTCAGATATTGAGGACAGACAACGGGGGTGAATACACCTCCAAGGAGTTCTTGGAGTTTTGTTCATCAGAGGGGATCAAGAAGGAGCACATTGTTCCTCATACCCCGCAGCAGAATGGAGTGGCAGAGAGGAAGAACAAAACACTAGTTAGTGCAGCCAAGGTCATGTCATTTGATCAGGGATTGCCACTATTCCTATGGGCTGAGGCATTTCAAACTGTAGTATATGTCCAAAACAGGTGTCCCCACTCAGCCTTGGGGAAGAAGACACCTGAGTAGGTATTCACAGGCACTAGACTAGATGTGAGTCATCTACGCATATTTGGGAGTGTCTATGTCTACTATTGTCACATTCATGTTGACACTAGGAAGAAGCTGGACCCTTTAGGTGAGAAGGGGCTTCTAGTTGGTTACAGTGAGACTTCTAAGGCATACAAGGTATATATTCCGGCTCGCAAGAGGATCATTGTGAGCATGGATGTCCAGTTTGATGAGGACAGGGACTTAAGAAGATCTATGGACTTACCATCACTGGAGCAGCCAGCATAGCACTCGGGAGTCAAGTTGGAGGAGCCACAGGTACAGGTACAAACATAGGGCACAGGGCACAGGTTCTGGTAGTCAGAGGTAGTCAGGTGGACAGGATCCTTCGATCATTGAATTGGAGGATGATTCGCAGCAGGAGGAGGATATCTAGCAGCTGCAGCAGGTAGACACTAGGCCACAGCCTAAGTGGTACAGGTCCACAGTTCAGGATTCCAGACAGGTGACTCTTCCACAAAGCTCCATGAGGCGGAGCAAACCACCAGATAGACTTAGCTATATGGCACTGATGACGGAGTTGATTAACTCTGAGCCTTCCAGTTTTGAGGAGGCTGCACAACATGATGTGTGGCAAGAGGCTATGGTTGAGGAGTATGACTCCATCATGAAGAACCAGGTGTGGGAGGATGTGCCAAGGCCAGAAGGAAATTGGTTGGTAGGATCCAGGTGGATCTACAAGGTAAAGCATGCAGCAGACGGAAGCGTGGAGAAGTATAAGGCGCGCTTCGTGGCAAAGGGGTATTCGCAAAAGGAAGTTATTGACTATGAGGAGACCTTCGCCCTTGTCGCCAGATACTCTTCTATTCAGACTATTCTATCATTGGCAGCAGAGGTGGGTTGGCGTGTTCATCAGATGGACGTGAAGACTGCCTTCATCAACAGAGTTATAGAGGAAGAGGTATTTATTGAGCAACCAGAGGGGCTTGAGGTAGAGAGCAGGGAGTCGCATGTATGTAGATTGCAGAGAGCTCTTTATGGGCTCAAGCAGGCACCTCGGGCATGGTACTCGAGGATTGACAGTTATCTACGGGAGATGGGATTCCAGCTCAGTGAGGAAGACTATAACCTGTACCTTTTGTCAGGTGAGGTACCTCTCATACTGGTATTATATGTGGATGATCTCTTTCTTACAGGAGATGAGAGGCTGATTGAGGACGGCAAGTCCAACCTTGCAGTAGAGTTTGAGATGAAAGACCTTGGGTTGATGCATTACTTCCTAGGTCTGGAGGTTTGACAGATAGATGGGTGCTTCTTCATTGGTCAGGGGAAGTATGCAGTGGAGATCTTGAGGAGATTTAGTATGGAGGATTGTAGACCCATGTCCACGACTTTAGTTACCAATTGGAGGAAGATTGATGCATCTAGTTCAAAGGAGTTTGATCCTACATTGTATCGTCAGCTTATCGGGTCACTCATGTATCTGGTCAACACACGACCAAACATTAGCTTTGCAATTAACTCTTTGAGTCAGTTCATGGTGGACCCTCAGAGAGTGCATTGGATAGCTGCGAAGCATGTACTTCGCTACCTCAGAGGTACAATGGAGTATGGATTGGTTTATGCGCGCAATGGGAGTATGCAGTTAGCAAGCTTCACAAATGCTGACTGGGCAGGATGTGTAGAAGAGAGGAAGAGCACTTCAGGTTGTTGCTTCAACATTGGGTTAGGGTTTGTCTCTTGGTTCAGCAGGAAGAAGAGATCAGTTGCATTAATCTTGGCAGAGGCTAAGTACATGGCAACCAGTATGGCAGCATGTGAGGGGATGTGGCTGAGAAAGTTGCTCTCACGGTTATTCGAGTGTGAGTTGGAGACTACCGTGGTTCGCTGTGACAATCAGAGTGGCATTAACCTATCTGAGAATCCAGTGTTCCATGATAGGAGCAAGTACATAGACATTCGGTATCACTTCCTGAGAGATTGTGTTCAGAGAGGAACCATTCAGTTGGAGTACATTCAGACAGATGAGCAGGTGGTAGACATATTCACCGAGGCACTTTGCAGGCACAAGTTTGTGAAGTTCAGATACAAGTTGGGGTTGCTACCAAATCCCTTCCTCGTTGAGAGGGAGTGTTAGAAAGTGGCAACAAGGAAGCTCTTCTATCATTTGCATGTGTCCTTGCATGATGGAAGACATAAAACAAGAAGCCAAATGGATTAATGCCTTTATCCAAAGTTTAGACTTAGGAAAAGTGCATTATGTGATCTAATTATTAATCGACTTAATGGAGTTACTTTTTATAAAGTTAAAAAGTGAAAATAATTTAAGCAATGGCTAACCTAATCTTGGCCATTGATCTCACTAGAGGATTTCATCTTTTGATCCATAGTGAGAAGTTAGGCTTTTTGCTTGGCCATTGAGTTAAAAGGAAGATCGATTTGGTGGAGAGGACACATAGACACAGACATTGTTAGAGAGAGATTTCTTACTCATAGCTTTCAGTCGGAGAGTGAGAAAGAGAGTTTGCAGGACAATTTTACAGAGGGTGAGACTGAAGAACTTCTTTCCAGTGATTGACAGAGCGACTTGGGCAAATCGTAGAGGCCATACAGGGAGGTCGTATAGGTGACACGAAGGCCGTACTGGGTGATGCAGGGCCAACTGTACCAGCTGACGTAGAGGGTTGTACGGGTGACGCAGGGAGGCCATACGCTGACGCAAGGCCGTACACTCTGACGCAGGTCCGTACATGCTGACGTAGGGGCCGTACATGCTGATGCAGGGGCTGTATGATTTTGTGGGGTTTTTTCTGTGAGTTTCGGTTGTGTGATTTTTCCAGGTTGGGTAAAATCGATTTCTGGATTGTACTGTTCTATATCTTGCTAATAAAATATCTTCTCATACAGCTGCATCGATTTTCCCATCTTGGGTTTTTTTGGGGGTTTTCATACCCAAAAATATTGGTGTCTCTATTGATGTGATTGCTGTTCTATTTCTCTCAGTATTTATTTTCCGTTGCAATATTTGTGAAGAAATCCATTTGTGGTTATCAGTAATAATTTGGGGTTAATAAAAAAGAAAAACTTGCATACTGTAACTCAAGATTGGGTTTTAAGGAAATTTACACTTAGGAGGATGTAGGACACTCTAATACAACCTTTAGACACCCAAACATCTATTATAAACATTCGTGGTCTGCAATTTTCAAGGAGCGAAGAATTGGAACAAAACTAGTCAATGCATTGGTGGAAAACCTCACTAGGTTAGCTGCTAATTGGCCTCTCAAAAACTGTACGGCCTTCCCTAAGTTTTAATATGAGACTTGGCTCTGTTAAAGGATCTCAAGGACAACATATTTGCAGTATTATATCAGAGTTTAGGGTCGGATAGATCTTCCAAAAGACAACAGCTTGTCGAGCACAAAATTTATGAAGAAATGGTAGACTAGGGGCAATGAATTTATTGCACAAACTTTAATAAGACTTCAAGGGTCTGCATAAAACATTTTGGTCCTTCATTTAACTCCATATGCAGCTCGAAACATAGACAAAAACTTAGAAAAGATCTGATATCAAACATGTACAATATCATCCCAAAATCACCATGAGAATATAATGAGGGAAATAGCTCGAATCTCAATATTACTTGGAATTATTACATGAAAGGCTTGATGTTTCGAGATGTGGCTCTCATGATCAATTTATTACAGAGTTATTCAACAGATAACATGTTCATATGGTCGAAATATCAATCCTCCATAAGCTATATGCAATAAGGAGTACACTATCACACTTGTACATGAACATTGAGAAAGTGTTGAGAGAACGATAGTAGAGAAAGAAGAGAGAACATGGATCGAACTCAAAGGGGCTCGAACCTGCATCAAAAGGTCTCCATGAAGCTCTGTTGAGAGGTCTGAATGGCCTCTCCTTCAACCAACTTGGATAGGAATCTTGCACCCACGAAATTGGTTCAATGGCAGGGAGGATGAACATCCACCGTGAAAGGACAAGCTAAAGCTCTCCCAAATTGCAAAGATGCAAATAAAAAATGACCAAAAGCTGCTCCATTTCGACTTGGCCTCCTTTTAATAACTTTAGTTGGTTCATTTCCCTCCTTAGAACTCAAATTATCTCCTAATTACTCATGAAATTCGAATTAGTGGGGGTTATGACCCTTCATTGGCCCCACATGACACTTGGCTCATCTTTTGTCTCCAACTCCTCCATGAATTCGAATTGGGGAATCTTTTGGATGCTTTGGAGGTGTGTAACTCCTCTCATGCACCCTCTTGGTCTATTTTTAGCTCTTACATTGTCATAGATGTCATAGAATCTGTCATAAGTGTCACATGTGTCATAGAATTTGTCATAAGTGTCATAATGCTTGTCATAGTTGTCATAGAATCTGTCATTGCCTATTTTTAGCCCTATGACTCTTCCTCTTCCTTCATGAATGTTACCTCTTCCCTCCAACTCGAATTTGGGGATGGCTCCTTGTTTAAAGGAGGGATATTCTCTCATGTGGATCCCACATGTCCACTTATGCGCCCCCAAGTCCAACTAGGACCTAATGCCACTTCATTTTGGAGCATTTAACATTTATTCCATAGTTTATTGGCCTATTTTTCCATCATCAATTTAGAATATTGAATTTTCATGAGAAATTATAGACCTTGGGGTTAAATGTCAATATTTTAATTCTTCCACATAACCCTTAGGAATTGTGTAGGCCAACTTAATTATTTATCTGAAAATCATTTAATTGGGGACATGACACATGCATGCTCATGCAAGCATAGTTCATTACATGCATTCATGTTTCCTTTTAGTATTGGGCCATAAAACTAGAAGCAAGCAACAAACATCATCAGAAACTTCACAAATAGACATAAAATATCAGTTGGAATATTATAGATTGTAATGGACCAGTGCCTGAAAAAGGTAAATGAAATGTTGCTGAAAGAAAAATTGTTGTGCTAGTGCTCTTGGTCAATTTTAATTATTATGGATGAGTGGATTAAGATGGGTTTATTCTGGTTTGGCCCACTCGAGAAGTTATCCTTTAGAATGAGTGCACTGCAACACTCCTAGGTGTCCAACGGGGCGAGACATAATGTCTGCTTAGAGTAGCCCCCTGACTTCGTAGTATGTTCATTACAACCGCTCAATTTTGAGGATAAATTTCTAATGGGTTTCCCAATTATGTCTAACCACTCAAATCCGGTTTCTAATTGTTGGCCATCAGCTCAAGCAAAGCCCACAGTGACTACAAGAGCATAATCAGGGACAAGAGCCAATATTCGTTACTTTTTATTGCAAAATGAAATGACTGAATGGAAACTAACTTAAGTGATATATGTGCAAAGATGTGATTAATTATTCTAATATAAGAAAAGAAACTAACTAAAATTAGTAACTGAAAGCAGAAAGCAAAAAAGAGTCGCGCCACAAGAATGACGCAGGTCCCTATGGGGGATTGAGTGTGGGTGTTGGGTAGCCTACTTGCTTTTATTATTATTTTTTGCAAGTTTTAAGGGTGGATGCCTTTGGTCCTTAATAAATCAAGGGACCAAAGGTTTACAAGTTTCATAAAAATGACTTCAAAGCAAGCAGGGTGCTCTTGGGGTCTTGGATGGCCCGAATATTCGATTTTTCGACAACACTTCCTCTTACTTGTTCGTCAAAAGTCTAAAACCAGCCACCTGAAAGCACTACAAATGCTAGATATGGAGTTAAAAGCATAAAAAATATTACTAATCTTAAGTGCCAAAAGATGGCGAAATCTTATAAACACAAGTATCGATTAGAGTGCTAGATATATTATGAGAATAATGCTTTGAAAATTAGATCTAGTTAAGAGAATGCAAGCTTACTAAAATAGCTATTGATATTCTTTAAAATAAAACTATTTGAAATAAGAATGCATAAAGGTAACCAGTAACCAAGAGAAATTTAAAAGAAGTGAAGGAGAGAGAGATAGAAAGAAACTGGAAGCCTGGGGACTTTGGGCTGTGGAATTTGCTTTGGTGGAACACCGAGGGATTATGTCCTTCACAAGATCTTGAAGATGAGGAGGATGCACTCAAGCTCAACCCTTCTCCAAGTGAGGTCACCTGCAAACTTAGAAATCCTTGCACAAAAATGGTCAAAAAGATTGGTGCCACCTACTGTAGAAACTTGGAAAACATGAGCATTAAACAAAATGCACATGCCATTCTAAGAGATCTACTTGCAAATGAACAATAAGACTATGAAGCAAACAAGATTTTCTAATCTTATCCTACTGGGAGATAACTCCCTTTTGAAGGCGAAATTCAACCAACAGAAAGCAAATAAAACAAGACAGATTATACCTCATAAGCACTTGACAATTACCATCACACATGAAAAGCATTACACCATAGATATGCCTCCAAATCCTTTTTATTCCAAAAGAGTAACACAGTATAAGAGCAGAGCTTCAACAACCTTTCGGTCCTCTGCCCATCAGAAAAGAAGAGGCAGAGCCTTGCTTAAATAATAAATGGAAGCCCAAAGGGGCGCATTTGTTAAAGAAATGTAACTGCGGAAGATATTCTAAATATACTTGTCTATTGTATTATTGTATTCCTCCTTCGGGAGATGTCATTGATGTAATTGATAATGTAAGAGTCATTGAAAGAGTCAACGTAAACCCTAATTGTTAGGTCGGCCTGGAAATAACTAGAAAATAATATTTTATTGTAAAGTGTACAGGTTGGCCCAGTTAGGTAAGTTAGAGCCAACCTAATTAGTAAAAGGTCAAGTCAATTGTAAAGTATAAATAGGGGATTGAGTTGCTCATTTGAACACTCATCTCACTCACTCAAGTTCGCATAGGAGAGAGAGAAGTTCGCACAAGTGAAGGAGAGAAGCTGTTTTGTCTTGGGGTTTTATCTTGTACTTGGTGAATTCTATATTGAGGAAGTTTTGCCGAGGTTTTCTCCCTTTTGGCTTCCCCAAGAGAAATTTTGTTTTCTTTGTGTTTGCTGTGCTTGTATTTCTTTCAGTGACTAGATTGTTTAATGTTATAATGCTAAACACGTGAAAAACTAACATGGTATCAGAGCTGGCCTGAAAGAGAACGTTGTGCAGTTGTTGCTTAGGGTTTCCATTTTTGGAAACTAGTCATCTTGTAATTTTCGCTATAAATCACGTTTGGTGAAGGTTCAGGATCGGAAACTTGGACAGGCCGAAGATGAAATGTTCATGTACCTTGTGTGCGAGTTTCAACCTCAGATTCATTGTACTTTAGGAGATATGATCCATTCAAATTAGGGTTCCAGCCTCCTCCAGAATTGAGTTTTAAAAAGGTGACCTAGGGAGAAATGCTATATCTCGGGCTACGAAGATCCAAATTGAATTTCGTAAGATGTTCCAGAAAGTGCACAGACTGTAGTTTTTCTGGTGCGAGTTTCAGAATCCAAAGATGAAATAGTGAAACGTGCCAGTCCGTACAAGTTCGCTATACTGAAACAGTCCATAAATAGGTCATCGCGGGAAACTTAGCATAAGTTCCACATGGTGAATCCAATCATGCTCTAACCTGTGGGGTTGGATAGAGGACAAATCAAACTATCACAGGACGAAGTTTCAGACAATGAGGAGCAGAAACTTTATATATACATCAAAATTAATACCAGACAAATTTGTAGTAGAAATTGAAGAAACTAGGGCATCAAATATTTTGCAGTCCTGTCCACAGATTTGGGAAAATGAGTACTTTTCCTAACTCGTCTTGGAGAGGCGCATATTTTCCTCCAATTAGTTTCTCAAGATATCAAAGTTGAAATATTAGGGTTTCGCTGTCAAACCCTAGGTCAAGCCAGAAGCAATTCTTGGAGAAGCAGTTTCACAAGTAAGTACTATCTCCATTCTGTTTCCATTTAAGGTTCTCATATTATCAAAATGACAAACACCACCAAGCTTGATGAGAAGCTTGAGGGAGTTGAGAACTTCAGGGCATGGAAATATAGGGTCATGCTCATTCTTGAAGAACATGACCTAGAAGGCTTCATAAAAGAAGAAGTTAAAGAACCAGAGGGAGATGAGGCCAAAGCAAGGCACAAGAAGAATATGATCAAGGCTAGGAGGATCATATCTGACTCTATCAACGATCACTTGATTCCTCAAGTATCCTCAAAGAAGACTCCAAAAGAAATGTTTGATGCTTTGACCAGCCTGTTTGAAGGAAAGAACATTAATAGGAAGATGACCTTGAGAAATCAACTCAAGGGTGTGAAGATCCAGAAGTCTGAGATTGTGCAATCATACTTCTCCAGAGTGTTCTAGATCAAAGAACAATTAGAAGCAATTGGAGACATGGTAGAAGATGCTGAAGTTGTGATGACCACTCTGAATGGTTTTCCTAGAGATTGGGAACCCTTTGTTCGTGGCATATGTGTTAGGAAGAAATTGATCCAGTGCAGACAACTATGGGAAGAGTGTGTGCAGGAGGAAGAAAGAATAGCAGTAAGAGAGGAGAAATTAAATGACAATGAAGATCAAGCTTTGGCAACTCATGCCAAAGATGGAAGGAAAAGAAAGAATAATGTTCATACCCGTGACCACTCCTCCAGAATATCTCGAAAATCTCAAAGGAACAAGAGGGTCAAGAAAGACTTCTCCTCAATTGAATGTTAATCTTGTCACAAGACAGGATAGATTGCAAGAAATTGTCCAATAAAATCTGGACAATCAAAGAAGCAAAAGAAAAGATTTCATGCTCATGCAGCTGAAGATAGTGAATATGATGATGAAGTCAAAACCAGAGAAGATGAAGAAGAGAATGTACCAGGAAACCCTCTTATTGGATAAGAAGGGATGCAGTCGTGATTGGAATTGAAGAAGGAGGACTCGATAAACTCAAGGGTTCATTCAGAAGGTGAAGCTAGAGATGACTTTCAGTAGTACATGAAAGGAGTAGGAAAAGCTCCTACAAATTTGGACTCCGAAAAACAAATAAAGATCAATGCTCTATGGAAGAACCTCTCATCCATTTTAGCATTGGCTAAGATGTAGAATGAGGGACAAACAGAGTCTACTCCAGTACAAAGAACAAGTGATCTACGATGTAGAATACTTGCTCTCCGATCATGAGCAAGAAAGGCACTGGTCCTCAGAATCAAACAATGAAGTAGAACACACTGTCAGAGATTCCAATAGTTCCTCCAAGGAAGCAAAGATCAAGAGGGAGTCCACCCAACAACCAAAGAAAGATAAGTATTTGAATTGTCATCTTCTGTATTGTCCAGTTGTGTACATATTTATTTAGAATGTGTATTATGCATGTTAGAATGTATGCATTGATGAACATAATACTACTAATATGCATGTGATGGGTAAGTGGCCTATGGCGCTATACAACATTCCATTGCTACTTATCTAGAATGAAACCTCTTTGCTGACATATTGGGAGTAGTGCACGCTCTTAATAATGTTATGGTAGAGATGGAAGGCATCTAGAAAGTTATTGTATGAATACGGGATATGGATGAATGTTGTGTTGAAGCATTGGCTAAGACTGTTGCATGACTGTGTGACCTATGTTTGTATGCATAAGAATTTGTCATTATTAATATGTTTTGGCAACCATGAAATGTTTCTAACCATGCAACTGAATTTTGACTTGTAGGAAATATCATGTACGATCACCTACAAATGAAGAAAGATGAGATTCATTTCGTAGAACAAGTAACGATGGACTTATGAAATCAAGTATAATGCAAAAGTACAAAGCAAGGGTTTTCTCAGAAAGAGGGAGTCGACTATGACGAGATGTTGCTCTAGTGGCCAGATACACTTCCTTAGTGGTGGATATTACACTAGATAGATGGTGTAATCGAAATAGAAGATGATATCGAAGAACCTCCAGGACTCAGGACTCTCTACAGAGAACCACAACAGATTGAAGAAGACTTTGTACGGGCTCAGAAGGCACCCATGGGATAGGATGATCACCTAGAGTGATGAGATATCAACCTTTTCTATAAGGTTGAAGATGAGGAGCTCATGGATGGGTGCAAGAGAGTTTGAGATCTTGGTATCCAGTGACCTTTAAAGATGACATAGATGGATACACAGAAGATCATCAAAAGAAAAGGCTACCAGTCACTCCAGTGAAGAATGTCCCAATGTAGAGAGTAAAAGATGCAGAGGGAGGATAGTGCTCAGGAAAGCTCTTCTTCAGCTTGTAGCGAAGCAGTTCGGGGGAGTGATTGCAACATGTTCAGCTTGTAGCGAAGCAGTTTGGCTTCGCAAGATGTTGGAAGGATTGTTCGATGCAAAGATAGATGTGACTGATATTCTATGTGACATTTAGAGTTGTATCAAGATGACAGAGAATCCAGTGTTCCATGACAGATCAAAGCACATCGAGATCAAGTTTCACTATATCTAGGATATGGTGCAGAAGGGAGTTGTGAAGCTCAAGTATGTTCCTACAGAGGAACAAGTTGCTGATGTGTTGACTAAGCTTCTATCTCGCATAAAGTTTGAATACTTTCGAGACAAGCTTGGTGTGGTCCGAAAGGATCTCCCTCGAAAGAGGGAGTGATAGAGATGCCAGTCCTTGTAGGATGGAGATCAGTAATTGCCGACTAATAGAGATGCCAGTCCTTGTAGGCTGAAGATCAGTACTTGCCGACTGATAGAGATGCCAGTCCTTGTTGACTGAAGATCAGTACTTGCCGACTGATAGAGATGCCAGTCCTTGTAGGCTGAAGATCAATACTTGCCAACTGATAGAGATGCCAGTCCTTGTAGGCTGAAGATCAGTACTTGCCGACTGATAGAGATGCCAGTCCTTGTTGACTGAAGATCAGTACTTGCCGACTGATAGAGATTCCAGTCCTTGTTGACTGAAGATCAGTGCTTGCCGATTGATAGAGATGCCAGTCCTAACCGATTGAAGATTAGTACTTGCCGACTGATAGTGATCCCAGTACTTGCCGACTGGTGATGTTGTTCCAATATTTATTTACTGATGATTGTTGTTATTGTTCCAGTATTTATTTACCGATGGTTGTTGTTATTGTTCCAGTATTTATTTACTGAGGATTGTTGTTGTTGTTCCAGTATTCACTTACTGATGATTGTTGTTCCAGTACTTCCCGACCGATGATTGATGTTGTTCCAGTGTTTATACATTGATGATGATGCTGATGGTGATATTCAAGCAGACGACGATGATGATGCTGATGGTGATATTCCAACAGACTATGATGATGATGTTGATGGTGATGTTCCAACAGACTATTATGATGATGCTGATGGTGATGTTCCAGCAGACTATGATGATGATGCTGATGGTGATATTCCAACAGACAATGATGATGATACTGTTATCACCTAAATTGTAGTTACCCCTATGGATGTATCTGTTATCACACAACTTGTAGTTGCCCCTAGTGGTATCCCATCCGGGACGGTAGAGGAGATGGACAACTAAAGAGGTGACTCAAGAGATGCCACGGTTCCTAATGCAAGGTGGGAGTCACGTCAACCGAGGCACTCTTCGCTTTAGATCAAGATGAAACAAGACCTAGGGGGAGACCCTATAACCAATCACAGATGATTGGACCCAAACAAAGGTTCCTAAGGATAATTAAATGATGAGTTACGGAAACCAATGCAAGGTTGAGTGGACCTAGAAGTTAAAGTATGGTTGAAGGTGGTTTGAGAGATGGTTAGAGTTTCAACCAATGTATGATTTAGGCCACATAATTAGGTATAATGACAAAGTATAGTACCATGTGCTACACAAGTGGGTCCTACTTTCTTGGGATATGTGAAATGGCTTAAAGTGGACCCACAAGGTGAAGTTAAGGGATGCAATTGACACTAGAGGATATGTAATGAGTAGATTTATGGATCTAAGTTGAAATTAGGAGTACCCATGTACCGGATCTAAGGTTTGACACAATTCCCAAGGAGTGCGCCTTGCTTGAGGAGGACTAGTGCCTTGTTGGATGGGCTAATGGAGTCAAAAGATACGTCAAAGTGTAGATCGGGACACCTAGAGGTCAAGTCAAGTGGGCTAATTGAGATAGAGTAGTTGGATCTTGCTAGATCTAGGATTTCATGATATGACCCTAAGTGGACCACAATCCCTTAAAACAAGGAATGCTATCCCCAAGGCAGATCGTCACAAAATGATACTCTAGACCTAGGTTTCAAGGTCTGCCCGTTCCAAATCCACAAAAATCTCAACCACCCATGTCCTCAAAGTGGGCAAACTCACTCACCCAAGGGAGTGCGACCTTGCTCAAGGAGGGCTAAAAGGTGGGTAAGGTGGGCCAAATCAAGCCCAATGGCCACCAAACTGTAGATCCAAGTAGCTTATGCACCGATCTATGTGGATCTAGAAAATCAAGTCAATCCAAGGGTTAGATCTTACTAGATCTGAGTTTTAAGATGCCAAGTAGTTCAAAAGGGGGTTTTAATCCCTTAAAATGTGGAATGATGCCCACAAGGTAGAAATCACCAAAGTAAAAGTCTGGGGGTATGTTATCAAGTGTGTAGATTACAAATCAAGCGGGATCTCACCTACCCATATGCTAGATCTAACCCAACAAGCCTCTCCAAGGAAGTGCGATTTGGTTCAAGAGGGCTATATTGCCTTGAAAAGTGTGTCAATTTTAACCCAATCACCACCAAACTATAGATCCAACTAGGGGTGGATGCTATAGAGGTGGGTTCTTAAGATCTTTTCAAAAGCAAGGCTAGATCTAAGTAGATCTAAGAAAAACCAAAATTGGGGTTTTAATTAATTAGGGTTTGTGACCAATGAAGATAGAATGGATGAAAGAGGCACATACTTTGTAGATCTTACCTCAATTGCTTGTGGCCACCTTGCAAATTGATAGCATTCTCCTATGCGTATATTCAAGAGTGAGATCCAAGAGCTCCAACCAAAACGTCCTCCTCCAAGATAGCCAAATCGTCCTCCTCCTACAAGACAAGATCAAAGAAACAAGTCAAGTAAGATGATTATGAAAATGATAGAAAGATGTAATAGAAAGCATCAACTATGTCACGAAGATACAATAATGATACTCCCTGTCACAAGATCAACCCAAGAGAGAATATGTGGATCCCTCCAACAATAACCCTCAAGAAATCGCCCTCCTCTCCACCAATTCGACTTTCCTGCAAGAAAACTAGTAGAAGCACCAAAATCCACAATGATACATAGAAGAGATACTGTATACTCAAGATACAAGAGAATCCAGAAGACCAGAGAAATATGCTCCACAAAGAAGTGTTCTATTCCAATATTCCAGAGCTCCAAAGGTGAGCTATACAATAGGGGGTCTCCTCCTTATATAGGATAATAAAGACCAAAACCCTATACCACTCTACAATACTACATCCAATGGCTAGATCTTATTAGATCTGAGTTTAAAGATACCAAGTGGTCCAAAATGGGGATTAAATCCCTTAAAATGTGGAATAGGGCCCACAAGGTAAAAATCAGAAAAGTGACAATCTGGGGGTAGGTTATTGGATGTGTAGATCATGAATCAAGCGGGATCTCAACTACCCACATACCAGATCTAGGTCAACCCACCAAACTAGGAGTTGCGCCGTTGCTTGGAGAGGCTAAATGCCTTGGGAAGAGGGTCAAATGGAGGCCAATCCTCACCAAACTATAGATCCGTGATGCCGTGGATACTATAGAGGTGGGTTTTAAATATCTTACCCAAAAAGCCACTAGATCTTAGTAGATCTGAAAAAATGTAAAAATGAGGGTTTGAAGAAATAAAGGGTTTTATCAATTTATGAGTTAGGTCAATGGATTGGATCAAGATAAGAGAAACAAACCTGTGGATCTTACCTGGGTAACCTTGTAGATGCCTTGATGATGATGATCTATGCAAACTCGATCAATTTGAGAAGCTTTGAGGTAGTTTTCTACGCAATCGATTTAGTCCAAGAAGCCAATGCGCCCTCTCTCTTGCACAACAAACGTCAACAATATCAGATTTGATGTAATCAAGAGATAAGACTAATGCCACAAGAGAAGTAACAGAAAGATAGCATAGATCACAATGATACTAATGATAACCCCCTGATACAAGCAAATGCCAAGAAAGTCGATTTGAAGAAGCCTTGCAAAATCGCCCTTGTTGAAGTCGCCCTCCTGTAGACAAGACAATGATTTCCAAAATAGATAGATCTTACCACAAATTCGAAATGCTAGGTTGCAATAGACTTTCCAATCACCATCTAAGAACACCAGATGCAAAGGAGACCACAAGAATTTCCACAAGAAAGTTTTTCTATACCAATAATCCAAGAGCCAAAGACCCCTTACAATGAGAAGCTCTCTCCTTTAAATAGGAAGGAGAGGCATCAAAATCCTAACCACTTTTTGAATGAGTGGCTAAGATTAAAAGATACAAATGTCTAATCAATGGTTGAGATGAGCTCAACAATAAAATACATGGATCACTAATAAAATATAATATAAGTGGACAAAATCGCCCTAGAAGAGGGGAATCCCACCAAATCATGATGACAAAATATAATAGGAAGCTTATGGTGGGTCCAAGGGGTAATTTTAGCCACCCTTGGTGAATCCCCATAGCACAATAATAATAAAATAGTCATCAATATACCAAATCGTGCCTCCATGGTCAAATCGTAGGCCTCAAAAGACCTTAGAAATCATCAGAAAGTGCCATAAGTGATGGATGCGGGCCCCGATGAAGCTGAAACTGCTGGAGGAGGCGTGGAAGACATCAATCCATCATCACTGATCATCCCATGCCAAAACATTGCCTCAGTAGCCCAAATCGATTTCCTCAATAGCCATTTCTACCAATCCTGAAATGCCTCGGGAAGCGTGAAACTGCCCCAAACTGCCTCCTGGAGTGCCTGCGCTGTCAAGGTGAGGGCACCAGTGTGTTCGGGAGGGGGGTAATATGGTGAAAGCAAGTGGCTGGACCACCCCCTCCAAGCACAGCGCCTTAGGTCAACAGGATAAAAATCACATCTGCTCTGATAGGGTCTCCGACAGACCAAAACTGCACTGGGATAGCCTACTGAGGCTCAATCATCACTGTAAGTGTCCGGAACTGAAAACAAACAGTCTCATTGGACTTAGAAGGTCCAAATCCATCCAAGATGTGTACTCATACACCATATGAGTCTCTACATGATCAAAATATATATCCAATATACCGGAACAGGTCAAATAATACTAATCTGTAAATGATCAAATACTGCTGTAAACCATGAATCATCATCATAACCCTGTAGCTGAGGCATAGAATCATCATGTACATGTACGTAGACCATATATCATCAATCCATATCATCATAAGGCCCAACCATCTCATGTCCTATGGCTGACCTTGGCCAAACTAGGTTTGACCAAGTCAACATGACCAAATATAACTCAGACCATCATCGGAAGCTGCTGCAAAGTGTCGAAAGGTTAATGCATGCTCTACAACTTCTTCAAATAACAATTATAACACAAAGTAATCATTAGTGGCGATCTAAATCCAAATATATAATGTTATTAATTATTATTATTACTTAGACTAGACTTTCAAGATCATACTCACTTCATAGTTGTGATCAATTTGCTAGTGAAGGGTGAAGGCTAAAATAACTGGCTAGGCTAAGGGATGACTTGATTGACTTAACTTTGTGACACTTCGGTAAAGGGAAAAGGAATACACACCATAGTATACACCGAATGAGCGACAACACAGGGAATGGCGGTGTCTCACAAATGGATAAGTTGTTTAGAGAGTGCTTATTCAACTTGGGCATCATGTCTATATCAAGTTGATCCAGGTTCATTAGGATCATTCAATTTCATTTCATGGCCTTTTTGGCCTACATAACCCTTTGGATCTCAGGTGTGCTGATAAGCACAACTAGTTGCAGCTTGCATCCAGGGCATGTTTTTCATACACATATAAGGTCAGCAATTGTTTAGATATAGCTTTTAAGAATCATTGCTTTTTGGACCTTTCTTATACTCTTCGAGGAGTATTTTTCAGCAGTTCATCGCTCTTGCCCTTTTTAGTTTCCATGGACGAATTTATCAGTTTCCATACATAGTACATGAGCTTTTAGTTTTAGCCAACAACATCTCAAGTGACTAGGGGGAGTTCGAGCCAATGCCAAACATCGGGACAACCGACTAGAATGATTTAGGCCTACAATCCAACTCACCAAAGGTAAGCTTTGTCACCAACTCAGAGTCGAGACACAATAAACAGGGAAGCTCATCCAATACAGAGGCTATAGTGGGGAAAAGATCCTCCATGTCACTAGTCAAGTACTAAGTCAGGGTGATAAACTAAAAGGTAGGCAATGGATGGATGAAGACAATGAATAATGGAGCCAACACTAGCAAGCCAAGGTATGGTGGAATGATCACTTCTATTCTCCCTAAGGAGGGTAAAACCGATGAGTATGAATAGTGAACTTCTAAGTCTGAGTAGGGACAATATAATATATATAATAAGATCAACCAGGTCCACATATCTATATGATCGCCAGATCATGACACTAAGTGCTAAGACATGCTATAAGAATAAGTATAAAAGCAATATAACCATAACACAATGATATACCTGCTGAGTCATAATACCTGAATGCTCATCAACCTGTACCATCATCTGTCCTCTGAGACTGCTGCTGTAACTCTGGGCACTACTGAATGCTCTGTACCATTGGTATAATGGCTACATCGGTCATCTCTTTGAGTGTCCTGAGACTCAGTCATGGCATGGGGAATACAACTGCTGTCCAAAATCTGGTAGTGATCCAATATAGATGCTCATCTCAGCATCTCAAATGTAAGGGAACTGGCTGAATAGTGTACTGGCATCAGAAAAATAATGTATGGTAGCCCGGCTACTATATATGTGATAACAGATACTGATGGTGATATTCCAGCAGATGATGATGATGATGATGATGCTAATGGTGATATTCCAGCAGATGATGATGATGATGCTGATGGTGATATTCCAACAGATGATGATGATGATGTTGATGGTGATATTCCAGCAGATGACATTGATGTTCCAGCAAATTCTTGCTGCTGCTGCTGATGATGATGATATTCAAGCAGACGATGATGATGATGCTGATGGTGATATTCTAGTAGACTATGATGATGATGTTGATGGTGATGTTCCAACAGACTATGATGATGATGCTGATGGTGATGTTCCAGCAGACTATGATGATGATGCTGATGGTGATATTCCAATAGACAATGATGATGATACTGATGGTGATATTCCAGCAGATGATGATGATGCTGATGGTGATATTCCAACAGATGATGATGATGATGCTGATGGTGATACTCCGGCAGATGACATTGATGTTCCAACAAATTCTTGCTAACGATGATGATGATGCTGATGATGTTGATGATGTTCCAGCAGATGATGTTGATGATACCCAAGACATATGATGATGTTCCAAAAACTTCCTATGACATATAGAGATTCACAAGTCAGTTGGACAGCTGTTGATGTTGATGATGTTGCCCACAGAATACCTTCCTAGTTAAGAGGTTGTGTTAAAGAAATGTAACCGCGAAAGATATTCTAAATGTACTTGTCTATTGTATTATTGTATTCTTCCTTCGGGAGATGTTATTGATGTAATTGATAATGTAAGAGTCATTGAAAGAGTCAATGTAAACCCTAACTGTTAGGTCGGCCTGGAAATAACTAGAAAATAATATTTTATTGTAAAGTGTACAGGTCGGCCCAGTTAGGTAAGTTAGAGCCGACCTAATTAGTAAAAGGTCAAGTCAATTGTAAAGTATAAATAAGGGATTGAATCATTCATCTCACTCACTTAAGTTCGCATAGCAGAGAGAGAAGTTCGCACAGGTGAAGGAGAGAAGCTGTTTTGTCTTGGGGTTTTATCTTGTACTTGGTGAATTCTATATTGAGGAAGTTTTGTCGGGGTTTTCTCCCTTGTGGTTTCCCCGAGAGAAATTTTGTGTTCTTTGTGTTTGCTGTGCTTCTATTTCTTTTAGTGACTAGATTGTTTAATGTTATAATGCTAAACACGTGAAAAACTAACAATATTTCCCAAGGAGAGTTAACTGCAAAGAGGTGGAGTGAGCTTGAGTGAAGTTAGGAACTCGATTGAGGTTGATTCGAGTTGATTGGAGTTGATTCCCACCTAAAATATGCGCTCCCACTCCAATGGTGACACCTCCCACTCAAGAAATGCACCCCTCTTTAGATGAATGCACCTTCATGAAGAGATCTTCAATCAATATCTATCACAAGCTTGGCTCCTTTATTGACTTAAATTTGATTGCCAACCCTGCACTTAACTAAGATCACGTCCCAGACAAATTTCCTCAATTTGTGGGATCTTGGTTTTCCATTAATTTGTCTTTTTGGGCTTTTTCAAGAGAAAATCACATTAAGTCATAAATAATTACTAATTTTTCTCTCAAAGTGGGTTTAGGGGTAAAGTGGGTGCTCTAAGTTAGAAAACAAGTACCCTTATGGCAAATTTGACCCCCTAGTACCTCTTTTATGACATTTTTAATTTTCACAATTAAAATATCCCGTTTTGTAATGTGAAATTTTATTTTTTACGGAAAATTAAAAAAAAACCTAGGGGGGACTTAACGCATGTCCATAAGACTCTAGGAATTTGACTAGCATGGTAATATACATTAGACATTAGGCTTTAATAACCTCCTAAGTCCTAACTATCAAGACAATTACTCCAGCTTTGGAGGATATGAGTGAAATTCAAAAATTATAAATCGCTGAAAAACGATATATAATTAACAATGAAAAAACACTATGGAGTAATGTATTGATGACTAAGTCCTAGGAAAGCCAAGCCTGTTACAATAAGTCATCATTCTATGTCAATTATTACAATTCCCCACAGGGGGTATGAACATCTAGAGTTGTGGTATGAAGCTTCAAGCATAAGTCTGGTTAAGGTAATGTCATGTCCCTTTCCGGATGACCAACATGAGGCGACTTACTAGCCTATCCATTTCCCGTAGTCTATAGTCGTGAAGATAGGGAATTGATTAATTATGTAATGTCACCAAGGGCCAAAAGTACTTTATAAAGTGACATTAATAATTAATTTAATAAAGTGAGCGGAAAAAGATAAAGTAGGGCCAAAAAGGGGGTCAAGATGAAATTAAAAGATAAAAAAGGGTCATATTCTCACTAAAGTCATTTTATAATATTAAAAAGTGAAAAAGTGTCAAGGAAAGTTGAAAAGTCACAAGAGGGGAAAAACGAAATTATAAAAGGGACATGAGAGCCCATTCTCTCCATTCTTGTCATTTGCATTTTCGAAATTTGAAAGCTCTTGAGCTTTAGCTTCTCTTGGATGAAACCCTAGGAGGAGGATAATAGTTTTGGTGGTGAGACAAACCCACCCTAGCTATTGGAAGGAGAGATCAACCAGTTTTCTCATTGTTCTTCAACGCCGTGGATTGGTATTGTCATTTCATCTTCAGATTTGAGTTTTCTTTAGTATTTGCAGAGGCTTCGTTGCTTAGTAGTGAAGGCTCACTCACTGTTTTGCATTCTACTCATTTATGGACGATGCACTGGGTTCTATTGCCATCTTTGTGAAGGGCACAATCTTGAGGTAGAAACCCCTCCATCTTGCTACAGATCTCTGCATCAAAAGAGGGCGCACTTGTTATTCCACTGACCAAGTTTTTGTGAGCTAGAAGGTGCCTGGAAGCTGCTATCTATTTCTCTGTTGGAGGTCGATTCACTGTTGGGAAGCTACAACACTGTAAAGAGGGCGCCATTGGGGAGGAGAGACCATCATTTGACCATCTGAAAGTTCTGATAACTGCCAGTAAAGAGGCCGAGTTTATCATTGCCTTGAAAATCTTCATCTCATTTGTAAGGGAGTTATTAAGTTCAGTGAAGGAGGGTGAACTTCCCTACAGGAGTAGTGTTCCTATCCACTATCAACTTCAATATTAAGAGGGTTGTCATTGTGTGTGAAAGAAGAACAAATCTGCTGCTATAGGGAGGCTTGTGCATTGTTTCCATAGTATCTCAGCATATGACTTAAATATATCAGTCCCAGGTTTATTGGAAGCTGCCACATTGTTGAAGGAGATTGTATTCACTGTCCTCAAAGGTTGTTTATGCTATAGACTTATATCAAGTTATAATTCTATGGGTGAAGTCCGCCAAATATTATCACATGAAATATTGCATGGAAACTGTTATCACATTTTATGTCAGGAGCAGCTTCCACACTGTAGACTGTGCGGCCGAGGACCGCACAGTACTTTTTTCCAGATCAGGAGATCAGCTAGCTCCAGAGGAGGCATTTTTGTTCAGATTGCCCCAAGCAGACATATCAGAGGGGACAGACAGTTGTACTTACCATCTACCACAGGGTTACCTTTCCTTGCCAAGCTTTGACACAAGCCCATTTGAGACAGTTGCCTAGTCTTGTTTTGATCGAGATTATCACAGGACAGTGCTGGTTTATTATGTGCTCGGATTCAGCAGAGATCCAACTCAGATACAGGTTCAGTAGCAGCAGGTATATGGTGCAGCAGGTATTGCATATATTGATTATTGCTCATGTTGTAGATTAGACTCTTTTATACTTGCTAGTACACTAACTTTGCATGAGATGATATATTTGGTGATCTACTTATGATATGATGTGTTTGGGCCTTTGGTGATGTCAGTCCACCCCTCCGGTTAGACTTATGTATATGCACGCTGAGTCATGTCCTGTATACTTGGCTTAGACTTGATCACTTAGCCCCTCGATAGCTGACTTTAGCACCATTATCACCTTCTCCACCCATCCGACTCATCCATGACACTTCTTCCCCGACTTGGGTTCTGATTTGTGATCACGAGGACCCCCTTTCCCCACTGATCTCTGAGTTTGCCATGACTCCCTGTTTATTGTGCCTCGGCTCTTTAGTGTGTGAGATACACGGTTAGACCTGGGATTTGCTCCTGTCGGTTGCCCCCGATGTTGCAATGCAGTTAGGATTGTGTAGCCTCACCGGGTGCTCCCCACTTGTCGTTGAAGCATGTATTACCCACCCCATTACCTTTGCAGTATGAGCGCCATGTTTATATCTTTTGAGATATGTATGTAGCCTAAGAGGGCCATGAAGAAATGAAGACATGAAGACATGAAGAAATGAAATGTAAATCAAGCTAAAAAGGCCTCTATGTTGTAAATGTAAAATCTAGCCAAAAAAGGGCTAAGTATGAAACCCATTATAAAATCCATGCAATGTGTTTATGAACACACATGGATTCTGGTCAGCTATACATGTCAGCATTTGTAGTGGTTATTCCTCATCTAGTCCTGCGGGACAAGGAGGTGAGAATGAGCAAGGGACAAGCTCAAGATTGCCCCCTAGAGTCTCAAGTTACAGTTTGCCGGACACCCAGTTTGGCGGCTCTAGAAAAGAACCTCACGGAGTCTTCGGATACAGATGTGAGTTGTGGGATATTTGTTAGATGACTAGTGGTGGTTTCCTTGCACTATACCCATTTGTGAGGCACCGCCCTTCCCCGTGTTCTGTCATGGCATACTTAATGTTATCACACCATAGTAGCAAGGCTACTATTATTGATTAGCAGATATCTGCACATTCCAGATCTTCCATTATTCGGAGCTTGGCTATGGTGATTGTATATCTTGAGATCACTCATGATCAGAGCAGTGTATTATTCAGACTTATGTTAGACTTTGTGTCAAGGCTGAGCCTTGAGAGTTCAGATTTGATGACCGATGTGACCCTTTATCCCATACAGTTTCAGTTTAGTGCCTAGAGATGTATTGCAGCAGTGTTTCAGATGGTATATGATGTTTATTACTATGATGATGTTGTATGATCTATGGATATTTTATCATTGACTGTGGATTATTATCTTGTTGATTTAGTCATGTTCATAGCATCTGCTTGGTATATTATTCCTGATGTGGCAAACTGTTTAAAATGAACTATAAATCATAAAATGGACAATTGCTTGCACATTTAGGTCATTTAACAAAACCCACTGGTTTTCCACCTTACATAGATATGGTCTCTCCTGACACCAGTTGTCTGCTGGTGTAGGCTCCATATTCACTTGACTCCATCCATACATGACTTTCCTATTTGACTTTAAACCTTGACCTGTCTCATTTGACTTTCTGATACTGAGGACTTCCCCATTTTTCTACCTTTGTGTTTGGACCGCATCCCTGTATGTTCAGTGTCTCGGCTCTAAGTTGGTGACAAAACTTGCCTTTGGTAAGTTGGATTGTAGGCCTAAATCATTCTGGTTGGTTGTCCCGATGTTTGGCATTGACTCGAACTCCCCCAGTCACTTGAGATGTTGTTGGCTAAAACTGAAAGCTCATGTTCTACTTATGGAAACTTATAAATTCGCCCATGGAAACTAAAAAGGGCAAGAGCGATGAACAACTAAAAATACTCCTCGAAGAGTCTAAGAAAGGTCCAAAAAGCAATGGTTCTTAAAAGCTATATCTAAACAATTGCTGACCTTATATGTATATGAAAACATGCCCTGGATGCAAGTTGCAACTAGTTGTGCTTTTCAGCACACCTGGGATCCGAAGGGTTATGTAGGCCAAAAAGGCCATGAAATGAAATTGAATGATCCTAATGAACCTGGATCAATTTGATGTAGACATGATGCCTAAGTTGAATAAGCACTCTCTAAACAACTTATCCATTTGTGAGGCACAGCCATTCCCCGTGTTATTTTGTCCAGCACAGAGTTTGTAGCTTCCCCCTTCTCCCAGTCCAAAGTATTTTTGAGTTAAGTTAGACAAGTCAACCCCTTGGCCCAACCTTGTTCCTAGCCTTCATCCTTCACTAGCAGTTTGACCATGTCCAATGGGTGAGTTTGTCATTTGAACTATTGTGCAAGTAATTTTATATAACAAAGGAATATGCAAACTTGATTAATGCCACTGAATGGATGTTATACTTTGAGCTTGGCTGTGAGAATGATTAGAGAAGCATGTCTTAGTCTACTGATGTGATTTATCCTTGGTTGTATATTATTGGGATCCGTGATGATGTGGGCAATATATATATATACCTATTGATGATGATTGATGGTCCCACATACTTGATGATGATATCATATGATGGACATATGGTTCAGATGATGATTGATGCAGTTCAACAGGTTTTATTATTACTACAGATCATCAGATTATGCACTGTCCATATATGGTGGACCCTACAGCTGGCCCATTAGGACAACCCATGGTGTATGAGTACACATTCCTAGTGGATTTGGGTCTTCTGGATCCAATGAGACACTTATCTTTCAGTTTCGGGCACTTCTGACAGTGATTGATGCAGTTTTACACTTGTTGACCAGATTTGGGGCTGATTTCCCAGCCTGAGCAGCAGGGGCCATGAGAGGCCAGTTCACCTAGGGCGCTGTATGAGGAGGGGGTGGTCCAGCCACTTGTTTTTACCATTTACACCCCCTTCTGGAGAGCCTGGTGGGCTCAGTTGGCCAGCGCAGATGCCCTGGGAGGCAGTTTTGGCACTTTCGCAGTTACGGAGGCAGTTAAAAAATGGGATAAAGTGGTCACTGAGGAATTCGATTTGGGCAATTGAGGCAAGGTTTTGGCATTTGGTTTTCACAGAGGTCTTCCAAGGTGATCCCACTATCTTCCAGCCAGTTTTCACCATGTGGCTAGGCCTACAACGATCACAGGAGGTCTTTTACTGCTTGTCTGTCACAGATTTTGAGGACAGATTTGATCATTTATATTATATTGGACATATTTTATTATTTTATTGTGCCTTGGGGATGAGCTAGTAAGGATTGATGCCTCCTAGCCCCACCATGTGCTTCTTATGTCATGTCCTAGTCATTATGAGGTGGGCTTCGGTACTTTTACCCCCTCTAGTGGATGACGTCACCCTCCATGATTATTTTAGACTATGACGTCATCACTTTATGAGTGATCCATGTGTTATGTTATTATGGTTCATCTTAGCCATTGATTGTATATTGAGATCTTTTAATCTCAACCACTCATTTGATGTAGTATTGTAAAGTGGTATAGGGTTTTGGTCTTTATTATCCTATATAAGGAGGAGACCCCCTATTGTATAGCTCACCTTTGGAGCTCTGGAATACTGGAAAAGAACACTTCTTTGTGGAGCATATCTCTCTTGTCTTGTGGATTCTCTTGCATCTTGAGTATATAGTATTTCTTCTATGTATCATTGTGGATTTTGGTGCTTCTACTAGTTTTCTTGCAGGAAAGTCGAATTGGTGGAGAGGAGGGCGATTTCTTGAGGGTTATTGTTGGAGGGATCCACATATTCTCTCTTGGGTTGATCTTGTGAAAGGGAGTATCATTATTGTATCTTCGTGACATAGTTGATGCTTTCTATTACATCTTTCTATCATTTTCATAATCATCTTACTTGACTTGTTTCTTTGATCTTGTCTTGTAGGAGGAGGACGATTTGGCTATCTTGGAGGAGGACGTTTTGGTTGGAGCTCTTGGATCTCACTCTTGAATATACACATAGGAGAATGCTATCAATTTGCAAGGTGGCCACAAGAAATTGAGTTAAGATCTACAAGGTATGTGCCTCTTTCCATCCATTCTCTCTTCATTGGTCACAAACTCTAATTAATCAAAACCCCAATTTTGGTTTTTCTTAGATCTACTTAGATCTAGCCTTGCTTTTGAAAAGATCTTAAGAACCCACCTCTATAGCATCCACCCCTAGTTGGATCTATAGTTTGGTGGTGATTGGGTTAAAATTAACACACTTTTCAAGGCAATATAGCCCTCTTGAAACAAATCGCACTTCCTTGGAGAGGCTTGTTGGGTTAGATCTAGCATGTGGGTAGGTGAGATCCCACTTGATTTGCAATCTACACACTTGATAACCTACCCCTAAACTTTTACTTGGGTGATTTCTACCTTGTGGGCATCATTCCACATTTTAAGGGATTAAAACCCCCTTTTGAACTACTTGGCACCTTAAAACTCAGATCTAGTAAGATCTAACCCTTGGATTGGCTTGATTTTCGAGATCCACATAGATCAGAGCCTAAACTACTTGGATCTACAATTTGGTGGTCATTGGACTTTATTTGACACACCTTATCCACCTTTCAGCCCTCCTTGAGCAAGGTCGCACTTCCTTGGGTGATTGAGTTTGCCCACTTCTAGGACTTCGGTAGTTGAGATTTCAGTGGATTTGGAATGGGCATACCTTGAAACCTATATCTAGAGTATCATTTTGTGACGATCTGCGTTGGGGGTAGCATTCCTTGTTTTAAGGGATTGTGGTCCACTTGGGTCATTTCATGAAATCCTAGATCTAGCAAGATCCAACCACTCTATCTCAATTAGTCCACTTGACTTGACCTCTAGGTGTCCCGATCTACACTTTGACATATCTTTTGACTCCATTAACCCATCCAACAAGGCACTAGTCCTCTTCAAGCAAGTCGCACTCCTTGGGAATTGTGTCAAACCTTAGATCCGGTACATGGCTACTCCTAATTTCAACTTAGATCCATAGATCTACTCATTATATATCCTCTAGTGCCAATTGCATCCTTTAATTTCACCCTGTGGGTCCACATTAAGCCATTTCACCTATCCCAAGAAAGTAGGGCCCACTTGTGTAGCACATGGTACTAGATCTTGTCATTATAGCTAATCATGTGGCCTAAATCATACATTGGTTGAAACACTAATCATTTCTCAAACCACCTTCAACCATACTTTAATTTCTAGGTCCACTTTACCTTGCATTGGTTTCCGTAACTTACCATTTATTCATCCCTAGGAACCTTTGGTTGGGTCCAATCATCTTTGATTGGTTATAGGGTCTCCCCCTAGGTCTTGATTTATCTAGATCTAAAGTGAAGAGTGCCTCGATTGACGTGACTCCCACCTTGGATTGGGAACCGTGGCATCACTTGGGTCACCTCTTTAGTTGTCCATCTCCTCTACCGTCCCGGATGGGATACCACTAGGGGCAACTACAAGTTGCGTGATAACACTTACCTCAGTGGACCCCGCTTTCCCGAGATGTCTAATGGATCACATGATCTTTATCCTCGTCTTCCCATATCTTTTACCTTGTTGTTCACATCACCTAGAGTCAGCAAAGTGGTCAATTCTATGGAGGTGTATAGCATCCTAGTCTTTTGGAGGTGGTGGGTCCACTTCACCAGGGCCTTGTACTATTTTAAGATTTAATGTATTTTTGATCACCATGTTATCATTTATTGCTTAGTAATGTACTAACTTGTTTAATTGAGCCTTGTCACTTCATGCTTGCATACAGGTTTCAGCTAGCACTATAGTTGACCAGATTTGACTTAGTCAAACTGGGTTGACTAGGCCAAAAATGGGCACCAAAAAATGTTGCGATCGGAATTTCGATTTCGATCATTTATTATCTACAGGGGTCCCATATGAGCATGCAACTGACGAAATAACAAAATATTGAACCATTTGAGAGATTTTTAATTATTATTGGTCAACTTTGACCTGTTTTAATTAAAAATCATGGATTTGGGGCAAATAATGCCAAAGTGATGGATCTGGGTCATTCAAGTGGTCATCCCTACTACTTTTGGGGTCCACGATTGCATTGCAGCAAACGGTTCGACAATCCGGGCAATAAAAGTGGGTCAAAAGCCCAATTTTCATCTTCAGCCATATAAACTAGGAGAAAATACATGGAAATTAGAATTTGACTAAGGCAACTATAGGTAAATGGCAAAATTAAAGGTTGACAATGGTAAAGGTAATTGCTAAGGTATTTTTGGTGATGTTTGAGGTAATATTTGGGCATTGTGGGCCCCTCCATATGACAAGCTCACCACTTGAGTTCGATTTGGCCCATAGGGGCGTTTTTCTCCTTAGTGGGGAATTCGATTTTCTTGTTTTTGATGGAGGGACCCTTCTTGTATGTGGTTGGGGGGATACAACTCCATATAGACACCCCCCAACCTCTTTTGTATTGATGTATGGCCCACAATGGGCCCTGTTATCACCTAAGCTGTAGTTACCCCTATGGATGCATCCAGTCATGGATGGCAATAGGGAAGGGCAACTCAAAAGGTGCAACCACGATCACCTCGACCTCCAATATATGGTTGTTACGCCAGTCGAGGCAACCTTCGCTTTATGTTATCTAGCCCAGACAACAAAGGGGGAGACCCGATCTACTCCCGACAGGAGAGATCAAAACCAAGACACCAAATCAGGGTATTTCTAAGTGAAGTTAGGTGTATGGTTTATCCTAGACCTAAGGATGAAGTCACAAGCCAAGTGAGGGGTTCAATAGGTATAGCTTTGGTTCATAGTTGATGGAAGAGTGACTTATAATGTTTGTAGTGAGATCTAGGGCTAGTGTACTAGTTCAATGTCAGAAGATCCACTGCCTTGGGAACCGTGTCCAATGCAGGGTAGTTAAGGGTTGTATTGGGGCTAACTAGTACAGATGACAAGCTTGACCATGATACATGATAGCTTCAAGGGTTTAGTTCACCATGCATAGGTCAATCCACAAGTCAATCCAACAATCTAGGAAAGTCGAATTAACTTGGAGAGAAACCAGTGCCTTGGGAATTGGGAAGTGGAGTCAAAGTAGGGTTGACTTGTGGTTTAGGACTCCTAGTACATGGGACAAGTAGGCAATAGAGGTCTTGATGGATGAATGTATCTAGATCTAGGTTTAACCCAAGTGGACCACAATCCCTTAAAACAAGGAATGCTATCCCCAAGGCAAGATTTGACAAAATGATAGTCTAGACCTAGGTTTTGAATTATTCCGGTTTCAAATCTCCAAAAATCTCAAGTACCCACGTCCTAGAAGTGAGTCAAACTCACTTCTCCAAGGTGGTGCGACTTTGCCCAAGGAGGCTAAAAAGTGGGGTTAGGTGGGTCAAGACAAGTCGGATGGCATCCAAACTTTAGATCCGGGTAGGTTAGTCAAGTAAGAGTATGGATCTATATTTTCGTGGCAATCCAACGGCTAGATCTTAGTAGATCTGAGTTTAAGTGTTCCAAGTGGTCCAAAATGGGGATTAAATCCCTTAAAATGTGGAATAGGGCCCACAAGGTGAATTTCAGAAAAGTAACAACCTGGGTGTATGTTATTGGATGTGTAGATGACTAATCAAGTGGAATCTCAAACACCCACCACCTAGATCTAGGTCAACTTGCTCAACCAGTGAAGTGCGCCTTGCTTGGGAGAAGCTAAGTTGGCACGGGAGGGGGGTCAAACGGAAGCCAATCCTCACCAAACTATAGATCCGGGATGCCGTGGATGCTATAGAGGTGGGTTTTCAATATTATGCCCAACAACCCACTAGATCTAAGTAGATCTGAAAAAAATGTAAAATGGGGTTTTGAAGTATTTAGGGTTTTTAAATATTTTAGACAATTGGATAGATCATGGAGATAGAACTTACCTTGAGATCATACCTTAGTGATGTGGATGAGATGCCTTGATGTTGAGGAAGATTCCCGCAGAGATCAAATGAGAGATTGTTGATTTGCTTGCCGAATTGATGCCCTAGCCCACAAGTGCGCCTTCCTCTACCTGTCAAACCAAGGAATGAAGATTCAATCAGTAAGATCAAGTATGGAAGAAATACAAGAGAAATGCAATAGTAACATGAAATAGAAGGTCTTGGGACAGTAATACTCCCTGTTACCAACGAAGAGCTCCAAAGAAGAAGTAGGGAGAGTCTTCCCCTACCAATACCTCCTCCTCCAAGCAAATCGGCCTCCACCTGTAGATGCAAAATCGTGGTACAAAGATATGGCAAACAAGATCTCCAATAACTCAGTGCAAAGGAAGAACCAACGAACGAACACCAAAAACATTCACCACAACACCGGAGATAGATGCAATAATAATTTTCTATTCCAATAATCCAGAGCCAAAAGTCCCCTTTACAATGAGAGGCTCTCTCCTTTAAATAGGAAGGAGAGGCACCAAAACCCTAACCACTTTTTGAATGAGTGGCTAAGATTAAAAGATACAAATGTCTAATCAATGGTTGAGATGAGCTCAACAATAAAATACATGGATCACTAATAAAATATAATGTAAGTGGACAAAATCGCCCTATAAGAGGGGAATCCCACCAAATCATGATGACAAAATATCATAAGAGGCTTATGGTGGGTCCAAGGGGTAATTTTGTCCCTCCTTGGTCAATCCCCATAGCACAATAAATATAAAATAATCATCAAAGTACCAAATCGTGCCTCCATGGTCAAGTTGTGGTCCTCAAAAGACCTCAGAAATCCACAGAAAGTGCCATAAGTGATGGATGCGGGCCCCGATGAAGCTGAAACTGCTGGAGAAGGTGTGGAGGGTCCCGATCTATCATCACTGATCATCCCATGCCATAACTTTGCCCCAGTAGCCCAAATCGATTTCCTCAATAGCCATTTCTACCAATCCTGAAATGCCTCGGGAAGCGTGAAACTGCCCCAAACTGCCTCCTGGAGTGCCTGCGCTGTCAAGGTGAGGGCACCAGTGTGTCCGGGAGGGGGGTAATATGGTAAAAACAAGTGGCTGGACCACCCCCTCCATCATCAACGCCCTAGGTCAACCGGATAAAAATCTCATCTGCTCTGACAGGGCCTCCGACAGACCAAAACTGCACTGGGACAGCCTACTGAGGCTCAATCATCACTGTAAGTGCCCGGAACTGAAAACAAACTGTCCCATTGGACTCAGAAGGTCCAAATCCATCCAAGATGTGTACTCATACACCATATGAGTCTCTGCATGATCAAAATAAATATCCAATATACCGGAACAGGGCCAATAATAATAATCTGTAAATGACCAAACACTGTTGTAAACCAAGAATCATCATAATAACTTTGTAGCTGCTGCATAGAATCATCATGTATGTATATATAGACCATATATCATCTATCCATATCATCATAAGGTCCAACATCTCATGTCCCATGGTCCTCCATGGTCAAACTGGGTCTAACCAAGGCCAAATATAACTCAGACCATCATCCAAGGCTGCTGCAAAGTGTCAAGGTTAATACATGCTCTACAACTTATTCAAATAACAATTATAACACAGAGTAATCATAACTGGCGATCTAAATCCAAATATATAGTGTCGTTAATTATTATTATTACTCAGACTAGACTTTTAGGATCATACTCACTTCATAGTTGTGATCAATTTGCTAGTGAAGGGTGAAGGCTGAAATAATTGGCTAGGCTAAGGGATGACTTGACTGGCTTGACTTTGTGACACTTTGGCAAGGGAAAGGGAATACACACCATAGTATATACTGAATGAGCAATAACACAGGGAATGGAGGTGTCTCACAAATGGATGAGTTGTTTAAAGAGGGTTTATTCACCTTCACAGATGCGCACAATCCATAATACAAATAAGGCCAGCAATTGTTTAAATATAGCATTTAAGTTCCATTGCTTTTTTGGGCCTGAAGTTTCCATAGCCTTGATCTATGTGTGTTTATAAACACATTGCATAGATTTACATTTATTTTAGGCTTTCTGCTGCAGGTGTGTTTTTAAGGCACTTGTTTACCTGAGCACTTCTAGGTGTGTCATGGACAGCTTGTTTACCTAGGTATTTATTTTCCAAAAGATATAACATTTTATTTTCATAGCCATTTTCATTTGGCATGCCTCTCATTCATGTGTGTTTAGAAACACATTTCATGAATGGGCTTTTCATACAAGATATAGCATTTCATTTTTCTAGTTTTTGTATTCATGGCAGCACCAAAAGTTTCAGGTTTAGCCAACACAACTTTAGTGACTAGGGGGAATTCACAAGGAACTCCAACTCACCATAGGCAAGTTTTGTCACCAACTCAGAGCCGAGACACAATAAACAGGGAAGCTCATCCAATACAGAGGCTACAGTGGGGAAAAGATCCTCCATGTCACTAGTCAAGTAGTAAGTCAGGGTGATAAACTAAAAGGTAGGCCATGGATGGATGAAGACAATGAATAATGGAGCCGACACTAGCAAGCCAAGGTATGGTTGAATGATCACCTCTATTCTCCCTAAGGAGGGTAAAACCAATGAGTATGAATAGTGAACTTCTAAGTCTGAGTAGGGACAATAGAATATATATAAGAAGATCAACCAGGTCCACATATCTATATGATCGCCAGATCATGACACTAAGTGCTAAGACATGCTATAAGGATAAGTATAAGAGCAATGTAACCATGACACAATGATATACCTGTTGAGTCATATACCTGAATGCTCATCAACCTGTACCATCATCTGTCCTCTGAAACTGCTGCTGTAACTCTGGGCACTACTGACTGCTCTGTACCAAATGGTATAATGGATACGTCGGTCATCTCTCTGAGTGTCCTGAGACTCAGTCATGGCATGGGGAATATACACTGCTATCCACAATCTGATAGTGATCCAATATAGATGCTCATCTCAGCATCTCAAAATGTAAGGGAACTGGCTGAATAGTGTACTGGAATCAGAAAAATAATGTATGGTAGCCCGGCTACTATAAATGTGATAACAGGCCCCATTCTCTCCACAGTGCGCTTCTCCTTGGGGCAATTCGCACCCCCCTCCTTGAGTCATCTCCACCATTCGATTTGTGGATTGGGAGATGATCTCAACCCTCCATTTTGGGGGGAAACCTAGTTGGCGTATGAGCCATCTCTATAAGAGAATGGACTCACTCCATTTTACTTCTTCTTGGCATTGTAGAGACTTGACATTGAGATTATAGAGAGACATCCTCACGGTGTTACATGGATTTTGGAGTTGGATTCTTCTTGTGCTGATTGAGATCACATTTCTGATGCATTGCTGAGTTATTTGTGGTGCCTCCATATCTCCTTGAGCATTTTCGATTTGTAGGTGAAGCTGGCCACTAGGGGAAAACGCAGCTCTTGAGACAGGGTCTCCTTGCTAGCGTTTTTCTTTGGGTTCTCCAACAGGGAAGTGAATTTACTTGTATTGTCATTTGCTTCTCTCATTATTTGTCATCTCATTTGCTGGTTTATTATTGTCATATTGCCATAGAAACTGATTTCATCTTCTCCTTGGCAGGTACAAGAAAAACGCCTTTGCTCACTGGCTGCTCCAAAAACGTTGAGGGGAAAACGCTGTCTAGCTCTGCACTTGATCTTTGGAGCGTGTCTTCAGCACGGGAATACCTTCTCCATTATCCGGGTACTCATCTTTTCTCCTTTCTTATAATCTCTCTTTCAGTGTTAGATGCTAAGCTGCAACCATTTAAAAAAACCCTAAAAAATTGATAACTTAGGATTTCACCGTAGGAACTTGTTCTAATTAAAAACCCAGTAATGATATATGCTTAAACTCTCATATCCCAAGTTTCATTCGAATCCAACCCCGATTACCCTTAGAACTAGGAGCTGGTCACCTGCTGAATTCGCCCTCCTTGGGCATTTCAGCCAATCTCACTGTTGGGTTAATTTTTGGGGTGTGGGTAGTCTTGATTCCAGCTTAGAACACCATTTTACCTTAGGGAATCAAGTTTCAAAGCTTTTAGTCTCCATTTGCCCGTAATTTTAGCACTGGTCCACCTGGCAAAAATGCCCCACTTGGGTGTTTTTCTCTTGCTGCTTAATTGGTTTGATTTGGGGTTCTGGGTACTTCTGATTTGGGTTTCTATTGTCATTTTACCTTAGGAAATCAAGTACCATCTTCTCGAAGTGATCATAAACGTCATTTTCTTACTACCCTAGGTCCACTTGACTCATTATTCAACCATTTCCTTGGGCAGTTCATTATAGCACATCACTTCTATTTTTACAGCTCCCTTAATCATTTCAGCCATACAATCCCTTGTTATAATCTTGGTCTTTAACTATTTCCGATTGCTGGTCACTTGTCTCATCACTCTCATTTTACTGCTTGTGTCCATTTATTGGCTGAAATCAAACACAAGGAGCTCATTTACACTCACTCCTTGTTTTCATCTCTCATCTTTCTGTGTTTGGGTGTATTTGTTGTCTCTTAACCATCACTTGTTGAGCAGGGTCTCCCCCTTGACTTGGCCAAGTGCCTTGTCTAAAGTGACAGTAGCCTTGTCCGGTGTGACTTCCGTTCATTTGAGCGAAGGACCTGGCTATTGCCGGTTACACCTTCCTAGTTGTATCCTCTACCGTCCCTATTGGGATATCCACCACAAACAGCTAGAGATTGTGTGATAACAAAAACCATTAAAAAAAAAAGGGAAATCAGACTTACCAAGTTCAAACAACTCCAAGTAATCTACAGCAACCTTGGTATCAGTACCCTCTAAGTCAGATTTGATCTCAGTAAGATACAGTAGCATTGTGAAGTATTCGTTGCTAGTTCACCACCTAAATCCATCACTAAATCATACAAGGGGTCAGTGGGTCTAGATCTGGATTCTACAGTAGTATTGACAACACCCTCAAGGGTTTGACAAATTCCATAATCAAATCACTTGACAGTTAAAAAAAAATTGAGGTCAGATTGGGTAGAGATTTTACAGGTAAATGGGAGCAAGTTCTTTCTGGAGGGGTGGAAATCCATCTATGTCAGTTATTAGGGGATGTTGAGTGCGAGTATACCAGATGTGAAAGATGACATTCCTTTCACTCTGAGGGAGTGGCTCTTTGTTGCCTAGAGAGGAGGGTGTATTTGTTTATGCCTTCATTTTTGGTATCCAGATGAATTGTGGCTCTGCTAGCCTCTTTCACAGGGTGCAGGAGGAGTAGATATCGTTTTTGTCGAGATTGATAGAGTAAATAGCTCCCCTTTTTGGGTAAAGAGGGGAATTGGCTCTGTGGTGAATTGGATGCTGGGAGGCTCGAGGTCTTTGCATATTTGTTTTTGCCTGCGTTATGGGTATCTGGATGAATTGTGGCTTTTCAGCCTATTATTTTGCACGGTGTAGGAGGAGTGGATATCATTTTTGTCAAGATTGATAGATTGAAGAGCTCCCCTTTCTAATTAAAGAGAGGAACTGGCTCTGTGGTGAATTAGGAGCTACGAGGCTCAGGGTCTTGTTATCATACAATCTCTAGGTGATGGATAATGAGTGTCCCAACAGGGATGGCAGAGGGTGAACAACTAGAATGGTGTAACCAACAATAGCCAGGTCCTCTGTTCAAGGAACGGAAGTCACACCGGACAAGGCTACCGTCACTTTAGACAAGGCACGTAGCCAAGTCAGGGGGGAGACCCCGCTCAACCAATGATGGTTGAGAGACAAAACACAGCCAAATCCCAAAGATAGAAAGAAGTGAAGGGAGGAAATGGGTGTTGATTAGGTCCTAAGTCTAGTTCCAACCTGTAGATGGACACAGATAGTAAAAATGGAAGTGATGTAGAAGTGACCAGCAATCAAATGTAGTGAGATAGACTGATTAAATTAGTGATTGTATGGTTGAAATAGACTAGGGACATAGAGTAAGCTAGAAGTGAAGGAATGGATTGATGTTGCCCAAGAAGATGAGTTAAGCAGTGAAATGACAAACTAGGGCAACAATAAAATGGTGATTTAAAATACTTCTAGCGCTTGGTAGTTTGATTTCTGAAAGTAAAATGGTGATTTAAGTCCGATTCTAAACTACCCAGAACCCCAAATTGACCCCTAACAAGCAGAAGAGAAAAACGCCCTAGTTGAGGTGTTTTTGCCAGGTAGACCAGTGCTAAATCTATGGGTAAATGGAGTCTAAAAGAAATGAAACTTAGGATATAGCATTCTAAGGGTGTTTCATTAGTGGGTTTTAAAGCAAAACAAATTCCTACGGTGAAATCTTAAGTTTTGTATTTTTATGGGTTTTTATATGAAATTTCTGCTCAACACACACAATGAAATTAAAATGCAAGAGACCAGAAAGAAGGACCTACTTGAGAATGAATAGATGGACGAGCTTGTCGAAGACTAGCCTTCCAAACTCAGTTGTTAAGTTGCAGCGTGCTCCCTTTGGCGTTTTGAGCTCCCAGTGGCCAAATTCGCCCTAGCTACCTGCCACAAACAAGATCAAGTCAGTGTGTGCAGCAAATAATAAGAGAAACCAGCAAGTAAATGACTGAAAATGAAAGGAATTGAAAGGCAAAAATGCAAAGACAACTCCCTTTGTTGATACTCTAAAGAATTGGAGCAATTGTGGGGTTCCCACTCCAAAAACTGCGCCCTCCTCCAGCTGTGCTCTTCACCTGCAAATTGTTGGCCAAGGACAAGATAGAAACAATGCACTAACAACTCAACAAAGCTAAGAAAGACTAGATATCAGTCAAGCAATACATATCCATCCATAAATTCTCAAGAAACTCGGTGGAAAATGGCTCTATATCATCAAAACTCAAGTGTACAATGTGCCAAGAGAGGGAGAAATGAGGTGAGTGTCTTCTCTTATAGAGAAAGACAACTCTCAAACCAAATTCCCCCAAAACTAAGGGTTGAGATTAACTCTCTCTCAAGCCCAACGAATGGTGGAGATTGCTCTCAAGAGAGGGGCGAATTACCCTAAAAAACGCCCATGTGGAGTGAGGGAACCCTTGTGGGGCCATACAACAAATAAAACAAGTGTTAGGGGGTGTCTATATGATGTTTTATCCCCCTAACTCATACATCCAAGGTCCCACATCCAATACATCACAGAATATGAAATTTTACTAAGTGGAAAAATGCCCCCATGGGCCAATTCGCCCCTCATGGTGAGTTGGGCAAGAGAGGGCCCCACAACATGAAATATAATGTCCAAACATTACCAAAATTACCTTAGAAGTCACCCTTGTATAAGCCAACCTTTGATTTTTCCATTTGCCATTGTTGCCTTTGCCAAATTTTGATTTTCCATGTAATTTATTGCTGGTTTTTATTGCTGAAGGTGTAAATTGGGCTTTTGACCCACTTATAGTGCTCGAATTGTCGAACCGTCTGTTGCAATGTGATCGTGGACCCCAAAAATAGTAGATATGGTCACTTGAAAGACCACAATCCATCACTTAGGCACTGTTTGCCCAAAATCCATGATTTTTAATTAAAACAGGTCATTAATGACCAATAATAATTAAAAAATCTCATCGCTGCCTCAACTTTTCAGAATTCTGATGCTTGTAGGTTCATATGGGACCCCAAGAGAATACAAATGACCAAAATCGAAAGCTTGATCGCAATATTTTTTTGGGCCCATTTTTGGCCTAGTCAACCTAGTTTGACCAAGTCAAATCTGGTCAACATGGTGCTGGCTGAATACCTGTATGCAATATGAAGCGATAGGCTTCCTTATACATGTTAGTACATTACTAAACAAAATGATCTCAACATGGTGATAAAAAATACATAATATCTCGAAAACATGAGGCCCCTGGTGAGGTGGGCCCACCACATCCAAAAGACTCAACCTACTATGCACATCTTATAGACTTGACCACCTAGTTGAATTTGGGTGATTTGGAATACAAGGTGAAGGATGAGGGATGACAAGGACAAAGATCACGAGACCCTTTGGATAACTCGGGAAAGCGGGGTCCATTGAGATAAGCATACCATGACAAAACACGAGGAAGGGCGGTGCCTCACAAATGGATATAGTGCAGGGAAACCGCCACTGGTTATCCAACAAGTACCTCACAAGTCACATCTGTGCCTTAATAAGACTCCATGAGGATCTTTTCTAGAGCCGCCAAACTGGGTGTCCGGCAAACCGTAACTTGAGACTCTAGAGGACAATCTTGAGCTTGTCCCTTGCTCCCTCTCACCTCCTTGCCCCGTAGGACTAGGTGAGGAAATAACCACTACAAAGCTGATATGTACGGCTGACCTGTGTCCATGTGTGTTTACAAACACATTGCATGGATTTTACATTTGCATTTCATACTTAGCCATTTTTGGCTAGATTTTACATTTACAATAGCTCTTTTGGCTTGCTTTACATTTCTTCATTTAACATCAAGGCCCTTTTGGGCTACATACGTATCTCAATAGATATAATCAAGGTGCTCATACTACAGAGTAATGGGGGTGAGCATAAATGCTTCGATGACCAATGGGGAACACCCGGTGAGGCTACACACTCCTATACTGCATTGCAACATCAGGGGCAACCGATAGGAGCAAATCCCAGGTTTGAGAGTGCATCTCACACACTAAAGAGCCGAGGCACAAAAGACAGGGAGTCATGGCATACTCAGAGATCAGTGGGGAAGGGGATCCTCAAGGTCACAAATCAGAATCCAAGTCGGGAAAGATCAATCATGAATGGGTCGGATGGGTAGAGAGAGTGAAGGTGGAACCAAAGTCAGCTGCCTAGGGGGACTAAGTGACCAAGTCTATACCAATAGTGGGAATGTGATTTGCTGTGCATAGACAGGATCCTACAGAAGGGGGTGGACTAACATCACCAAGGGCCCAACAATACATCATAATGACAACTAGATCACCATATCAAACATCACATGCAGAGTTAGTGTACTATCATGTATAAACAAGTCTAATCAACAACATAAGCAATAAAACATCAAATGCTATACCTGCTGCACCATATACCTGCTACTGAAGCTGACTCTGAAGCTGGATCTCAACTGAATCCGGGAAATAAGTGGTAAACCAACAGTACTCTGTACTCTAAATAAAAAATATGGCTAGGAAACTGTCTCAATGGGCTTGTGCAAAGCCTGGCAAAGAAGGGTGCCTCTATAGGCAATAATGTATACATGTCTGGACAATATCATAAAACCAATTGTCCCAATTGATATGTCTGCTCGGGGCAATCTGAACAAAACTGTGTGCCTCCTCTGAAGGCATTCGATCTCTGATCTGGAAAAAAAAAAGTATAGTATGGTCCCCGACCACACAATCTGGAGCATGGTAACTCTAGCTAACATGGATGTGATAACAGGTCTTTGCATATCTTGTTTGGTAAGGTGGATTTGTATTTGTTGGCATTTTTGTACTGGTTTGTGAGGGGTCTTGGTTTATTGCCGAGGTTCAACTTTGTGCTCTCCACAATGAAGGCTGATATGGATTTGACAGATAATTGCAAGAGTTGTCTGTTGAAATCCAGGATACTAGCACCGCTATCAGAGATAACCTCTGCTGGATGAATTCTCAATTGAAAGGCGTATTGGATGTCGTTACTCAAAACATTGCTTGAGCTAATGGCCTGGATCAGTGTCTGGTCAATGTCCCTTGTGGAGTTGCCATATGAGTCATTGATCTTCAAAAACCTGCACTCAATATCAATCCTTCAAATTCCTGGAAATGGACTTTATCCTTGACAATGGTGCCAAAACGTTACAACTTTATGTAGCACCCTAAGTGACAAAGTCCTAAATCACCAGGTACAAGATAAATTGAACTAAGAGGGGGCCACTTCACTTCACCTCACCACACCACACTCTTCTGCTGTTTAGTGCTAGTTCTCCTCTAGCACAAGGGAGGCTTCCCTACTACTAAGAGTGCTAAGACTAGGAGTGGATGCTCAAGGGATAATGATGCTTTAGAAAAATGAATGGGGTTTAAACTTTAGATATGGAAATAAAGTGAGTGATGGTATGGAAAGGGGCTAGTGCCTAGAGTCCATTGGGCAAATTGGCTCATAAGTATAGAACATGAATGGGGCACTTAAAATGGAAGAGGGGCATATGATTGTATCGTCCAATCTTCCAACTAAAACAACAATGAGATTAATCAAGTGATTGCATGAACTGCTCTTACATTAAGGACGAACTACAATGGAGCAACTCTATGACATAATCTCATTACTCATTACAATAACAAGGAAGTATATGAATTACAATTCTGAAATGTAAGAGGAAAGACATTTCCTACTTAACAAGTTCAAATGAAAATAATGACCACAAGTGAAAAATTTCAACATCAAGACTCCATAGCATATTTGTCATTATACTCTCCAAGCACCAAAATATTTACGAGGCCACCAAGAGACTATCCCAAAACCATCTTCCTCTCAAGTAAAGTGAGCAAACCCTTATATTGGTTTCAACTCAACTTCCTCGTACAATATAATAATAATTCCCCTTTCTAGATCCACTACTCACTCAACAAATCTTTCTGAGAATATAAAACTATTGGTTAGATTTATCCTTTTTCCAAGGGAAATAATAGAATAATGGTTCTCATCTAACCAATTTTTGAGAAGAGTTAAACAAATAATAAACAATGGAGTTGGTTAGATCCACCAAGGCCAAGAAGGTGGAGTGCTTGCTTAGGTGGATGAATGCTTTGATCATGCTTTGACAAATCAACAAATTTTACCTCCAAGATGTGAATAGTTCTTTCTTCTAGTGATGCACTCTCCAAGTGTGTAACAACCATCTTTTTGATAGAAGTGCAACCGACTTGGACCAAGGAATAAAATAATCTTTCTAGAAAAAGTAGTTTCCTTGAGACAAACACTTGACTTAGCAAACCTAACTAACTCCTTGAAGAATGTGCAACGTCCATCATGCTTCACTTACTCCACAATTGCTGCATTAAACAACCACCTTTTGACCCTTTTTTGACTTCCGAAACACTTTTTAATGTTTGAAGGAGTGTGCCCCCCTCAAAAATAAGTTTTTAATAAATTCATCTTCAATATTTTGAGAGGTCCATCCATGGCATCAGAGCTTAATGTTTAGTGGTAATTATCCAAGTGAAAGCAGGACAAAAGGATTTAGGACGTTTTTGCATTTGGCCTCCATTTGTCATGACCCCAATCAAATAATCCATCCATTTATCTTCATTAAAATCTTCCTTAGGCAATAGTTTCATCATGATAAAGTGTCCGATGTGTGAGAAGTCTCTTTATCCCCTAGGGAGTTCCATCTATGAGCCTCTTAACCTTAATATTCATGAAAAAATATTCAATTGTACCTAGCGCCCCCCATTTCAGTGGTTTTTAAATTAATCCTAAGTGCAAACCTTAGATACTTTGATTAATTAGTGTGATTAGTTCTTTTTCTTTATTGACTTTAATTAATCACAGTAAAACCTTAGAAAACCCAAAGTTAAACACTTTAATTAATCCATCACTTAAAACAACAATTATTAACACTTCAAAACTTAGGGAGATCTTAAGTTGATTGGTTCCTATTCCATAAAATACTTGTGTTAATTGATTATCTTATTACCTTAATCAGTTATCCTTTTAGTCATCAATAAGAGGGAGTGCATCACCTTATGAGTATTTTTCACTTGCTAGGCACAAAATACTCCACTAATACTCACCATGAAAACATGAGAACAAATTGCATGTCATGGCCACCACTCAACCATCAAGAAACAACATCTGGAGGCAAGGAGACAAGTGTAACACCTGTCCATCCAATTGTCTAACCATGAAATCCTGCAAGCTCAAAACTCGTGAAATTTTTTCACGAGTGATGTGATCAAAATCACAATGTAGTATTATACTGTAACAAGATGGACTCGACCTCTCCTATCCTAAGGCAGAAATTGTGAAGCACATATTTTGGGAATGCTCTTTTGCGAGGTCTTACAGAAATCAGGTTCAGTTGTAGTTAGCAAGTTTTCTTAAGGGGTATCTACATTGGAGGGCAGCGTTGTTGGGGGATTCCAAATCTGTGATTCAGGACTCTATAGCTGGTATTTGGCGTTGCCTAAGAATTTTAGAATTATTTGTTCTTTGTAAATTACGTTGCAAATTTTCGTTGGATAATGAGGTCAGTTCTTTGGATCCTTATTCTGATTTCATAGTTGTTTTGAAGAAGAGGATGTAAATATCATTGTATATACCCTTCCATTTTTTTTCCTGCTGCTGTTGAAACTATTTGATGTGTATATAAGAAGTATCTTTTACTAAAACAAAAATGTGATTTTTCTTGTGGCTTTGGATTTTTTCCTTTTCTATTTTGTATTTTTTTTGTTATACATTGAAAGACACAAATCTGTAGCATGAAACTCAAATAAAGTTATATGAGATAGCTTCTGCATATAAACAAAATTAATTTCCTCCTTTCAATTGGAAATTTAATGCTGGGTATCTTTAATATTTGTTCTTATTTTTTTTTAACACACAAGATTGTATTATGCATAGCGACAATAATATCTCCCCAAAAATGTCCCCGAGTGTCTTCTCAGCTTGTGGTGTTGGGATTCACAACTATTGTGCTGAAGTGATAAAATTTTAGCAGAAGAGACCCAAATCAGCAAGTTGAAATTCTCCTTGTCCCCTTTGCAAAAGAATCAAGCATGAAAAAGCATTCAAGAGTTATATTTTGATGAAATTTACGAGAGACTGGTAAAACATGAGAAAATGCTGATGTCATAATGTCTGATTATAAAACCTTTTAATTTACCACCATCGACCAGAATCAGTATAATGCTTCCATTTTTCTGAGAGATTCCTTTTCCAAAAAGGTTTGCACGTAATCTGGCTGATGTGCTAAAATATAAATGTAGTATTTAAATCCTCCTTATTTCAGCGTAGACCAAACAGTAAACCTATAGCTCTCAAATTGGAGCTAATCCATGTGCACTGTGCATGCATGCATATGAGTTGCTTTTTCTTGCTACCACCCTATCCATTAAAAAAACTTTTGTGAGAACTACAAGCTGATGTTCATATACAGACAGTAAGATAATTTCTCATAACTTGATATCCATCTGAAGCATTTGATAAGTATCGTTCTCACAAAGTTTTATTGTAATAAACCTCTATAGTATAACACTGCACTGCAGTAAATGTTCTCTGTTTTAATTCTCAGTTTTATATTTGGCAATTATGGAGATGTTTCAGATAATCCAGCATGTAATAAAGAAGAAATTGAGCATGATGTAAATATCTCTCTAGAAATGCAACTTGATGAAGAAACGGGATGCAGTGGAAGGGAAGCTGAAGGTGAAAGCTTATCAGAGGCAGAAAAATGTTTGCAAGTATCAAATCAAATACTGCCTTTACAGGAATGTGGTAATGTTGCATATTGGTAGTGTCCTTTGTCAAACTCTTTCAGTATGAAATGAATTTCATATTTTTTTTATATTTTTATTTTTATAATTTTCTTGGATATTTATTCTACCAAAGTTGTCCAGGATTTGCATCACAAAAAATGACTGGCTTTCATGGGCAAGACAGCCCACCAGGGGTGAGCATGTTTCTTGAGGGTTTCAACCTTTAGTGTTGGAATTAGAATACCCCACTTTACCAACCGACCAAGCCCCCTTGACTAAATTTGCTCCATAAATATATTTTGCCTGTTACATCACAATATTGATACTTAGATAATCCTTATGATCAAGCGAGCAGATGGTTGAATTTTACTTGGCACTCCGATGTTACTAAGAACTAAAACTATTGAGTTCCTTCCTGATGTTTATTTTTGGTCAAAACCATTTATTGGATGCTTGCTAAAGAAAGAAGGAAAGCTAGAGAGAAATTATATTAAGGTCCACAAATATGGCCAAAATAGGTCAATGGGATTGTAAAAGTACAATCTATATAGAATAGTTAAGAGGGAGTACCTACCGTGTTCAATGAAATCAAAGATATATACACTAAAATAAAATAAAGTGGAAAACTGCTCACCCAAAGCATGAGATGATGTGCCAAAACAGCCAAAAGTGTACAATCCAAATGGGATCCAATGTAAGTAACCATGTCACGCCTCCTAACCATCATGAAGTAGTATGAGAACCATTTGTCTGACCATGAATCTGTAGGAAGTCCCCAAGGCAGAATGGCCCAGGCTGAGGGGAGCCCATGGAACTAGCATTTAGGGTAGCAGATTGCCGTGTCCCTCTCCAAGGAAGAAGGCCTAGTTCTTATTTGGCAGCATTTGCCAACCAATATTAACTTAATTTCATTAAGCTTATACATATTGATTGTTTAAAGTTTAAACTGTCTGAAGGTTATGTATGAAAGGTATTCCTGTCTCATAGCCAGTCCTAAAACTACAAAAGACGGGTATATACCAGGATTCCTTCTTTTACGATGCTCCCCGAGCATCACTGATATGAATATGCTCCATCAAAACATATATGAGCTTTGGTATGCATAAATGGACACACAAAAACATACAGGTGATAGATGCTGCATGATTGCCTCGCAATTAGGGTGGTGTCACATTAAAAATAAAGATTCGGTTCGTAGAAATTATGCTTTTAGGAAAAGTCCAGTATGATTGAGAAGCAAACAGTTGTGTGATTTTTCATGACTTAAATATGCCACAATGCTCATGGATTTTGCTGGTATTGAATTACAGGAGATCGGAACAACTCTACAGCCCATAGGGAATCCTGCATTGAAGACTCAATCGTTAATGATTTGGAATCCATTGTCACATGCAATTGTCCAATAGCTGTTTCAGAAGCTTTGGAGGACACAAACATCGTGTTCCTGCATCAGAAGATACAGTTAAATGCAGCAGAAGATTTACTAGAGTCAAATCAAACTTTTTGGCAGAGCACAAGTTCAGACTCTACTGATCTTTCCATTTCTTTTGCTAACAGTGACAGTAGATTGGAAGGAAGGAGTATTTCAATGAATAATACACACTGCCAAAAAATTTCTTTGGAGTCAAAAAATGTAGTTCTTGTTACCACCTAAAGTTGCACTTCAGTTGGACTTTAGAGAGCCGCTAGTGTTGCACAATTACTTGTGCTTATCAGAGTTCAGTAGTTCCAGCTTTGGCCTTTTCAGGGCCCCTTTTTCATTTTTTGTAATGCATGACCATGCCCCACGGGGTTTGTAATAAAGTGTGCTAGCATGGTGATCTTTGAGTGACTCGGTTCCCTAGGACTTGACAACCAAAGAAGGTATTCCAAGGAGTTTTTTCCCTTGTCGATTATGTTTTGCCTTTAGCCGAGTATAATCGACGAGTTTTTCTCCTACACCTCCAAAGCTGGAATGCCCAAATTGATGGTTAGGCCTTGGGGGTTATTAGAGTCCATGTTATAACATATATAAACATGCTAGAGACTAAAATAAAGTCATTTGGTCATGTACTAGGTCCCCCAGGATTTTGAGTCGGTTCCGAGAAAAATAAAAATTTCCACAAAATTAGGCCATTTTTTAATGGTTTAAATGAAAAATTTCAAATGGTGATAAAAGTGTGATCCGGAGGTGGAATTTGGCACAAGGATGCTTGTTTTCACGCCCAGAGCATTCTCTTTACCCTGGAACCCAGACTCCCTATGTTTCAGGCAATTAAATCGTCCCGTGGAGCAGTTTTTCTTATCGAGACTACAAATTGGCATTTTAATGCTAATGGTGCTACAAATTTCACCAAAATAAAAAAAATAAAATCTTAAAAAATGAATTAAAAGACATGCCAAATGAGTTGGCATCTTATGTCATATGATAGGCGGCTTGTTTAAGAGGATAAACTATGGTTGGAAGTCAAAATTAAAGGTTGAGCGAATATATCTAAAGCTTCGAAGTTTGAGGAGCGCCCCCTTTCTTCACGTGGGCGTCTTGCTCCACGCGACATCCGTTTGTTTGGGGATAACTCCAAAGGGGGATGCCTACCTCTTGAGAGGTGGCGCAATCCCCTCTATCATAAAGTTCAATCAAACGCCAAACGAATGGGAGCTAGTTAACGTAGAGAGATGCGCCCATCCCTCACCTGGGCATCAGGGTGACTTGGCCAATTGTGATTCGGTGTGATAGAAACAAGGTAGGGGAGCACCTACCTCATTGGGAGGTGGCGCATCCCCATTTAGTTGGCTACCAATCGACCATCAATCAAAGCTTGGCACTTCACATTAACTCGTCCTCAAACAAGTGCGCTCTTCATTTGATCATGCGCCCTACTATGCATGTAATTTCTTATTTAAGAGACAACTCTCTTCCATTGTAAGGTTTCTGAACGTGGAACCTCTGCTCACGCTGTATTGTAATATTTTTCTGAGTTTAATAAAAGAATGCTTTGGAGGCTAGTCTGGTGATTGTCTTTGGTGAAGGATCTTCAGGCTTGTTATACTTGAGGTAAACTGTATCATGTTTTCATATTAGTATTGTTGGGATTATATGTCTTCCAAAAGGAAGTTATCTTCTTTAAGAATAGTGAGTAATACTTTATAGTTTGCTTACTCTTGTAAATGATAATAGGATGCTAACAATAATGTGATTTCTTGCTTGAATCCATTGCTTTCCTGCTTTCTTTTCATTATCTACACATATGCTTTTATCCCCTTGCCAGTGTTGAAACTGTGTTACAGGTAGCCTAAGCTGGAAGAGTTGATGAACATGTTAGTTCATCCCTTTATTCAGTAGAACCGAACCAAGCAAGTGATCTTACTGGTGCATCAGGGAGCTTGAATCCATTTTCTCTTCTTCAAACGCTCATCCCCCAAGGGTTCAACTTTAAGATCCGAATTTCTTCATCTAAATCGGTTACTCTTTCCTTAAAGTGTTTAGATCTTGTATTTAAAAGTATAATTGATAAGTAGATCTAAGTCAAATCACAACCTAATAGTTATAATATATTTGATAATCTAGATCTAGGTTGTTTAGTTCTCTATTTTTGCAATTTTGAGGTAGATCCAAAGCATAATAGAGTATCTTGTTTTACAAAGTTTTTGTTATCACACAACTTGTAGTTGCCCCTGGTGGTATCCCATCCGGGACGGTAGAGGAGATGGGCAACTAAAGAGGTGACCCAAGAGATGCCACAGTTCCCAATGCAAGGTGGGAGTCACGTCAACTGAGGCACTCCTCGCTTTAGGTCAAGGTGAAACAAGACCTAGGGGGAGACCCTATAACCAATCACAGTTGATTGGACCCAAACAAAGGTTTCTAAGGATAAGTAAATGATGAGTTACGGAAACCAATGCAAGGCTAAGTGGACCTAAAAGTTGAGGTATGGTTGAAGGTGGTTTGAGAGATTGTTAGTGTTTCAACCAATGTATGATTTAGGCCACATAATTGGGTATGATGACAAGGTGTAGTACCATATCCTTACACAAGTGGGTCCTATTTTCTTGGGATGTGTGAAATGGCTTTAAGTGGGCCCACAAGGTGAAGCTAAGGGATGAAATTGGTACTAGAGGTTAAGTAATGATTAGATCTATGGATCTAAGTTAATTTTAGGAGTACCCATGTACCGGATCTAGGGTTTGACACAATTCCCAAGGAGTGCGACTTGCTTTGAGGAGGACTAGTGCCTTGTTGGATGGGTTAATGGGGTCAAAAGGTATGTCAAAGTGTAGATCGGGACACCTAGGAGCCAAGTCAAGTGGGCTAAATGAGATCTAATGGTTGGATCTTGTTAGATCTAGGTTTTCAAGAAATGACCTTAAGTGGACCACAATCCCTTGAAACAAGGAATGCTACCCCCAAGGCGGATCGTCACAAAATGATACCCTAGACCTAGGTTTCAAGGTATGGTCTTTCCAAATCCCCAAAAATCTCAACCACCCACTTCCTCGAAGTGGGTAAACTCACCTTCCTAAGGGAGTGCGATTTGCTCAAGGAGGGCTAAAAGATGGGTTTGGTGGACCAAATCAAGTCCAATGGCCACCAAACTATAGATCCAAGTGGTTAGTACCCCGATCTATGTAGATCCCGAAAATTAAGTCAATCCAAGGGCTAGATCTTAGTAGATTTGAGTTTTGAGGTGCCAAGAAATTCAAAAGGGGGTTTTAACCCCTTAAAACATGGAATGATGTCCACAAGGTAGAATTCACCAAAGTAAGAATCTGGGGGTAGGTTATCAAGTGTCTAGATTGCAAATCAAGTGGGATCTCACCTACCCATGTGCTAGATCTAGCCAAACAAGCCTCTCACTAGGAAGTGCGATTTGGGTTCAAGAGGGTTTTTTGCCTTGAAAAGTGTGTCAATTTTAAGCCAATCACCACCAAACTATAGATCCAACTAGGGGTGGATGCTATAGAGGTGGGTTTTCAATATCTTCTCAAAAGCAAGGCTAGATCTAAGTAGATCTAAGAAATACCAAAATTTGGGGTTTTAATGAATTAGGGTTTTATGACCAATGAAGATAGAATGGATGAAAGAGGCACATACCTTGTAGATCTTACCTCAATTGCTTGTGGCCACCTTGCAAATTGATAGCATTCTCCTATGTGTATATTCAAGAGTGAGATCCAAGAGCTCCAACCAAAACGTCCTCCTCCAAGATAGCCAAATCGTCCTCCTCCTACAAGACAAGATCAAAGAAACAAGTCAAGTAAGATGATTATGAAAATGATAGAAAGATGTAATAGAAAGCATCAACTATGTCACAAAGATACAATAATGATACTCCCTGTCACAAGATCAACCCAAGAGAGAATATGTGGATCCCTCCAACAATAACCCTCAAGAAATCGCCCTCCTCTCCATCAATTCGACTTTCCTGCAATAAAACTAGTAGAAGCACCAAAATCCACAATGATACATAGAAGAGATATTGTATACTCAATATGCAAGAGAATCCACAAGACAAGAGAGATATGCTCCACAAAGAAGTGTTCTATTCCAATATTCCAGAGCTCCAAAGGTGAGCTATACAATAGGGGGTCTCCTCCTTATATAGGATAATAAAGACCAAAACCCTATACCACTCTACAATACTACATCAAATGAGTGGTTGAGATTAAAAGATCTCATCATACAATCAATGGCTAAGATGAACCATAACAATATATCACATGGATCACCCAATATAATAATAGCGCCCCCACTAAATGGTACAAAAAGGGGGTGACGTCATCCACTAGAGGGGTAAAAGTACAATGATCCACCTCATGATGACTAGGACATGACATAATAAGCACATGGTGTGGCTAGGAGGCATCAATCCTTACTAGCTCATCCCCAAGGTACAATAAAATGATAAAATATGTCCAAGATAATATAAATGATCAAATCTGTCCTCAAATTCTGTGACAGACAAGCAGTAAAAGACCTCCTGTGATCGCTGTGGGCCTACCCACATGGTGAAAACTGGCTGGAAGATAGTGGGATCACCCTGGAAGACCTTTGTGAAAACCAAATGCCAAAACCTTGCCTCAATTGCCCAAATCGAATTCCTCAGTGACCACTTTATCCCATTTTTTAACTGCCTCGGTAACTGTGAAAGTGCCAAAACTGCCTCCTAGGGCACCTGCGCTGTCCATCTGAGCCCACCAAGCTCTCCAGAAGGGGGGGTAAATGGTAAAAACAAGTGGCTGGACCACCCCCTCCATCATCAGCGCCCTAGGTGAACTGGCCTCTCATGGCCCCTGTTGCTTAGGCTGGGAAATCAGCCCCAAATCTGGTCAACAAGTGTAAAACTGCATCAATCACTGTCAGAAGTGCTCGGAACCGAAAGATAAGTGTCTCATTGGATCCAGAAGACCCAAATCCACTAGGAATGTGTACTCATACACCATGGGTTGCCCTAATGGGCCAGCTATAGGGTCCACCATATATGGACAATGTATAATCTGCTGATCTGAAGTAATAATAAAACCTGCTGAACTGCATCAATCATCATCTGCATCAGATGTCCATCATATGATCTCATCATCAAGTATGTGGGACCATGAATCATCATCAATAAGCATATATATATGGCCCACATCATCACGGATCCCAAGAATATACAACCAAGGATAAATCACATCAGTAGACTAAGACATGCTTCTCTAATCATTCTCACAGCCAAGCTCAAAGTATAACATCCGTTCAGTGGCATTGATCAAGTTAGCATATTCCTTTGTTATAAAATTACTTGCACAATAGTTCAAATGACAAACTCACCCATTGGATATGGTCAAACTGCTAGTGAAGGATGAAGGCTAGGAACAAGGTTGGGCCAAGGGGTTGACTTGTCTAACTTAACTCAAAAATACTTTGGACTGGGAGAAGGGGGAAGCTACAAACTCTGTGCTGGACAAAATAACACGGGGGATGGCTGTGCCTCACAAATGGATAAGTTGTTTAGAGAGTGCTTATTCAACTTAGGCATCATGTCTACATCAAGTTGATCCAGGTTCATTAGGATCATTAAATTTCATTTCATGGCCTTTTTGGCCTACATAACCCTTCGGATTTCAGGTGTGCTGATAAGCACAACTAGTTGCAGCTTGCATCCAGGGCATGTTTTTCAAATACATATAAGATCAGCAATTGTTTAGATATAACTTTTAAGAGCCATTGCTTTTTGGACCTTTCTTATACTCTTCAAGGAGTATTTTTAGCTGTTCATCGCTCTTGCCCTTTTTTTTTTAGTTTCCATGGGCGAATTTATAAGTTTCCATAAGTAGAACATGAGCTTTCAGTTTTAGCCAACAACATCTCAAGTGACTAGGGGGAGTTCGAGCCAATGCCAAACATCGGGACAACCGACCAGAATGATTTAGGCCTACAATCCAACTCACCAAAGGCAAGTTTTGTCACCAACTCAGAGCCGAGACACTGAATATACAGGGATGCGGTCCAAACACAGAGGTAGAAAAATGGGGAAGTCCTCGGTATCAGAAAGTCAAATGAGACAGATCAAGGTTTAAAGTAAAATAGGAAGGTCATGTATGGATGGAGTCAAGTGAATATGGAGCCTACACTAGCAGACAACTGGTGTTAGGAAAGACCATATCTATGTAAGGTGGAAAACCAGTGGGTTTTGTTAAATGACCTAAATGTGCAAGCAATTGTCCATTTTATGATTTATAGTTCATTTTAAACAGTTTGCCACATCAGGAATAATATACCAAGCAAATTCTGTGAACATGACTAAATCAACAAGATAGTAATCCACAGTCAGTGATAACATATCCATAGATCATACAACATCATCATAATAATAATCATCATGTACCATCTTGAACACTGCTGCAATACATCTCTAAGCACTGAACTGAAACTGTATGGGATAAAGGGTCACATCAGTCATCAAATCTGAACTCTCAAGGCTCAGCCTTGACACAAGGTCTAAATAATATACTGCTCTGATCATGAGTGATCCAAAATATATAGCCATGCTCTGGAATAATGAAAGCTCTGGAATGTGCAGATGTTTGCTAAACAAGGATAGTAGCCCTGCTACTATAGTGTGATAACAGTTTTATTGAAGCAATTTAGTGCTCTTATATTTACTTGCCATCTTTTAAAGAGGCAAGTAAAGATCCTAAGAAGGCAAGCTTTCTAGCTTGCCTTACTTAGTTATTTATTTCATCCCATTCTAGTTATAAGTTTCATAAGTCTTTTTAGGCATATTTTGCATAAGTGGCCAAATCACTTTCTAAGTGTTTTTGACCATTTCATGACAAAAAGAGCTTGCTGGTCTGTTTTGCAATTTAAATTCAATTAAAATTTCATTTAGAGACTCCAAAAGTCATCCATAAAGCAATTTTTACATACTAGTTCAATCCACAATTTTTGTAGTCATTTTGTAGTGTTACCAAAGCACTCTTAAAGTGCATTTGGTCTCTTTTTACTAATAATTAAGCTTTCTGGTCGCTTTTACATGTTTAGCAGGTTTGAAGATTAAAATCACAAAACTTTTGGGTTTAGGAGCTTCCAGGACGATCCAAAGAACATCTTTCAAGCACCTTTATTTTACACAATCCTTTTGTAAACTGACTTGTTCCCTATTTAATAAAGGGCAAGCAGTCTCTCTTCAAAAGATCATCATTGTAACCAATAATAAAAAGAGCTCAACAGGCAATTCCAGCGCCTGGCCCCAATCCCCCTAGGGGGGATTTGCGTATTTTTTTTAGTTTGCTTTGTTTAGATTAGTTTTCTTTAAGCATTAGTAATTAAATAACATCACAAAGCATACAAAACGTCCTCAAAGGACTTACTACAATCGATCTATCTATTTTTAATGTTTTGTGCTACAAACTACAATTGTTCTTAAGACGTAAATCTAAAATTTACCCCCTTGCTCTATCGAAGTACTCCACCATTTTGGTGTGAAGAAAAGGTACTCTTGGGGTTTAGTTTAGCTTAATCATCCACTTTCAATACTTAATAAAACGAACCAACGCTCCAAGCCCAAAGTATGCTCTTGACCGTTGCAGCATAGTCTGAACAGTTTGGCTCAATCATAAACAGGTGTAAGGCACTTAGCTTTAAATAGGGAAATCCAATCTAATTTACCTTTGCAGGTTCGGAAGGTTGCGTGGGTGTACACTATAGAATCAGCAAGCTACTTTAAGAAGGTTCATCCTCGCCTGGTTGGACACTTGGTTAAGCCGCTATAGCACTCAGTCCAAGAAGTTAGATTTTGTTGGGCCAAACCAAGAATTTTATCCATTCCTTAATAACCACTAATAATTTTAAAATAAACCAACAAGCCTCTTGCAATACTTTCACAACCCTACACAGCAACAATCGCACTCATTCTCGGCACTGGTCATCTATTCATTTTATGGTTAAGTCAATTTATAAAATGTCGTGAACGCATCTTTATCAATCATGTGTAGTGTTGAATGGTTAATTTAAATATTTGCAAATGATGCTTTGTTAGTTATTTTTCCATCTTGTCATATTAACTCCTAGAATAGATTTTATTTCATTGTTATAGTTTAAAAGCCTTAGTTATTTTTATAGGGACCACCCCCCTTGGTTTCGCTAGGAGTAAGCCTAGACATAGGATTCGAGTTATTAGGTGACAACACTTGACTCTGACTTGCCCCCAAGGACACACCGAGCGGCTTGAAGGTTTCTTGCTGCGTTCCCCCCCCAAATTTGTAGGCAGCAACATTTTGGCACCGTTGCCGGGGATAGACCTTTCTATTCCCGGGTCACGACTTTTTGTTTTCTCCTTTTTTTTTTGCTTTGTTTGATGAGTGTTTAGAGTAGATCTTTATTCTTTCATCTGGCGACTCCATTAACCTTTTTTTTCTCTTTATAAAAGTCAAAGTAAAACAAAAAAATATTTTTGTGAAAGTTTTTAATGCTTATTTTTCTAACATGCCAACTCCATTGAAGGCATAAAACCCTTGTATCTCATAAATTTGTTGAGACTTGTTGTGTGTAGATGAGCTCATGCGACACAATAAAAGTTTTTAAAAGCTCACCTGGTTCAAATGCAAGCTGTACTTCGTGGTTAATTCAGAGATGTGCTACTAAATTTTTGACATGGATGATAAAGAGTATGGTGATCAGGTTTCCAGTGCATTTCCTCCCATTGACTTCTCATACATCTTGGGTTCTCCTAACTCTGTGCGATATCTCCTAGTTGATGGATATGTTGAGACTCCAGTCTTTTATGGAAATGGTGATTCACCCGTATGGCACATCATATCTTTTCTTTCTTAGGTGGGTCATCTCAATGTTTGTCATGAGGATAATCCGATGCTGATGTTTGCTAAATCCCTTGAAGAAGATGCATGGAGGTGGTATTATGGTCTTCCCGATGGATGCATTACCTCCCTAGCAAATTTATTTTCTATGTTTTTCCAGAGGTGCTATGATGGCGAGGGTGATATAGTAACTGTCATAGAAAGGGCTTTCACATACTTGAATAACTTGGCAAAACCGGAAGAGCCCATGATTTCCACTTCTGAGCAGCCCATCCCAAATGATCCTTTTGAATAAGTCCATGAAGGCCCTTTGAGTGAGGATAGTGTCGAAGAGCCACCTCATGAAGAAGTTTATGGAGAACCCTTGACCGGAAATTCTGTTATAAACCTTGAATTACCTCATATCATCATGGTTGATGATACCCAATATATGAAGATACCTCTAATTTATCTCAATGAAGGGAAGATTAGACAACTTATCAAAGAGAATCGTGTTTTCCTCCCTAGAACACTGCATGACTCTAAGGAAGAAGTCCATGAAGAGCCATTCATTGAAGATGTTATTGAAGACCCTCCTCATTTCATCATGAGGGAAAACATTGATGAGTGTGAATTTTTTCAAGGCTATTTCAGTGATGATGAACACATTGGGACTCCTAGTCCACCTCCAGAAGAAACCATTACAAAAGCTCATATTGAAATCCATGAGGTGGTGTATAATGATGATAGTTTGGAAGGTTTACTTCCGTATGATCTTTTTTCTAAAGAGGAGGATTATGAGCACAAGGAAGACAGATATAGACTAGATCATGATACAAGTGATGAAGAGTCCATCATGACTGACATAGATGTTGATAATGATAACTGGACATTTTTTGAGAACCCCATCTATGCCATGTCTGAGGGAGTAAATAATGAGCTGGAATCCTTTGAGAGCATATTTGAGAATCCCGTATATGACATATATGAGGAAAAGGAATTTAAGTTAGTCTCTTGATGGTTTTATTGAAAAACCTATTTATGAAGTGTTCATGGACTTTGAGACTTTGGGAAATCTTTGCATGGAAAATGAGTATGAATTTTTGACATATGATCAGTATGAGCCATGCATGAGCATCAACAATGAGAACCCGAAGAAGCAGTACAATGAGGATTCAGATCAGATACAACTTATTGAAGAGCAGTCTCAGCCATCGTCTCCGTATACAGAGGTTCCTTATAATTTGGAGCAACTTGGGTCTTATGTTCGCACAAAGAATTATCATCAGAGGATCCCTTTAGATCAACATAATGAAGCAGTTGATATGTTGCATCATTCTCAGTTTTTTCTCAGCCCTATCCAGTCATGGATAGAAGAAGCCTGCAAGAGGACTTACCATTTGGGGAAGCGCTCCAAATATTTATCGCATGCCTATGATTTCCCATCCAACCCTCCCATCCAGAATATCCATGCAGGTTTGCATTTCGTGAATAAGGTATCCTTGTTTTGGCTAGTAACCAAACATAAGGTGAAACTTTTTTATATTGATGAAATGTTAAGGTGGTTGCATTGGATTTATCATTTTACTTAGCATTTTTATTATGACATGCTTAGAGTAGGAAATAAGCTCCTCAAAGTGAGCATTTACTTTGTGCATTTGTTTTTAAGTGTTTTTCTCTTATAAGAATTTTTTATTAGTTAGTTTTTCCTTTTGAAAAAAGAAACTTATGGTTTATTGGTTTCTTACAAACACTTGTGCTACTGAAGGGTTTTCTTGTCAAGTTGAGATTGTTAATGTAATTGTAAGTTCGGAGGATATTCACTTGTATATTTTATATTGTATTTGTATTTTATCTTTGTACCTCCGACGGAGATGTTTATTCCTCCGGTCGGGAGATTCATTATTGTATTTGGGTCATGTAAAGTCATTGAGGTTAACCCTCCATTGTATTTCGGGGCATTAGACCCCAGAGTTAAGTTGTTAATGGGTTATTAGACTCTCCTAGAGAAGTCGACCCAGTCTAATTAGGGTAAAGGTCAAGTGGAAGATAAAGTATAAATAGAGAGGGTGCTCCTCTTTATTTGATTATTCACTCACTCATCAAGTTCGCATAAGTGAGTAGGAGGATAAGTTCGCACAAGTGAAGAAGAGAGAAGCTACTAGAGACCATTTCTACTTTTGGGGTTTATTGTATTGTTGCTCATTCTATCTTTGAGGAAGTTGCGGGGTTTTCTCCTTTACGGTTTCCCTGATGAAATTCTTTGTGTCTCTTGTCTCTTGTGTTTGAATTGCTGTGCATGTTATGTTAGTTTTTACTTGAACAACATATAGCATATAAACAATTACTGAAATATAAACAAGCAGAACATAAAACACAAGAGACACAATTTATCCTGGGAAACCCTCTTGGGGTAGAAAACCCAGCAAAGCCTTCCTCAATATAGAAATCACAAAGTACAAAAGATCCCCAAGACAAATCAGCTACTCCTCCACTTGTGCGCACCTCTCTTCTTCACTAATGCGAACTTGCTTGAGTGAATGAGTGATTAGAAGTGAGAGAGAGCACTTCTATTTATATTCTTCCATTGGGGTGACAATTTCCCCAACAGGGCCGACTTCTCTACTTGACTGGTCAATTACATAACATAATAATCTTTTAGGGGCTTTTCTGAGCCGACACATGTCCTAGGGTTTACATTGATTCTTTCAATGACCTTTACATTATTAATTACATGACCATCATCTCCCGGAGGAGGAATACAATAATATAAATAGAATATTTTCCGCAGTTACATTATTTTAACACTCCCTCTTAACTAGGAAGGTATTCTACAGGTAACAACATCTGCACAATTGACTTGTGAACTTCTATATGTCGTAGGAAGGCTTTGGATCATCATTTGTTTGGGGCATCATCTGTGGAGTAGCAACATCATCATCTGCTGGAATATGATGATCATCAACAACATCATCATCAACAATCATCCTCTTGCTGGAACATCGTCTACTGGAACAACATCTTTGTCAACTGGAACTTCTTCTGCTGGAACATCCTCATCAACATCTTCAGTTGGAACATCCTCTACTGTCAGCAACCTCGTCAACTGGAACACCATCTGCTGGAACACTCATCAGTAGCACCATCAGTTGGAACAATCATCTGCTGTCAGCAACCTCATCAACTGGAACACCATCTGCTGGAACATCCTCATCAACAGCACCATCAGTTGGAACAACATCATCGTTAGCTGGAACACCATCTGCTGGAACATCTTCATCAGCAGCACCATCAGCTGGAACACTTGCAATAACAATCAGTAACTAAATACTGATACTATCAGTTAGCTAGTACTGATCTTCCCTCACCCTTGGAAAGGCATCAGCTCATAAGAGCTGGAACCATCAGTCGGCCAGTACTGATCTTCCCTCACCCTTGGAGAGGCATAAGCTCATAAGAGCTGGAACCATCAGTCGGCCAGTACTGATCTTCCCTCACCCTTGGAGAGGCATCCATCCCTCCGAACAGGCATCAGCTCGTGAGAGCTGGAACCATCATTCAGCCAATACTGATCTTCCCTCACCCTTGGAGAGGCATCCATCCCTTCGGACAGGCATCAGCTCGTGAGAGCTGGAACCATCAGTTTGCCAGTACTGATCTTCCCTCACCGTTGGAGAGGCATCCATCCCTCTGGATAGGCATCAGCTCATGAGAGCTGGAACCATCAGTCCGCCAGTACTGATCTTCCCTCACCCTTGGAGAGGTATCCATCCCTACGGATAGGCATCAGCTCATGAGAGCTGGAACCATCAATCAACCAGTACTGATCTTCCCTCACCCTTGGAGAGGCATCCATCCCTACGGACATGCATCTATCCTTTCGGATAGGAACTCTATCAGTCAGCAGGTACTGATCTTCCGTCCCTCTTGGACAGGCATCTATCCTTTCGGATAGGCATCATCAATCTCTCTTCCTAGAGAGGTCCCTTTGGACCACACCAAGTTTGTCTCGAAAGCACTCAAACTTCACACGAGCCAGAGTCTTAGTCAGCACATCAGCAACTTGTTCCTCTGTAGGAACATACTCGAGCTTCACAGCTCCCCTCTGCAGCATATCCCGGATATAGTGGAACTTAATCTCGATGTGCTTCGATCATGAAACACAGGATTTTCTGTCAACTTGATGCAACTCTGGTTGTCATAGAGTATCTCTGTAGCATCAATCTCTGCATCGAACAATCCTGTCAACATCTTGCGAAGCCACACAGCTTCACCACAAGCTGAACAAGCTGCAACATATTCAGCTTCCGTTGTACTTAGTGCAACACAGGGTTTCTTTCTACTGAGCCATGAGATCACACCTAATCCCAAACTAAAGCAACATCCTGAAGTGCCCTTTCTGTCTTTAGCACTTCCAGCCCAATCTGAATCTGTGTACCCATACAGTCTGAACTCACTATCTGAGGCATATCTGAGTCCATAATCCAATGTACCTGTTATCACATATATAGAAGCCGGGCTACCATACCTTCTTTTTTAGATTCCAGAGCACTATTCAGCCAGTTCCTTTGCATTTGAGATGCTGAGATGAGCATCTATTATGGATCATTATCAGATTATGTACATCAGATGTATTCCCCATGCCATGAATGAGTTTCAGGACACTCAGAGAGAGGACTGATGTAGCCATTTAGCCATATATACAGAGCAGTCAGTAGTGCCCAGAGTTACAGCAACAGTTTCAGAGGACAAATTTTGGTTCAGATGATGAGCATTCAGGTATATGACTCAGCAGGAATATTTTGGTGTTATGGTTATGTTGCTTTTTATTTCCATCCTCTTAGCATGTCTTAGCATTTAGTATCATGATCTAGCGATCACATAGATATGTGGACCTGGTTGTATTATATATATATCATATTTGTCCTTACTCAGACTTAGAAGTTCTTGGCCTATACTCATTGGTTTTACCCTCCCTAGGGAGAATAGAGGTGATCATTCCCGCCATACTTTGGCTTGCTAGTGTCGGTTTCATTATTCACTGTCTTCATCCATCCATGACTTACCCAGTTGATTCATTACCTTGACTTATTGCTTGACTAGTGGCATGGAGGACCTTCCCCCACTGTAGCCTCTATATTGGATAAGCTTCCCTGTTTATAATGTCTCGGCTCTGAGTTGGTGACAAAACTTACCTTTGGTGAGTTGGATTTCCTTGTGAATTCCCCCCTAGTCACTAAAGATGTTGTTGGCTAAACTTGAAGCTTTTAGTGCTGCCATGAATACAAATTATGGAAATGAAATGTTATATCTTGTATGAAAAGCCCATTCATGCAATGTATTTCTAAACATACATGAATGAAAGGCAAGCCAAATGAAAATGGCTATGAAATATCAAATGTTATATCTTTTGTGAAATGTAAATACCTAGGTAAACAAGCTATCTATGACACACCTAGAAGTGCTTAGGTAAACAAGTGCCTTAGAAACACACCTGCAGCAAGAAGCCTAAATAAATGTAAATCTATGCAATGTGTTTGTAAACACACATAGATCAAAGGCTATGGAAACTCTAGGCCCAAAAAGCAATGGAACTTAAATGCTATATCAAAAAGATTGCTGGCCTCATTTGTATTATGGATTGTGTGCATCTCTGTAAGGTGAATAAACACTCTTTGAACAACTTATCCATTTGTGAGACACTGCCATTCCCTGTGTTGTTGCTTGTCCACTATATGCTATGGTGTGTATTCCCTTTTCCATTTCCAAAGTGTCACAGTGTTAAGTCAGTAAGTCATCCTTTGACCTAGCCAATTGTTTTTTTTAGCCTTCACCCTTCACTAGTAAATTGATCACAACTATGAAGTGAGTATGACCTTGAAAGTCTTGTCTGAGTAATAAATAATAATTATGACTTATTATATTTGGATTCAGATCGCCAGTAATGATTACTTCTTGCTATAATTGCTAATTGAATGGATTGTAAAGCATGTTTTAACCTTGGACGCCTTGCAGCAGCTTGATGACAGTTTGAGTCATATTTTGGTCATGTTGACTTGGTCAAACCTCAGTTTGACCAAAAGTCAACCATAGGACATGAGGTGGCAGACCTTAGATGTTACAGATAGATGATATATGGTCTGGTACAGGTCAGCATGGTGGGCTTATGCAATGGTTTCAGGCTTATGATGATGATTTGTGCTTTTCAGCACTTTTACATATTATTATTATTTGGTCTGCCGGATATGATGAGTATTTATTTTGGACCATGCAAAGGTTTATATGGTGTATGAGTACACATCTTAGATGGATTTGGACCTTCTGAGTCCAATGAGACAGTATGTTTTTAGTTCCGGGCAGTTACAATGATATTTGAGCCTCAGTTGGCTATCCTAGTGCAGTTTTGGCTTGTCGGAGGCCCTGTCAGAGCAGAGCAGAGATATCATTGGTTCACCTAGAGCGCTATTTTTGGAAGGGGTGGTCCAGCCACTTGTTATTACCATACTACCCCCCTTCCAGACACTGGTGATTTTTATTTTTGGAGCCAGGCACTCTAGGTGGCATTTTGGGCAGTTTCACACTTCCCAAGGCAGTCCAGAAATGGTGAAAATGGCTACTGAAGAATTCGATTTGGGCTACTGAGGCAAGGTTATGGCATGGGATGATTAGTGATGATGAGTGGGATGTTTTCCACACCTCCTCGTTTCAGCTTCATCGGGACCCACATCCATCACTTATGGCACTTTTTGATGATTTCTGGAGCCTCCTAAGGCTCACGACTTTCCCAGAGAGGCACGATTTGGTGTCTAGATCATTTATTCTTGGATATTGTGTCGTGGGGATTGACCAAGGGTGTTATAAATTACCCCTTGGACCCACCATGAGCTATTTTTTATGTTTTATCATCATGATTTGGTGGGATCCCCTCTTCTAGGGTGAGTTTGTCCACATATTGTTATATTTTATTATTGATCCATGTATTGTATTGTTGAGCTCATCTCAACCATTGATTAGATCTTTTGATCTTTTAATCTTAGCCTCTCATTCAAAAAGTGGTTAGGATTATGGCCTCTCTCCATCCTATTTAAAGGGGAGAGCTTCTCATTGTAAAATCATCTAGAGACTTTGGATCTTGGAATAAAATTTCTATCTTTTGGAGTACATGCTTGGGTTTGGAGTGGATGTTGGTTGCTTTGATTGTAAATGCTTTTGTCCATTGCATTGGAGGATCTATTGTAGCTATCTTGCATATTTTGCCATGTCTTTTTACAGTTTAAGAGGACGTTTTTGACAAGTGCGAATTGGTGGGGAGGCTTGCCCTTCAAGCTTGGAGGAAGACGTTTTGGTTAAACAGGGAGTGGTTTTGTCTTTGTGCCAACTATTCTTTGTTTATCTATGTCTTGCCTGTATCTACCTTCAACATGTTAAACTGATTGATGCTTTGCTCCTTGGTTTTGACAGGTTAGAGGGACACACATGTGGCTTGGAGAAAATCGATTTGGCAAGAGGGCTTCAAAAATTCTTCATTTGATCTTTGGCAAAAGTAATCCTCATCTCAACTAGCATTCATCTCTTCATCCAGGTATGCTCCAAAGGTATGGTCTTCTTCTTCCTTGGCTTATCCATAACTTCTAGATCACAAAAAAAACCTAATTAATTAAAACCCTCATTTTTCACTTTTTCTTAGATCTACTTGGATCTAGCCTAGCTTTTGAAAAGATATTGAAAACCCACCTCTATAGCATCCACGACAATTCGGATCTATGGTTTGGTGGTGATTGGGTTCCATTTGACACACTTTTCAAGGCAAAGTAGCCCTCTTGAGGCAAATCGCACCCCTTGGGAGAAGCTTGTTGGGTTAGATCTAACAGATGGGTAGGTGAGATCCCACTTGATTCACACTCTCCATACTTGATAACCTACCCCTAGTGCCGCATTTCATTGATTTTTTCCTTGTGGGCCCCATTCCTCATTTTGAGGGTTGAGCCCCACTTGGGTCAATTTGGTGATGCATGTTCAATCTCAGATCTATGGAGATCTAGCCATTGGACGCCCATGATTTTCGAGATCCACATTCATACTTGCCTAAACTACTTGGATCTAAACTTTGGTGGCCTTTGGGTTTGATTTGACACACCTTTCCATGCTTTTAGCCCTCCTTGGGCAAAGTCACACTCCTTGGGTGATTGAGTTGTCCCACTTCTAGGACATGGGTGGTTGAGATCCCATTGGATTTGAAACAAGCACACCTTGAAACCTACACCTAGTATCTCACTTTGTGAAGTTTTTCCTTGAGGGTATCATTCCTCATTTTGGGGATTGTTGTCCACTTGGGTCACATAGTGAAATATTAGATCTACTTAAATCCAACCATCACATCTTGAATAGCCCACTTGATTTGCATCCTACGTGTCCCGATCTACATTTCCACATCTCTTTTGACTCCATTAGCCCATCCATCAAGGCACTAGTCCACCTAGGGCAATTCGCACTCCTTGGGAGTTGTGTCATCCCATAGATCCCATATGTGGGTATCTCTAATTTCACTTTAGATCCATAGATCTACTCATAGCATACCCCTTAGTACCATTTACACCCTTAACTTCACCTTGTGGGTCCCATTTGAGCCATTTCCATATCCCAAGGAAATGGGCCCCACTTCTGTATTTCATGGTACTAGATCTTGTCATCTTATCTCATCATGTGGCCTAAATCTTTCATTGGTTGAAACATAAGTCATTCCCTAAGCCTCTTTCAACCACATTTAAACTTCTAGGTCCACCTAACCTTGCATCGGTTTCCATAACTTGTCTTTTACATATCCCTAGGAACCTTTGTTCGGGTGCAATCATCTTTGATTGGTTATAGGGTCTCCCCCTAGGTCTTGATTCATCTTGATCTAAAGTGAAGAGTGCCTCGGTTGGCGTGACTCCCAGCTTGCATTGGGAACTGTGGCATCTCTTGGGTCACCTCTTTAGTTGTCCATCTCCTCTACTGTCCCGGATGGGATACCTTTAGGGACAACTACAAGTTGTGTGATAACAGTACCCTTCAGATATCTCATCACATGTTTTGCTGCAATCAGGTGAACATTTATAGGTTCCACCATATACTGACTCAAAGTGTTTACCGCAAAACATATATCTGGACGAGTATTGGTCAAATACATCAATGACCCAATAATCTATCTATACATGGTGACATCCACTTTCTCTGAGGAAGCATCACTCAGAAGCTTCTGATTTGTCACCATTGGAGTAGTCATGGCCTTGCAATCCAGCATCCCAAATCTCTTTAGGATCTCTACAGTGTATTTTCCTTGACTCAGGAAAATCTCGTCTGGAAACTGCCATACTTCAAGACCTAGAAAATAGTGCATCTTGCCAAGGTCTTTCATCTTGAATTCTACTGCAAGCCTCTTCTTACATTCAACAATAGGCTTGTCTTCTCCTGTTAGAAATAAGTCATCCACATACAATAATAGTATCATGGATTCATCGTTCATAATCTTGTAGTAAAGATTAGAATCCGCTTTACTCTTGGTAAATCCCAAGCTCATCAAGAAGCTGTCAATTCTTCCATACCATGCTTTGGGAGCTTGCTTCAACCCATACAGTGCTTTCTTCAACCTGCATACATGTGACTTATTATCTTCTACTTCAAATCCTTTTGGTTGCTCGATATATACTTCCTGTTCTATGTTTCCATTCAGGAAAGCAGTCTTCACATCCATCTGATGTAGCTTCCATTTCATCTTGGCTGCCAAGGCAAGAATGGTTCTAATCGAAGTATATCTGGCTACCGGGGCAAAAGTCTCCTCATAGTCAATTCCTTCCTTTTGCGAGAATCCTCGGGCTACAAATCTTGCCTTGTACTTTTCAATGCTTCCATCTGCTGAATGTTTTGTTTTGAAGATCCATTTTGATGAAACAACCGATTTGTCCTTTGGTCTTGGCACCGCATCCCAAACATCATTCTTGATGATGGACTTATATTCTTCATTCATGGCATCCAACCATTTCTTCTTCTTTACTGCTTCTTCAAAACAAGTTGGTTCTTCTTCAACAAGATTACACATCAAGTCTACATAACTGGAATATGGCCTTGGTCTCTTGATCTCTCTACTGGTACCTTTTGGAGCACCATACTTTCCTGCATCTTGGATTAATTCACGTGCCCAGGCTGGTCTTCTCTTTCGAGAGATCTCTACACGAGGTATCTCCTCAGGTCTCTGAGGTTCTACCATGTCATGATCCTCTGGGGTAGGATCACCCTCAACATTTGGAATTGGTTCTTTGGTTGATTCTGCAACTCTGGAGCCTCCTACTCCTCTTCATCCTCATGAGTCTTCTTAGACTTGTTGAAAGCTGAATCTTCATTAAATGTGACATCCCGACTAATCTCGATCTGACGGAATCCTGAGATGTATATGTGGTAAGCCTTAGATTGCTCACTATAACCCACAAATATTCCCTTCTTCCTTGAAGGCTCTAGTTTCGATCTCTTCTCCTTTGGAATGTGGATGAACACCGGACATCCAAATATCTTCAGATGACTGACTTCAGGCTTCTTCCCGGTGAACATCTCTTCAGGGGTTTTGTTGCCAAGAGCACTATGGGAGATCCTGTTTTGTACATAGACTGCGGTACTGGTAGCTTCTGCCCATAGATGCATGGGTAAGTCTTGGTCGTGGATCATAGCATTTACTGCTTCTATGATCGTTCTATTCTTCCTTTCGGCTACACCATTATGTTCTAGATTATAAGGGACACTGAGCTCCCTCTTAATCCCTGCTTGCTTACAGAAATCTTTGAAATCTCCTGAGGTATATTCCCCTCCATTGTCTGATCTCAGAATCTTAATCTTCTTTTCAGAGAGATTCTCTACGAGTGCCTTGAACTCTTTAAACTTTTCAAAGACTTCATTCTTATCCTTTAGAAAGTAAATCCAGGTTTTGTGAGAATAATCATCAATAAAAGATGCATAATATTCATACCCGCTTAGAGAGGTGGTGGACATTAGTCCACAAATGTCTAAATAAATGATATCCATAATACCTTTCGCCTTGCTGTCGCTACTTGGAAATGGGTTCTTCGTGCTCTTTCCTTGAGCAGACCCTTTGCATACCCCTTCATGATCCACCTGGATCTCTCGTAATCCAGTCACCACCTTACTTACAATTGGTAAGGCCTTATAGTGTACATGAGCTAGTCTCCTATGCCATAACTCACAGGGGCTCATGGTACTAGCCATCATTGCTGCATTTGCATGACCCTTTAGTTTGTAAAGTCATCCTTCTTCTACTCCAATGACTACTGCATCATCAATAGTCTTCCCTTTAGGCCACATAAGAACTTCACCATCTACAAATGCAACTTGAAGACCTTTCTTATCTAATGCTGAAATAGATAGAAGGTTCTTCTTCAACCCAGGTACATAAAGTACATCCTTCATGTTCATGGACTTCCCAGAGTCCAACTTGTAAGAGGCTTCTCCCATACCTTTGATGGGATATTGGTAGTCATCTCCGAGTTTTACCTTGTGTGGAGATTCCTTCTGGATAAGATGATACAAGGATCCTTTGTATCCTGTCATGTGCTTTGAAGCTCCACTATCAACTACCCAAGTATCACTTCCGTGAGATACTGAACCAATGAGTGCTGAGATAAGAACATATTCTTCACTGGAGTCTTCATTATTTCTGGTCTTGTCATCATCATCACTATCTTCTGCTGCATGAGCATGAAACCTCTTCTTCTGCTTCTTGTGTTGTCCATGTTTGTTTGGACAATTCCTTGTAATGTGTCCAGTGTTGTGGCATGAGTAACATTCAATTGAAGAGAAATCTTTTCTGGTCCTTCTCTTCTTCTGGGGTCTTCTTGGAGAGTCCTCTCGGGGACAAGGGTTGTCCTTCCTCTTCTTTCCACCTTTAGCATGAGTAGCTAAAGCTTGATCTTCATCGTTATTTAACTTCTCCTCTCTTACGACTATTCTTTCTTCTTCTTGGACACATTCTTGCCATAGGTTTCTAAACTTGATTAGTTTCTTTCTGGCACAAATGCCACGAACAAATGGCTCCCAATCTCGGGGGAGACCATTTGGAGTAGTCATCACAACTTCTGCATCCTCTATCATATCCCCAATGGCTTCTAGTTGTTCTTTGATCTGGGATACACTGGAGAAGTATGAGTGCATGGACTTAGACTTCATGCTTTTCACACTCTTGAGTTGATTTCTCAAGGTCATCTTTCTGTTGATGTTCTTTCCTTCAAACAGGCTGGTCAAGGTATCAAACATCTCTTTTGGTGTCTTCTTGGAAGACACATGGGGGATCGAGTGATCCTTGATGGAGTCAACAATGATCCTTTTTGCTTTGATAAGGTTCTTCTTATGCTTTGCCTTTTCTTCATCTCCCTCTGGTTATGTAAGCCCTTTCTTCACATAGTCTTCTAGTTCATGCTCCTCAAGGATGAGCATGACTCTATACTTCCAGGATCTGAAGTTCTCAGCTCCCTTAGGCTTTTCATCAAGCTTGGTATTGCTTGCCATTTTGCTATATGTTATCACATCCATGTTAGCTGGAGCTACCATGCTGTAGATTTTGTGGTCGGGGACCATACTATACTTTTTTTTCCAGATCAGAGATCAGATGCCTTCAGAGGAGGCACACAGTTTTGTTCAGATTGCCCCGAGAAGACTTATCAGTGGGGACAAATGACTTATTGTATTCTCCAGATATGTATACATTATTGCCTACAGAGGCACCCTTCTTTGCTAGGCTTTGCATAGGCCCATTGAGATAGTTGCCTAGCCATGTTTTTGATAGAGTGTCACAGAGTATTGCTGGTTTACTACATATTGCCTAGATTCAATTGAGATCCAGTTTCAGAATCAACTTCAGCAGCATGTATATGGTGCAGCAGGTATAGCATTTTATATTTATTGCTTATGTTGCTGATTAGACTTGTTTATACATGATAGTACACTGACTTTACATATTATGTTGATGTGGTGATCTAGCTGGTATTATGTTGTGTTGGCCCTTGGTGATGTCAGTCCACACCTTCAGTAGGCTCCTGTTTATGCACACTGGATCAAATTCCCACTATTTGTATAGACTTGGTCACCTAGTCCCCTTTGACAGCTGACTTTGGATCCACTTTCACCTCCTCCACCCATCCGACTCATTCATGACTGATCTTTCCCGACTTGGATTCTGATTTGTGACATTGAGGATCCCCTTCCCCGCTGATCTTTGAGTATGCCATGATTCCCTGTCTTTTGTGCCTCGGCTCTTTGGTGTGTGAGATGCACTCTAAAACCTGCGATTTGCTCCTGTCAGTTGCCCCCGATGTTGCAATGCAATATAGGAGTGTGTAGCCTCATCGAGTGTTCCCCATTGGTCATCGAAGCATGTATTGCTCACCCCCATTACTTTGCAGTACGAGCACCTTGATTATATCTATTGAGATATGTATGTAGCCCAAAAGGGCCTTGATGTAAAATGAAGAAATGTAAAGCAAGCCAAGAAGGCTAATGTAAATGTAAAATCTAGCCAAAAAGGCTAAGTATGAAATTCATTGTAAAATCCATGCAATGTGTTTGTAAACACACATGGACATAGGTCAGCCGTACATGTCAGCATTTGTAGTGGTTATTTCCTCACCTAGTCCTGCGGGGCAAGGAGGTGAGAGGGAGCAAGGGACAAGCTCAAGATTGTCCCCTAGAGTCTCAAGTTACGTTTTGCCGGACACCCAGTTTGGCGGCTCTAGAAAAGAACCTTACGGAGTCTTCGGGCACGGATGTGAGTTGTGAGGTACTTGTTAGATGACCAGTGGCGGTTTCCCTGCACCATACCCATTTGTGAGGCACCGCCCTTCCCCGTGTTGTATCATGGTACGCTTATCTCAGTGGACCCCGCTTTCCCGAGTTATCCAAAGGGTCACATGATCTTTATCCTTGTCATCCCTCATCCTTTGCCTTGTATTTCACATCACCCAAAGTCAGCTAGGTGGTCAAGTCTATAGGTTGTGCATAGCGGATGAGTCTTTTGGATGTGGTGGGCCCACCTCACCATGGACCTCGTGTTTTTGAGATATTGTATATTTTTGATCACCATATTGATATTTTATTTTTTAGTAATGTATTAACATGTATAAGGAAGCCTATCGCTTCATATTGCATACAGGTATTCAGCCAGCACCATGTTGACCAGATTTGACTTGGTCAAACTAGGTTGACCAGGCCAAAAATGGGCCCAAAAAAATATTGCAATCGAGATTTCGATTTTGGTCACTTGTATTCTATTGGGGTTCCATATGAACCTCAAAGCATCAGAATTTGATAATGTTGAGGCAGCGATGAAATTTTTAATTATTATGGGTCATTAATGACTTGTTTTAATTAAAAATCATGGATTTTGGGCAAACAGTGCCTAAGTGATGGATCGTGGTCATTCAAGTGACCATATCTACAATTATTGGGGTCCACGATCGCATTGCAGTAGACGGTTCGATAATCCGGGCACTAGAAGTGGGTCAAAAGCCCAATTTACAGCTGCAGCAATAAAAACCAACAATTAATTAAAGGAAAAATAAAAAATTGGCAAAAGCAACTATGGCAAATGGCAAAGATCAAAGGCTGGCTAATAAAAGGGTGACTTGTAAGGTAATTTGGTAATGTTTGGACATTGTATTTTTGGTTGTGGGTCCCTCCATTGGACCAGCTCACTATATGGGTCGGATTTCCCCATGGGGGCATTTTTCTCCACCTTGGCATTTTCGATTTGGTGTTTTTTTGTATGTGGGACCCTATTGTATTGAGTTGGGGGGATAAAACATCCTATAGACACCCCCCAACATTAGCTTATGTGTTGTATGGACCCCACATGGGTCCCCTCTCTCCACATGTGCGCCTCACTTGGGCAATTCGCACCCCCTCTTGGCTCACTCTCCAGCATTCGATTTGGTTGATGGGGGATTGATCCCAACCCTCCATTTTGGAGGGAATATGTTTTTGTGAGTGGCCTTTCTCTATAAGAGAAGGCACTCACCCATTGTATGGTCTTTCTTGGCATTTTGGACTTGGAATAGAAGAGAAAATGACTTGGAGCTTCTTACTTGGCTCTTGTGTGATATTCTTTTGAGATTGCTGATTGCCATACCATCTTGATGCACTAGTGTAGATTGTTGTTGTCTCCAGCATTGTTTCTCACCATTGTTTGCAGCGAGCACAAAGTCTTGGAGGAGGGCGCACCATTTGGCTGCCACTGTTGCTCCTCTCTTCAGGATTGGCCACAAAAGGGAAGTGTTTTTGCCATTTTCAGCCAAGCATTTCTCTCATTTTCATTTGTGTTGCTGTAGATTTCACTTATGTGTCAATACTAGTTTGATCTCTGTCCATTGGTGTTGGCAAGCAAGGAGGACGAGTTGGTGGGGAGAGAGCAAATCGATTTCACCTGGGAACTTCTGCGATCGACTCTATTTGATCTTCGGGACGTACAACCTCATCAAAATCAAAGATATCAGCTGGTTTCAAGTAGGTGTTTCATCTTCTTCTCTTGTATTTCCATTTCTAGTTTTGTTGAAGAGAGTAACTTATGCTAAAACCCTAAAAATTAAAATCTTTAAAATCCACCGTTAGAATTAGTTTTCCTTTAAAACACACTAATGATATATGCTCAAACCTCTATATCTCAAGTTTCATTTAATTCCGACCCCGTTTACCCTTAGAACTAGGCACTGGTCTCCCACTGATTTCTCCCTCCTTGGGCATTTTAGCCAGTCACACAGTTGGGTCATTTTCCGAGTTGTGGGTACTCTTGATTTGAGTCTAGAACGTAATGTTATCATAAGAAATCAAGTTTCGTTGGCTGGAAGTGATTATAAATACTAATTTCTCATTGCCCTAGGTCCATTTGACTCACTGTTTGACCATTTCCTTGGGCAGTTTTACTTCAGCACTTCATTTCCATTTTGTTATACCTCCTTAGACTATTTTCAGCCATACAATCACTAAGTTAATCTTATTATCTAATCACATTTGATTGCTGGTCACCTATTGTATCATTCTCATTTTATCAATTGTGTCCATCGGTTGGCCGAAACTAGACTTAGGGTTTCATCTACACTCACTCCTTGTTTTCATCTCTTATTCTTTTGGATTTGGGTGTATTTTTGTCTCTCAACCATCACTAGTTGAGCAGGGTCTCCCCCTCGACTTGGCTAAGTGCCTCGTCAAAAGTGACAATAGCCTTGTCTGGTGTGACTTCCGTTCATTGAGCGGAGGACTTGGCCATTGCTGGTTACACCTTCCTAGCTGTCCACCCTCTACCATCCTTGTTGGGACACCTCACTTCAACAGCAAGAGTTTGTGTGATAACACTATAATGAGAACTTCAAATGGAAATAGAAAAGTTTGTAGATCTTACCTTGATGATTTGCTGGATCTAGGGTTTGACAGAGAAACCCTAAAATTTCAAACTTCTGACAGGCCAAGGAGATGTACTTGACTGAGGTGAGCAAGCTGGTGTCCTCAGATTTTGGAAATTCAAAAAATTTGCCCTTCAAAAGTGACTTGCGAAATTCGGATTTGCAATTTCTGGTTATTCTGGTTTTTTGGTCCAAATCCTGAACTAGGGTTTGCTTGATCCCAGGGTTTTGCCCAACCAAAAAGTTCGATCTTGGGCTCAAAAGTTCAATTTTTCTGAGGGGATCAATCCAATGCTGAGAAAACTAAAAAATTCTCCTTCTATCAAAAGCCCTAATTTTCCGTGGCTGCACAATGTAATCTTTCAGGCCAGCTCCGATACCATGTTAGTTTTTACTTGAACAACATATAACATATAAACAATTACTGAAAGATAAACAAGCACAACATAAAACACAAGAGACACAATTTATCCTGGGAAACCCTCTTGGGGTAGAAAACCCAGCAAAGCTTTCCTCAATATAGAAATCACAAAGTACAAAAGATCCCCAAGACAAATCAGCTACTCCTCCACTTGTGCGCACCTCTCTTCTTCACTAATGCGAACTTGCTTGAGTGAATGAGTGATTAGAAGTGAGAGAGAGCACTCCTATTTATATTCTTCCGTTGGGGTGACAATTTCCCCAACAGGGCCGACTTCTCTACTTGACTGGTCAATTACATAATATAATAATCTTTTAGGGGCTTTTCTGAGCCGACAAATGTCCTAGGGTTTACATTGATTCTTTCAATGACCTTTACATTATTAATTACATGACCACCATCTCCTGGAGGAGGAATACAATAATATAAATAGAATATCTTCCGCAGTTACATTATTTTAACATGTTATTCTCTCAGATAAGATCCTAGATAATCTTGAATTAAATTATGAAAATCTAACATGGCATCAAGGCTAACCTAAGAAGACACTTTGCAGCTGCAGAAGCTAGGGTTTCTTAATTTTTGGGTTTCTCTCCACAGATCATCAACAAAAGGAGGCTAGGCTAACTCACCTAAGGAAGGCGCATCTTTCTGTGGAAAGAGAAATTGATTCTGAGCATTTTCATTTTTTGGCCTGTCACTGCTGCGAGAAATTAAGGCTTCTCACATAAGTGGAATTTTGGAGTGCTTTCAGCATAAGATTGTTCTCCTCTTCAAAATCGAAATTTTGAGACCACGATCGAAGTTTTTGGTTGGGTAGAACCCTGAGATAAGTCAAACCCTAGTTTGACTTTGGACCAGAAAAAACCAGAAAACTAGAAAGGACCAGAAATTGCAGGTCCGAAATTCGCAAGCCACTTTTGAGGGGTAAATTTTTGGAATTTTCAAAATCCAAGTGTATCAGCTTGCTCGCCTCAGCAAGGCGCATCTTTCTGTCCAGGCAGAAGTTTGAAATACCAAGTTTGAATTTTTAGGGTTTCTCTATCAAAACCCTAGCCAGCCCCAGATCCAGTTTCAACAAATCAAGTGGTAAGACCTTAATCTTTTCTATTTCCATTTGAAGTACTCATTAAATATGTCTCACCACACCAAGCTTGAGGATAAGCTCGAAGGGGCTGATAACTTCCGAGCATGGAAGTATAGGATTGGGCTTGTCCTAGAAGAGAATGAATTGGACACCTATGTGAATGAAGAGGTTCCAGTGCCAGAGGGAGATGAGGCTAAAGCCTTACACAAAAAGAACCTGGTTAAGGCTAAGAGAATCATTGCAGATTCTATCAAGGACCATCTCATACCACATGTGTCATCTCTGAAGACACCCAAGGAGATGTTTGATGCCTTGACCACCTTATTTGAAGGGAGGAATATAAATAGGAAGCTGACATTGAGGAATCAATTGAAGAATGTCAAGATACGAAATGTAGAGATCATGCAATCCTACTTTACAAGGGTCTCTTAGATAAAAGAACAACTTGAAGCTGTGGGAGAAGATATAGAGAATGGAGAAATAGTGATGACCACATTGAATGGTCTTCCTAGGTCATGGGATTCCTTCATTCAAGGAATTTGTGCAAGAAGAAAGTTGATCACCTTCAGCAGGCTGCGGGAGGAGTGCTCACAGGAAGAAGCTCGATTTGTAGCTCAAGAAGAAAAGATGGGTAATGAAGACCAGGCTCTCACAACACACATCAGGAAGAACAATAACAAGAGGGAGCATTCTAATCACAAGAAGGGTAAATCCCATCACCAGAATCGAAGGGAGAACTTTGGAGGATACAGGAGAGATCTTTCTCACATTCGATGTTATACTTGTGATGAGAAGGGACACTATTCCAAAGATTGTCCCAAGAACAAAGTAGCTCCCACAAGAAGAAGAACAACAAGAAAAGACATCATGCTCACACTGTAGAGGATGATGAACCTCCAAGGAAGAGAGCCAGAGAAGAAAGTGAAGATTCTTCAGGTGATGAAGAATATGTTTTGATTTCAGCTCTCACAAGAACTATCACACATGGAAGCAATGATTGGCTTATAGATAGTGGGGCTTCCAAGCATATGACAGGATTCAAGGAATCCTTTTTGAACCTATCTGAACATGAGTCACCCCACAAGCTGAAACTTGGGGATGACTACCAGTATCCCATAAAAGGAAGTGGTGAAGCCTCCTATAAGCTAGACTCTGGAAATTCTATGAAGATGAAAGATGTCCTATATGTTCCAAGACTCAAGAAGAACCTTCTCTCCATATCTGCATTGGATGCAAAAGGAATGAGGGTTGCATTTGTGGATGGCCAAGTTCTTATGTGGCCAAAGGGAAAGACCATAGAGGATGCTGTGGTGATTGGAGAGCAAGAGGGAGGTTTATACAAACTAAAGGGCCAACCTGAACAAGCCCTAGTCCATGACTCAATAGATCCAAGTGAACTATGGCATGGAAGGCTTGCACATGTGCACTATAGAGCACTATCACTCGCAAATAAAGCAGTTGAAGGTCTTCCAGAAATCCAGGCAAAGCATGAAGGCATTTACAAAGGATGTGCGAAAGGAAAGAACATAAAGAAGCCATTTCCAAGCAGCGATAGCAAGGCAAAAGGAATCTTGGAAATCATTCATTTAGATGTATGCGGTCCAATGTCATCCAGTTCATTGAATGGGTGTGTATATTATGTATTTTTCATTGATGATTTTTCTAGGAAGACATGGATATATTTCTTGAAGAACAAAGATGAAGTATTCAATAAGTTCAAGGAATTCAAAGCCTTGATTGAGAACCACACAGAGAAGAAAATCAAGACTTTTCAATCCGACAATGGCGGAGAGTTCACATCAGAAGACTTCAAGAAATTATGCAGAGATTCAGGGATTAAGAGGGAGTTGACCACTCCATATAATTCGCAACAGAATGGAGTTGCAGAAAGTAAGAATAGAACAATCATGGAAGCAGCAAGAGCAATGCTTCACGACCAGGATCTTCCAATGCATCTATGGGCAGAAGCTGCGAGAACAACCGTGTATGTACAAAATCGTACTCCACATAGAGTACTTGACAACAAGACACCAGAAGAAGCCTTCTCCGGCAAGAAACCAGAGGTCAGCCATCTCAGGATATTTGGTTGTCCAGTATACATACATATCCCGAAGGAGAAAAGGACGAAGTTAGACCCTTTAGGAAAGAAAGGCATATTCGTGGGATATAGTGAAAGCTCGAAGGCTTACAGAATATATTTTCCAGGGTTCAAGAAGATTGACATCAGCATGGATGTAACATTCAACGAAGACTCAGCATATCACAAATCCCGAAAGTTACATGTTGAAGACATTGAAGAACCAGAGGCACCCAGGATTCGAGATACAACAATGAATTAAGTAAATCCAGAAGATTATGGAGAACGTGAGATGGAAGACCCACTTGAACCGGTAGATCCACCACGTGAGAAGAATTCTCATAAGAGGAAACCAGCATGGGTATGAGAAGCAATTCAAGATGCAGAGAGATATTGTGCTCCAGAAGGAATGCATAGAGAAAGTAAGAGACCGAGACCATTCTCCAGTTATGTAGCCCTGCTGTGCGACATCATTCACAAGGAACCTGCCAACTATGAAGAAGCGATAGAAAGGAAGGAATGGAAGGATGCCATGATCGAGGAGTACCAGTCGATCATGAAGAATGATGTCTGGGATGTGGTCCCGAGACCAGTAGGGAAGTCTGTTGTGACTTCCAAGTGGATCTACAAGATCAAGCATGCTGCAGATGGTAGCATAGAGAAACACAAGGCGAGATTTGTAGCATTTGGCTTCTCCTAGAAGGAAGGGATAGACTATGAGGAGACATTTGCACCTGTAGCCAGATACACTTCCATCAGATCAGTACTTGCTCTGGCTGCAGTGATGAAGTGGAAGGTACACTAGATGGATATCAAGACAATGTTCTTGAATGGTGTAGTAGAGGAGGAAGTGTATGTGGAGCAACCACTCGGATTTGAGACACATGATAGGGAGAGTCATGTGTGCAAATTGAAGAAAGCCTTGTATGGATTGAAATAGGCACCCAGGACGTGGTGCGACAGGATAGATAGCTTCCTGACTAGTTTGGGCTTTACCAAGAGTAAAGTGGATTCCAACTTTTACTACATGGTTGAGGAAGGGAACCCAGTGATACTCCTACTGTATGTAGATGATCTGTTTATGACAAGTGAGGATGGGTTGTTTACTGACACGAAGAGGAAGCTTGCTGCCGAGTTCCAGATGAAGGACTTGGGTATGATGCACTATTTTCTAGGCATGGAGGTGTGGCAGAGTGCGGATGGAATCTTCCTTGGAAAAGGGAAGTATGCAGTAGAGATCCTGAAGAGGTTTGAGATGATGGACTCCAAGGCCATGGCCACACCTATGGCATCGAACCTGAAGCTATTGAGTGCTTCTTCATCAGAGTCGGTTGATGCCACAATGTATCATCAGATGATTGGATCTTTGATGTACTTGACGAATACGAGACCAGACATCTACTTTCCTGTAAACACATTGAGTCCGTTCCTGACGGATCCGAGACATGTTCACTTGATTGCTGCAAAGCATATTCTAAGGTACCTGAAGGGTACAGTGGATTATGGGCTCAAGTATGATGCGAATCAGAAGATTAACATGGAGGGTTATGTTGATTCGGATTGGGTAGGCAGTGCCATTGATAGGAAGAGCACTTCAGGGTGCTGCTTTAGTATGGGATCAGGTGTGATTTCTTGGTTTAGCAGGAAGCAGTCCTGCGTGGCACTAGGTATAGCCGAAGCAGAGTATGTCGCAACTTGTTCGGCTAGTTGTGAGGCAGTATGGCTGAGGAAGCTACTGTCTGATTTGTTTTATCTCCAGTTGGATGCTACCTGTATATATTGCGACAACCAGAGTTGTGTAAAGTTGTCTAAGAATCGAATGTTCCATGACAAGTCGAAGCACATCGAGATCAAGTATCACTATATCAGGGATATGGTGCAGAGAGGAGCAGTGAAGCTCTAGTATGTTGCGACAGATGAGCAGATAACCTATGTGTTGACCAAGCCGCTAGCCAGAGTGAAGTTCGAGTACTTCAGAGAGAAGCTTGGTGTATTACAGATCGAGGTTCCTTCCAGGGGGAAGTGATGAGTCTGGAAGACGCAGATGCACAAGAGCCATTCTCACATGGTAGTAGGTGTGTCCTCCCATGGTTTAGATGTAAGGGCTAGAGCCTTTTTCCGTGTTGATGTATATGTAACTTCGGAATGTATTTCACATATATGTATATTGTATTCCTATAGAGATGGTATTATTCTTCTATAAGGAAGTGTCGTCATTTATATTGTAAGTGTCGTAACTTATACTTGATGGGTTATTAGACCACCTTGTTTGGGGTCGGCCCTGTATAAGTCATGTGGGTCAAAGGGTTATTAGACCACCCTATTGGGGGTCGGCCCACTCAGCATTATGTTATGTGGTTAAGTTCGAGCCTACATGAGTTAGGTAAAAGGCAAGTCAAGTCAAGTATAAATAGAGTGCGGGAGGCACTCTATTTACTCACTCACTTCTCACACATGCACTCAAGGAGGAGTGGCGCACTTATGGAGGAGGAGGATCTGCTGCTAGGTTATGGCTATCTCTCTTGGTTGGTTGTATCATTGCTCTATCTATCTCTGAGGAAGTTATTGGGGTTTTTCACCTTTATGGTTTTCCCCAAGTAAATCTTTGTGTCTCTTGTGTGCTTGCATTATTGTCTCCATGATTGATATGCTGTAGATATGCTGTACATGTTGTTCTCTCAGTTAAGATCCTAGATCAGATTGAAGTAAATTTTGAAAATTTAACATGGGATCAGAGCTAGCCTGAAAGAAGGCATGATATGGCATGTATGACACTTGTTGCACTTACGATGTTAGGGCTTGATATAGCAAAAACCAGTCATCGTAGCACTTTCGCTATAAATCCGTTTTGGCGAATTTTTCGGATCTGAAATTGTTACAGGACGAAGATTAAATCTCCAGGTACCTTGTGTCCAAAGGACAACCTCTAATTCGTTGTACTTTGTGATTTATGATCTGTACAATATAGGGTTTCTGCCTCTTCCAGATCTGAGTCAAAATCAGGTGACCTTGGGAAAAAGGTCATATCTTGGGCTAGGAAGCTCCAAATGAAATTTCGTAAAAAGTGTCAGGTAGTACACAGTCTGTACTATCTCAGAAATTTTTTTCAGAGGCCGAAGTTGAACCAGTGACACGTGGCACGCCGTACAAATTCGCTCTCCTGTATTATCCCATAAACAGGTCATGTTGCGACACTTGGCATAACTCTCTCTCAGAGAGTCCAATTGAGATCAGACCTGTCAGGATGGAAAGATAATAGACCGAGCTATCTCAGGAAAGTTTTTCAGAGGCCGAAGTTCAAACAGTGACACGTGGCACGCCGTACAAGTTCGCTCTTCTGTTTTATCCCAAAACAGGTCACTTTGCGACATTTGGAATAACTCTCTCTCAGAGAATCCAATTGAGGTCAGACCTGTCAGGATGGAAAGATAACAAGTCAGGCTATCTCAGGAAGCTTTTTCAGATCCCGTGGATCAAAAAGTTCAGAGTTACACCAGAAACAATCAGGTACATATTTCTGTCAAAACAGAATTATTTTTGAGTACCTTCATTCATGGCTTCCGGAATTTAGGGCTTTGGAGAAAGTTGGAATTTTTATAATTGGAGACCACGGCTGGATGCTACTCATCAAAATAGAAATTTAGAGACCAAGATCATAATTTTTGGTTGGGAAGAAGGCCGGGCTTGATTAGACCCTAGTTCGAGACTTTGATCAGAAAAGTGGAAAATTAGGGCTTCTGTAAAAATGAGAATTTTTGAAATCTGTGACCACGACTGGAAGCTCCTCAGAAAAATAGAAGGTTAGAGCTTTGGATCAAACATTTTGATTGGGCAGAAGAGTGGGCTTTATCAAACCCCAGTTCAGGGTCACGTCCAGAGAATCCAAAAGTTTCAAAAGCAAAATTGAGGAGTGAAACTTTGCAGTTTTCAAATTCTGAATATACCAACTTGATCAGCTCATCAAGGCACATATTTCTATCCTGTCAGAAGTTTGAACTTCAAAGTTTGAATTTTTGGGGTTTCTCTGACAAACCCATATCCAGCTCAAGGTCCAGTTCTTGCAAATCAAGTGGATTGGGTTAATCCTAGAAGAAGATGGATTGATCATCTGCATGAGTGAAGAAGTTCCTGTTTCAGAGGGAGATGAGGCTAAGGCCTTACATAAGAAGATTTCAAGCGATCTCGATAAGTATGACTCATCGAGGTATGTTTCGATTAAGTTTATGGTATGTTTGTCTTCATGTTATTACGGTTAGTACAATTTTGATTTTAGATTTGTCGTATTACCTTAACAAAATTATGAATGCATGATAGAAGATATTCATTGGTTAGGGTGTTGACACTTATAACTGTACTAATGCATTATGGTGTTGTATGAGGTTTATGTTGTCTACTAACATGAAAGGTACACCAAGAAAGACAAATCATGTTCTGGTCCAAGAACATATGATCATGATAACATGAGGACAAAGATTCATCCATTGTCATGGATCACATAGAAGATCCATTTACGAGGTATGTATAACTTGATTTTGTAATAGTTAACCTATGAGATATACAGGTTACTAGCACAAGTCATTGAAGAAGAACAAGAAGACATCATGTGAGTATGTTAGACATAAATAGCTAGCATGCTAATCCAGGTATGTTTTTCCTATATCAAGCTAGAATCCTACCTTGTGTTAGGATCTTATACTATTGTTGATAATGATTATTCATGAAGTCATAGGTTTGAATAATCATGGTTGTATGCATATTATGTTTCTTACCATAATTGATGATATGACTAACCAGAAGAATCATGAAGGTATAGGTTTGAATAATCACAGGTTTTATGCATATTATATCTCTTATCTTGATTGATGATTCAACTAACCTGAAGAGTCATAGGTTTGAGTAATTATAGGTTTAGATATGTTATGTTTCTTATGATTTGACTAACCATAAGAATCCTACATAAACCTTGAATAATAATGCTTACTATTTCTGTTTGAAATGATCATGACTATACATGCTTGAGATTATTGTGTTTTAATAGTATACTAATGAATGTATGATTTTATATTAAACCTAGAGTATAACACAATGATGATACTAACAAGCATGCATAGGGATCGAGAATGTATATAAGTTCAAGGACAGGTAAACCAGGGAGCAAAGATCAAGAGGGAGTACACTCCAGTGGTTTATGAAAGGATGCAGATATTCAGAGGGAGTTGACCATCTCTCTACATTCCACATCAAAAGGTGTAGAAGAAGCTACTTCAGATTAGGACTCCAGTAGCTCCTGCAAGGAAGCGAAGACTCAGAGGGAGTCCACCCAACGAACAAACAAAGATAAGTATTTTAACTATCATTTCTTGCATATGTGTTTGTTTAAATAAAATTGTTCAATGATGTATATGCTCATGTTCCTAGACTTAGGATATGTATTGTGCATATTAGAATAGTTGCATTGATGAACAGTATACTACTCTAATATACATGGGTAAGTGGCCTAAGGCACTATACAACATTCCATTGCTACTTATCTAGAATGAAACCTCTTTGCTGACATGTTGGGAGTTGTGCACACTCTGAACAATGTTCTGGTAGAGATTGGAAGGCATTTAGAAAGTTACGGAATATGGATAAATGTTGTATTGAAGCATTGGCTAAGATAATTGCATGACTGTATGGCATATTTCTTTATGTGTAAGAATTTGTTCTGAAAACTATGAGATGTTTTCTAATCATGCAATTTAACTTGTTGTGTAGGAAAGATCGTATGCCATCTCCTACAAAAGAAGAACTGCAACATTTGTTCCAGCAACAAAGATATCTATTGAAGATATTGAAGATATTGAAGTTCCCAGGATCTGGGATGAAGAAATGGAATGCCATGATCCGTCGATCATGAAGAATGATGTTTGGGATGTAGTCCCAAGACGTGAAGGGAAGTTTGTTATGACTTCCAAATGGAACTATCAGATCAAGCATGTTGCAGATGGCAGCATTGAGAAATATAAAAGTGATGAAATAGAAGATGCACCAGATGGATCTCAAGACAGCATGGTGTAGTCATATATGTGTGCAGAACTTGGTATGGTAGGATAGACAGCTTTCTATCCAGTTTGGGCGTTACCAAGAGTAAAGCAGATTCCAACCTTTTCTACAAGGTTGAAGAAGGCAATCCAATGATACTACTTTTGTATGCAGATAACCTGTTTGTTACAGGTAAAGATAGATTGATTACCGACACGCAGCGGAAGCTTGCTGCCAAGTTCGAGATGAAGAACTTGGGGATGATGCACTATTTGTTTTTGGCATGGAGGTGTGGCAGAGTGCAAATGGAATCTTCCTTGGACAAGGGAAGTATGCAGTAGAGTTCCTGAAGAGGTTCAGGATGATGGATTGCAAGGCCATGGCCACACCTATGGCATCGAATCTGAAGTTTCTATGTGATGCTTCATCTGAGCCGGTTGATGTCTCTATGCATCGTCAGATGATTGGGTCCTTGATGTACCTGACGAACATGAGACCAAACATTTGCTTTGCTGTGAACACATTGAGTCAGTTTCTGACGGATCCGAGGAGTGTTCACCTGGTTGCTGTAAAGCATGTACTTGAAGGGTACAGTGGATTATGGACTCAAGTATGAAGCGAATCAAAAGTTTAACCTACAGGGTTATGTTGATTCAGATTGGGCTGGCAGTGCTGTAGATAGGAAGAGCACATCTGGGTGCTGCTTCAGTATGGGATCAGGTGTGATCTCTTGGTTTAGCAGGAAGCAGTCCTGCGTAGCACTGAGTACAGCTGAGGCAGAGTATGTTGCAGCCTGTTTAGCTAGTTGTGAGGCAGTATGGCTACGGAAGCTACTGTCTGAGTTATTTGATCTTCCGTTGGAGGCTACTGGTATCTTCTGTGATAACCAGAGTTGTGTGAAGCTGTCCGAGAACCCAGTGTTTCATGACAGGTCGAAACACATAGAGATCAAATATCACTATATCAGGGATATGGTGCAGAGAGGAGCTGTGAAGCTTCTGTATGTTGCGACGGACGAGCAGATTGCAGATGTGCTGACAAAGCCACTAGCCAGAGTGAAGTTTGAGTACTTCAGAGAGAGGCTTGGCGTTCTTCAGATCGAGGACACTTCAAGGAAGAAGTGATGGACACATTTGCTGAAGCCATTCCAAGCATGTTGGAAGGAGGATCCTTCACATGGCTGTGGATGTAAGCGCTGGATAATGGGCATCAGGATGATGTTCTGGTTTCTGCTTGGATATGATCAGTTGGATCATTTATGTATGTACGCATCATGTTGGATGCTGGATATGATCAGTTGGATCATTTATGTATGTACGCATCATGTTGGATGCTGGATATGATCAGTTGGATCATTTATGTATGTATGCATCATGTTGGATGCTAGATATGATCAGTTGGATCATTTATGTATGTATGCATCATGTTGGATGCTGGATATGATCAGTTGGATCATGTGTATGTATTTTGTATATGCATCATGTTGGATGCTTGGACCATGTATCTGTATATGTATCAGGTGGATACATTGTATGATCAGGTGGATCATGTATGATGATATATATCAGGTAGATACTTGGTATGCATCAGGTGGATGCATTGATGATCAGGTGGATCATGTAGCAGGATGTTGCAGTGATGATCAGGATGATCATGGATGATGAGCTTCAGGATGTTGCTCTAGATGACATGCAGCAGGACGTTGCAGTGATGATGATCAGGATGATCATGGATGATGAGCTTCAGGATGTTGCTCCAGATGACATGCAGCAGGACGTTGCAGTGATGATGATCAGGACGATCATGAGTACATCAGGATGATGTATGGTGAGTATCAGGTTGATACTCTGTGGCCGTGGATCAGGTTGTGCAGATGAGCATGTCTGGGAGATCCTATAGGTCGGAGTTGTGTACCCGTAACAGCCTGGGATGCTCTTTCGAGACATTGCTCTGGGAGGACATGTAATTTGTGCCCTGGGAGATTTCAGGTCGGAGTTGTGTACCCGTAACATCCTGAGATGCTCTTGCGAGGTTTTGTCCTATGGCATGTAATTTGAGCCCTGGGAGATTTCAGGTCGGAGTTGTGTACCCGTAACATCCTGAGATGCTCTTTCGAGGTTTTGCCATGACCACATGTAATTTGTGCCCTGGGAGATTTCAGGCCGGAGTTGTGTACCCGTAACATCCTGAGATGCTCTTGCTAGGTTTTGTGGTGGACCACATGTAATTTGTGCCCTGGGAGATTTCAGGTCGGAGTTGTGTACCCGTAACATCCTGAGATGCTCTTGCTAGGTTTTGTGGTGGGGTCACATGTAATAGCGCCCTGGGAGATCCTACAGGTCGGAGTTGTGTACCCGTAACATCCTGGGATGCTCTTTCGAGGTTTTGTGACGCACGTAATAAGTCCTGAGGATTCCACAGTATGGCCAGTGATGACGAAGACCTGCAGGTGGTGGGCCTACATCCAGTATGAAAAAGGACTGGCTCTGTAGAACTTCCTATGACGAGTAGATTCAGAGATTGATTGAGATAGCAGCAGCAGTGACGATGATGATGACTCGATGACGATTATCCAGTGACGATGATCCAGAGAAGATGACTTGTGCTAGAAGAACTGTGCTGAGAAATACATTCCTAGTTAAGAGGGAGTGTTGATGTGTATGTAACTTCGGAATGTATTTCACATATATGTATATTGTATTCCTATAGAGATGGTATTATTCCTCTATAAGGAAGTGTCGTCATTTATATTGTAAGTGTCGTAACTTATACTTGATGGGTTATTAGACCACCTTGTTTGGGGTCGGCCCTGTATAAGTCATGTGGGTCAAAGGGTTATTAGACCACCCTATTGGGGGTCGGCCCACTCAGCATTATGTTATGTGGTTAAGTTTGAGCCTACATGAGTTAGGTAAAAAGGCAAGTCAAGTCAAGTATAAATAGAGTGCGGGAGGCACTCTATTTACTCACTCACTTCTCACACATGCACTCAAGGAGGAGTGGCGCACTTATGGAGGAGGAGGATCTGCTGCTAGGTTATGGCTATCTCTCTTGGTTGGTTGTATCATTGCTCTATCTATCTCTGAGGAAGTTATTGGGGTTTTTCACCTTTATGGTTTTCCCCAAGTAAATCTTTGTGTCTCTTGTGTGCTTGCATTATTGTCTCCATGATTGATATGATGTACATGTTGTTCTCTCAGTTAAGATCCTAGATCAGATTGAAGTAAATTCTGAAAATTTAACATTCCGAATGGTGGTAGATTTGTTCTCCCATGTCGGGTGATGTAGGTGCTGTGTGATGTGCATTTGGGCTGTGCTCCGTTGACATTGAGATGATTTGGACGTGATGAGACGACAGTAGGGTACACAGGTTTTGCAAGAGGCATATAATCAGTCCTGGGATTCTCCTTCAGGTTTTGCAATGGCATATAATCAGTCCTGGGATATCTTGCAGGTTTTGCAATGGCATATAATCAGTCCTGAGATGCTCCTTCAGGTTTTGCAGTGGCATATAATCAGTCCTGGGAGATCTTGCAGGTTTTGCAGTGGCATATAATCAGTCGTGGGATGTTCCTTCAGGTTTTGCAGAGGCATATAATCAGTCCTGGGAGATCTTGCAGGTTTTGCAAGAGGCATATAATCAGTCCTGGGATGCTCCTTCAGGTTTTGCAGAGGCATATAATCAGTCCTGGGAGATCTTGTAGGTTTTGCAGAGGCATATAATCAGTCCTGGGAGATCTTGCAGGTTTTGCAGAGGCATATAATAAGTCATGAGATGTACCTACTTGATGGCTTGCTCGCAGAGATGATGAAGACCTACATGGAGGCTAGGCCTACATCCAGCATGAAAAAGGGCTGGCTCTATAGAACTTCCTATGACGAGTAGATTGGAGATTGATGGTTGAGATAGCAGCAGTAGTGACGATGATGATCCAGCTTTGATGAAGACTTGTGCTGATGAACTGTGTCAAGAAAATACCTTCCTAGTTAAGAGGGAGTGTTAATGTAATTGTAACTTCGGAAGATATTCACTTGTATATTTTATATTGTATTTGTATTTTATTTTCGTACCTCCGACGAAGATGTTTATTCCTCCGCTCGGGAGAGTCATTATTGTATTTGGGTCATGTAAAGTCATTGAGGTTAATCCTCCATTGTATGTCAGGGCATTCGACCCCAGAGTTAAGTTGTTAATGGGTTATTAGACTCTCCTAGAGAAGTCGGCCCAGTCTAATTAGGGTAAAGGTCAAGTGGAAGATAAAGTACAAATAGAGAGGGTGCTCCTCTCTATTTGATCATTCACTCACTCATCAAGTTTGCATAAGTGAGTAGGAGGACAAGTTCGCACAAGTGAAGAAGAGAGAAGCTGCTGGAGACCATTTCTAATTTTGGGGTTTATTGTAATGTTGCTCATTCTATCTCCGAAGAAGTTGCGGGGTTTTCTCCTTTATGGTTTCCCCGATGAAATTCTTTGTGTCTCTTGTCTCTTGTGTTTGAATTGCCGTGCATGTTATTCTCTCAAATAAGATCCTAGATAATCTTGAATTAAATTGTGAAAATCTAATAGAGATGATTTTACAGGTCATAGAAACTGGAGATTCTAGTGTTCTCGTATGCTCTCCTTGCCTTAAGATCAGATCGAGCACATGTCCCGCAGTTGGAGCCAGATGTTACCACCTAAAGTTGCACTTCAGTTGGACTTCAGAGAGCCACCAGTGTTGCACAATTACTTGTGCTTATCAGAGTTCAGAAGTTCCAGTTTTTGCCTTTTCAGGGCCCCTTTTTCATCTTTTGTAATGCATGACCATGCCCCACGGGGTTTGTAATAAAGTGTGCTAGCATGGTGGTCTTTGAGTGACTCGGTTCCCTAGGACTTGACAACCAAAGAAGATATTCCAAGGAGTTTTTTCCCTTATCGATTATGCTTTGCCTTTAGCCGAGTATAATCGATGAGTTTTTCTCCTACACCTCCAATGCTGGAATGCCCAAATTGGTGGTTAGGCCTTGGGGAGTTACTAGAGTCCATGTTATAACATATATAAACATGCTAGACACTAAAATAAAGTTGTTTGGTCATGTACTAGGTCCCCCAAGATTTTGAGTCAGTTCTAAGAAAAATATTTTTTTTTTCCCGCAAAATTAGGCCATTTTTTAATGGTTTGAATGGAAAATTTCAAATGGTGATAAAAGTGTCATCCGGAGGTGGAATTTGGCGCAGGGATGCTTGTTTTCACGCTCAGAGCATCCTCTTACCTTAGTACCCAGTCTTCCTATGTTTTGGGCAATTAAGTCGTCCCGTGGAACAGTTTTTCTTATCGAGACTACAAATTGGCATTTTAAAGCTAATGGTGCTACAAATTTCACCAAAGTAAAAAAAATAAAATATTAAAAAATGAATTAAAACACATGCCAAATGAGTTGGCATCTTATGTCATATGATAGGCGACTTGTTTAAGAGGATAAAGTATGGTTGGAAGTCAAAATTAAAGGGTGAGTGAATATATCTAAAGCTTCGAAGTTTGACAAAAAGAGCTTGTTGGTCTGTTTCGCATGCATATCAGTTTTGCAATTTAAATTCAATTAAAATTTCATTAGAGACTCCAAAAGTCATCCATAAAGGAGTTTTTACATACTAGTTCAATCCACAATTTTTGCAGGCATTTTGTTGTGTTACCAAAGCACTCTTAAAGTGCATTTGGTCTCTTTTTACTAATAATTAAGCTTGCTGGTTGCTTTTACATGTTTAGCAGGTTTGAAGATTAAAATCACAAAATGTTTGGGTTTAGGAGCTTCCAGGACGATCCAAAGAACATTTTTCAAGCACCTTCATTTTACACAATCCTTTTGTAAACTGACTTGTTCCCTATTTAATAAAGGGCAATCAGTCTCTCTTCGAAAGATCATCATTCTAACCAAGTAATAAAAAGAGCTCAGCAGGAAATTCTAGTGCCTGGCCCCAATCCCCCAAGGGGGGATTCGCGTATTTTTTTACTTTTATTTTTTATTTTTTTTAGTTTGCTTTGTTTATATTAGTTTTCTTTAAGCATTAGTAATTAAATAACATCACAAAGCACACAAAACGTCCTCAAAGGACTTACTACAATCGATATATTTATTTTTCAAGTTTTGTGCTACACAGTGTTACAAACATCGGCAATATATCGCCAACATCGCGATATATCTCGATGTTTCCAGCTCAGCGATAATATCGGCACAAATCGACAAAAAATCGCCATTGAAAATATCGTGATTTTTTGAAAATATCAGCAAATAACGGCAAAAATCGGCAAAAAAAATCTGCAAATATCGGCAAATATCTGCAAAAATCGGGAAATATCAGAAAAATATTGGCCGAGTCAAAAAAATTAATATTTTTGTATTTTTTAATTTCGCCGATATATTGTCGATGTTTGCCGACATTTTCCCCCATAAATCCGATATTTTGTTTTTGGACCCTCGACGATATATTCGCCGACACGATATTTGTAACACTGGTGCTACAAACTACAATTGTTCTTAAAACTTAGAACTAAAATTTACTCCCTTGCTCAACCGAAGTACTCCACCATTTTGGTGTGAAGAAAAGATACTCTTCGGGTTTAGTTTAGCTTAATCATCCACTTTCAATACTTAATAAAACGAACCAACGCTCCAAGCCCAAAGTATGCTCTTGACCGCTGTAGCATAGTCTGAACAGTTTGGCTCAATTAGAAATGGGTGTAAGGCACTTAGCTTTAAATAGGGAAATTCAATCTAATTTACCTTTGCGGATTCGGGAGGTTGCGTGGGTGTACACTATAGAGTCAGCAGGCTACTTTAAGAAGGTTCATTCTCGCCTGGTTGGACACTTGGTTAAGCCGCTATAGCACTCAATCCAAGAAGTTAGATTTTGTTGGTCCAAACCAAGAATTTTACCCACTCCTTAACATCCACTAATAATTTCAAAATAAACCAACAAGCCTCTTGCAATACTTTCACAACCCTACATAGCAACATTCGCACTCATTCTTGACACTTGTCATTTGTTCATTTTATGGTTAAGTCAATTTATAAAATGTCGTGAACGCATCTTTATCAATTATGTGTAGTGTTGAATGGTTAATTTAAATATTTGCAAATGATGCTTTGTTAGTTATTTTTCCATCTTGTCATATTAACTCCTAGAATAGATTTTATTTCATTGTTATAGTTTAAAAGCCTTAGTTATTTTTATAGGGATCACCCCCCTTGGCTTCGTTAGGAGTAAGCCTAGACGGAGTAGTCGAGTTATCAGGTGACAACACTTGACTCTGACTTGTCCCCAAGGACACACCGAGCGGCTTGAAGGTTTCTTGCCGCCTTCCCCCCCATGTGTGTATTAGGCTCCAATAGTTCGACAAGGTCAGAATGAATCTGAGACAAGGGGGATTATAGAATCTACACAGGGAGTGTTGGGAAGTCAGATCAAACTGGAGTTGACCTCAGAATCCGTTAAATACAAAGGTGAAGAGGAAACAGAGTTCTCTGCAGTGGAATCAATGCATGAGAATGCAATTCTATTTTCAAATTCAGAAAAATGGCATAATAGCAATCTACTATGGTCACATGAGGAGAAGGATGAATCTTGTGACAACAAATATAAGTCGATAAATTTAGGAGAGGTAATGGATAACCATAGCTGCTTGCAGTTTATATCTGATATCATGGAAACATTGAAAGAAAAAGAGGATAAATAAAATACTGTAAAGGTGCTAAGTGGCGAGGTAATTTTGTTATCTACCTCAGTTATTCAGAATACAAATATTTCATTTGTACATGATGTCAAGGATAAATCATGCAGTGCTGATGATATATTAATTGGCAAAATGTGTTAGAAAATGGAGTTTGTTGAAAAATGTAACTTCAAAAGATATTCTTGTTTGTATTATACTTCCTTCGGGAATCATTTATGTTGTATTTATTCATGTAAGAGTCCTTGAAAGAATCAATGTAAACCCTACTAGTTGTGTCGGCCTAGAAGAATCCAGAAAAAAGCATGAAAATAATATTTTATTGTTTCCTAGACAAGTCAGCCCTGTTTGAGAGGTCAAGTCGGCCCTGTTAGGGAAAAAGGTCAGTTTTGTGATTAGCATAAATAGGAGGGTCGCCCTCCTCATTTGGTCATGTCAATCACTCTTAAATTCGCATGAGTAGAGAGAGAAAGTCGAGTCACTTGGGAGAGAAGAGTAGTTTCTTTGAAGACATCTTATTCTTGGGTTATTGTACGAGATTGACATTGTACTTACTGATGAATCTATATTGAAGAAGTTTTGCTCGGTTTTCTGCCCCAAGAGGGTTTCCCAGGGTAAATTGTTGTGTACTATTGTTTATGTCGTGCTTGTCTATCTTTCCGTGATCCTTTACTTTATTGGATTAAAATTCTTACATGGTTTCAGAGCTAGCCTAAAAGAATACCTTGTGCAGCAGAAACTGTCGGAAGTGAAAACTAGGGTTTCTTGTTCCAAAGGATTTTCACCATAGATTGGCTTGAAAAGGAGGACAAAACAACTCACCCTAGGAAGGCACATTTTTCTGTGGAGGAAGTTTCCAGATCTGAGAAGTTTGAATTTTGACCTTGTCACTACTGCTCGAGAAAACTAGGGCATCAGATTTTTGAGATTTATGTCCATAGATTTGGTTGAAGGAAGGGTCTACCCAACTTGCCTTGAGGAGGCGCATCTCTCTCTCCAATTAGTTTTTTAAGAATCCAAAGTTGAAAAATTAGGGTTTCTCTAACAAACCCTAGGTCAACCAAAAGTCAGATCTCAAAAGACATTGAAGCAAGGACTTGATTGGAGCATCTCAATTGGTAAGTCCTATTATCTTTATTTCCATTTGAGGTTCTCATTTTATCAAGATGACAAACAATACCAAGCTTGAGGATCAACTTGAAGGAGCAGATAACTTCCGTGCCTGGAAGTATAGAGTGATGCTCATTCTAGAAGAGAATGAGTTGGACAACTATGTCAAAGAAGAAGTTGCGGAGCTAGAGGGAGATGAAGACACAGATGAACACACGAAGAACTTGGTTAAGGCCAAGAGGATCATTGCTGACTCCATCAAGGATCACTTGATCCCCCATATCTCATCTTTGAAGAATCCTAAAGAGATGTTTGATGCATTGAAGAGACGATATGAAGGAAAGAACATTAATAGGAAGCTGACCTTGAGAACTCAACTCAAAGGTGTGAAGATGTAGAACTCAGAAAGCATCCAATCCTATTTCACAAGGGTCTCCCTGTTAGAATTTTGAATGCAATAACATAAAGGATCATTAAAAGATAAACAAGCACAACATAGACAATAGTACACAACAATTTATCCTGGGAAACCCTCGTGGGGCAGAAGACCCAGCAAAACTTCTTCAGTATAGATTCGTCAGAAAGTACATTGTCCATGTTTGTGCAATAACCCAAAACAAGAAGTCTTCAATAGCAGCTACTCTTCTCTCCTAAAAGACTTGAATTTCTCTCTCTACTCATGCGGACTTGATGAGTGAGTGAGGTGACCAAATGAGGAGGGCGAGCCTCCTATTTATACTAATCAAATGACTTGACCTTTTTCCCTAACAGGGCCATCTTGACCTTTTTCCCTAACATGGTTGACTTGACCTCTCAAATAGGGCCGACTTGTCCAGAGTACAATAAAATATTCTTTCTGGTTTCTTCTAAGCCGACACAACTAGTAGGGCTTACATTTACTCTTTCAATGACTTTTATATGATCAAATACAACATAAATAATCCCTGAAGTAAGTACAATACAAATAAAACAAATAAGAATATCTTCCGAAGTTACATTCTTCAACACTCCCTCTTAACAAGGAAGGTATTCTTCTGTCATTGTCACCGTACTGCACTTCTGTACTCTGACCATTGATTTCTGACATCTCTCAAATCTATACATCACTAGAAGTTTTGAACCATCAAGTCATCTGGTTGGTCCAGCCCAGGAGCGTACATTACGTTGCATACAGCGACTACCTACATTACCTCACCCTTCATCTTTGAACAAGCAAGCCTTTCGGTGGGTGCAGCCCAAGAGCATACATTACGTCACACACAACGACCACCTGTGTTACCTCACCCTTCATCTTTGAATGAGCAAGCCATCCGGTGGGTCCAGCCCAGGCGCGTACATTACATCACACACAGTGACCACCTGTGTTACCTCACCACGCATCTAGATCATCTCGTGAGTGTAGCCTAGGAGACTCAATTACGTCACATAACTTGTGACTATCTGCTACCACGTCACATCTCAATATTGGGACAATACAACCTTGTGAGTGTAGCTTAGGAGACTCAATTACGTCACATAACCCGTGACTACCCGCACCACGTCACCTCATGTGGAGAACAACGCAAGTCCGAAACCTGCATCTTCCCACATGTGTGTTGTCCAACATAGCACTGCAGTCAGGAGACTCAATTACGTCACACACAGTGACTGCCTACTTCATCCTCTGAGGTGTAGTCCAGGAGACTCAATTACGTCACACAACCAGTGACTACCCACTATAACCTCTTGAGTGTAGTCCAGGAGGCTCAATTACGTCACATAACCCATGACTACCTGCTACAACTCACATTTCAAGTGGAGACACACCCATGAGACTCAATTATGTCACATAACCCGTGACTACCTGTGTCTCGCACATGCTATGTTACTCATCACTCCCTCTTGATCTGGACCACCCCAAGCTTGTCCTTGAAGTACTCAAACTTCACTCTCGACAGAGGCTTGGTCAACACATTGGCTATCTTCTCCTTTGTTGCTATATACTGGAGCCTCATTGCTCTTTTCTGCACCATATCCCGGATTTAGTGATACCTAACCTCAATGTGCTTCGACTTGTCATGAAACACTGGGTTCTTAGACAACTTCACATAGCTTTGGTTGTCACAAAAGACACAAGTTGCCTCTAACTTGAGATCGAACAAACCTGCAAGCAACTTCCGAATCCATACTGCCTTGCAGCTTGCCGAACAAGTTGCCATAAACTCTACTTCGGTTGTGTTATCAACTGATCTGTACAATAGTTGAAACCTCATTGAGCCGCCAGTGTTGGAACACATCAGTGTTCACTTCCAGAGTATCTGGGTTTCAGATATTTGGGTCTAGCTAGTTTTGGCTAGCCAGTTTTGTTTTTTGAGTCGACATGACCATGGCCCCATGGGGGTTTGTAATAAAGTGTGCTAGTAGGGTCTGAGTGGCTCGGTTCCCCATGACTGGATTAAACAACTAAGGTATTCCAGGGAGTTTTTTCACCGTCAGATTATACTTTGCTTCAGGCGAGATATAATCTCTTGGTTTTTCTCTCGCTTCCTCCAAAGTTGGAATGCCCGATTTTGGAAATTTGTGCCATGGGGGGTTATTAGAGTCCAACTATAATATATAAACCTACTAGACACTATTAGAATAGGTTCTAGTCATGTCCTAAGTCTCTAGGACCCCCAGAAAAAATTTCGAAAATTTTTTACCGGACGTGTCGGATTTGGGGTTTTTAATTTTTAATTATTTTTTAAATTTTAATTAAATTTCTCTATAGTTTAAATAGAGAAATTTGAGTCTGTAATATGTCAGTCATCCGGGGTCCGATTTTAGTGATTGATGGCTCGTTTCATAAGCCAAAAATCACACATGACCCGTGGACCGGCTAAACCCAACTTTCGGATGTCAATTTAGCCTCATAATTAATATTTTCTCTAAAAAGTCATTTACAGAGAAATTATTAATTAAAATAATAAAATTGAATATTTTGGAGATAATCCAAATCTCTCCAAAATTAATCAATTTGATTAAAATAAAGGGCTAAATGACATGGCAATAGACATTTATGAAGATTCCAATCAACTCCAAGTGAATCCAGTCAACTATCCAGTCACCAGAAGATTATCCACTCAAGCTAATTCGCCCTTCCTCATGCAAAAGTCGATTTGGTGAGTTGTCAAGTGTTAAATGGGTTGGTTGGTTTGCATTTAAGTTTGTGGTAGGTGCCCTCATGACTCATCAATTACCATAGCTTGGCTCTCCTTTGCAATTCGAATTAGCACCAACCACATCTCCACTTGTCTTCCCACCAACCAACTCGCCCTCCTATCAAAGCTCACGCATATCTACCTCTAGCTCACGTGGATCCTTGTTGTAGTTTGATTATTGGTTGGTGATACTTCCCATGCAATCACCCAAGTCGAGTTTGCCACCTATCCTCTTGTCACCTACCAACAAGTCGAGTTGTCATGTGAATTAGCCCTCCAAGCTTGGATTGATTGGAATTCGACCTTCATGTCTATGCCAATTCGACCTAGGGTTTTAGCTAGTGGTTCTACTATAAAGAGAGGCCCATTTGGGTTGTTATCTCATGGAATTTTTGTGCACCATTACTCTGGCAAATTTGTACTAGATCATAGCAATTGCTATCTTGAAATAAAATTCAACTTTGGAGGTCCATGTGATTTGTGCAACATTGATGAATGCTTCTCTTGTGAGGTGACTTCTTTCTATGCTTTCAAATAAATGCTTATGTGATTGATCAAGTAACTAGCTTTAGAAGCCTATATTCTAGAACATAAGATCTACCATTTGTGGTTTGCAATTTGGTTTATTATGCAATGTTGATCAATGAGTTATATGAATAGGATGTACTCAGTTATACTAGCATTGATATAACCTTGGTTTTCGTAGCATACTAGTCATATATTTGATCTCACTTTTGCATTGAGTTGTTTGTCTTTGAAGAGGTTTTTCCAGGCGTAGGAGGGTGTGAGCTCGGCTGCATCTAGCCCATCTTCATCATCACAAGTGATTTTTAACATTGTTGTCTTTCCAGGATCTACAAGGGTTGAGGTTGCTCCAAGTAGAAGCACAAAGAGATTTTGCTTCAAGGATCCATCCACTATTAAAAAATCTATTTCACCTTGGTTACTTTAGGCTATCTTCTTCAAGCCCTCTTGTCTTCTCCTTGAAATCCCTTTGATTTGCTTGCTAGCCCATTCGTCCCACTCCCCTATCCTTCATCCCATTCGGCCTACCTTCTAGTTCTTCCACTCGTCCCATTTCTTGTACCTCCTTCTCCTTCCTTCCCATTACCTTTTGCCTTAAATCTTAAGCCTTCACATTGCTCTCGTCCCATCTCCATTTGCCCTATCTCCTCCCTTTCGTCCCATTCCAATCCATCCTCTCTTCATACCATCTCCCATACCCCACTTCCCATTCGTTTTTGCCCTCCTTCTAGCTTTCGTCCACCCTTTAAAAAACCTACAAAACACATAAAAACACAACAAGTCTTGGTAAGATCTAGTAGTTGTTCTCATTTCATTGAAAGGTTAATCTTAGATCTCATGCTTGCATTTATATATTTAGGATCTAGTCTCTTATTATCATAGTTGGTTTTGCATTTACATCATTACTAGTTTAGATCTTACACTTTGGAATTTGGTAGTTTGTGTTAGATCTCATTTAAAAATTTAAAAAAAAAAAACTTGCATTTCCTTAGTTTTATTTGATTGATAGATTTAGGTAGTTTCCATTTTGTTTTGGTTATCTAACATCTAATGGGTATTTGAGTTGCTCATTTGTGATAGATCTTTCCTTGAGAAAGAAGAGCTTTGATAAACAAGAAGAAGCTTCAAATACAAGAAGTTATCAAGAGGACAAAAAGACGATCCAAACCAAGACTAGTATTTATCCTTTTGTAATAGCTCTTAGAAGCTTACTTTAAATATTTTCCAAGTTATTTCTTTCAAAGTCCCGACAAGGGTTTCATTCCCAAGGGCAGTTGTACTCTCATAATAAAGTTGCAAGTGAGGTTTTTAAGCCCCCACATTCACTTCCCCCATTTGGGGAAGTCTTGTAGTCTTCATTGAGTGGTTTGATTTTCTAGTTTAGATCCATGATATGCTCTTAGATTAGTTTACATTTCAATAAGTTATTTTTATTATCATTTCCGATTCACTTACCTCCATGCTCTCCCGAGTACGGTCTTTGACCTGAAAGAGATTCTTGGGTAGATTAGAGTTTATTTTCTGTTTAGTACTTTACTTTTCATCTTGTATTTTCTCTTCCAAACCTTGACCAGAGTAGAGCTAACTTTGGGATCGTATCCCAAAGGCCACATAACTTTGTGGTAGCTACTCGTTCCCCCATCAGCTTCTTGTGGACATCCAGCTAGCTGGAAGGTTTCCAGGACTGGTGGCTTCTAAGTGGTTGACCTTGTTCGGAGGTTGATCCCACCTATTAGATTAGAATTTGTGTGGTAGAACACTAGATTTTCCAGTTTCATTTTATCTGGCAGGTAGCATTGTTAGCAAATGTTTCATATCTTTCAAATCTATCACATTGTTTAATCATTTAAAGTTGAATCATATTGCTACTACAACTACTATCTGCTTCTTAAAAACGAACCAAAGTATCTTGAACTTGGCCAAATCCAAGTCAAGAGCACTCTCTATCGGAGAGCATCTTAGTTTTGCATTTTCCCTGCATTAGGCATTTGTTAATTAGCAAGTCTCTTGAACTGTGGTCATAAGATCAAGTCAAGAGCGCTCTCTGTCGGAGAGTTGAACAAAGTGCTCTAATAATAAAAAATTTCCACACATTTTTCCCTTTTAATTAATTTATCTTGGTCTCGTGTCCTACACCCGTATGCTCTGCCAACCGGAAACGGTTGGGCTAGTACTCAGAAAGGTGTAAGACTTGTTTAATTTCACAAGTGATAACATTAATTAAAATTTTACCCCAAAACCCCAACCAAGGCAAAATCACTGAGAACTTCCTGAAGAGGTGGTGCCGGGAATCCACTGTCAGACTCGAGGGCGGTCAAGCCGTAAGCACACTTGCCCTCTTTGCAATCTGGGTGCTCCCGACCTATCACCTAAAAGGTTGCCAGTGGTTCATTTTGGTTAAGGTTCCACCTTTTTTGAATATCCTTGTTCTTAGCCATAATAATCAAGACCACTAAAATCTTTAATTTACCAAGATAAGCTGCAAAACGATCTCAAGAACTTTTATCTCAAACACTTGTATCAAGCATTTCACAATCACTTTTACATTTTGACTCCATAAGGCACTGGTCCTTAATCACAATATTTTATTTTGCTTATTTATCAATATTGGAGCATTTGTGTTAATTTTCGTAAAAAGTGATTTATTTCTGATTCAATGTATCTCTCATCTTCTATCTTGCAACGTGGATTGCGTTATCTTGTTTTTCATTAAAGTATTATTGTGTCTCTCACTTTCAAAAAACTCCTAAACAACACCCATCTGCATCACAACACCAAAAACATTTTAAACACACAAGAGCCTTAGACAACTCTTTTGTAGGGACTACCCCCCTTGGCTTCGTTAGGAGTTTTCCTAAACGGAGGAGCTGGGATTCAGGTGACAGTACCTGGCTCATTGCTTGCCCCCAAGGCCACACCTCTCTCACTTGTAGTGAAGAGACAACTTTCGAAATATTTCCGCTGCTAGTGTGCAATCTGGCGGACAACAGGCTGTACGGAGTGCCACACTCTGTAATAAACAAAATATATAATATATAAATATAAATTTATACTAACAATAAATTAATAATTAATATGTTATGCAATGAAGAGACACCTTTCCTAATGAAAGGTCACATCTCTTTAACAAAAGGGCACCCTTGCTTGGGTATTTATATGAGCCCTATCATATCAATTGTAAGCATATCATCATATCAAATATATTTTTATTATTCTCCATTAATGTATTATTTATATTATCCGCATTGGGTTTTTCGTTGGTTAACGAACTTTGCTCATTTCAGTGGTATCAGAGCTTCGTTATGGTTTCATCCTTTTGCCATTTTTCCTTGGAGTTTCTCTACTGGGCCTTTGGCCATCATCTCCTCCACCCGATAACAACTTCTTCATTGCACCCCTTCTTCCTTACGCTCCGCACTTCTTCATTGCACCCCTTCTTCCTCCCTATGCACTACTTCGTCCCCTCTTCCAACCGTGACGCTGCTCTCTTGTTGCACAACCGCGTCCTCTACTCACTCAAACCTGCACACTCTCTCCATCCTTTATGTTACACCCAAAATCTACTCATCATAAGATTCAGTGTATACACCCCTGAAGATACCTGGACTAAGTAATCATCCTGAAAGGGTTTGTACCCAATTGTGCTAAGTTTTGAAGGGTCATCGCAGGCTGCACACTAGCAACATGTGACGTCGCACCTTGCTCCATTACAGGGTGCGACGAAGTCAGTTAAATGGCAAAAATAGTTTCTTCGAGGTCCATCTCGAAGCTTGCTGACTTGGGACCCTATCCCTGACCTCTTGGAAGAGTTGGCACTTGGTTCCTAAACATTTGGAGAGATCCCTTAAGCCTCTCCTACCATCTCTCAACCTATCCTATCCATACCCTATCTATTTAGTCCTATATAAATGAAGCTCACTCCTGTCCCAAAGGGAGGAAGGCTATGGTATCTACATGCTGGTGAAATCACTCTTAGAACATCTCCACTCACCTATTGGAGAACTCATACTTGGAAGGATATGGCAATTGGATTTGTCGGAGAATGGCTATAGCGTTAAGCCTTGGTTGTGGTTCTATATCTTTATTGTGTACTCCTCTATTTGCAGTAATACAAATGCTTTCCACCAATATTGTTCATGTGTGCAATGATATTGAGTAGTTTACCTGCTTAAATGTTTACTTAGATCTCTTATTGTATAGATGTCTTTTACTGGTTTCTCTTGTTTATTGTCTTGATAGGTCTTGCAGCTTGGATCTGACGACCGTGAGACATGGGGCAACATTCAGGAGAAAGGATTGCGTAGTGAAAGGTAAGATATCTAGTACTCGATTCTTAAGTAGATCTAGGAAATGCATTACTAGTCTGTTCTATTTGTTCTAGACTCACTTTGAGCTAGGGAGATCCGGCTCGCGTCCGCTCGAGTGGATTGTCCGATAACAAATCTAGCGACCATACTGGGGAGTATAGAATTTGGTCAGTAGTTGTTAATTTGAGAGTCATTTTCAATTGATTGCTTGACACAAGCCTTTTATTTTTTGCCATTTACTTCTTGGAGTTGATTTCACTATCAGATCTTCGTATTGAAGACTCTGATCTACTTCCTCTGAGTTTATACAACTCATTCCCAAACCATTCCATGGTTCATTACTGAGCGATCTGATTCATTTTTGAATCTAGACTTCGCCTATCGCACCTGGGTAATGGGAACGGAGCGACACTGTGTCATTCTGGGTCTCTGTTCTTTACCTGTTAGATACTTGTCGCACCCCTTGCATTGGCAGATTGTGACATCGTCGCACTTCCCGTGTAAGCAAACTGTGACGTCGCACTGTGTACAAGCACAGAGGGCGCTGATTTGTCAAATTTTGGCATGCAGGCATCTCTTCTCTGTTTGATAGTCTGGACTTTGGTTTGCTGTATGAACTCTCTCTGTGCTGCAAGATCTAGCCAGGGATCCCACTTGTGATTTGTGTTTTGAGTGTTTGGTTTTGTTTGGATTGATTTTGGGTTCTGTTTTGGACAAGTTTGAAGACTGGTAGTGGTGGATACTCTTGTCTCCTCCATCTTCATCTGCTCACTCTTGCATTCCCTTCCTTCCATCCCTGATCTGATCATTACATTAGATCAACTTCCAGAACTCGTTCTCATTTTGTTTGAGCTTTGCTTGCTGTTGCTTGATTTTGAGTTAAGTGTGTCTTTCAGCTTGGCTGAGTGCTTGTCTTTTCTTGAGTTTTTTGAATGTGCTAGTGCTGCAAGTAGTGTTTTCTTTTCAGTCATTTAGATCTGAAAGCTCAGTTGTTGTCAAGTTTATTCTTTGATGCATCCATTGAAAAGTTAAAAGTGCTTCTTTCCCATCATTTCTTGAATGTTATTGAAGAAAATTGTTGTGCATTGGAAAATTCTCGTTTATGTTTGGAAGAATTGAATGAATGTATGATCTATTGTGTTTTTCTTGAATTATGAATCGCTCATTTTCTTGAAAGGCTCAAAGTACGCTTCGATTTTTGCAAAATTGATTCCATGCTAAGGAAAGATAGATGCATTTTTAATTTTTGTTGCTTTTAGACCATTGAAAGTGAAATTGAAAAACTTGCATATTCCATTTCAGAATCCTCTCTTTTCATTACCTAGTGTCGTTTTGATTTGAAAAGAAAAAGAAAAGGAAAAATGTTTTGATTTGGATAGTAGGGTTGTGATTTTTTGTGTTTCGTCGAAAAGGAAAGGAATACCTTCATAGTCAAGTTTTGTTTGAACTGGGATTGTGTTGCATTGAGTTTGTTCTGGCAATACTATTTGAAAAAGCTTTCTCCTTCCCATAGCTAGAATTCATTGAAAGAAAAGAATATTTCGTGCATATAGCCAGGGCTTGCATTATGCTTCCGATTATGTACTCACCTCATGCATTCACCTAACCGTCCAAGATAAAATTAACGGTAGAACTAGGTAAAATTTTTAGCAACTTGTGTGTAAGTTAGAGACGTGTTCCGGTGTCGTTAAGCGTGGCAGCTGTCGTTATTTGCCAGCACTGTATCCCGGGGGTATTGTAGTTTTCCACGTACTTATCGGTATATCGAGCTCCTTCACGTACCCACCAAGTACCATAATCCGTATTTGGCGTATATCGAAGGGTGTATCATGTACTCAGTAGTATATCGGAAGGTCTCTTGCCGAACGGTTGTGCATTAGATAGCACCACCACGGATTTGATCTCCCACGTACCTTGCGTATATCAAGAGACACCACTAGGATTCTTGAAACCGACCAAGTTAACCATTTGGTTGTCTTGGCAAAGCAATACACCAAGAATAGCACTCGGGGAGATTAGCACGCACGTGCTGTCCAGGGAATCGGGTATGCAGGCAAGGGTATGGTCCCAATCCTCCTTGTCGCGTCATGTTGTTGGACCCTGCAGTATATCGCGGTTTGCGATGCCTTGATAATCCTGTGAGGTTCCAGACTTTTGAATCCACTATGTCACATAAGTTTGCTTGTTGTCTTAGTTTGAGTAGGTTTTTCTGGACTACTTTTCTTTTAGCATACCTGTTATCACACTATAGTAGCAGGGCTACTATCCTTGTTCAGCAGATATCTGCACATTCCAGAGCTTCCATTATTCCAGAGCATGGCTACATATTTTGGGATCACTCATGATCAGAGCAGTATATTATTCAGATTTATGTTAGACCTTGTGTCAAGGCTGAGCCTTGAGAGTTCAGATTTGATGACCGATGTGACCCTTTATCCCATATAGTTTCAGTTCAGTGCTTATAGATGTATTGCAGCAGTGTTTCAGATGGTACATGATGAGTATTATGATGATGTTGTATGATCTATGGATATGTTATCACTGACTGTGGATTATTATCTTGTTGATTTAGTCATGTTTACAGCATCTGCTTGGTATATTATTCCTGATGTGGCAAACTGTTTAAAATGAACTGTAAATCATAAAATGGACAATTGCTTGCACATTTAGGTCATTTAACAAAACCCACTGGTTTTCCACCTTACATAGATATGGTCTTTCCTGACACCAGTTGTCTGCTAGTGTAGGCTCCATATTCACTTGACTCCATCCATACATGACCTTCCTATTTGACTTTAAACCTTGACCTGTCTCATTTGACTTTCTGATACCGAGGACTTCCCCATTTTTCTACCTTTGTGTTTGGACCGCATCCCTGTATATTCATTGTCTTGGCTCTAAGTTGGTGACAAAACTTGCCTTTGGTGAGTTGGATTGTAGGCCTAAATCATTCTGGTCGGTTGTCCCGATGTTTGGCATTGGCTCGAACTCCCCCTAGTTACTTGAGATGTTGTTGGCTAAAACTGAAAGCTCATGTTCTACCTATGGAAACTTATAAATTCACCCATGGAAACAAAAAAAAAGGGCAAGAGCGATGAACAGCTAAAAATACTCCTCGAAGAGTATAAGAAAGGTCCAAAAAGCAATGGTTCTTAAAAGTTATATCTAAACAATTGCTGACCTTATATGTATTTGAAAAAAACATGCCCTGGATGCAAGCTGCAACTAGTTGTGCTTATCAGCACATCTGAAATCCGAAGGGTTATGTAGGCCAAAAAGGCCATGAAATAAAATTGAATGATCCTAATGAACCTGGATCAACTTGATGTAGACATGATGCCTAAGTTGAATAAACACTCTCTGAACAACTTATCCATTTGTGAGGCACAGCCATCCCCCGTGTTATTTTGTCCAGCATAGAGTTTGTAGCTTCCTCCTTCTCCTAGTCCAAAGTATTTTTGAGTTAACTTAGACAAGTCAACCCCTTGGCCCAACCTTGTTCCTAGCCTTCATCCTTCACTAGCAGTTTGACCATATCCAAGGGGTGAGTTTGTCATTGGAACTAGTGTGCAAGTAATTTTATATAATAAACGAATATCCTAACTTGATTAATGCCACTGAATGGATGTTATACTTTGAGCTTGGCTGTGAGAATGATTAGAGAAGCATGTCTTAGTCTACTGATGTGATTTATCCTTGGTTGTATATTCTTGGGATCCGTGATGATGTGGGCCATATATATATGCTTATTGATGATGATTCATGGTCCCACATGCTTGATGATGAGATCATATGATGGACATATGATGCAGATGATGATTGATGCAGTTCAGCAGGTTTTAGTATTACTTCAGATCAGCGGATTATGCATTGTCCATATATGGTGGACCTTACAGCTAGCCCATTAGGGAAACCCATGGTGTATGAGTACACATTTCTAGTGGATTTGGGTCTTCTGGATCCAATGAGACACTTATCTTTCAGTTCCGGGCACTTCTGGCAGTAATTGATGCAGTTTTACACTTGTTGACCAGATTTGGGGCTGATTTCCCAGCCTGAGCAGCAGCGGCCATGAGAGGCCAGTTCACCTAGGGCGCTGATGATGGAGGGGGTGTTCCAGCCACTTGTTTTTAGCATTTACCCCCCCTTCTGGAGAGCCTAGTGGGCTCAGATGGACAGCGCAGATTCCCTAGGAGGCAGTTTTGGCACTTTCACAGTTACCGAGGCAGTTAAAAAATGGGATAAAGTGGTCACTGAGGAAATCGATTTGGGCAATTGAGGCAAGGTTTTGGCATTTGGTTTTCACAGAGGACTTCCAGGGTGATCTCACTATCTTCCAGCCAGTTTTCACCATGTGGGTATGCCCACATTGATCACAGGAGGTCTTTTACTACTAGTCTGTCACAGATTTGATCATTTATATTATCTTGGACATATTTTATTATTTTATTGTGCCTTGGGGATGAGCTAGTAAGGATTGATGCCTCTTAGCCCCACCATGTGCTTATATTGTCATGTCCTAGTCACTATGAGGTGGATTTTGGTACTTATACTTCTCTAGTGGATGACGTCACCCTCTTTTTGTACCATTTAGTGGGGGCACTATCATTATATTGGGTGATCCATGTGATATATTGTTAGCCGTTGATTAGATCTTTTGATCTTTTAATCTTAGCCACTCATGTAAAAAGTGGTTAGGATTGTACTCTCTCCCCATCCTATTTAAGGAGGGAGCCTCTCATTGTAAAATTCATCTAGAGATTTTTGGCTCTTGGCTCTTGGAATAAAATTTCTATCTTTTGGAGTACATGCTTGGATTGGAGTGGATGTTGGTTGTTTCGATTGTAAATGCTTTTGTCCATTGCACTGGAGGATCTATTGTAGCTATCTTGCATATTTGCCATATCTTATTTACAGGTTAAGAGGACGTTTTTGGACAAGTGCGAATTGGTGGGGAGGCTTGCCCTTCAAGCTTGGAGGAAGAAATTTTGGTTTGACAGGGAGTAGTTTTGCCTTTGTGTCAACTATTCTTTGTTTATCTCTCTCTTGCTTGTATCTACCTTCAACATGTTAAACTGATTGATGCTTTGCTCCTTGGTTTTGACAGGTTAGAGGGAATCACATGTGGCTTGGGAAAATCGATTTGGCAAGAGGGCTTCAAGAATTCTCCATTTGATCTTTGGCAAAAGTAATCCTCGTCTCAACTAGCATTCATCTCTTCATCCAGGTATGCTCCAAGAGGTATGATCTTCTTCTTCCTTGAATCATCCATAATTTCTAGATCATAAAAACCCTAATTGATTAAAACCCTTGTTTTTGGTTTTTCTTAGATCTACTTAGATCTAGCCTTGCTTTTGAAGAGATATTGAAAACCCACCTCTATAGTATCCACCCCTAGTGGGATCTATAGTTTGGTGGTGATTGGGTTAAAATTGACACACTTTTCAAGGCAAAAAGCTCTCTTGAACTAAATCGCACTTCCCTAAGAGAGGCTTGTTTGGTTAGATCTAGCACATCGGTAGGTGAGATCCCACTTGATTTGCAACCTACACACTTGATAACCTACCCCCAGATTGTTACTTTGGTGATTTCTACCTTGTGGGCATCATTCCACGTTTTAAGGGATTAAAACCCCCTTTTGAATTTCTTGGCACCTTAAAACTCAGATCTACTAAGATCTAACCCTTGGATTGACTTGATTTTTGGGATCTACATAGATCGGGGTACAAGCCACTTGGATCTACAGTTTGGTGACCATTGGACTTGATTTGGTCCACTTAACCCACCTTTTAGCCCTCCTTGAGCAAAGTCGCACTCCCTTGGGTGAGTGAGTTTGCCCACTTTGAGGAAGTGGGTAGTTGAGATTTTTGTGGATTTGGAACGGCCATACCTTGAAACCTAGGTCTAGAGTATTATTTTGTGACGATCTGCCTTGGGGGTAGCATTCCTTGTTTCAAGGGATTGTGGTCCACTTAGGGTCATTCCATGAAAACCTAGATCTAGCAAGATCCAACCATTCAATCTCATTTAGTCCACTTGACTTGGGTCATAGGTGTCCCGATCTACACTTTGACACACCTTTTGACCCCATTAGCCCATCCAACAAGGCACTAGTCCTCCTCAAAGCAAGTCGCACTCCTTGGGAATTGTGTCAAACCCTAGATCTAATACATGGGTACTCCTAAAATCAACTTAGACCCATAGATCTAATCATTACCTAACCTCTAGTACCATTTTCACACCTAAGCTTCACCTTGTGGGCCCACTTAAAGCCATTTCACACATCCCAAGAAAATAGGACCCACTTGTGTAAACATATGGTACTACACCTTGTCATCATACCATTATGTGGCCTAAATCATACATAGGTTGAACACTAACAATTTCTCAAACCACCTTCAACCATACCTCAACTTCTAGGTCCACTTAGCCTTGCATTGGTTTCCGTAACTCTTCATTCACTTACCCTTAAAAACCTTTGTTTGGGTCCAATCAACTGTGATTGGTTATAGGGTCTCCCCCTAGGTCTTGTTACACCCCGACCTAAAGCGAAGAGTGCCTTGGTTGACGTGACTCCCACCTTGCTTTGGGAACTGTGGCATCTCTTGGGTCACCTCTTTAGTTGCCTGTCTCCTCTACCGTCCCGGATGGGATACCACTAGGGGCAACTACAAGTTGTGTGATAACAATACGCTTAGGAGAAACATTGTTTCAGCCATCCTGGCTGATCATCCTGGCACTCTGGTGGATTTTCCCTGGAGAAGATCCCGTAGGATCTTAAACTTATCACCCGAATATCCCCTTAATCCGGAGGTTATGTTGAGGGTAAGAATGGATCAGCGTAACACGGTCGTAATTACTGAAGTAGAAAACCCCACTCAGAATGTTGGAGGACTTTTGTTTCCACAGACTCCTCCAGATTCCCCTGCCTCTCATTCCCCACAGGATGAAGGAGCACAAATCCCCGCTTCACAAGACCTTTCTCTTGTCATCCCGGGAGAACCTGGATCGTTGGAATGGATAAACCGACCCCAGGACGACCCTACAGCAGCTGTTGGTCCTTCAGCAGCTTATTGGACATCTTCTACGGACCACCCAGTGGCTCATTTTACCATCCCATCCCCACCCAGTGGGACTACTCCGGACGACACTTTAGCCTACTTTCGTGACCAATTAGCTCACTTTCGTTTCATGGCTGAAGAGTTTCGACAGTCAAGTCTCCAACGACGGGTTCAAGACCCATCGTTACCCCCTTACCGACCCATCCTGGTTCATCCGATATCTTTTGGATCACCAGAACAACCTTCCCACCACGAGACCACTAATAAGACTGGTCAACCCTCGCAAGAATCCAGTCCTACACCTCAAGTGAACCAGTCGGTGAAAGGACAACAGTCCAACACACCTGTCACTACCGCAGTTACTTTACCCCTAAGTTGCAGGAAACGCCCTATCTGCCCCCGTCCCCTATCCGTTTCCGTACGGAAACGCAGAAACGCGTACGGAACGTACGGAAACCCGTTTCAAAAAAAATGAAACTCGTTTCGAAATTAGAAACACGTTTCAGTATTTAGGAAACCCGTTTCCAATTCGTAAATCGATTTTTGGCCACGTTTCCGGCCAGTCAATGCTTAGTTCGGCGGAAATTTGTTTTTTTTAAAAAAATTTCGATTCCGGTTTAGGGTTTTCGCGGTTTCGAGAAGGTTCAGCTATCCGCCACTCCCATAAATTGGCTATCCCTCGCAGCATTGGAGCAGAGCGAACGCGACTGGAGCAGTGTGGAGCAGTGTTGGAGCATTGAGCGCGACTGTGAACCGCGACTGGAGCAGTGTGGAGCAGTGTTGGAGCATTGAACGCGACTGTGAACCGCGCGATTTTGTTGAACCCTGAAGTGAACCGCGCGTGAAGTGAACCGTGAGTGAACTGCTGCGATTTTGAAGTGAACCGCGCGATTTTGAACGCGACTGCTGCGTGGGTGAACCGTGAGTGAACTGCTGCGTGGGTGAACCGTGACTGAACCGCGCGTGGGTGAACTGTGAGTGAACCGCGCGACTGCTGCGTGGGTGAACCGCGCGACTTCAACTGTGGATTGGACCATCATCGAACAGGTAAGAAATTCATTTGTTTTTAGTTTTATTTAATTTTAGTTTTAGTTTTATGAACTATGAAATTAACCCGAATCGAAATCATTTTGAAAAAACAATAAAAAACAATATACGATGGCATGGATAACATTATTTTAATTTATTATTAATATTCATTACAGTATATTAATTCATGCATAAACAAGGGATTACTATACGATGGCAGGGATTAATATTCATTACTTTTCCATTATTATAACATTACTTTACGATGGCAGGGATTACTATACGATGGCAGGGATTAAGTTATAACATTACTTTTATGCATTATTATAATTCATGTATTTCGTAGTTCATAGTATCATACATTATGGTAGTTCTGAGGCACTAAATTTTCCCAGTTCTACTGACTTGAGAATTACTTATGTTGCTCTTTTTCAAATTATGATATGATGTCATGAATAGTGATGTTTGTTCTCACATGAGACAGAACAGAAGATGGATTTTATAATTATTTTAAAAGGGAAAACATGAAATCTGTAACCTAGATTTTCCAAAGGCTTTTTGTTGATGTTCAAAATGCTAAAAAAAACTATACAATCATTGTATTTATCTCAGTGATTTATATTTACTGTTTTATTTAAGTTTTTATTTACAATCATTGTAACATTAACTATCCTATTTCATAATATTATTATATTTTAAAATTTAATTTATCTCTGCATTACTTTTAGTTTTAAGTTTTAACTTTTAAGTTTTAAGTTTTTGTTGAAAATTTGAAATTTAATCACTCTCACACACACCTTAAGTTTTAATTTAATTTTAATTTAAGTTTTTGTTCTGATTTGTTTTTTAATTTTTTTTTTGCAGCAATGGCTTCCAACCAAGCAACTGATTCAGCCCCTAAGGTCAACAAGAGGGCTGAATACTATCCTCTTTGGGCTCATGTTCAAAAGATTGCAAGATGTGGAGGTGGTGGCTCATGGGAGTGGCGATGTACACTCTGCAAATCTCAGTATAAGGGCTCCTACCCAAGAGTCAGGTCACATTTCTTGCATGAAGCAGGAAAGGGTGTTGAAGGTTGCCCAAAAACAAGTGACCCAATTGAGAGGAGGAAGTATGAAGTTGAGCAAGATGAGGCTGACAGGATTAAAAGAAGACATGACCAGCTTTCAAATGCTTCCATTCAGCCTCCAAACACCGAGCCAAGGATTGTGCTTGAAGCAAGGAAGAGGAAAGCAGCTCAGCAACAAGAAGTACAAGCATCAAAAAATCCCAGAGGGACTCCTTCAATCCAAGAGAGTAGAATAGCCAAATTGGTGAATGTTCAAGGGAGAGAAGAAGCTGACACAAGGGTGGCTAGGGCCCTCTATGCTTGTGGGATACCTTTCAATGTGGTTCGGTCTCCTTACTGGCATGATCTTGTGCGAGCAATTAACACAGCTCCTGCAGGGTACAAGGGGCCAAACTATGAAAAAGTCCGAACTGATCTCCTAAAAAAGGAGAAGGAGCTTGTGGAGGATATCTTAGCACCGATTCGTGCTTCATGGGGCAGCTCTGGGGTTACAGTAGTCTCAGATGGATGGACAGATACTAGGCGTAGGCCACTGATAAACATCATTGCCACTTCACCAAAAGGAGCAATGTTTCTGAGGGCTGAAGACTGTTCAGGGGAGGTGAAAGATGCTCAATTCATTGCTAATGTTTTAATCAAAGCTATTGAGCAAATAGGCCCTAATAAGGTGGTGCAAGTTATCACGGATAATGCACCAGTTTGCAAAGCGGCAGGTTTAATTGTTGAGAGCAGGTTTGAGCACATTTTTTGGACACCTTGCATTGTCCATAATCTGAACCTGATCTTAGAAGAGATCGACAACAAAGTTCCATGGATCAAGGAACTCACAGGGCAAGCAAGGGAGATAGTTAAATTCATCACCAACCACCACCAATCTCAAGCCATATTTCGAGAGTACTCCAAATTGGAGTTGTTAAAAGTTGCCGAGACAAGATATGCTTCCAACTTCATCATGTTGCGTCGCCTTGTTGAGGTTAAGCAACCATTAGTTTCTATGGTAGTCAGTCAACTTTGGGTTGAGTGGAGATAGGCAGATTCAGAGCGGGGAATTGTTGTGCGCAGATTGTGCCTTGATGAGGAGTGGTGGAGCAAGATAGATTTCTTGCTCAAGTTCACAACCCCTGCATTTGAGCTTCTTCGAAGCGCTGACACAGACCGACCTTTCTTGGGAGAGGTATACGATGGCATGGATACCATGGTTGAGAAGACTATGGAAATCATTTTGCTTGAGTCTCCTCAGCTTTTATATGTTGATGCTGGATTTGTTGATTTGGTACATAAAATCATGGTTGACAGGTGGAATAGTTTCAACACTCCATTGCACACTTTAGCACATGCCTTGAACCCAAGATTCTATGATGAACAACTCATTGCCCAAAGCAATGGGAAGAGGAGGGCACCTCATCAGGATAGAGAGGTGGCTAATGGAGTGAAAAAGGCCCTTATGAGAATGTTTCCAGCTCATCTACACAGGGAGGTGAAAGAAGAATTTGCTAGTTTTGCTGCAGGATTGGATGATTATTCAGATATATCATCTTTGGATGAGAGAAGCACCATGAGTCCGGTTAGGTGGTGGATTTGTCATGGAGCAAATGGTGTGCATTTGCAAACACTTGCCATTCGTATTCTTTCACAGGTGGCAAGCTCTTCATCGGCAGAAAGGAATTGGAGCACCTATGGTTTTATTCATTCTGTGAAGCGCAATAGGTTGGGTTCAAAAAAGGCTGAGGATCTTGTTTATGTGCACTCCAATCTTCGCCTTGCTTCTCGTAGGGCTCCGGAATATACCAGTGGGTCTTCTAAAGAATGGGATGTGGATCCAGAATCAGCTGATTTGGACATCTCTCTTGCTGCCCTGAATATTGAGGAACCCAGAAGTGGAGTTGGCCAATCTTCTTCCAGTCAACAATCCACTATTGGGCGTGCTTCTTGTTCTATTTTTCAGGATGAGTATGAAGATGAGCCCGAGGATGATGGCTATTAGTCTTTGGGCTTGAGTGGATGTTTTTTTTATGTGTTCATTGTTCATGTTGATGTAGCTTTGTACTTGTAGCCTCATATATAAAGGCTGATTTTTGATATATATGTATTAGCGGCTTAGCCTCATTTATGAAGGCTGTTTTTTGGCTATTTCCACTTGCATTATGGAATCGTTTATGCGTAAAATACTAAAATGTGTTGTTTTTTGGATATTAATACTTGCATTATGGAATCACTTATGAAATTATGAGTAAAATCGTAAATGTGATGTTACATGTATGACTATGACTAAAATTTTAATCTGTAAATAATTATAAATATATATATATATATAATTATATATATATATATATCGCGTTTCCCCGTTTCCTAAATTTTGGAAGGTCACGTTTCCTACGCGTCCCCGTTTCGGAAACTCGTCCCCGTTTCCCCGTTTCGTGCAACTTAGCTTTACCCATTCCTCCCCCACCGCAAAATTCGAGGGGAGGGTATTCCATTCCCACTGATTATCTTATTGGTAATGTTATTACTACGGTAGTTAGTCAACAACTTACGTTGGTTCAACCTTTGAATAGTGGTCAACCTGTTGTGGCTGGGGGGTAACCCCCGTTTCCTCACCAGAACATAGGCGGTGGAATCCCCATCGGACCTTCCGTTGGACCGTCCCGACCCGCTAGACCATCCACCATGGGATTATCTCATGTTGGGGGGCCGTCCAATGTAACTCAACTCTCATGGAGTCAAGCGTATCCAGGTTCTGTTAACCCTGCGTCGGGCCAATCTAATCCCAGAAACGCGCCATACGAGATACCTTATCCCTAGAATCCATACACTCTATGGAGGAAACAACCTATGTTACAACACAGACCCCAATCAACTATCCCTCAAGCACCACCACCCCCGATCGACCCTCCCCCACCTCCTACTGGAGGCGGCAGGCCCCCACCTAACCTTTATAGAGGTCCACCTCATTTTACCAACATCCCTCACCCTTCCGGCGGTGGCGGGAATGGTCCACCACCCCCTCCCGGCAGAGGCAGCGGAGGACCACCCTATCATGGTGGAGGAGGACATTTCCCTTCGGGTGGCGGAGGTGGTCCACCACCCCCTTCAGGTGGAGGCGGTGGAGGACCTAATTACTATGGTGGTGGTGGAGACCCTCATCCTTTCGGTGGCGGAGGTGGTGGGGCCCCCCATCCTTCTGGCGGCGGGAGTGGTCCACCACCCCCTCTAGGCAGAGGCGGTGGTGGGCCACCTCATTACGGTTATGGACCCCCACCTCCTCCCATTGGTGGTGGCAGACCTCCACACTGGTGGTGGAGGTGGACCCCCACCTTATTGGAATGGACCACCCTATGGTGGCAGACCCTCTTACGATCCGGGAGGCACACCCCCCTACAGTCAGTTTCCTCCTGGTACACCTTACGGTCAGTTTGGTCCTTACATGCCTTATCCGTATTATCAATATAAATAGCCTAATCCACAGCTGCCCTTCCTGGCTACTTTGGACCTGCCCGACCTATTCCGTTTAACCAACGATCCTATTTACCACGGATCTAACTGGCCACCGATTCCGGTGAAACTTTCGTCTGATATCCCCAAATTTGAGGGCAAGCCGGGTGAAGACCCTAAAAACCATGTGATGACATACCACTTATGGTGTTCATCTAATTCCTTAATGGACGATTCAATTCGTCTTAGATTGTTTCAAAGGACTCTCACCGGTTCGGCTGTCAAGTGGTACATTGAGTTGCCACCCCCCTCTTTTCCTGATTTTGGTTCTCTTGCCATGAATTTTTTGACACATTTCCAGCTGCCCATACGGTATGAAACTGGTACCGATCTTTTAACCTCGCTCTGTCAGAATACCACCACTCATATTTCGGATCATATCCACGAATGGTGAAGGAGACGACGTCTCATTAAAGATCCTATTCTTGATCAGCTCCTAGCAGACTGGTTTACGAAATCTCTCATCCCTACCATAGCAAGAGACGTTGCCATGCGAGGTGCTATCACCGAAGAATAAGCCATCGCAAGTGCCCATTTGATAGACCTAGTCTACACTCAATTCGACACTTTGTTTGATATTCTACCTGACGCGCCCCGCGACGTTAATGGCCCTGCGAAACCACATAAGGGACTCCAAACTGATGGAATCATTGGTTCCATTAACACCTAGCCTGCTGCTAGCACTGTTGGATCATCCAACCCGACTCCGGCTGGCCACAACACCACCAAGTCAACCGCTCCTGCTGTAACTGAAGAGGTGAATTTTGTCCAATCAGCTTCATCTCAGAAGTCCGGCGGTAAAAACAAGAACAAGGGGAAACCCAAAAAGTCTGCCTCCCAGCAGGAACAAAAGAGCACTCCTGACGATACCAAGCAGAAACAAAAACTAAATTATCCTTGTTTACTGTGTGGAGATGACCATTTCCCCAAAGAATGTCCCAATAGAGACAAAGTACAAAAGTTTGTTAGGGGTAAACCACTTCCCGCAGTCCTCAATGATCCATTTTCTACTCAGAACCAGCAAATGATTGCTCAACCCCCCCAGCCCAGAGGGAACCATCCAATACCACGCATGTTCTCATGGTGCATAACGAGACGATCAATTTGAACACTCGCTCGCGATCTTACGAACTGGTCCCTTTGAAGGAATCCACTGGAAGTAATACTGAAAAAGCTTCAGACTCCTTGACTGATGTCACTGTACCATCAACTTCTCTCACCATTGAGAAGCCCTCCTTAGACTCGATATTGCAACCGCCCAAGAGTACGATTCGAAAAGGTGTTTTCAATCCCAATGCTCGGGTGACACAAAATTACAATATCGTAGAAGACTTGGCACAAGCTCCTTGCGCCATGTCTACCCTGGAAGTTTTGCAGAATTGCCCTAATCAATGCAAAACTCTCCTTGCAGCCATTGGTGCAGTCGATCCCGATTCCTCGAATACCATCATGTTCCGACTGGACAACTTTAAGTCGAGGCTCTCATACCAGCTCGCATTCCAAGTTTCTGCGAACATTGCTGGGAAGATTGTCCATCGTACCCTTTTGGACGAAGGCGCCTCCACTTCTGTCATGTCGATCGCCTGTTGGAGAGCCATTGGCTCCCCCAAATTGAATCGTTCTCTCACCACGTTGAAAGCATTCGACGGGCGTGGCTTTCAACCTCATGGGCTCTTACAAGCTCTTGTAGTTGAGTTGGGCGGCAAGACCGTAACCATTAATGTGGAAGTGGTCTCGGCACCATTAGATTATAATCTCTTGCTTGGTCGCAATTGGTTTTACACCATGCAGGCGGTAGCCTCTTCAGTCTTCCGCATAGTACAATTCCCCCACTAAGGACGAATTGTTACTATCCACCAATTAGATTTTTGTACACCAGACACTACTACTCATCTTGGTGACCATGTTCATTCTATTGGACAGATGTCAAAACAGTATGAGAGTATAGGGGTTGGCCTTTTGAAAGATTCATCTCTCATGGGCGTTTTTCCAGCCGCGGACCTCCCTAATCATGTTGCTATGGTGAACATGATCTCCACAGAGATTTCATCTCACTCTAACGATGCTTGGCTTGTATCGGATGAAGCCACAACACACCTGCTTGGAGACATAATGCCTCTTTCACCCGTTGAACGTATTTACGAGGCTATCCAATCAGCACCGGAGGACCACTTAACCGTGGCCTCTCCATCCTGTTCTCTACAATGGACGTCATCTCTACCTGATCTCTTACTTCGGACTTTTCATTCAGACGAGTCCATCATGGAAGTTATGAACGTTGACGATAGTCCGTGGGATGATCTCCACCACAGGTCATCTTTTCTTCCTCCTTTGGAGTACATAGAGGACAACATCCATACCCTCTTTTCACCAGATATCTACCCGTCCCCTCATCCCCCCATTCTTACATGTTTTACGGACACGGAGGGCAACTTGGCCAACATTGAGCCAACCACCCTGGTAGACATCTCGGTGAAACTTGGTATAGTGGAACACATTTGCATAGGCCAGAAGTGTTCCCCTGAAGAAATAGCTATTGGCACGGCCTTATTCAAGCAATTTCGAGACGTATTTGCTTGGTCCTATGAGGAGATGCCTGGGATAGACCCCGCAATTGTTTCTCACGAAATAAAAACCTATCCCGACATCAAACTTGTACGCGAAAAGTTGCAACCGGTACACCCCCGCAAGACTGTGGCAATTAAGGCAGAAATTGAAAAGCTCTTAAAGGTTGGTTTTATTTATCCTGTCCCATTGACGGATTGAGTCTCAAACGTCGTCCCTGTGAACAAAAAGCAGGGTACCATTCGCATCTATGTCGATTATCGGGACCTTTACCGGGCTTGTCCAAAAGACAACTAACTGACCCCCTTTATCGACTAGATTATCGACAATTGTGCTGTAAGCGTCATCTTCTCATTTATGGATGGCTTTTCCGGTTACAACCAAATTGAGATCAACCCCGCCGACCAACATAAGACGGCTTTCATCTGCCCGTGGGAAACGTTTGCATACCACAAACTCCCGTTTGGCCTTAAAAATGCTGGCGCCACGTTTCAGCGGGCTATGTCGTATGCCTTCCATAACATTAAGGACTATGTGGAACCTTACCTGGACAATCTCCCTACGCACTCAAAGTAGCGTGAGTTCCACATTGATCATCTGACGGCCATTTTCCTCAGATGCAGACGGTACAATATCCGTTCGAATCCTCATAAGTGTATCTTTTGCGTTGAGTCCGGACGCCTCTTAGGATTTATCGTTTCGAAGGATGGGATCCGCATTGATCCCTTAAAGGTGGAGGCCATCATCAACCTGCCACCCCCGATTGATGTGATGGAACTTCAAAGTCTCCAAGGGAAGGTGACTTATTTAAGACGTTTTGTTTGCAATTTCGCGGAGAAGACTCAGGGGTATATGAGACTGCTCAAGAAGGACGTCCCCTTCATTTGGGACAACCAAGCTCAAAAGTCCTTCGACAGTATCAAACATGCCATCACGCATGCCCCCGTGCTCCAACCGCCCAATTATTATCGAGATTATATCTTATATCTCGTCGCTTCTGCTACCACTATCGCCATGGTTTTAGTACAGGAAGATCAAAACGCCCAAGAACATGTAATATACTATGCAAGTAAGGGTCTTGCTGACGCTGAAACTAGATATTCACATGTCGAAAAACTCGCATTCGCGGTGTTGTCCGCCAGATTGCACACCAGCAGCGGAAATGTCTCGAAAGCTGTCTCTTCACTACAAGTGAGAGAGGTGTGGCCTTGGGGGCAAGCAATGAGCCAGGTACTGTCACCTGAATCCCAGCTCCTCCGTTTAGGCAAACTCCTAATGAAGCCAAGGGGGGTAGTCCCTAAAAAAGAGTTGTCTAAGGCTCTTGTGTGTTTAAATGTATTTTAGTGTTGTGATGCGGATGGGTGTTGTTTAGGAGTTTTTTGAAGGTGAGAGACACAAAAATGCTTGAAATGAGACCAAGATAATGCAATCCACGTTGCAATAGAAGATAACAGATACACTTGAATCAGATATAAATCACTCTTTACGGAAATTAACACAAGTACTCCAATATTGATAATAAGCAAATAAAATATTGTGATTAAGGACCAGTGCCTTATGGAGTCAAAAATGTATAAGTGATTGAAATTGCTTGATACAAGTGTTTCGAAAGAAAAGTTTGTGAGATCGTTTTGCAGCTTGTCTTGGTAAATTTAAGATTTTAGTGGTCTTGATTATTATGGCTAAAACCAAGTATATTCAAGAAGTGGAACCTTAACCGAGAAAAAACATTGGCAACCTTTTAGGTGATAGGTCGGGAGCACCTAGATTGCAAAGAGGGCAAGTGTGCTTACGGCTTGACCGCCCTCGAGTCTGACAGTGGATTCTCGGCACCACCTCTTCAGGAAGTTCTCAGTGATTTTGTCTTGGTTGGGGTTTTGGGGTAAAATTTTAATTAATGTTATCACTTGTGAAATTAACAAGTCTTCCACCTTTTTGAGTACTAGCCCAACCGATTCCGGTTGGCAGAGCATACGGGTGTAGGAAAAAAACCACGATAAATTAATTAAAAGGGAAATATGGGTTGAAAAGTTTTATTATTAGAGCACTTTGTTCAACTCTCCGACAGAGAGCGCTCTTGACTTGATCTTATGACCACAGTTCAAGAGACTTGCTAATTAACAAATGCCTAATGCAGGGAATGATACAAGACTAATAATGCTCTCCGATAGAGAGTGCTCTTGACTTGGATTTGGCCAAATTCAAGAGACTTTAGTTCGTTTGAAGAAGCAAATAGTAGTTGTAAAAGGAAGATACTTCAACTTGAAATGATTAAACAATGTGATAGATCAGAAAGATATGAAACATTGCTAACAATGCTACTTGCGAAATAAAATGAAATAAACTGGAAAATCTAGTGTTCTACCAAACAAATCCTAATCTAAAGGTGGGATCAACCTCCGAACAAGGTCAACCACTAGAAGCCAGCAGTCTTGGAAACCTCCCAACTAGCTGGATGTCCACAAGAAGCTGATGGGGGGACGAGTAGCTACCACAAAGTTATGTGGCCTTTGGGATACAATCCCAAAGTTAGCTCTACTCTAGTCAAGGATTGGAAGAGAAATGACAAGATGAAAAATAAGATACTAAACAGAAAATAAAGTCTAATCTACCCAAGAGTCTCTCTCAGGTCAAAGACCGTACTCGGGAGAGCATGGGGGTAAGTAAATCGATAATTATAACAAATACAAACTCAAAACTCAAACCAATCTAAGAGCATATTAGAGATCTAAGCTAGAAACTCAAACCAATCAAAGACACTACAAAACTTCCCCAAATGGGGGAAGTGAATGTGGGGGCTTAAAAACCCCACTTGCAACTTTATTATGAGAGTACAAATGCCCTTGGGAATGAAACCCTTGAAGGGACTTTGAGAGAAATAACTTGGGAAATATTTGAAACAAGCTCTTAAGAGCTATTACAAAGGATAAATACTAGTCTTTTGATTTCGATCGCCCTCTTGTCTTCTTGATAACTTCTTGTTTTAGAAGCCTCTTGACTTTCTTCTTCTTTGAAAACACCTACACAAATTCAAATCATCTAACAAGGCACCCTTTAGTGTTAAAGAAAACAATAATAAAATTTGAAACTAGCTAAGTCCTAGATCTAAATCTATATGCAAGATCCTAAATGCAAAATTCAAAACACCTTCAAGTGAGATCTAAACTAGTAACAATGCAAGTGCAAAAATAACTATGACTAACAATTTGTTTGTTGTTTTTGTTGTGTTTTAGGGCCAAAGATGGGGATGGACGAAAGGAAGGTTTGGAGACAAGTTTGAAGGCCAAAACAAAGGTGTAAAGGAGCTAGCAAATGGTAAGACGAGAGGGAGGATGTAGGGCTAAGGAGTAGGGCAAAATAGAATGAAGAATGGAAACTAGAGGAGGGACGAGAGGAAGAAAGGTGAGGCAAAACGAATGGAGAGAAGGGTAAGACGAGAGCAAAGAGAGAGGGCGAATGGAATGAAGAGAGAAGGAATAAAATGGGACGAGAGCTAGAGAAGAAGGCCAAAAGGGATGGGACGAGAGTTTAGAAGGAGATAGGGCTAGACTAGGGCAATGGAGGAATAGGCTAGCAAGTCAATACAAAGGGGTTCAAGGAGAAAAAGAGGGCTTGAAGAAGATAGCCTAAGGTGACAAAAGTAACCAATTTAAGAGTTTTTTGATAAATGGATGGATCCTTGAATCTAACACTTCTTGCCAAAATTTTGATGTTGTGAGATAGACTTTGGGAGATCCTGCAATGCACGAATGTTAAAAAAAAAATGGGTCCTTTGAAGAGATGGAGGAGACAACCGAGTTCCAACTCCTCTTCAAACCTATGAGATCTGCAAAATGTATCACTTACAAACAAGTTTGATCAAATATAGTATGCAAAATTGAAAGAGACTAGAAGAGTGTTAGTATTTCCGACTACAATTCACTACTTCCAAATCACAAACAACCCAACATCAATGGACAAATTGAACTCAAATGCCCCATCCTATGGACTTAAAAAAAGTCTTTTAAGCTTTAATAAATTTGATCAAAACAATGAACATGTAAGCAAAAACATGGAGCAAGATCACCTTGATTAATTTGAAGCAATTCCCATGAACAATATCAACACACCATATAGACCTCCAAAGTCATTTTATTTCAATTAGCAAAAAGCTATAACACATATACAATTTGGCAGAGTAAGTTTGCCCAAAATTCTCCATGAGATAATAACCCAAAATGGGCCTCTCTTTATAGTAAAACCAAACACTAAAACCCTAGGTCGAGTTTGGCATGAGTGAGAGCCAATGACAATAGACATGAAGGTCGAATTCCAATCAATACCAAGCTTGGAGAGCTAATTCGAATTTGTTGGTAGGTGACAAGAGGATAGGTGGCAAACTCGCCCTTGGTGGTTGCATGGGAAGTATCACCCCTCAAATGGGCATGTTACAACAAGGATACACGTGAGGATAAGGTAAGTGCATGAGCTTGATGAGGAGGATGCGAGTTGGTTGGTGAGGGATGGTGAGTTGGCATGTGGGAGTGTGGTAGGTGCTAACTCGTGTTTGCAAGAAGAGCCAAGCTTTGTGATTTGATGAGTCATGAGGGCGCCTACCATAAACTTAAATGCACATCCACCAACCCAATTAACAGTTGACAACTCACAAAATCGAGTTTTGAAGGAAGGAGGGCGAATTAGCTTAAGTGGATCTCTTGCTGGTGACTGGATAGTTGACTGGAGTTACTTGGAGTTGATTGGAATCTTCATAAATGTCTATTGCCATGTCATTTAGCCTTTTATTTTAATCATTTCTGATTATTTTGGAGTTTTGGATTTCTCCAAAATATTCAAAAATATTAATTTAATTAATAATTTCTTTGTAAATGGCTTTTTAGAGAAAATATTAATTATGAGGCTGAATTGACATTCGAAAGTTGGGTTTAGCTGGTCCATGGGTCATGTGTGATTTTTGGCTTACGAAACGAGCCATTAATCACTAAATTCGCACCTCAGATGACTGACATATTACAGACTCAAATTTCTCTATTTAAACTATAGAAAAATTTAATTAAAATTTAAAAAATAATTAAAAAATTAAAAACCCCAAATCCAATGTGTCCGGTAAAATTTTTTTGAAATTTTTTCTGGGGGTCCTAGAGACTTAGGACATGACCAAAACCTATTCTAATAGTGTCTAGTAGGTTTATACATATTAATTGGACTCTAATAACCCCCCACGGCTCAGATTTTCAAAATTGGGCATTCCAGCTTTGGAGGAAGCGGGAGAAAACCTCATCGATTATATATCGCCTTACGCAAAGTATAATTGACAAAGGAAAAAACTCCCTGGAATACCTTAGTTGCTTAATCAAGTCATGGGGAACCGAGCCACTCAGACCCTACTAGCACACTTTGTTACAAATCCCCATGGGGCCATGGTCATGTCGACTCAAAAACAAAACCGGCTAGCCAAAACTGGCTAGACCCAAATATCTGAAGCCCAGATACTCTGGAAGTGAACACTGATGTGTTCCAACACTGGCGGCTCAATGAGGTTTCAACTATTGTACAGATCAGTTGATAACACGCGGCAGTCATCGCCGTCCAGAAGTTCCATCACTATATCTTGCTCCGCACCACCACCATCATCGCCGACTGGAACTCCATGTACCACGTACTGACACGTCAGGTGCTTGGGGGCAAGTATTCACGCTGGATTGTGATACTGCAAGAATTTGATCTTCTTTTCGAGAAAGCCAAGTTTGAGAAGTCTTTGGTGTTTGCCGAGCTCATTTGCGACCTTCCCCGTCCTGATGCAGAAGTTGAGCACAATGACTCCTTTTCAGACGAATCATTGTTTCTCATCAGTACGACTGATCCATGGTATGGAGATATCTCATTGTATCTTCAAACCCAACGCTTCAACCCTCAACTCTCTCGCGACGACCGTCGTAGGATACGTCACCATGCGAAGTATTATTTAATCATCAATGATACTTTGTATCGCCGTGGTGTTGATTCAATTCTTCGACGTTGTCTCACTCACGATGAGGCTGGACACGTTCTCAATGACTGTCACGCTGGGGCATGTGGCGGTCACCTCTATGGGACGGCTACAGCCCAGAAGATTTTACGTGCAGGATATTTTTGGCCTACTATCTTCAAAGATTGTATTGAGGCCGTAAAAAAATGTCCTCCTTACCAACACTTCCATACGAAGAAGCGCACCCATCCCGCCCCGTTACACCTGGTTATTGCCGTGGGCCCCTTCGCAAAATGGGGCATCGACTTTATGCATTGTAAGCCTACCTCGACCGGGGGGCATAGTTACATCATTGTAGCTATGGATTACTTTACAAAATGGGCCGAAGCTATGCCTACATACCAGAACGACGGCAAAACCGCCGCACTTTTCATGTTCAATCATGTAATAGCGCGGTTCAGAGTTCCTTAGGCGATTGTTACTGATCATGGTTCCCATTTCCAAAACCATATGGTTGATGAACTGAGTGATAGGTTGGGTTTTCTCCATGAAAATTCAACACCCTACTACTCGCAGTCCAATGGATAGGTCGAGGCCATTAACAAGGTCTTGAAAACTATGGTCCAAAGGATGTAGGGACACATAAGTCCAATTAGCACAACATGCTCTTTTCAGCGTTATGGGCCTATCGAACTTCCGTCAAAACCGCCATAGGCTTCACTCCCTTCCAATTGGTATATGGATTGGAGGCTGTCCTACCTATAGAGTGCGAAATTCCGTTTCTACAACTTGCTGTCGAACTTCTTCCTCATACTACTACTGAGGAAGAATGTCTCTTGCACTTAGCAAAACTTGACGAGTCCCGCCGAGATGCCACTCTTGCTAATGAAGCACACAAGAAATGCATCAAAGCCCAATACGACAAGTCGGTGGAATCCCGTATCTTTAACGAGGGTGACCTGGTCCTCACTAATGACCAGAAGCACGACAAACTAGGAGCAGGAAAGTTCGAATCCATGTGGCATGGACCTTAGTCAAACGTGTTTTGGAGAAGGGAGCTTACGAGCTTGAAGACTACGATGGAATCTCTTTGGGTGGACCCCGCAATGGGCTTTACCTGAAGAGATACTATGCCTAAATTCATCACGCTTAGACTTTCTTGTATATACTGTACATGGTGTGTTTTTTTGTGTGCTGTGGCGCTTTTGTTTTTGAGTGTCTTTAGATCTTGTTTCCGCTCCTTATACCATGTTCTGTCTGCGTGTGTAGATGGCAACGTGCTATGGATTCGCGGACGGCGCCAGCCGACATACCCGTAACCTTGCTTCGGCAGCTTGGGTACTATATTCCCCAACAGGTGAGCTCATTAGCTTAGGATGAAGTTTCCTAGGGTTTGCGACCAACAATGCCGCAGAGTATTAGGCAGTAATCGGAACCCTTGCTAACGCCATTTCCTTGGGTATGAACCACATTGTCATCCACATGGATTCTCAATTAGTGGTTTCCCATCTCAACCGGGTTTACGCCATCCGTGATCCCACCTTACTCCGTCTCTTCAGACGAGTGCGTCTCCTGGAAAGGTCATTTGAATCCGTTCAATACCTACACATTCCACAAGAGTTAAACACAGTTGCTGACTCGATGGCCAACTTCATTTTGGATTGGTACATCACACACACATAATATTCATAATATGTAAAAGCATTCACAACATGTAAATAATGTAATGTATAAAAGCAAACATGTAAACAAGATCACATCACTTATCATTTTAAAACACATAATGTATAAATCGCCGAGAATGTATGTATATATATATATATATATCGCTCAAAAGTAGTGCTGGTACAAAATCTGAAGCACGATGGCTTTCAACGAGTCTCTAGAAAATCTGAAACATCATAGCTTTCAGTAATACAAAATTTGAGGCCTCTAAGCTCTTAGTACAAGTATAATAGTGTCATCAGGTCTGACGCCTGACCCGTACACCACCCCTAGCACGGACAGCATGCTGTCGTTGAGTGAAGAAGCAATCCATGGTCCTCGCCACCTTGCGGAGTAGGGCATTGAAGCATACGGACGCTCCAACCCCAAACCTCTGCATAGGTCTCGGCAGGTCATCTATCACTGGCTCAGGAACCTCCACTGTCAACTGGGACAAGTTCTTGTATACCTCCTCCATCTCCTCGATGGCAGCATGAGCACCTGGGGGCACAACTGCTTCCCCGCCTCTGTCTCTCCTCGCCAGGAGGGAAAGTCCTACCGGCCGTACGGGCCCCACATCTGCACACACATGTTATATACTTGTCAGCACTGCATAAAAAAAAAATGATAAATATACAAAATTAAAAGTACAAGGGTTTTGTTCTCACCTATGTCACCCGATGCTGCATCCTCAGGCAGCACCAAGTCAGGATCCTCTCTGAAATCCGTACCACTGTACGGGAAATCCTCAATCATGAGTAATTGGCCTTCCAGCCAGCTGAAGAACTTAAGACCAAAGCTGATGATGGGTCCTCCACCATGACGAGTCATCACCTTAGCCCATCTGAGCATGTGGGGATCTCGTGGCTCCCTATCATCTAGTACCACCTGTGGGTGCAAGAGAGGGATCCGCTCCAAGAGAAACGATGCCACGATCGACCCATAACCAAACTGCTTGAGCTCTCCCCGCCGACACTTGGTCAACTGAGCTCGGAGGTTTGCGAGGAGACCCTCGCACCAATTGAAAACCACGGGGGACATGCAGTCCTCCGCATAAAGCATCTGGGTCCAAGTAGTCGTGTGTGGGGCTTGGCTACCCACCGCTCTAGTGATAGTAAGCAATATGATACGCAGTGGGCGACTCACCACATCCATGATAAGAATCTTCCCATTGGAAGGTCGAGAAGTAGCGATAAAATGCTGTGACACCATGTCATCAACTATGCGGTCACTGACCCGTGTTCCAGTAAGATGTACAGGTTCCCCTCTCTGGGACAGACCTGTGAGAAAATAGATGTCCTCAACATCTATTGTGAGGATGTGCTTACCAATCACGAAATACTGTTGGGCCGCATCCCAACTCTGGAGCATGTGCGATAGCAATGGGATTTGGGATCTCATCCCCCGAATCTCAAAGAACTTGAGCAAACCACAGTTCCTCAAGGCATCCACACATTGTGGATCATTGGCAGCTTGTTCATCTTCTACTTCGTGTTCTCGTTCTCGCCACTCTAAAACCATGTTGGCTAGCAAGCAACCTGCCAAGAAGGACATTTAAACACTATTAGATCCTACTTCAACCTCTACAAGTTCATTTTTTGGATTAAATTTGATGGTTGGGAAGTGCAAATCCGCCGTCGCACTGTACGTTTGCGTACAGTGTGATGTCGTCGCACTTCATCCATTCGGGACTTGCGTTGAGTAGGTCTCGTCGCAGTTCCCGAAAGGGCCAACTGCGACGAGCCGAGAGTGCAATAGCCCTCCATGAATCCATAAAAAAACCCAAAAATTGAACCTAAAAACAAAATCTAATCCACTGGAAAGTTGCTGGATGAAGTTTAGGCTTACTTGCTCCTGACGGTGGGTGAAATGGCGGATCGTAGCTCTCGAAATCGACGAAGGAAGTTTTGGCTCCAAATTGGTACTTCTCCTCCCAAATTGGCAAATGAAACAATGAAATATATTTTGGCCCATTTTTCTATTTATAAATAGAATGGAATATTCCTTTTCAAATATTTTGATGCTCTTGGGCCATTTATCATAGTTTTTGACCATTTTTGTCATATTTGAGGCTATTTGACACATTTTCTAGTGTGCAGGAGTTGTAAGTGGTCTTTTGTGCCGTTTCTCGTATCACAACGGTCATCACAGGTATGAACACTCCCTTGAACATTTTGTTGTTATTTTTGCAACGGTTAGTCTGTAATTATTGCGTGATGATGAGTTTACTCTTTGTTTGTTCTCGTACTCACGGAACTATGAGAACAAGTACCGAGTTATGATTTATCACTTTTCCGGGCTCGTTAAACTTCCACGGAAAATGACAGCCCCCAGAGTCTACCGTTAAGCCCTTTTCAGGCTCTCGAAAAATGAAAAGATTGCCAAGCGAACTTGTCGTATTCACGCTTGTTAAAGTATTTGAATGGTCGTCTTCCTGGTGATAGTTTACCCCTTTTTCGGACCAGGGGGCACTAATTACGAAAAGGGTATACTCCAGCCAATCATGACTGGAAGAGTCCTCTCCCGCGTTGTTTTACCCTTTTTCGGGCGATGAGGCTAACTTTACGAAAAAGGACCGTTGGAGTCTCCTTTAGTTCTTTTCAGACTCTCTAAACATGAAATGACGACCGAGTTTACCTTCTATGGACTCGTTAAAATTTTCACATTGAAGGGCCCGTCATGGGACGAACCCCTTCTATCCCAGGTTGGGAAAATATTTGGGATTGGACTCATCTATGAGATGAGCTATACCAAGCATCTGGTTATCCTCATCAAACTCGGAAAAAACACATGAGGCACTCATCATTCATGATGGGGAAAAAGGAAAGTGTTTGTGTTACATACCTTATTAGTGGCAGTTAGTAGTCGTTCTTGAACATGGCACTCATCTGCATTTGCATACAACACTTGGATCATCTGTTTGTCCTCGAGTTCCACTTATTTCCAGAGTATTATCACTCCTTTGAGTCATTCAAAGAAAAGCTTCCATCATCAGTCGCTTTGAGAATTTGTGTCACACTCATCGTGTCAATACTGCCAAGTCATGCCATGCCCATGTTCAAGAATATGTTTACCATCTGTAGTCAGTACACCCACCATTACGTCGGTCCACTATGAGTCAGTCTTGCATGTTACTGTACCATCTGATCTACCCTACACATCTTTGTCATGTTTCGTGTCGATTGATGGGGGATTCATCATGGCCCTCCTTCGACGGATTCATCCTTGTCGACTTCAACACATCATCCGAGGATTGAATCTAGAAACCAGTCAAGTACCTTGGCCTTGCATGCCTCAATGGCAGGTTACCTCGCTTTCATCATGAGTTTACAACATTGACTCTTGATTGAAAGATTTCATCTTGTGTTCGACTTCAACTCATTTATTCACGCTTGATGATATGTACTGTGATACCTTGGGAATCATTGACATCAATGGTGATCTCCCTCGTACTTGTTAACGGTTTACATCAATGGCCGGTAATCAAGTGGTTTCTACCATGTTCGACGTTAAGACATTTGTAATCACATGGATAGATTTGTATCATTGCGGGTTTAGCTTGAAGACCCTGGGGAGTCATGTTTGACCCAGGTTGCGTTGGAGTTTGTATTGAGTTATATCACACGGATCCACTTTTGTATTGGTCGTGTCTGTGTTATTATCTCATCATGGATCTACGCTTGTGTCTAGTAGCCATGATTGTGTTCAGTCGGTCATTACTACCATGGATCTGCAATGTATTGGTCGGCAGCCATGTTGTACTTCATTTGAGATTGTCAGTTCAGAGTCAGTTGTACTGCAATAGTGTCCTTCGTCCGACGAGTCTATTGCCATTACTTCTATCAAAGCACTTCACCTGTCTATCTTTAACAGCTTCATGCTTTGGGGGGCATTCTGTTACTCCCAAAATCTACTCATCATAAGATTCAGTGTATACACCTTTGAAGATACCTGGACTAAGTAATCATCCTGGGAGTTGGAGAAGAGCCAACCTGAAGCGAAGAGGAGAGGAGTGTGGTGACATTGGCCTCTCTCCTGAGAGAGTTGTCATCCAGCTGGTGTGTTACATTTTGGGCTTCAACACACGCATGCCATTTGGGGAGACAACAATACCCAATTGTGCTAAGTTTTGAAGGGTCGTCGTAGGATGCACACTAGCAACATGCGATGTCGCACTTTGCTCCATTACAGGGTGCGACGAAGTCAGTTAAATGACAAAAATAGCTTCTTCGAGGTCCATCTTGAAGCTTGCTGACTTGGGACCCTATCCCTGACCTCTTGGAAGAGTTGGCACTCGGTTCCTAAACCTTTGGAAAGATCCCATAAGCTTCTCCTACCATCTCTCAACCTATCCTATCCATACCCTATCCATTTAGTCCTATATAAATGAAGCTCACTCCCGTTCCAAAGGGAGGAAGGCTATGGTATCTACATGTTGGTGAAGTCACTCTTAGAACATTTCCACTCACCTATTGGAGAACTCATACTTCCTTGGAAGGATATGGCAATTGGCTTTGTCGGAGAAGGGCTATAGCGTTAAGCCTTGGTTGTGGTACTATATTTCTATTATGTACTCCTCTATTTGCAGTAATACAAATGCTTTCCACCAATATTGTTCATGTGTGCAATGATATTGAGTAGTTTACCTGCTTAACTGTTTACTTAGATCTCTTATTGTATAGATGTCTTTTACTGGTTTCTCTTGTTTCTTGTCTTGACAGGTCTTGCAGCTTGGATCTGAGGACCGTGAGACGTGGAGCAACATTCAGGAGAAAGGATTGCGTAGTGAAAGGTAAGATATCTAGTACTCGATCCTTAAGTAGATCTAGGAAATGCATTAGTAGTCTGTTCTATTTGTTCTAGACTCACTTTGAGCTAGGGAGATCTGGCTCGTGTCCACTCGAGTGGATTGTCCGATAACACTCTATACCACCATTCCATCCCACTCACCTCATTGCACACAGTCCTTGCCTCTTCACCCTAGCATGGTGCTCCATGCTCCACGCTCCAACGCTGCACTCCATACACCTCTGCTCTCGCATCCACTCGCTCCTCAACACCTTGCACACTCCCTCCTCACGCTACCTCCTTCCTGTGCGTCCCCTCCGACACCTACTCAGTTTGAGCAGCTACTTGATCCTCCCTCTCGGCTCTCCTCCCTTCGCGCACATAACCCCCTTCACGCTCCCCCGCGGCCACCTCCTCCATGCGCCCTCGTGGCCACCTTCTCCACGGCTCCCACGAGCTCCCTCCATCCTCCAACTCGCTCTCCTACGCTCCTACACCCTACACCCTTGCCCTCACTCGTGCCACCTCTCGCCCTAGCCCTCGTAGCGCCCTCGTAGCGCCCTCGCCTGTGTCCTCGCCATCCTCCTCACAACGCTCTCGCCCTCGCCTTCCTTCAGGCTCCCCCCCACAGCGCTCACTTCCTCCCCTCTCAATGCACCACTATCCGTGCCCCTTCCTGCTGCTACTCTACCTCCTGCTTGGTCTCATTCCACCCTTGCTCCCTTCCCCCAAGTCAACCCTACAGCAAAAAAAAAAAAAATAATAATAATATCTTTATTATTATTAAATTATTTTTTGTTAACATTATTTTAACCCTACCCCCACTACATGTCCATTTCTTTCCCAAAAAAAATTATAATAGTAATATTATTATTAATAATAATATTTATTATTACATATTAAAAAAAACCTAAATCTCCCCTTTCCAAATTTATTTATTTATTATTATTATTAATAGTAATAATTATTATTTTAATTGCATTTATTACAATTATTATTATTTTAATTGCATTTATTACAATTATTATTATATAAAAAGGGAAAGGTTATTTAACCTATTCAAAGGAAGAATAAAGTATTGAAATATCTAAGACAAAAGTTGTAATCAAGGCATCTTAGAAGGAAGATTGACGAAATTGTGACGACAAAAGAAATGGAGTCCCATGGCGAAAAACAAGGAAGATTTCCAAGCACTTCAAAAACTTATGCTTCAGTATTATTTCAAATAAAAGGAACAATTAGAGGGAAAGACATTATTATTTCTATTGCTCCTCTTGAGTGAAATAATTATATTAGTGTTGAATTTGCTAATGAGTTAGCGATTCCAGAGTCAAATATAGGTGAAAGGTTAGACCTTTGGAATAAGAAAGAATATGAAATAAGCAATTTACAACTGATCATTGGAGATTATACTGTTGTCTCGCAATTCATAGTTAGATCCTTGTGGAGCAGTGACGATGACCTAATTTTGGGAATACCGTGGATACAAACATTAGGGACTTTTATCTTAAATGCTGAAAAGAAATTTCTGACATTTCCCTACAAGAAGAATAAAATCACATTGAAGGACATCAACATGAAGTCAGAATCAGAAGTCGCATCATCTGAAGACTTCAAAGAAATATCAAAGGCGATTTTGCAGGGAAATGAGAAATCAATACAGACGATACAGAAATAATTCGACAAGGTTATCGCAGATAAAGAAGAAGAGATCTCTCATCTAAGAGATCATAATAAAAAATTATTTATGCAAATCAAGAAGGTGAAGGATAAAGCTCAAAGCAATCAAAAGTTAGAAGAGAAGAATCGAGATCTTCAAAAAGAATTATCAGGCAAGGACGAAGAAAGCTCTTCCTTAAAAAGGGTTAGTCAGGAATTGCTAGAGCAAATAAAAAACTTAAAAGAAAGAGAGCACAAACATGAAGATAATCAAAATGAAGTCGACAAGTCAAACTATAAGGAAGAACTTTTACGCTCAAGGAAACTTAATCAGGACATACTTATACAAGTTAGGAAACTAAAGCACGAGAATCAATCTTTAGAAGAAAAGCTAGATTGTAAAGGATCAATTGTCGACAAGGAAACGATGACTAACGCAATAGAGAAGTCATCAAAGGCTCCAAGTCAAACATTAGAAAAGGGAAGTAATACAGAGCTTGTCAATGCTCAAATTTAGAAGAACTATCATATTGTCACATCGCTACAAACATCAAGAGAAGATGGTTCCGAAAAAAATCACAAAAATCATTAGAAGCACCAAAAGTTGAAGCTCCTGTAAACACTCCACAAGCAACTCGAGTACCGTATCGCCATCCAAATCACAAGAGTCGTTATGATTGACAACAAGGACAAAAGGAAAATTACCAGTATTATTCCTACAAAGAGCAAAGACAAAATCGACAACTCCGAACAATCGATTAACAAACAATTCCAATGAAGCTAGATCTCGGGTGGACCACGTCATGAATGATGCAACATTTTTACTTAATGTTTAAAAGAACTCATTATCTTGTTTCATCAAGTGTCGCAGTTATCAACACAGAAGATCACGAGAAAGCCTTACGAGCAAGAACAAGGGATAAAATTCTTCATCAATATGCTTTAAGGACAAAGCGTTTCTGAAGAGGAAGGCAATGTAATAAACAAAATATACAATATATAAATATAAATTAATACTAACAATAAATTAATAATTAATATGTTATGTAATGAAGAGACACCTTTCCTAATGAAAGGTCACATCTCTTTAACAAAAGGACACCCTTGCTTGGGTATTTATATGAGCCCTATCATATCAATTGTAAGCATATCATAGTATCAAATATATTTTTATTATTCTCCATTAATGGATTATTTATATTATCTGCATTGGTTGTCCGTTGGTAAACGAACTTTGTTTGTTTCACACTCGTCTGCTTCCTACTGAACCATGAGATCATACCAGATCCCAAACTGAAGCAACACCTTGATGTGCTATTTCTATCTGTGACACTATCAGTCCAATCCGCATCAACATAATCAACCATACCCCTCAGGTACCTTAACACATGCTTTTCCGCAACCAGGTGAACACGTCTCGGCTCTACCATATACTGACTCAGTGTGTTCACCGCAAAGCTTAAATCTGGCCTCGTGTTCGTTAAGTACATCAACGAACCAATCATTTGCTTGTATACCGTGGCATCCACTAGCTCTGAGGAAGTATCATACAACAACTTCATATTCGATGCCATGGTTGTGGCCATGGCCTTGCAATCCATCATCTCGAATCTCTTCAGGATCTCTACTGCATATTTTCCCTGACTCAGGAAAAGTTCCTTTGGATTTTGCCACACCTCAAGACCTAAGAAATAGTGCATCATACCCAGGTCTTTCATCTCAAACTCTGCGGCAAGCTTCCTCTTTGTTTCTGCTATGAGCTTCTCATCACCTCTCAGGAACATATCATCTACATACAAGAGTAGTATCATGGGATTCCCCTCCTCAACCTTGAAGTAAAGGTTGGAATCTGCTTTACTCTTGGTAAAGCCGAAGCTCGTCAGAAACCCATCAATCCTGCCATACCATGTCCTAGGTGCCTGTTTCAAACTGTACAAGGCCTTCTTCAATCTGCACACATGAGTCTTCCTGTCATGTGTCTCGAATCCTAGTGGTTGCTCCACATACACTTCCTCCTCTACTATGCCGTTCAAGAAGGCAGTCTTCACATCCATCTAATCTACCTTCCACTTCATCACTGCAACTATACAAAGTATGGATCTGATCGAAGTGTATTTAGCCAAGGGAGCAAATGTCTCCTCATAATCTATGCCTTCTTTCTGGGAGAATCCTCGAGCCACAGATCTTGCCTTGTATTTCTTGACACTTCTGTCTGCTGCATGCTTTATCTTGTAGATCCACTTGGAAGACACTACTGACTTCCCTTCTGGTCTCGGAACCACATCCCATACATCATTGTGAATGATCAACTGATACTCCTCGATCATAGCATCATTCCATACTTTCTTTTCGGTTGCCTCTTCATAACCGAAAGGCTCTGCATCAATGATATCACACAACAATGCTACAGAACTGGAATATGGTCGAGGTATCTTGCTTTCTCTGGAAGTCCTTACTGGAGCACCATACTTTTCTGCATCTTGAATAATCTCTCGTGCCCAGGCTAGTCTTCTCTTGTGAGTGTTCACCTCTCGGGGTGGATCTACAGGTTTCTATGGCTTCGTTTCCATAATTCTATCTCTAACTCTAGGAGTTTCAGGTTCTTCTTTATGTGCTTTGTTGGAGCGAATTTGCCTTGATCTGTTGAAGGCTGTATCTTCATCAAAGGTAACATCTCTACTAGTCTCGATCTTCTTGAAGCCTGGTATATAAATTCTATAGGCCTTTGATGTGTCACTGTATCCGACGAAGATGCCCTTCTTCCTTGAAGGCTCCAACTTTGTTCTTTTCTCCTTTGGTACATGTATATATACACGATAGCAAAATATTCTGAGATGTTTGACTTCTAGTTTCTCACCTATAAACATCTCTTTAGGTGTCTTGTTCTCAAGTACTTGATGTGGAGTTCTGTTCTGTACATAAAATGTTGTTCTTGTTGCTTCCACCTATAAGTGCATTGGAAGGTCCTGATCATGGATCACGGCCTTCACTGCTTCCATTATTGTCCTATTCTTTCTTTCTGCAACACCATTCTGTTGTGGACTGTAGGGAGTGCTCATCTCCCTCTTAATCCCTGATTCTTTACATAAGGTTTTGAAATCTCCCGAAGTAAATTCACCACCATTATCTGATCTTAAGGTCTTTATTTTCTTTTCAGTATGATTTTCTACAAGGGCTTTGAATTCTTTAAATTTGCTAAATACCTCATCTTTAGTTTTCAAGAAATAAATCCAGGGTTAGTGAGAATAATCATCAATAAAAGAGACATAGTATGCATACCTGCTTATTGAGTTGGAAGACATAGGTCCATATATGTTCGAGTTTATAATCTCCAAGATCTCCTTGGCTTTGCTATCACTGATTGGAAATGGCTTCTTTACATTCTTCCCCTTTGCACATCCTTTACATATGCCTTCATGTTTTGTCTGGATCTCGGGTAGACCAGTTACCATCTTGCTTACGATCGGTAATGCCTTGTAGTTGATATGTGCAAACCTCCTATGCCATATTTCACTTGGTTCCATGGTTTCATGAACCAAGGCTTGTTCTGGTTGTCCCTTTAATTTGTACAAGCCTCCCTCTTGCACTCCAATTATTGTAGCATCATCAAAGGCTTTACCTTTAGGCCACATGAGTACTTGGCCATCAACAAATGCAACTTGGAATCCTTTCTCATTTCTCATTTAAGGCTGAGATGGAAAGTAGATTCTTCTTTAGTCTTGGTCAGTGTTATCAGACTCACCAAAGACTCGCTGAGTCTGGCGAGTCTACACGAATCTGCTGTGAAACGAGTACTTGGCAGAGACTTGGATAGTAAACTCGTTGCTCGCCAAACTCGGCCAAACTTGCCAGAGACTCACCAAACTCGCCAGAGACTCGCTAAACCCGCCAGATACTCACTAGAAATGGTAATGTTAAATTCTTAAAGTAAAAATGGCATTCTCCTTGTTACCAGCTAAGTTGTACTTAGTTGGACTTTCAAGTGAGTGGGCAAATGAGCAGGCAAAGTTGAACATATTACATGTTCATTATCAGTGATCTGAAGTCCATCAGGCCTTTTTTAGGGCCCTTCTATTTTTATTTTTTCTTCACATGTCCATGCCCTGCAGGGTTTCTAATAAAGTGTGCTAGCATGGTATTTTTATGTAAAGGACTTGGCTTCCTAGGATTTGTCGATCAAGTCAGGTATTCCAAGGAGTTTTTTCACTTATTAATTATGTTTTGCATTATAGCAGGACATAATTTTTGAGTTTTTCTCCTGCTCCAAAGCTGGAATGCCTGGTGTGGTGGATAGGCCTTAGGGGATTATTAAAGTCCATGGGTCAATGTATATGAAGTTGCTAGACACTAATTTTGAGCCGTATGGAAATGTACTAGGTCCCCTAGTTTTTTTTTAAGTTCCCAGAAAAAAAATATTTTTTTTTTCCCTAAGATTAAACCATTTTTAATGGTTTAATTAAAAAATTTAAAAATGTGATAAAAGTGTAGTCTAGGGGTCTTTTTTGCCATGGGGGTGCTCATTTTCAAGCTCAGAGCACCCACTATACTCCAACACCCACTTTTCTAAGTAGTTGAGTGCTTTATTTTTCACTTATTATCAAAAAGGTCAAAAAAGAAAAAGTGGAAAAAATAGCAAAAAAGAGAAAAATGTCAAAAAATCCACTTCCTAATTTGATGGAATTTGGAAGTGATTAAGGTTAGAATTAGTTGAGGGGATTAATGTTACGATTTTAGAATGTTTTTGGGGCAGCTACAAAGGTGGAATCCTTTCCCCATTTAGGGGGGCACAATTTCGCATGAGGGGGGCGCATTTCCCAAGAGAGGGGGGCACTTTTATGGAGGAGTGTGCAGCTATAATGTTGGTTGATTTGGGGCTGATTTCAGCAGCCCAAATAGGGGTGGCGGCCCCCTCCATCAAGCCTCAAATGGTGGCTTGATTCCCTCACTTGGTGCGCCCTCCCTCTTCATGAGCAAACTCGCCCCCCCTCTCTTGTTTTGTCTATTTAAGCAAGGCTGCCCTCTCCATTTTTCTCTAGTTGGAGTTGGGATTCGAAAGCTTGTTCATTGTAATTTTTGAATATTTTTTGAAGAAATAAAGAAGACTTTGGAGGTCACTCTTGTGCATTGCTTTTGATGAGTGGATGAACTATTTTGGTTTAATGGAGGTAATTTGTACATAGGCTTTATTTTGCATTAGTATCAAAGTGTACTCATTTGAAGGATTGGTAGCAATTTTATGAACTATTTTGGTTTAATGGAGGTAATTTGTACATAGGCTTTATTTTGCATTAGTATCAAAGTGTACTCATTTGAAGGATTGGTAGCAATTTCATGAGATAAATTAGTTTAGTTTGATAATTGTTTTAGCTTTTTATGTATGTTTGTGAAGAGATCTTACTTGCATTCTTCATTTGTTTATGAGCATGCAACATTGATTTCTTCCATATATATGTCTACACTTGATCTTTTGTTTGCAAAGTTTGTGATATGCAAGTTCTCTCAGTTGAAGAAGTGAAGATCTTGCTTGTTTCTTCCCTTTTTCTAACAATTGTTTTGCAGCTACAGTCCCTCGGCATTTCACAAGCAAAGCTCCGAAGCTCCTTGTTTCACCTCAACTTTCTCCCTCTCCCTCTCTCTTCAATCTTTCTTATTCTGGTTACTGATTATTGGTAAAGAGTAATAGCATATCTGCATACCATTTTACATTCATAAGTAGATCTACTTCTTGCTCTTAAGATCTAGTGAATCTCCTTTAAAAGTTTTCATCTCTCTTTCTAGATTTATTTTGCTAGTTTTTTACAAAAGGTCATCTATTCATAATATAAAAATCTTAAGGCTTGAGAAGGAAGCTAGTCATTTGGATTCAAAGATTATCTTACAAGTTTAAAAAGTGCATTTCATTGGCTGCCTCACAAGCAAGCCAAGATCCCAAGGAAAACTTGCTTTCTTTGGTTATTTTCTGTTGATTTATCCCATAGGTTAACTTAGTCATTTTTCTAGTAATTTTTTGTAGTGGCCCAAACTCACTTTCTAAGTGTTTTTGGGCACTTTTTACTAATATTTGTTCACTGTTTTGCAGCATTTTGTGAACAGGTAGGAGGAAACTCTGGCCATTTTTTGGTAGATTGAGCCATCAAGAGCACTTAAGAACTATACCTCTTCATCCAAATACTTTTTGTATCATTTTTGTAAGCCTTTGAGTCAAATTTCAATGAGTGGGGCACTTCTATTGGCATTGTAAAAGAAAATTAAACAAGAGCAAGTGGGATACCCAGCACCCACACCCCATTCCCCCATGGGGGAACCTTGTCGACTCAAATTTTGTGGTTTGATTTTTTAGTTTAGATTTTCTTTTTCGGCACTTAATAAAATCAAACCAGGATTAAAATTTACCTTGTCGGTCTGTTCCATTGGCGGGCCATAAGTTCATTCAGGACCTAGTTTTTCACATTTTTTTAACAATTTCCATTTTTCAGTTTTAATCACCCCCCCTTGCTTTTCCGAAGTACGGATTTCAGGATAAGGGCTTGCTCGAGTACTGGCCAGAAAAGAGACTCTTGGGGTTTTAATAAAAAAAGAAAAACATTGTTCAAAAATCCATAAAATTAACAAGGCTTTGTCCCCGTATGCTCTGGATCACTGCAGCTTTGACTGAACATGCTGATCACACTAGAAAGGGACTTAGTGACTAGTAATTAGTCTCATTTTCCCAATTAACCTCCCATTTACGAAAATCCGTCGTAATCGATTATTGACACTGTGTGGGGAAATTCCTCAAAGGAAACGGGAACCACGAGGTAGTGACCTCAGGTTATCGTTAGACTGCACCCTCGTTTGATGTAGTGTTGAACACCTCCCAGAGACTCCGATCCAGCTCACATATCCAATGTTCGGGTACACAGGGTACTCCCAAAAGACCGAACAACTAGAGCAACCACTTCACACAAACAGATTACAGATCGAAACACGATGTTTTGACGTGGTTTAAACCCTCGAGAGGGAAACACTCCACGACCCCGACCAAATAGCTTCTACAAAGCAGTTTATTATGCAAAAGAAATAAAGTTACAAATGAGCTTCTCATAATCGATCAACTAGACAATGACTCTCCATGCTCTTTAAATAGAGATCATGGACCAATCGGGTGTTAAGCCACGGATCAAGGGTAGCTATGATCTAAGAGAAGTTGAATCGTCGGATCACTCTATGTGTAGAACATATCGTAACCGTCAAATTAAATATTTACAAATGCATACTAATACATACTAAAGAAACATATTTTACCTAACGGATATATTACACAAGTTGATCTTAACTAACTCCTAAGTGTCTAAATATCCTAACATCCCCCCTTAAGAACAACTTGGGATAGGATTCAAGGATTTACAAAAGTGACACTATTAGGAGAAGGAAGGAGGCATTAGAGCCTATCCCCCCTTAATGACAAATTCCTGAACTCCTAACATAGATCGAAGTTTAGAAAACTTCGTTTCTGTGAGAGACTTGGTGAAGATGTTGGCAACTTGATCATCTGTAGGGCAAAAGAGCACTTCAAGAACACGATCATGAACAAGATTTCTGATGAAGTGCATATGTAGCTCAATGTGTTTGCTGCATTGATGTAGAACTGGATCTTTTGCGAGCTTGATGGCACTTTGATTGTCGCACCAAAGTGGAGTAGGCTGTTGCTGCTCGAATCCAAACTCTGAAAGGATCTGTCGAAGCCATAAAGCTTTCTGACTGGCATTAACTGCGACTCGATATTCTGCCTCTGCTGAAGAAAGAGCAAGAGATTGTTGTTTCTTACAAGCCCAAGTGACAGGTCCAGATCCCAGACTAAAAACATAACCTGCAGTAGACTTTCGATCATCAGGATCGCCGACCCAATCTGAATCAGTGAAACCAAGCAACAAAGGTTTCCCCCCTGTACTGTAATGAATCCCAAACTAAATTGTACCTCGAATATATCGAAGAATTCTTTTAGCTGCTTTCCAGTGACTTTCATGAGGTGTGTTATCACCTAAACTGTAGTTACCCCTATGGAAGGATCCAGTCATGGATGGCAATAGGGAAGGGCAACTTGAAAGGTGCAACCACGATCACCTCGACCTCCAATATGTATGGTTGTCACGCCAGTCGAGGCAACCTTCGCTTTATGTTATCTAGCCCAGACAACAAAGGGGGAGACCCGATCTACTCCCGACAGGAGAGATCAAAACCAAGACACCAAATCAGGGTATTTCTAAGTGAAGTTAGATGTATGGTTTATCCTAGACCTAAGGATGAAGTCACAAGCCAAGTGAGGGTTCAATAGGTATAGCTTTGGTTCATAGTTGATGTGAGAGTGACTTATAATGTTTGAAGTGAGATCTAGGATGAGTGTACTAGGTCAATGTCAAAAGGTCCACTGCCTTGGGAACCGTGTCCAATGCAGGATAGTTTTGAGGGATGTATTGGGGCTAACTAGTACATGAGACAATCTTGACCATGATTCATGATAGCTTTAAGGGTATAGTTCACCGTGCAAAAGTCAAACCACAAGTCAATCCAACAATCTAGGAAAGTTGGGTTGTCTTGGAGATAAACCAGTGCCTTGGGAATTGGGAAGTGGAGTCAAAGTGGGGTTGACTTATGGTTTAGGACTCCTACAACGTGAGATAAGTGGACAGTATAGGTCTTGATGGTTGAATGTGTCTAGATCTAGGTTTAACCCAAGTGGACCACAATCCCTTAAAACAAGGAATGCAGCCCCCAAGGCAAGATTTGACAAAGTGACAGTCTAGACCTAGGTTTTGAATTATTCCGGTTTCAGATCTGCAATAATCTCAAGTACCCAGTTCCTAGAAGTGAGTGAACTCACTTCTCCAAGGTGGTGCGACTTTACCCAAGGAGGCTTAAATTGGGGTTTAGGTGGGTCAGATCATGTCGGATGGCATCCAAACTTTAGATCCTAGTAGATCGGTCAGGTAGGAGTATGGATCTATAATTTCGTAGCAATCCACCGGTTAGATCTTAGTAGATCTGAGTTTAAGTGTTCCAAGTGGTCCAAAAAGGGGATTAAATCCCTTAAAATGTGGAATGGGGCCCACAAGGTGAATTTCAAGAAAGGGACAACCTGGGTGTATGTTATTTGATGTGTAGATGTCAAATCAAGTGGAATCTCAAACACCCACCACTTAGATCTAGGTCAACCTGCTCAACTGGTGAAGTGCGCCTTGCTTGGGAGAGGCTAAGTTGGCCTGGGAAGGGGATCAAATGGAAGCCAATCCTCACCAAACTATAGATCCGGGATGCCGTGGATGCTATAGAGGTGGGTTCTTAATATTACGCCCAACAACCCAATAGATCTAAGTAGATCTGAGAAAATGTAAAATGAGGGTTTTAAGATATTTAGGGTTTTAACAATTTATGAGCTATGTCAATGGATTGGATAAAGGAAAGAGAAACAAACCTGTGGATCTTACCTGGGTAACCTTGTAGATGCCTTGATGATGATGATCTATGCAAACCCGATCAATTTGAGAAGCTTTGAGGTAGTTTCTATGCAAGTCGATTTGGTCCAAGAAGCCAATGCGCCCTCTCTCCTGCACAACAAACGTCAACAATATCAGATTTGATGCATCAAGAGATAAGACTAATGCCACAAAAGAGGTAACAGAAAGATAGCATAGATCACAATGATACTAATGATAACCCCCTGATACAAGCGAATGCCAAGAAAGTCGATTTGAAGAAGCCTTGCAAAATCGCCCTTGTTGAAGTCGCCCTCCTGTAGACAAACAATGATTTCCAAAAAAGATAGATCTTACCACAATTTTGCAAATGCTAGGTTGCAATAGAATTTCCAATCACCATCTAAGAACACCAGATGCAAAGGAGACCACAAGAATTTCCACAAGAATATTTTTCTATACCAATAATCCAAGAGCCAAAGACCCTTTACAATGAGAGGCTCTCTCCTTTAAATAGGAAGGAGAGGCTCCAAAACCCTAACCACTTTATGAATGAGTGGCTAAGATTATAAGATACAAAAGTCAAATCAATGGTTGAGATGAGCTCAACAATATAATACATGGATCACACATAAAATATAACATAAGTGGACAAAATCGCCCTAGAAGAGGGGAATCCCACCAAATCATGATGATGAAATATCATAAGAGGCTTATGGTGGGTCCAAGGATAATTTTATCCCTCCTTGGTCAATCCCCATAGCACAATACCCAAAAAATAATCATGAATGTACCAAATCGTGCCTCCATAGTAAAGTCGTGGTCCTCAAAAGACCTCAAAAATCCACAGAAAGTGCCATAAATGATGGATGCGGGCCCCGATGAAGCTGAAACTGCTGGAGAAGGTGTGGAAGGTCCCGATCTATCATCACTGATCATCCCATGCCATAACTTTGCCTCAGTAGCCCAAATCGATTTCCTCAATAGCCATTTCTACCAATCCTGAAATGCCTCGGGAAGCGTGAAACTGCCCCAAACAGCCTCCTGGAGTGCTGGCGCTGTCAAGGTGAGGGCACCAATGTGTCCGGGAGGGGGGTAATATGGTAAAAACAAGTGGCTGGACCACCCCCTCCATCATCAGCGCCCTAGGTCAACCGGATAAAAATCATCTCTGCCCTGACAGGGCCTCCAACAGACCAAAACTGCACTGGGACAGCCTACTGAGGCTCAATCATCACTGTAAGAGCCCGGAACTGAAAACAAACTGTCCCATTGGACTCAGAAGGTCCAAATCTATCCAAGATGTGTACTCATACACCATATGAGTCTCTGCATGATCAAAATAAATATCCAATATACCGGAACAAGGCCAATAATAATGCTCTGTAAATGATCAAACACTGCTGTATCCCAAGAATCATCATCATAACCCTGTAGCTGCTGCATAGAATCATCATGCATGTGTACATAGACCATATATCATCTATCCATATCCTCATAAGGTCTAACATCTCATGTCCCATGGTCCTCCATGGTCAAACTAGGTCCAACCATGACCAAATATAACTCAGTCCATCATCCAAGGCTGCTGAAAAGTATCACGGTTAATACATGCTTTACAATTTATTCAAATAGCAATTATAACACAGAGTAATCATGACTGGCGATCTAAATCCAAATATATAGTGTCGTTAATTATTATTATTACTCAGATTAGACTTTCAGGATCATACTCACTTCATAGTTGTGATCAATTTGCTAGTGAAGGGTGAAGGCTAAATTAACTTGGCTAGGCTAAGGGATGACTTAGCTGTCTTGACTTTGTGACACTTTGGCAAGGGAAAGGGAATACACCATAGTATATACTGAATGAGCAATAACACAGGGAATGGCGGTGTCTCACAAATGGATGAGTTGTTTAAAGAGGGTTTATTCACCTTCACAGATGCGCACAATCCATAATACAAATAAGGCCAGCAATTGTTTAGATATAGGATTTAAGTTCCATTGCTTTCTGGGCCTGAAGTTTCCATAGCCTTGATCTATGTGTGTTTACAAACACATTGCATAGATTTACATTTTTCTTTAGGCTTTCTGCTGCAGGTGTGTTTTTAAGGCACTTGTTTACCTGAGCACTTCTAGGTGTGTCATGGACAGCTTGTTTACCTAGGTATTTGTTTTCCAAAAGATACAACATTTTATTGTTATTGCCATGTTCATTTGGCATGCCTCTCATTCATGTGTGTTTAGAAACACATTGCATGAATGGGCTTTTCATACAAGATATAGCATTTTATTTTCCAGATTTTGTATTGATGGCAGCACTAAAAGTTTCAGGTTTAGCCAACACAACTTTAGTGACTAGGGGGAATTCACAAGGAACTCCCACTCACCATAGGTAAGTTTTGTCACCAACTCAGAGCCGAGACACAATAAACAGGGAAGCTCATCCAATACAGAGGCTACAGTGGGGAAAAGTCCTCCATGCCACTAGTCAAGTAGTAAGTCAGGGTGATAATCTAAAAGGTAGGCCATGGATGGGTGAAGACAATGAAATGATGGAGCCAACACTAGCAAGCCAAAGTATGGTGTAATGATCACCTCTATTCTCCCTAAGGAGGGTAAAACCAATGAGTATGAATAGTGAACTTCTAAGTCTGAGTAGGGACAATATGATATATATAATAGGCCAACCAGGTCCAAATATCTATATGATCGCCAGATCATGACACCAAGTGCTAAGATATGCTACAAGAATAAGTATAAAAGCAATCTAACCATAACACCATGATATACCTGCTGAGTCATATACCTGAAAGCTCATCAACTTGTACCATCATCTGTCCTCTGAGACTGCTGCTGTAACTCTGGGCACTATTGTCTGCTCTGTACCAATGGTATAATGGCTACATCGGTCACCTCTCTGAGTGTCCTGAACCTCAGTCATGGCATGGGGAATGCAACTGCTGTCCACAATCTGATAGTGATCCAATGTAGATGCTCATCTCGGCATCTCAAATGCAAGGGAACTGGCTGAATAGTGTACTGGAATGAGAAAAATAATGTATGGTAGCCCGGCTACTATATATGTGATAACAAGGTGTTTGCATATAACGGGCAACACGACCAACGACAAAGGAAAGGTCAGGACGAGAATGAGTCAAGTATAAGAGACTACCAACAAGATGACGATACAAGGTGGCATCTACTTCAGGTGAAGTGCAAGTGGCAGAAAGTTTGACTCCAGACTAGAAGGGAGAAGGGGCTGGTGTACAATTTTCCATGTGAAAGCGACGAAGAAGGTCACAAGCATATTTAGACTGAGAAAGAAAGATTCCTTCTTTGGTTTGCAGGACTTGGAGACCAAGAAAATAATGCAAATGTCTTAAGTCTGACATTTCAAAATTTTGCTTAAGACTAGATTTCACATGGGTTAAAAGCTTAGGGTCACTACCGGTAAGAATAAGGTCATCAACATATAGAACAAGTATGATGAGATGGTTTTCTACTTTCTTGGTATAGACATTGGGGTCAAAATGACATCTAGAAAAACCAGTGTCAAGGAGAAAGCTATCCATTTTGACATACCAAGCTCTAGGAGCTTGCTTAAGGGCATATAAGGATTTCTTAAGGCGACAGATAAGGTTAGAGTTATTCTGAACATATCCAGGAGGTTGTTCCATGTAAATTTCCTCCTGTAAATCACCATGTAAGAATGCAGACTTGACATCCATTTGATGGACTTCCCAGTTATGTAAGTCTGCAAGGGAAAGAAGAAGGCGGATAGGAGCAAAGGTTTCATTGTAGTCAATCCCTTGAACTTGTGAAAAACCTTTGGTGACTAACCTTGCTTTAAGTCATTCAACACTTCCATCTGATGCATACTTAGTTCTGTAGACCCATTTACATCTGACAAGTTTTCTTCCTTTTGGAAGAGGTACAAGATCCCAAATATCGTTTGCCATTAAGGAACGATATTCTTCATCCATAGCTGCATCCCAATCTGGATTTCCTAAAGCTTCTGTAAAAGTTTCTGGATCATGATTCTCGGACACTTGAGCCAAAAGACAAGAGGCTCGCTGAAACTGAGAACGTGTTCGACGTTGATCTCTAGGATCACCGGCAAGATCACCAGCTGCTTCACATGTTGAACGGATCCATCGAGGAAGCACTTGTGCTGGTGCAACTGGAGGAACATGAGCAGGCGAAGGTGGATTTTCATTCTCACTGTCAACATCAGAAACTGGAGTTGGAAATCTGTCAAAGAAGTTGTAAGTAGAAGAAGGCACAATCGCCGAATTAGGCTCGCAGGCCAAAGAGGGCACAATCGCCAAGTTAAGCTCGCAGGCCAAGAGATTTTCATTAAATTTAACATCTCTTCTAATGATTATATCATGAGAATGTGGATGAAGAAGTCTATAAAAATCTTACGATCGGAATTTCGATTTCGATCAATTATTATCTATAGGGGTCCCATATGAGCATGCAAGTGACGGAATTGCAAAATACTGAAGCATTTGAGAATTTTTTAATTATTATTGGTCAACTTTGACCTGTTTTAATTAAAAATTATGGATTTGGGGCAAATAATGCCTAAGTGATGGATCGGGGTCGTTCGAGTGGTCATCCCTACTACTTTTGGGGTCCACGATTGCATTGCAGCAGACGGTTCGGCAATCCGGGCAATAAAAGTGGGTCAAAAGCCCAAATTTCATCTTCAGCCATATAAACCAGCAAAAATTACATGGAAAATCAGAATTGGACTAAGGCAACTATAGGCAAATGGCAAAATCAATGGATGGCAATTAAAAGGTTGATTTATAAGGTATTTTGGTAAGGTTTAATGATGTATTTGTGCATTGTGGGGCCCTACATTGGACAGCTCACCATAGAGGTCGATTTGGCCCAAGAGGGGCGTTTTTTCTCCTATGGGGGGAATTCGATTTTGCTTGTATGGGCATGTGGGCCCTTGTTGTATATGGTTGGGGGGATAAAACCCCATATAGACACCCCCCAACCGCTTTGTATTGTTGTGTGCCCCCTACATGGGCCCCCTCTCATCCACATGTGCGCTCTCCTTGGGGCAATTCGCACCCCCCTCCATAGAGACATCTCCACCATTCGATTTGTGGATTGGGGAGATGATCTCAACCCTCCATTTTGGGGGGAAACCTATTTTGGGAGTGGCCTCTCTCTATAAGAGAAGGCACTCACCTCCATTGTTCTCTCTTGGCACATTTTTGCACTTGAGTTTTGATGATATAGAGCCATTCTTCTACTGATTTCTTGAGAGTTTATGCATGGATGTGGATTGTTTGACTGATATCTAGTTGCCTTAGTTTTGTTGAGAGGTTATTGTTGTGTTTCCTATCTTTCCTTAGCCAAATCGATTTGCAGGTGAAGAAGACAGCTGGAGGAGGGCGCAGTTTTTGGAGTGGGAACCCCACAACTGCTGGTTTCTTTCAGAGTATCAACAAAAGGGAGTTGTCATTGCTTAATGCCTTTCAATTTCTCTATTTTCAGTCATTTACTTGCTGGTTTGTTTAACTATTTTGCTGCATATACTGATTTCATCTTATTTGTGGCAGGTAGCTAGGGCGTATTTGGCCAGCTGGGAGCTCAAACGCACAAGGGAACACCCGGTTGCTCAACAACTAAATTTGGGAGCTAGTCTTCTGCAATTCCATCCATCTCATTCACTCTCAAGTAGGTTTCTCTTGCTGGTCTCTTATTTCCAAAATTTCACTATGTGTGTTGAGCAGAAAACTCACTTAAAAACCCCTAAAAATTAAAATATACAAAATCCACCGTTAGAATTAGTTTGTTTTGTAAACCCACAAATGATTTATGCTTAAACGCTTATATTCCAAATTTCATTTGATTTCGACTCCATCTGTGCACTTAACCAGGCTCTAGTCTCTCACTGAATTCGCCCCACTTGGGCAAAGTGTCTAATCACGTTGTTTGGTTGATTTCTGGGTTATGGGTACTTGATATTTGGTTTTAGAACGTCATTTTACCTTAGAATATCAAGTTTTGTTGGCTGGAAGTGAGTATAAACGCTCATTTTTCTATGCCCTAGGTCCATTTTTCCACTGTTTAACTCATTCCCCTAGGGTAGTTTCACTTCACTTCTTGCTGGCCTGTTTTTTGTTTTCTAAATCAGCCATTTAATCAATTTATAATTGCTGGAAGATGTGTTTCAATTGCTTATCCATTGCTGCCATGTATGAGTAAATCATAACGAGCTTCATTCCCCATAGGCAGGGTCCACAACCACTCTTCTAGTAAATTTCTGTTTGCTGATTTAATTTCCAACCTTCTACTCTTTCATAGAATTCATCATTTACATGTGTAATCAGATCTGAATTTGCTTCATCTAGTATACTTTCCCATCCAAAATCTCGATTCCACTAGGCTGGAAGAAATCTCACACTTAGTCATCCATCTTGTCTCTCACTTTGCTTATCTGTCGGGTTTGGGTGTCTGATTGTTGAGTCTCAACCATCACTGGTTGAGTGGGGTATCCCCCCTGACTAGGATACGTGCCTCGTCTAAAGTGACTGTAGCCTTGTCCGGTGTGACTTCTGTCCCTTGGACGGAGGACCTAGCTACTGTTGGTTACACCTACCTAGCTGTTCACCTCTACCGTCCCAATTGGGATACCTACCACCAACAGCTAGAGTTTGTGTGATAACAATACCTTGTAATGCTTTAGTGGGGGTGCGATTAACTATGTAATTTGCACAATTTATGGCTTCAACCCAAAATTGAAGACTTAGTCCCTTAGATTGGACCATATAATTAGCCATTTCTTTTAAAGTGCGGTTCTTCCGTTCAACTACACCATTTTGTTGTGGTGTATATGGAACAGTGTGTTGTTGTTGGATTCCTTGTTCAGTGCAGAAAGTAGTGAACTTTTTGTTAACATATTCTCCTCCATTGTCGGATCTTAACTTAATAATTTGATGACCAGATTGTTTTTCAACAAGGGCCTTGTAGGCCAAGAACATGTTAAAAACTTCGCTCTTAAGTTCTAGGAAATAAACCCAAGTGCGTCTGGAGTAATCATCAATGAAAGTTAAGAAATATTTGAAACCAAAAAAGGAAGCAAATGGGAGAGGACCACACAAGTCACTATGCACAAGCTCCAAGGGAACCGAGGTGTGTCAAGAGGCATGCTTGTCCAAATTTTCCCGATGATGTTTTCCGAGTACACAACTGGAACAAACACCATCCCTGCAAGATACCATCGGATGACCTGTCACCATATTGTCTTTACATAGTTGTTGCAATGAGCGATAATTTAAGTGACCAAATCGCTCATGCCAAAGTTTGCTCAAGTTATCACTATGAGCAACAAAAACTGAAGGAAAAGGTGATGACCCAAAGTTGTTAAATTTGTACAACCTGGTAATTGTTAGTTTTTACTTATCATTTGAGCAGCATATAGCATATAAACAATTACTGAAAGATAAACAAGCACAACATAAAAGACAAGAGACACAATTTATCCTGGGAAACCCTCTTGGGGTAGAAAACCCAGCAAAGCCTTCCTCAATATAGAAATCACAAGGTACAAGATAACCCAAAGACAAAACAACTACTCCCTTGCTTATGCGCCACTCTCTTTTCCACTAATGCGAGCTTGCTTGAGTGAGTGAGATAATACAAATGAGAGAGAGCACGCCTATTTATATTCTTCCGTTGAGATGACTAATTCTCCAATGGGGCCGAATTGTCTAACTGAATGGTCAATTACATAATATAATAATCTTTCCGGGGCTTTTCTAGGCCAACACATGGCCTAGGGTTTACATTGATTCTTTCAATGACCTTTACATTAATAATTACATGACCATCAACTCCCGTAGGAGGAATACAATAATATAAATATAATATCTTCCGCAGTTACATTATTTTAACACTCCCTCTTAACTAGGAAGGTATTCTGCGGGTAACAACATCTGCACAACTGACTTGTGAACTTCTATATGTCGTAGGAAGCCTTTGGATCATCATCTGTCTCGGGGCATCATCTGTGGAGTAGCAACATCATCATCTGCCGAATATGATCATCATCAGCATCATCATCATCAATAATCATCAACTGTTGGAACAACAACATTGTCAACTGGAACATCATCTACTGGGACATCCTCATCAGCAACATCATCAGTTGGAACATCTTCTGCTGTCAGCAACCTCGTCAACTGGAACATCATCTGCTGGGATAACAACATCAGCAACACCATCAATTGGAACAACATCATCGTCAGCTGGAACACTATCTGCTGGAACAACAGCATCAGCAGCACCATCAGCTGAAACCATATCATTGTCAGCTGGAACACCATCTGCTGGAACAATACCATCAACAGCATCATCAGCTGGAACACCTGCAACAAACATTAGTATCTACATACTGATACTATCAATCAGCCAGTACTGATCTTCCCTCACCCCTGGAGAGGCATCAGCTCGTGAGAGCTGGAACTATTAGTCAACCAGTACTGATCTTCCCTCACCCTTGGAGAGGCATCAACTCGTGAGAGTTGTAACTAACAATCAGCCAGTACTGATCTTCCCTCACCCTTGGAGAGGCATCCATCCCTATGGACAGGCATCAACTCGTGAGAGCTGGAACCATCAGTCAGCTAGTATTGATCTTCCCTCACCCTTGGAGAGGCATCAGCTCGTGAGAGATGGAACCATCAGTCAGCTAGTACTGATCTTCCCTCACCCTTGGAGAGGCATCCATCCCTACGGACAGGCATCTATCCTTTCAGATAGGCATCATCAATCAATCTCTCTTGCGAGAGAGGTCCCTCAGGACCACACTAAGCCTGTCTCGAAAGTACTCAAACTTCACACGATCCAGAGGCTTAGTCAGCACATCAGCAACTTGTTCCTCTGTAGGAACATACTCGAGCTTCACAGCTCCCCTCTGCACCATATCCTGGATATAGTGGAACTTAATTTCGATGTGCTTCGATCTATCATGAAACACAAGATTCTTAGTCATCTTGATGCAACTCTGGTTATCACGGAGTATCTCCGTAGCATCAATCTCTGCATCGAACAATCCTGTCAACATCTTGCGAAGCCACACTGCTTCACCACAAGCTGAACAAGCTGCTACATATTTAGCTTCTGTTGTACTGAGTGCAACACAGGGTTGCTTTCTACTGAGCCATGAGATCATGCCTGATCCCAAACTAAAGCAACATCTTGAAGTGCTCTTTCTGTCTTCAGCACTTCCAGCCCAATCCGAGTCTGTGTACCCATATAGCCTGAACTCACTATCTGAGGCATATCTGAGTCCATAATCCAATGTACCCTTCAGATATCTCATCACATGTTTTGCTGCAATCAGGTGGACATTCCTGGGTTCCACCATATACTGACTCAAAGTGTTTACTGCAAAACATATGTCTGGACGAGTATTGGTCAAATACATTAATGACCCAATAATCTGTCTATACATGGTGACATCCACTTTCTCTGAAGAAGCATCACTCAGAAGCTTCAAGTTTGTCACCATCGGAGTAGTCATGTCCTTGCATTCCAGCATCCCAAATCTCTTTAGGATCTCAACTGTGTATTTTCCTTGACTCAGGAAAATCTTGTCTGGAAACTGCCATACTTCAAGACCTAGAAAGTAGTGCATCTTGCCAAGGTCTTTCATCTCAAATTCTGCTGCAAGCCTCTTCTTACATTCAACAATAGGATTGTCTTCTCCAGTCAGAAATAAGTCATCCACATACAGTAATAGTATCATGGGTTCATTATTCATAATCTTGTAGTAAATATTAGAGTCCGCTTTACTTTTGGTAAAGCCCAAGCTCATCAGGAAGCTGTCAATTCTTCCATACCATGCTCTGGGAGCTTGTTTCAACCCATACAGCGATTTCTTCAACTTGCATACATGTGACTTATTGTCTTCTACTTCAAATCCTTTTGGTTGTTCGATATATACTTCCTGTTCTATGTTTCCATTCAGGAAAGTAGTTTTCACATCCATCTGATGTAACTTCCATTTCATCTTGGTTGCCAAGGCAAGAATGGTTCTAATCGAAGTATATTTGGCTACCGGGGCAAAAGTCTCCTCATAGTCAATTCCTTCCTTTTGCGAGAATCCTCGGGCTACAAATCTTTCCTTGTACTTTTCAATGCTTCTGTTTGCTGAATGTTTTGTTTTAAAGATCCACTTTGATGAAACAACCGATTTGTCCTTTGGTCTTGGTACCACATCCCAAACATCATTCTTGATGATGGATTGATACTCTTCATTCATGGCATCTAGCCATTCCTTCTTTTTCACTGCTTCTTCAAAACAAGTTGGTTCTTCTTCAACAAGATTGCACATCAAGGCTACATAGCTGGAGTATGGCCTTGGTCTCTTGCTCTCTCTACTAGATCCTTCTGGGGCACCATACTTTCCAGCATCTTGGATTAATTCTCGTTCCTAGGCTGGTCTTCTCTTTCGAGAGATCTCCTTATGATGTATCTCCTCAGGTCTTTGAGGTTCTGCCATGTCATGATCCTCTGGAATAGGATCCTCTTCAATATTTTGAATTGGTTCTTTGGTTGATTCTGTAACTCTGGGATTCTTGCTCCGCTTCATCCTCATGATTCTTCTTAGACTTGTTGAAGGCTGTGTCTTCATCAAATGTGACATCCCGACTAATCTCAATCTGGCGGAATCTTGGGATGTATATGCGGTAAGCCTTAGATTGCTCACTATAACCCACAAATATTCCCTTCTTTCTTGAAGGTTCTAGTTTCGATCTCTTCTCCTTCGGAATGTGGATGAACATTGGACATCCAAATGTCTTCAGGTGACTGACTTCAGGCTTCTTCCCCGTGAACATCTCTTCAAGGGTCTCGTTGCCAAGAGCACTATGAGAGATCCTGTTTTGTACATAGACTGCGGTTCTGGAAGCCTCTGCCCATAGATGCATGGGTAAGTCTTGATCGTGGATCATAGCCTTTACTGCTTCTATGATCGTCCTATTCTTCCTTTCGGCTACACCATTCTGTTGTGGAATATAGGGGACAGTGAACTCCCTCTTAATCCCTGCTTGCTTACATAAATCTTTGAAATCCCCTGAGGTATATTCCCCTCCATTGTCTGACCTCAGGATCTTAATCTGCTTTTCAGAAAGATTCTCTACGAGTGCCTTGAACTCTTTAAACTTTTCAAAGACTTCATTCTTATTCTTCAGAAAGTAAATCCATGTTTTGCGAGAATAATCATCAATAAAAGATGCATAATACTCATACGTGCTTAGAGAGGTGGTGGACATTGGTCCATAGATGTCTGAATGAATGATATCCAGAATACCTTTCGCTTGGCTATCGCTACTTGGAAATGGGTTCTTCGTAGTCTTCCCTTGAGCACACCCTTTGCATACTCCTTCATGATCCACATGGATCTCTGGTAAACCAGTCACTACCTTACTTACAATTGGTAAGGCTTTGTAGTGTACATGAGCTAGTCTCCTAGTCTCCTATGCCATAGCTCACAGGGGTTCATGGTACTAGTCATGAGTGCTGCATCTGCATGACCCTCCAGTTTGTAAAGTTCTCCTTCTTCCACTCCAATGACTATTACATCATCAATAGTCTTTCCTTTAGGCCACATGAGAACTTCACCATCTACAAATGCAACTCAAAGACCTTTCTTATCTAATGCTGAAATAGATAGAAGGTTCTTCTTCAACCTAGGTACATAAAGTACATCCTTCATATTCATGGACTTCCTAGAGTCCAACTTGTAAGAGGCTTCTCCCATACCCTTGATGGGATATTGGTAGTCATCTCCGAGTTTTACCTTGTGTGGAGATTCCTTCTGGATGAGATGAGACAAGGATTCTTTGTATCTCGTCATGTGTTTTGAAGCTCCACTATCCAGTAGCCAAGTATCACTTCCATGAGATACTGAACCAGTGAGTGCTGAGATAAGAACATATTCTTCACTGGAGTCTTCATTGGTCTTGTTATCATCATCACTATCTTCCGCTGCATGAGCATGAAACCTCTTCTTTTGTTTCTTGTGGTGTCCATATTTGTTTGGACAATTTCTTGCAATGTGTCCAGTCTTGTGGCATGAGTAACACTCAATTGAAAAGAAATCCTTCCTGGTCCTTCTCTTCTTCTGGGGTCTCCTTGGAGAGTCCTCTCGGGGACAAGGGTTGTTCTTCCTCTTCTTCCCACCTTTAGCATGGGTAGCTAAAGCTTGATCTTCATCGTCATTTAATTTCTCTTCTCTTACGACTATTATTTCTTCTTCTTGGACACATTCTTCCCATAAACTTCTGAACTTGATCAGTTTCTTTCTGGCACAGATGCCACGAACAAATGGTTCCCAATCTCGGGGGAGACCATTCAGGGTAGTCATCACAACTTCTGCATCCTCGATCATATACCCAATGGCTTCTAGTTGTTCTTTAATCTGGGATACCCTTGAGAAGTATGAATGCATGGACTCAGACTTCATACTCTTCACACCCTTGAGTTGGTTTCTCAAGGTCATTTTCCTGTTGATATTCTTTCCTTCAAACAGGCTAGTCAAGGCATCAAACATCTCCTTTGGTGTCTTCTTGGAAAACACATGGGGGATCAGGTCGTCCTTGATGGAATCAGCGTTGATCCTCTTTGCTTTGATGAGATTCTTCTTGTTCCTAGCCTTCTCTTCATCTCCCTCTGGTTCTGTAAGTCCTTCCTTCACATAGTCTTCTAAGTCATGCTCCTCAAGGATGAGCATCACTCTATACTTCTAGGATCTGAAGTTCTCAACTCCTTCAAGCTTTTTATCAAGCTTGGTATTGCTTGTCATCTTGCTATAATGAGTACTTCAAATGGAAATAGAAATAGATTTGAGACTTACCAAAAAATTTGCCCTTCTGAGATCTGCTCCTCCTTGACCTAGGGTTTGTCAGAGAAACCCTAATTTTTTTACTTCGGGATTTTGAAAAACTAAGTGGATGAGTAAATTCGCCTTCTCAAGAGGAGTTTAGAAATGTACTCCTTTTCCAAAATTAGTGAGCAGATGATCCGAAAACTTGATGCCCTAATTCTCCCAGGCTGTAGTGGTGGACCCAAAAATGAAAATGCTCAGAATGAAATTCTGCTTCGACAGGAAAATGTGCCTTAGGGAGGTGAGGTAGATTCACTCTCTTTTTCGACAAAAGTGTGGAGGTGGCTCTCGGAATAAGAAACCCTAGTTTCTACAGTTACGGGGGCTGCACAATGGAATCTTTCAGGCTGGCTCTGATACCATTTTAGTTTTTACTTATCATTTGAGCAGCATATAGCATATAAACAATTACTGAAAGATAAACAAGCATAGCATAAAAGACAAGAGACAATTTATCCTGGGAAACCCTCTTGGGGTAGAAAACCTTGCAAAGCCTTCCTCAATATAGAAATCACAAAGTACAAGATAACCCCAAGACAAAACAGCTACTCCCTTGCTTGTGCGCCACTCTCTTCTCCACTAATGCGAGTTTGCTTGAGTGAGTGAGATAATACAAATGAGAGAGAGCACACCTATTTATATTCTTCCGTTGAGATGACTAATTCCCCAATGGGGCCTGTTATCCCCTATTTTGACAGGGGTAAATTTTCTCTCACAAAGCTGTCAAAAGACCGACACCTTCAGGATCAACACAGTTCAAGGCTAGATCTCTTGCTTGCTTTCCTGGAGGATACTTATTTCCAAAACCAATGGGATTGATATTTGGTTGTACAGCAGAAGTGGAGAATGAATCAGCTGAAGAGGATCTAGTGCGCCTTGTTTCCAAAGAAGCTGCAAGACTTGTAATTGAGGAACTGTTGAAGCATTTTGCATCAGCACTCATGGAATCTCCCATTGCCTGGGCAAAATATGCGGCTTCCTTAATCCTACCTAATGAGATTGAAGGATGTCTACAAACAAACAAAACATCAATGGAGGAAACATTGCACCCTCCTCAAACAGATTCCCCGGTCAAAAAATAGGGGAATGAAGCTTAAGATTAAGAAATCGAAGTCTGAACCTGAAGAACAGGAGAAGACTCTATCAATTGCTGAAGAACATATGGCATATAAATTGGAACTGGTGAAGATTCTGGACCTAAACTTGTTGATTCTGCTCAGTCCTTTGAGGAAGATTTTCAACAAAAGGATCTAAGCATAAAAGCCAGGACATGACGTAGGCATGAACGTGAAGAAAATGCCCAGTTAGCTAAAGTACAATGGTTGATGTTGATCAATTAGAGAAGATGAATGGGTGCCATCATACATTGACAGTTGATTTGTGTACTTTGGGTTCTGTTCAATACACCTTCATTTGAGAGAAAGTGTACAAAGTGCTTAAACTTCAGCTTCCAGAAGTCTCTGGATTGTTGGAATTTAAAGCTTTGCATTCCTGGCATACGGAGCTCTTTGTGTGTATTAAGGTTGATGTTCATCCAAATCCACGGCTAGAGATGGTTAGTGTTCCGGAAGCAACTTCGAGCAAAGTAGAACGATTGAAGGAAAATATTTATGTTTTTTGAGCTTTCAAAGGAGAACATCAAATGCATAGATCGCAAATTACGCACCAATAACCCAGGATCACCAATAACCCAGGATCAATGTCTATTCTGTATGAAAGAATTATAGAAGGCCGTGGCCAATCAAAGAGCAATCAAGCTAGCATCTGATTCGGCAGAAGCAGGACGTATTTCTTTGATAGCGAAAGCGTTGTTATTCCTCTTAGAGGTACAGTCTCAGCAATGGTCAACATGGTCTGCAGAAGAAGGCATTAAATTGCCCTCCACATTAGAAGTGGTCCCTCTTTCTGTCAATGATGAACTTGCTTTTGTAGCAGGACTACAAGCTGCCTTGAACAGTCCATTGTTCAATGTTGAGAGAATGTTAGAGAAACGAAAAGCTCTGCGAGATGAAGAAGTATGAGCTCACGATTCAGCAAGATAAACCGAGCACTGATGGATACTTACGATGTTATGAGAAGGCGCCAGCAGAGTTCAAATCAGATGCTGAGTTTGGGGTTCGACCAGATCAACACATGACAAATTTTAAAGGGATTTCCATGTCGCAGGTAGTAGTTGTTGAGAAGGTGACACCGGTGGCCATCGATGGGTTTTGGAGCATCACGCGGAGTGTTGGTGGTGTCTTCTTGACCCACGTCTCAGCTGTTTTCATCGGCAGCCAATATATGGCAGCAGAGTTCCGCATTTACAATTGCGTGATCCAGATACAGGGGATTCATCTTGTAAATCGACTTTGTCGTTTTTCTGTCAGCAGTCGTCACCAACTTCAACGCCAAGCTCGGTGGTCGACCGATTCTTCAGCACGGTGGAATGAGCGTATCGACCACTTCACCAACGCAGTTCCTGGTTCAGAGCTCGAGTTTCAAATTTACCGGGTCCATCGCGTTTTTTTCAGCCACAGCTTTTCTTCACGGGCGGCGTTACTATTTTGACGATTGGCGCACTCACTCTCCGAGCAAATTGATTCGCCATCTTTATGATGTGGTCGCCATCTGTTTGGAGGTCTGCCAGCTATTTCACAGATTGTGTGCATCATTGCTAGTTAAAACCACGATTTGTGGAGCCAAATTTCGTCGGTGAATCGGTGGTCAGTTTCATAGCCGAGTTACAGTTGAGTTAAGATTGCATCGAAGGATCTGTTCCTATTTGACAGCCGAGTTTAGAAAGCCAATCTGTCTGTTGATCTCATCGCCGCCAACGTAGGTGCAGTTTGACACCGGTTCACTTAAAACAGCAGATCACTAACTCGAGTTATGGGCTTTTGATTGCAAGCTGCATATTCTTATTTTTTGTCAGCCGAGTATTACTCTGAAAGCTGTTAGTCACTTTCAGACAGTTGCATATCTTTTATTTTGACAGTTGCTGGGCATGTTTTTTATACGTGGATTCTTCTGACAGCCGAGTACCAACTAAGTTCCACGTTGGAAGCTGACTGCACTCTCTTCACTCATCCATACATTGACAACAAATTGCCTAAAAAATTGCAGTCTTCGGGAAGTTCACTGGGGTTTCACATAGCGTTTTGGGGCAGCAGTCAACCGCCTATTTAGAGCGGCATATCATTACAGGTGGCAGTCAACATCTATTACGAATAGCCTTGAGAGTTTTGGTTTTAGCTAGGCTTTACGTCTTTTAGGTCTTGAGTTGAGAAAAAGGTGGATTTCATCTTTTTTCTCTTTATTATTATTTTATTTCAAAGGTAGGTGAGTTTTTAGTCTATATAAGAGACCATCTTTCCCTTTTGTAAAGATGGAAAATTTTTGGGTTTTTTATCCCTGTCGAGCTTAATGAAAAAATCAGTCGGTTTTGTGGACAGATTTGAGTATCCTTCATGTGCTTGTGTGATGTATTTCAAATTGTAGAATGAATCTAGCTTAGGGCTTTATCAAGCACAATAGATTAGCCATTTAGGATTAAGTTGGTTAATTATGCTTGAACAATTATTTTCTCAATGGACATCAGTATTCGGTTGTACAAAATGCCGATTAAGATTTGATTGTTTATGCATTCTAGATTCGTCTCACTTTTTATGAAGCATAAAGCCTCCATGAGCGCTCTTTTGACTCCATTTCCCCTTCTGGTACTGGCACTGGTCTTTCCCTGAGGATTGATCTTCCCTTCCTTTTCCATCACCCATTTTGAAAACTATCTTTTGTTACTTCCGTTTCCCTAAGGCAGCCTCTTCCATTCACCTTGCCCGTTACTGTACCTGCCTTAGCGATCCTAGTTTAGGGATACCCTCCTAGTGTTGGAGAAGAGCCAACCTGAAGCGAAGAGGAGAGGAGTGTGGTGACATTGGCCTCTCTCCTGAGAGAGTTGTCATTTCGGTTGGCGTGTTGCATTTTGGGCTTTCAAACGACACGCATGCCATTTCGGAGGACAACAGGGCCGACTTGTCTAATTGAATGGTCAATTACATAATATAATAATCTTTTCGGGGCTTTTCTAGGCCGACACATGTCCTAGGGTTTACATTGATTCTTTCAATGACCTTTACATTATTAATTACATGAACATCAACTCCCGTAGGAGGAATACAATAATATAAATAGAATATCTTCCGCAATTACATTATTTTAATAGTAATATCATCAACAATTCCCGTAGCTAGGACATGTTGAGGATCTTTAAAATCCTTGATTACAACTTGGTGAGGTGTAAACGTCACAGTTTTGCCTTCACCAGAATGAGTGATTTGATAGACTGATAACAAATTGCAGGAAATTCCTGGAACACAGTACATCACTAAAATGACCATTATCTACTAGAACTGTTCCAAATCCTACAACACTTAAAGATCTATCATCACCAACAAATATTTGTTTGGTGTTACATTCATGCATAGTAGAAAAGATGGCTTGATCCTTAGCCATATGATAAGATGCTCCAGAATCAATGAGCCTTTCATTTGAAGTAGAAGAAGAAGATGCATTATAAGAATAACCAGAAGCACAAAGTGCATGTCCATGAGAGGTAAATTCTGAAGGCGAATCTAGGCTGATGTGGTGCTTCTTCATTGCTGCTTCCAAGGCTGCCATCTTCTTGAAACACTTAGATTCATCATGATTATCTTTCCCGCAATAGTTGCAATGACGCTCAGTCTTCTTTCCTTTTGGGTTGGATCCTTTGTCATTTTTTAAAGAAGGAGCTGACTGAGAAGGTTTAGGATCCTTGTTTGACTTATTATTGCGAAAATTTTGTTTCTTGGGAGGCTTCGACTTTTCTTTCTGTTGGGACAATAAGGCTTTCCCAGATGTATCTACATTGTTGATCATTCCAAGATGGATAGCTTATCTTGCTCTCTAATCAAGGAATCGCAAAATGATTCAAGACTAGGCTCTTTATAGCTAGCTGCATTCAAGGATTCTTTCATGGAGTAAAATGTAGATAAAAAACAGAATATGCAGGTCCAAGTTTTGAAAGAATATGATAAATGCATTGTTTGTCTTCCCTCTTAATCTTGCATTCTTCACATAAGAGTTTTGTATTTAGATAAATAATCTTGAATGCATGAAAAATCACTTGGATTTAAAGAAATCAACTCATTTTCGAGTTGATGACCTCGAATTTCATTGTGTTTACCAAACACAGCTTCCAACTTGTCCTAAGCAGTATCAGATTCATCAATTCCAGATATGTGGAATCGCAGATCAGTAGAGATTCACATCCCAATCAATCCATGAGCTTCGTCACATCTATTTGCCCATTTTATTTTCTTATCATCATCGGTGGGTTCTGTTTCTTTCCCTGAGGTAATTCTGAAAAGTCCTCTACTTCGTAATACATCTTCCATACGAAATTTCCATGAGAAATAATTGGAATTGGTAAGTAGAATATCACAAGGGACGGCCATATTGTAAATTAGTGGCTGTAAAAACAGAAACCAATAGTCTGGATGCGAAGAGCTCAAAAAAATAGGCAGTTTGAAAAAAAACAGCACTGAAAACGAACTCCGTATGATGAAGTTATGCTTGAATAAAGAAAATGTTGAAGATGTCCCCAATAGTGATGTGGTAGATAGAGAATGTTCAGCTAAAAAAAAGAATCCCCCTCTTCCCAAGATGAACCTTTGAAAATCACTTTACAAGAAAATTGCTTTAAGTGAATCACTTTTGTAAAATAAGTGATTTCACTTTTACAATGATGTTACTTTAAATAGTACAGCAACAAAAATGAACTTAAGTGACTCACTTTTTATTTTTATTTTTGTTATTTAAGTGAGATGGACTTTTACAATTAAGTAACTTAAAATTAGAAATTGCATACACCTTTGTTTAAAATTAACTTAATAAGACTTGAATTCAAGACCTATTAAGGAATAAAACAACTTTGAACCAAGTGAACTAATATTAAAAGGTACGTAAAAGATGGGAAGGAAGAAGGGGGCTTTTTTTTTTTTAATTCTTCTCTCTCGGTTTCCGTGCTTGCCTCTTTTCTTGCAAATCACACCACAAACCGAAACAAAACAACTTTTCCACACTTATGGGGTTAGATCTCGTTAGCTTGCCCGAAAGGTCTACGTTTTCTCTTTGTTTCTGATTTGCCGAGATCGCACAAGGTGCATGACAAAGAGCATATGCAATCGAGAAAAACCCATTCATTTTCTGTTTTTGATTCGCCGAGATCGCATAAGGTGCACGACAAAGAGCATACGCAGACAGGGAGAGCAATAATCCGAAACTAAAAAAAATCTAACAATAAAAACTAATAAAATATGAAACATTTTTGAAAATAAAAAAACGTCACTGTAACATTATACCTTCAGATCTGATGAAATACGCGTTTCTGAAGCAACCGGAAACCGTTTTCGATCAAACGAAAACTATTTCCCAATGGAAACGACGCTCCAGATGCAATGGAACACTTCCCACAACCCAGAAATGCACAGAAACTCCAGAACCAGAAACCCTTTCAAGTTTCGGCAACAACAGTTCAAAATCTAGATCATAACTGGAAGCAGCTTTTCATAAAAGCTTTGATACCATGTTTGGGTACACAGGGTACTCCCAAAAGACTGAACACCTAGAGCAACCATTTCACACAAACATATCACAGATCGACACACGATGTTTTGACGTGGTTTAAACCCTCGAGAGGGAAACACTACACAACTATAATGTCCTCTTTTGCTTAAGCATTGAGGACCATCCCGCTGACCTATTTGATTCCCATAGGTTCGAGCGGGCACTGATAGTCAGGGAATCAGCTGAGGATTTATGCCATATCAGAATATTTAGGGCATAGATATTATATCATCATTAGATAGACAGGGGCCACCTGAGCCCAAGGCCACCTGCATGCATGACATCTGAGCATTATTTCATAATGCATGCACCTTATTGAGTCTCCAGGCACCTGCATGTAAGTCAACTGCAAATTAGAAGGTAAAGTGACCTAATTAAGTTAAAGTTAGGGTTTTGAGCAGTTGAAAGTTATAAAAGAAGGGTAAAGCGAATGGAGAAGATATATTATTGATTATTGATTTGTGATTTCGATTTGGAGAGCTCAGCGAGCAAAGTTGGGGTTGAGTTTGCATGTTAAATAAGTTTATTTGCATGTTATTTTAATTTCTGATTTATATATGTTTATAAGATCTCATGGGTATGCAAGTATTTGTGAGTTAGATTTCAAGTGACCAAGCTTGGAGGAGGATTGGGTCAAGTTTGACTCCATTCTATCTTCAACAAACTTTAGAAACATTGTCCCTCAGCACTCCATAGTGAAGCATTCTTAGTTTGATATTCTCTGGCACAAGTTCTCTCATACTTTCTCTTTCTCCTTTAAAAAAAAACTTCTTCTTGGTTATTTTGGTTTGGATACTTTCAGATCTGATCTTCTTAACATGCTTATTAAAAATCAAATCTGAAATTTTTATGCATAGATCCAAGATACTTCAATTTTTTCATTTCATTGTTTGGGTCTTGCTTGGAAAATAATCATTAAATAATTTTTGCAAGTCAAATTTTTAGGATTGTTTAAGGATTATTTTTTTCAAAGTTTTAAAAGTTTATATCAAGCATCTAAGTGCTTCATTGGTTACCTTTTTAAGGTTGTCCAAGACCCTAAGAGGGTGGTTTTTTAGCCATTCCATCTTGGTTCATTTTTTGCAGTTAACTAGTCTTGTTTTTAACTTAGTTTTTTCTAGTATTTTGTTGCCCAAAAACACTTTTAAAGTAATTTTGGGCACTTTTTTGACTAATAATGTTTGCTGGTTTTTGTACTATGACAAGAAGTAAAAGGATTTGAAGCACTTTTTTCAACCATTTGGGATGATCCAAAATTTCCTTTGAACCTCACCTTTCTTCCACTACTTTGCTTCTATCTTTTGTAACCTCTGTTCTCCAGATCTGTAAGGAAAAAGAGGAGTTCTTTACTTTCAGCATTAAGCATTGTAATTGGTAATAAAAGTATTTTTGAAGTAGGCTCACAGAGCTTGCTTTCATCCCCCAGGGGGATTAGTGTCAGTTTGGAATTTTTGTGTTTGTTGTCAATTTTTTGCAAACTTAAGCGAATTTTAACATTAGATTAGTTTAGCTTAAAATTAACCAAGTAGATTAAAATCTAACGTCTTGGTCCAATCCAAATATTGGGCCATTGACACACTCAGGACGTAGGAACAGTTTGTTTTATTTTTGCAGACCGTATACTCTTTTCGCTACAATATTGTTTAATTTTTGCAAAGAAGTAATTCGGATACTAACTCACTACCTCAGTAGTGTAGTAATTAGAAAACATTTACTTTTCAGTCATCTACAATCCAAAACACCCCCTTGCTTTCTCGAAGTAAGGTTTCAGGATAAGGGCTTGCCCGAGTACTAGCCCGAAAAGAGACTTTTGGGGCATTAAAAAGTAAAATTTTGTGATCGAAAGTCTTTTAAAATAAACAAGGTCTTCTCCCGTATGCTCTGTGGCCAGCTTGCAGTTTAGTCCGAACATGTTGGTACACATCAGAAAGGGGAATATGACTAGTAGTAGGTTTTAACACGGCCAAATTTTTCAAAGGGTTTGGGATAACACTGGGTAGTGACCTCTTGGAAACCGTTAGGCTTGCCCTCGTTGGTATAGCATCTAAACACCGCCTTGAGACTTCGATCCAGCCCAAGTCTGAGTGAGAAACCACACAATTGAATTCTGGACATATTCCCTGTACCTTTGTGTATATGGGGAATCCACCATCCTTTAATAAAAAGATCATTACCACATTAATTTTAAAATTGACCAAGAACATTTGCACAATATTTCTTTTCAGCATTACAATTTTGACTCCATTCTTTAATACTGGTCTCTTTATTTATCATTGCAAATTATTTTCAATTGTTATCATGTGGTGAATGATTTGTTAATCATGTTCAATTTATATGTTGTTTAGATCTTTATGCTGCTATACTTCAAGTTATGTTGCAAATCTCTTATGTCAGTTTTATCATTATTAAAAAACTCCTAAAAAACTAATTCATCCACTTAACTAGCTTAGCTCAACCAGCCTTAGCAACTTTAGGGTCCACCCCCCTTGGCTTTGTTAGGAGTTTGCCTAAACGGATGAGTCAAGATTCAAGTGACAGTACTTGACTTGAGGCTTGCCCCCAAGGACACGCTTTGTGGCTTGAGAATTTCTGCCACACATTCCCAGGTGTGTTTTTCGGCGGCAACACAGCCCATTTTGGAGCATTTCGCACCAGCTCCAAAGCTCCCAGGACTGCAGGAACGTCGGGTACGCCCTTCCTTATGGCCAGAAGCGGTACCCATGCAACTTAGGTTTTGCACCTGTGAGAGATTTGATCCCTCTTAGCGCTTGGTAGATCCCCTTTTAAGATGGATCTATGCTAGTTAAATGCCAATCCCCTACCGCCATACATGATAGAATCTAGTGGAAACATTGTAATCCTGAAACCCTGAGTACTGTTAAGTCTGTTGAATTTTGAATGGGATCTAAAATTCTACTTTTTGCATATGAAGTCCGATGAGGTTGGAACCACTCTCAAACATCCTAAAACAATTATTGGTAATGTTAAAAATTTAAGTAAAATGATAGAAAATGAAAGATGAGGAGTGTTGTTGCCTGGATGAACACTTGGGAAAACGCAGCAAAAATCTTCAAGCCGCTCGGTGTGGCCTTGGGGGCAAACCAGAATCAAGTGTTGTCACCTGAAACTCAACTCCTCCGTCTAGGCTTACTCCTAGTGAAGCCAAGGGGGGTGGACCCTAAAAAAGAGAAAAATCTAAGGTGTTTAATCTACAAAAAAAGAGAAAACAACTAATTTAGGAGTTAGAAATTTAATCATAAGAACAATGCAATAAAAAAACATGATATTATTCATTATCCAACATCATCATCATCATTGAAACATCAACATCATAAAATAATCAACAAGACCAGTGCTGATAATGGAGTCAAGTAAAGTGCAGTTGAAATGCTTGAAATAAAATGACAATGTTTTGCAAGTGTTGGTAAATTTTATTATTTTTTGTGGTAATGAGTGGATTATTAAGTATGGGGGATTTCCAATATACCGTGAGGTATTGGAAATATGTCCGGAATTTGACAAAGGTGGCTCCTCACTTGGATGTTAGGATATTTAGACACTTAGGAGTTAGTTAAGATCAACTTGTGTAATATATCTGTTAGGTAAAGTGTGTTTCTTTAGTATGCATTAGTATGCATTTGTAAATATTTAATCTGACGGTCACGATATGTTCTAGACATAGAGTGATCTGACGGCTCAACTTCTCTTAGATCATACTTACCCTTGATCCGTGGCTTAACACTCGATTGGTTCATGATCTCTATTTAAAGAGCATGGAGGGTCATTGTCTAGTTGATCAATTATGAGAAGCTCATTTGTAACTTTCTTTCTTTTGCATAATAAACTGCTCCGTAGAAGCTATTTGGCCGGGGCCGTTGTAAGATTCCAAGTAGGGAAAACTAGATTCTTTGACTAAGTTTGTCTCACTTGTTTTCTGTAGCTGCTGATTTGGTAGTTTATTGGGTGTTTTGCATGATTTGTAGGATGATTGTTTTCTCATAAAGTAATTGCATATCATATTAATACATCATAACCCAATGACAGCTGATATAATTTTAATTGACCCAAATCACTGCACCTTGGAAAACCCCCAGAATTCAAGATACGAGTTTTATGCAATAATAATTAATGGAATTTATTCAAGACTGTCTCATGCAATCAGATCTCGGAAGAGTATAAATCTGACCTTAAAACAGTGGCCTTTGTGGAATGATGATGATGGCTGTTATAACTGTAAATAGTGAGCAGCCTCTTGTCATGTGATACCCTAGAGAGTAGATCTGAATATAAAGATGCTCCAACGCATGAGATGAAGGTTCCTTGCTGCAATGGAGTGGGCATAATGTATGGCTGTAGCAGCTGCAATAATATGCTTTCAAATAATGGAGATATGCTGTTGTAGGTAATGATGGAGATGCCTGTAAGATGCTTTTGAAATGATGGTAATAATATGCAGTGAGATCAGCCTTCTTTAAATAAATACGACTCAGCTCTTATGACTGTTCTACGAATTGATGAAGGTCTCTTGAGGTAGGAATGATGCCTTCCTTAATGGCTGTCATATAGTTCTAAATGAGACCACGACTTCCAGATCAATGGATCAGTATAGAACCTGAAGATGTCTGCTAGTTACCACGACCTCCAATAGAGTTTTATTGCTCCTCTTTAATTCCATTAAATGCCCTTTACCATTATCCCATATCTTTAAGTAATTATTGTTGTTGACAAGTGGTATAGGAGATGCCCTAAAGAGACTCACGTCCTTAGTAACCAGCACGCAGTAATAAGGAGCATGGTACTGTAGCACGACGCTGTAGCATGGTACTGTAGCGCGGCATTGTTCACGAACTATTCGCAGCAATGTAGCGGAACTATTCACGTCACTGTAGCAATACTACAAATAAGTAATCTCTGCTCAAATACGAATTAATCTTCTTTGGATAAAGTACGAATGATAGATCTGAATGATCTAACCTGATGATGAACTAGGGCAGATAGATTTCGCTGCCGAAATACACCAGTTAGTTAAGTGCATGCTTTTTTGTTCCCGATCATACATGAAAAATAGGAAATGAAAGTAAGCTTACTAACAATTTCCTATTCCTAATAATTCAACTGAGTTATCAAGGCAAGATCTACAATCAGCATAAGAAAGAAATTTGCAAATAAGAAACAGTTACCATATGAAGAATATCACAATGTTGATCCACACACCAATGCACTACACCATTAGCCTCCAAATCTTTCTTTATTATCGATGTAAGATAGAACAAATTACAATTGCAAGCCTGCTCTCATTCCAACTCTAACTAGTTTGGAATCAGAGAGGTGCCTCAAATATATAGAATAGGCAAGGAGGGAGTGGAGTGAGTGATGGAGAAATGGGTGGAGCAAATGGGGCTGCCAACTCCCACCTATTTGGCTGCCCAAAACAGTCATAAATCAGCTATAAATCAACCACATGACAACCCTAGAATCAATCTGCCATTTTCTTAACACGTGGGACATTCCTCCTTGGGAAATGCACCCACCTTTATAGGATTCAATCCCACTTTATTAGCTGCCCCAAAAGGTTTCTAAATGCCTCTTATACATCCCAAAAATATAGCTGGTCCAAAATCCTATCAATTTTGGAAACTTTTAATTTTCTCATTTTTTGCTTTTTTGCATTTTTTTGCACTTTTTGACTTTTTTGGGAGATTTTTGTCATAAGATAAAAAATAAAGTGTCTAATGACTATGGAAAGTGTGTTTAGGGGTAATGTGGGTGCTCCGGGTTAGAAAACGAGCACCCCCATGGCCAAAGCAACCCCTAGACCATGATTTTATCACTTTTTTAATTTTTTTGACCAAACCATTAAAAAATGGCTTGTTTTTACGGAAAAATAAAAACTTCTCAGAACTTAAAAAAACCTAGGGGGACCTAATACATGGTCATATGACTCAAAAACTATGCCTAGAATGGTTTAATACATTGACACATAGATTCTAATAACTTCCTAAGGCTTAAAAATTACGTCGACCACCCCAACTTTGGAGGGGATTTGAGTGAAAAACTCAAAAATTATTAGTCGTTTATTCAACAACCAATAATTTCCAAGGAAAACAACACTCTGGGTTAGTCGAATTATTGTTTAAGTCCTAGAAGCCAAGTCTTTTACAAAAAAGGTACCATGCTAGCACATTATTACAAAATTCCCCGAGGGGGTATGAACATGTGGTACAAAAATAAAAAAAGGGCCTAGAAGGCCTAATGGACTTCAGAACTCTGATGATGAACAATTAAATTGTTCAAGGCTTTGTCAGCTCACTTGAAATCCACTAAGTGCAATTTTAGTGGATAACATCTCGCTCCAACTGTGGGACGTGTGTTCGATCTGGCCTTCAGGCAAGGAGAGGATGCGAGAACACCAGAATCTCTGGTGTATACAACCTGTAAAAACATCTCAACGCGACAAGAAAAACCTTCAGCAGCACAAGTTTTATGAAGAAACCAAAGCATCACAAATTGCATTTATTCATAAAAACTAAAACTAACTAAAAAGAAGTCATCATTCCTGAGTATGTAATGTCCTCTTCTGCTTAAGTATTGAGGACCATCCCGCTAACCTATTTGATTCCCATAGGTTCGAGCGGGCATTGACAGTCACGGAATCAGCTGAGGATTGATGCCACATAAGAATATCTAGGGCATTGATATTATATCATCATTAGGTAGACAGGGGCCATCTGAGCCAAAAGCCACCTGCATGCATGACATCTGAGCATTATTTCATGATGCATGCACTTTATTGAGTCTCCAGGCATCGGCATGCAAGTCAACTGCAAATTAGATGGTAAAGTGACCTAATTAGGTTATTTGTAGTTGAGAGTTATAAAAGAAAGGTAAAGTGAATGGAGAGACACACTTATATGATTCTTGATTTGAGGATTCGAATTGGAGAGCTCAGTGAGCTAAGTTGGGGTTGAGTGCATGCTCAGCTAATTGGTGTATTTCGGCAGCGAAATGTTTCTTCCCTAGTTCATCGTCAGGTTGGATCATCCAGATTCAACATTGTTCATCATCAGGTATTATCATCATTGAGATTCGACAGAGTTCTCTTTATATATTATACTGTGGGCTTGCTCTCCCTTGCATGGGCGCGTTGTCCATATAGCCTCCTATTCATATTGTAGTCTACAGGGGTCCATTTCTCTGCATGCAGCTCTCATCCTTCTCAGAGCAGCACTATTACCCTTCCCTTGGAAGAAGGGTCTCTCAGCTTGAGTTCTGAGCTATATATCAGCAGTTATTATTCTGGGAGGACATTTGCATGGCTTGGGCGAATTCCTCAAGAGAAGATCATCACGTTTTAGGTGTTTGAGCCATCAAAGTTTATGCATGCTGCTTCCATCATTTTCAGAGGGGCACTATAACCCTAGTGCATATTACCCGGAGCTTCATCAGGGATCTACCATTTATTTAGGAGCATTCTGAGCTTGGAGGAGGGCACACTTATCTATTGGAGGACGACTTGACTTATCTTCCTATTCCTCTAGTACAATTTTCGCATGTAGGGATCATCTTCCTGGTCATCAACAGATCTATATACTGGTATGTACATGCATTAGTTCCTCCTACTTTCTAGCATTTCAGTATTCTTGGGGTTACAAATTTGCATGCAACTACATGCATGCAAAGATCAAGGTTTACTTTCATATCCTATTGAGACATAAGCCTACTAGCCATCTACAGTACACAAAAAAAGAAAAAATATCAGTTTGGGATATTACAGTGGTATCATAGCATGTTCCTTGCTAGCCGTGGGCATGCAAAATTGTAAATGAATTCAGAAGATCCATACAACATCACTTACCGGAGACAGAGGTTTAGAAACAGTGATAGAGGAGAAGAAGAATTAGAGGATATAGAACTAGGGGATAGAGAGTATCAGTTTGGAAAGGGTAAAGATACAATGGCCGAGGATGATAAAACAACTTTCAATAGCCTCATTGCAGCTATTAAAGATCTTACTACTGGATAGAAAGAAATGATGAGTACCTTCAGACAAATGACAAAGAAGAATGGGACCACCCCAGACAGCCCTGTATTTCCCAATAGTGATAGGGTATCCACCAGTAGTAGCAGGGAACACTTACAGACCAACATGCAGAGCCATCCTCACATGTACAACAAGCCATCCCGACCTACCATGCCTCACTTCTTAGAGAGCCCAGCTGCAGTGCCTCTAGCACAAGTAGAACTAGAAGAATCCATGAGTGCCTATTTGAGAGAGTATAGAGCTTTAGGAGAGGAATTCCATTCAGCATGACCTTCACTGACTTCTGCCACTTTAAAAGTAAGAACAGACCCAGAGCTTACAATAGGCCATTCACCCAGAAATATGAGTTACAACGCACTGTAGGGAAACTGACTATCCCTACCTTTGAGGGTACCCGAGGTGGCCCAGCTCAGAATTGGGTAAAAAAGTTAGATACATACTTCCAGCTCAACCCCATGATTGAGACAAAAGCCATTAAATTGGTTACTTTGCATTTGGATGGAGAGGCCCATGAATGGTGGTACCACGGGTTGGTAACGTTGGGTCACAACACCACCACTTCATATTCTGACTTTACACAGAGGCTCATTGAGCGATTTGACCAGAAGGACCCTGAGGTGCATTTTAGAGAGCTGGCACAGCTCAAGCAGACAGGTAGTGCAGATGCATTCATTTCAGAGTTTCAGAGGGTGGCAGTCCTGGTGACAGATATTTCAGAGAGCAGATTGATTATACTATTTACTGAGGCTCTCACTGAGCCCTTACGTGGATGGGTCAAGTCCTATAGACTCACCACCCTAGCCGATGCCATCAGTCGGACTAGAGATTTGCAGGAGGCAATACCCAAGAATAGATTTCCTCCCAGAACTAATTTCCTTATCAAAGAAAAAGAGGGGAAACCCTTCCAGAAAGAGTGGCCCAAGAAAGAAAGGATGGATAAAGATACTCGATAGGACCTTAGAAGAAAAAAGTTATGTTTCACTTGTCATGACCCATGGGAACTAGGTCACAGATGTTCAGGGAAGGGAAAGGCCTACTACATAGAGGCCTATTCAGACAGTGGGGAGGATGAGGATTATCAAGATCAGGAGCAGGGAGTGACACCAGAGACAGTTGATGAGGGACAACCCTCAAGAGGTACTATTGCTACCATGATAGGGGTCCCTAGATTCCACACTCTCCAGATCAGGGATACCGTACAAGGCCACAGAGTGGGAGTGCTGATAGCTGGTGGGGCATCCCACAATTTTATTGGTGCTGCATGGGTTAAAAGGAAAGGCATCCAGACCGAGAGTTTTGATGGATTTTCAGTAGCTGCAGCAGGTTACACCATGGAGTGTAGTCAGAGGATTCCTAAATTAAAAGTAACACCGGGGAATTACGTTGTGATAGAGACATTCTATGTGGTAGATGTACTTGACATGAATGTGGTAATAGGAGTTCAATGGTTGTATTCCATAGGGAAGTATTCCAAGAACTACTAGACCATGGAGATGGAGTTCACAGGGGCAGAGGGACAGAAGGTAGTATTGAGAGGGATGAATACCTACCCTCCCACAACAGTGACATCACACAGGATGGAGGCAGCACTCTGACAAGGAGATATTGAGTGGGCAGCAGAGTGCTTGGTTACCTTTAGGAAACCACCAGATAAGGTCACACAACATCCAATAGATATAGTGGCCTTACTGCAGAAGCACAAAGTAGTATTCGGAGACCTTCCAGCAGGTTGACCTCCAGATAGGGGAGTTGAGCATATTATCGAGTTAGAGGAGGGGACTTAAGCAGCTATCACCACTCCTTATAGACATCCCAAGAGGTACAAAGATGAGATAGAGAATACAATTAAAGAACTGCTCAAGCTAGGGTACATCAAACCTAGCTGCAGTCCATTTGCATCTTCAGTAGTGCTAGTGAAGATAAAAGATGGAACCTTGCGCATGTGCATCGACTACAGGGCACTCAACAAGAAGACCATAAAAAACAGGTATCCCATCCCCATGATTGATGAGTTGATGGATGAACTACAGGGGGCAAAATACTTTTCCAAGATTGACATCCGCTCAGGTTACCATCAAATTCGGGGTAGGGAACAAGATGTTCCAAAGACCGCTTTCCGTTGCCACTACGGACATTGAGTTTCTAGTGATGCCATTTGGGCTCACTAATGCACCGGCTACTTTCCAGTCATACATGAACAACATCTTCAAGAATTAGTTACGTAAGTATCTTCTGGTATTCTTCGACGACATATTGATATATAGTAGAATGTGGGAAGAACATTTGAAACATTTGGATGAGGTACTTGACATCTTACAGGAGCAGTCACTATATGCCAAGATGTCCAAATGTGAGTTCGGCATGCAGGAGATGTTATATTTAGGGCATGTGATAGGGGCAACGAGGTGTAGGTGCACCTAGAGAAGATTCGGGCCATATTGGATTGGCCTACACCCAAAAATGTGACAGAACTGAAGGGCTTTTTGGGCCTTTGCACCTACTACAGAAGGTATGTTAGTGGATTCTCAATGATGACCGCACCCTCACAGATCTTACCAAGAAGGGGGCATTCAGTTGGTCAGAGACAGTACGACAGACATTCGAGAAAATGAAAAAGGTAATGAGTTCATGCCCAGTATTAGCTCTACCAGACTTTTCTCAACCCTTTGTGTTAGTATGTGATGCTTCAGGAGAGGGAACTGGGGCAATATTGATGCAGAACAACCACCCCCTTGCATTTGAGAGCAGGAAACTCAAAGATTATGAGCGCCACTATTCGATATATGACAAAGAGATGTTAGCCATTCTCCATGCGCTAACCAAGTTCAGGCAGTACTTAGTGGGTGGCAGATTCAAAGATAAGACAGATCATAACAACTTGAAATACTTCCTAGAGCAGAAAGAGTTAAACGAGAGGCAGCAGAAATGGGTGAGCAAAATTTAGGCCTATGACTTCAACATTGCGTATGTTAAGGGGAAGAACAATGTAGTGGTCGATGCACTTTCTAGACGACCAGCTACTTTATCCCTTATGAGCATTTCATCAGATTGGAGATCACATCTCTTGGTTGAGTACTCCAAGGATAAGTTTGCTTGCGAGCTATTGGATGGACAGATTCAGGATGATAGGTACAGGGTAATTGATGACATCATATACTACAAGAACAGAATCTTCTTACTTCCAGAGTCTTCCCTCAAGAAGAAGATTTTGCTGGCATCACATGACTCACCATAAGCAGGGCATCAAGGGTTTCTCAAGATCTACAGACAGATTAGAGAGAGGTTCTCATGGAAGGGCCTCAAGAATGATGTGATACAGCATGTGAGAGAGTGTAGCTTGTGCCAACAGATAAAATAGAGCACACCCACCCGACTGGTTTATTACAGCCTGTTATCACCTAAGTTGTAGTTACCCCTATGGATGTATCCAGTCATGGCTGGCAATAGGGAAGGGCAACTCAAAAGGTGCAACCACGATCACCTCGACCTCCAATATATGGTTGTCACGCCAGTCGAGGCAACTTTCACTTTATGTTATCTAGCCCAGACAACAAAGGGGGAGACCCGATCTACTCCCGACAGGAGAGATCAAAACCAAGACACCAAATCAAGTTGTTTCTAAATGAAGTAAGGTGTATGGTTTATCCTAGACCTTAGGATGAAGTCACAAGCCAAGTGAGGGGTTCAATGAGTATAGCTTTGGTTCATGGTTGATGTGAAAGTGACTTAAGATGTCTGAAGTGAGATCTAGGGTTAGAGTACTAGTTCAATGTTGGAAAATATACTGCCTTGGGACCCGTGTCCAATGCAAGGTGTTTTTTAAGGGTTGAATTGGGGCTAACTAGTACATATGACAAGCTTGACCATGGTACATGATGGCTTCAAGGGTTTAGTTCACCATGCATAGGTCAAACCACAAGTCAATCCAACAATCTAGGAAAGTCGAATTAACTTGGAGAGAAACCAGTGCCTTGGGAATTGGGAAGTGGAGTCAAAGTAGGGTTGACTTGTGGTTTAGGACTTCTAGTACATGGGACAAGTGGGCAATAGAGGTCTTGATGGATGAATGTGTCTAGATCTAGGTTTGACCCAAGTGGCCCACAATCCCTTAAAACAAGGAATGCTATCCCCAAGGCAAGATTTGACCAAGTGATACTCTAGACCTAGGTTTCGAATTATTCCGGTTCCAAATCTCCAAAAATCTCAAGTACCCATGTCCTAGAAGTGAGTCAACTCACTTCTCCAGGGTGGTGCGACTTTTCCCAAGGAAGCCAAAAATGAGGGTTAAGTAGGTCAAGACAAGTCGGATGACATCCAAACTATAGATCTGAGTAGGTTAGTCAAGTAGGAGTGTGGATCTATAATTTTACGGCAATCCGATGGCTAGATCTTACTAGATCTGAGTTTGAATGCACCAAGTGGTCCAAAAAGGGGATTAAATCCCCTAAAATGTGGAATAGGGCCCACAAGGTGAAAATCAGAAAAGTGATGATCTGGGGGTAGGTTATTGGATGTGTAGATGACGAATCAAGTGGAATCTCAACCACCCACATATTAGATCTAGGTCAACTTGCTCAAACTAGGAAGTGCGCCTTGCTTGGGAGAAGCTAAGTTGACTTGGGAGGGGGGTCAAACGGAAGCCAATCCTCACCGAACTATAGATCCGGGATGCCGTGGATGCTATAGAGGTGGGTTTTCAATATTATGCCCAACAACCCACTAGATCTGAGTAGATCTGAGAAAATGTAAAATGGGGTTTTGAAATATTTAGGTTTTTAAAATATTTTAGACAATTGGATAGATCATGGAGATAGAACTTACCTTGAGATCATACCTGAGTGATGTGAATGAGATGCCTTGATGTTGAGAAAAATTCCCGCAGAGATCAAAAGAGAGATTGTTGATTTGCTTGCCAAATTGATGCCCTAGCCCACAAGTGTGCCTTCCTCTACCTGTCAAACCAAGGAATAGCGATTCAATCAGTAAGATCAAGTATGGAAGAAATACAGGAGAAATGCAATAGTAACATGAAATAGAAGGTCCTGGGACAGTAATACTCCCTGTTACCGACGAAGAGCTCCAAAGAAGAAGTAGGGAGAGTCTTCCCCTACCAATACCTCCTCCTCAAAACAAATCGGCCTCCACCTGTAGATGCAAAATCGTGGTACAAAGATATGGCAAACAAGATCTCCAATAACTCAGTGCAAAGGAAGAACCAACGAACGAACACCAAAAACATTCACCACAATACTGGAGATAGATGCAATAATAATTTTCTATTCCAATAATCCAGAGCCAAAAGTCCCTTTACAATGAAAGGCTCTCTCCTTTAAATAGGAAGGAGAGGCACCAAAACCCTAACCACTTTTTGAATGAGTGGCTAAGATTAAAAGATACAAATGTCTAATCAATGGTTGAGATGAGCTCAACAATAAAATACATGGATCACAAATAAAATATTATGTAAGTGGACAAAATCGCCCTAGAAGAGGGGAATCCCACCAAATCATGATGACATAATATCATAGGAGGCTTATGGTGGGTCCAAGGGGTAATTTTATCCCTCCTTGGTCAATCCCCATAGCACAATAATCAATAAATAATCATCAATGTACCAAATCGTGCCACCATAGTCAAATCGTAGGCCTCAAAAAGACCTCAGAAATCCTCAGAAAGTGCCATACGTGATGGATGCGGGCCCCGATGAAGCTGAAACTGCTGGAGAAGGTGTGGAGGACCCCGATCTATCATCACTGATCATCCCATGGCATAACATTGCATCAGTAGCCCAAATCGATTTCCTCAACAGCCATTTCTACCAATCCTGAAATGCCTCGGGAAGCGTGAAACTGCCCAAAACTGCCTCCTGGAGTGCCTGTGCTGTCAAGGTGAGGGCACCCTTGTGTCTGGGAGGGGGTTAATATGGTAAAAACAAGTGGCTGGACCACCCCCTCCAAGAACAGCGCCCTAGGTCAACCGGATAAAAATCATATCTGCTCTGACAGGGCCTCCGACAGACCAAAACTGCACTGGGATAGCCTACTGAGGCTCAATCATCACTGTAAATGCCCGGAACTGAAAACAAACTGTCTCATTGGACTCAGAAGGTCCAAATCCATCCAAGATGTGTACTCATACACCATATGAGTCTCTGCACGATCAAAATATATATCCAATATACCGGAACAAGGCCAATAATAATAATCTATAAATGATCAAATACTGCTGTAAACCAAGAATCATCATCATAACCCTGTAGCTGCTACATAGAATCATCATGTATGTATACATAGACCATATATCATCTATCCATATCATCATAAGGTCCAACATCTCATGTCCCATGGTCCTCCATGGTCAAACTGGGTCTAACCAAGACCAAATATAACTCAGACCATCATCGGAAGCTACTGCAAGGTGTCAAGGTTAATGCATGCTCTACAACTTATTCAAATAACAATTATAACACAAAGTAGTCACTTCTGGCGATCTAAATCCAAATATATAATGTCGTTAATTATTATTATTACTCTGACTAGACTTTCAAGATCATACTCACTTCATAGCTGTGATCAATTTGCTAGTGATGGGTGAAGGCTAAATTAACTGGCTAGGCTAAGGGATGACTTGACTGACTTGACTTTGTGACACTTTGGCAAGGGAAAGGGAATACGCACCATAGTATATACTGAATGAGCAATAACACAGGGAATGGCGGTGTCTCACAAGTGGATGAGTTGTTTAAAGAGGGTTTATTCACCTTCACAGATGCGCACAATCCATAATACAAATAAGGCCAGCAATTATTTAGATATAGCATTTAAGTTCCATTGCTTTTTGGGCCTGAAGTTTCCATAGCCTTGATCTATGTGTGTTTATAAACACATTGCATAGATTTACATTTATTTTAGGCTTTCTGCTGCAGGTGTGTTTTTAAGGCACTTGTTTACCTGAGCACTTCTAGGTGTGTCATGGACAGCTTGTTTACCTAGGTATTTATTTTCCAAAAGATATAACATTTTATTTTCATAGCCATTTTCATTTGGCATGCCTTTCATTCATGTGTGTTTAGAAACACATTGCATGAATGGGCTTTTCATACAATATATAGCATTTCATTTTTCAAGATTTTGTATTCATGGCAGCACTAAAAGTTTCAGGTTTAGCCAACACAACTTTAGTGACTAGGGGGAATTCACAAGGAACTCCAACTCATCATAGGCAAGTTTTGTCACCAACTCAGAGCCGAGACACAATCAACAGGGAAGCTCATCCAATACAGAGGCTACAGTGGGGAAAAGATCCTCCATGTCACTAGTCAAGTAGTAAGTCAGGGTGATAAACTAAAAGGTAGGCCATGGATGGATGAAGGCAATGAATAATGGAGCCGACACTAGCAAGCCAAGGTATGGTTGAATGATCACCTCTATTCTCCCTAAGGAGGATAAAACCAATGAGTATGAATAGTGAACTTCTAAGTCTGAGTAGGGACAATATAATATATATAATGAGATCAACCAGGTCCACATATCTATATGATCGCCAGATCATGAAACTAAGTGCTAAGACATGCTATAAGAATAAATATAAAAGCAATATAACCATGACACAATGATATACCTGCTGAGTCATATACCTGACTGCTCATCAACCTGTACCATCATCTGTCCTCTAAAACTGCTGCTGTAACTCTGGGCACTACTGACTGCTCTGTACCAATGGTATAATGGCTACATCGGTCATCTCTCTGAGTGTCCTGAGACTCAGTCATGGCATGGGGAATACATACTGCTGTCCACAATCTGATAGTGATCCAATATAGATGCTCTTCTCAGCATCTCAAATGTAGGGGAACTGGATGAATAGTGTACTGGCATCAGAAAAATAATGTATGGTAGCTCGGCTACTATAAATGTGATAACATTTGGCTCCGGCCGGGACAAGTGCTCTGCTGAAATGAGCGCTTGAGAACCTCAGAATCTCTGATCCTCGAACTCTGCTACATCGAATCCATGATCCAACACTCTACCATATTGCTTCTAGCTTTTTATTTTTGCAACCTATTTCTGCATTCACAAACATCAAAAATACTTCATGCCGCATGTGTGGGAAAAAATATAAAACACTGAAATAAAATCTATTCTATGTCAGAAATATAAATGCACGAAATATATAAATGCAGAAAGTAAATTAAACTACTAACATAATTTGCAAAATTTGAACTTTATTATGCCGGAAAAAGAAAAGTGACAGGTACTCAATTAAACTAGGAGCTTACAAAGGAGCTTAGAGATAAACAAAAAGGTGCTAGACTCAATGGTTGAAAAAACTAACTACTGCTCAAGCAGGCTTATTCAGTTCCTACCTACTCTAATCTAACTAGTCATCACAAATGTTAGGTAAAATCATAAATCTAGTGCAACCATTTATCAAATAGGTTAATGATTCTTATTTGATTTTTGATAATAGAACAAGTCAAGATTGGGCTAAAGATCAACAAATTTAAGGGCACAGTCTTCTTGATTTGTTCATCAATTGAAGAATGGTTTGAATGATGCAATATGAAATTATGCCAAGGAGAAGACTGACTGATGCAAACATCCTCCATCAAAGAACTGATAGGATCATAAAATTTATGCAAGTTAAACTCAGAGATGGATAGAGGAAGGACATAAGACATGCGATTCGATTCATTTTTACACAGATTAACTTGTTCATTTACTTCTCTTACATATTCAATTTGATTCTCCTTGGGACTGATGATCAAAAAACCAAGTGGGGATAAATTAAAGCTTAACAGACAGAAAATCAAAGTTAGACCCACTTGATGCTCAAAAATGGAGAAAAGATGGAATTGATCTTTAAACACCTTTTCTAGCCACCAAGAATGATTGATATTTTGACAACAAGCATTATGGTTCCAAAGTGACTGAAAAGGGAAATGAAGTGCTTTTTCTCCAAACATGTAATCATGCTTATACTTCCTACTAAAAATTTCCAAGGCAAAAGATTGACTAGAGCACCAACCCAAAGACGATTGAAAGAATTTGGAAAGGAGGGTGGATTGCAAATATGAAATTTCTCCCGAATGGATAAACAAGTTTGACCTTGGATTTTGAAAAACATTCTTTATTCTAGGAATAATTTCAAACTTTTGATCAAATTTAATATTTACAACCTGAAGACAAGATTGACCATAACTATCTAACTCTAAGTTATCTTGATTAAAGATAAAAAAAAGGAAAATTTAAAGATTCATTGTAAGAGGTGGAACAAAGATTAGGGCATCTAGTGCGGTTCACTATTTCATCTTCATCTTGAGAGTGAACTTCTATTGATTCATCATTAAAATTATAAGAGGATAAGTGATCATTTTCATTTAATTGATCAGGGGTGAAATTAATAATTTCATTTAAAATATCCTGATTATTTGCACAATGATCACCCGAAATCACCACTAAAGGATCTTGATCTATGTTCCTACTTTCTTCTTCTTCAATAAGCTGATAAGGAATTGAATGATCAGTAGAGCTAGTATGGAAAATGAGTTCTTTCGAAGGAAGAACTTCAATGGACTTGTTGACTAAAGGCTCATCCTCAGAAATTTCCTCTAGATTAGGACTAGGGCTACCTAAAAAGAAATTTGAAAACATACGATTTATATTAGTGATTTGACTTTCAATTAACTCGAAAGTGGAAAACTTATCCTCCCAGGAAATTGGGCAAGAAGGGTCATCTCCGGTATTGACAGTTCACTGGAAGCTTGATTGTTAAATGATTCAACAATAGGATCGGAAAGGGGAAGGTTTTGATCTTGGATTTGATTTGAAAGATACATATCATCGAATTCACTTCCCCATTCTTCTAAGAATTTATTTTCAAACATGTCATATCCGGAAATGCTATTGGGTTTCAAATTCGAAAGCCAGAGCCTAGCTCTTTCTTTGAAAGATGAAGCCAATAGTTTCATACACACATCCTCATGGGTTATGGATAACTCGTTAAGAACTTCCCGAAATCTTTCAAGGTGCCTTCTAGCAGAGATTTCATAACTTCCATCGAAAGTAGGCAACCTTTCATAGGCTTGATGAGGAATATGATGAGGATACCCAACAATTTTGGAAAAGTCAAAAAGTTTCAATCGACCAAAAGTCCTAGGTCGCTCAGCAGCAGCCATGGATAATAATTTTTTATTTTTTATTTTTTTATATTTTTATATTTATTTGTAAATTCAAGAACCTGAAAACAAAATGATGCACCCCATAGGTTCTAGAAGTTGTAAGGATGTAAATGAGCTCGCTCCTCAGCGGAGTCACGATTGGGAGTCGCCAGGTAGATTTAAACTCCTCTACCAAGATATGTGTTGTTGTATATGCAAGAGAGAGTGAACAAAGACTACTAGCTTGTCCGAGGTAAGCCCTATGCCTTCAATACCAAAATGTTCGGCAAAGAGAATGGAAGGGCTTTAAGAAAGGTATGTCGGACTAGGGTAAGCCTATGCCTTCCCCGGCAACGGCGCCAAAATGTTATCACCTAAGCTGTAGTTACCCCTATGGATGTATCTAGTCATGGATGGCAATAGGGAAGAGCAACTCAAAAGGTGCAACCACGATCACCTCGACCTCCAATATATGGTTGTCACGCCAGTCGAGGAAACCTTCACTTTATGTTATCTAGCCCAGACAACAAAGGGGGAGACCCGATCTACTCCCGATAGGAGAGATCAAAACCAAGACACCAAATCAAGTTGTTTCTAAATGAAGTAAGGTGTATGGTTTATCCTAGACCTTAGGATGAAGTCACAAGCCAAGTGAGGGGTTCAATGAGTATAGCTTTGGTTCATGGTTGATGTGAAAGTGACTTAAGATGTCTGAAGTGAGATCTAGGGTTAGAGTACTAGTTCAATGTTGGAAAATACACTGCCTTGGGACCTGTTATCACACCATAGTAGCAGGGCTACTATTCTTGTACAGCAGATATCTGCACATTCCAGAGCTTCATTTATTCCAGAGCATGGCTATATATATTGGATCACTCATGATCAGAGCAGTACATTATTCAGATATTGTATGACCTTGTGTCAAGGCTGAGCCTTGAGAGTTCAGATTTGATGACTGATGTGACCACTTATCCCATTACAGTTTCAGTTCAGTGCCTAGAGATGTACTTCAGCAGTGTTTCAGATGATGCATGATGATTGCTATTATGATGATGTTGTATGATCTATGGATATGTTCTCACTGACTGTGGATTATTAGCTTGTTGATTTAGTCATGATTATAGCATGTGCTTGGTATATTATTCCTGATGTGGCAAACTACTTAAAATGAACTGTAAATCTTAAAATGGACAATTGCTTGCACTTTTAGGTCATCTAACAAAACTTACTGGTATTTCACCTTACATAGACATGGTCTTTCCCGACACCTGTTGTCTGCTAGTGTAGGCTCCATATCCACTTGTCTCCATCCATACATGACCTTCCTGTTTGACTTTAAACCCTGACTTGTCTTATTTGACTTTCTGATACTGAGGACTTCCCCATTTTTCTACCTCTGTGTTTGGACCGCATCCCTGTTTATTTAGTGTCTCGGCTCTGAGTTGGTGACAGAACTTGCCTTTGGTGAGTTGGATTGTAGGCCTACATCATTCTGGTCGGTTGTCCCGATGTTTGGCATTGGCTCGAACTCCCCCTAGTCACTTGAGATGTTGTTGGCTAAAACTGAAAGCTCATGTTCTACCTATGGAAACTTAATAAATTCGCCCATGGAAACAAAAAAGGGCAAGAGCAATGAAAAGCTAAAAATACTCCTCGAAGAGTATAAGAAAGGTCCAAAAAGCAATAGTTCTTAAAAGCTATATCTAAACAATTGCTGACCTTGTGAAAATGTGAAAAACATGCCCTGGATGCAAGCTGCAACTAGTTGTGCTTCTCAGCACATCTGAAATCCGAAGGGTTATGTAGGCCAAAAAGGCCATGGAAATAAATTGAATGATCCTAATGAACTTGGATCAACTTGATGTAGACATGATGCCTAAGTGGAATAAACACTCTCTAAACAACTTATCCATTTGTGAGGCACAGCCATCCCCCGTGTTCTTTTGTCCAGCACAGAGTTTGTAGCTTCCCCCTTCTCCCAGTCCAAAGTATTTTTGAGTTAAGTTAGACAAGTCAAACCCTTGGCCCAACCTTGCTCCTAGCCTTCATCCTTCACTAGCAGTTTGACCATGTCCAATGGGTAAGTTTGTCATTTGAACTAGGGTGCAAGTAATTTTATATTATCACGGAATATGTTAACTTAATTAATGCCACTGAATGGAATTTATACTTTGAGCTTAGCTATGAAGTGATTAAAGAAGCATTGTCTTAGTCTACTGATGTGATTTATCCTTGATTATATATATTCTTGGGATCCGTGATAATGTGGACCATGTATGATGATTATTGGTGATGATTTATGGTCCCACATGTTTGATGATGATGTCATATGATGGACATATGATACAGTGATGTTTCATCCAGTTCAGCAGGTTATTATTATTACAGATCAGCAGATTATACATTGTCCATACATGATGGACCCTACAGCTGGCCCATTAGGGCAACCCAGGGTGTATGAGTACTCATTCCTAGTGGATTTGGGTCTTCTGGATCCATTGAGACACTTATCTTTCAGTTCCGGGCACTTCTGGCAGTGATTGATGCAGTTTTACACTTGTTGACCAGATTTGGGGCTGATTTCCCAGCCTGAGCAGCAGAGGCCCCGAGAGGCCAGTTCACCTAGGGCGCTGATGATGGAGGGGGTGGTCCAGCCACTTGTTATTACCATTTATCCCCCCTCCCGGAGAGCCTGGTGGGCTCAGATGGACAGCGCTAGCACCCTAGGAGGCAGTTTTGGCACTTTCACAGTTCCCGAGGCAGTTAAAAAATGGGATAAAGTGGTCACTGAGGAAATCGATTTGGGCAATTGAGGCAAGGTTTTGGCATTTGGTTTTCACAGAGGTCTTCCAGGTTGATCTCACTATCTTCCAGTCATTTTTCACCATGTGGGTATCTCCAGATTGATCACAGGAGGACATTTACTGCTCGACTGTCATGGATTCTGAGGACAGTTTTGGTCATTATTATTATATTGGACATATTTTTATTATTTCATTGTGCCTTGGGGTGAGCTAGCAAGGATTTATACCTCCTAGCCCCACCATGTGCTTATTTTATCATGTCCTAGTCATCATGAGGTGGATTATTGTACTTTATACCCCTCTTGTGGGATGACGTCACCCTCTATTGTACCATTTAGTGAGGGCGCTATCATTATATGGGTGATCCATGTGATATATGGTTATGATTTGTTATTAGCCATTGATTATGTTGTGAGATCTTTTAATCTCAACCACTCATTTCAAAAAGTGGTTTTGAGATCTAGGGTTTTGGTCTTTATTATCCTATATAAGGAGGAGACCCCCTCATTGTAAAATTCATCTAGAGATTTTTGGCTCTTGGCTCTTGGAATAAAATTTCTATCTTTTGGAGTACATGCTTGGATTGGAGTGAATGTTGGTTGTTTCGATTGTAAATGCTATTGTCCATTGCACTGGAGGATCTATTGTAGCTATCTTGCATATTTGCCATACTTTATTTGCAGGTTGAGAGGGCGACTTTGACAAGTGCGAATTGGTGGGGAGGCTTGCCCTTCAAGCTTGGAAGAAGTCGTTTTGGGTTTGACAGGGAGTGGTTTTGCCTTTGTGTCAACTATTCTATGTTTTTCTCTCTCTTGCTTGCATCTACCTTCAATTTGTTAAACTAATTGATGCTTTGCTCCTTGGCTTGACAGGTTAGAAGGAATCACATGTGGCTTGGAAAAATCGATTTGGCAAGAGGGCTTCAACAATTCTCCATTTGATCTTTGGCAAAGTAATCCTCGTCTCAATTAGCATTCATCTCTTCATCCAGGTATGTCCCAAGAGGTATGATCTTCTCTTCCTTGAATCTTCCATAATTTCTAGATCACAAAAACCCTAATCAAAGTAAAACCCTTGTTTTTGGTATTTCTTAGATCTACTTAGATCTAGCCCTCAATTTGAAAAGATATTGAAAACCCACCTCTATAGCATCCACCCCTAGTTGGATCTATAGTTTGGTGGTGATTGGCTAAGAATTGACCCATTTTCTAAGACAAAAAGCTCTCCTTGACCTAAAGCGCACTTCCTTGAGAGAGGCTTGTTGGGCTAGATCTAGCACATGGGTATGTGAGATCCCGCTTGATTTGATAACTAGACACTTGATAACACATACCCATATCCTTACTTTGGTGAAAACTACATTGTGGACATCTCTCCATGTTTTGAGGGGTTGAAACCCCCTTTTGACCTTCTTGGCACCTTAAAACTTAGATCTACTAAGATCTACCCATTGGATTCACTTGAAACTTAGAAGGAACATAGATCGGGGTACTAACACCCCGGATCTACATTTTGGTGGCCATTGGACTTGGCTTAGTCCACCAAACCCACTTTTTTCCTCTCCTTGAGAAAGTCGCACCCCTTGGGAGTTTTGAGTTGGACCACTTCTAGGAAGTGGGTGTTGGAGATTTTCGGGGATTTGGAATGCCCATGCCTTGAAACCTAGGTCTAGACTATCCTTTTGCCCCGATCTACCTTGGGGATTGCATTCCTTGTTTTAAGGAATTGTGGTCCGCTTGTGGTCATTACTAAAAAAACCTAGATCTAGTAAGACCTAACCATTGGATCACATCCATTTCACTTGACTTGGCTTCTAGGTGTCCCGATCTACACTTTGACATCTTTCTTGACTCCATTAGCCCACTAAACAAGGCACTAGTCCTTCTCCAAGCAAGGCGCACTTCTTGGGATTAGTGTCAAACCCTAGATCTAGCACATGGGTAATCCTAGAACCAACTCTAACTTGTAGATCTAACCTAGATCTAGCTTATAGTACCATCCTCACACTCAACTTCACCTTGTGGGCCCATCTAGAACCATTTCACACTTCCCAAGGCAACAAGACCCACTTGTGTAAACACATGGTACTATACTTAATAATCATACCCCATCAAGTGGCCTAAACCATACATAGGTTGAAACACTAGCTATCCATGATATCACCTTCAACCATACCTTAAACATTTGGTCTACTTAGCCTTGCATTGGTTTCCGTAACCCATTACTTATCTATCCTTAGAAACCTCTGTTTGGGTCCAATCAACTGTGATTGGGGTATAGGGTCTCCCCCTTGGTCTAGTTACACCTTGACCTAAAGCGAAGAGTGCCTCGGTTGACGTGACTCCCAACTGCATTGGGAACCGTGGCATCTCTTAGGTCACCTCTTTAGTTGCCTAACTCCTCTACCGTCCCGGATGGGATACCTCTAGGGGCAACTACAAGTTGTGTGATAACAGGACCCGTGTCCAATGCAAGGTGTTTTTTAAGGGTTGAATTGGGGCTAACTAGTACATATGACAAGCTTGACCATGGTACATGATGGCTTCAAGGGTTTAGTTCACCATGCATAGGTCAAACCACAAGTCAATCCAACAATCTCGGAAAGTCGAATTAACTTGGAGAGAAACCAGTGCCTTGGGAATTGGGAAGTGGAGTCAAAGTAGGGTTGACTTGTGGTTTAGGACTTCTAGTACATGGGACAAGTGGGCAATAGAGGTCTTGATGGATGAATGTGTCTAGATCTAGGTTTGACCCAAGTGGCCCACAATCCCTTAAAACAAGGAATGCTATCCCCAAGGCAAGATTTGACAAAGTGATACTCTAGACCTAGGTTTCGAATTATTCCGGTTCCAACTCTCCAAAAATCTCAAGTACCCATGTCTTAGAAGTGAGTCAACTCACTTCTCCAGGGTGGTGCGACTTTGCCCAAGGAAGCCAAAAATGAGGGTTAAGTAGGTCAAGACAAGTCGGATGACATCCAAACTTTAGATCCGAGTAGGTTAGTCAAGTAGGAGTGTGGATCTATAATTTTACGGTAATCCGATGGCTAGATCTTACTAGATCTGAGTTTGAATGCACCAAGTGGTCCAAAAAGGGGATTAAATCCCCTAAAATGTGGAATAGGGCCCACAAGGTGAAAATCAGAAAAGTGATGATCTGGGGGTAGGTTATTGGATGTGTAGATGACGAATCAAGTGGAATCTCAACCACCCACGTATTAGATCTAGGTCAACTTGCTCAAACTAGGAAGTGCGCCTTGCTTGGGAGAAGCTAAGTTGACTTGGGAGGGGGGTCAAACGGAAGCCAATCCTCACCGAACTATAGATTCGGGATGTTGTGGATGCTATAGAGGTGGGTTTTCAATATTATGCCCAACAACCCACTAGATCTGAGTAGATCTGAGAAAATGTAAAATGGGGTTTTGAAATATTTAGGTTTTTAAAATATTTTAGACAATTGGATAGATCATGGAGATAGAACTTACCTTGAGATCATACCTGAGTGATGTGAATGAGATGCCTTGATGTTGAGGAAGATTCCCGCAGAGATCAAATGAGAGATTGTTGATTTGCTTGCCAAATTGATGCCCTAGCCCACAAGTGCGCCTTCCTCTACCTGTCAAACCAAGGAATAGCGATTCAATCAGTAAGATCAAGTATGGAAGAAATACAGGAGAAATGCAATAGTAACATGAAATAGAAGGTCCTGGGACAGTAATACTCCCTGTTACCGACGAAGAGCTCCACCGAAGAAGTAGGGAGAGTCTTCCCCTACCAATACCTCCTCCTCAAAACAAATCGGCCTCCACCTGTAGATGCAAAATCGTGGTACAAAGATATGGCAAACAAGATCTCCAATAACTCAGTGCAAAGGAAGAACCAACGAATGAACACCAAAAACATTCACCACAATACTGGAGATAGATGCAATAATAATTTTCTATTCCAATAATCCAGAGCCAAAAGTCCCTTTACAATGAAAGGCTCTCTCCTTTAAATAGGAAGGAGAGGCACCAAAACCCTAACCACTTTTTGAATGAGTGGCTAAGATTAAAAGATACAAATGTCTAATCAATGGTTGAGATGAGCTCAACAATAAAATACATGGATCACAAATAAAATATTATGTAAGTGGACAAAATCGCCCTAGAAGAGGGGAATCCCACCAAATCATGATGACATAATATCATAGGAGGCTTATGGTGGGTCCAAGGGGTAATTTTATCCCTCCTTGGTCAATCCCCATAGCACAATAATCAATAAATAATCATCAATGTACCAAATCGTGCCACCATAGTCAAATCGTAGGCCTCAAAAAGACCTCAGAAATCCTCAGAAAGTGCCATAAGTGATGGATGCGGGCCCCGATGAAGCTGAAACTGCTGGAGAAGGTGTGGAGGACCCCGATCTATCATCACTGATCATCCCATGCCATAACATTGCCTCAGTAGCCCAAATCGATTTCCTCAATAGCCATTTCTACCAATCCTGAAACTGCCTCCTAGAGTGCCTGCGCTGTCAAGTTGAGGGCACTAGTGTGTCCGGGAGGGGGGGTAATATGGTAAAAACAAGTGGTTGGACCACCCCCTCCAAGCACAGCGCCCTAGGTCAACCGGATAAAAATCATATCTGCTCTGACAGGGCCTCCGACAGACCAAAACTGCACTGGGATAGCCTACTGAGGCTCAATCATCACTGTAAATGCCCGGAACTGAAAAAAAACTGTCTCATTGGACTCAAAAGGTCCAAATCCATCCAAGATGTGTACTCATACACCATATGAGTCTCTGCATGATCAAAATATATATCCAATATACCGGAACAGGGCCAATAATAATAATCTGTAAATGATCAAATACTGCTGTAAACCAAGAATCATCATCATAACCCTGTAGCTGCTGTATAGAATCATCATGTATGTATACATAGACCATATATCATCTATCCATATCATCATAAGGTCCAACATCTCATGTCCCATGGTCCTCCATGGTCAAACTGGGTCTAACCAAGACCAAATATAACTCAGACCATCATCGGAAGCTGCTGCAAGGTGTCAAGGTTAATGCATGCTCTACAACTTATTCAAATAACAATTATAACACAAAGTAGTCACTTCTGGCGATCTAAATCCAAATATATAATGTCGTTAATTATTATTATTACTCAGACTAGACTTTCAAGATCACACTCACTTCATAGCTGTGATCAATTTGCTAGTGATGAGTGAAGGCTAAATTAACTGGCTAGGCTAAGGGATGACTTGACTGACTTGACTTTGTGACACTTTGGCAAGGGAAAGGGAATACACACCATAGTATATACTGAATGAGCAATAACACAGGGAATGGCGGTGTCTCACAAATGGATGAGTTGTTTAAAGAGGGTTTATTCACCTTCACAGATGCGCACAATCCATAATACAAATAAGGCCAGCAATTATTTAGATATAGCATTTAAGTTCCATTGCTTTTTGGGCCTGAAGTTTCCATAGCCTTGATCTATGTGTGTTTATAAACACATTGCATAGATTTACATTTATTTTAGGCTTTCTGCTACAGGTGTGTTTTTAAGGCACTTGTTTACCTGAGCACTTCTAGGTGTGTCATGGACAGCTTGTTTACCTAGGTATTTATTTTCCAAAAGATATAACATTTTATTTTCATAGCCATTTTCATTTGGCATGCCTTTCATTCATGTGTGTTTAGAAACACATTGCATGAATGGGCTTTTCATACAAGATATAGCATTTCATTTTTCAAGATTTTGTATTCATGGCAGCACTAAAAGTTTCAGGTTTAGCCAACACAACTTTAGTGACTAGGGGGAATTCACAAGGAACTCCAACTCATCATAGGCAAGTTTTGTCACCAACTCAGAGCCGAGACACAATCAACAGGGAAGCTCATCCAATATAGAGGCTACAGTGGGGAAAAGATCCTCCATGTCACTAGTCAAGTAGTAAGTCAGGGTGATAAACTAAAAGGTAGGCCATGGATGGACGAAGGAAATGAATAATGGAGCCGACACTAGCAAGCCAAGGTATGGTTGAATGATCACCTCTATTCTCCCTAAGGAGGGTAAAACCAATGAGTATGAATAGTGAACTTCTAAGTCTGAGTAGGGACAATATAATATATATAATAAGATCAACTAGGTCCACATATCTATATGATCGCCAGATCATGAAACTAAGTGCTAAGACATGCTATAAGAATAAATATAAAAGCAATATAACCATGACACAATGATATACCTGCTGAGTCATATACCTGACTGCTCATCAACCTGTACCATCATCTGTCCTCTAAAACTGCTGCTGTAACTCTGGGCACTACTGACTGCTCTGTACCAATGGTATAATGGCTACATCGGTCATCTCTCTGAGTGTCCTGAGACTCAGTCATGGCATGGGGAATACATACTGCTGTCCACAATCTTATAGTGATCCAATATAGATGCTCTTTTCAGCATCTCAAATGTAGGGGAACTGGCTGAATAGTGTACTGGCATCAGAAAAATAATGTATGGTAGCCCGGCTACTATAAATGTGATAACACAGCCCTTGCCTACTCCCGAGCAGAAGTGGGAGAGCATCTCCATGGACTTCATTACAGGATTGCTCAAGGTTCAAGGTAGAGACTGCTTGTACATATTGGTGGACAGGTTGACCAAGTTCGCTCACTTCTTTGCCATTCCTTCAGATTATTCAGCAGCACAGGTGGCAGAACTATTCTTCAGAAAGGTATTCAGATTCGACGGGTTACCCAAGACCATTGTCAGTGATAGAGATAACAAATTCACTGGAGATTTTTGGCAAGAGCTCTTCAGATTGGTGGGAACCGAGTTAGCTATGAGCACAAGTTATCATCCACAGAGCGATGGACAAACTGAGATAGTTAACAAGTGGATTGAGGGGTATTTGAGGAATTACGTAGCAGGCCAGTAGAGGACATGGATCAGGTGGCTACACTTAGGGGAGCATTGCTACAATACCACCCACCATATGACCATTGGGATGACTCCTTTCCGAGCTCTATACGGATACGATGCCTTGACTTTTGCAGATTTGGTATTTGGTGATAACAGGGCCCCCAAGGCAAAAGAGTGAATCCAAGAGAGTCAAGATATCCTTAGCATACTCAGGAAGAACATACAGTCTGCTCAGAATCAACAGAAGATATATGCAGACAGGCACAAGATTGAGCGCAGTTTTGAGGTAGGAGACCTCGTTTATTTACACCTCCAACCTTACCGACAATCATCTCTAAAAAAGAAAGGAGCGGAAAAACTCAAACCTCACTTCTATGGTCCATACAAGATCATTCAGAAGGTCGGAGAGGTAGCATATGAGCTAGAACTACCCCCTGAGAGCAAGATTCACAACGTATTTCATGTCTCCAATCTCAAGAAGGCAGTCGGTCAGCAGATTGTTACATCTTCAGAGCTGCCCTCCCTTGATGATGAGGGGCAATTGATTCTGATTCCCGAGCGCATCCTAGAGGTGGGAGAGTGAAAAATGAGGAACGAGATCATAAGAGATTACTTGGTTCAGTGGAGAGATCTGCCTATAGAGGAGGCCACTTGGGAGGGAGAGCAGGTATTACAGCACCCAGCTTTATAGTTGCTTGAGGACAAGCAAATTCGAGCGGGGAGGACTGTAATGTCCTCTTCTGCTTAAGCATTGAGGACCATCCCACTAACCTATTTGATTCCCATAGGTTCGAGCGGGCACTGACAGTCAGGGAATCAACTGAGGATTGATGCCATATAAGAATATCTAGGGCATTGATATGATATCATCATTAGGTAGACAGGGGCCATCTGAGCCAAAGGCCACCTGCATGCATGACATCTGAGCATTATTTCATGATGCATGCACCTGATTGGGTCTCCAGGCACTGGCATGCAAGTCAATTGCAAATCAGAAGGTAAAGTGACCTAATTAGGTTATTTGCAGTTGCGAGTTATAAAAGAAAGGTAAAGTGAATGGAGAGACACACTTATATGATTATTGATTTGAGGATTCGAATTGGAGAGCTCAACGAACTAAGTTGGGGTTGAGTGCATGCTCAGCTAACTGGTGTATTTCGGCAGCGAAATCTATTTGCCCTAGTTCATCATTAGGTTGGATCATCCAGATTCAACATTGTTCATCATCAGGTATTATCAACATTCAGATTCCACAGAGTTCTCTTTATATATTATACTGTGGGCTTGCTCTCCCTTGCATGGGTGCATTGTCCATATAGCCTCCTATTCGTATTGCAGTCTACAGGGGTCCATTTCTCTGCATGTAACTCTCATCCTTCTCAGAGCAGCACTATTACCCTTCCCTTGGAAGAAGGGTCTCTCAGCTTGAGTTCTGAGCTATATATCAACAGTTATTATTCTGGGAGGATGTTTGCATGGCTTGGGCGAATTCCTCAAGAGAAGATCATCACGTTTTAGGGCTTTGAGCCATCAAAGTTTATGCATGCTGCTTCCATCATCTTCAGAGGGGCACTATAACCCTAGTGCATATTATCCGGAGCTTCATCAGGGATCTACCATTTATTTAGGAGCATTCTGAGCTTGGAGGAGGGTGCACTTATCTATTGGAGGACGACTTGACTTATATTCCTATTCCTCCGGCACAATTCTCGCATGCGGGGATCATCTTCCTCGTCATCAGCAGATCTATATACTGGTATGTACATGCATTAGTTCTTCCTGCTTTCTAGCATTTCAGTATTCTTTGGGTTACAGATCTGCATGCATGCAGAGATCAGGGTTTACTTTCATATCCTGTTGAGACATAAGCCTACTAGCCATCTACAGTACACAAAAAAAGAAAAAATATCAGTTTGGGATATGGATATTACAAAGTACTAGAAAGAAATGCGTAAAGTAAATGCTCACTTTGAGGAGCTTATTTTCCTACTCTAAGCATAATATAAATTAAAATGCTAAGTGTAATCATAAATCCAATGTAACCATCTAAGCATTTCATCAATATAACAAGTTTTTGCCTTGTCTTTGGTTACCAACCAAAGCAAGGATATGTTTATCAGAAAGTGCAAACTTGCGTGGATATTCTGGATGGGAAATCATAAGCATGTAATAAATCTTTGAAGTGCTTCCCCAAATTGTAAGTCCTCCTGCAGGCCTCTTCTATCCATGACTGGATAGGACTGTGAAAAAACTCTGAATGATGAGGCAGATGAACTACTTCATCATATTGATTTGAAGGGCTCTTCTGAAGATAACTTTCTGTGAAAGCATAAGCCCCAAGCTGCTCCAAATCTCAAGGAACATATGTATGTGAAGATGATTGTTGAGACTGGTTTTCAATTAGTTGCATCTGATCTAAACCTTCATTGTACTGCTTCTTGAGGTCTTCCTTGCTGATGCTCATGCATGGCTCATACTGATCATATAAAAAGTTAGCATGTTCCTCTTCCATAACAAGGCTTTCCCAAGTCTCGTGATCAACACTCCCTTCTCTTGATGAATCATAAATTGGTCTTCCATAAATTTCTGTATAGATACTCCCCTTGCTGGACATATCATAAATGGGATTCTCAATAAGATTTTCAAAAGTCTCATAGGTTGGATTTTCAATGAAATCCCAATAGTGACCACCCCCATCTATGTCAGATATGAGAGAGTCTTCATCATGCTCCAGGCTATACTTGTCCTCCTCATGTTCATAATTATCATCTTTAGAAAGGTTGGTTTCAAAAATATCAAAAGTGAATGCATTTACCAATCCTTCATCACCATGTGGAGCACACGAAGGAGTATCATCATACATATCCCAAATTATATCATGGATTCCTTCATGATCTTCTATAATAGTTTCTTCTTGAGGTAGATCTGGCATACACATGTGATCGTCTTCATAGTCCCGAGGTAGCTCGAGATCTTTAATATTTTCTATTACAATCACACAAGGAGGAGCTTCAATAATATATCTTTGATCTTCAGGGTGATTTTCTTGAATCTCTTCTTTAGTTTTTGAAATAGCTTTTGATTTAGGAAGAATGGCAAGGGAATTTTCTATAAATTCTTTCATATCAATCTCATCATCATGCCACCATTCAAGAAACATCTCAAAGAAACTAGAAATGGAGGTAATGCCTTTGTCAGGAATGTCATAGAACCAATTCACTGCATCCCCCACCAAGGAGAAAGCAAAAATGGTCATGAGATCATCCTCATGAATAACATTGAAGTCAACCACCAACTTGAGAAAGGAAGCAATATGATCAATGGTTGAATCACCACTATTTCCACAGAACTCTAAAGCCACACTATATAGCCCATGATGATCATAGCAATCATTAGGAAACCCATGGATATTTGAGAAATCTATTGAGGGGCATGCCTCGAACAAGTGAGCACAAAGCCCTTCTTTATTACTATTTATAGCACAAACATTGATCTCAACTACTAAAAAAAGCAGAGTTGTCCAACAATGAGTCTTTAAAATTTTTTGTATTGTATGGGCCCATCTACACACAATAAGTCTCAACAATATATATGAGACACAAGGGTTTTATCCCTTCAATGGAGTCGCTATGTGAGAATAAAAATATGCATTTAAAATACTCACAAAAATGCCAGATGAAAATAAAAAGATCTACTCTAAATATTCATCAAACAAAGCAAAAACAAAAAAGAGAAAACAAAAGTCATACTCTGGGAATAAAAAGATTTATCCCAGGCAACGGTGCCAAAGAATGTTGCCGCCGGAAAACACTCCTGGGAATGTGTGGCAGAAATCTTCAAGCCACAACGTGTGTCCTTGGGGGCAAGCCTCGAGTCAAGTACTGTCACTTGAATCTTGACTCCTCCGTTTAGGCAAACTCCTAACGAAGCCAAGGGGGTGGACCCTAAAGTTGCTAAGGTTGGTTGAGCTAAGCTAGTTAAGTGGATGAATTAGTTTTTTAGGAGTTTTTTAATAATGATAAAACTGACATAAGAGATTTGCAACATAACTTGAAGTATAGCAGCATAAATATCTAAACAACATATAAATTGAACATGATTAACAAATCATTCAACACATGATAACAATTGAAAATAATTTGCAATGATAAATAAAGAGACCAGTGCTGAAGAATGGAGTCAAAATTGTAATGTTGCTTGTGATGCTGAAAAGAAATATTGTGCAAATGTTCTTGGTCAATATTAAAATTAATGTGGTAATGATCTTTTTATTAAAGGATGGCGGATTCCCGATATACACAAAGGTACAGGGAATATGTCTAGAATTCAGCTGTGCGGTTTCTCACTCAGACTTGGGCTGGATCGGAGTCTCAAGGAGGTGTTCAGATGCTATACCAATGAAGGCAAGCCTAACAGTTTCCAAGAGGTCACTACCCAGTGTTATCCCAAGCCCTTTGAAAAATTTTCCCACAACAGAAGAATGTTCACTTTGTGCCGGATTTTCACTAGGCTTGTTTATTTGGACATGTTAAAACCTATTACTAGTCATCTTCCCCTTTCTGATGTGTACCAACATGTTCAGACTAAGCTGCAAGTTGGCCACAGAGCATACAGGAGAAGACCTTGTTTATTTTAAAAGATTTTTGAACACAAAATTTTACTTTTTAATGCCCCAAGAGTCTCTTTTCGGGCCAGTACTCGAGCAAGCCCTTATCCTGAAACCTTACTTCGGGAAAGCAAGGAGGTGTTTTGGATTGTAGATGACTAAAAAGTAAATGTTTTCTAATTACTACAATACTGAGGTAGTGGGTTAGTATCCGAATTACTTTGCAAAAGATAAATAATATTGTAGCGAAAAAAGTATACGGTCTGCAAAAATAAAACAAATTGTTTCTACGTCCTGAGTGTGTCAATGGCCCAATATTTGGATTGGACCAAGACGTTAGATTTTAATCTACTTGGTTAATTTTAAGTTAAACTAATCTAATGTTAAAATTCGCTTAAGTTTGCAAAAAATTGACAACAAACACAAAAATTCCGAACCAACACCAATTCCCCCTAAGGGATGAAAGCAAGTTCTATGAGCCTACTTCAAAAATACTTTTATTACCAATTACAATGCTTAATGTTGAAAGTAAAGAACTCCTCTTTCTCCTTGCAGATCTGGAGAACAGAGGTTACAAAAGATAGAAGCAAAGTAGTGGAAGAAAGGTGAGGTTCAAAAGAAGTTTTGGACATCCCAAATGGTTGAAAAAAAGGTGCTTCAGATCCTTTTACCTGCTGTCATAATACAAAAACCAGCAAACATTATTAGTCCAAAAAGTGCCCAAAATCACTTTAAAAATGTTTTTGGGCAATAGCAAAATACTAGAAAAAACTGAGTTAAAAAAAAGACTAGTTAACTGCAAAAAATGAACTAAGATGGAATGGCTAAAAAGCCACCCTCTTAGGGTCTTGAACAGCCTTAAAAAGACAGCCAATGAAACACTTAGATACTTGATATAAACTTTTAAAACTTTGAAAAAAGGAATCCTTAAACAATCCTAAAAATTTGACTTGCAAAAATTATTTAATGATTCTTTTCCAAGCAAGACCCAAATAATGAAATGAAAAAATTGAAGTATCTTGGATCTATGGATAAAAATTTCAAATCTGATTTTTAATAAGCATGTTAAGAAGATCAGATCTGAAGGTATCCAAACCAAAGTAACCAAGAAGAAGTTATTTTTTTAAAGAAGAAAGAGAAAGTATGAGAGAACTTGGGCTAGAGAATATCAAACTAAAAATGCTTCACTATGGAGTGTTGAGGGACAATGTTTCTAAAGTTTGTTGAAGATGGAATGGAGTCAAACTTGATCCAATCCTCCTCCGAGCTTGGCCACCTGAAATCTAACTCACAAACACTTGCATACCTATGAGATTATAAACATATATAAATCAGAAATTAAAATAGCATGCAAATAAAAAATAGGAAATAAAAAATAAGAAATGAAAGTAAGCTTACTAACAATTTCCTATTCTTATTAATTCAACTGAGTTATCAAGGCAAGATCTACAATAAGTATAAGAAAGAAATTTGCAAATAAGAAATAGTTACCATATGAAGAGCATCACAATGTTGATCCACACACCAATGCACTACACCATTAGCCTCCAAAGCTTTCTTTATTATCAATGCAAGATAGAACAAATTACAATAGTATTCCAACTCTAACTAGTTTGGAATGAGAGAGGTGCATCAAATATATAGAATGGGCAAGGAGGGAGTGGAGTGAGTGATAGAGAAATGGGTGGAGCAAATGGGGCTGTCAACTCCCACCTATTTGGCTACCCAAAACAGTCATAAATCAGCTATAAATCAGCCACATGACAACCCTAGAATCAAGCTACCATTTCCTTAACACGTGGGACATTACTCCTTAGGAAATGCGCTCAACACATGGGGGAATGCGGCCACCTTTATAGGAGTCAATCCCACTTTATTAGCTTCCCAAAAAGGTTTCGAAATGCCTCTTACATATCCCAAAAATATAGCTGGTCCAAAATCCCATCAATTTTGGAAACTTTTAATTTTCTCATTTTTGGCTTTTTTGCATTTTTTTGCACTTTTTGACTATTTTTTGGGATTTTTGTCAAAATATGAAAAATAAAGTGTCTAATGACTATGGAAAGTGGGTTTCGAGGTAATGTGGGTGCTCCGGGTTAGAAAACGAGCACCCCCATGGCCAAAACAACCCATAGACCATGATTTTATCACTTTTTTAATTTTTTTGACCAAACCATTAAAAATGGTTTGTTTTTACGGAAAAATAAAAACTTCTCGGAACTTAAAAGAAACCTAGGGGGACCTAATACATGTTCATACGACTCAAAAAATATGCCTAGCATGGTTTAATACATTGACACATAGACTCTAATAACTTCCTAAGGCTTAAAAATTATGCCGACCACCCCAACTTCGGAGGGGATTTGAGTGAAAAACTAAAAAATTATTAGTCGTTTATTCAACAACCAATAATTTCCAAGGAAAAAAACACTATGGGCTAGTCGAATTAACGTTTAAGCCCTAGAAGCTGAGTCTTTTACAAAAAAGGTACCATGCTAGCACATTATTACAAATTTCCCCGAGGGGGTATGAACATGTGGTACAAAAATAAAAAAGGGCCTAGAAGGCCTAATGGAATTCAGAACTCTGATGATGAACAATTAAATTGTTCAAGTCTTTGTCGGCTCACTTGAAATCCACTAAGTGCAATTTTAGTGGATAACAGGCGGGAGCTTCCTCGGATACTTGGGAACTTTTCGGGTACTTCGCAGAGGTAAAATCGTAGTTCCCGACAGGACTTTTCTAAGATACTTGTGGTTGGGAGCTTGATGAAGCTCCCAGCCACAAGTTCCCATGTTCTGGAGCTTGAATAAGCTCCCAAACCAACGAGGACCTTCCTCACGCTCCCAACCCACCGACAAAAAAGGCACATCACGGGAAAAAAATGAAGTTCGCGGGAAAGTGAAATTAGATTGGCACCAAATTGAAGGATGCATGGAGGCAAGAAGAGGGCAACGTACATGCAATGGAGCCTTTATAAACAAACTCTGCCTCTCTAAAAAATCACATTACAGTCTTCAGACTGTTTTTTCTTAGTGTTTTCGGTTTTCTCTGGTGGATATCTTGGAAGAATTTGACGGTTTTGGGTTTTTTAATTTTGCTGATAAATGTTTTCGGTTGAGTCTCTGTGTCTCCGAGTCTCCCATAATCCCATTCGACTCTCTCTATACTTCTGAGTGTCAAATTCTGAGCCTGAACTTCGGAGTCTAAACTTCTGAGCCATCCAACGATCTTGGTCAGCGTCTGCCTCAACTTCAAGCTAGCTACAAGTGCTGGGTATCGATCATTGTTTGCCTCAATTCCATTTTCAAGCCGACTGCACTCTACAGGTATCAATTCATTGTTATAAATTTCTATTTTATAATTAGTCTGTGACTGTTAAATTTGTGATTGCTGTAACACTGTAACTTTGTTTGAAGTGCAGCGATATAATGTATGCATGCTGTCATGTTTCATATTTTTAAGTTTTTTAAATTCATAGTCACGATTAATTACAAAGAAACGTGTGCATTGGTTAATTTGAAATGGATTTTAATTTGTTTTTGGAATTGTTATAGGTTATAAATTATAATGTTAGAATTTAATTTTAAAAATTTAATATAATAATTTATTAATTTGTCTTTTACGGATTTGAATTTTGACAGAGTTGTAACTTGTACATGTGTTTTTAAATTTTTTATCAATTAACTGTATAAGTTTATCTATGTTGATAGATAGAGTTTAAGCTTTTATTTTTAACCATAATGTTTGTAACTTTGTAAGTTTTACTTTTCATTATTAATTTATAATTTATAAATTTTATTACCTTCGCTTGTAAATACAGTTTTGAGAAAAAAAAATTAAAAAAAAAGATTTATAATAGAAAAAGTTAAAATAAAAAAACTAGATTTATAATAAAAAATGGATTTATAATAGAAAATACTATTATAGTTCACTTTTAAAATTGGCAAAATGCTAAAAATTTAAAAACTAAACTTATAATTTAATAAATTTATGTTTTTTTAATATATATTAAAATTTTAATATATTATATTATTGCCGCTCCCAACTTGACGTTTCCTGTAAATTTGGGCGAAGCTTCTCGCTGTACCGGATACTCGTGTCCGTGTACCCCACGTACTGAAAACTTGTGCAAAATAGTGCAAAACCCTTTTTAGAATGGAAATGTTGACGAATTGTGCAATGCAATGTTTATGCAATTTGTAGTTCTAAACATTTTAAATCTAATTTGAGCCCACATGTTATTTTTTATAATATTTTATTATTTTTTATAAAGGATACGTGTCAATTATAGGATGAGCACGAAAGGAGTTATACATCTCCCCCCTACTGGGTTGTAGAATGTGCCTTTTCAGTGCAATAAAGCACATCAACCCCTCTATGTACATCAATGTTGGTGGTGCTGATTATTTAACTCCTTTGTCACGACTTTAGTAAAAATGTACCCTTCACTCAAGCAAAATTACTTATTAGGCACTCATATCTTTTTCTACCTTTTTTAATGCTTGGATTAGGAGGTTCATCAAAATTGTAGGGCGTCAACTAATGTCCTTGGAGGATCAACTTTGAGATTCAAGATAGAGGCAAGGGCTAGAGCCTAGAAGTGGGGAGCACAGGGAGCTATTGACGAATAAGATCCCAATATAGGCAATGGTTTGGTTGATATGTAGTTATTTGTTGTAGCTTGAAGTTTTGAAGTTTTTTGGACTCTATAGGTGATTTAGAGCCTCTATGTTTATGTATTTTGGGTTAGATATAGATTGCACTCTGTTGAAATTTGTAATGAGGAAGGTCCTTCCCCATGATTTTGATGTCACATGGGAGGGGACAAAGTTGTCTTTCCTAGTGTTACTTTGTAAATATAATAAAGTGACTTTTATATTTTTAAAGTGAGTTTCACTTAAGTAAAGTGGGTCCCTTATGTAATGTAAATGTCCGTACAACTGTATGATTTTTGCAAAGATAAGTTGGTTTATTTGCATTTATGATTTTTTTTGCTGAAGGAAAGAATTTCTGAGTTGTGAGAAATTCCAGTTTTGTTCTCATTTAATAAAAAATATCTCTCTGGGTTTTCCTCTTGTGAGGTTTTTCCCTGGGCTTGGCCCTAAATTCATGTGTTCACGGTCTACAGTATTTGAGTATTTGTTTCATTGAAGTATTTCTTGTTCAAGTTATTTCTGATCCTAAAGAAATCAGAGTAGCATTAAATCATTTATGGAGCAAAATGTTTGAAGAAATGTTTGAATGAGGGTTTAGCACATTCCTTTAAATTTTTACACACTCTATGCAATTTTAGTTACATGCACCTGTACTTTCTGTATGAATCTCCTGGGGATGACTTGAGTTGGCTTGATGAGGAGACTGAGGATCCCTCTAGTGTTTCCATATTTTGAAATGGAAACACCCAATACACATACATCACAATTGTTTCTTTGGTCTAGCGATGTTGGCACTAGCTCCTCTAGGCCCTATTCTAAGCATTCTACTTCTCGTAATCATGTATGAGACTTGAGATTGGGTTTGAAGTCATTGTCTATTTTGATTTTCTACTTATGTTTTGAGTTATGTAGTTGAACTTTACTATTTGTGAATTTGTTCAAGGAATCGTTTTTCGGTTCACTATTTTGCATATAATTATGAGTGTCAAATGCTGTATTATCATTTTTTATGAGATGATACAATGAATTTATGCATAGAATGTGGTTTTATAACTTATATGGATTAGAAATGTCATTAGTATATTATTTTGTGCACAAAATTTACTAAATTTTGAGTTTTCTTTTTGCCGAGTCTTGTCCTAGTCGCCGAGTCGGCCAAGTCCCAAGCCAACTGAGTCTTTGCTGAGTCTGAGTCTGACAACATTGGTCCTGGTACATAGAGGACATCTTTCATCTTGATAGGCTTCCCTGATTCTAGCTTGTAGGATGCTTCTCCTACCCCTTTATGGGATATTGGTAATCATCTCCAAGTTTCACCTTGTGAGGTGAGTCCTTTTCTGTCAAGTTGTTGAGGGTGTCCTTGAAACCTGTTATATGCTTGGAAGCACTACTGTCAACAAGCCAATCATTGCTTCCATGAGAAATAATACTTGTAAGCGCTGAAATCAAAACATATTCTTCATCGCTTGAAGAATCTTCCCTTGCTTTTTGCTTTACTGGTTCAACATCCTTCGCAGCATGAGCATGATGCCTCTTCCGATTTCCTTTCTTCTTGGGACAATTTTTTTCAATATGTCCTATCTCATCATAGTTGTAGCATTTGAAGTTTGAGTAGTCTCTGGAAGGTCTTTGATTCTTGTGGAATCTTTTAGACTTGTGAGTATGATCTTCTTTCTTGCTCCTCTTTGCATGAGCTTCCAGAGCTTGACTATCTTCTTCACCTAACTTCTCTTCTCTGGCTTCAATCCTTTGCTTCTTCTTGAGTGCAAGTTTCCCAAAGTGCACTAAATTTGATGAGTTTCTTTCTAGAACATATTCCTTGAATAAATGTCTCCCATGATCTTGGAAGACCATTCAAGGGGTCATTTCTAGTTTTGCATTCTCGACATGGTCTCCAATAGCTTCTAGTTGTTCTCTGATTTGGGAGACCCTTGTGAAGTAAGATTGGATGCTTTCTGAGCTCTGTATCTTCACACCCTTGAGTTGAGTTCTCAAGGTCATCTTTCTATTAATGTTCTTTCCTTTGAGTAATCTCTTCAGTGCATCAAACATCTCTTTCGGAGTTTGCAGTGATGAGATGTGGGGGATCAAGTGATCCTTGATGGAGTTAGCAATGATCCTCTTGGCCTTAATCAAGTTCTTCTTGTGCTTGGCTTTGTCTTCATCTCCCTCTGGCTCCACAACTTCTTCTTTGATATAATTGTCCAACTCATTCTCTTCTAGAATGAGTATCACTCTATACTTCCAGGCACAGAAGTTGTCTGCTCCTTCAAGCTTGGTATGATTTGTCATCTTGATAAAATGAGAACCTCAAATGGAAATAGAGATAGTAAGACTTACCAATTGAGATGCTCCAATCACGTGCTTGCTTTAATGTCTTCTGATATCTTCCTTCAGGATGACCTAGGGTTTGTTAGAGAAACACTAATTTTTCAACTTCAGGATCTTGAAAACCTGAGTGGAGGAAAAGATGCGCCTCCCTAAGGCAAGTTGAGCAAAGGTTCTTTTTCTCCAAAACTGTGGACAAAACTTCCAAAAATTTGATGCCCTAGTTTTCCCGAGCTGCAGTGGTAGGCCCAAAAATGAAAGTTCTTCGATCTGACTTTTTCCTCCACAGAAAATGCGCCCTCCTAGGGCGAGTTTCTTTGACCTCCTTTTTCAGCCAAACTATGGTAAAAAGCCTCCTGAAAGAGAAACCCTAGTTTTCACTTCCGGTAGTTGCAGCTACACAATGTCTTCTTTCAGGCTAGCTCTAATACCATGTTAGAATTTTAAATGCAATAACATAAAAGATCACTAAAAGATAAACAAGCACATCATAGACAATAGTACACAACAATTTATCCCGAGAAACCCTCATGTGGCAGAAAACCCAACAAAACGTTTTCAGTATAGATTCGTCAGAAAGTACAATGTCAATCCTCGTGCAATAACCCAAAACAAGAAGTCTTCAATAGCAGCTACTCCTCTCCTAAGAGACTCGACTTTCTCGCTTTGCTCATGCGAACTTGATGAGTGAGTGAGGTGATCAAATGAGGAGGGCAAGCCTTCTATTTATACTAATGAAGTGGCTTGACCTTTTTCCCTAACAGGGCCGACTTGACCTCTCAAACATGGCCGACTTGTCCAAAGTACAATAAAATATTCTTTCCGGATTCTTCTAGGCCGACACAACTAGTAGGGTTTATATTGACTCTTTCAATGACTTTTATATGATCAAATACAACATAAATAATCCCCGAAGGAAGTACAATACAAATAATACAAATAAGCCAAATAAAAATATCTTCTAAAGTTACATTCTTCAACACTCCCAAATCAAAGAACAATTGGAAGCTATTGGAGAACATGTTGAAGAAGCAAAATTGGTGATGGCTACATTGAATGGTCTCCTAAGATCACGGGAATCATTCATTCAAGGAATTTGTTCTAGAAGGAAGCTCACCAAATTTAGTAGGCTATGGGAGAATATTACTCAAGAGGAAGCCAGAATTGAAGCCATAGAAGAGAAGATGGGTGAAGAAGATAGTCAAGCCTTATCAACTCATACAAAGAAGGAAAAGAGCAAGAAAGAAGAACTCTCTCACAAGAAGCGTAGAAGAGTGCAAAAGAATCATAGACCTCATAAGGACTACTCAAACTACAAATGTTACAATTGTGATGAAAAGGGACATCTTGCAAGAGATTGCACCATAAGCAAAGACCATAACAAGAAAGGAAAGAAGAAGAGGTATCATGCTCATGTTGCAGAAGATGATGAACCAGTTAAGAAGAAAGCAAGGGAAGATTTCTTAGGTGATGAAGAATATGTCTTGACTTCAACATTCACAAGGTAAAACTTTTGATGATACAGTTGTAATTGGAGAGCAAGAGGGAGGCTTGTACAAATTAAAAGGTCAACCAGATCAAGCATTGGTTCATGGCACAGAAGGCTTTCATATATATACACTACAAGGCTTTACCGATCGTAAGCAAAATGGTGACTGATCTACTCGAGATCCGGACAAAACATGATGGTGTATGAGAAGAATCCGTTTCCAAGCAAAAGGAGATCTTGAATCCAGTACATGCATCCAAGGATGAAGACTTTAGAAAGTTCCAGACTAGAGGAAGAAGGAGATCAAGGCTTTCAGAATTAGATAATGGAGCAAAGTACGCTTCCAGAAACTTTAGTAACTTCTGCAAGGAGGCAGAAACTAAGAGGGAGCCTACAAAGCACATGAAAGATAAGTATTTACTGTCATCTGAATTCTGGAGTATTTTTGAAGGATATTGCTCATAACAGTTACATGTAGATCTGTGATACAATTTTCTTTTATGCACTTATATATGACTAAGATTGACTAGCAGTAGGCTCATGCAGTGCATGTTATGGGTAAGTGGCCTATAGTGCTGCACAACATCCCATGAGCCCTTGATGGATCTAGTCTAGGATGAAACCTTGTTGCTAACATGTTGAGAGCAATGCACGCTCTTAATAATATGTTCTAGTAGAGATGGAAGGCATCTAGATAATTACTGTGTGTATACGAGATTTGGATGAGTGTTGTGTTGAAGCATTGGCTAAAAGGTGTATTGGTTATATGACTATGTACATTATGCATAAGAAGTTGTCATTACATGGAATGTTACTAATCATACCACTGAATTTGACTTGTAGGAAAAATTGTGTGCTATGACCTACAAGAGAAGGATGATGAAACTTAGTGATGACTGTTCAAGTAGACATACAAAATCAAGCATACTATAGAAGTACAAGGCAAGGTTCATGGTTTCTCTCAGAAAGAGGGAGTTAATTATGATGAGTTGTTTTGCTCCTGTAGCAAGATACACTTTGATTAGAGCTATACTTGCAATAACTGTAGTGATGAAGTGGAAGGTGTTGCCAACTAAGTTGTACTTGGTTGGATTATCAAGCGAGCGGGCAGAGTTGAACATGTCATGTTCATTTTTTATGATTTGATGTCCAGCAGGCCTTTTAAAGGCCCCCTTTTTAAATTTTTTCCACATGTCAATGCCCTGCGGGGTTTGTAATAAAATGTACTAGCATGGTGTTTTGTAAAGGACTTGGTTCCCTAGGACTTTTGGGCTAAGTCAGGTATTCCAAGGAGTTTTTTCACCTATTAATTATGCCTTGCACTAATGCATAACATAATTTTTGGGTTTTTCTCCTGCTCCTCCAAAGCTGGAATGCCTGGGGAGGTTAACGGGCCTTAGGGGATTGTTAAAGTCCATGGATCAATGTATATGAACATGCTAGACATTGTTTTTGAGTCATATGGACATGTGCGAAATCTCCCTAGGTAGTTTTTTATTTTTCGGCAAAAAATATTTTTTTTTCCGTAAATGAGCCATTTTTTAATGGTTTCATTAAAAAAATTTGTAATTGGCCTAGAAGAGGCATCTGGAGGTCTTTTTTGCCTTAGGGGTGCTCGTTTTTCAACTCAGAGCACCCCCTTAACTCCTAAACCCACTTTTTCTAATGTTTGGGTGCTTAATTTTTCACCTATGCCCAAAAAACCCCCAAAAGTAAAAAAGGTCATAAAAAAATCAAAAAAATGAAAAAATGATTTAAATAATTGATTTTTGGAGTAATTAAATGTTTCATTTCGATCAGCATGTATCAAGGAGCATTATGGGCTATTTGCTATGACGAATGGGCAGCCAAATAGGTGGGAGTAACTCCCACATTAACTTGGGAGCAATTGCTAGAGTGGAGATGCCCACTTTTTGGGGAGTTGGTAGCCCAATACATGGCTTTTCACGTGAGCCTGTTTTCAGCTGATTACTGCTTCGTTTTTGGGCAGCTAGGATAGAGGAGTGACATCCCCATTTGCTCCACCCATCGTGCCACTCCCTCCACCATTCTCTCCTCATGCTTGGGCGCCCTCCTCTTGCTCTTTTTCTATAAACTAGAGACCTTTAGCCCCATTGTTTTTTAAGGGGAGAGGGAGCAGAACTTTGATGTAAGCTTGTGCTATTTTTGTTTATGAATAAAAGACTTTGGAGGTCCATTTGTGGTGTGCCTTGTGAGTGGTTTCATGATCTCTTTGTATGAGGTGATTTGTGGCTAAAGCAATCTATGTTTAAGTAAATTTTTAGCTATCAATTGAGCTCACTTGAAGGACTGGTAACAGTTTTGTGAGGATAACTAATTATTCTTAGTTAATTTAATTAGTTTTCTATTTGTCATTTCGTTAGAGATCTGAAATGTACATGTATTATTTGTTTATGTGCATGTTATTTTGATTTCTGATCTAGTACATTTCTAGTTGATGGGTGCTTTGTAAGTGTTTTTTCTAGCTACAGGTTGGCAGGTTGAAGAAAAGATAGCTTGTTTGCTCTCGCTTTCCTCACATGTGCATGCTTTGGTGGATCTTACCCTCGGTGTCCCACTTCGAAGCTTTCAAAGTCTCCAATTTCGAGGACCATTCTGCTTCCTTCATCCTTCTTTGCAAATTTTGAAAATTCAACAAAACTTTTTCGGTTACCCTGGTTTGCAATTCTTAGATCTTGTTTCTCTTTAAATACTTTAAGTAGATCTGATTTATATGTTAAATCTTATGTATTTTCGAAGTCACATCTAATCTAGATCTAACATTAGCCTACTACTAAAAATTAGAAAATTTTATGCATATTTTGAATAACTTGAACAAGTAGTACTATTTGATTATAAAAGTATATCTGGCTGTTGGTAGAGCTTATAATTTGCAGCTCTTAAAGCTTGCAAAGATCCCAATTAAACAAGCCCCATTGCTTGTTTTACTTGGTTAAATTTTGCATTTTTAAGTAGTCATAACACTTAGAATTTCTTGGGTTTTTAGGAGGTGTTCCAAAGACACTTTTAAAGTGTTTTTGGGCATCTTATACTAATATTCGCTTGCTGGTTTGCAGCAAAAGACGAACAGGTAGAAGGAGGTGCTGCCGAAATTTCAAGGATCCAGGCAATCCGGAGGATCGGAACATAATGTTTGTAAAAAACGGTTAAATTTTTCCTTCAAAATTGTAAGCCACCAAGTCACTTTAAACAGACTGGGGCACTTCTCTGTCCATTGTAAATGATTATTAAATGAGAGCAAGTGGGGGGATAACCGACGCCCACACCCCATCCCCCCAGGGGTGGCCTGTGTCGTCTCTTTTCATGGTGTGATTTTTAGAGTAGTTTATTTCTTTTATTTTCGACATTTAATAAAATTAACTAGGGTTAAAATTTACCTTGTTGGTCTGTTCCACTGGCGGGCCACAAGTTCACTCAGGATAGATTTTATCATTTTTTTACAAACTCAAACACCCCCTCGCTCTCCCGAAGTAGGGTTTTAGGATAAGGGCTTGCCCGAGTACTGGCCTGAAAAGAGACTCTTGGGGTTCTAAAAAGATAAAATTTTGGTTCATAAAAAACTTAAAAATTTCCAAGGTCTTCTCCCGTATGATCTGTGGCCAAGTTGCAGCTCAGTCTGATCATGTTGGTACGCATCAGAAAGGGGAAGATGACTAGTAATAGGTTCTAACACCACCCCAATAAACAAACCTTCTTGTGAAAATCTGGCACAAATTGTTTTTTGTTTTGTCGTGGGGAAATTTTTCAAAGGGGTTGGGACAAAACTGGATAGTGACCTCTTGGAAACTGTTAGGATTACTCTCGTTGGTATAGCATCTGAACACCTCCTTGAGACTTCGATTCAGCCTAAGCCTGAGTGAAAAACCACACATCAGAATTCCGGACATGTTCCCTGTACCTTTGCGTATATCAGGAATCCACCAGCCCTAATAAAAAGATCATTACCACAATAAAGTTAAAATAAACCAAGAACAATTGCACAACATTTCTTTTTCAGCTCATGCATCTATTTTGACTCCATTATAAGGCACTGCTTTATATTGTTTCATTTCAAGTTGTTGATGAATGTTGTAAATGATGATGATAATAATGAATATTTGCAAATGATGTATTGATGAATGATGTTTTGTTTTATATAAATGTATGTTGCATTATCTTGGTTTCAAAAATATTTCCAACTCCTAGATTAGACACCATAGTTTGTTTTCATTTTTATTGTCCACCCCCCTTGGCTTCTCTAGGAAAGCCTAGACGGAGGAGTCGAGTTTTCAGGTGACATCACTTGACTCTGACTTGCCCCCAAGGCCACACCAGCAGCTTGAAAACTTCTGCTGCGTTTTCCCAGGTGTGGAACCAGGCGGCAACATTTTGGCGCTGTTGCCGGGGATAAGTCTTTTTATTCCCGAAATACGACTTTTGAGTTTTGCTTTTTGTTTTTGCTTTGTTTGATGAATCTTTAGATAAGATTTTTAATTTTTTATCTGGCGACTCCACTAACCTTTTTTCCTTTTATAAAATTTCAAAGAAAAACAAAAATAGAATTCTTTGTGAGATTATTTCATATGCATATTTTTATTCTCACATGGCAACTCCATTGAAGAGATAAAACCCTTGTTTCTCATATAGTTTGTCGAGATTGCTTGTGTGTAGATGAGCCCATGCATTACAGTAAAATCTATAAAGCTCACCTTTTGACAACTCCATTGATTCAGTACCAGATATATCCCATGGTCATTTCAAAGGCAGACTATTGATCTTTGAAGATGGATGATAAAGAGTCTAATGTACAAATTTCTGATGCACATCCTCCCATTGACTTCTCAGACATCCCTGGTTTCCCTAATTATCATAATGGTGAAGATGTATCTGATTATCTGCCGGTCTTTTGGGGAGATGATGATGATGTTGAAACCCGACATGTCATGTCTTTTCTTAAAGTTGTGGCTAACTTCAAAGTCTTATATGAAGATAACATAATGGAGATGTTTGTTAGTACATTACAGGGATCTGTTTATCAATGGTATTCTAAAGAGCTTCCAAATAAATGTATTAACTCTCTTTCGAGCCTCCTTAGAATATTTATAAGGCAATGGCATAATAGAGGAACTAGTATGGAAGACTTGGACACGATCCTTAGAAGGTACTTTCTCTTGTTCATACCTTGGATTGAGTATCATAAGGAAGACCCCAACTTCCTCGTATCATCATGACAGAGAATGATAAATATTGGGAGGTGCCTCTAAGTTATATCAACCGTGTTGATCTCCCTATAGGACAACATGGCTTTAAAGAAGAGATTTAGCATGACCCTATAAAAGATTTCCATGAAGCACCCTTAGCTGAATATTTTGTTGAAAACCATCCTCTTGTCACCATAGCTGAAAACATTGAAAATATGGAGTGTTCTCAAATCTACGATGATGATCACATGTGTGTTTCAGATTTGCCTAAAGAGGAAGCCATTATAGAAGTTGACAAAGAAATTCATGAAGGATCTTCAATTGAAGATGTTTCAGAAGAGCTTCCTCAATTTGCCATTGAAGATTTGGGATTTCAGGATTACTTCAGTGAAGATGATGACATTTGTACTTCAAATTCACCTAAGGAAGCAACCATTACAGAAGCCTCTAAAGAAACTTGTTATGATTTTTGTATGGTTTATGATGACACTCCTCCTTTTTCTCCACATAGTGGTGAGGTCTTGGACAACTTTATACCTTGTAATATCTTTCAAACCAAGCCTTCTGAGGATAAGTATTATGAACATGAGGATGGGCATGGCCAGGGTTGTGATGCAATAGACAAAGACTCCCCCTTCATTTACAAGGATGAACATGATGATTGTTGGATGGATTTAGAAAAACCCATCTTTGATATATCAAGAGAGGGGAGTGTTGATTTTGAAACCTTGGGGAATTTTGATATGGAAGAGGAGCCTACAGATACTTCTCATGATCAATCAGAGCTATTAATGAGTATTAGTAACAAAGACTTGGATCAACAGTATAACGAAGAGTTGGGTAGGATGAAATCAGTGGAATGTCAGTTTCAGCCTTCATCAGCACATTCAAAGGTTCCTTATGATTTGGAGCAGCTTGGGGCTTATACTTTCACAGAAATGAACTATCAGAAGAGCCCTTCAGGTCAATATGATGAGGTAGTTGGTCTGTCTTATCATTCTGAGTTTTTTCTCAGCTCTATCCAATCATGGGTAGAAGAGGCCTGCATGAGGACTTACCATTGGAGGAAGCACTTCAAAGATCTATCATATGCCTATGATCACCAATCCAATCCTCCAATCCAAAATTATCATGTGGGTTTGCATTTTCTAAATAAGGTATCCTTGTTTTGGCTGGTAACCAAACACAAGGTAAAAAGTTTTTATATTGATAAAATGTTAAGATGGTTGCATTGGATTTATCATTTTATTTGGTTATGCTTAGAGTAGGAAAATAAGCTCATTGAATGAGCATTTACTTTCAAAATTTCTTCTTCAGTACTTTCCTTTTTTTGTACTTAGAATTTTTTAGTTTTTTGAATAATATAACTTATGGTTCATTTGCCTCTTATAAAAACTTGTGCTACTGAAAGGTTTCTTGTCAAGTTGAGATGTTTTTACAGGTCATAGAAACCGGAGATTCTGGTATTCTCGTATGCTCTCCTTGCCTGAAGACTAGATCGAGCACACGTCTCATAGTTGGAGCTAGATGTTTCCAAATAAATTGTACTTGGTTGGATTATCAAGCGAGTGGGCAGAGTTGAACATGTCATGTTCATTTTTTATGATTTGATGTCCAGCAGGCCTTTTAAAGGCCCCCTTTTTATTTTTTTCCACATGTCCATGGCCCTGCGGGGTTTGTAATAAAATGTACTAGCATGGTGTTTTGTAAAGGACTTGGTTCTCTAGGACTTTTGGGCTAAGTTGGGTATTCCAAGGAGTTTTTTCACCTATTAATTATGTCTTGCACTAATGCATAACATAATTTTTGGGTTTTTCTCCTGCTCCTCCAAAGATGGAATGCCTGGAGAGGTTAACGGGCCTTAGGAGATTGTTAAAGTCCATGGGTCAATGTATATGAACATGCTAAACATTGTTTTTGAGTCATATGGACAGGTGCTAAGTCTCCCTAGGTAGTTTTTTATTTTTCGGCGAAAAGTATTTTTTCCGTAAATGAGCCATTTTTTAATGGTTTTATTAAAAAAATTTGTAATTGGTCTAGAAGAGGCATCTAGAGGTCTTTTTTTCCTTAAGGGTGCTCGTTTTCCAACTCAGAGCACCCCCTTAACCCCTAAACCCACTTTTTCTAATGTTTGGGTGCTTAATTTTTCACCTATGCCCAAAAAACCCAAAAAGTCAAAAAGGTCATAAAAAAATAAAAAAAATGAAAAAATGACTTAAAAAAAATTTGATTTTTGGAGTAATTAAATGTTTGATTTGGATCAGTATGTATCAAGGAGCATTATGGGCTGTTTGCTATGACGAATGGGCAGCCAAATAGGTGGGAGTAACTCCCACATTAACTTGGGTGCAATTGCTAGAGTGGAGATGCCCACATTTTGGGGAGTTGGCAGCCCAATACATGGGCTGTCACGTGAGCCTGTTTTCAGCTGATTACTGCTGCATTTTTGGGCAGCTAGGATAGAGGAGTGGCAGCCCCATTCGCTCCACCCATCGTGCCACTCCCTCCACCATTCTCTCCTCATGCTTGGGCGCCCTCCTCTTGCTCTTTTTCTATAAATTGGAGAGCTTCAGCCCCATTGTTTTTTAAGGGAAGAGGGAGCAGAACTTTGATGTAAGCTTGTGCTATTTTTGTTTATGAATAAAAGACTTTGGAGGTCCATTTGTGGTGTGCCTTGTGAGTGGTTTCATGATCTCTTTGTATGAAGTGATTTGTGGCTAAAGCAATCTATGTTCAAGTAAATTTTCAGCTATCAACTAAGCTCACTTGAAGGACTGGTAACGGTTTTGTGAGGATAACTAATTATTCTTGTTTGATTTAATTAGTTTTCTATTTGTCATTTCATTAGAGATCTGAAATGTACATGTATTATTTGTTTATGTGCATGTTATTTTGATTTCTGATCTAGTGCATTTCTAGTTGATGGGTGCTATGTAAGTGTTTTTGCTAGCTACAGGTTGGCAAGTTGAAGAAAAGATAGCTTGTTTGCTCTCGCTTTACTCACCTGTGCATGCTTTGGTGGATCTTACCCTCGGTGTCCCACTTCGAAGCTTTCAAAGTCTCCAATTTCGAGGGCCATTCTGCTTCCTTCATCCTTCTTTGCAAATTTTGAAAATTCAACAAAACTTTTTCGGTTACTTTGGTTTGCAATTCTCAGATCTTGTTTCTCTTTAAATACCTTAAGTAGATCTGATTTATATGTTAGATCTTATGTATTTTCGAAGTCACATCTAATCTAGATCTAACATTAGCCTATTACTTCTAAAAGTTAGAAAATTTTATGCATATTTTGAATAACTTGAACAAGTAGTACTATCTGATTATAAAAGTATATATGGCTGTTAGTAGAGTTTATAATTTGCAGCTCTAAAAGCTTGCAAAGATCCCAAGTAAACAAGCCCCATTGCTTGTTTTACTTGGTTAAATTTTGCATTTTTAAGTAGTCATAACACTTAGAATTTCTTGGGTTTTTTAGGAGGTGTTCCAAAGACACTCTTAAAGTGTTTTTGGGCATCTTATACTAATATTTGCTTGCTGGTTTGCAGCAAAAGACGAACAGGTAGGAGGAGGTGCTGCCGAAATTTCAAGGATCCAGGCAATCCGGAGGACCAGAACAGAATTTTTGTAAAAAACGGTTAAATTTTTCCTTCAAAATTGTAAGCCACCAAGTCACTTTAAATAGACTAGGGCACTTTTTGTCCATTGTAAAAGATTATTAAACGAGAGCAAGTGGGCTAACCAGCGCCCACACCCCATCCCCCCAGGGGTGGCCTGTGTCGTCTCTTTTCATGGTGTGATTTTTAGAGTAGTTTATTTCTTTTATTTTCGGCATTTAATAAAATTAACTAGGGTTAAAATTTACCTTGTTGGTCCGTTCCACTGGCGGGCCACAAGTTCACTCAGGATCTAGATTGTATCATTTTTTTACAAACTCAAACACCCCCTCGTTTTCCTGAAGTAGGGTTTCAGGATAAGGGCTTGCTCAAGTACTGGCCTAAAAAGAGACTCTTGGGGTTCTAAAAAGATAAAATTTTGGTTCATAAAAAACTTACAAATTTCCAAGGTCTTCTCCCATATGCTCTGTGGCCAACTTGCAGCTCAGTCTGATCATGTTGGTACGCATCAGAAAGGGGAAGATGACTAGTAATAGGTTCTAACACCACCGCAATAAACAAACCTTCTTGTGAAAATTCGGCACAAAGCGTTTTTTCCTTTGTCGTGGGGAAATTTTTCAAAGGGCTTGGGACAAAACTGGATAGTGACCTCTTGGAAACTATTAGGCTTGCTCTCGTTGGTATAGCATCTGAACACCTCCTTGAGACTCCGATTCAGCCTAAGCCTGAGTGAAAAACCACACATTAGAATTCCGGACATGTTCCCTGTACCTTTGCGTATATCAGGAATCCACCAGCCCTATTAAAAAGATCATTACCACAATAAAGTTAAAATAAACCAAGAACAATTGTACAACGTTTCTTTTTCAGCTCATGCATCTATTTTGACTCCATTATAAGGCACTGCTTTATATTGTTTCATTTCAAGTTGTTGATGAATGTTGTAAATGATGATGATAATAATGAATATTTGCAAATGATGTATTGATGAATGATGATTTGTTTTATATAAATGTATGTTGCATTATCTTGGTTTCAAAAATATTTCTAACTCCTAGATTAGACACCATAGTTTTTTTTCATTTTTAGGGTCCACCCCCCTTGGCTTCGCTAGGAAAGCCTAGACGGAGGAGTCGAGTTTTCAGGTGACAGCACTTGACTCTGACTTGCCCCCAAGGCCACACCAGCAGCTTGAAGACTTCTGCTGCGTTTTCCCAGGTGTGGAACCAGGCGACAACAGAAGGTACACCAGATGGACGTGAAGACAACTTTTCTTAATGGTGTGGTAGAAGAAGAAGTGTATGTGGAGCAGCCACTAGGATTTGAGACACATGACAGGCAGACACATGTGTGCAAATTGAAGAAGGCCTTGTATGGTTTGAAATAGGCACCCAGGATGTGGTATGAAAGGATTGACGGATTTCTGACGAGCTTGGGTTTTATCAAGAGTAAAGCAGATTCCAACCTTTACTTCAAGGTTGAGGATGGGAAAACTAGTGATACTACTTTTGTATGTAGATGACTTGTTCTTGACAGGAGACGAGAAGCTCATTGCAGAAACAAAGAAGAAACTTGCCGCATAATTCGAGATGAAAGACCTGGGTATGATCTTGAGGTGTGGCAGAATCCATAAGAGATTTTCCTTAGCCAAGGAAAATATGCAGTGGAGATCCTGAAGAGATTCGGGATGATGGATTGCAAGGCCATGGGCAGACCAATGGCATCGAATTTGAAGTTACCGTGTGATACTTCTTCAGAGATAGTGGATGCCATTGTATATAGACAATTTACAAATGATTGGTTCGTTGATGTACTTAACGAACACGAGGCCGGATATATGCTTTGTGGTGAACACATTGAGTTAGTACATGGTAGAGACAAGACGTGTTCACCTGATTGCGGCAAAGCATGTGTTGAGGTACCTTAGGGGTACGAGTGATTATGGCCTCAAATATGCATCAGATCAGAAGATTAACCTACAGGGTTATGTTGATGCAGATTGGGCCGGTAATGTCCAAGATAGGAAGAGCACTTTAGGATGCTACTTCAGTTTGGGATTAGGTATGATCTCCTGGTTCAGTAGGAAGCAGACGAGTGTGGCACTCAGTACAGCCGAAGCAAAGTACATGGCAGCTTGTTCAGCTAGATGTGAAGCAGTGTGGCTTCAGAAGTTACTTGCAGGATTGTTTAATCTCAAGTTAGAGGCAACTTGTATTTTCTACGACAACCAGAATTGTTTGAAGTTGTTTGAGAACCCAATGTTTCATGGCAAGTCGAAGCACATCGAGATCAGGTACCACTATATCGGGGATATGGTGCAAAGAGGAGCAGTGAGGCTCCAGTATGTAGTGACAAAGGAGCAGATAGCCGATGTGTTGACCAAGCCTCTGTCGAGAGTGAAGTTTAAGTACTTCAGGGGCAAGTTTGGAGTTGTCCAGATCGAGGTTCCTCGAAAGAGGGAGTGATGAGCAACATAGCACGTGGAAGACGCAGGTGGTCACTTCAGTGACGTAATGTGTGCTCTTGGGCCGGTCTCCACTTGAGGTGATGTTGTAGTGGGTGGTCACTTCAGTGACGTAATGTGCACTCCCGACTACACTCATGAGGATGCAATAGGTAGTTACATTGGTGACGTAATTGAGTCTCCTGACTGCTCTGCTATGTTGGGAAACACGACATGTGAAAAGACGCAGGTGGTCACTGGGTGACGTAATGATGGTCCTGGGTTGTTCTCCACATGTGATGTGACATGGTAGCGGGTAGTCACTTTGGTGATGTAATTGAGTCTCCTAGGCTGCACTCATGAGTTTCGTGTTTGCCGAGATGTGTGAAGACGCAGGTGGTCACTGGGTGACATAATGATGGTCCTGGGTTGTTCTCCATATGATAAGATGTGACGTGCTAGCGGGTAGTCACTTCGGTGAGGTAATTGAGTCTCCTAGGATGCACTCACAAGATGATCTGGACATGTGGTGAGGTAACGCAGGTGGTCGCTGTTGCAACGGAATATGCTCTCTTGGGATGGACCCACTAGATGGCTTGCTCGTTCAAAACTTCTAGTGAAGTATAGATTCGAGAGATGTCAAAAGTCAATGGTCAGAGTACAGAGTTGCAGCAGTGGTATGATGATGATGACAGTGTTAGAAAAATACCTTCCTTGTTAAGTCGGAGTGTTGAAGAATGTAACTTCGGAAGATATTCTTATTTGTATTATTTGTATTATACTTCCTTTAGGAATCATTTATGTTGTATTTATTCATGTAAGAGTCCTTGAAAGAATCAATGTAAACCCTACTAGTTGTGTTAGCCTAGAAGAATCCAGAAAAAAACATGAAAATAAGCCTAGAAGAATCCAGAACAAGCATGAAAATAATATTTTATTGTATCCTAGACAAGTAGGCCCTGTTTGAGAGGTCAAGTCGGCCATGTTAGGGAAAAAGGTTAGTTTTATGATTAGTATAAATAGGAGGGTTGCCCTCCTCATTTGGTCATGTCATTCACTCACTCAAATTCGCATGAGTAGAGAGAGAAAGTCGAGTCACTTGGGAGAGAAGAGTAGCTGCTTTGAAGACATCTTATTCTTGGGTTATTGTACGAGATTGACATTGTGCCTGCTGACGAATCTATACTGAAGAAGTTTTGCTGGGTTTTCTGCCCCAAAAGAGTTTCCCAGAATAAATTGTTGTGTACTATTGTTTATCATGTGCTTGTCTATCTTTCAGTGATCCTTTACTTTATTGCATTTAAATTCTAACAGAGTTAAGTTCTGAATCTCCTGACACTCCAATCATAGGTGGCAGCGAAACAAAAGACTTTTCATGGATGGTGGTGAAAAAAGTAATTCATCCATCATCTTAAAATGCACAAATGAACTCGAAAGAATTGAAAATAACTGGTATGCAGAAGAATCATTGAAGTGATTGACATACCAAGATGTGAAGAACCTTTGTGAAGCAGAAGCTGATGAACAATGTAGTTTTACACAATCTATTGTGAGCTCTGGATTTGCCTCTAGTAAATCAAAAGAATTTCAAGGTAAGCGAAAGAAAATTTCAATTTTGTTGGATGCCAAAATGAATTCACCTCAAATACAAACAGATACCTTAACTGATGCAACAAACCAAGACATTAAACATGAACTCCCTATGCCAGCTATTAAAGCCAAAACTGCCCCAGTTATTGGTCTGATTTTAGTCCATCCACCAAGAAAGAATAAACAAGTCTTTTCCTCCGTTCACCGCTTCTTGAGTCAACTTACATTTTGCTTGCATATAATATAGAGTTTAGCTAGCATTGCATCGAGGATTTGTCATATCCCTTATTTGATGACTGTGAACATGAGCATCATTTTCTTACATGATCCTTCTTTCATCCACATTCATCATTGAAGATAATCGAGAACGTCTATCCAATGAGTTCAACTAGTGCCAATGAAGTTGTTTATTTTTTCGATGGAAATCTACCGGAAATTCTCACTGCTACTCGTTTTTCTTGCAGAAAATAGTCTGGATACAGATCCTACAGACAAAGACTTCGCTCCAACGAGCGAAAAAGCACAAGAATCATCTTACTGCGAAGAAATATATACGTTTGACTATTGGAGGCAATCTCCTGTGTGTTTCAGCTGTCCACTGCTAGAATCATGGAATGAACATAGTGGAGATGAATTTGACTTCCAACAATCTGCTACTGCAGAAAGATTGACCAAAATAAAGAGGAAATCAGAACTGCAGAGAGATTCAGATACAGACGACCCAAAAATATCCACTGAAAGGAATGAGTCAGAAAATACCCGAAGGCCCCTTTGCAACTTTTTTGCTGAAGATTCAGTTTCAGATTCCGAGGGGAAAAGAACAGCAACAGAGCAAGAAAGTAGTAGTTTTGTCAACTCTGTTCCAGATGTACGGATTTCACCTGGAAAACTTGTAACCACCACAACAACCAATAAAGACAAACAAAAATTGAGGTCCCTTTTTAGACATTGTATTTGCTTACCGGCAGTGCATTGAATCGTCGCCAATCATCACATTGCAGAACAAATGAGTTGTATCTTCTAAAGTTCTTGTAGTTGTATGCAGAGAGAGCGTGTTATGATTCTTCTTAGAACATGTTTAAGTTGTTATACCATACCATTCATGATTTGAATTTCCATTAATACCAGCAGTGTCCATACTACATTGACATTGACCTTTTAAGTTGTCCATTACATGAGTTTGAAACTTCCATGTTTTGGAAGCCTACATAAGTAGCCAGTCATATATCTATCATGGGTGAAATCTCTGGCATTGCAAGTGGTTAAAGATAAATACTCAAACATCAACAACCGAAACAAAGAAATACGATTCTCTGTCCAAATCTGAAAACAATGGTTTGTGTTTCAAGTTTATACATAAGCATGTGATTTGACCACTGAATAGTTTGACTATGGGACGTAGGCCTTGAGCTCTGTCTTTATTAACTTCACTTTGATTTCTAGATCAGCTCTTTGTATGGATCTCGTGCTCGGGAACAATAAGCAATATCTAGGTTAAATACTATTTGATTTTCTTTCTGGCCTCTCTATTATTCTCTATTATTAGCCAAGTACTCTGGTCTTTCTACACCATGCCGTGCGGTGGAATGTTTTAGCGACACCAAGCAGCGCTGTGCCATGTAATGAAAAATAAATATTAAAAAATAATTTGCTTCAGAACACGATAATGCCAATATCAAAAAATAATTTGCTTCATAACAAGATAATGCAATATAATGATAAATATGTTGTAATATATATTTTGGTAAATATGTTGTAATATGTATTTTGGTTTTGGCGTAAAACTTAAAACTATTTTTTATTGGTTAAGATCTTGTTTTCCTCTTTTCCAGGGTTACAAAAGTGGAAACAAAATGCGAATAAGCTATTGCATCTAAAGGTTTGACATCTTTAAAAAACAAAAACCCTTTAGCCAATCATTGCATACATACTTCATCCCTCCACCTCGTACATAATGTAGCCAAATCCTTGAGTTAATTATAAAAAACAGACCCACAATGGATCTTTCAGTGTGTAAGCAGAGTAGAGATCTTCAAATAGTGTCAAATACCAATGAAATAGGAGCAAACCAAATAGTTGCAATGACCAAGCAAGGTTGCTTGCCAATGCACCCCTCCCTAAAGAAGAACTAAATATTTATCTTGAACACAGTTCCAACTACTCTTTGCAAATTGACAATCCAAGAGCACTTGCTTCATTGTTTCAAAGTGACGGGAAAAGGGACAAAGACCATCATAGCCCCCTCTTTGCCAACCTAGGTTTGGAGGGAAGTCCTTGATAAATAAACAACGAGGAAACAACTCGCAGCTTATAGAATAGTTGGACATACCACACTATGTAGTAGGTGAACTACCCTATCCTCTAGATCCGAGGACACAGCGTGCATTGAAGACAAGGGCTACCTCATGACGCAAACGTCACTGATGTCAAAGGGAATATAACATTGATAGGTGTACTATTGAAGGGGGTGACGAAAGCTCCATTCCCAATCTAGTGAAGATGGACTTGGCATAGCAATATTCATTTTGGACACAGCGTTCTAAGGGATGAGCCTAATAAACTTAGTGATAGTGAGCTAGTCTAAGGGAATTGAAGTGTGCTCTTGAACCAAAGAGTGCAAATTCTTTTAGGAATGTGCCACTGAATCCCACAAATCCCGCCAAAAGAAGATGATCTTCCTACTCAAGTGATGGGCCTGGAAATGTTGGAGCTCTACATTGGAAGGGCTTACAACCACTAGCTCTAAATAGGTCGTCATGCCAAATTCCAACCCACTCTACTGCCAACTATATCCCATCTTACCAAACTTGCTAATGCCTTCCAAGTTGTCTAGATACTTTTGAAGATAAATGCCATTACAACTTGGAATAGGGGGCAAGAAGAGATAATGTCACATAAGCTAAAGACCCCATGAGCCTTGTTGACATCCTTAGTGGTAATCAATTGATGTTGAAACACAATATGCCAAGGAGAAACCCCCTCCCAATAATGCATTACCCATTTGGTAGCAAGGATGCTCCCTTGGGTAGCCACAATGATCAATTTTAGCCTCCCTTCAACCTTGGGCATGGTATTAAACATGGTTGATAGGACCATTAGAGGGCCCCTCTCCACCAAATCTTGACCTCAAATAGATCACACAATCTGCTCCAAGTGTCAAAATTGATCTTGACTTGGAAACACGAGAGATAGACAATGTGAGGGGCTTGGAGAATCCTCCCAACAACCATAAGTTACTTAGCAAATGGAGGGTTTTTTATACTGCTAGAAGTGAAGCTTGCTTTGTAGCCTCTACAAACACTAATCCACACAACAATAGGGAAAGACCCTTCCAAAAGCTATGCTAAGATATATGAGAATGACCCTTGATCGAACATATGCCCAAACTGATGAAATCCACTGAGGGGTTCTATCCAATTAGTCCAACCAAAATTTTGTCTTATGATAACTAATCATTGCACTTGAAGTTGCATAATAAAGATTGGCTCAAGTACCATCTACAAAATCTTGATCTACCTATATAGATAGAAGAGCGTCATCAACAAAGTTGACCATCTCTGAACCATAAGGAAGTGAAATGCCTTGTAAATGCCCTTGAATGTTGGTTACCTCCAAGAGATAACCCAAAGAATGACTTGTCAAAACATAGAGGTAAGGCCAAGGGGCACCCTTGATGAATGGATTGATGCAACAAATAAATAATTATCAATTGAGATTAATGTTGAAGCATTAGAGAAAACAATATTCACCATAACCACACATTGCGGTTCAAACACAAAATAAGTCATCTATATGAAAGACCAATCAATATGATCATAAGAATTGCTAGTCTATCTTCAAAAGAGTGCTTATTGACTAGACTTTTGTGCCCACTCCATGGCCTCCCAAGTTGAAATCACCATATCTAAGACAATTGACCCTCCACAAACCTTGTGTACTCCTGTCGAACAACCTTTCTAGCTACACCGTGGTGACGAAGGGCCACTACTTTAGCTGATATCTTGTATGCAACTTTGAGCAAAGTAATAGGTCTCCACCTCTTAATGGAGTCCCTCACTACATTCTTATTAATAAACTTAATGAGACCTCAATTGAAAGATTATTTCAAACCCCTAGTGGAAAAGGATTCTACAACCAACCACGGAAATAATTCCACACCATGTCCCAGATGGCCTTGTTAAACTAACAATGTAGTGCATCCAAACCCGATGAATTTCTATTATGTGTTCATCTAGAGGATGTTGTCAAGTTAAAGATGGTGGTTTATAAGGGGGAGGAGTACATTGTCAAGGGAACTAGTTAGGTTTAGGTTGTAGTGGATTCTTTTGATTTCCTAAAGAGGAAAGGTTGACATAGTTCTAGGCGTGCTTAGATCATATGGTTGTGTTGCAAAGGATCTAGTTGAGGTCAAAGGTTTATTTTTCTCCATATGATTTGATAGATAATATGGTAAGTTTTAATATGTTGTATGTTACACACCCCCAATGTTGACTTTTGAAAAGCTCTGAGGTAATTATTGGAAATAATTGTTTACAATAAATTTTTTTTTAAAATGTTTTATTGTATTTTTTTAACATTTTTGTTTTTATTGCATTTTCCTATGTTATGCTTCAAGAACATATTATAGTTGGAATGATGAAATTACAAGACAATCTAATGGAATAGAAAACATAACCTCTTTTCTTGTAGATATTTTTAATAAATTTGGTAGGAATTTTGGCAAAATTTTGGAATTGTAGATTTAGATTGCAAAAATTATAATAGAGGTTCTACTAATCCACCACTCTTCCTAACGCTCCACCCACCTCCCCCTCCTCTTTCCAATATCTTATAGCTAGATGTAAGAAATACTCTATGTTTATAAATAAAAGCTAAAGCAAAAAGTATCTATATATATTGGTGAGAATAATGATGGTAGAATAGAAGAGGGGTGATAGGTGCACAGGGGGGGGATCCTTCTAGATCCTGGAGGAAATCTTAACTTTCTCATGTGGTTTAGGTAAAGATACCAATAATCAAGCCAAGAGATACACTCTTTTTTTAAGTATTGACCAAGTTGCCTGTCTTGGAATCCAATCTATTGTTGTAATAAGGGATTCCTTATTGATTATTTCCCAAACTCGTCAAAGAAAACATCTAACGGATAAAATTAATGGAAGGCTTCAAAAACAAATTGATAGCCTTCTCCTACGAATTCCTAAAGCACAACTCTTCCATGTGTTAAAAGAGAATGATATCCAAGCATATAAGCTTCCTAATAACATTTCTCTCCTGCCTCGAGGGTGCACTACAAAAATTGGGGCTCGACCAACATTGTGTTGGCTTCCCTAAGGAGCTATCCTCTATGGGTCACTCAACCATTTATTATGCATTTATTCCTAGCAGTCGTCGTTTAGGATTTCAATGGAGTGCTATAATGCTCTCTACTCCACCTTGCATGGTAGGATTGTGGGAATTGTGCTTGAAATGGCGATTCTAGACTCATGGTATGAAGCTTCAAGCATAAGTTTGGTCAAGGCATATGGGAGCAAGTTATTGTTGGAGGGGTGGAAATTCATCTATGTCGGTTATCAGGGGATGTTGATTGTGAGTATACTAGATGTGAAAGATGACATTCCCTTCGCTCTGAGGGAGTGGCTCTTTGTTTCCCAGAAAGGAGGGTGTACTTGTTTATGCCTTCATTTTGGGTATTTGGATGAATTAGGGCTCTGTCGGCCTCTTTTGCAGGGTGCAGGAGGAGTAGATATCATTTTTGTTGAGATTGATAGAGTGGAGAGCTCCCCTTTCTAGGTAAAGAGGGGAACTGGCTTTGTGGTGAATTGGGAGTTGCGAGGCTCTGGGTCTTTGCATATTTGTTTCTCCCCGTGTTCTAGGTTTCTAGATGAACTGTGGCTCTGCCAACCTATTTTGTGCGGTGCAGGAGGAGTGGATATTGTTTTTGTCAAGATTGATAGAGTGAAGAGCTCCCCTTTCTAAGTAAAGAGAGGAACCGAATTTGTGGTGAATTAGGAGCTACGAGGCTTAGGGTCTTTGCATATCTTGTTTGGTAAGGTGGATTTGTATTTGTCAACATTTGTAATATCACAGATCTAATCTCAAGGAATATTATATCACCTTCAGAATTTAAAACATAAACGAGTATAGGCTAAAACTAGTTATCAGAACTAGTTATGGAAGAACTAGTATTATTCACTAATGAGCCCACCCAGAACTGAAGATATGAACTCTATGACGAGCATAGTTGTCATTGGTGACAACACATTAATGACAAAGGTTAAGCATGATGACATGGCAAGGTGACAAGACATGGCATTGGATGGCAAGAAGTCAAGACATGGCACAAGACAAAGGACAAGGAGGACATGACAAAGGTTGAAGTCACAAAGGTTAGGAAGACATGACATGGAAAAGGTGACAAAGGTGGATAAGGACAATGACATGAAGAACACACATGTTGACATGGCTAGGACAATGAAGGACATGGCATTGGATGGCAAAGGTGACTAGGAAAGCATGGATACAAGGACATGGAAGACCAAAGCATGACAAGATCAACATAGGGACAAGCGATTGAAGATGGTGACATGGCAAGTGTTGATGTATTTGTAACTTCGAAAGATTTTCACTTGTATATTGTATTTGTACTTCAGTGTATCCCCAACGAAGATGTATTATTCCTCCGATTGGAAGTGTCGTCAGTTGTACTTGCAAGTGTCGCAAGTTATATTGTAAGTGTCGTAATTTATACTTGATGGGTTATGAGACCACCTTGATGGGGTCGACCCTGTATGAGTCATGTGGGTTAAAGGGTTATTAGACGACCCTAGTGGGGGTCGGCCCAGTCAACATTATGTTAAGTGGTTAAGTTGGGGTCGGCCTAGTTAAAGTTAAAAGACAAGTGAAATAGTGTATAAATAGAGAGTGTGTCTCTCATTTTACACATTCTCTCATTCACTCACTTTGCATTAGTGAGAGAGAGGAGGAGTGCGCACAAGTGGAGGAGGAGTATGCCGCTGAAGATATCTATCTCTTGGGTTTGATCATTGTGATCCTTGTATTGGTGCTTATTCTATCTCTGAGGAAGTTACGGGGTTTTTCACCTTCTTGGTTTTCCCCGGTGAAATGTTTTGTGTCTCTTGTCTCTTATGCTTGATATGCTGTACATGTTGTTCTTTCAGTTAAGATCCTAGATCTATTGAATTAAAGGATGAAAAATCTAACATCAAGGTGGATGACATGGAAGATGACATGGAGGATTGATGAAAAGGCTGTGAAAGAAGCAGCCTGCGAGCATTTTGGAGGCCCCATACGAGCATCCTGGAAGACAGCCTGCGGGCATTTTTGAGCACAACAACGAGCATATTCTAAAGCACATCTGCGGGCATTTTTTTGAGTACTGCGGGCATATTTAGGACTTCCTGCAGGCATTTAAAGACCCTATTGCGGGCATTCTCAAGGAGGTTTCCTGCGGGCATTTAAAGACCCTATTGCGGGAATTTTCATATGCCCTTGCGGGCATATTGGAAGGCCCTTGTGAGCATCTTAAAAGCCCACTACGGGCATTTTTGTAGAAGTGTTGCAGGCATTTTCTTAAGGGAGTTGCGAGCATCTTCAAGGCCCTTTGCAAGCATTTTGAAGTGGATCCTGTGGGCATTTTTCATGTAGCCCTGCTGGCATTTCTAAACACCCCATGCGAGCATTTTTCATGTAGCCCTGCTGGCATTTCTAAACACCCCATGCGGGCATTTTTCATGTAGCCCTGCTGGCATTTCTAAACACCCCATGCGGGCATTTCTAAACACTCATTGCGGGAATATTTTGAAGAGCAATGAAGGCATGAAGAGGAATATTGTGAGCATATTTTGAAGAGCCCTTGCAGACATTTGATAAGGACTCATTGCAGGCATTTTATGGAGTCATAAGGGCAGACCAATGATGTGGCAAAGAAGACAAAAATTAAATATAAATATATATTGTGAGGATTATATGAAAATATTTTTTTTTTTTGATAAAATGAAAATGAAAAAGAAATGTCGGCCTCCAGATAAGATGGAGAATGAAAAGTATAAATAAAAGACAGTTTTATTTTGATGTGAGAATTTTGGTGGAAGAATTCGGAGGTGAAAAGGAGCTCTGTTTTTCGGTGAGGATGCCTGAGGAGAATTTCGGGGGTTAGCAGCAACAACTTATCAGCAAGAGTAGTAATGGAGAAATTATCTTTGTCTATTTGATTTCTGGGTTAATTCTGGGGCAACAGGTTGACATATTGCATGCTTATGATTGGTGATATGATGATGGAAGTTTTGATGATAGGTTGTGACAATCAATGATATGGATAGAATGAAGAGGTACAAAATGATGACAAGAACAGAACAATGATGATGTAATTGTGGACAGAACTATGATGATGTGATAGGCAGCAGGACATGTGATATGATAATGTTAACAAGGGAAATTGATGAAAATTGTATATGTAATACAAGCTGGGTCGTGTACTATTTTTCTTAGTTGGATCTGAGGAAAAGACCAAGCTGAGTCTTGGAATAGAAGTTGGTGCTTTTGATTCAGTTGTAGCCAATAACACCTCATGATTGTAGCTGGTTGAATCAAATATAAAAAAGATTACAAAGCTTATATTTTGTGTCTCGTGTGATGTGTCAATGATATGGATTACTTGCTTAATGTTTATTGATGTATAGATCAGTATGAATGATGAACTTTGTATGAATGTTAAAGTGGAATTGTATATGATAAATGTTAGGGTAAGAAGAAGTTGAAAATTAGAATTAAGTGAAAGATCACTGATTCACCCCCCCTCTCAGTGAGCCATTGTGTCTATCAATCGGTATCAGAGCGGGCCTTCATCATAAGCCCAACAAGCTTGAAGGGATCCGTGGACACAATATGGAAGGACCAACAAAATTCAATCATGAAGTTCCATCCTTTGAGACATCAGATTACCTTGGGTGGAGAAGCAGAATGAAAGATTACCTGAAGCAATTCAGTGTTTGGGAAATAGTGGTTAACCCACCTGTCCATCCCAACAAGAAGACAAAGACAACAGTTGAGAAAGACAGTAAGATTGCCTTGAAGTTTCTGATGGATGGACTCTCAAGCCCTATCAAAGAAAGTGTAAAAGAATACACCTCTGCCAAGGATCTCTAGTTCAAGCTGGAAGAAGAATACCAAAAGAGGAGTCAAGACAAAGAAGAGGAAGCAAAATTCAAGGATGAGAAGCAAGAAGAAAAGTAGGTACAAGTTTCAGATACAAGTGAAGGTAAGTACTCTTCAGTTGATGATAATTCTGAATGTGATGATATTGAAATTCCACTTACAAAAGATGAAGAAGAAGATTTCTTAAAAACCAATAATGCATTTGCATGCACTCTATTGGATGTTGATCTCAAATTTAATCCGAGGCTTAAGAAGAAGATTTTGGGGTCATTTGAAAAATACAAAAATGAGACAAAAGCTTTGCTCATGAGAGTGAAACTCAAGAACAAAGATTTACAAGATAAGCTATAAGTTGAAAATGGTGAAGTTACAAAATTGAAAACTGAATTAGAAAAAGAACAAGAAGAGATGTGTAAAAACCCTAAAGAGCTTGAAGAGACAAGAAGAGCTCATATTAGTTTGAAGACTCAGCTAGAAGAAGCCATGAAGCTTCAGCTGGAAGAAAAAGAGAAGACAAATCAGAAGCTTGAGATGGAAGTTGTAGATCTCAGAAACAAAATTGAAAATTCAAAAGATCATGTGAAGTTCAATGAAAGTTCAGTTATCTTGGATGAAATACTTAAGTGTCAAAGGTCTCCATTTGACACGTCTTGGGTACAAGAAGGAAGAAGGAAAATCTGAAGATGACATATGGTTCCCCAAGACTCCTGAAGTTGGATCCTCATCCTTCAAGGATGAAAGCAAAACTCCTCAACAAGCACCTGCACATGACAAAGAATTTGAAGGATAAAAAATGCATCAAGAAGTTGGTCCCACTCCTCAAAGAAAATTCTTTAGATGAAGAGAAACAACTCCAAGATGGAATCAAACACTTAGGTATGATAGCAGCTTTAAGGGTTATTGCTATTCTTGTAATGGTTTTGGTCACAGGGCTATGGATTGCACATTCTATGGAAGAAGAAATGTTGGAAGTCGAAGTGATCAAATAAGATGCTAGACATGTGATCGAATTGGGCATTCTGCTGCTAACTGTCACACTTTGAGATGCTTTACCTATGGAGGTGTTGTCCATAGAGCCCAAGCATGTGCAAGTCCAATAAGAAAATCAATGCGAAGTTTCTCATACCCATAAGCAAGGAAAGTCAATTAATCTTGGAAGAAGAATGACACAGACAGATTTGAGGGCCAAAGGACAAGTGGCCACATCCAAGGAAATTCTCAGGTATGGGTGAAAAAGAATGATTTGTTTAATATGAATGAAGTTAATCATTGTACAGATGATGACTGCCTTATGGCAGGTCAAGACTGAGGTCTTTTATAGACCTTGGCACACCTTGAGTCCATGGAGTTGGAGGATGGACTCAAAGGTAAATGTTGGTTGCTCCAAGAAACAGGTCCAAGGATCATGGTAACATTACTGGATGCCAAAGGGGGAAAGATGAAGGGACAAGATTGTAAAGGATGAAGTATGTTTGATCTAAGCATCAAATTTGAAGGTTGTTGGGAATGCCACCCAAGTTTTGGAATAGCAAAGAACTCCTATCTATATCATCATTTGTATGACTAAATATCATACTACCGTGACATCAGAAAGAGCCAGCCTTGACCAGTCAAAGACTTAAGTATACACAGTGGGCTTAGGTCTGTGCTAAAGGCAATGCTATGTGATTGAACAAACAAGGAAGACTTGGTGAAAATCTTGGTACATGACTGCAGCAGTAAGACATAGTTGTTTGATGGCTTAATAAAGCATCCAAATAAACATAAATGTTTACTAAAAGGGAGAAATAGTGAAGAGACTAGTGACAAATATAGGGTGGAGATTGAAGTTTGATCTCCGTAAATGTATGAGCAAGTGAAGAATTGAAGTATGCAACCAGAATTATGAATCTCGAGCATACATGATTAAGACATCCCATTAAGGCAACTGTGTTAGAAGTCAAGTGATAAAGTGATATTCTATCCAACTCTGATCTATATTGTGGCTGAAGTAGCCATAGGAACTTTGCATGTTGATCTAAAAACTGATCTGATCTATGAAGCCGCAGGTTGCAAAAATAATAAATTTTGGGTCTTGAAGAAGGATATATCATGTTGTAGGCATAAGTAGTTTTTGTTGCATCATAAGGAAGATCAAAACTCAGAGATAGGCAATAACATTTTTTAAACAAAGAAGATTAAGTTTCGAACTGCATAAGACAGTGGAGAGTGTGAATATCAGAAGTAATTATGAAGAAATCCCATGCATGAATTCATACAAGATCAGACTTGAAGTCTTGAGAAAGATTGGCGTTGTTCATTGAGCAAAAGAAGTAATTGTCAAAAATTGGTTTGAATTAAGTTGGATATTGAGAAGCAAGAGTGGATCCAAGTTGGTTGAACTTGGAATATAAATATGTAAACTTGAAGCATTCACTGGGAAAATAAAAAAGTATAGTGGTCAATGTGCCAAAATCTTTGATCCTGAAGCAAACAGTTCGGATGACAAGTACAATAGTACTTGATAGAGGGAGCAGACATATGAAGACCAAGGAGCTGAATGCAAAAGGAAGATGCATGTTGATAGGGGGAGCTTGAAATGGTTAAAAATAACTACTGGAGCATGCTTGAAGTAGTGCAAGAGTTTGAATCTTGAAGAGAATATTTTTCATCCTGATTTGACAAGAAGTTTGATGATGATGACATGATTGATAGGGGGAGTATAGAAAATATTTATGCTTGGAAATTGATACATGCTTACCTTTTATGAATTTACTAGATGATTGATTTGGATATGATTTCAAGAAATACTTGTTATCTGATTGTATGAGTTATATTGAACAATTGGAAATTTTTTCATCATCAATTGGTTTTTGATTTTAATGATAGTAGGAAAGCTACAATAGAGAACAATCTGACTTGACAATGAGTAAGATCTCAGGGAGTATGCAAGTTTACTTGAATATCAACTGGTATTGGCAGCTACAACATATTGGAGCAGCAAGAGATTATCCATACAAGTAGAGCACACATTCAATGGGTTGACTTAAAACAAATTTTATGTCTGCACAACATCAATTGGTAAACCATCTATTGGTACCAGCAACAATGAGACCCACAAATGAAAGGATTTCTGAAGCATCCACATAAAATGAAGGAGTACATGAAAGGGGGAGCGAGTTCAAAAAGCTACATTAGCATACTTAATAAGGGAGCAAGAAAGTCTACATGAAAGGGAGAGTATATATATATATATACTTATGAAAAATTTGAAGATGGCAAGTGATGGAAGATCAAACTCGGCAAATGATTTCATGAATTTTTTAAAGATACAATTTTTTTTGGGTATTGTGAAGCTTTTGATGGCTAATTGGCCCTTTGTCATTAATGTCAAAGGGGGAAAGAAATTAGGTTTCCATCAATGACAAAGGGAGAGATTGATGAGCATAGTTGTCATTGATGTTAACACATTAATGACAAAGGTTAAGCATGATGACATGGAAAGGTGACAAGACATGGCATTGGATGGCAAGAAGTCAAGACATGGCACAAGACAAAGGACAAGGAGGACATGACAAAGGTTATGAAGACATGACATGGAAAAGATGACAAAGGTGGACAAGGACAATGGCATGAAGAACACACATGTTGACATGGTTAGGACAATGAAGAACATGGCACTGGATGGAAAAGGTGAATAGGAAAGCATGGATACAAGGACATGGAAGACCAAAGCATGACAAGATCAACATATGGACAAGTGACTGAATATGGTGACATGGCAAGGTGGATGACATGGAGGATTGATGACAAAGCTGTGAAAGAAGCAGCCTGCGGGCCTTTTGGAGGCCCCATGCGCGCATCTTGGAAGACAGCCTGCGGGAATTTTTTAGCACAGTTGCGGGCATGATTCAGGCCCTTGCGGGCATATTCTAAAGCACATCTATGGGCATTTTTTTGAGTACTGCGGGCATATTTAGAACTGCCTGCGGGCATTTAAAGATCCTATTGCGGGCATTCTCAAGGAGGCTGCTTGTGGGCATTTAAAGACCTTATTGCGGGCATTCTCATATGCCCTTGTGGGAATATTGGAAGGCCCTTGCGAGCATTCTTAAATTCTTATGTATCCCTTCCGGGCATCTTAAAATCCCACTGTGGGCATTTTTGTAGAAGTGTTGCGGGCATTTTCTTAAGGGAGTTGCGGGCATCTTCAAGGCCCTTTGCAGGCATTTTGAAGTGGACCCCGTAGGAATTTTTCATGTAGCCCTATGGGCATTTCTAAACACCCCATGCAGGAATTTCTAAACACTCATTGCGGGCGTATTTTGAAGAGCAATGAAGGCATGAAGAGGAATATTGCAGCCACATTTTGAAGAGCCCTTGCGGGAATTTGAGAAGGACCCATTGCAGGCATTTTATGGAGTCATAAGGGCAGACCAATGATGTGGCAAAGAAGACAATATATATATATTGTGAGGATTATATGGAAATAATTTTTTTTTTTGATAAAATGAAAATGAAAATGACATGTTGGCCTCCAGATAAGATGGAGAATGAAAAGTATAAATAAAAGACAAAGTTTTATTTTGATGTGAGAATTTTGGTCGAAGAATTCAGAGGTGAAAAGGAGCTATGATTTTCGGTGAGGATGCCTGAGGGGAATTTTGGGGGTTAGCAGCAACAACAGATCAACAAGAGCAGTAATGGAGAAATTATCTTTCTCTACTTGATTTCTGGGTTAATTCTAGGGCAACAGGTTGACATATTGCATCCTTATGATTGGTTATATGATGATGGCAGTTTTGATGATGGGCTGTGGTAGTCAATGATATGGATAGAATGAAGAGGTGGAGAATGATGACAAGAACATAACAATGATGATGTAATTGTGGACAGAACTATGATGATGTGATAGGCAGCAGGACATGTGATATGATGATGTTGACAAGGAAAATTGATGAAAATTGCATATGTATTACAAGCTGGGTCTTGTACTATTTTTCTTAGTTGGATCTGAGAAAAATACCAAGCTGAGTCTTGGAATAGAAGTTGGTGCTTTTGATTTAGTTGTAGCTGATAACACCTCACGGTTGTAGCTGGTTGAATCAAATATAAAAAGATTACAAAGCTTATATTTTGTGTCTCTTGTGATGTGTCAATGATATGGATTACTTGCTTAATGTTTATTGATGTAGAGATCAGTATGAATGTTAAAGTGGAATTGTAAATGGTAAATGTTAGGGTAAGAAGAAGTTGAAAATTAGAATTAAGTGAAATCTCACCGATTCACCCCCCCTCTCAGTGAGCCATTATGTCTATCACTCTGTTGTATCTGCAAAAAGTGTTAGGGAATGTGTAGTAGAAAAAATATCAGATTGAAGGCTAGCTTTTGAGTCCTATGCACAAGGTACTGAGGCCATTTACGTTTCAACAACAACTGCTGTTGAAGTCTACTCCGAGGCTTCTTGGGCACACCAACATATGCATACTAAACTCATTTGATTACACTTGAAAGTAACCAAATGGTATATATTAGACATTAAACCCCTAATTAAATGATGGACAAGAGTTTCTGAGAATTTGGGAGGTTCTAGTTGAGTTTGGAGGCAAAAGAAGGAAGGGCGCTATATTGGACTACTCAGGAAAATGGTTGGAGATGATTCAGAAGGGTGTCAGGATTCATTAATGAATATTAAAATAGAAAATTGGTTCATAGATAACTTTTAATTACAAAAACTGTAAAACTAGTCAAGAAAAAGAGCTTAAGAGCTAGTCTTGGAAACATTTGATTCAAACTGCCTCTAAGGATTACAAAATTCACTTCTTAAGTATATTATGTCACATACATGAGCTCAATAAAAACAACAAACTAAAATTAAATATTTTGAGTAGAAATTAGAAGGATTTTAATCTTCAGATCTTTAAGGAGTCTCCAATACAAGAGAAATCTTACAAAACCGAGAGTATGAATATGATAGGAGGAGAAGAAAGAGAAGTTCTGCACTAGATCTGCAAGTATGATGAATTCAGAGCTGCTAGCTGTGTATGGAGGGTGCATTTAGATTTAGGAGCTGATTAGGGGCGCATTCACTGGAATGGATGACCTCCTCCAGATGTATCTTCTTCAAGAACTCTCTCCAATTGCAGTGTAACTGATGATTTCTCTCTAGATGTCTTAGATTCTTCAATAGTGGACTGATGCTGGCCTATAGATCAAAATTCCATAGCTCTGGATCTAATCATGGACAAACTGGAACATTAACTGCTTTGGGGCTCATCTCCCAAGCTTGGTTGAGGCACATCACTCAACTCTGAGAAGCAAAAGCTCTCAAGATAATAAACAGATGACCAAAATATGTGAATGGTGTGCACTAGCCTCATTTTATAACTTGGATAACTTCCTAGGAAAGCAATTCGCATGTGTGAGAGGTGAGGGCTCCTTCCTTAAGAGAATTAGCAACCTTTCTTTCCTTATGCAACTTGCTTGCTTTGTGTCTTCAATTGATTTTAGCAACTACGCCCTCCTTAGATTTTCTGGATGTTTCCTTCTTTTTCAAATTGGATTCTTTTTTGCACTTTCCTTCCTTCTCACTTTCCTGCTTTGTGCTTTTTCCTGTTTTTATTGCTTTTTCCAATTTTTATCTTTTTCTGCTGCCACCTTGCTTTTAGCTGACTCCTTGTTGTTTCTATATTTTTAACTTGAGTAGGTGTGGTCCACCCTGTCCTCATGCGCCCTCTTAGCCATGTGAACACCACCACTTTCCAAAAATTTAATTAATAATGATAATGAAACAATTACAAAATACTTCAAAATTAAAATTATTAAATTATTAATCACTGTAGGCCTTGTACCAAAATTTATCCCAATTAATTAATTATCCTCCACTTAATTCTTCTTCCTAGACCCTTAGGGATTGGAGGCTCCAAGTCTTGACCAAGTGACCACTAAGGAAGGAACATGACAACATTCTTGTACTAGTTTGTGAGGGGTCTTGGTTTATTTCCGAGGTTTAACTTTGTGCTCTCCACAATGAAGGTTGAGAGGGATTTGACAAATAAAATGCAATAGTCTGTAGAAATCCAAGATACTAGTGCCAATATCAGAGATAACCTCTGCTAGATGAATTCTCAATTGAAAGGCATATTGGACGTCGTTACTCAAAACATTGCTTGTGCCAATGGCATGGATCAACATCTCGTCGAAGTGGAAGGAAATTTCCATGTAATTGAAACTCAACTGATTGGTTTAGAGCACCGTAAGGATAAAGTGGAAGGCATTGTCAAGTCATGTGAAGCTCAACTGGAAGCCTTCAAGCAAAATTTGGACCATCATGAGTATTTGTTGGTGGGTCAATTCTCCAGGATATCATATCATGTTGGAACCAAGGGCAACGAAGATAATTCGGTTCAATAGCTATCTCCTGTTCTTGTTAACATATCTAGCTCAAAGGAACAATCAGATGACAATGAAGAGGACTAGGCCATGGTTAGTGGTCACAATACCACTTAGTTCTTCTTCTTAGTTTTTTTTTATATGTATTTTTGCTTGTTATTACATGGCCAGTATGTTAAACTCTACAGTAGCACAATCATAGACAGTCCTACATTAATAGTTTATATATTTTTTGAAAAAAATTGGACATATTAATGTAAAATCACTGTTAGAGTCAATTTTGGAATGATGTAATCCTTGCCGCTAATTTGTCTCAACCTTTTATAAATGAAGTCTTACTTGTTGTTGTTAAAAAAATGATGGTAGAATTGATTATCATGGTTATGATAACCTTCATTCATGCTATCACCCCAGTTCCGTGAGGATGAAAATCCACCTCCGCCTGCTCATGTTCCTCCAGTTGCACCAGCACAAGTGCTTCCTCGATGGGTCCGTTCAACATGTGAAGCAGCTGGTGATCTTGCCGGTGATCCTAGAGATCAAAGTCGAACACGTTCTCAGTTTCAGTGAGCCTCTTCTCTTTTGGCTCAAGTTTCCGAGAATCATGATCCAGAAACTTTTGCAGAAGCTTCAGGGAATCCAGATTGGGATGTAGCCATGGATGAAGAATATCGTTCCTTAATGGCGAACGATACTTGGCATCTTGTACCTCTTCCAAAAGGAAGAAAACTTGTCAGATGTAAATGGGTCTACAGAACTAAGTATGCATCAGATGGAAGTGTTGAAAGACTTAAGGCAAGGTTAGTTGCCAAAGGTTTTTCCCAAGTTGAAGGGATTGACTACAATGAAACCTTTTCTCCCGTCGCCAAAATGAACTCCATCCGCCTTGTTCTTTCCCTTGCAGCCTTACACAACTGGGAAGTCCATCAAATGGATGTCAAGTCTGCCTTCTTACATGGTGATTTACAGGAGAAAATTTACATGGAACAACCTCCTGGCTATGTTCAGAATAACTCTAGCCTTGTCTGCCGCCTTAAGAAATCCTTATATGGCCTTAAGCAAGCTCCTAGAGCTTGGTATGCCAAAATGGATAACTTTCTCCTTGACACTGGTTTTTCTAGATGCCATTCTGACCCCAATGTCTATACCAAGAAAGTAGGAAACCATCTCATTATACTTGTTCTATATGTTGATGACCTTATTCTTACTGGTAGTGACCCTAAGCTTATAACCCATGTGAAATCCAGTCTTAAACAAAATTTTGAAATGTCAGACTTAGGACATTTACATTATTTTCTTGGTCTCCAAGTCCTACAAACCAAAGAAGGAATCTTTCTTTCTCAGTCTAAGTATGCTTGTGACCTTCTTCGTCGCTTTCACATGGAAGATTGTACACCCGCCCCTTCTCCCTTCCAGTCCGGAGTCAAACTTTCTGCCACTTGTACTTCACCTGAAGTAGATGCCACCTTGTATCGTCAGCTTGTTGGTAGTCTTTTATACTTGACTCATTCCCATCCTGACCTTTCCTTTGTCGTTGGTCGAGTTGCCCGTTATATGCAGACACCTCATGAAAGTCACTGGAAAGCAGCTAAAAGAATACTTCGATATATTCGAGGTACAGTTCAGTTTGGGATTCATTACAGTACAGGGGGGGAACCTTTGTTGGTTGGTTTCACTGATTCAGATTGGGCCGGCGATCCTGATGATCGAAAGTCTACTGCAGGTTATGTTTTCAGTCTGGGATCTGGACCTATTACTTGGGCTTGTAAGAAACAACAAGCTCTTGCTCTTTCTTCAGCAGAGGCAGAATATCGAGCAGCAGTTAATGCCAGTCAGGAAGCTTTATGGCTTCGACAGATCCTTTCAGAGTTTGGATTCGAGCAGCAGCAGCCTACTCCACTTTGGTGCGACAATCAAAGTGCCATCAAGCTTGCCAAAGATCCAGTTCTACATCAATGCAGCAAACACATTGAGCTACATATGCACTTCATCAGAAATCTTGTTCATGATCGTGTTCTTGAAGTGCTCTTTTTCCCTACAGATGATCAAGTTGCAGACATCTTCACCAAGTCTCTTACAGAAGCGAAGTTCTCTAAACTTCGATCTATGTTAGGAGTTCAGGAACTTGTCATTAAGGGGGGATAGGCTCTAATGCCTCCTTCCTTCTCCTAATAGTGTCACTTTTGTAAATCCTTCAATCCTATCCCAAGTTGTTCTTAAGGGGGGATGTTAGGATATTTAGACACTTAGGAGTTAGTTAAGATCAACTTGTGTAATATATCCGTTAGGGATAGTGTGTTTCTTTAGTATGCATTTGTAAATACTTAATCCGACGGTCATGATATGTTTCCGACATAGAGTGATCCGACGGCTCAACTTCTCTTAGATCAAACCTAACCTTGATCCGTGGCTTAACACCCGATTGGTCCATGATCTCTATTTAAAGAGCATGGAGGGTCATTGTTTAGTTGATCGATTATGAGAAGCTCATTTGTAACTTTCTTTCTTTGCATAATAAATTGTCCCGTAGAAGCTATTTGGCTGGGGCCGTGGAGTGTTTCCCTCAAGAGGGTTTAAACCACGTCAAAACATTGGTGTGTTGATCTGTGATCTGTTTGTGTGAAGTGGTTTCTCTTGGTGTTTGGTCCTTTGGTAGTACCCTGTGTACCCGAACAACCATGTCACGTCACAATATTTTTGCATGTCATTGTGGTCAAATTTTTGTCATTGGCCAGTGATCCTTGTCGTACGATCACTATTCAATATTAGAGTCAAAGTTCCACCATTGCACATTTTTTCGAGCTCATTCTTACATTGCGTGCATAAATGTTGTGCAATTTCAAGCTACAATTGATGACATTTATTGTCTTCCTCTATATATAGTGAAACTAACATTACTATGTATGGATTCACTTTGCTTACAAACATAAATTACAAAAATACTTTTTGTGCTTTTGAAATTCAAGTACTTTCTATATATTCCATATGTTAGGAAGATATTTGCAAGAATTGTATTTTCAAATAAGAGCCAACTAATGTCATTTAACATTTATCAGATTTTAATCATGGTGAGAATTGAATGAACATGGAACATAAATTTTACTAAGACTAACTAAACCAATGTACATTGCATGTATATTGGATGGTGAACCATATTCCTAGATTTTTGGAGAGAGCTCATAATGAAATAAGCATAACTATCGTAGATCCATATAAAATCCGGATATACCGTGCACTGAGAGGGATCAAATCCCTTGCGGTGCAAACCTTTTTTATTCTCAACCTCTTGTTGGATAGGTTTGCACCTCAATGGATTTGATCCCTCTCGGTGCTTGGTAGATCCAGAGTTTAGATGGATCTAGGCTTGTTGCAGTCCGGGGCAGTCACATTAAATTTGTAGATGATCGTGATTATGTATATGAAGTATGTAAAAGGTAACTTCAATAGTTAAATGAGAAAAAGGTGAATAACAATGTTGAATGATGAAACCGTGTGAATATGAAGAAATTAAGAGGATGTGTATAATCAATGAGAAATAGATTATCTGCAAATGCTACCGGTAGCATATCTACAAATTCTACCAATATATTATTCTCATTTTGAATTTACTCTTTTGGAGCTATCTCAACATTTCTTGCATCATATGAAGTATGTAAAAGATAACTTCAATAGTTAAATGAGAAATAAGGTGAATATCAATGTTGAATGATGAAACATGTGACTATAGCTTGAGTGGGCCTAACAGTTAAGAACATGTGTTTCCTCCTAAGAGGTCATAGGTTCAAATATGGAGGGGGGTAGGGTATGTACACCTCTGTAGAATTTAGCTGTTACATTGTTTCACAGAGGGGTCCCTTCTCCCGCAAACACGGGGATCTCATACACAAAATTGGTGTTTGGATTGGCTGTGACCTTAAAAAGATATTATTATTATTATTATTATCATCATCGTCGTCGTCATCATCATTATTATTATAAGAAAGTAAGAGGATGTGTATAATAAGTGAGAAATAAATTTTCTACAAATGCTACTGGTAGCATATCTCCAAATGCTACCGATATATTATATTGATTTTGAATTTACTTTGTTGGGGATATCTCAACATTTCTTGCATCATTATCCTATCTAACAGTTACATGTTGGCATATATATTAGAATATGTCATTCTTTGTTCTTGTTGTTGGTCAACTTCCATTTATTGTGATAATTTTTGGAAAAATGCTCTTCGTTTCTCATAATTTCTTTTTCTCTCTTCCCGCTTTTGGTCATGTGTCATTTGTTGTGATTGAATTTTTCATCGTACTATTTGTTGTTCATTTTTTTCCTTCTTTGTTCTTCCTTTTGTTCATCAGTGATATCTGCTAAATTCTTTCTATGTCACCTACCATGTTCTCATGTCTATCTTCTTACTTCCTCAACATGCACAACATCCATATATCCATTATGAGAAGACATGGTAACATGAATTACTGTACCATAACCAAACACCATACTTGATTTTATTGAATAAGATGAAACTGAAATAAATGCATCATACTCAATCAAGAACCATAATCAATTGAATTTAATTGGATAACACTGAAATCAATGCACTGTAGTCAATCAAGATCCATAGTCTATTGACTTGAATCAGATAACATTGAAATCAATGCACTATATGCAATCAAGATCCATAATCGATTGAATTGAATCGAATAACACTGAAATAAATGTACTATACTCACTCAAGAACCATAATCAATTGAATTGAATGGGATAACACTGAAATGAATGCAATGTACTCAATCAAGAGCCATATTCAGTTGAATTGAATCGGATAACATTGAAATCAATGCACTATATGCAATCAAGAGCCACAATCAATTGAATTGAATCGAATAAACTGCAATCAATGCACTATACTCACTCAAGAACCATAATCGATTGAATTGGATTGGATAACACTGAAATCAATGCATTGCCCTCAATCAAGAGCCATAGTCGGTTGAATTGAATCAGATAACACTGAAATCAATACATTGTACTCGATCAAGAACCATAGTCAATAGAATTGAATTGAATTGGATAACACTGAAATCAATGCAGTGTACTCAATCAAGAGCCATAGTCGGTTGAATTACAATGCATTGTACTCAATCAAGAGCCATAATCAATTGAAATGAATTGGATAACACTGAAATCAATGCACTATACTCAATCAAGAACCATATTCAATTCAATTAAATCAATGCATTGTACTTAATCAAGAGCCATAGTATTATTGTGGACCAATATTAATATTATTAACCGTAATATTCCCTACTAATAAATTATTAACCCTATAACCTTAATATTATTACCCCTAATATATATATATAAACTTAACCCTAATATTATTAACCTTTTAACTCACTCCTATTACAATCCATATCTAAATACATTTTTAACTCTCTCTCTCTCTCTCTCTCTCTCTCTCTCTCTCTCTCTCTCTCTATATATATATATATATAAACGTAACCCTAATATTATTAACCTTTTAACTCACTCCTATTACAATCCACATCTAAATACATTCTTAACTAACTGCTATTACAATCCATAACTAAATAATTTTATTTCATTCTTAACTCACTCCTATTACCATCCATAATTTTAGTAAATTATGTTGTAATTCAATTCCAAAAGAAATGAAACTATTCAACACTAGAAATGAACAATATAATATAACTATATAACTAAACAATTAGCTAATATGTACGAGAAGCACTTGCTATAAATTTTAATTTAGCAACTTAAGAGTATATACAAACCTTTTTCTAAATGACTAAAATTAACTTAAGAAATCATTAAAATCTAATTATTTGAATTTCATTTATTAAAGAAAAGTTTAATTGTTCAATGTGCACTAGTGTAAAAGTTTTGTACATATTCTTAAATTTAAGTAGGCAACAATTTAATTACTCTTTTAATTTTATTTTAAAGTTTTTATTTATTTATTTCACCTTTTAGTATTTTTATAATTGTCATTTAGATTAAGTGAGAATAATATACAAAGGAAAAAGAAAAGTAAATAATTTTTACAAAGGTTAATATCACGTTAAAGAATCTTGTTAGTGAGAATGTGTCTTTAAAGAAACAATTACCAATTTTTACAAGAAGCATGTGCTAATAAATGAGAATTGGTGTAAAAATTTTGTATATATTCTTAAATATAAGCTGGCATCAATTCAGTTAGTCTTTTAATTTTATTTTAAAATTTTGTTTTTTAAGCCGACATCAATTTAATTTTGATTTTTTAATGCATAACACATTACGTGACATCATCTCCCCCATACTGGAATTTTGATTTTTTTTAAAATTAAGCCGACAAATATTTTTTTTTAAAGTTTAATTTCAATTTTTATTGTTGTGCATAACGCTACATTACGTGACAACATCTCCCCCATACTGGAATTTTGATTTTGTTTTTTTATTTTAATTAAGTCGACATAAATATTTTTTTTAAATTTAATTTTAATTTTTTAATTGATGTGCATAATGCTACGTTACGTGACAACATCTCCCCCATCCTGGGCTATAGAGCGCCTCTCAACGCAATAAACACTATACACTTTCCTCTAAGATAAACAAAATATTTTCCAACAAACTAAAATGTACTCATAAAATTATGTTGTGTACAATGTACAGTTGTAAGAGGAGACGAATTATGTTGTGTAATCTTTATGAGTGAAAAGAGCAAGCAAAGCCACAATGATCTAAAATGTCATTTTCATCATCACAAAAACAACCTTTAACAATAATATAATTTTTTTCATTGTTGTAGGTATGTTTTTCCTTTGAATTATCTATAGTAATTGTGTTTAAAGAATTATAAGCACCCATTTAATTTTTCCAAACTTTATTAATGGGTTTCAAATATACATTCGGACTTCAAGCGCAACAATTGACAACTTAGTTGATCCAAATGGTCAGCTATTTCTTTTTCAAAAAATGTCTACTGCCACTCCTATAAAACATATTTTTCAACATTGTCATCTAAATTTGAATGATTTTAGCCAATGACTCATGTTTGTGTTAATTTTTCGATAATTTCATTCCATTATCATTCAGGATCACTAAGAGAATAACATGTACAACATATCTACAACATGTCAATCATAGACACAATAACACAAGCACACAAGAGACATAGAGTTTCCTTGGGGAAAACCAAGAAGGTGAAAAACCCCACAACTTCCTCAGAGATAAGATAAGCCACAAACCAAGATCACAATGATCAAACCCAAAGAGATGTCTCTAGCAGATACTCCTCCTCCTCCACTTGTGCATCACTTTCTTTCTTAGCTATGCGAGCTTGAGAAGTGAGTGAATGAATAGAATGAGAGAGGCACACCCTCTATTTATACATTGACTTGACCTGCCAATAAACCAACAGGGCCGAATTCCTAAGGAAGCCTAATAACCCAACCATATGACCTAACTAGGGCCGACCCCACACTGGTGGTCTAATAACCCATCAATACAAATGACGACACTTACAATGTAACTTGCAACACTTGTAAATACAAATGACGACACTTCCAATCAGAGGAATAATACATCTATGTTGGATATACAATAAAGTACAAATGTAATATACAAGTGGATATCTTCCGAAGTTACAAATACATCAATACTCCCTCTTAACTAGGAAGGTATTCTCTAGACACAGGTCATCAATACATATTGGTGCAAGTCTTTAATTCTGGAGCTGGATCATCATCACTAGATTACAGAGCATCATCATCATCACTGCTGCTATACTCGACATCTCAATCACTGGGCTATCTCTGAATTCTTCTCGTCATAGGAAGTTCTACAGAGCCAACCCTTTTTCATGCTGGATGTAGGCCTAGCCTCCTGTAGGTCTTCATCATCACCGGCCATACTGTGGAATCCTAAGGACTTATTACGTGCGTCACAAAACCTCGAAAGAGTATCCCAGGAATGATTACGAGCTTGCTGCTCAACCTATCAGATCTCCCAGGGTGATATTATATGTGACAACCACAAAACCTCGAAAGAGCATCCCGGGATTGATTACGAGCACATAGCTCAACCTATCGGATCTCCTAGGGCAATATTACATGTGGTCACCGCAAAACCTCGAAAGAGCATCCCAGGACTGATTACGAGTACAAAACTCAACCTATTGGATCTCCCAGGGTGCTATTACATATGGTCATGGAAAAACCTTGAAAGAGCATCCCAAGAATGATTATGAGCACACAAATCAACCTATCGGATCTCGCAGGGCACTATCATATGCCATAGGAAAAACCTCGAAAGAGTATCTGCAAACCTCCCAGGGCTCTATTATATGTCCTCCCAAGCAAAACATCGAAAGAGCATTTGCCAGATATCCCAGGGCGCTATTATATGCCATGGGAAAAACCTCGAAAGAGTATCTGCAAACCTCCCAGGGCGCTATTATATGCTTATTTTCATAACCTGTCCACGGCCATGGAGTATCATCCTGATACTCATCATACATCATCCTGATGTACATCATCACATGATCAACCTGATCATTGTCATAGCATCGTCTTGATGCATATCATCATCGCATGATCATCCAGATCATCGTCACATCATCGTCGTGTGCACATCATCCGGAGCATCGTCATGATGCTCATCACACAACGCTTACATCCACAGCCATGGGAAGGATCCTCCTATCACCATGCTTGGAATGTCTCCTGCAAATGTGTCCCATCACTTCTTCCTCGAAGTATCTTCAATCTGAAGAACACCAAGCCTCTCTTTGAAGTACTCAAACTTCACTCTGGCTAGTGGTTTTGTCAACACATCTGCAACCTGCTCATCCGTCGCAACATATAGGAGATTCACTGCTCCTCTCTGCACCATATCCCTGATATAGTGATATTTGATCTCGATGTGCTTCGACCTGTCATGGAACACCGGGTTCTCAGACAACTTCACACAACTTTGGTTGTCACAATAGATACATGTAGCATCCAATGGGAGATCAAATAACTCAGGCAGTAGCTTCCTAAGCCATACTGCCTCACAACTGGCCGAACAAGCTGCGACATACTCTGCTTCGGCTGTACTCAGTGCTACACATGATTGCTTCCTACTAAACTAAGAGATCACACCTGATCCCATACTAAAGCAACACTCCAAAGTGCTCTTCCTATCTGCAGCACTGCCTACCCAATATGAATCAACATAACCCTCTCGGTTAAACTTTTGAATCACATCATACTTGAGCCCATAATCAGTTGTACCCTTTAGGTACCTCAGAATATGCTTTATAGCAACCAGGTGAACACCTCTGGGATCCGTCAGGAACTGACTTAATGTGTTCACCGCAAAGCAAATATCTGGTCTCATGTTCTTCAAGTACTTCAAGGACCCAATCATCTGACGATACACTGTGACATCAACTGGCTCAGATGAAGCATCACACAGAAGCTTCAGGTTCGATGCCATAGGTGTGGCCATGGCCTTGCAGTCGATCATCCCGAACCGCTTCAGGATCTCTACTACATACTTCCCTTGTCCAAGGAAGATCCCATTTGCACTCTGCCACACCTCCATGCCTAGAAAATAGTGCATCATCCCCAAGTCCTTCATCTCGAACTCAACATCAAGCTTCCTCTTCATATCAACAATCAATCTATCCTCACCTGTAACAAACAGGTCATCCACTTACAATAGTAGTATCACTGGATTTCCTTCCTCAACCTTGTAGTAAAGGTTGGAATCCGCTTTACTCTTGGTAAAGCCCAAACTGGATAGAAATCTGTCTATCCTACCATACCAAGTCCTAGGAGCTTGCTTCAAGCCATACAAGTCTTTCTTAAACCTGCACACATATGACTCCCTATCATGTGTCTCAAAACCGAGTGGCTGCTCGACATACACTTCCTCTTCGACTACACCATTCAAGAAATCTGTCTTGACATCCATCTGGTGTATCTTCTACTTCATCACTCCATCCAGATCAAGTAATGTTCTGATGGAAGTGTATCTGGCTATAGGAGCAAAAGTCTCTTCATAATCTATTCCCTCTTTTTGGGAGAAGCCACGAGCTACAAACCTCGCCTTGTATTTCTCTATGTTACCATCTACAACATGCTTGATCTTATAGATCCATTTGGAATTCACAACAGGCTTCCCTTCAGGTCTTGGGACCACATCCCAAACATCATTCTTCATGATTGAATGGTATTCCTCGACCATGGCATCCTTCCATTCTTTCTTTTCCACCGCCTCTTCATAACTGGAAGGTTCTTTGTTCATAATGTCACAGAGTAAGGCAACATAACTGGTATGTGATCTGGTCCTTTTCCTTTCTCCGTGTTCTTCTTCTGGAATGCCATACCTTTCTGCATCTTGGATGAGATCTCTAGCCCATGCAGGTTTCCTCTTGTGAGAATTCTTCTCACGGGGTGGATCTACAGGTTCTTGTGGATCTTCAATTTCACGATCTTCTTCTGGAATTGCTTCATTCATGGTGGAGTCTTGAAATCTGGTTACCTTTGGTTCTTCATTGTCTTCAACAGGTGTCTTCCTAGATTTGATGTATGTTGAGTCTTCATTAAATGTCATATCCTTGTTGATGTCAAGCTTCTTGAACCCTGGAAAGTAAATTATGTAAGCCTTCGATCTTTCACTGTAACCCACAAAGATTCCCTTCTTTACTGATGGATTTAGCTTTGTCCTCTTTTCCTTTGGAATGTGTGTATATACTGGACAACCAAATATTATGAGATGGATAACTTCTGGTTTCTTACTAGAGAAAACTTCTTCGGTTGTTTTGTTGTCAAGTATCTTGTGAGGTGTTCTGTTCTGCACATATACAACTATCCTTGTTGCTTCTGCCCATAGGTGCATAGGTAGATCCTGATCATGAAACATTTCCCGTGCTGCTTCCATGATAGTTCTATTCTTCCTTTCTACAATTCCATTTTGTTGTGGATTGTAAGGAGTAGTCAAATCCCTCTTAATCCCTGAATCACTGCATAACTTCTTGAAGTCACCTAAAGTGAATTCTACGCCATTGTCGGATATGAAGGTCTTGATCTTCTTATCAGTTTGATTTTCTATCAAGGCTTTGAATTCCTTGAACTTATCAAACACTTCATCTTTGTTCTTCAAGAAATAAACCCAAGTCTTCTTAGAGAAATCATCAATGAAGGAAGCATAGTATACATACCCACTCAAAGAACTGGATGACATTGGTCCGCATACATCAGAGTGGATAATCTCCAAAAATCCTTTTTCTTTGCTTTCACTGCTTGGAAATGCCTTCTTTGTGTTCTTTCCTTTTGCACACCCTTTGCAAATACCTTCATGCTTTGACTGGATTTCAGGAAGACCCTCTATTTCTTTTCTTTCTATTGGAAGTGCTCTATAGTGCCCATGAGAAAGCCTTCTATGCCAAAGTTCGCTTGGATCCATGGATTCATGTACCATGGCATGTTCAGGTTGTCCTTTCAATTTGTACAATCCTCCCTCTTGTTCTCGAATCACCACTGCATCATCTATTGTCTTACCCTTTGGCCACATGAGTACTTGGCCATCTATAAATGCAACTCTCATTCTTTTTGCATCCAAGGATGATATGGAGAGAAGATTCTTCTTGAGTCCAGGTACATATAGAACATACTTCATCTTCAAAGACTTCCTAGAGTCTAGTTTGTAGGAGGCTTCACCACTTCCTTTTATAGGATATTGATAGTCATCCCCAAGTTTCACCTTATGAGGTGACTCATGTTCAGATAGATCTATAAAGGATTCTTTAAACCCAGTCATGTGTTTGGAAGCCCCATTATCAATAAGCCAATCATCAAATCCATGAGAGATAGTACTTGTGAGAGCAGATATTAGAACATATTCATCTTCACTTGATGAGTCATCACTTTCTTCTCTAGTCTTCTTCTTGGGAGGTTCATCATCTTCAGCAGCATGAGTATGATGCCTCTTATTGCTCTTCTTCTTCTTGTTGAAGTTTTTGTTGTTGTTGTTCTTTTTGTTCTTGGGACAATCAGAGAAAAAGTGTCCCTTCGCATTACATGTAAAGCATCTCAGATCTTTCTTATCTTTATGATAATGATGGTGTGAAGATCTCTTGTTATGAGATGGATCCCTCTTGAACTTACTGTTCTTGGTATGTGATGTGAGAGCTTGATCTTCATTCCCCATCTTTTCTTCTCGGGCCACAAGCCTAGCTTCTTCTTGTGAAAATTCCTCACATAGTTTAATGAAAGAGATCAATTTCTTTCTTGCACAGATTCCTTGGATGAAGGAGTCCCATGACCTAGGTAGGCCATTCAATGTGGTCATTACAATTTCTCCATTCTCCACTACTTCATCCACAACTTCAAGTTGTTCCTTGATTTGAGAGACCTTGGAGCAGTAGGACTGGATGGTCTCTCCATTCTGGATCTTTACCCCTTTCAATTGGTTCCGCAGAGTCATCTTCCGATTTATGTTCTTACCCTCAAACAACTTAGTCAAAGAGTCAAACATCTCCTTAGGTGTCTTTAGGGAAGACACATGGGGTATGAGATGATCCTTAATAGAATCAACAATGATTCTCTTGGATTTTTGCAGCAACCGTATCCAGTTGGACTGTTAATAGTCGAATTCGACTCTCATATTGAATGATAAATAGAATAATGTATTAGATGATGATTATTAAATTACAATAAGATGGCCTTTTATAAGGCTTGAGCAATCATAATGAAGGGTTACGACCTTTCACTAATAACCTAATAATCTATTAAGTTATAATTAATAATATTAATTAAATATTCACAGCATTGCCTTCCCCTTAGGAAAGCTTTGTCCTCAAAGCTGAGTCTTCTCATGACGTTTTTTATTCTGGCTCTATGTCGCACCGATGACTTGAGAGATGCGATTTTGATTACAACCATTCCCTCCTTTTGATTATTTTGTCTTGGTATTTGCATTAAGTATGAACTTGGTGAAGTTTTGTTTACGCTTTTTCTACTTGTGTGATTGCTTCTTTTAACTATGTTTGTTGTCAATTGAACATGCTCAACATGCATTACGACCTTAAATATTGTCGTGTTGTTATTCCCAACACATATTCTGTCAGTTCCCTTGAATGGGCTCTTTGTGCTTATAATACTCATAAGAACATCGGCTTGTCTCTTATCACAGTCTTGGTGAGGATCATCTTTCTTCTTGTCAAATATTTTGTTGTCATTTTCTTCATTACTAGGGTATGTTATATCTTTGTTTTGCACAATGTCTTGATTGTTACTATTACTCTCATGGGAGATGACATAATAGTCTACTGTATCTTCATCTTGTACATTAGCTTGGATGGTTTCTTCTACCTGATTTTCACATCCATCTTCATTTTCTTTAAACGTTTCGTCCATAGATTTATTTATTTCATCTATATCCTTAAGGATTTTCTCAAGGAGATTTATGAATTCGTCACTCTCACTATAAGATGCCATGGATGCATGGATGTTTGTAGAGGGCTATTTTGGCCTTTTAAGGTGAAATTTTGAATAATAATATATTAATTAATTAATATTAATATTATTATATATTTTTTTATAATATTATTATTTTTAACAATATTAAAAATAATAATAATAATTATTAATAATATTTGAAAATTTTGAAATATTATAATGTGATATTATAATATTATACTTTTTGTTTGTCCTTTTGCAGGTTAGGGTTTTGTGTGGAGGGAAGGATGCAATGGGACGCACAGGGCATGAGGGAGAGTGCTGGAAAGTGGCACAAAGGGGAGGGATGGTGTTGGACGAAGGAGGATGGGCTGCGTGTGGGTAGGCTGTGAGGGCATGGGGTTGGGGTATAGTGCAGGTGGTTGGGTGCAGGTAGAGGAGGAATAAGCAGGTAGGGGAGATGTGCGAGATGGGAAGGAAATGAGAGAGGGAGAGCAGGAAGGCGTGTCGGGAGGAGCAGGGATGTGCAGGGACAAGAGAGGTTGAAGCTGGGCATAGGAGTGGTGGTTGCTGAGCGGCGGGAGGTTGTAGTCACGAGGGGATGGAGGATGTAAGCGAGTTGAGAGGGAGGAAGGTGAGGGAGCTAGGGAGTGGCTAAAGGAAGGAGCAGACGCAGGGTTGGATGGAGGGAAAAGGGAAGGAGGAAAGACGTAGCTGCGTGGTGGAGGATGATGGGATGCAAGGAGAAGTTTTGGGGATTGTACACGAAAGGAGCAGAGTGCAAGAAGGAGCGAACGAGGATGGGTGAAGGCATTCGGTGGAGAGTTGTGGAGGAGGGTGAGTGAGCTGTGAAGAATTTACGCGGAGAGATGGAGGGTGCGAACTAACAACAGTTGGCAGGCGTGCATGTGGAGAAGAGTGCACAGGGGGTTGAGTGTGAGCACGGAGAAGTGGGATAGCGTGTGGAAAGGAGGCGAGCAGGTAAGTGGGTGGAGTGGAGCGCTGGTTGAGTGGTGGCGGATGGTGGTGGAGCGTTGGAGCAGGGCGTGTGGATGCTGGTGTGAAGAAGGATGAGAACAACATGGAAGCGCAGGGTGAGGGAAGGGCAGCAGAGATGTAGAGTGGAGAGAAGATGTGGAATATGGGTAGAGAGAATGAGGATAGGTGAGCCGAAACCAAGCTCAATAGTAGGAGGAGCTGAATCCGAGCTCAGGTCGAAGGAGCTGAATCCGAGCTCTGATACCAAATGGAACAACCATATCCAGTTGGACTGTTAATAGTACTCTCATATTGAATGATAAATAGAATAATATATTAGATGATGATTATAAAATTACAATAAGATGGCCTTTTATAAGGCTTGAGAAATCATAATGAAGGGTTACGACCTTTCACTAATAACCTAATAATCTGTTAAGTTATAATTAATAATATTAATTAAATATTCACAGCACTTTTACCAAGTTATTCTTGTGTAAGGCCTTAGCCTCATCTCCCTCTGGAACTGGAACCTCTTCCTTTATGTAGTTGTCCAACTCATTCTCTTCTAGGATTAACCCAATCCTATACTTCCAGGCTCGGAAATTATCATCCCCTTCAAGCTTATATTCAAGCTTGGTGTGGTGAGACATCTTAAAGAGTACTTCAAATGGAAATAGAAAGTTTTAGGTCTTACCACTTAATTTGCTGAAAACTGGATCTGGAGCTGGATTAGGGTTTGTTAGAGAAACCCTAAAAATTTAAAATTTGAATTTCAAACTTTTGAAAGGATAGAAATATGCGCCTTGTTGAGTTGGTCAAGCTGGTATACTCCAAATTTGATAACTGCAAAATTTGACCCCTCAAAATTGCCTTTGAAACTTCCGGATTCACTAGACAGGACCCTGAACTAGGGTTTGATTTCCCCAGAGCTTCACCCAACCAAAAAGTTTGATCTTGGTATCTAAACTTCAATTTTTCATAGGAGCTTCCAGCCGTGGTCTCAGATTTCAAAAATTCCAACTTTCTCTGAAACCCTAATTTCCTGCAGTAGTGATGAGCCAAAAACTGAAAATGCTTAGAATTGAATTCTGTCTCAACAAAAAGATGCACCCTTCCAAGGAGATTCAATCTAGCCTCCTTCCTCCGATTATCTATGGAGAGAAACCCAAATATTAAGAAGCCCTAGCTTCCACAGCTGCACAGTGCCTTCTTCTTAGGTCAGCTCTGATACCATGTTAATTTTTCGATAATTTCATTCCATTATCATTCAGGATCACTAAGAGAATAACATGTACATCATATCTACAACATATCAATCATAGACACAATAACACAAGCACACAAGAGACACAGAGTTTCCTCGGGGAAAACCAAGAAGGTGAAAAACCTCGCAACTTCCTCAGAGATAAGATAAGCCACAAACCAAGATCACAATGATCAAACCCAAAGAGATGTCTCTAGCAGATACTCCTCCTCCTCCACTTGTGCGCCACTTTCTCTCTTAGCTATGCGAGCTTGAGAAGTGAGTGAATGAATATAATGAGAGAGGCACATCCTTTATTTATACATTGACTTGACCAGCCAATAAACCAACAGGGCCGACTTCCTAAGGAGGCCTAATAACCCAACCATATGACCTTACTAGGGCCGAACCCACACTGGTGGTCTAATAACCCATCAATACAAATGATGACACTTACAATGTAACTTGCGACACTTGCAAATACAAATGACAACACTTCCAATCAGAGGAATAATACATCTATGTTGGATATACAATAAAGTACAAATGTAATATACAAGTGAATATCTTCTGAAGTTACAAATACATCAACAGTTTGACCGAGACCCTAGGTGAGTCAATAGTGAACATAACCATGTATTTACATTTCTGTCTCTTTCATAAGAACCATCAAATCTCCAACTTAATGGCATTTTGAAACAATTCTCTTCTCCATTAACATCTGAATGGTATTGACCATCATCTGCAAACACAATATTTGATGTTTCATATTGATCCGCATATTGAAGAAATACATCTTCCAACAATTTTTTGTAAACATGTATCACACCACCTCCACTTTGAAAAGATGTGTAGGATTATGAAGAATGCATACAATGATTGCATCCCCAAACAAAAACCAAGTTTCCATTGTCCAACCATTCAAATTCACCAATGAAACATTTACATTCTTCGCAATCTAAAAAATTAAACCATAGAGCAATGACAAAACACTGTCTCGCAATGTTGATAATATCAACACTAAATATATGTGCATAATAATGATAGCATCCATGCACAGAGTGACGTTATCTGTTGTGAGGTCCTCTTTTAGTAAACACACGAATCCCAAAAAATAGTCACTCTACACCCAACACCAACAACTTCTTCTTTGTTGATTTTTGATTGCAGAAAAATACGATAAACAAATATGTAATCACAACAATAATATAGATGCCATTAAATTAAGAGGCATGCAAATGTCGACCAAGAAAATAGGTTCCATGCATTTCTCAAGCTGCCATGAGTTTCTCAAGCTCAAGAGTCGATATAAATAATATTAAAATAAAACGAAGTAAAAAAAAGATTCATAATACAATAACAAAAACCTATTTAATTAATTCTTAAAATATATGTTGCAATAGTAAGTAGTCTAATATTACAAATTTTTATGCAGATTTAAAGAAGAGAGGAACAATCTAACATAAAACATTCCATCCAATTTAGAAACAACTGACCATACACTTGTCACCAAATATTTATCTTCCACAAAAGATACATCATTGGTTTTAACAGAAATGCAAATTTTCAGCAGGATTTCCTTGTATCTTCGCACCTTCCAAGACAATCATATCTATACATTCCACTATAAATTATTTTTTTTAAGGTTTGTAAAATCTATTAATTCAAAATAAAAAGTATGAACATGTCCAATTTTCCCATCTGGCAGATATCCAAGAAGCCATGCAAATCATAGAAAATAGAAACCAGGTGGAGCCTAAGGCATCCATACCTCCTAAGACCAAGGAATACCAAGAGTTCCAAAGACAACATAAGTTGCAGAATGACATTTGTCCCCCACAGGTCGGGGGTTATGGCCCGTATGGTTCAAAATGACAAAAAGACACAAAAACCATAGATAAAGAATAACCAGTCAATCCTCATCAGAGAGGGGAATGGAAGAGGTTTTGACACCTGGAGCACTGTGAGTTCCTTTGTCTGCAAGAGCGATGGGACTGCGTCTGAAAATAAGCTGGGTGGCGGCACTTTGGTTTGGTGGCGGTTTAGTGAAAGTTTTGCTAGTGATGGCTCTGGCTAGAGCATCTAACTTTGCATTCACCCTCTCCATTTCTGAGCGCTGGTACCGGAAGAGCGCATGCAGAGTGGATTCCAGGTAGGTGACTCTGTCCACCAGCGGCAAGGTGTCCTCCTCGGGCTAGAGAAGGCCTTGTACACAGTCTTCCATAACAAGCGACATGAAGGATTTGGTGGTCCAAAAAAATTCCAGAGTCTTCGTGTGTCTGGTGTCCCGCGTACACGTTGAACCGGAATATTCTTCAATCCCTCCAAATTCTTTGGACAACTGTTGAGCGGACGAACATTGTCATTTTTGTTTTAGCCTTTTTTCTAGTCTAAGGGTATGGGCTCGAACGGAGTCGGGAATTTCCTGCTCGAAGTAGCGCTGCACCCTTCCCAATTCATGGAGGGAACGTGACATATGGGTTCGCCTCGGCCCACTCGTGGTTTTACACTGAGTTTTCTTGGTGTGAGCCATGACCAAAGCAAATGCAGGAGCAAATCAACACAAAGACTTGCAACGGAGGGATCTAAGGCTTCTGAAGGTATGCAGAGCAGAAGAAAGAGCCCAAATGAGGGACTATATATAGAGATCCTCCATTTAATCTAGGGCTACGTCGATCGGTGTCCAGGTTCATGCGAATCGTGTGAGGTGCCATGTCATAGGATCCCTGAATGGATTGCCATTAACACTCGCACTGACCAACTGAACTGCTGTAGTACGTGCGTGTTTTGGCTCTCACGGTGGTAGTGAATATTTCTCATGGCGTTGGGAGAGTTACAAGCTCGTAAGGTGGTTCCCTTGATCCAATTTCCACGCATCCTCATGCATGACAAGGGAAGCTGCTCAGTTGGAAAGTTGGTTATGTGGAGTGGGGTCTGTAGCAAGCCTACACCCGTCGTGGGGGACATTCCACTGTAAATTCATTTCTAAACTCATGACACATAGTTGAAGTTTTGTCCAGAATCATCTACAGAGCATTTATCAGAATACCAAAAAAAATCATTTGTTGGTCAATTGTTTTGGTCTTCTTTCGTAGAGATCTCTTAAATAAAGTCCTACCTTCAGTTACAACTTTGGAAGACGAAATTCCAACTTGAAATTTATCAAAACACAACTAAAAAAATCAATTGTACTTGGTCGTGATTGATACAAGTTAAAACAAAATTTGAAATCATATTCTTGGTTGACACTACCATGCACTTCAACTCCCTTTTTAGTGGTGACTACCTTTGAAAACAAAAAACCTCCCATTTCTAAAATCAACAATTTTTTTTATGAGAATCTACACTAAAGAAGGTCCAGGTCATAAAATTCAAAATACATTTTTTTTCAAATTTATAGCCATTCATAAAGAATCTATCTTGTCTCATACCTTTAATAGATTCACTAAGAGAGGATTGTAGAACGGGAGCAATGGAGCTTTCAGGTCATTCTCCAACAGTCATCCTTGAATGCCTATATTTTGTTTGTTCCTCTACAACAATTTGGTGACAAATATTGTCAGTATCTCCCTACAAAGTAATTAAACTGATTCAGTAATTTGCAATTTCAGGAAAACACCAGACAAAATCTAGAGGCTCACCTTCTTCACCAGGACTAGTTGTAGTTTGATAATTTTTATCATAATTATTAATTTTTTATGAACCTTCAATGCCATCCTCATCATGCGATGATTTTCTCTCTCTATAAGAGGATTCTTGTGAATTATCTACACTTTTAGAAAAAACACATAACATAACAAAGCTTTTTAATAATGAAACACAGAATTGAAGCACATGATGAGAGAAAAAAAATTGTAATACCTTCATTTGCCTCATTCAACAAACACTGAAATAATTTGTTCATATGCACTTCCTGTTGAAGCGTATCTACGATAAAAACAATGCAACGATCAAGAATTCTGATTAGAGAACGAATAAGTCTCGCACCAGCATAGAAGGTGATGACAATGCCATGTGAGGAATTCAAATTTGACTCTAAGTGATCCCAAAATTCCACTGGCCTTTCTGTTTCAAAGGCATGCTTTCTGGACTAGAATCCCTAATCTCTCATAGTCGGGAAATCAACCAACAACAATTTTTCATCATTCCATTCCATTCTCAAGAAAATTCTAAACAAATTGTATCCCTCCAAGCCAACTCTCCAGCAATGTACAAGATATATACCTGTATAGAAATTCTTACAAAAGTATCTAATGACGCCAATGGAATATCTCACAGGTTTTTTTACTTTCTTTGTAAAAAGAGAGAAGGATTTTCCTATTGAATACAAAGTATTTAGATCACCTATAAAAACACAAGTAAAAGGTTCTTTATTTGATGCTAATAAAAATAACAATTCAAGAATATCATGTTCTGTCCAGCCATATAAACAATTGTACATATTCAACACAACTAGATCACAACACACTGCGTGTTGAAAGAAACTAATTCTTTTTAGTGTCTTCCATAATGTAAATCGAAAAATAGATCAACATACAAATCTTGTAGTATCGCCGAGAATATCCATGGATGCATTGATTTCCTTTTGAGTGATATATATCTACAAAATGGCAGAAGCCTCTTTTGGAAACCTAAAAACATCTTCCTCTATTGCTTGTTTCTATTTCCTCACCAGAGACCTAGATTGTTTGTGATCACAAAGAATATAACAAAGCCGTTGAAAATAATTTGGAGCAATTTTATAAACCTCAACCACATTTTTGTCACAGACATCGTTTGATAAAAAAAAATGAATTCCTCAACACTCATATATTTAGAAATCATATTTCTGGTTGTCATTTCATCTTTGACTCTTGCAATACACTAAAAGAGACTTTGCATCGACATAACAGTCCATTGTGGTACTCAACCAAATTGATCCATGAATTATCTTATCTGCAATGATTCTCAATTTTGTCTTATCCATATCACCCAGAGATCTAAAAAAATTAGACCATATAGTTTAGTTTTGTTTTATTTTGCACGAAATCATCATGATGGATGCTTTCCGGGGAGCACGCCAATGAGACATTTTTATAAAGCTCAAATACAACACACCGTTTATCCCAAGTCTCATCCGAAATCAAGACAAGAGTCATATTGTATTTAAGATTATCTTTGTTGGAAACATCAAATATATCTACACATTCATTCTAAAAATTCTGCATTCCAATGAAATTTTAAATTCAGGGAGCAATAAGAAATAGATTGGAATGTTTGCAGTGGTGTTAAAATATTTAAAAGGTAAAATATATATACCCGCCACTCTGTTGATAGACTCTGACCTTTTCCACGGTGACAAGTCCTATTACCATATATCCATTTCTCCCTGACCTGAGTTACTTTATCAATAAATGGGGTATCAACAAATTCCTTATTAGAAAAATTTTGTTGCTTACACAAACATGGAATGATTTTCTGTAGAAAAATTTTGTTGCTTACACAAACATGGAATGATTTTCTGTGGGACATCATTTTGGAATAGACACGCTTTACGAAACTGATATCTTGGATGTACATATTTGTATTTCTCATTTTCAATTATCTGTTGCTGTGCAGATATAATGTGTTGGCCATCTAAGATATAGATTTTCATTATATCTATTTCAATTTGATTTATAGATTTTCATTATATCTATTTCAATTTGATTTTCTCTCTGTAGAGTAACAAGTTCATTTGTATTCCTATTGAAAGGAATTGGAATTGCCTCTTGACAAGTCGTGGTAAAATTTGTGACAAATGATAGAACCATATTGGCCACAATATCTTCATTCACTCTCCATAATTAAATTGCATATTCGAAGGTGCTAGAACACATCTCTTGACATCAATGTAAAAAAAAATTTCATTAAAAATGAGATATTGTATTTGCTCTTGCTAACTACTTTTCGACCTCTCAAAACTTGTGCTTGATTTGTCCATTTTTACTCTCGAAGGGATTTGTTTCAAAGGTTTGAATAATGATATAGTGACATCCTTTTCCAGATCATATATGCAAGCTCTTCTAATATAATAGAGACTATGTTCAGGGTAAACATTTATGAGCTTGTCCTGAAAATTTATATTATGTAACGGAGAGTCGATGATGTCTTTTTCTTAGTAAATTTTCTTTTAAAGACCGATATAATTCCATTTTACAACCGTGTGGCTGTGTGTGATCCATCTAGATTTTCTAGATGATACGATGGAAATATCCAACCATGTTTTGCACAAGACACTTCATCATGTGCATCAAATTTTTTCACCAACTCAGTGCGAAACTTTGAAACTAGAAGATCCATCTGCAATAAGGAGCAAGATTTTCCGTCAACACCTCTACCTGGACACACGACATGTCTTCTTAAAATAAATATGTAGATACAATTATGCTAACCTTTCTTTTTTGTTATTCAACAAATACGTAGAGGTACAAATCCATATATAAGTTATCGGGTTCCTCCAACTCGACAAACCAATCATTATCACTTAGTCCTATGTTGAGTATTTCAATGAATGGAATTTCATTGAATTAGTCGAGAGCTAATAAAATGGACACGGTGACCTATTGAAAAATGGTACCAACAAATTAATTAAAATTTTATGGTAAAAATTATACATGATATTCTTTAAAAGAATAATACTAAGAAATCACCAATGTTTTTTTCAAATATAGCAACTTGTTATCAGTTCCATTTGAGTAGACATGAAAATAACAAATCGATAGATATTTCTAATATAAGTTTCTTGTCTAATATAACTGACAAATAATCGGCATATATTTTTCATGAAGATTAGTTTCATGGTTAAGTTTCCTAGTTACAAAAAAGGAAGGGTTTCCTTGTCGAAGAATTTGAGGTTGTGTCAGATGATCATCCCTCTATATGCTACGTTGTGTGTCTACTGTATTTGAAAAGCATTGGTCGAACCTTCCTATAGCAATTTTTTTGCTACGTAACGTAAATGAGGAATGGGTGATAGATTATTACTTTAGATAATGGCTAATACATCCATACTTGAAAAAGGTTTGGCCGATCCTTACTCTACATAAAAATTGACCATCAATGGCTATAGTTGATCTAGGCTATGGCGATCCTTCCTCTAGATAGTTTCTTGACATTAAGTTGACATTCATATTTTAGAAAATATCGGTTGGTATTTCTTCTAGGTGGTACAATACCTCTTTTCTTCTTCTTCTTCTTCTTCTTTTTCCAAAAAGTGTCTATCATTCCTTCGACTAGATAAAATATTCCCTGCCTATCGTATAATAAAAAAAAGGTAAGACTATGTATCTTCAATATGATGCTTGACAAGAAGTTGTTCCTCAGGATGATGGTTTTCTTGGAGACAACATTTTGGGAAAATCCATTGATCCTACCTCTAGACAATGCCTGATAAGTGTAGTCCGATCCTTCATATGGATAATACTTGAACTAATGTTCACATTACAGGAAGGTTCAATCGAGACTTCTTTTGGACGATGCCCATCCCAGGTGCAAAATTGAAAAGGTTCAACCAATCATTCCTATAGGTGATGCTTGAACCCATGTACACATTTATGGAAGGGTCGACTGATCATTCTTTCAGATAATGCTCGTCTCTTCTTCTGGATAATTCAACTAGATCCTTCCTACATATAATATATGACCCTAAGGACACATTTGAATAAAAGCTGGTCAATCCTTCCTCCAGATCGTGCTTGAGAAAAGGTCAACTTTTGAGAAAATATTGGTGACTCCATCCTCTAGATGATACTTGACCATACGTAAAACTTTGGAGATGGGTCGGTCAATCCTTCCTCTAGAAAATGATTCACCCCGTCTGCACATTTGAGGAATCGATCTATTGAAAACGGGTGATGCACAACCCAAGGTGCATGTTTTAGAAAAGGTCGGCCAATCCTTCTTCCATAGTATGGTTGACCCCATATGGACATTTAAGAAAGGGTTAGTCGGTCCTTACTATATATTATGCTTGATGTCTACATTTTAGGAAGGGACACAATGTTTAAAAATAAGGAGGGTTTGGCCGATTCTTCCTCTATATAATGACTTTCCTAATGTGGACATTAAGGGAAGTGTTAGATAATCCTTCCTCTAGATGATGCTTGACTCGAGGTGCACAGTTGAGGAATTTTTTTCCAAGCCTTCCTCTAGATGATATTTGAATGCAACTTCACATTCGAACCCGGATGCACATTTTTGGAAGAGTCGACCGATCTTTCTTCTATATGATGCTTAAACCTAGGTAAAAAAATGAGAAAGGGTCACCCAAGCCTTCCCTTATATGATGCTTGAACCCATATGCAAATTTGTGGAAGAGTTGGCTGAAACTTCTTCTATATGATGCTTGAACTGTTGCCTATATTGAGATTCAAATTTGAAGAAGGATGCACCGATCCTTCGTCTAGATGATATATGACCCTACACCCACGATTGATCAAAGTTATTCCAATCCTTATTTCAGATCGTGTTTAATGTGAGGCCACTTATGATGAAGGGTCCACAAATATTTATACAAGATAAATCTTAATCATACAAAAAATTTTCAAGACAGGTTTTCTCAAGATTATGCATGATTCCATGTATGTGTTTAAGGAAGGGTCAGTCGATAATTCCCAGAAATGATGCATGACTAAAGGTGAATATTTGAGGAAAGGTGTGCCAATACTTCCGCGAGATGATGGTTACCTATTTGAATATTTGGAAAAGGTTTGGCCGATCCTTACTATAGATAATTCTTGATTTATCTATATTAGATAAATATTTGGCGGATCCTTCTTATACATGATGATTGAACCTTGATGTCCGCAGTTGATGAAGGGTATGCCAATCCTTCCTCTAAATAATGCATGATGACATGTCAATATTTTAAAAAGTGTCAACCGATCTTTCCTCAAAATGAAACATTTGTGTGATACCTTATTTAAAAAACAATCAACCAATCTTTCTCCTAGCTGAAACAATTCCTACACACACACACACACACACAGAGAAGTGGTTGGTGATTCTTTTGTCTAGATGATAGATTTACTGGAACCGTATATTAAGAAAGAGAGGACTATGTTTCTTCCATACGATGCTTGACAAAAAGTACACATTTTAGGAAGGCACAACCGATGTGTCCTTAATATGATTGTGGACCCGATATCCACACTTGATGAAGGGTCGACCCTTCCTTCCTCTAGTTGATGGTTCTCCTTATGTCTACATTTAGGCAAGGGTTGGATGATGCTTTGTATAGATTTTGCTTGAAGGGTGGTTCATATTTGAGGAAGGGTAATTTGGTCCTTCCTCTCGATAATGCTTGGACCTAGGTTCACATTTGAATAAGGTTCAACCTAGATTTCTTCTAGATAGTGCTTAGCCCCATATAAAAAATTGAGAAATGTCTAGTCATGCATTTTCTCTACACAATGCTTGAAATAATGTTCATTTGTGTAGAAATGTTGGTCGATCCTTCTTCCAGATAGTGCTTGACCCATGCTATAAATTTCAGTATGGTCATTGGTTCCTTCTTCAATATAATTCTTAACTCGAGATTCACATTTGAATAAGGGTGGGATGATCCTTTTTCTAAATGATGTTTTAACCTACAGATCCTTTCAATAAAATTCAGTTGATCCTTCCTCTAAATGGTACTTAACTGAAGGTCCAGTTATGAAAAGGATCAACTGATCCTTCCTCCATATTATGCTTGACCATACATGCAAATTTGAGGAATGTTCAGCCAATCGTTTCTCTTGTTGATGCTTGAACCTAGGTACGCATTTGAGGAAGGTTGAACGATCCTTCTGTTCTATTATGCATGATCCAAGGGACATATTTGAGGAAGGATCAATTGTTCCTTTCTGCGAGCAATGGTTCCATGCATGAGGGAATTTATTGAAGGGTTAAAACCATGTCATGAATAATTGAGAAAAGGGTCATCAGATCCTTCCTCTTGATAATGATTGAACCACGATTCACATTTAAGAAGGATCAACTCAATCCTTCTTCTAGATGATGCTAAGACCACACTCAAAATTTATGAATGGTCATGGGATCCTTCTCCATTATGATCCTTTACCTAAGATCCACATTTGAAGAAGGGTAGGAAAATCCTTTTTCTAAATAATATTTGACCCTACATATCCATTTGAGAAAGGTTGGTTGATCCTTCCTCTAAAGTGTAATTGACTATAGGTCCACTTCTGAAAAGGGTCAGCCGATACTTCCTCTAGATTATGCTTGAACCTGTGTGAAAATTTAAGGAATGGTTGGATGAGCCTTCCTCGTGATGATGATTGACATAAGGTACACATTTGAGGAAGGGTCGATCGATCCTTACCATTGATGATGCATGACCCAACATGCATATTTGATGAAGGGTCGGTTGTTCCTTGCTCTAGGTAATGGATCAGTGCATGTTTTCATTTGAGGAAGGGTAGGCCATTCCTTGCTCTAGATGATGGTTCAATAAATGTGGGAATTTGAGGAAGGTTCAATCGTTACTTCCTCCTAATGATGCTTTACATCACTATGATGTCACCCTATCGTGATGATATCACTGTGATGTCACCATGCATCATAATATTGGGTTGGGAATATTGGCATTCTAATAGATCACTTTACTGAACTGGAATGAAAAGTTGAATTATTATAACTACCAAAAAAAAATGGACATGAGGTGGTAATTTACACTGGAAATAGAATCTCCTGGAAACATAGACTGTGCTCCTGCAAATATCCCTTCAACATACCATGATAGCTCTTCAATACTCTTATATTTGATCGTCTCATGTGAAGAATCCTACCAACTAATATACATTTATATATGTGCATATGATGGTAATATATGGATCAAAACCATGAATACCTTGTGTGCAAGTTGCTCAGGAATGGTCGTCAACTATATCACATACCTCAATGTTGTATGAGGAATTACTCCTCCTAGTATAACCTCTGCGTAAAACTCCAATGATTCTTACACATTCATGGATGGCACCCTTGGTATACTTGTTAGTGCAAATAAGAGACTACGTGGAGAAGCTTAAAATGTGCTAGTTGTGATTCTTCTTTGAGGCAATTCTCCTATTTGAGGCAATTCACCTATTTATGAAATAAACATTACATAAAGGTCTCACCAATCTGCTAGTTTATGGGGATTCTGAGGTAACTATTAGATGGATGATGGGTGAAAACCATGTGGAAATGTCTGGGAATTTTAATCTTCCTAGTCATCTAATGGAGGTTGAGGCTCTCTTTCAACATATCTCTTTTACTCATATATAATTTAGACAATTCAATGAAAGCCAAAGTCTTCATGGGGTCCTCTCACAACTGTAACAAGATGAATATAGGAATGGTCCTTTTGTCTCCTCTTCGACTTGTAGCTCTATATATGATATCTAAGGAATATGAATGCTTTGAATCCTTTTTGTTTAATTAATGATTTTTTTACTCTTTAAAATGGTTCTGTCAATAACAAGGATCTTTCAGATCTATTTTTGAGGTATAAATATGAACTCTGGGATGGTTGGGGATTGTGCTAACCAACACTCCTACTCAAGGCACCTTACACACCACCCTGAGTTGGTTCAAAAATTCACAAGGGAAGTGTTGAATAAAGTGTGGGAACACTATAAGGCTAAATCCCCCCTCAACACAACATGATAGCCCTTCAATATTCCTACATCTGACCACTTCATGTGAAGAATAATGCCAACTAAAATTCATTTCTATATGTGCACTTGGTGATAATATATGGTACGACTGATGCCTTGACCTGGAATTTCCGAAACAAAGTGATTAGAATGTGCCATGTCCCCAACCCCAAATCCAAGGCCAAGGTCACCCAAAAACCAAAGGGAAGGCCGAATCAAGGTAAAATCATAGTGGTATAAGGTTATCTAAGGCTATACCATCATTCCAACAAGACAAATAAATAAAACAATCAAGCTTCTTAAAGAAAAGAAACTTGTGATACAATTCATCTTCCATATGCACATGCTACGCAAGGTAAATGCAAGCATGAATGTAAACAAATCTGAACAATATGTTAACATGTAATCTAACAACAATTAATAAGATCTTCTAAAACCATATAACCATTAACAAAATCATATTTTCGAGCTAACTCTAACAATATAAATAAAAGATCTACAAGATGCCATATTCAACCATATTAACAAAGCTAGAAACCAGATCTAGTAACTGCCACCTACAACCATATTAACATAAGTAAAAATAGATGTGAGGGATTCCATCTATAGCCATATAGATGATAATAACACAAGATCTCATGACTGTTACCTACATCCATACAAGCCATAAGCAAAAACTGGATCCAAGAGCACATGTATATCATGATATTGTAAATAAGCACATAGTAAAATATTCATCACTGACTACCAACCATGGCCATATTAACATAAAAAAATTCAGACATTAAAAAGTATCATATATATCCATATAAAATCATATCTCAAGGCTATCACCTACAACCATACATTCTATAATCAAATCATATCTATAGGCACATATATTATGAAAATTCAGTAAACAAACATAATAAGAAATACTCATCTCAATCATGGGAAAATAGATTCAACATGACAACATTCCACCCTACCATGGACATGCCATGCTCATGAATATTTCAACATGAAATTCACTCAGAATCAAAGGCCATAGATCCATAAGAGAGGTACTCTCAAACCAAAAGGTATGGTGCACTCATCTCAACACCAAGAACATTGCCATACAAAAACAACTAAACCTTAGTTATATTGAAATATTTTTCAGTCAAACAAAAATTATTCCTTACTAGAAAAATCACTCTATATACAATGGAACAGGTATCACAACCTAGAAATTCTCAAAAACATCTGAACTGGAAGGTATGGTTGTGACTTTCTCAACATTGTGAGAAAACCCCGCCACACCAAAATGACCATATCTTAGTCATACATAAATATTTTTCAGTGAAACAAAAAGTATTCATTACTGGAAACGTCGCTCTAGACACAATGGATTAGGTATCACAACCCAAAAATGATCATAAATAGGAGAACCATAACATATGGTTTCTCCCTTCCACACTATTAGAAACCAAAACTACACCTTTCTCCATCTAAACTTTCCCTTCCATCTACATTAACTAGTGCAATGAGATTCCATTCACCATAAAAGTACCTTTGGACATCACCATCCAACGTTGGTATTCACTTGTAGATATTTAGACAAGGACAAGAAATGGGATAAGGCCTCATGTTGTGTTCTGTACAATCTATCTTCAATCCCCATTACAGGGTCTTCAAACTGCCTTACAAGGCCTTCAATATTCTGCAATACAATGCACATCCTCCTCGAGAGCATGTATTTTCCAACATAAGAGAGAATTACACTACACTAGAGAGATCAGAGAGAGAAGAAGAATAATAATGAAATAGATTCCCTTTCCCATCCTTCTATAGACATTCAAATTTCCAAGGAAGTAATTCCAATTCCAAGAGAGGTTAACTCAAATTTACTAGAGGTTGCTCAATTCATGAGAGGGAGGTTACAATTGTAGATTCCCTTTCCCAGAATAACAAAATCTAAAATAGAGAGGGGAGTTACACTTTTTCAAGAAGTGTAGGAAAAAAATATCCAATGAGGGTGCACTAGCACATGAGGAGCATCACAAGAGGCTTGGAATAGCCAAGGAGGGTGCACTAGCTAAGAGGGTCCCATCAAACATCAAAGAGGATGTAATAGTACCTCCATGAACCAAAATAATAAAAAATAGGGTCGAAGGAGTAATGTTAGGGAGAGGAACAACTCCTAGTCCCAAACCCCCTCACAGGTGGAATCCATGCCCCCCCCATTCTTGTTAGTTGTACATGTTTAATTGAGCAGCAACAACAACAAAAACAAAAACAAAATTATGTCCAATGTTCATAGTATCAACACCTAGTGCCCAATAATAATCAAAATAATAACATATGTCTGGGGCTTAACAACCAGGGTATTACATCCCCCTGCCCCTTAAAACAATGCATCATCCTCGAAGCATACTTATTAGCAACACAAAATTTTAGAAAAGATGAGGTCATGCCTCCCTCATAGCATCTTCTAGCTCCCAAGTAGCATCTTAAGGACTGTAATGGGTCCATTGGACCTTTACCTGCTTAACCTCTTGACTCCATAGAAGCTTGACTTGTATGCCTAATATGGTAACCAATTGTACGAGAAAATCCCCTTCTGGTTCCAACTGAATCACATTTCAATCAATCACATGATTATCATCATGTATATTCTTTTTCAACAAAGATACATGAAATACATTATGCACTTTTATGCAAGCAGGCAATGCAAGCTCATATGCAACATAACCTATCCTATCCAAGATCTCAAAGAGTCCATAATGTCTTGCATAATGTATAGATGGTCTTATATCCCCATAGATGTATCACACATTCCACATGAGTATTAGTAACCTTTAGTGATAACTAGCTTCAACATAGATACTAGTACTTAACATAGTAATTACAAGCATCAAGCTATAAAAGCATATTCCAACCATTAACATTGATTCTTTACAATCATCAATACATATACATTGCTATTATAGAGGCCAAGCCTCACCCCATAACACATAGGAATATCATGTCCTTGCTAATCAAGTCAAACTGAGCCACATAACACCATGCATTTATCAATCATGCCTTTACACAAGAAGGATGTCCATCAAGAATTATTACAGGATTAAGGACTAGACTAACAAGCCATATAAGCATTATTTCTATAGGATTATCATGGCTATATAAGCTTTATTATACATTCATAACCACTATAAGATCACCAATTATCATATACACCCATGATGCACATTTCCTTCACAATACTATCATAACTTAAATGCATTTACGAAGATATACACCTATTCACATGATCATAAGATAGATACAAAGTGTATGCATGTACAACATAACTACTTAAGCACATGCTTATACAACCATACGCATACCCATAAACTGCATGTACAATATGTATTAGTGTCAAGTACATCACAAGAACATGGTCACATGCTAATGCATACGACATTAATCATTATACCAACCCATACAGTCTTGTGGATACCAAGTTGGGAAAAACCAACAACTTACATAAAATCATCAAGTGTAAGGACTACATATACATCTTAATAAGTTTTTTAACGCATTAAGACCACAAGTTAAGAACACTTGACTAAATAAGGGCAACGAAGTGTCCAAGTTCCATGTTCTACCCAACCGTAGGCACTCATCTGAAATATACGCTTTATGTCGTGAGGCCACCTCGAGATAGGAAACAGTTCCACTAGGACCAAGGGAAGACATAGAATTATTCCCAAGAATTATTCTCATCAACCAAACATTAAGTCCACAACCATCTTAGGCTAAGAAACATAATGATCTACTTGGAGTTGATCCTTCATACGTAGAATACTTAAGCCTACTTAATATGCATAAACATGACAAGGAAAACAACCCAATCCAAATCAACTTATCATGCCAACAAACATAGTTAAAACCAATCCATTAGCTTACCAAGCATTAATAGCATACTTTACCTCATAAGGGTCAAGCCCTTATCCCACGTAAGGGACTTAACAACAAAAGCAACGTGGATGACAATTCACCCATAGCCAACCAAATCATAGACATCTGTCCATGCATACATATGCATTCAAGCACAGGAAAAGGCCAAGCCCTCTCTCCAGGATTAATATATCTAAGAGACCGTACACATGGTGTGTATAAATGCAATTACCCATTCATCCATCAAACACATAATACATATGTATGCAATTACTTACACATGCATGACATACACTACAAGCATATAATAAAATTATCAAGATAAGACAATAATAGGGATGCACCCTTTCTCTATCATCATATGTGTCTCATTATCAATACACAAGCATATTAGATATGCATATGCATTACATCCAACTAAATATGGGCATAATCCCTCTCCCTCAAACCATGCCAATATAATTAATTACAGATAATAATCAATCCAAGACAACACTGAGAATAATAGGCCCTTCACCACCATACACATACAATATTTATATATGCAAGGGCAAAGAGATCATTGTCATTATATATATATATATATATCATATAATTATAATTATTATTAATACCATATTGTATATATATATATATATATATATATATATATATATATATATATATATATATATATATATATATATATATATATACTATACATTATAAATGCATACATTACCTATTACATATTTATATTGTGTACTACACTAATCATACCATAACTAATATTATCATTTACATTATACTATATCACATATATTACTATCTTATATATGCACACACTATTATCATATATAACTAAATTGATATTTGTATAATACATATAATATACACACACCATCATATAGAATACACATATACTATATATAGTCCAAAATATCAATTAAAGAGGGATTCACCCTTACCGTTGTTGCAAAATCAAGCACAAGTACAACAAGATAACAAACTAAATATGGAGGGAGACACCCTCACCACTTGTCACATCCAATCAATTAAAGCATTAATGGATGTGTATTGTAGCAGAGGGGGCTACACCCTCTAAACAATTAGCTATTCAACAAACAAATAATTTAAATAATGCAAAGAAGCCAAAGCCCTCCAAATCTATTGCCAACAACAATAATAATATACGTATATACATATAGGAATTCAAGCCCTTAGACACAGGTTCCATGAGCAATAGGGTATATACCTATACAATATTTAAATAATGTATACACATGATTATATATGCATACAACTATATATATATATATATAATTCTTTGGACAAGTGGCCCCTTTCCCCCAAAAACAGATAAAGAGAAGAATCTAGAGTATTTAAATGAAGCATGCCACATATATTGAAAATAAAAAATAAAATGGAAAATGGAACCACCATTAAGACAAGTGGCCTATTTCCCCAAATAGACAAGGAGTTACTCACATATATTGAAAATAAAAATAAAAAGGAAAATGGAACCACCATTAAGACAAGTGGCCTATTTCCCAAAATAGACAAGGAGTTACTCACATATATTGAAAATAAAAATAAAAAGGAAAATTGAACCACCATTAAGACAAGTGGCCTATTTCCCAAAATAGACAAGGAGTTACTCACGTATATTGAAAATAAAAAAGAAAATGGAACCACCATTAAGACAAGTGCCCTATTTTCCAAAATAGACAAAGAGTTACTCATCAAAGTAACCTATAAAAAAACCATCAATAGAAATCCGACAATCCATATAAGGTATAAATGCCACTTAATAAATCATATTAATATTTTATAATAATAATACTATATCCACATAGTATTACATCCATAATCATAACCATATACCGCCATTGATATAATATTGAGTTATTATTTACTTTATCATTTAATAATTGTTTTGCTTACTTATCATTAAAAAAAGAAATAATAACTTATCTCTATTATAGAAGCCACATATTATTAACCCATTCTTACTATAGGTCATGTGTGCATTAAGCACTCATTAGATGCCAGAAGGTCTTTACTGCTTCGTTTGGGGTTTAAAATTGTATTTTCAATAACCACACTGCATGCTCATTCATTAACTGACATTACTGGGGCTGCTATATGTTCATTATTAATTACTGGTAGCACAATAAAACTCTTCCATTTCATAAGGGAGTTCAAAATTCTTTCACAACACATTCCAAAAACAGAGTTATAAAACAATAGAATGCCCAACAATCGTAGAGTTGAAACCTATGCTTTGATACCACTCTATCATGTTCCCAAACCCAAATCCAAGGCCAAGGTATCTCTAAAACCCAAGGGAAGGATGAATTAAGGTAAATTCACATCGAGATAAGGTTATCTAAGGCTGGGCCATCATGCCAACAAGCCAAATAAATAAAACAATAAGCCTTCTTAAAGACAAGCAACTTGCTATACAATTCATCTTCCATATGCACATGCTATGTAAGGTAAATGAAAGCATTAATGTAAATGGATATGAACAATATTTTAACATGTAATGCAACATCAATCAATCAGATATTCCACAATGCTATAACCATTAGCAAAATCATATTTGCAAGCTAACTCTAACAATATAAATAAAAGATTTACGTGATGCCATATTCAACCATATTGACAAAGCTAGAAACTAGATCTATTGAATGCCACCTATAGCCATATTAACATAAGTAAAACTAGATGTTAGGATTCCATATACAACCATATAGATGATAATAACATAGGATCTCATGGTTGTCACCTACAACCATACAAACCATAAGAAAAAACTAGATCCAAGAGCACATGTACATTATGATACTATAAATAAGCACATAATAAAATATTCATCACTGAATACCAATCATGGCCATGTCAACATGAGAAAATTTAGACATGAAAAGTATCATCTACAGCCATATAAAACCATATCTCAAGGCTGTCACCTACAGTCATACATTCTATAACCAAATAAGATCTATAAGCATATATATTATGAAAAGGCAGTAAACAAGCATAATAAAAAATACTCATCTCAATCATGGACAACTAGACTCAACATGACAATGTTCCATCCTGCCATAGACATGTCATGATCATGCATATTTCAACATGATAGCCACCCCTGAGAAAAGGCCATATATCCACAGGAGAGGTACTCTCAAACCAAAAGGTATGGTGCACTCATTTCAACACCGGGAACATTACCATAAAAAAACAACTGAATCTCAATCATACTGAAAGCTTTTTCAGTGAGAAAAAAAGTATTCATTACTATAACCATCACTTTGAATGCAATGGAATAGGTCTAAAAACCTAGAAATGATAAGAAAAATCTGAATCATAAGGTATGGCTGTGCCCTTCTCAACACTGCGAGAAAACCTTGAAACACCAAAATGACCATATCTTAGTCATACATAAAGATTTTTCAATGAAACAAAAGGTATTACTTACTGGAAAAATCACTTCGGATGCAATGGAATATGTCTTACAACCCATAAATGATCATAAATAGGACAACTCGAAAATATTTGTGTGCCCTTCCACATTGTCAGAAATCACAACTACACATTTCTCCATCTAAACTTTTCCTTCCATCTACTCTACCCAGTGCAATGCGATTCCCTTCACCATACAGGTCCATCAAGACATCACCATCCACCATTAGGATTCATGTTCATATATTCATACAAGGACAAGCAATGGGATAAGGAATCATGTTTTGTTATGCACAATCAATCTTCAATCCCCATTACATGGTCTTCAAACCTCATTACAAGGCATTCAATATTCTACAATACAATGAATATCCTCCTCAAGATCATCTATTTCCCAACACAAGAGATCATTCCAACACATTGGAGAGCTCAGAGAGAGAAGAAGAAGAAGAATCAAAGAGAGCCCCTTTCCCATCCTTCTATAGCCATTCGAATTCCCAAGGAAGTAATTCCAATTCCAAGAGAGGAAACCCAAATTTACTGGGGGTTACTGAATTCATGAGAGGGAGGTTACAATCGGATATTCCCTTCACCAGAATAGCAAAAGGTGAAATAGAGAGGGGAGTTACACTTTTTCAAGCAGTGTAGGCTAAAAATAGCCAATGAGGGTGCACTAGCACATGAGGAGCATCACAAGAGGCTTGGAATAGCGAAGGAGGGTGCTATATCCATGAGGGTCCCATCAAACATCAAAGAGGGTGTAATAGTACCTCCATAAACCAAAATAGTCAAGAATAGGGTCCAAAGAGTAATGTTAGGGAGAGTAAAAAAATCCTAGTCCCCAACCCACCATTCTCGTTAGTTGTACATGTTGAGCTAGTTATTTAATTAAACAACAACAATAATAATAATAATTTACAATGTCCATAGTCCTAGCACCTAGTGCCCAATAATAAACAAAATAATAACATGCCTAGGGATTAACAATCGGGGTATTACACCCCCCTCCCCCTTAAAACAATGCATCATCCTCAATGCATACTTATTACATACATGCCACAACACAAAATTTCAGAAAAGATGAGGGTATGCCTCCCTCATAGCATCTTCCAGCTCCCAAGTAACATCTTCCAGATTGTAATGGGTCCATTGGAACTTTACCTTCTTGATTTCTTGATTTCGGAGCAACTTGACTTTCTTTCCCAATATGGTAACTGGTTGTACTAGAAAATCCCCTTCTAGTTCCACCTGGATCACATTCCAATAAATCACATGATTAGCATAAGGTATATGATTTTTCAACAAAGACACATGAAATACATTATGCACTTTTATGCAGCAGGCCATGCAAGCTCACATGCAATGGAACCTATCCGAGCTAAGATCTCAAAGGGTTGACAGTGTCTTGCATAATGGACAGATAGTCTTATAGCCCCATAGTTGTATCACACATTCTACATGAGCATTAGTAAATTTTAGTGATGACTAGCTACAACATAGATACTAGTCCTTAACATAGTAATTACAAGCATCAAGCTATAAAAAGCATATTCCAACCATTAACATTGATTATTTACAATCATCAAGACATATGCACTAATATTATAGAGGCCAAGCCTCACCCACTCATAATACATAGTACTATCAGGTCCTTGATAAACAAGTCAAACTGAGCCACATAGCACCATTCATTTATCAATCTTTCCTTTACACAAGAAGGATGACCATCAAGCATTATTATAGGATTAAGGACTAGAATAACAAGCCATATAAGCATTATTTCTATAGGATTATCATTGCTCTATATGATTTATTATAAATTCATAACCACTATAACATCGCCAATTATTATATCCACCCATGATGCACATTCCCTTCGCAGTACTATCATAACTAAAATGCATTTATGGTGATGTAAACCTATTCACATGATCATAAGATATATACAAAGTGTATGCATGTACAAAATAACTACATAATCACATGCTTACGTAACCATATGGATACCCATAACCTGCATGGAAAATATGTATTAGTGTCAAGTACATGACAACAACATGATCATATGCTAATGCAAACAACATTAATCATTATACCAACCCATACAGTCTTGTAGATACCAAGTTGGGAAATACCAACAAATTACATAAAATCATCAAGTGTAAGCACTACATTTACATATTAACAAGTCTTTTAATGCATTAAGACCACATCTTAAGAACACTTGACCTAATAAGGGCAACTGGGTGTCCAAGTTTCATGTTCTACTCAACCGTAGGCACTCATCCGACATATACTCTTTTTGTCATGACGCCACCCTCGAGTTGGGAAATGGTTCCACTAGGACCAAGGGAAGACATAGAATTCTTCCCAAGAATTATTCTCATCAACCGGACACTATGTCCACAACCATCCTAGGCTAAGAAAAACAAGGATCTACTTGGATTTGATCCTTCATAGGTAGAGTACTTAAGCCTACTTAATATGAATAGATGGGACAAGGAAAGAAATCCAATCCAAATCAACTTATCATGGCAACAAACATACTTAACATCAATCCATTAGCTTCCCAAGCATTAATAACATACTTTACCTTATAAGGGTCAAGCCCTTATCCCACGCAAGGGACTTGACAACAAAAGCAACATGGATGACAATTCATCCATAGTCAACCAAATCATAGAAATCTATCCATGCATTCAAGCATAGGAAAAGGACAAGCCATCTCTACAGAATTAACATATCTAAGAGATCCTACACATGGTACACATAAATGCAATTACCCATCCATCCATCCAACACATAATACATATGTAGGAAATTATCTACATACACTACAAGTATATAATAAAATTATCAAGATAAGACAATGATAGAGCTACACCCTTTCTCTACCATCATATGTGTTTCATTATCAATCCACAATCATATTAGACATCCATATGCATTACATCCAACTAAATATGGGCATAATCCATCTCCCACAAACCATGCCAACACAATTAATTACATAAAATAATTAATCCAAGACAACATTGAGAAGAATAGGCCCTTCACCATCATACATATACAATATTTATATATGCAAGGGAAAATATATCATTATCATAATATATATATATATATACACACACACACACATTAGCTATTACATATTTATGTTATATACTACACTAGTCATAACATAACTATTATTATCATTTACATTATACTATGTCACATATATTACTATCTCATATACACACACATTCTTATCATATGAAACTACATTGAGATCTATATAATATATATAATATACAAACCACCATCATATATAGTACACATATTCCCCGATGAGCTATTCCACCATTTCAAGGGTCAATCCAAATAAAAATAATAAAATTAGGCATTGAGAGATTGTTTTTCCTATTGGTTGAATAATTTGACTGAATGCTGGCATGCGTACATTTGAATGCATGGAGATGGGTTTCTTGCTTCAAGACAAATGTCAGAGCTTTTGTCTCTATTTGAAATCTCTATATGATATTTAAATCTATAGATTCTTACAGAGCATAAGGTAAATTCCCGAGTTTTACACAGAGTTGTTCTTTTCTTGGGACATGGGTGGTTCAAAGCAGTGCCAAAGTAAGCAAACTATTGGAGCATGAGTGTGAGTAGGTAAAATTACTCGACATTCATTCTGATAGTATAGAAATTTCCATAACAAATTGTAGCCCTAATAAATTTGTATGCATTGGCATTGACAACTAGACATAAATATATATGTGATTTTAAGCCCTATCAATTACTATTTTTTTATCGAGTAAGAGTATAATACCTCTATCAAATAGTAAAGTCATAGAGTACAATATTTATAAAAAAATATTATCTTCAACCCGCCTCTAGGAGAGATTAGTCTGTTGAAAAAATATGAGGTATGTCTATATCTAAGGTGGCATTGAAGCTGATGCCAAAAAATTGTTTTAACTAATTTTCAATGAAATCCTTCTACCCTGAGTATAGAATGTCTAAATTTGAGAACTAGTTGTAGTTATTACAAATGGGCCATTAATTGTATAATAGCAAAAAAACCTAGTGAACAAAGATTGGAACCTCAAAGATTACTGTTCAAAGATTGGAACTTTGACATTTTCTGTCTCAACGATGCATTTTTTTAAGAAATGTTTTTTAAAGAAATCTGTGCATAAAAATTACCAAAAATGTTTGTGATGAGGATATCTTAGTAAGGTTTCCACAGTTGCAACCATCCACCCTTTGAATCTATGTTCGATTAATGAAATGTGAGTGTGTTTGGATATAGTGTAAAAACGAAAATAAGCATGCTTGAGCATTGGCGATTTAAGTGGAGCCTAATAATGTGGGATTTGACTGCATACGGAATATTTCAAAGGTTGTCATTTGTATTACAATAGCTAAAATTTGTATGGTTTCCCCTACATGGCCAATGGAGATGGTTGCGATTAGGTATTTTCATGTAGCAATAATGATTTTGAATCCCTATACATGACCAAGGGAATAAGAATAGTTTCTCAATTCCCTAACACTCTAGTTTAATGATTTTAAGGATCTTGGAGCCATCCAAGGAAACCCTTTGACTTATTGTAATGCCCCAATTTTGGACTTTGAACCCCTATTATATTTTGCTAAGTATTATTTTAGTTTACTTAGTTGACATTAGAAATCTGATAAATTGATTTATAATGACCATGTGGACTAGCACATTAATGAGATGGGAGTCACACTCCCCTATGGGTTGGAGGGGAAATACCAATTATAATAATAATGATAAATTATTATTGCAGAAGATGGAAAAACCCTAAAGAAAATATTTGAGAGACTAATGAATTAAAAGAAATAACAAAATGAGATAATTTCACACCAAGAGAATAAAAAGTGAAACTCATTCAAACACTACACACAATTCTTAAAAATTATACACATTCTCATGATCCTGAACACACAAGAGAAATGGGAACTGGGAAAACAGTGACCACAGACAAATGAATGAGGACAGATTTGGGAGTACCAAACTGGTCCATATTAAGAGGAATCATACAGCAGGGTATTGGCTTAGCCACTTAATTGTGTGCAGGTAGGAGAACTACCCCAAGCTTGCAGGAGCACTGCATTTACTCTGAATAGGATGTGTTTAATTGATTCTCTTAATGGCTGAGGCTGAAAAGGCCCTAGCACATTGTGGAGCTTAGGAGTACTGAGTTGGATGTTTGGTTTCCTACTACCACTGAAATATCCTAAATAACTTGGAGAACAAGTTAAGGGTAATTTAAAACCTATACTCTAAACCTGGGGGTTTGTGAACTCAGATCGAGGGTGACCTGAAAGCAAGGTGATCTTGCTAGTCAAAGGATGGGAGGTTTGTGCTTGGTTCCACTGGTCTACAGAAATATAGAAAAGTGTCTCTGCTTTATTTGTTTAAGTTTTTATGGACATTTGCCAGAGTTTATTATGCATAACTCCGATTATTGTTTATTTACCAGATCTGAGCATGAATGTCGTATTAAACTGAATGTTGTATATGGGTCATGAACAGACTTTTATGTCTCTGTCATTTTGGGCAGATTTATGATTTAATGCTATACTTTCAGTTTCATAATGCTGCTTGAAATAGAATGACATATTATTTTATGCAGTAAACATACTGAGTTATGTTATAATTATTGATGTACAAGCCTGAGAGAGGAAGATCTGATTGATCATAGTTTATGCTAACCCTAAGAAAATGTTGCAGGTATTTAAATATAATACAGATAATTTTTCTTAGCAGATCCTATTTAATGGCAGAATGTATGTTTCTCATGTTATGACTAAAACAAGGCAGACATGTAAGCCCTAGGGTTTTACATGTCAAGCACCTTATTATTATAAGATTTTATTTTATTTTATAGACAAGCATTGAGATTATTGTAACCAGATCTGTCTCTGTTTTCTTTGACAAACAAATAAACATGTTTATGAATTAAATCTACAGTGAATGGATTTAAGTTCATTTGACAGAGTTACATTGTAATCAACTACATTTATATAAATAATGTTTCATATCTAGATTGGATGCTTATGGTTTCACAACACCATTGTAACCATTATCTATGGAACTATTTCAAGATGCATTCTGGCTAGTTTCTTGTTGATTCTTTTTATACATGCCTTAACTCTCAGTATGAGAAAGCGAGCTCCATGAGCAAGCTACGACCCAGTTCATGAAACACTTCACTATATCTCTGTTTACAAACCAGCATCAATGCCAAATGTGTTTTCCAAAGGTTGGCTTGGTATGCCTCCACGCAGGCGAGGGTTCCACGATGGACGTTTACACTAAGTCCTTTGGTTATTAATATTGGGTCTTAATACATTAATGTGAATCTTATCCTTTGCAGAGGGAAAGTTTAATAGATGATATATATATGTTTAGGCTCAGGGGCCTTTGTTTACAGTTTGAACTTAATAAATTAAGAAGTGTTGTAACCGGGTTATATGCCCTTCTCAACATTTTAATAGCCAAGTCGAATGTATAGAAGGGAGACCCAATCGGTTTGGAGTCTCCAGTTCATCATGATACCTCTGGGTAGATCGTGTTTAAGATTTACATGGGTGTGCCTTAATCTCAAGCATGGATAATCTAGTGTGATGGTCACAGTTCAACCTCGACATTTGGTGGTGATACCCTATTTAAAATACAATATTCATTTACCAGATAAGCATTGTATTATATTACCATTTGCAAGCTAAAACATTATTGAATTCATCATTGCAAGTTAAACATGTTCACTATCCGTTTACATTCGCACGGGATTTCATCCCTGCGACTAAGCTTAACCATTTGTAAATAAATGCAAACATTTCATATAATAATGATTTTTGTTCATATATAAAAAGAGGGACAGAAGCCGAGAAGCAATAATAACCATTTCATTGCTGTGTAAAACAAGCTACTGCTTGAACGATTTCATTTCAAATGCATTCATTATTTACAAAATAAGTAATATAGTCCAGAGAGATATCGCTCTTATTTACACACAAACATCCCTTCACAGGTCGACCAAAGTGAGACAGTGCTTAACCGGCGATTCCCAGTGTGTCCAACATGCCCAGGTTCAAGTTTAATGAAGCATTGTTCACCATAAAAGTTCCAAGTTAACATTGCATTCACCTACAGGATGGGAAATTCTTTAATGTCTACCAAAGTCACATGCAATAGCAATTTGGCTGAAGGCCATGTTGCAACATGAGCAGACAAGAGAACCAATAGTATTAAGTAACGCATCCAAAACCGATGGGGTAGTTTCACCCGAAGGACAAAGGATGATAGGTTACTTGGCCACATCCGCAGTTGGTTATTCATTCCAAGTTGTGGAGATAGCGCCGAATGACCCAACATGCCCACGACCTCATGGATCCTACGTTAAGAGGATCAATGTAGCAGTTAGTTATGACAGTGGTAAAATTCTTGAATAAAAAGAGTAACATCGATAGCGAAGGTAGTGGGGGCGTAACCACTTACCGTTGGGTAAACCAACATGAATCCCAAGCTCGGGTGACACCATACCTGCAGTTGGAACACAAACAAGTTAAATGGTGACAACATATTATTCATACAACGAAACAATGAAGTAAAAATTGGTAACTTCGTAAAATTTGAACCTAATTACCTTTAATACGTGCAACCCAAGCCAAGCTACCAGTAGCTACCCCATGTAGAGTGATGGAGCATTTTGGGAGCACCTCCTCCCTGGTTCGGCAGTGAACTCCATGATAGAATTAGAAGCGCGTGAAGGATCCCGATGGAATGCCAAGTGAACAACGAATGCGAGGTAGGGTTTGGTTTAACAAGGTGATACTGGTGGGAGGAGTGGCGACCTCTGAACCCGGTCATACTTCCATTAAATTGTCAAGTGCCTCATTGAGTTGGCACCAATAGCCACAAACTAGATCCACGACGTCCATGCATTCACCTTTCCCAAGTTGGATGACCCGGATCGTGATCGATGGCCATGGTCACTCTTAATTCAATTTGACTTGCAATCAAACATTAACGCAGCAAGCTTTCGGAAGTTGGCAGTCTCGTGCGAAATCCAGTAGGGCTAGTTGGAGTACGAGCTTATGTATTCATTGCGCGGAGTATTGAACCGCATTGTTGCCAAGTGGAGCCACCTTCCAAAAAGGAACCCCAGGGTTTAAAACGTTGGTTCAAGCTTTGCGTAGTCTGCATGGCAAGAGTACAAGTCAGACACAGTCACCACATATTATTCATTATGCATTGTTTAAACCTTAGTGCATGTGCTGCAAACCTTTACATTCGATTCATGATGCATTGGCGTAAGTTTCATACGAAGGCCAAGGTGGGGCCTGTTGTATGCAGATAGTGGCATGGTGACAGGGTTCGCATAAGACAAGGTCCAACGTTGTGTTGACCTGGCCATGCGCATAACCATAAGTCGTTTTATATTATATTACAATGCATTGCATTAAGTTATATGGTAATGCATTCATTTTATCCTAAGTCCATTGTAATGGCATTTACATATGCTATGACAGCATATGAGGTTTATACCAGTGCTTAAATTGTATAGTGTGAGCGCTAGGTTGTGGCATAAGCTTGTAGCGCTAGGTTGTGGCATAAGCTTGTGGTTAGACTATGGTAAACCCTTAAGATATTAGATTATATAAATATACATATATTAGGTTATAATATATATATATTTTATATCGTATTAAGTTGTAAAATCTATATATGGTTACCATACCTCAAGTTATATATATATATATATATATATATATATATATATATATATATATTAGGTTGTAATATATATAGTTTACATTGCATTTGCTTTTATTATTATCAATTATGTTTTGTATGAATGGTTATATTGTAAGTGACTATGGTATATTATGCTAAGGCCTATCCCTTACAAGGTTAGTGTTAGGGCTTAGTATAATATTAATGCATAGGCTGGGTGTTAGTACCTTGGCATAGCATATAACCATGTAGATTACATGTGTAATCACATTAACATTTTAATGAGTTGCAGTTAATAAATAATAACATATTAATGATATTAATATAGTTATTAATTGAAGTATTAATGTTGCTTATGTAATTTTCATACTGTCGCAAGTGTGCATAATGTAATCATTATACTTTTGGTGGATCTTTGAATTGGTGACTAACGCAGTGGCGTATAAGTAGGTTGCCATGGTTGCACTTGTTTGAAAGTGACAGAAGAATAATGATGTTTAATGCACACACTTTCATAATATTACTAAGTAGGCTATGACGGAAGCTAGTATGTTTATTTACGCATTTGTTTGATTGGTTAAGATATTTTTCAAAAAAAAAATCGCGTAGAAGAGACGTGACAAATTGGTATCAGAGCACAGTCACTACAATAGGACCTTAGGCTCATTTGCGCGAATGCTGTGTTTTATAGAGTTAAAAAACAAAAAATTCCTGTAGCGTATTGTTTTGTAATTTTTTTATATAATTACATTGCTATTTATGAATTCTAACAAACAATTGTTGACCACACTTAGAAAACACAGTGGCTGAAATGGTAAGTGGCATAAATAAATTTTGTGGAACAGAAAGGACAGTTGGCTGTAGAAACATCCAGTCGACGAGGAGAAATGGACATTAGGAAGGAGAGAAATCAGAACTCTCCACAAGGAGCGACAACATCCAACGAGATGATGGAAACAATCAAAAGTTTGAAGGCTGAACTGATCAACATCAAAGAAGAAAACATGACAAAATTTGAAGAACGACGAGAAATAAATGCCATTCTACTGCAAAAGTTGACTGAAAAGGAAAATAGTCACCTTCCAACACCAAAGGAAAAACATGCATAAAAATCAGTCACAAAAAGAAATTCAAAGTTTAAGACTACACCTCCAAGAAATTCTGCAAGCTATAATATGGATACCAGCAATGAAGAGTCACATGGCGAAGATTCTAAATAATACGTTCCTAAGAAGAAAAGAAAACTGGAAAAGTAAATCAACTACACTCAGAATTAAGAAAAATCAAGCCTCCTACTTTTAATGGAGAAATTAAAACCGGAGAAGAAGCAAAACTGTGGCTGAGGGACATGGAAAAATATTTATGCATGTTCGATTATTCTAGCCTCATAAAGGAAAGGATAACTATTTTCAACCTGCAAGGAAAAGCTTCAGCATGGTGGGATGACCTCAAACTGACACGAGCAATCAACGAGAAAAAGGTAAAGTGGAAGGCCTTTGCGACATTCTTCAAACAGAAGTACCTGTTTGAAAGGTACTTTGACAGAAAAGTAAAAGACTTCTATGACCTAAAGCTAGGACAACAAACCATGGAAGAATTAATTAGCAAATTTTTGTAATTACTCAAGTATGTTCCTTACATTTTGGATGAAAAAGTCAGAATTCAACGTTCCTGAATTGTTTTCTGTTTGGTTTCAAGGACATGATTGAATTCGATGATTTGAAGACTTTGGAAGATGCATTCCAAAAGGCTAGGTTGTGTTTTGAACAAGGTCAGAACAGGGTTGAAGTATCTAAGCGGTGGAATTAAAATAAGAAAGCCAAATCTGAAAGTAGGCAGAAGGGTCATAAGCCCAACCATTTCAAAAACCAAGTTACACGGGCACCTTTCAGAAACAGATTTGACGGCAACAAGACACACTCAAATTTTGTTTCACCAATTAAGAAGTTTTACACTGAAGGCAACAGAAAACCGGAAGCCACACCATCTAAGTTGCCACTCCAATGCTGGGGCTGTGGAGAAATTCATAGGTGACAAGACTGTCCTCACAAGAAGGATAAAAACAAATCAGTGCATAATCTTCAAGAGGCTTCTACAGTCCAAGATATAGCAAGGGTTCCGAAAATATTTGCTACTTTGAACAATCATCAAGCAGAACTTCAATATTCTATAATCGAGGTTGAAGGTATGATTTCCAGGACACCTATGTCTATCTTGATTGATTCTAGAGCATGTAAAAGTTATGTAGACCCAAAAATTTGTGAGTCATGCAAACTTAGTAAAAACAAATACATGCAGCCTTGGCTGGTTCAAATGGTCACGGGAGCAAAAAGAAAAGTTTCTGAAATGGTCAATCAATGTCCTTTGAAGTTAAATGAATCTTACACTAGTATAGATTTAAATGATTTGCCATTGGGATCGTACGATTTGCTTATCGGTATGGATTGGCTGGAAAAACATAGGGATTTCATAGACTGCTATCCAAAATCTGTCACTTTTAAGAATGATGTTGGACAGTTTGAAAATATTCAAGGAATAGTAAGAGAAGTAAAATTAATGGAAATTTATTCTCTTCAACTGAAAAGAAATGCACAAAAAGGGTGTAAAATTTATGCTGTCCACATGACAGAAAATTAGAAAAGTGAAATATCAGATTTCACAAAACATCTTGTTTTGGCTGAATTTGAGGATGTGTTTCCCGAGGAGATTCCTGAGTTACCACCTAAAAGAGAAATGGATTTTACAATAGACCTATCCCCAGGAACAATACCAAATTCTAAGGCACCTTATCGGATGAGTACTCCTGAATTAATAGAGCTGAAAGCATAATTGCAGGAGCTGTTGGAAAAAGGTTATATCCATCCAAGTGTATCCCCATGGGGAGCATCGGTGATATTTGTACGTAAGAAAGATGGCATATTTCGACTGTGCATAGATTATAGACAACTGAATAAGGAAACTATAAAAAATCGATATCCCTTTCCACGGATTGATGATCTGTTCGATCAGGTTGGGGGTCCTACAGTCTTCTCAAAGATTGATCTGAGGTCAGGCTACCATTAGATCATAATTAAAGAAGAAGACGTGCATAAGACAAATTTCCGTACTCGTTATGGACATTATGAATTTGCAATGATGGCATTCGGTTTGATGAATGCACCAGCCACGTTTATGTGCCTAATGAATAATGTTTTCAGCAAGTACCTAGATAAATTTGTTGTAGTGTTTATTGATGACATACTCATCTATTCGAAGAATGAAAGTGAGCATGAGGAACACCTAAGTTTGGTGCTGCAAGTTCTAAGAGAAAATCAACTTTATGCAAAGTTATCCAAATGTGACTTTTACAAGGATCAAATACAATACTTGGGTCACATTATATCAGCCCAAGGTATTGCGGTGGATCCCGGCAAAATCAAGGCCATAATGAGTTGGCCTACTTCCCAAAATGTAAGAGATGTCCACTCTTTTATGAGATTAGACGGGTACTATCAGAAATTCATTGAGGGATTTTCCAAGGTGGCTCATCCTATCACATCCCTTCAGAGGAAGGAAGTCAAGTTTCTTTGGACAACCAAATGTGAAGCTAGTTTCAGGAAGCTGAAATAGTTGCTAACTTAAGCCCCTACTCTAAAAGTGGCTGATCCATATGAAGACTTTGTGGTATGCATGGATGCATACAAGGAAGGATTGGGAGGTGTGTTAACACAAGATGGTTTGGTAATCGGTTATGAATCTAGAAAGTTAAAGATGCATGAAGTAAACTATGCGACGCATGATTTAGAATTGGCTACCATAATTCATGCTTTAAGAATGTGGTGACATTACCTTCTTGGAAAAAGGTTTGTTCTTAAAACTCACCACATTGGGCTGAAATACATTTTTGAATAGCCAAATCTGAATGGAAGGCAAGCACGGTGGCTGGCTTTCTTAAGCGAGTTTGACTTTGAAATTCAGCATATTAAAGGAAAAGAAAAGAAAATAGCTGACACACTTAGTAGATGCATGCACATACTAACTATGGCTTCAGTTAACAGTTTTCAATCTGATTTAGTGTCGCAGATCTGGACAACAACTGAAAAAGGACCAAAAATATCTGAATTTAAGAAAAAAGTGTCTTGCAAAAAATTCAGATCAGTAAGACACAAATTACAACATATCCAAGTATGGGCTACTGTTTTTTAAAAACAGATTTTACATACTGGACCAGGCATAATTAAAACAATTAATTCTAGATGAGTTTCACAAAAGGCCATATTATGGTCATCCAGGTTATCAGAAAATGATAACAGCTGTTAAAAAACAACACTATTGGCCCAGATTGAAATCTGATATTGCTGAGTATATAGCCAAGTGCATGGATTGTCAGTGGGTGAAACTGGAACATCAACACCCAGCTAGTTTGTTACAGCCTATACTAGTACCAGAATGGAAATGGGAGACCATTTCTATGGATTTTATCACCGGGTTGCCTAAAAATAACAAACAACATGATGCTATCATGGTTGTGGTGGATAAGTTGACCAAGGGAACTCACTTCATACCAATCAAATCCACATTCAAAGCAATAAACATTGCAAAGGTTTTCATGAAAGAAGTCTTCCGACTCCATGGAATCCCCAAGGTGATTATATTCGACAGGGATACAAAGTTCACTTCACATTTCTGGAAGGATTTGTTTACAGGTTTGGGGACTAAACTGAGTTTTAGTACCACCTACCATCCTCAAATAGATGGACAGATCGAGAGGGTGAACCAAGTCCTAGAGGACATGCTTCGCTTGTATGTCATGGACAATCCGAAGTAGTGGGAAAATTACCTATGCTTGGATGAATTTTCCTACAACAATGGGTACCAAACTTCTGCAGGAATGAGTCCATTCAAAGTTTTGTATGGCAGAAAATGCAAAACCCTATGATCTGGGATGATCCGGTAAATCGGATTGTGATGGGTCCCGAAATGTTAGCTGAACTAGAAACCATTGTGCAAAATGTAAAACAAACTTAAAAACTTCCCAAGATAGGCATAAAAGCTATGCTGACCAACATAGAGAAAATAAAGAATTTTAAGTTGGGGATCATGTATTCCTAAGGGTGAAAGCAAAGAAAGTTTATTTGAGCTTGGGTAGATTTTGTGGTCCTTCCCAAATACTTGCTAGAGTAGGACCTGTTGCTTATCAGTTAGCTTTACCAGTAAATTTTAAAGTACATGATGTGTTTCATGTTTCATTGCTGAAGAAATATGTATATGATCCTAAGCATATTGTAAATTGGCATGTGATCCAGGTGGAATCAGAAGGAGACTTCTAGACAGATCCTATATCCATACTGGATTGGAAAGAGGTGGTACTATAGAATCGAACCATCGTCCAGGTAAAAGTGCAATGGGAGCACTATAAGCTTGAAGAGGCTCCTTGGGAAATGGATAGGGAAATGAGAGCATCGTACCCTTTCCTGTTCGAAGAAGTATTTGACACAAACTAGATTTGCTTATAATGCTCTTTGATATTCTGCAAACCTGTTTAACACTGAGGACGGTGAAAACTTAAGGGGAGGGGAAATGTAATACCCCAATTTTGGACTTTGAACCCCTATTATATTTTGCTAAGTATTATTTCAGTTTACTTAGTTGACATTAGAAATATGATAAATTGACTTCTAATGACCATGTGGACGAGCACATTAATGAGATGGGAGTCACAGTCCCCTATCGGTTGGAGGGTAAATACCAATTATAATAATAATGAGAAATTATTGTTGGAGAAAATGGAAAAACCCTAAAGAAAAGATTTGAGAGACTAATGAATGAAAATAAATAACAAAATGAGAGAATTTCACACCAAGAGAATAAAAAGTGAAACTCATTCAAACACTACACACAATTCTTAACAATTATACACATTCTCATGATCCTGAACACACAAGAGAAATGGGAACTGGGAAAACAATGACCAGAGACAAATGAATGAGGATGGATTTGGGAGTACCAAATTGGTCCAAATTAAGAGGAATCATACATCTAGGTATTGACTTGGCCACTTAATTGTCTACAGGAAGGAGAACTACCCCAAGCTTGCAGGAGCACTGCATTTACTCTGACTAAGCTGTATTTAATTGATTCTCTTAATGGATGAGGATTAAAAGGCCCTGGAGCATCCTGGAGCTTAGGAGTACTGAGTTGGATGTTGGGTTGCCCTGCTGCCACTGAAATATTCTAAATAAATTGGAGAACAAGTTAAGGGTAATTTAAAACATATACTCTAAACTTGGGGGACAGTGAACTCAGCTCGGGGGTGACCTGAAAGCAAGGTGATCTTGCTGGTTAAAGGCTGGGAGGTTTGTGCTTGGTTCCACTGGTCTGCAGAAATACATATAAGTGTCTCTGCTTTATTTGTATAAGGTTTTATGGACATTTGCTAGATTTTATTATGCATAACTCTGATTTAGTGTTTATTTACCATATCTAAGCATGAATGTCGTATGAAACTGAATTCTGTATATGGGTCATGAAGAGACTTTTATGTCTCTGTCATTTTGGGAAGATTTATGATTTAATGTTTGGGAAGATTTATGATTTAATGCTATACTTTCAGTTTCATAATGCTGCTTGAAATAGAATGACATATTCTTTTATGTAGTAAACAGAGTGAGTTATGTTATGATTATTGATGTACAAGCCTGAGAGACGAAGATTTGAATGATCATAGTTTATACTAACCCTAAGAAAATGTTGCAAGTATTTAAATATATAATACAGATATTTTTTCTTAGCAGATCCTATTTAATGGCAGAATGTATGTTTCTCATGTTATGACTGAAACAAGGCAGACATGTAAACCCTAGGGTTTACATGTCAAGACACCTTATTGTTATAAGCTTTTATTCTATTTTATAGACAAGCATTGAGATTATTGTAACCAGATCTGTCTCTATTTTCTTTGACATAAAAATAAACATGTTTATGAATTAAATATACAGTGAATGGATTTAAGTTCATTTGACAGAGTTACATTGTAATAGACTACATTTATATAAATAATGTTTCATATACAGATTGGATTCTTATGGTTTCACAACACCATTGTAACCATTATCTATGGAACTATTTTGAGATGCTTTGTGGGTAGTTTCTTGTTGATTCTTTTTATACATGCCTTAACTCTCGGTATGAGAAAGCGAGCTCCACGAGCAAGCTATGACCCAGGTCGTGAAACCCTTCACGATATCTCTGTTTACAAACTAGCATCAACACTGAATGCGTTTTCCAAAGGTTGGCTTGGTATGCCTCCATGCAGGCGAGGGTTCCATGATGGACGTTTACACTAAGTCCTTTGGTTATTAATATTGGGTCTTAATACATTAATGCAAATATTATCCTTGGCATAGGGCATGTTTAATAGATGATATATATATATATGTTTAGGCTCGAGGGCCTTTGTTTACAGTTTGACCTTAATAAATTAAGAAGTTCTGTAACCGGGTTATATGCCCTGCTCAACATTTTAATAGCCAATTCGAATGTACAGAAGGGAGACCCAATCGGTTTGGCGTCTCCATTTTATCATGATACCTCCAGGTAGATCGTGTTTAAGCTTTACGTGGGTGTTCCTTAATCTTAGGCATGGATACCCTAGCGCGATGGTCGCAATTCGACCTCGGCATGTGACGGTGATACCCTTTTTAAAATACAGTATTCATTTACTAGATAAGCGTTGTATTATATTACTGTTTGCAAGCTAAAACGCTATTGAATTCATCATTGCATGTTAAACGTGTTCACTATCAGTTTACATTCGCACGAGATTTCATCCCTACAACTATGCTTAACCAATTGTAAATAAATGCAAACATTTATCATAATAATGATTTCTGTTCATATATCAAAAGAGGGACAGAAGCCGAGAAGCAATAATAACCATTTCATTGCTGTGTAAAACAAGCTACTGCTCGAACGATTTCATTTCAAATGCATTCATTATTTACAAACTAAGTAATACAGTCCAGAGAGATCGCTCTTATTTACACACAAACATCCCTTCATAGGTCGACCAAAGCGAGACAATGCTTAACCGGCGATGCCTAGCGTGGCCAACATGCCCAGGTTCAAGTTTAATGAATCATTGTTCACCATACAAGTTCCAAGTTAACATTGCATTCACCTACAGGCTGGAAATGCCTTCAACGTCTACCAAAGTCGCATGCAACAACAATTTGGCCGAAGGCCATGTTGTAGCGTGAGCGAACAAGAGAACCAATAGTCTTAAGTAACCCATACGAAACCAACGGGGTAGTTTCACCTGAAGGACCAAGGATGATGGGTTACTTGGCCAAATTCGAAGTTGGTTATTCGTTCCAAGTCATGGAGACATAGCCGAATGATCGAACACGCCCATGGCCTCATAGCTCCTACGTTAAGAGGATCAACGTAGTAGTTAGTTATGACAGTGGTAAAATTCTTGAGTAAAAAGAGTAATATCGATAGCAAAGGTAGTGGGGGCGTAACCACATACTGTTGGGTTAACTAACGGGAATCCCAAGCTCGGGTGACACCATACCTGCAGTTGGAACACAAACATGTTAAATGGTGACATCATATTATTCATACAATGAAACAATGAAGTAAAAATTGGTAACTTCGTAAAAGTTGAACCTAATTACCTTTAAGACATGCAACCCAAGCCAAGCTTCCAGTAGCTACCTCACGCAGAGTCATGGAGCGTTTTGGGAGAACCTCCTCCCTGGTTTGAGAGTGAACGCTGTTGGCTTGGTTTTGCAACCAAGCTTTGTGCAATGGGCACCTATCAACAATGTGATAGCAGTTTCAATATTGAAAGAAAAAACGATTATAAATTAAATCTAAATCTAAACTAATATGTGCATATAACAAATAAATCTAAAAACGATTCATAGAAAGAACAAGAAATAAAAGAATGTTTTGTATTATCATACCTCAAATGGTGAGGATTTGTGGTGTTGAGCAGCTCCACGGGTGAGATGCTCCAGGCTCCAATGGTCTCTTCTCCAAGATTGCTACAATGGTCAAGAACCCATGAGAGATTTTGACAGCATGAGGATAGGATGATGGATGGATGGAAAGTGAGGAGCCCCTACCACCTTATTATAGTTTTTGGTGGTGGGGAATACCATTATGGTTTTGAGGAAACCAATGGTATTGACCAACATGGTTTAGGTACCTTTTCCCTCCTTTTTCCTTTTTTGAATATTTTTAATATTTTTATTCCCTTTTTAATATTTTTGGGAATTATGGACCCTTTTTGAGGGTTTTTTATGCTTTTTGAGGAAAAATATTCATTTTGAGGGGAAAAAGGGGTGTATTATGGTCTTTTGGTGACCTTTTGATGGCTTTAGAGGCTCAAATGGTGGAAAAGTGGACAAATGGGTCATGTGAATAAGGAAATGAGCTAGTGAGCACTTTTTGGGTGTTAACAAACGCCATGATCGAAGCATAAGAGCTCAAAGGAGACCAATGGAATTCCAAGTGAACAACGAATGCAAGGTAGGGTTTGGTGTAACGAGGTGATACTGGTGGGAAGAGTGGCGACCTTTGAACCCGGTCATACTTCCATTAAATTGTCAAGTACCTCATAGAGTTTGCGCCAACAACCACAAACCAGATCAACAACGTCCATGCATTCACCTTTCCCAAGCTGGATGACCCGGATCGTGATCGACGACCGTGGTCACTCTTCATTCAATTCGACCCACATTCAAACATTAACGCAACAAGCTTTGAGAATTTGGCAGTCTCATGCGAAAGCCAGTAGGGCTAGCTGGAGTACGAGCTTATGTATTCATTGTGTTGAGTATTGAACCGCATCGTTTCCAAGTGGAGCCACCTGCCAAGAAGGCACTGCAGGCTTTAAAACGTTGGTTCAAGCTTTGCGCAGTCTGTGTGGCAAGAGTACAAGTCAGACATAGTCACCACATGTTATTTGTTATGCGTTGTTTAAACCTTAGTGCATATGCTGCAAACCTTTACATTCGATTCATGATGCATTGGCGTAAGTTTCATACGAAGGCCAAGGTGGGGTCGGTTGTATGCACATAGTGTCATGGTGACAAGGTTCGCATAATCCAATGTCCAACGCGGTGATGACCTGCCCATGCGCATAACCATAATTCGTTTTATATTATATTACAATGCATTGCATTAAGTTATATGGTAATGCATTCATTTTATCCTAAGTCCATTGTAATGGAATTTATATATGCTACGATAGCATATGAGGTTTATACCAGCGCTTAAATTGTATAGTGTGAGCGCTAGGTTGTGGCATAAGCTTGTGGTTAGACTATGTTAAACCCTTAAGAGCTTAGATTATATAAATATACATATATATTAGGTTATAATATATATATATTTTATATCGTATTAAGTTGTAACATTTGTATATAGTTACCATACCTCAAGTTATAAATATATATATATTAGGTTGTAATATATATATAGTTTACATTGCATTTTATTTTATTATTATCAATTATATTTTGTATGCATGGTTATATTGTAAGTGACTATGGTATATTATGATAAGGCCTAGCCTTTACAAGGTTAGTGTTAGGGCTTAGTAATATTAATGCATAGGTTGGGTGTTAGTACCTTGGCATAGCATATAACCATGTAGATTACATTTGTAATCACATTAACATTTTAATGAGTTGTAGTTAATAAATAATAACATATTAATGATATTAATATAGTTATTAATTGAAGTATTAATGTTGCTTATGTAATTTTCATACTGTCGCAAGTGTGCAGAATGTAGTCATTATACTTTCAGTGAATCTTTGAGTTGGTGACTAACGCAGTGGTGTATAAGTACGTTTCCATGGTTGGCACTTGTTTGAAAGAAACATAAGAATAATGATGTTTAATGCACACACTTTCAGAATATTACTAACTAGGCTATGACGATAGCTAGTATGTTTATTTCCGCATTTATTTGATTGGTTAGGATCTTTTTCAAAAAAAAAAATCGTGTAGAAGAGACGTGACACTTATTGATTATATTTTGAATCCCATAACTAGTTTCAACCAAGAAACTAAATCATAGGGCATAAAAGGTCTCTTCTAGGGCTCAAGCACCAAGAGCAATACCTCTAACCACCATGCATGGCCTCTTTGGGGGATATTAATGGTTTTTTATTCACAATAAGGGGAACATTAGAAGGTTTTGAGCATCCAAGATTGGTTTTCAAGACATGGACGTGCTCAGGAGAGGAAAAGTGCTACGACCTAAAGCAACCTTCTAGGAATCAAGCAAAATGAACAATGCCTCAAATCACAATTTCCCCCACCTTTTGAGAGTGCCATTTTCTTTTCAGTTCTCCATATGGGAACCATATGGAGGTATATAATATGACATATTATGGGTAGTGGTATCCTTACTATGGTTTAAGGATGTCGATTCAAACTTGAGAGTGGGGCATTAAAGGTAGGTTGCTTCCAAGGTTTTAATTAAACTATGTGAATGAAAACCTTGATCCTCCAACCATGTATTCTCTATGGAATTTGTTCCTTCTGAGAGGGTCAGGATATGTGCTCATCATAAGGTAATTCAATCACTAGGGATTGGACACATGTCCTTTCACGCGGTTGAAATATTTATCACAGGCCTCAACACCTAAATAAATATTTTAGGTAATGTTGAAGGCCAAGAACATTACCATGAAACACCACACATGATCTACCAACTATGTTCTTGACCTCGCCATGGAGATAAGGGTATTAGTGGGAGATTTGAAGAAATATGTATTGCTGCAAAGATGTAACAATAGTTAGGGGAGGAAAATCAAGAAGGAGGATCCTAACTTGTCTCCTAGGGATGGAGCTCCATGAATAACACCTTGAAACATCGTAGATAACTTGTTAGGGGATGATGATTAATTGGTTTCTTAGTGGATATATGGGAATTGTTACCAATTTTTAGGCGTTGGGTATGCGTCTTGGGGCCTGGACATGGACATGGACATGGTCAAAAGGGATACCCATGCCTTGGCCCTTAAAGGAATATTGTGGGAATTTATTGTGAAAAGACATGTAAAACCATCACACAAGATATTTCCAAGGTATTGTTGCTGCAACATCTCCCCCAATTTTTTTTTGTAAATATTGGGGTCCCCTCCTTTCATTTTTCGAAGAAGTTCTTTGGTCTTTTGAAGCTTGTTTTGTTTAACTTTGCAAGACTTCTCCTTCTTCAACAAATTTTTGATTTTTCTGCTACGAGCAAATTCATTTTTTAGCTTTGGTTGCAAATTTTAATGATAAAAGTGCCGACAGTTGCGCATTTCTTAATGATAAATTTTGTGACCGTTGCAAAAATTTTAGCCTTATTTTGGCCAACCGGTGCGCATCATTTGGACTTAACTTTTCCGACCAAAGGTGCTCGTTTTGATCTTTTCCTCTCAAAACTGATTGCTAATTTTAACGCTAAAATGGCTGCCCATTGCGCGGTTCTTAATGTTAACTCGACCGATCATTGCGCCAAATTGTAAATTTTAACTTTGCACCAATCGGTCGTAGATCTTAAAGCTAAATGCTCTGACCATTGCGTAGTTCTTGGCCTTAACGTCGCCGCCTTCTTTTTTGTGCTATTCCTTGACCTTAGTCTCGTTTTCTCCGTCGCATTTCTTGGTCGCAAATTCTAAGACTAATTCTGCCGACCGTTGCGCTGAGTTTCAGCTTAAAGTCGCTGAACCTCATTTCAATCCCGTCATGGCATTTGATCGCAGGAGTTACCCTTATAATCGCAGCCCATTCTGTAGGAAATACCATTTGAATAGACGCCCGTGGCATAGCCCAGATTTTTTGGTAAGCGGGAAAGGTAAGTTGGTAGAGGTTTTATTTGTAGCCCGTGTGGATTAATTGCTCTTTGACATTGAGCCCCATGCACATTTAAATTCCCAACTGCCCACCCCATGGGAATTAAGTTCCCTGGTTATATATATATATATATATATATATTCACCCAACAAGGTTTTCACTCCATCCTTGCCAAGACCGAGGAGCATCGTTGTTTGCCATTGGAAGCTCAGACTGTCACTAGCTTGGGTATGCGCGTTGACTGTAGGGATCCATTCTCAGACTTATAGGTAGGTCTTCGATCCCTTCCCTTTGATTTTTTCTGGTGGGAAAACCCCGTTAAACACTCACTGCTAGCTTTAAAGTTGTTTTTTGGATGTTTCTAAGAGCCGAACCTGCATAACGCTTAAGTAGGTCTTGTTTTCATGTGATTTGTGGGAGCCCTGTGCCTAATGAGAACCTCTTTTCCCATTATTTTTCCAGGCAGCTCTCGCAAGTTCTAAAGAAAACCTCTTGTCCATGCCCGCCAACCAGTTTCACGACCACTATGCATTATGCTCCACGAGTGCACAGTCTGGCCTGTCAGTCATTCTCTATGTTATGGAAGGGCCTTTCCCTCGCATGCATCCAATGGATGAAAAATCTAATTCGTGTAAATCCGAATATTGTTTTGAGGAAACACCTTATCCCTTGATGACATTCTCTGCATGCTCATGCCTTCTAAAGGCCAACTCGAGTAGGATGTTTCGGCTCATAATGATAAGATATTGCTAAATGATAGCCAACAACGCTCGTTTTCTCCTTTAAATGCATGGGTGACTTTGTTTAAATGCTTCTTTCCATTATTTTCGTCTTTGAAAAGCTAGTTTTTAATTGAAAGATAACATTTGTGTATGCTCAATTTCCGCTTAGCACCATGAATTTGAACGATGTGTTGATTCGCTAACAATGGTTGCTCATGAATTTGTCAACTCCTCATTTGTGTTATCCTTGCCATTGCAGGTTTGACATGCACAAAAGATCTGCCAGGAAGAAGGCTAAGCTTTCCGAATCAGACTAAGACGTAGAAATATTGTTGGATACCTCGCTTGACACAATGTTTTGTGATACAAAAGTTGTCATGGGAGTAGCCCCAGGGGCCGCCACACCATAATTTAAGTGGGGTGAGTTATACAGATTTATTAGAGATCAAAAGTACCCCGAGGCAACCCTAGAAGAAACCATGGTTTACTTGAATATCAAGAAGTCTGGCCTTCACAAGGCAGCAACTCGTCCCGAGTTATTTCCATGTTCAGAAGTCATTGGCTGGATAATTCCTCTTGTGAAAACTGATACAAGATTCATCAATGATAACACTGGGATGAATCTCATGTCCTTCGCACCAGAGCATATCATGGCTACCTACAGGTTTCCCTAGGAAAGGGCTTGGATGGACAATGAATGGCTAGCAAAGCAAACAATAGACCCCTTGGATTCCGCCAGGAAGATGCTAATAATTGAGAGGCAGATGACGCAAAGAGGCAACATAGAGTATGAAAGTATGCTTCTAAGGACTCCTTACAGACTCATTGCCTTAATGCCGAGTCGAATTTTCGGCATGCCAAATGGAAAAGTCTTCAAGCTTGGATGGGTGCCAGTGATGGTCCATGTAGCGACATCAGGAACAATCTTCAATTGGGCCGACACAATCTCAGACAACATGGTCTCACACTTAACTGCTGCCCAAGGAGGACTGACCAAGAAGAAAGCTGATTTCTTCATGTCCTCATATTTGATAGATTGCTTATTAAGAAAGCACCCTTTTACTGCTTTGGGTTGCGTTTGGAGCGGAAAGGTGTCCCCTGTCTTTGTAGCTTATTAACTCACATGGGAAAGCAAATACGCAAGTCACTACAAACAAATTTACGAAAATCTCATCATGCCCCTGTATCAACTCATTTTTAAAGAAGATCCAAATTGTTTGTCTGAAAATTCCATGCCCATAATAGAAGAGTTTGGGGACTATTACTTCTCCCCCGAGGGCACCTATATCCGAATGAGTGGAGGATCTCAACCTCCCTTTTTGTTTCCCCGGTATGTCACAGATTTTGTAGTATACAAAGAAGATATAAGGCAACTCTTCATCAGTGGGGTCAGCAAGATTCTCTGTGAGAGGAAGAAAGGTATGTACCCACCAATGCCCTTCACCATTGGTGCATATAGCCTCCAGAAAGCAAATATGGTGAAATTTTTTCTCAAGGATTAGAAGTTTTTCATTTCGGCACAAAGTTCTTTAGAAGGCATGATCCTAATGGCAGAGTTGTTGAGCACTGTACCAATGTCATAACTTCTTTTGAGTACGCACATCTTTGGAACAAGGATGAAGAATTTTTCTAGAGTGTAAGGAACTTAACTGAATTGGGAAAATGTTACCGCCCTAAAAGCGGAGCAAGTTCCAGCCCCAGACATGTTGGGTTGATCCAGAAGGAGCAAGAGGCAATAGAATCACAATCAGAGGATTCAAAGAGGAAGGAAAAGGAGGAAGAAGAAAGACTCCAAAAGGAGCAAGAAGTCAAGCAGCAACAAGATGCAGAAGCTGCTAGAGCTCAGCAGGAGCAAGAAGCAGAAGCTTGGAAAGTTGAAGAGGAAATGATCCGGCAAGAAGAAGTTGCTAGACCCCGGCAAGAAGAGTCCAAGAGAATAAAAAAAGAAGAAGCTGAAAAGTTGCAGGTGATAAGGGAAAGAGAGGAGCAAGAGGTAGCAGAGCTAGCAGAGCAAGCAAACCTAGCAGAGCAAGCAGAGAGGTAAGAAAAAGAAGAAGCTGAAGAATCTAAAAGAGCTTTGGAACAGGGCATTTCTAGCCCGCGAGCCATGGACTTTTATCTAGCAACAATAAACCAATTGGGGATAACTAATGAAGGGGTTATCGCAACTGAAGAGTTAGCACTTACCCCATACACCCCTTCAAAGCAATGCCAAGTGGCCAACTTGGATTCCGTTTATTTTGATAAAAGGAAGAAGGTTATTGTAGACAGATTAGAGATGAAAATGAAGATTGGGGAGGACCGATACGAAATCAGAATATTAGAAACCCCACTTGTCCAAGGGATTGACATCGAACTGTGTTCACGGCATCATGCATTGTGGCTTCGGCTCAAGCAAGTAAGGATAATGTTGATCGTCTAGTTGAAGAGGTTAAGAAGTACATGGAACTATGTTTCAAGGTAAAAGGTAACATGCAGAAAGAGGTGTTAAAAGGAAATGAGTTAAGATTGAAGTACAATGAGCTTCAAGAGAAAAAGAAAGAAACAACCTTGCAAATCTGAGAATGAAAAGAGCTCACTAGAGATGTAGTTGGAAATCTCAGAAAGTGAGAAGAAAAAATTGGAAACTTGCATAGGAGAACTGGAGAAGCTTGAAGCCAACAACGTACAGCTAAATTTCAGGATCAGCTTGACAGGCTGGCGAGGGAAAAAGAGAAGCTATTAGAGTAGCTCAATATTGCAAATGAGAAGCGGGACTTGACCACATTTCATGAACAAGCATGCAAGATGCATAGGAAAGTTTATCAATCACTGGTTCTAATTTCAGGAGAGATATGCAGGGTGAAAGAAATGATAACAAGGATGACAACCATTGAAGTTGAGGCATTGAAGATGAAAAAGAAGTATGCACATCACTTAGAGGATTTGAATGGAGGGAAGGGAAATATGGCTTCCCAGCGCACCTATGGGTAAAGGCAGCTGATGAATTGGACTTGGATTGTGGACTCCTCAAGTTCTGTAGAGATTGTGGCGCAAAGCTAAGTGTTGAAATCCAGAAGACTATCAAGAGCTGTCACACTTTCTATTCAAAAATCATGGAAACCTTTGGTAAATGTAACATGATCTTACCTCAATCTATCTATGAATTTCCTGAAAGAGAGCAGCGTCTGGCAGATCTGCAGAGCGAGCTGAATGTTGAAACAGAATACATCAATAAGATAGATATGCTAAACCCCGACAACCTCCATTGGTTCATTGGAAAGGCCTCTATTCATGCTTATTTTTTGGAAAGCATCACCGAGGTATCGGTGTCAGGAGCAACGATTGTTAAATTAGATCCGCGCAAGCATGAAATAGCGCTGAAAATGAAAATATCTGTGCGGGGTAATACCATTCTGCGAGAAATTAACTAGTGGGATAGCTATATCGAGAGTGTAGATAACCCAGCTGAATCAAGCAAAGTAGCTAAAGAAAGCATGCCTATTGAACTGAGCATCTCAACAGAAATGGAAAGACCGACTGAAGTGGCAGGATCATCTGCGCTTTAATTTGTTTTATTATAAATTTTGTAAAAGACAGCTGGAATTATTTTATTGTACAAATGTTGTAAAACAGTTGGAAAATGATTTTGTCTCTTTAGGCACTAGAAGACAAAATTTTGGGTCTCCCTAGGGTTAGGTTTTTGGGAAGAGACAAATTTTGCAAAATCTATAAATATAGAAGTAGAAGAGATGAGAAAGGACTTTTGGTAGGTGAAAGGACAGACTAATTTTGTACGTGAATTACTTTTCTACATCAATGAAGGAAGCTCTATTTTGCCTAAAGGAATCCTGCATGGAGTTTTGTTATGGAAATGTTTGAATGTTGGCCGAATTACTTCTACATTATTCATACATTGGTTGTGAGATCGTTCTTAACCATCTAAATTATTTCTCTGTTATGAATGCTTGCACTTTCCTATGCAAAATTTCTGTGTAAAATGAGTAATGGAATGTTTATCTCTGTCAAATCTATCTTTGATAATCTTTCATTTTCTGTTGTAAATGATTCTATTTAATTCAACAGCTATCTGTAAAATTCTTGGTTGCATTTCCAGTTTATTACTCATTCTTTAAATTTGCTCCTTACGAGGATAGATTAAATTTGCTTACACAGTTTTAGATCAGATTTGTTTACTGCATGCATTTAGATTACAACACTTGCATCTCATCTTTAAAATAAAATATATAAACGATGGATCGGGTCGCAATTGGTGCAAAGGAAAACAAATCTTTAAATCTTACACGATAGGCGGGCCGTTAACTAGACGGATTCCCCACACCAAATGGTGAGCGATCTAATTAGGCTTGCTTACTGGGGAGAATCCCTTTTTGATTGATGCTACAATTTTCAGGGCATCAATAGGTTTTGGCACTAGAAGGAGGGCCACCAGTGCATGGCTGGAAGAGGAGATCCTTCCGTTAGAAGAGATCCCACTGAAGACCCGTTTGAAACAGCTATCCCAGACAATTTAGATATGGAATTAATAAATCAAGAGGATCCCAATTTTGAGACTGAACAACACGAAACATTTTATGCTGTTCCTTTTGCTGAAGTAGCGAATTTAAGAAGACATGCCCATTCTTATGTTAGGAAACTTGGTGGTTTGAATGCAATTCCCCTACTCCCTAGAAGAAGAGCCCCTAGAAGAGAAACACAGTATACAAGAGACTCAGTTCTTGTTCAGAACTTTGAAGAGTTGGTAGATCTATCTTTGGAAGAAATCACATATCCTCTTGGAGAAATCGGACTTGAAAATCCTCCAGATCTAGAGGAACCACATACCCCATGTAATTCTCCACATAACACTCCACCACATTCTCCACGTAGAGCTATGGCTGTGTCGGCATGGAGGGCAAGAGGAGCGTTGAATTTGGCTGGGCCTTTCCATGATATGCCTAAGAATCCAGAAAAGGTTTTGCCCAAGTATGATCCTGGAAAAGGTATCTCTGCTGAAGATCATCTTAAGAGTTTCTATTTGGCTTTAAGTCTTCTAAATGTGCAACACGAAGATGTAGTGTGTAGAATTTTTCCCTACTCTTTTGAACCCAAGGTATCTTCCTGGTATTTCAGTTTGTAAGCTAGTTCAATATCTAATTGGGAAGATTTCGAGAAATGCTTCGTGAAAAAATATGGAAATAAAAAACAGTCGCCACGCTCATGAAAGAATTGATGTCCATGAGAATGGAAAAGAAAGAGAAGGTTCAAGAATTTAATCAAAGATTCACTACATTGTTAAATAATTTTAGTGATGCAGCAAGATCCACTGAAGAATCTTTAGTTGAATATTATACAACAACGCTTGACCCTCCCATAGAAATGTTTGTTAAAAGAACAAAAAAATCTACCTTGATAGAAAACTTCGAAGAAGCCAAGAAGGTAGAAGAAGAAGCAGATAGATTTGCTAAGCATTCTCTCGATCTGGAAACAAAACCAACAGTTGTTAAGAAGCCTCTTCTATTAACCAGAAATAAAGAGGAACCATCAACAGATATGGAAAATATGGTCAAGATGATGCAAAAGCTTTCTAATAAGATTATCGATCTGGAGAAAGATAAGACAACTAGCACCTCCAGACAACCATTCAAACCTTTCTATAAGAAAAGGGAAGAAAATGGACAACCTCTTCCACCTGTAAACAATTCTGCTGTTCTAAATTTAAATGAATTCGGCATGGACCATTTCTGTACCTTCCATCAAGAACAACACATTGAAAAACGTTGTCCACAATGGATACATTCGATGAGCCTATTGATGAATCGAATGCTAGATGCACATATAATAGATCAAAAGGATCCTCAAGAAGAGCGGATTTTTGAGAAAGAAGAACCCGCTCCCGACACCACAATGGTCCTATGGGATTGGGAACCCGCGCAAGAACCTTCTTTCGAATATCTAGCTGAAAAATTTCAAACCGCAACAATTAATGTCACCACTAGAAGTAAAGGCCCAGTGCTTGATCAAACCATTGATGCACCTAAAGCCAAGGTTGTGAAGGAAATGCCAAAGAGGCGCATAACTGTCATCCCACCATAGCCTAAGGTAAACCCAGTAGTGACAAAAGAGCCAAACACAGAGATATCTAAACAACCAAAGGTCGCTTTGAACAAAACAGAAAATCAACCTAAAGTCTCAAAAGAATGTGAATGGGATATGATATAATCGAAGACATTAAGAAGGCGAAAGAAAGTGTCTCTATATTTGATATGTGTAGTTTGCCCCAACAAAGAAAGAAGTTGCTGGAAGCTTTTGACCCACAAGCTAGTACTTCGGTAGAAAACACTGAGGAAAACCCCGAGATAAACGAAGCTAGCATTGGCAGGAAATCTAGATCGCAGACTTTGCCTTTTCTCTTGACTTTTGAAATTTTCAATCATAATGTGCATAACTGTTTGGTAGATTCTGGGGCTTCTTCGAATGTCATGCCACAGTCAATTTGCAAAAATATCGATGGGAAACCAATTCCATCCCCATCTCAGATTATACAGTTAGATAGGACTGTTGTTAAAGTCATTGGAGAAATGAAAGATGTGCTTATTAGGTTGTCAGCAGATCCTAGAGTGTGTCAATTTGTTGATATAATGGTATTCGATATTCCTGAGGCTTATGGTTTGATATTGAGCAGGGATTGGTCTACGAAACTGAATGGTTAGTTCGCAACGGACTAGTCTCACTTGTGGTTGCCATACCAGAATAGAAAAAATCAGGTTAAAATACTGAGAGAACCCCACATGAAACAAAATGTAACTTAGTTAGAGGAAAAGAATGAAGATGTAGCTTTCTCGTCTTCAGTTTTGGGCAATTATTTCTTAGAGATTGAACCGGGTAATTACCAATCGGAAAAAGTTAGCCATGAATCATATGAATAGTCCGATCTCCAATTTTCTCAGGCTGATGATATTGATTGTAACATAGTAGAATTAGTCACTGACTTAGGTAATAATGATACTAACTTAGTTAAAACATAAAAAAAAATTTGGGTTCTATACTTTGACGGTTCCAAAACCCAAGAAGGATCTGAAGTTGGTTGTGTCTTAATTGATCCCGAAACCAATAAACACTTCTGATCTTGTAGACTAGAGTTTGAGTGCACTAACAATACTACTGAATATGAAGCGTTGGTCCATGGGTTGAAGAAAGCTATTAGTTTAAATTTTAAATATTTGAAAGTCTTTGGTGATTCAGAGATAGTTGTCAGGCAAGTGACAGATACAATTCACTGCCTTTCATCGCACTTAAAAGGTTATCAGTAAGAGGTTTGGGATTTGATCTCATGTTTCGATGCTTTCAATATTAATTCCATTCCTATATTACGGAATGCTGCAGCTGATTTGTTAGCTACCTCTGCTTCCAGATTAGTGCCTACTAATAACAAGTGCTCTATTGAGTTGATTTTCAGGCCATCTGTTCCAGATAACATTACAAATCTTAGAGTATTTGATGATGATGATCAGATCATCAACTTATTAACAAATGAGGATGGCTTCTAAGAAGCCATAATAGATGAAGAGAAGCATGACTCAGATCTGCAAAGCAAAGATGTAGTCAAAGGAAACTCCATGCCCAAGGGGGTGAGATCTCTTGAAAGTTTGTTCGATCTGCAGAACAAGTTCAAAAGACCAGCAAATGTTAAAACTCATAGCTCTTCCATTCAGCATGAATTGGTAAATCTCGGTACAGAGGCTGAACCAAAGTATGTAAATCTTGGTAAAATTTGCTCACCAGGAGAGAGAGATAAGTTCATCAAACTATTTCAGCAGTATAAAGATGTCTTTGCATGGACTTACGAAGATATGAAAACATATGATACTCACATTATTTAGCACATAATACCGATGAAGGCAGGAGTTAAACCATTTCAAATTAAGAAGGATGTATCCGACTCTTGAGCCTGAGATACAAAAGGAATTGAAGAAGTTGTTGGATGCAAATATTATTTTCAAAGTCCGACATTCTGAATGGGTTGCCAATCTAGTTCCCATGCGGAAGAAGTCCGGAGAGATAAGATTGTGTGTGGATTTTTAGAACTTAAACAAATATTCTGATAAAGATAACTACCCTGTGCCTCAAATGGAACAAATTTTACAAATGGTGTCAGGATCAGAGCTTTTCTCTCTACTAGACGATTTTTCTGGGTACAATCAAGTGCTAGTAGCAGAAGAAGGGCGACTCAAAACCACTTTTCGTACAAAGTGGGGAAGCTTTGCATATTGCAGGATGCCATTTGGCTTGATAAACACATGAGCTACCTTCTAGCTAGTAATGGAAATTTCCTTTTGAGGATTGGGTGGTCATTGTGTTGTAGTCTATCTAGATGATGTGATAGTTTTCTCAAAGAAGAGAGAAGATCATGTTTTTGTTGTTCTTGAGGGCAAGCTTTTGGGTCATATCATTTCAAAGAAGGGAATCTCAATATATCAAGAGAGATTACAAGCCATCAACAATATTCCCATGCCCCATAGCAAGAAATCCATGCAATAATTTATGGGCACCATTAATTTTGTTCAAAGGTTTGTTCCTGATTTCGCTCAGACCGTTAAACCTTTGCAGCAAATGATAAAGCAGAGTGTACAGTTCAAGTGGACTGACTTGGAGAAAGTATCGTTTAAAGAAATAAAAGATGCTATAGATAATGCACCTTCTTTAAGAAGTCTAGACTTCGATAAAGATTTCATTATGTACACCTTTTATTTCGATGACTCTCTCGCAGCTGTGCTTACGCAAAAAGTAGAATAAGGAGATGAATACCCAATTTCCTTTATGAGCACTAGTTTGCAGGGCACTGAACTGAACTACCCTATTGCAGACAAGCAAGCATATGCTGTATTCAAAGTGGTAAAGCAGTTCAGGCCATATATTCTTAAAAACAGAACTAAAGTCATAGTTCCTCACCCCGCCGTTAGATCTTTGTTCGTTCAGAAAGAATTGGGAGAACGAAGAGGAAACTGGGTCACCACTCTTCAAGAGTATGATTTAGAATTCAATCCTGCCACCATCATCAAGGGTCGAGGGTTATGCAAATTACTCACTGAGCATCCAGTTGATGAAGAGTTGAATTGGGAAAATGAAGCAGATTTGAATATGGTTGAGGTATGTCCCATTTTCACAACTCCCGAATCTTGGTATAGGGACGTAGTGCATTATTTGTAGCAAGGCTATTTTCCGAAACACTAGGGTTCTAAGAAAAGAAGGGCACTACGTTTGAAATCAACAGCCTATCAAATCATTGATGGGATACTCTTTAGAAGAAATTATGATGGAATTTTCCTTAGATGTCTGGAAAAAGAGGATGTTGATAATGTTGTTAAAGAGTTGCACGATGGCCCTGCTAGGGGACATTATTCCGGAGATACCACATCACATAAAATTCTCAGAGCTGGGTATTATTGGCCCACCTTATTCAGAGATGCTCATGCCTATGCCCGAAAATGTGATGTATGCCAAAGAAGTGCTAGGAAATTTCCGAAAGCAACAAGACCTCTGCAGCCAGTCATTATCTCTGAACCATTCGAGTAGTGGGGAATATATGTTATTGGTGAGATAAACCCGAACTCTTCGTTCCAGCATCGGTATATTCTGATAGCTACGGATTATTTTATGAGATGGATAGAAGCTGCTCTGCTGCAGAAAATAAATGAAGATGCAGTTATCAAATTCCTTGAAGAAAACAGCATAACCAGGTTTGGGGTTCCAATTTACCTAGTCTTTGATTATGCAACTTATTTTTCGTCTATGAAGATTAATGAATTTGTTTATGAGAAAGGAATTAAATTACATTATTCATCCAATTACGATCCCCAAGGAAATGGATTAACTGAGTCTACCAATAAGAAACTCATTCGAATTCTTAAGAAAACTGTGATGGAAAACCAGAGAAGTTGGCATACAGCCCTCCCAAATGCATTATGGTTAGATAGAGTCACCCCAAAGAATTCCTTAGGAGTTTCCCTGTTCACCCTATTCTACGGTAAGGAAGCCTTCCTCCCTCCGAATATTTTACTCCCATCCTTGCAATTGGCCCAAGCCTCTCGAGGTTTTAGTAGTCAAGTCTTACAATCAAGAATTGATACCCTCCTGAAACTTGAAGAATCTTTGCTTAAAGTGCAAAGACCGGTCCCACCAACACCAAGAGATAGTCAAAATGTGGTTTGATAAGCAGAAATTTGGCAAGAGAAGTTTTGAAGTAGGTGACTTAGTTCTGAAATGGGACCATCCACATGATGGTAAGGGAATGAACACAAATTTTCAACATTTATGGGTTGGCCCTTATCAGATTTCTAAAAAGCTTGGCCCTTCGATGTATAAGCTGAGAGAATTGTAAGGAGAAGAGGTGAATCTCCCTCTCAATGGCCTCGCTTTAAAGCTATACTTCACATAGTCCAATGGGGACTTTTGTACATAAATAAGTGTTGTAGTTTCGTTTCTTGTTTCTTGTTTTTGTTGTTTTTGCAGTTTTTAAGTAGTTTGTTTTGATTTTGTACCTTGCTCTCTACTCAAGTTTTCTTTATTTGTTCTTTAATAAATCCTAGCCCAACTCTTGACTTAGCAGTGAGATATGACTCCGAGAAAATATCAAAATATTGAAAGGCAGAATTTCACTTATAAAGAAAATGTATCCTCGTGACTTTGCTTTCATTGAGTGGCCTCTAGGAATGAAGAGATCCTTTTCTGCTTGGTCAAAATAACCTCGGTTAAATAACTAAGATTTAACATTTCCTTCTTACTATCTTGGGGCTCCATGCACTCTAACATTAATTCGTATCCCAGTAAGTTTACTATGATGGACCCATGGAAAGAAAGCATGTCTCACAGATGTATGGTATTTAAAATGATCCCATTGCTACAAATAAAATCCAAAAGGGATTATATCAAAGAGTATGTTTTCCAGAGATTCTTGCCTCAATTAAAGCACGACTGAGAGAAGCTAAAAGAATTCAATCAAGGAAGCTGTTCAAATAATCCATCCCAACAAGGTTCTTCTCCATCTGTGAAGCATGATAATCAAATAAATCTCTCACTCACACAAAAGGAAATTATGGATTGAAGAACCTAAATCAAGTATTGAAAGTTGAAGAAATTTATTTTTGGAAGGGTCAAACGACAAAAGTCGTCAATTAAGAAACATCCAAAAGGATGCAGATAGCATGGGAATGAGGAACACATGAATATGTCTGTGAGATATTGTTACAATCCTGTGGAGTCCTATATTAGTTGGCATCTGAAAGATAGATTTCAAAATGAACTCCATACTCTAGCCCTGAGAGAGTTGTAGAGAAGTCTGAGTCAAAGTTTCCTTTTTCCCAAATGACCATTATGATAAGAGTGATCACTACATTCACAGAAGCTGAACTATGAAGGAATTTTGTTATACATGGAGCCAGCAGTTTGTAAGTCTTCTGATCATGAGAAGAGTTTGTTTCAGAGATCTGTGTTCACCAATGAATCGCCAATTGTTGTTGCTGCAACACCCCCCCAAAATGTTTTGTAAATATTGGGTCCCCTTCCTTTCATTTTTCGAAGAAGTTCTTTGGTCTTTTGAAGCTTGTTTTGTTTAACTTTGCAAGACTTCTCCTTCTTCAACAAATTTTTTATTTTTATGCTAAGGAAAAATTCATTTTTTAGCTTTGGTCGCAAATTTTAATGATAAAAGCGCCGACAGTTGCGCATTTCTTAATGAAAATTTTTGCGACCATTGCGCAATTTTTAGCCTTATTTTGGCCGACCGCTACGCATCATTCAGACTTAACTTTGCCGACCAAAGGCGCTTGTTTTGATATTTTCCTCTCAAAACTGATCGCTAATTTTAATGCTAAAATGGCCACCCATTGCGCAGTTCTTAATGTTAACTCGGCCGATGGTTGCGCCAAATTGTAAATTTTAACTTTGTGTCGATCGGTCGCAGATCTTAAAGCTAAATGCTCCGAGCATTGCGTAGTTCTTGGCCTTAACGTCGCTGCCTTCTTTTTTGTGCCATTCCTCGACCTTAGTCTCATTTTCTCCGTCGTGTTTCTTGGTCGCAGATTCTAATACTAATTCTGCCGACCGTTGCATTGAGTTTCAGCTTAAAGTCGTCGACTCTCGTTTCAATCCTGTCGCGGTGTTTGATCATAGGAGTTACCCTTATAATCGCCTCCCATTGCGTAAGAAATACCATTTGAATCGGCGCTCATGGCGCAGCCCATATTGTTTGGTAAGCGGGAAAGGTAAGATGGTAGAGGTTTTAATTGCAGCCCGTGCAGATTAATTGCTCTTTGACATTGAGTCCCGTGCACATTTAGGTTCCCAACTTCCCACCCTATGGGAATTAAGTTCCCCTGTTATATATATATATATATATATATATATATATATATATATATTCGCCCAACGGGGTTTTCACTCTATCCTTTCCAAGACTGAGGAGCATCACTGTTCGCCATTGGAAGCTCAGACTGTCACTAGCTTGGGTACATGCGTCGCCCGCAGGGAGCCATTCTAAGACTGACATGTAGGTCTTCGATCCCTTCCCTTTGATTTTGTCTGGTGGTAAAACCCTGTTAAACACTCACTGTTAGCTTTAACGTTGTTTTTGGATGTTTCTAAGAGCCGACCCCGCATAACGCTTAAGTAGTTCCCATTTTCATGTGATTTGTGGGAACCCTGTGCCCCATGAGAACCTCTTTTCCCATTAGTTTTCTAGGCAGATCTCGCGCTAGTTCGAAAGAAAACCTCTTGTCCATCCCTGTCAACTAGTTCCGCGACCACTATGAATTATGCTTCACGAGCACGCAGTCTGGCCCGTCAGTCATTCTCTATGTTATTGAAGGGAATTTCCCTCGCATGCATCCGATGGCTGAAAAAGCTAATTTGTGTAAATCCAAATATTGTTTTGAGGAAACACCTTATCCCTCAGCGACATTCTCTTCATGCTCATGCCTTCTAATGGCCAACCCGAGTAGGATGTTTCAGCTCATAATGATAAGATATTGCTAAATGCTAGCCAACAACGCTCGTTTTCTCCTTTAAATGCATGGGTGACTTTGTTTAAATGCTTCTTTCCATTATTTTTGTCTTTGAAAAGCTAGTTTTTAATTGAAATCTAACATTTGTGTATGCTCAATTTCCGTTTAGCACCATGAATTTGAACGATGTGTTGATTCGCTAACAATGGTTTCTCATGAATTTATCAAATCCTCATTTGTGTTATCCTCGCCATTGCAAGTTTGACATGCACAGAAGATCTACCAAGCAGAAGGCTAAGCTTTCTGAATCAGACTCAGATGGAGAAATCTTGTTGGATACTTCGCTCGAGACAATGTTTTGTGATACAAAAGCTGTCACGGAAGTAGCCCTAGGGTCCGCCACCCCAGAATTTTAGTGGGGTGAGTTATACAGATTTATTAGAGATCAAAAGTACCCCGAGGAAACCCTAGAAGAAACCATGGTCTACTTGAATATCACGAAGTCTGGCCTTCACAAGGAGGCAACTCATCCCAAGTTATTTCCATGTTTAGAAGTCATTGGCTGGATAATTCCTAATGTGAAAACTGATACAAGATTCATCAATGATAACACCGAGATGAATCTCACGTCCTTTGCACCAGAGCATATCATGGTTACATATAGGTTGCCCCAAGCAAGGGCTTGGCTGTACAATGAATGGCTAGCAAAGCAAACAATAGACCCCTTGGAGTCTGCTAGGAAGATGCTAATAATTGAGAGGCAGATAAGGAAAAGAGGCAATGGAGAGCATGAAAGTGTGCTTCTAAGGAGTCCTTATAGACTCATTGCCTTAATGCTGAGTCCAATTTTTGGCATGCCAAATGGAAATGTCTTCAAGTTTGGCTGGGTTCCAGTGATGGTCCATGTAGCCACATCCAGAATAATCTTCAATTGGGCCGACATAATCTCAGACATCATGGTATCACACTTAACTGCTGCCCAAGGAGGACTGACCTAGAAGAAAGCTGATTTCTTCATGTCCTCATATTTGATAGATTTCTTATTAAGAAAGCACCCTTTTACTTATTTGGGTTGCGTTTGGAGCAGAAAGGAGTCCCCTCTCTTTGTAGCTTATCAACTCACATGGGAAAGCAAATACGCAAGTCACTACAAACATATTTGCAAAAAGATCATCATGCCCCTGTATCAGCTCATTTTTAAAGAAGAGCCAAATTGTTTGTCTGAAAATGCCATGCCCATCATAGAAGATTTTGGGGACTATTACTTCTCCCCCGAGGGCACCTATATCCGAATGAGTGGAGGATCTCAACCTCTCTTTTTGTTTCCCCGGTATGTCACATATTTTGTAGTACACCAAAAAGCTATAAGGAAACTCTTCATCAGTGGGGTCAACAATATTCTCTGTGAGAGGAAGAAAGGTATGTACCCACCAATGCCCTTCACCATCGGTGCATATAGTCTCCAGAAAGCAAAAGATGATGAAAATTTTTCCCAGGGCTTAGAAGTTTTTCATTTCGGCACAAAGTTCTTTAGAAGGCATGATCCTAATGGCCTAGTTGTTGAGCACTGTACCAATGTCAGAACTTCTTTTGAGTATGCACATCTTTGGGACAAGGATGAAGAATTTTTCCAGAGCGCCAGGAACTTAACTGAATTAGGAAAACGTTACCCGCCTTAAAAGCAGAGCAATTTCCATCCCCAGACCTATTGGGTTGATCCAGAAGGATCAAGAGGCAACAACATCACAATCAGAGGAGTCAAAGAGGAAGGAAAAGGAGGAAGAACAAAGACTCCAAAGGAGAAAGAAGTCAAGCAGCAACAAGATGCAGAAGCTACTAGAACTTAGCAGGAGCAAGAAGTAGAAGCTCGGAAAGTTGAAGAGGAAAGGATCCGGCAAGAATAAGTTGCTAAACTTTGACAAGAAGAGGCCGAAATAAAAATAAAAGAAGAAGTCGAAAAGTTGCAGGCGATAAGGGAAAGACCAGAGCAAGATGCAGTAGACCTAGCAGAGCAGGTAGAGAGGCGAGCAAAAGAAGAAGCCAAAGAATCTAAGAGAGATTTGGAACATGGCATGTCTATCCTGCGAACCATGGACTTAGATCTAGCAACAATAAACCAATCAGGGATAGCTAATGAAGGGGTTATCGCAACTGAAGAGTTAGCACTTACCCCATACACCCCTTCAAAGTAGTGCCAAGTGGCCAACCTGGATTCCGTTTATTTTGATAAAAGGAAGAAGGTTATTGTAGACAGATCAGAGAAGAAAATGAAGATTGGGGAGGACAAATACGAAATCAGATTATCAGAAACCCCACTTGTCCAAGGGATTGACATCGACCCTGTGTTCACGGCATCATGCACTATGGATTCGGCTCAAGCAAGTAAAGATAATGTTGATCGTCTGGTTGAAGAGGTTAAGAAGTACAAGGAGCTATGTTTCAAGGTAAAAGGTAACATGGAGAAAGAGGTGTTAAAAGGAAATGAGTTAAGATTGAAGTATAATGAACTTCAAGAGGAAAAGAAAGAAACAACCTTACAAATCTGAGAATGAAAAGAGCTCACTAGAGATGCAATTGGCAATATCAGAAAGCGAGAAGAAAAACTTGGAAACTAGCATAGGAGAACCAGAGAAGCTTGAAGCCAACAACATGAAACTAAACAAATCCTTTCAGCCCCAACTTGACAGGATAGCGAGGGAAAAAGAGCAGCTCAAGATTGCAAATGAGAAGCGGGACTTGACCGCATTTCATGAACAAGCATGTGAGATGCAGAGGAAAGTTTATCAATCACTGGTGCTAATTTCAGGAGATATATGCAGGGTGAAAGAAATGATAACAAGGATGACAACCATTGAAGTCAAGGCATTGAAGCTGAAAAAGAAGTATGCGCATCACTTAGAGGAGATGAATAAACAATTTGAATGGAGGGAAGGGAAATCTGGCTTCCCAGCGCACCTACGGGTAAAGACCGCCGATTATTTCGACTTGGATTGTGGACTCCTCGAGTTCTGTAGAGATTGTGGCGCAAAGCTAAGTGTTGAAATCCGGAAGACTATCAAGAGCTGTCACACTTTCTATTAAAAAATTGTGGAAACCTTTGGGAAATGTAACATGATGTTACCTCAATCTATCTATGAATTTCCTGAAAGAGAGCAAAGTCTGGAAGATCTACAGAGCAAGTTGAATGTTGAAACATAATACATCAATAAGATAGATGTCCTGAACCTCGACAACTTCCATCGGTTCATTTGGAAGACCTCTATTCATGCTTATTTTCTGGAAAGCATCATTGAGGAATCAGTGTTAGGATCATCCAACGTTAAATCAGATCTTCCCAAGCATGAAATAGTGCTAAAAATGACAATCTCTGCGCGGGGTAATAACATTCTGCGAGAAATTAACCAGTGGGCCAACTATATTGAGAGTGTAGATAACCCAGTTGAAGCAAGCAAAGCAGTTGAAGCAAGCATGCCTATTGAAGTGAGCACCTCAGCATAAATGGAAAGACCGACTGAAGTGGCAGGATCATCTGAGCTTTAATTTGTTTTATTGTAAATTTTGTAAAAGACAGCTGGAATATTATTATTGTACAAATGTTGTAAAACAACTGGAAAATGCTTTTTTCTCTTTAGGCGCTAGAAGACAAACTTTTGGGTCTCCCAGGGTTAGGTTTTTGGGAAGAGACAAATTTTGTAAAATCTATAAAGATAGAAGTAGAAGAGATGAGAAAGGACTTTTGGCAGGTGAAAGGACAAACTAATTTTGTACGTGAATTACTTTGCTACATTAATGAAGGAAGCTCTATTTTTCCTAAAGGAATCCTGGATGGAGTTTTTTTATGGGAATGTTTGAATGTTGGCCAAATTAATTTTGCATTATTCATACATTGGTTGTGAGATCGTTCTTAACCATCTAAATTATTTCTCTGTTATGAATGCTTTCACTTTCCTATGCAAAATTTCCATGTAAAATGAGTAATGGAATGTTTATCTCTGTCAAAGCTATCTTTGATAATCTTTCATTTTCTGTTGTAAATGATTCTATTTAATTCAATGGCTATTTGTGAAATTCTTGGTTGCATTTCCAGTTTATTACTCATTCTTTAAATTTGCTCCTTACGAGGATAGATTAAATTTGCTTAAACATTTTTAGATCAGATTTGTTTACTGCATGCATTTAGATTACAACACTTGCATCTCATCTTTAAAATAAAATATATAAACGGTGGATCGGGCCGCAACTGGTGCAAAGGAAAACAAATATTTAAATCTTACACGGTAGCCGGGCCGTTAACCGGATGGATTCCCCACACCAAAAGGTGAGCGATCTAATTGGGCTTGCTTACCGGGGAGAATCCCTTGATGATTGATGCTACGATTTTCGGGGCATCAACACAAGGTATGGTTGGAATTCAAGTGGGGACATTGGCGTGATCAATATATTATTAAAGGTAAGTATGGGGTTTATTCCTTTAGGCATGGACGGGAGAAGAAACTCACACATTGTGCCATAAATTAGTTTTATAGAAGTAGACAAATTGGTCCAACCACAATGCCTTGAACACTACTTGTGACCTCTCGAGGGAATAATTTTCCTATGTGTGCGGATATGAGTTCCACTATTAATTTTTTTAGCATTAGGGTTAAGTCTAAGGGCCCACAAATATTCTTGTGGGATACATAAATTTGGGCTTCGGTTCCTTAATCAATCTCCTAGGAATCTAGGGGTAATAAGGATCATGCCTTGAATGGGGCACATGTGTCCTACTTACTGTATACATATCATATGAGTGGGCTTTGGTTCTATCAAGTGGCTTCGAATAATACAAGACTAGTTGTGGGGACATGGAGATGCTCAGGAGAGGAAAAGTGGGCCTTATGACCTAAAGCAACCTTCTGGGAATCAACCAAATGAACAATTTCGCAAACCATAATCTCCCCCACCTCTCGAGAGTGTCATTTCTTTTCAGTTCTCCATATGGGCACCATATGGAGGTTTATATTACTACATATTATGGGTATTGGTACCCTTAATATATATAGTTTAAGGATTTTGATTCAAACTTGATATTGGGGCATTAACGGTAGGTTTCTTCTAAGGTTTTAATTAAGTTCCGTGAATGAAATCCTTGATCCTCCAAACAATTCTTCTCTATGGAATCTTTGCCTTCTTAGAGGGACAGTATATGTGTTCATAATAAGGTAATTGGGTATGGGTAACAAGGCATAGACATGGACATGGCCAAGAATTATACACAAGACTTGGCCCTTAAAGGAAGATTGTGGGCATCTATTGTGAAAAGAGCATGTAAAACTGTCACATAAGATATTTCCAAGGTATGGCTAGCATTCTTTTCAGGAGATTGGAATGATCGAGATATTCTCAAAGGTAAGTATAGGTGTTATCGCCCTGGGCATGGATTGGAGAAGAAACTCACACCTTATGCCTTAAATTAATATTATAGAAGTATACTTCTTGGTCCAACCATAATTCCTTGAACACTGCTTGTGACCTCTCGAGGGAATAATTTTCCCATGTGTGTGGATATGGGTGCCACTATTAATTTTTTGGTGGTCGGGATAAGTCCTAGGGCCCACATAAATTCTTGTGGGAGATGTAAATATGGTTTTCAGGTCCTTAATCAAGAACCTAGGCATCTAAGGGTAAGAAGGATCATGCCTTGAAAAACCACACATGTCCTCCTTATGGTATCCATCTCATATGAGTGGTGTCTGGTGCTCTCAATTTAATTCAAGTAATCCAAGATTGGTTGTGGAGACATGGATGTGCTCAGGAGAGGAAAAGTGGGATTTATGACCGAAAGAAACCTTCTAGGAATCAAGCAAAATGAACAATGCCTCAAACCATAATCACCCCCACTTATCGAGAGTGTTGTTTTATTTACAGTTCTCCATATGGAGGTTACTATTACTACATATTATAAGTATTGGTACCTTTACTATGGTTTAATGATGTCGATTCAAACTTGATCTTGGTGCATTAAAGGTAGGTTTCTTCTAAGGTTTTAATTAAGTTTCATGAATTAAATCCTTAATCCTCCATACATGTATTCTCTGTGGAATATGTGCCTTCTAAGAGGGTCGGGATATGTGTTCATCATAAGGTAATTCAATCAGTAGGGATGGGACATGTGGCATTGCACATGGTAGAAATATTTATCATAGGCCTCGATACCTAAATAAATATTTTAGGCAATGTCAAAGGCTAAGAAAATTACCTTGAAACACCACACACGATCTACCAAGTATATTTTTCTTGGCCTCGGTGTGGAGATAAAGGTATCAATTGGATATTTGAATAAATATGTATTCCTGCAAAGATGTAATAGTAGTCGGGAAAAAAAAGAATGAGGCTTTTAACTTTTCTCCTAGGGATGGATATCCATGAATAACACCTTGAAACATCGTAGCTAACTTGTTGACAATAGATGGTTCATTGGTTTCTTAGTGGATATATGGGAACCATTACCAATTTTCAGGCACTAGGTATGGGTCTCAGGGCTTGGACATGGACATGGTTGAGAATGATACCTAGGCCTTGGACCCTAAGGAAGAATGTGGGAATCTATTGTGAAAAGGACATGTAAAAATGTCACACAATATATTTCCAAGGTATGGATGGCATTTGAGTGGGGACATTGGTGTGATCAATATTTTCTCAAAGGTAAGTATGGGTGTTACGACCATGGGAATGGATGGGAGAATAAAATCACACCTTATGCCTTAAATTAATATTATAGAAGTATATTTCTTCGTCCATCCACAATGCCTTGAACACTGCTTGTGACCTGTCGAGGGAATCATCTTGTGACCTGTCGAGGGAATCATCTTCCCATGTGTGTGGATATGGGTGCCACTATTAAGTTCTTTAGCGTTAGGGATCAGTTTGAGGGCCCACAAACTTTCTTGTGGGAGACATAAATGTGGGGTTTGGGTCCTTAATCAATATCCTATGCATATATGGGTAATAAGGATCATGCCTTGAACAACCACTCATGTCCTCCTTATGCTATCCTCGTCCTGTGAGTGGGGTTTAGTGCTCTTGAGTGGATTTGAATAATCCAAGATCAGTTGTGGGGACATGGACATGCTCAAGATAGGAAAAGTGGTCCTTACGAACTAAAGGAACCTTCTAGGAATCAAGAAAAATGAACAATGATTCAAACCATAATCTCCCCCACCTATCAAGATTTCCATTTTCTTTTCAGTTCTCCATATGGAAACCATACAGAGCTTTCTATTACTACATATTATGGGTATTGTTACGCTTACAATGGTTTAAGGATGTCAATTCAAAATTGAGCTTAGGGAATTAAAGGTAGGTTGCTTCTATAATTTTCATTAAGTTATGTCAATGAAATCCTTTATCCTCTAGACATCTCTTCTCTATGGAATATGTGCCTTCTGAGAGGGTCAGTGTTCATCATAAGTTATTCAATCACTAGGGATGGGACATGTGACCTTTCAAGTGGTTGAAATATTTATCACAGGCCTTGATATTGTAGGCATTCAAGGCCTTGATACTTAACATATATAAATTTATAACTATAACCCTTCAACCTTATCACTCTCAACACCTAACATTTATATCAATGGCCTGTACTTCACAACTCTTTATTCCAAAACTTTATTATTCCCAACACCACAATAATACCTTGATTATAAAAATAACCACTATTGTTCACAATCCTTCATGTAAGCATTTAAAACACTTGAATGATATAACTCTTCATAGAGTTAGAATACTCTATGTCCTTTGTTGCATGGAGGAAAATATAATGCCATAGTTCACCCCATACAATTTACTGGTATTGTAATATGAACAAGCCATAACCGTTGGGATATTTTTTGGGTACTCAAATCCCTTGTTATTCTTCTCCATTGGGATACACGGTGCTCAACCCTTTGGTTTACATATTTACATTCTTACTTTTCACTGATTAGAGGAATATTTGAAGGGTGGACATTTTCTACGGTGGAACACTTGCAAAGATCGCTTCATCATGAGATTCGAAGGATGGACGTTTGCTACTGCAGAACCCTCACTAAGATCACATCGTCATGAACATATATGGTATCTACTATGCTTAGAATTCTTAAAAAAATGCATGAGATTGAAAATGTTGAATTTTAGGATTTAGGGTATTTCTATAATGTCGAGATTCAAGAAGTAGGGTATTTTTGTAATGCTTAGAGTAAAAAACTAGGGTATTTCTGTAATGCTCAGAGCCAGAGTCAGAAATTAGGGTTATTTTTGTAATGCTCAGATCCAGAAACTAGGGTATTTCTGTAATACTCATAATCATAAATTAGGGTATTTTTGTAATACTCAAAGCCCAAAAATAGTTTCCAGATTCCACCAGAAAATAACCCAGAATGATGTAAATATTAGGGGTTGAAGGATAGATCTTTGTGACTTTTCAAGAGCAGTTGTAACAACTAAGAAAAAAAATATTAATAGAATAACAATATTATTTCCAGCTATTGTAGCCTAAATATAAAAAAATTCATATATTTTCATCTATTGTAGCTATTGACCGCATCATATCCATTACAGGGTGAAAACGCGAAGTTGGGTAACACTTTTGGCTTGTTTTTGACAAACAAAACTGCTAAATTTTATGTTTTTCAACTTCGACCTCTTCAAACCCATATCTCCCTTAGGAATTTCAACTTGAAGTAAACACAAATGTTTTAGAGAATTGAATTATCTTTCTACTAGTATTTTTTATATTTTTTTTATGGAAATATCGTGGGACAAATTTGGTGCTCACCAATGGAATATACTTGAAAATTTTAGGCATGGATAATGAGTGACTAGCATGAGCACTAGTTTTTTGAGAGATGGTTATTCATTTTAGGTAAAACAATATATGATCATAATATACACACACTGCACTTGTGCATGGACTATATTTTGAGGTTTTTCGGACTTGAGAACTATTTTTTATTATTTATCAAAATAACATATGTTCAGAAAATGGTGCCTTATCGACACATGTTGGTAAGGTTCAATTTTTTTTTTAGTGTGACTCTTATTGAAAAAACTAAAAGTACCTTTTTGAAGAGGATGGAGCAAGGAAGATTTCTGTGAAGATTTCAAATTTTTTGGTGTTGTCTTTGGTATGATATTGAATTTGTATTTCAGGTGATTTTCAGAGTAATAAAATTCTTAAGGGATAAGGTTTAGAAAAAAATATATTAATAAATAGAAATTCAAATCGAAATGAAACAATTATTATATCATTAGAAACTAGATTCAGAGATGAATCCATTGCTACCAAGTCCGACAAATAATATTTAAAATTTGTAGGGGTTTGGGCTTGCTGAAGTTGCAGGTTCTAGAAAGATGCCAGATATTTTCGCAGGTTTTGTTGACCATGAACTCTCGGCCGAGAGTTTAGTTCAAACTCTCATCCGAGTTTTTTTTAAAAAATATAGCATGGTGATTGGTTCAAAATATCGGCCTAGAGTTTTATTAAAATCTTGGTTGAGAGTTTGAACTCTCACAAACTCTTGGCCTAGAGTTTTTTAAACTCTCAGCCTAGATTTTGAGGTTGACTTTTTTTTGCGTGATCATCTGTGTGCACTAGTTTTTTTTCACTCCGTTGTCATAAAAGTGTTTCCCAAATTCACATTTTCACCCTACAAGATGCCAACAATTTATATTGTGGATTCCCAACTGATTCTAGTATTCATATATTTTTAGTATATATATATATATATTGTAGCCTAAATATGACAGTATTCATATATTTTTAGTATTCGATATTGCCAACTATTTTTAGCGAAACAATATTCATATAACAGTATTGTAGCCTAAAGATGAGACAATTAAACAATAAAATTTAGCATGACTGTTAGTTTTACATACTCCATGATGGACTACACCACATATCAAATTCATCATAGGGATTATAAATGTCTTATTGGTGAATTTTTTCATACCAAGAAAGGTTTTAAGATATTATAGTCCAATTGAAATGGATACACCACCCATGAATCCAATAATTAATGAATGATATAGAAATACAATTAGGAAACCAATCTTGGCCAAAATAATTATAATTAAATGGAATTCTAAATAGTAGTAAAAAATATTTTGCAAATACATTTGCATAACCATTGGTATTTGAAACTAATTAGAGATTACAAGCATTTCTTGAAAAACATCAAAGAAACATTGCAGATGTGAAAACAAGTCAGTGGTAGTTGAAAAAATAATATAATCTATTTCATTCTTGATCAAGGTGTCCAACAGGATGAAAATAACAACTATATTCCAATTGTCAATACCCTTGGATATCCCTAGTTGAACATTTAACACTCCTCCCCCACACAAGAAAAATAAAGATCAGTAAGCAATCCCAATAGGTTATCTCAACCACTTGCTTCTAATGTTGTTGGGCGTTTGGCCATTTTTGTGCCATCATGAGCATGTTTCGAATCCCCCTGGGTGAGGGCCACTAGTCAACATCGAAAGGTTTACTAGATATGTCAGCCATGAATGTGCAAGCATCCTTAGGTTTTTACCATGAAGTCTTATTTTGCAGGAAATCTTTTTCAACAGGTATAAAGTACCACCTCATCTCCATTTTTGTTTGGGAGTTATAATAACTCACCTTATCATTCTAGTTCAACTCATTGATCAATGGGAATGTCCAATATTCCCTTCCCAATATACAAATATATGATGATGTCATGGTGTTGTCATCACCATAAGTGACATCATCACAATGAAGATCATAGTGCCAAAATTTTCTTAAATGTGCACATACTCCATGATGGACTGCACCACATATCAACTTCATCATAGGGATTATAGATGTCTTATTGGTGAATTTTTGCATACCAGGAAATGTTTTAATCTATTATAGTCCAATTGAAATGGTTGAACCTCCCATGAGGCCAATAATTGGTGAATGTTATAGAAATACAATTAGGAAACCAATCCTGGACAAAAGAATTAAATAAATGGAAGTCTAAATAGTAATAAAAAATAATTTGCAAATACATGAAACGCATAACCATTGGTATTTGAAACTAATTAGAGATTACAAGCACTTCTTGAAAAGCATCGAAGAACATTGTAGATGTGAAAATAAGTTGGTGGTAATTGAAAAACCCAATATCATCTATTTCATTCTTGATCAAGGTGTCCAATAGGATGAAAACAAAAACTATATGCCAATTTTCAATACCCTTGGAGATCCCATGTTGAACATTTAACACTACTCCCCCACATAAGAAAAAGAAAGATCAATAAGAAATCCCAACATGTTATCTCAATTAGTTATTGATAATGTTGTTGGGCATTTGGCTATTTCTATTCCATCATAAGTGTGTTTTGAATCTCCTCGGGTGACGTCCACTAGTCAACACCGAAAGGTTCACCGGGGATGTCAGCCATGAATATGCAATCATACTTAGGATTTTACCATGAAGTCTTGTTTGTAGGAAATATTTTGGGGCGGGTGTAAAGTAACATGTCATATCCACCTTTGTTTGGGAGTTATAATAACTCATCTTATCATTCTAGTTCAGTTCACTGATTAATGGGAATGTCCATTATTCCCTTCCCAATATAAAGATGCACAATGATGTCACAATGCTATCATCACCATAGGTGGTGTTGTTTCTAAGGTCTACACTTGACTGCTACAAGGAAAATCTAGGGAATTTATGTACAATCTTGGAATAAAGAATGAATTTAAGTTTAAATGGTTGAATGTTAAGTCAACCTTTTAAAAGCTTGGGCTAAAGGATTTAAAGGAAACAATAACACAATATAAATTTAAAGCCTTTGCAAACACGAATTATAGCTCGACTAAATATTTAATTCACTGCTAGAATATAAATACATGAAAGATAATCTACACATTTATAAATTCTCATGCTCCAAATTATAACATCGTCATAATTTGAATAAAATCATTGAAAACATAATAGATTCACAACTAATGAACAATTAAAGCTTAAGAGTCATCAATATTGTAAATCGATGGTTATGCAGCGCATAAAACACTTCTGCTTTCAAACAGATAATTAACAGTAAAGTTAAATAAGAGGCACATTGTATTCATAACACAAATATCTTCAAACAATCATATATATTACTGTATCAAAACTTACAAGTTATTCACCACTTTCTTCTCAGGCTACTCCAAAACTCGAACCCTTTCTTTTTCTTTAGTTTCCCTATAATAATATTTAAAATCAAAATTCATAATTTGAAAACTGAATGAGTTTTAGATCCGATCCTTTAGGAATATGTTAACTGCTTATAATGACCCTAAACTAAGCTTCGATCATATACAATATGTATTTCTTTACAAACATATGAAATAAACAAAAGTTTTAGATTTTACAAAAGTTTGAAAATGATAAAGATAATTCTATATGGTCCTTGTAGGTGGACCATATAGGGACCACCTACAGGTATTTCACTTTTGATCCTTCTTTCATCAAGTGTATATTCATTTAGCTTCAGTTCCTTGATTCTGGAAAGTGTCAGCTCCTCGATTCTGGAGTGTGTCCTGTAAAACATGAGTGCCTAGTTCAGTCAAAATGCCCAACTTGTCATTATCTTCCTGGTGTTTCTTTCTTTCTTGCAAACATTCCTTCTTCCAATATTTCTTTTGTTTGAGAAGTTTTCCATTACTTCTCTTTAATCCCTGGGAAAATTTACCTAATTTATTGTACTTAATGAGCAATTTTTTCCACTCTTTATTGATTTTATTTAACATGTCCTATACCTGTTTGTTCTCCAACTGTAACTACTTAACTAAACATTTAGAATCCTTCAATTTTTTCTTAAGATTTTGATTAATTTGACGTTCTTCACTTTCAAGTTGGGGAGAGTTATCTCTTTCTAGTGCGTTTATTTGAGCAGCTGAAACCTCTATCTCTATTTTAACAACATTGTTAAATTCCTCGTGCTGCATTTATTGCTCTTCTTTGGAATTCATAGGTATGTATGGATGATCCTTAGGTGAACAAGGAACTGCGTTAATGGTATTTTCCAAATTGGTCAATAATTCAACTACCTTCTTTTCAACCTCCATGGACGAATCTAACCCTTCATTAAGTTTCTGGAACTGTCCACCTATTTTTGATTTTTCAAGTTCAAGTTCTTTCATGGGCTCCATTACTCCCTTTATTTTATTAATTCTAAGACTATTCCTATTTTGCATAGGTTTTGAAACTGAAGCTTTAACCCTTTGTCTTTTTGATTTCACTAGTTTTTCATCTGACAGACTTTCAAGGTCAATAACTTTTTTTTTAATTTCAGAGTAGGATAAAAAATGGCTCTTGAATTAAGTATAAAATTATTTGTGGCTTTGGTGTAGGTCCTATGAGGAGATAATATTTCAGAGCATTTGATTTCCTCTTTCGATTCTTAATTATTTCTTCATCATTTGAGAAATCATTAAATTTCTCTATTTTCTGTAACCCAACATCTTCAGGATTTGGAGACAGTTTCACGACCCCTCTCATTCTCCAATTTATTCCTTTATCTTCTTCCTTTGCACTCTCTTCTCCAGATGAATCATCCATTCCAACATCCTTGCAAGTCTTAGAAGTTTCCAAATTGGTAGGAAGAATTATAATACCCTTCTGTGAGGATTTATCTTCTAGGGTTTCGAATTCAGAGTATAATATGAAATGGTCCTAGTTCTTATTGAATTTATTTAACTCTTGAATTATAAAAAATTGAATCAGGGCTTGATGAAAAATAATGTGCCGACTCTTCAAAAAGTTTCTAACCCTAGCCGCCATTTTTGTGAGACTCTTCAGAAAATAGAAGGGTAAATTTATTTTTGAGATGCCATCTAGATCTAAGAGGAAGCACATATCATATAAATGAACAACGGAATACCTTCCTTCTCTTGTAATGTACCTTTGAACCAATTTCAATATGTCGATGTATTATTGTTTTAACCAGGCGCGTGGAATACCCTTGCGTCAGTCTGGATTTTGGTGTTTTTTATGGAGAAATTAGTTACATTGTGAAATATCAACACTATGAAGTTTAAACCATTGTTCTCCCTCCCGTGGAAGCTTAGTTTCTATGGATATGGATTTTTTCAAGATTGGAAATCTTAAATACCCTACTATAACATTGGTTCCATCGAAACCCTCTGCAAATGATCTGTAAACTTTAGCGTGGTGTCCTTGTATTATTTGACAGTAACAAAACTAGCTATCATTTTTTAACTTTACACCAAACTCTGGATAAGCTTCAAGAATTTCAGCCCGTACCGACTCATATCTCACAACATATCCATTTATGTGTGAAGGCATAATTGCTTTGTTTGGATACTATTAAGAAACAAGATTAAGTATCTGTATACGATCTTTCACTCTCATAAAACCAACTAGAAATGTATCAAAGAATATTTAGCTAATAGTTTTCATTCTGCCGACTATACTGATAATTATGAAAGATTATGGAAAGGTTCATCAAATCGATTCACAGGAACCCGAGAACAACACATGCACTTGGATCCATAATTTTCCATTTTGGTTCCACGTTTCGTGATCGCAGGTCTTCAGAAGATTGACGTGACTAGAGGCATTTCTTGCAATAATTATTCTGACAATTTTTGTTAGTTCTATAACATGAGTGGACAGTTTGGTAGTGGCCATAGTTTGGTAGCGTATCTTCTTTCATATTTTCATAGCGCAATGAGCCTTTGGTCTTATTTCATGTCCATGCTTAACTTTCTCAAAGAATAAGGGTATTTGACCAACGAACCATGCCTGCAAGAGCTAACAATACAACAAAACCATACAAAATGTGCCTTCTTATCACTTTACTAGCTAATAATCAAAATTTGAAATTAAAGCATAGGAGAAACATAACATCATAGGATAAAGTACCAATGGAAAATGATTCATCTTGGGTAAATAAAATATTAAAATGATCACAGAAAGGTTGAGTTTAAAGGATTCAAGGTAAAAAAGGTAGGAAACTATAAGTGTAGACCTAGGTACTAACACTGGATCCCACTTGGGGTAGCATTTCCTTGTGAAGTGCTTAGAAATTGTAGATCAATGTCTTTTATGTTATGGTAACTTGTATTTAGTAATCCTTAATGCTTCTGAAAATCAATTACAACTGAAAATAAAACTTACAAACTATGTACCAATGCCTCCATTGGGTGCTAGAGTCTTATTGAATTATTAACTAACTACTGGTATTTGCAATGAATCTAGGCTATTAACAACCCCATCAAGAAAAAACATGTTTAATAAAATTCCCATTGACTAGGCCTCCATAACAGTATCACCATCAATATTATCGAGAATGAATGTGTTATTATTCAATACTTCAGAAATCGAAAATGGTGCAAACCACAAATTATCAAACTTACCATTCTTAGACCTTTCATCTCTTCTAGCATCCCATCTTAAAACTAAGTCACTTGAGGAAAAAGTATCTTCTTTTGTTCTCATATAAAAAATTGCTTTGAATTTATCATGGTGTTTCCGAGCCTTTTCCATCAATGTTTCTCTAACCTACTGAGATTCAATCATCTGGACTATTATTCATTGGATTGCATTAGGTTCCTCATTTTCATCCTGTAGAAACTTTAAAATAGGAAAGCCTAGCTGAATAGGAAAAATTGCTTCGGTCCCATAAACAAGTTGAAAAGGAGACATACCAATAGATTTCTTAGTACTGATTCTATATACCCACAATGCATACTTAAGTCTTGTTGAAGCCTAGGATATGCTGGAAATGTCCCAGGAAGCAACACAAAAGAGATAGCCCAATATGAAAGCTTCAAATAATCCTACGCAAGTATTATTCTATCCTTAAATTGTTTGGTATGGATAACTCTAACGGATATTAGGCCTCCATCGACACTCATAGAGTAATTCAAATGGAGTTTTCTTCCTCAAGGGAATATCTAAAAGCTTAATGCAAGAAAATGAAAGCAGAAAGAAGACAAGTAAAAGAAAATGAAATATAATCTACTTAAATCTAATTGGAAAAAGAAAATTTGGCTGTAAATTCTCAATACAATCAGATCAAGGAATTTTGGTACTTGTCACTCTGACCAATAAAAATTTAAATCAAATATAATTGTACCTTCTTTGATAAAAGACAAGATAGTTAAAACCAATTTTGTTTTCATTAAAAGATTTATATCATATGACTGTTCTGATAAAGGTATGTTAATTAACAAATTAACATTTAAAATGACAATTTTGCAGTTACAAGAATATTGAATAAGATTATGTGAAACATAGAAAATAATTTCTTGTTACTTTATCTTCATATGAATCATAAATGAAAAATAAAATACATATTCATATGCTTATGATTTTATAACCAAAGAAAAGTGAATCATTGAATCAATGCAAGACAACCAATACTCATCAAGAAAACTTGATAAATAGATCACCAGAAAAAAAGATAAGAGAAGACTGATTGAATTTCATTAAAGACTATAACAAATTAAAATACTCCATGTGCGGAAGTATGTCTCTAGTTCTTTTCTCCAATAGTTCTCCCCCCTTTAAATGATATCCATGTCCCTTTAAATAATAGATACAATTAGTTACAAAAGAAACTAACTCCCATGAAATTAGGGATTACCAAATATTTGCTTAAGATTTACCAAGGGCAAATTGCCACTTGGAAAAAACATCTAAAATATCATCAATATCCTGATAATGAGCATGTTCGAGCTATAGTTGACCCTTGCACAGGAAAGCTTCTATCTCCATCTTCTTTTCCTTTGACCATTCTCATAAAAACACATTTACCTTCATCCCTGGAGAAACTGGTAGCTCAACTAGATCTTTGATTTATTTTATATGAACATGCTCCATCTATTCAACATGCTCTTTAGACTGCAAATGTTTTTCTTCAACTTTTGTGATCATGAGCTTAGATGGAAGAGCATTTTCTATTTGATTCATAACAGGGAAATCCAATAATCCCAACAGATTATCAGAAGCAAACCACCGCTTCCTGCAGGCCTTTTTCCCTTTTTCAATGGTGGACTCAACCATGTCACAAAAGTTTTCCCAAGAATTTAAATAAATTTTCATTCTCCTCATCTTGATATTGTCTAGAATAGGGATTCCTTCAGGCTTGTCCTTGATATACTTCTGCCAATCAATAACATCTTCAAAATCCCTTGTGGCATCATTTCGTCGTTGATTATGATCACAAATATTATCAGAGAAATGTTCAAAGGAATTGAAAACATCTTGAATTTCATTCAAACCTTCAAATAACTCAACTAAGAGATTTTTGTAATCATTATTTACTCTCAAAACAAATTCTTTAAATTCATCTTTCGAAAACTGTGAGAAAGAGGAAATAGGAGAAATTGACTGGGACAATTTCAATTGTTGTTCAAGAACTGTCAACTTCTCAACATATTGAGCATTATGTCCTTGGGCTTCATGAAGTTTCTGTTTCAAATCTTCATTATGTAATTGCATTTCGTGAATCTGAGACTCATACTTGTCCTTCAACTCCTGCAATTGAGATTGATATTGTTGATCCATTTCAACTTGCTTCTTCTGAAGACCTTGCAATTCTTCTTCTTTCTTTTCAATTTATTTGTTGAGTGTAGAGACATAATCAAAATTGGCACCAGCAAAGGCTCCCATAGCAGCAGTTGTTTCCAAGGATTCCTTTTTAACATCTTTGGAGGCTCTCTTCCATATAATCTGGTTGGGAACAATACCCTGGAGTAATATTACTTCTTTAGCTCTTTTAGATCCTTTCTTCACTATTGCCTTTTCTGATTTGCTCCAGAAATACTCACCAAGAGAAACTATTGCATCTTCACCCAAGTTTGCCATCTGTTCAGAAGTGGATGGTAATACTTCTGAGACAGTGACTAAAGGCATGGGTTGTGAGACAACAGGGGTAGGGATATGCTTGCTCAACTAAGATGAGGAGGAAACAATTGATGTAGTAGTTAAGGCTGAAGGAGAAGAAATGGGAATCATGGATGAAATGATAGGATCTATAGATGCAAAAGAAACTTGAATTTCTATTGAATTGAGGGGAGTCTCCATAAAAATAGTAAGTTAAGCAGATGGAGGAATAGGAGGAACAACAAAGGTTGATGATGGTACATATGATAAGATAGTGGGAATGGTAATAAGTGGAGGGGATATTATAGTGAGGGTGGTAGTAATTTCAGGAAGGGGGATGTCTAAGAGAGAATACTCTATCAATGGATTTTCATTTGGATCAGAAAGTGTTGATGTAATTGTAATTTCGGAATGTATTTCACATATGTATATTGTACTCCTATAGAGATGGTATTATTCCTCTATACGGAAGTGTCGTCATTTATATTGTAAGTGTCATAAATTATACTTGATGGGTTATTAGACCACCTTGATGGGGTCGGCCCTATATAAGTCATGTGGGTTGAAGGGTTATTAGACCACCCTATTGGGGGTCGTCCCTATCAGCATTATGTTAAATGGTTAAGTTGAGGCCAACCTAGAAAAGGTTATTAGGCAAGTCAAGTCAAGTATAAATAGAGTGCGGGAGGCACTCTATTTGATCATTCACTTTCTCACTCATACACTCATTGGAGAGTGGCGCACTAGTGGAGGAGGAGAAGCTGATGCTAGGAGACTGTCTCTTATGCTTGGGTTTTGTATCATTGCTCTATCTATCTCTGAGGAAGTTATTGGGGTTTTTCACCTTCTTGGTTTTCCCCAAGGAAACTCTATGTGTCTATTGTCTCATGTGATTGCTTGTTGTGATTGATATGCTTGATATGCTGTACATGTTATTCTCTCAATAAATATCCTAGAGTATGTTGAATTAATGCTCAAAAATTAACATGGTATCAGAGCTAACCTGAGAAGAAGACACTGTGTAGTTGCGGAAGCTAGGGATTCTTGTTTTTTGGGTTTATCTCCACAAATCTTGAAAGGAAGGAGGCTAGATTGACTCTCCTCAGCAAGGCACATCTTTCTGTCCAATCAAAATTCAATTCTGAGTAGTTCCAGTTTTGGCCCTAAAAATTAGGGTTTCCACAAAAGTGGAATTTCTGAAATTTGAGATCGTGGCTGGATGCTCCTCAGAAAAATCGAAGTTTAGAGCTTTGTATTGAACTTTTTGGTTGGGTGAAGCTCCGGGAAAATCAAACCCTAGTTTGGGGTCCTCTCAAGTGAAGCCGAAAATTAGGGCTTCTGTAAAAGTTGGAATTTCTGGAATCTGAGACCATGGCTGGAAGCTCCTCTGAAAAATTGAAGTTTAGAGACCAAGATAGAAATTTTTGGATGGATGAAGCTCCGGTAAAATCAAACCCTAATTAAGGGTCCTCCTTAGTGAATCTGAAAGTTTGAAAAGCAAATTTGAGGGGTGAAACTTTGCAGTTTTTAAATTCTAAGTATATCAGCTTGATCAACTCATCAAGGCACAACTTTCTATCCTTATAGAAGTTTGAAATTCAAAGTTTTATTTTTTAGGGTTTCTCTAACAAACCCTAATCCAACTCCAGATCCATATTTCTGCAAATCAAGTGGATTGGGTTAATTCTAGAAGAGAGTGAATTGGACACCTACATAAGTGAAGGGGTTCCTGTCCCAGAGGGAGAAGAGACTAAGGCCTTACACAAGAGGAACTTGGTCAAGGATAAGAGGATCATTGCTGACTCTATCAAAGACCATCTCATGCCAAATGTGTCATCTTTGAAGACACCTAAGGAGATGTTTGATTCCTTGACCAATCTATTTGAAGGGAAGAATATAAATTAGAAGATGACCTTGAGGAATCAATTGAAGAATATCAAGATCCAGAATGCAGAGACCATGCAGTCTTATTTCTCAAGGGTCTCCCAGATAAAAGAACAACTTGAAGTTGTGGGAGAAGATATAGAGAATGGAGAAGTGGTAATGACCACTCTTAATGGCCTTCCTAGATCATGGGATTTATTCATCCAAGGAATTTTTGCTAAGAAGAAACTTATCTCATTCAGTAGGCTGTCAGAAGAATTCTCTCAGGAAGAAGCTCAGATTGTAGCTCGAGAAGAAAAGATGGGGAATGAAGATCAAGCTCTCACATCACATACCAAGAAGAGGACACTTTTCCTCAGATTGTCCTAAGAACAAAAGGAACAACAACAACTACTACTACAAGCAATCTGACAGGTATGACTTACAGGTATGTTTTAAAATCTGTTCATGATTAAGTTTATGATATGTTTGTCTTCATGTTATTGATTTTAGTAATAATCTTGATCATTCTTAGACTTGTCTTATCACTTTAGTAAAAGTATGAATACATTTGAATGATAGAAGACATTCTTTGATGATTGTACTAATGCACTATGGTGTTGTATGAGGATAATGTTATAAGCTAACATGAAAGGTACAAATCAAGTTCTAGATCAATACCATGGTGACATGAAGACAAAGACTCATCCATAGTCATGGATCACATAGAGGTATGTATATCTTACAATGGTTAACTTATGAGTTATGCTGGTCATTGAAGGGAACAAGAAAACATTGCTAGACATAACTAGCAAATATGATGACCAGGTATGTTTTTTTTCTATATCGAGTTAGAATCCTACCCTATGTTAGGATCTTATACTTTTATATATGATTATTCATGAAGTTAGAAATTTAAGTAATCAAGGGTTTATGCATATTATGTCTCTTACCTTGATTGATGATATGACTAACCAGAAGAGAAGTCTTCCTTGAAACCTTGAATACTAATGCTTATTATCTGTGTTTAAAATATTCATGACTATACATGTTTAAGATTATTTTGTTTTGAGATTATACTAATGAATGCATGATTATATATGAGATCTTGAGGATGGCACAATCATGACACTAGTGCACAATTAAGCATGCATAGTGGTCCAAGATGGATAGGATAGATAATCCAGGAAGCAAAGATCAAGAGGGAGCACACTCCAGTAGTTCCTGCAAGGAAGCAAAGATTGAGAGGGATTCCACCCAACAAACAAACAAAGATAAGTATTTGAACTGTCACTTCTTGTATATTTCATTGTTTAAATAATATTGTTCAAAGATGTATATACTTATGTTCTTAGAATTAGGTTGTGCATATTAGAATAATTGCATCAATGAAAATTATACTACTAGTATGCATGTAATGGGTAAGTGGCCTATGTCACTATACAACATTCCATTGCTACTTATCTAGAATGAAGCCTCTTTGCTGACATGTTGGGAGTAGTGCACACTCTTAACAAATGTTCTGGTAGAGATGGAAGGCATCTAGAAAGTTACAGAATATGGATAAATGTTGTATTGAAGCATTGGCTAAGATAATTACATGACTGTATGACTTATGTTTTTATGCTTAAGATTTTGAAAACTATGAGATGTTTCTAATCATGCAATTCAACTTGTCTTGTAGGAAAGATCGTATACCATCATCTACAAAAGAAGGACTACAACATTTGTTCAGCAACAAAGTTATCTATTGAAGAATTTGAAGTTCCCAGGATCCGAGATGAAGTAATGGAAGGATGCTATGATCTGTCGATCATGAAGAATGATGTTTGGGTGGCTTCTCCCAGAAAGTGAGAATAGACTATGAAGAGACTTTTTCTCTTGTAGCCAGATACACTTCCATCAGAACAGTACTTGCTCTGGATGTAGTGATGAAATAGAAGATACACCAGATGGATGTCAGGACAACTTTCTTGAATGGTGTAGTCAAGGAGGAAGTGTATGTGGAGCAGCCACTTGGTTTTGAGACACATGACAGGGTGTCATATGTGTGCAGGTTGAAGAAAGCCTTGTATGGCTTGAAGCAAGCTCCTAGGACTTGGTATGGTAGGATAGACAACTTTCTATCCAGTTTGGGATTTACCAAGAGTAAAGTGGATTCCAACCTTTACTAAAAGGTTGAGGAAGGCAATCCTGTGATACTATTTTTGTATGTGGATGACCTATTTGTTATAGGTGAGGATAGGTTGATTGCCGATATGAAGAGGAAGCTTGTTGCCGAGTTCAAGATGAAGGACTTGGGGATGATGCACTATTTTCTAGGCATGGAGCTGTGACAGAAAGTAGATGGGATCTTCCTTGGACAAGGAAAGTATGTAGTAGAGATCCTGAAGCGGTTTGGGATGATGGACTGCAAGGCCATAGCCACACCTATGGCATAGAACCTGGAGCTTCTGTGTGATGCTTCATCTGATCCGGTTGATGTCACGGTGTATCGTTAGATGATTGGGTCCTTGATGTACCTGATGAACACTAGACCATATATTTGCTTTGTGGTGAACACATTGGGCTAGTTCCTGACGGATCCCAGAGGTGTTCACCTAGTTGTTGTAAAGCATATTATGAGGTACCTAAAGGGTACAATTGATTATGGGCTCAAGTATGATGTGAATCAAAAGTTTAACCTGCAGGGTTATGTTGATTCGAACTGGGCAAGCAGTGTTGCAGATAGGAAGAGCACTTCTGGGTGCTGCTTCAGTATGGGATTAGGTGTGATCTCTTTGTTTAGAAGGAAGCAATCCTGTGTAGCACTGAGTACAGCCGAAGTAGAGTATGTTGCAACTTGTTCGGATATATGTGAGGCAGTTTGGATTAGGAAGCTACTGTCTGAGTTATTTGATCTCCCATTGGATGCTACTGGTATCTTTTGTGATAGCCAGAGTTGTGTGAAGCTGTTTGAGAACCCGATATTCCACGACAGGTTGAAGCACATTGAGATCAAATATCACTATATCAGGGATATGGTGCAGAGAGGAGCAGTGAAGCTCTTGTATGTTGCAACGGACGAGCAGATAGCCGATGTGTTGACCAAGCCACTGTCCAGAGTGAAGTTTGAGTACTTCAGAGAGAGACTTGGTGTACTTCAGATCGAGATTCCTTCCAAGGGGAATTGATGAGTCCGAGACACAGATGCACATGATCCATTCTCACATGGTGGTACGTGTGTCCTCCCATGGTGCATATATAAGGGCTAGGGCCATTCCGACATGGTTGAAGTGTGTCTTCCCATGTTCGTTGATGTAAGAGCTGTGCCATTCGAGCATGGTTAAAGTGTGTCCTTCCATGGCTAAGGATATAAGTGCGATGCCATTCTCGCATGGTTGAAGTGTGTCTTCCCATGGCGTAGATATAAGTGTTGAGCCTTTCACGGATGGTTGAAGTGTGTCTTCCCATGCTGGTGAATGTAAGTGTTGTGTGATGTGCATCTGGGTTGTGCTCCGTGGACAATGACGGTGATCTGAAGACGATGAGGTGACCGTATGGTACACAGGTTTTTCAAAGGCATATAATTGGTCCTGAGATGCTCTTGCAGGTTTTGCAGAGGCAGTGTAATCAGTCCTGGGAGATCTTGCAAGTTTTGCAGAGGCAGTGTAATCAGTCCTGAGGTGTACCTACTTGACTGCTTGCTCGCAGAGATGATGAAGACCTACATGGAGGCTAGGCCTACACCCAGCATGAAAAAGGGATGGCTTTGTAGAACTTCCTATGACGATTAGATTGGAGATTGATTGAGATAGCAGCAGTGACGATGACGATGATACGATGACGATGATCCGATGATGATGATCTGATGATCCATAGAAGAAGACTTGTGCTAGAAGACCTGTGTCGAGAAATACCTTCTTAGTTAAGAGGGATTGTTGATTTAATTGTAACTTCGGAATGTATTTCACATATGTATATTGTACTCTTATAGAGATGGTATTATTCCTCTATACGGAAGTGTCGTCATTTATATTGTAAGTGTCATAACTTATACTTGATGGGTTATTAGACCACCTTGATGGGGTCGGCCCTGTATAAGTCATGTGGTTTAAAGGGTTATTAGACCACCCTATTGGAGGTCGGCCTTGTTAGCATTATGTTAAGTGGTTAAGTTGAGGTTGACCTAGAAAAGGTTATTAGGCAAGTCAAGTCAAGTATAAATAGAGTGCGGGAGGCACTCTATTTGATCATTCACTTTCTCACTCATACACTCATTGTAGAGTGGCGCACTAGTGGAGGAGGAGAAGCTACTGCTAGGAGACTATTTCTTATGCTTGGGTTTTGTATCATTGTTCTATCTATCTCTGAGGAAGTTATTGGGGTTTTTCACCTTCTTGGTTTTCCCCAAGGAAACTCTGTGTGTCTATTGTCTCATGTGATTGCTTGTTGTGATTGACATGCTTGATATGCTATACATGTTATTCTCTCAGTAAAGATCCTAGAGTATGTTGAATTAATGCTAAAAAATTAACAGAAAGAACTTGAGTGATTTAGGTGGTCACCACCAGGTGAGTAAAAGTAGCCACGAGAAATGATAAGTTAGTGAGAGATAGCTCATCATCATGGTAATTATCATCAACTTGCAACAACTCATCCCTTGCTACTGATGCTTTTTTTTTTTTTTTTTTTTTTTTTTTTTTTTTTTTTTTTCTGCTTATTAGCTGGAGGTGTTGTAGCAGTAGCTTTGGTTTCAAGAGAAAAGCTCATCAAGGCTAGGATTTTCTTCATGTCTTCAACTGATTGTATCAAAGCATTTATATTTGATATAGGATAAGGTTGTTGAGAATCAATTAGAGCTTTTCCTTTTTTATCTTCCTGTTGATAAGTCAAAAGTAAAGGAGTCTTAACTTGATTTTTTGTGCTTCTTGTGCTTCTCTCTCCACCATTTGTTTCTAAGCCCTTTCTTCATATAATGTTTTGAGCTTTCTATCTTGCAACACCTTCATCTTAATCTCTTGATGATACTGATGGATGAATCCCTTTTCTTCTTGAGTGGCAGCCCTACTTAAAACATCTTAAAAGGAATTTGCACCTTCATAAACCAAATTATTAGGCTCTATTTCATGCACATAGTTACTCTTTATGTGCTCTTTATAAAAGTGATTGGCTAGGGAATATTTAGGATCATGCATCCTTTTGGGAGATTCCCCAAGATTAGAGTTGAAACCATTTTACCAAGCAATGTGGCATGTGTAGAATTTTGGATGACCAAAGGTCCAAGAGAAAGGGGAAACTTAGGGAAACCTTTCCTCTTTTCTCCAATGAACCGAGGGAAGACACCATCAATAACAGTTTGAAATGAAAATTTTTCAATAACCATTATGTCAGGCACAATTCTAGGAAAGAGGTGAACTTTTTTTCTTCCCCATATTCTGATGTAAGAAAAATATTCACCAACATACCAATCCCCCATAGTAGCAGTCAATGCCTTGTCTTGTGAAGAAAAGGTGGGGGAATCCTCTTTGAATATTTTTTAATAAATGGAGCCAAGAAATTGATCATAGATGTCATAAATGAGAGGTACAAAATAGTCTTCCCACAACACTGAGCAGTAAATATGGACATGTGGTCCTTCTCTGGTCCAATTCTATCCCATGGCAGGAAAAGGGAAGGCTGAACATAAAACATCCATGACATAACCATATAGGTAGAATGAAGGTTTCTTGGACGCATGGGTTTTCTTGTACTTTTCAATAGCTTCTTTCAAAACCACAGATAATATCTGTGCCCAGTTGAAGGATTCACCAGTGGTGAGAATATCATGTGCCACAGGTGCCCATTCTGCCTTAAAGAAACCACAGTTGGGTAACCCATATAACCTGCATAACATGGCTGCCAATAAAGAAAAGGGTTCTTTGGACCAAGCAATAGGGTACTTCCTATCAGGTTTTGGAACATAAATGGTAGGGTTTTCCATCCAAGTCTTAATCATTCCATCAAAATTAAAACGACTTGTAGAAGATTCTAGGAATTGTTTTGAAAGAAGTTGTTGGGCAGTTTTGAGTGTGTAAACCCTAGCAAATACTTTAGGTTTAAAATAAGCCAGCAGAGTATGGTTTATATCATTGAAGGAATGATCAAGAGGGTTAGCATTTTCTACAATCTATTTGACCTCATCGGTATAAGGAATTAGGGATGGTCTGGACGCAATTGCATAGATTTGAGATTTACCAATGTTAATGTATGGAAGTTGGTGGTTTTGGATTTCAGAGAAGTCATCATTGAAATATAGAATAAATACTAGACCAGCCTAAGCAAAAGGTGTCAAAAACCCTCCCATCAGTATCATAAAATATTCCGATGTTAGGGTATTTGGTTCTCAACTCATCCATGAGCGATTTAGACCTAGTATTCCTTGACATTGCTGAAAATAGGTTTTTTGAAAAAATGATTAAAGGAAATTTCAATTAAAATCCCAATTCAATTTCAGATTATTATGCAAGTGATTTGCAGGAAGTAGAGAAAATCCTACTTGTAAATTGATGAAGAAAACCATAATCCGTAGCAGGGTAAAATTCATAGCAACAATTGTTTGCGGAAGGTAAAATCGAAGTGTAAAATGGTAAAAAGAACAATTAATTTGGAGTATTTAAACCTAAAATATGTCATTGATAAGATCAAAACAAAAATTTAGATCTAAAAAACACCAACGCTCAAAATTAAAAATAAATCTATGAAGAAAATGTGGAAGCGGAAAGTCGGGAAATGATTTTCAAAACTTAACAATTTCATCCTCCCGTGATCCGCAATGCGATGCGGGAATGCAGAAATCCGGAACTAATTTTAAGAAATCGACAAGTGGAAATGCTCCCCGCAATCCACAATTTGAATGTTGGAGATGCAGAAACATAGAACTAATTCTAGAAAATTTATTGTTTCCCCAATCCACAATCGGAAGGCCGGAAATGCAGGAATAGTTTTAGAACATTTATCATTTACGCAATGTGCAATTGAACAATCGAAAACACGAAAATGCGGAAATGCAAGAATACAAAATTGTGGGAATGATTTTGGGTAATTTAAGGTCTCCGCAATCCACGTTCCCCAAAACATTTTCGGAATCAGAAATAGCGACATTCAAATTCTATCATTCAATTTCTTTCCGACTTCCGCAATCCGCATTGCAGAATGCGGAAATGCGGAAGCAAAAATTCAAATAAAATCAGAATTTCCGCAATCCACATTCCTCAATTTTCATAAAGAAAATATAAACAAAATTTTACGGAAACAAAAAATGGCTTTCATTCGAATGTTTAATGTCGGATTAAAATGATAATTGAACAAAATAATTTATTGAAAACCTTGGAATATCAGAATAAAGGTAATAAGCCTCTAAATTACCTAAATCAACCTTAAACTAGGGCTCCCATTTTCATTGGAAAGTGGGATTTGTTGTGCGAGCAAAAAATGACGACTGGCTGGGTGAAGCAGTTGCCTCTGTAAAAATAATCTTCAAAGATTAGGAAGAACCATGCCTTCATGCGAATATATTTAGTTTGTAACTCGAAAATGTCTTTATAAAATACAACAAAATCTCTAGAGTTAATTTATAACAGAATTTACCCTTCCTTAATCAAAACCAAATGTCATGATACCCAATTGAAAAGTAACCTAGGGGAAAATGGTGTTTTCCACACTAATATGCAAGCATGAGAGGTCAGTTTAAGATGAACCTTAGAAGAAAATTTTCACTATTTCCAATTCACCGAATCACCAATCATCTTGAATTATTATTAATTTATTCATGTATTTGCTGAATTTATTTATTTATTTGTTTATCCACATAAAAATTATTATTATTATTATTATTATTTTAAAGAAATGAAAACTGACTTTGTTGAAACAAGACCATTGCCCTAACTTGGTGATAAGGTTTTGGCAATGTCATTCACAAATCCTTCCTAGAAACTGAACAAGCTAGCTCTATCAAGCGACTCCTTGTATTTTAGATTTTCACCAAAAGCAATTACCATGTCTTCATGACCACATAATAGTAATTTCAGTCCACATTAGAACCCATGATCATGGTCATGATGGCTTGCGATAAGACCCATTGTCCTTGAGTCAACAAATATATTTGCAAAAAGAAAACAAAAATTAAATTGTAAATTGAAAGACACTACCTTGGCATGGTAACCAAATTTTAGTAGCGCCATTCACCGATACCTGCAGATCATGAATGGATCGACCTTTGATAGGATCTTCCAACTTCCAACAAATAATTGAAAGCCATCTCCCTAGCATGGTGACTAGATATGGGGATGCCATTCCACCAAATATCTATGATCATGATAGGATGGATTGTAATAAGATCCCCTATCTTGCAATTCACAGTTATTTAGGTGAATTTTATTGAATTCCAAGATGACTAAGATGGGAATCAAAATAGCGAAAAGAGACACCAGGTTATAAGAATTTACTGCCATCCACTGATGGAACATATGACAGGAAAACTAGTTACTCCTATGGCTTATTCATCAAAAGAGATATTTCTAAAATGGTGGTTCAACCAAGAAAGGATACATTCACAATCTGCATGAATTGCTTGCTAGATTTTATAGGGAGAACAATTTCAGGTATAGACCAAGTAAAGTGCAGTCTATCATGGCCATAGTAAATGTTTCCAATTCAATAGATCTGAGATGAACTTCCCAATCATCTCTTAGACAAAGTGCTTCATTATTGACTCATCTTGAAGGGGAATTTTTATTTTTATTTTTAAAGAATCAAAAGAAATAAAAGAAAACAAAATAAATCTTATGTACAGATAAGCAAATGCTTACCTCAAACAAAATATTTCTTCAAAAGATGAATGTTTACTAGATAAGTTTCAGGCAAACCCTCCAGTGTCTGTAATCGGATAGTACTAGGGCCAAGATTTTCCGCGATAAGAAATGGCCCCAGCCACAAGCGTTGAAACGTAGTGTAATAATTTTTTTCTTTGTGTTGTTTGTCCCATTTTAATACCAAATATCCTACTTGAAAATATCTCTTGGTTGAAGATTTCTCATCAAACCATCTTTTAACTAATTGTTGGTGTTGGTATAATTTATTTTTGGATTTCTACCTCTCTTCTTCTAATTTAAGCAATGAATCAACTCTGTTCTGAAGAGGAGGAGAGTCATCCTATTGTAATGATTGGGACAAATGTAATGAAGGAAGTAAAAGATTTGAAGGCAAACTAGCTTCCTTACCATAAACCAAACAGTAAGGGGAATTACCAATAGCATATTTTGGAGTTACTCGATCTTCCTAGAGAGCATTATAGAATTGAGTATGCCAATTCTTATGATGAGTGGCCATAGTCTTCTTCAAGATATTTACCAGATTCTTATTATAAGACTTAGCCAGCCCATTCCCTTGTGGGTAATAATTGGTAGAGTATTTGATCTTGATTCCTTTCTCCAGGGAATATTGAGTGAGATCAATGGACGAGAAATAGGACGTGTTATCAAACACTAAATGTTTAGGAACCCCAAACCTAGTGACAATGTTAATTTCAAGAAAATATATCACTTGATTTGTGTTTGCAACCCTAAGGGGAATTCGTCTACCCATATGGTGAAGTAATTAGTTGTGGTTAGGATATATCGATGTTGTAATGAAGAAGTATGGGTTATAGGACCGACAAAATATAATCCCCACTACTGAAAGGGAAACTAGACAGTGACTAGTTGAAGGGGGAAGGCTGACTTCTTGACTTTACCAACACTCTTTTGACAAGCTTCACACTTTCTAGCAAAGGCATGTGCATATTTAAACAAAGTTGGCCAATAATAACCATCCCGTAAGATTTTATGAGCTATAGTTTCTCCTACATAATGTCCCCCAACAGGTCCTGCATGCAAGTGTAATATTATTAGTCTTTGCTTTATCAAGACATCTGTGAAAAATTCCATCGTAATTCCTCCGAAACAAAACATTATCGATTAATTGATAAGGTGCAACCTTTCATCTCAAAGCTTTGTGTTTCTTGAAGTCTAAAGTTTGAGGAGAAAACCTGTATGTAAGAAATAATTTAATATCATCATACCATTCATGTGCAGGGGAAGAAATCACATTTACAGTATCCTCAAAAGCACCTTCCTCTTGGTTCCATTCAAGCTGTTCTTGATGAGGATCATTAGATTGGGAAACGAGTAAACGCAAACCTTGTCCCTTGAAAATATTAGCAGGATTTATTTCTAAATCATATTCCTGAAGGGTAGTCATAGAATGAGCGTGATTTTCACCAAATTCCTTCTGGATTAAGACATTGCGTATTGTTGCATAAGGAACAATAACTTTAGTCCCGGAATTTAAGAGATATGTCCTGAAATGTTTTACAGATTTGTAAACTGTATAGGATTGCTTATCAATTTTAGGATAATTTATTTCAGCGCCTTTGAATTTAGAGTTCATAAAAGAAATGGGAATTTCGATGTCTTTTGCATGTCTCTGTGTTAAAACAACAACATAATAAAATTCAGTGGAAAATATATAAAGAATGAAATCTTTCGAGAAATCTGGCAACATTGAGGAAGGAGCTTCTGCAATAGATTTTCTTATTTCAACAAAAGAGTCTCTTTGAATACCATACCACTTAAACTGGACATCCCTTTTAATAAATGTTGTAAAGGTCTAACTATATGAGCAAAGTTCGGAACAAATCTTCTAACAAAATTGATCTTTCCCAAAAAAGACTGCATAGATTTCTTAGAACTTGGGAGTCTGATTCTAACAATAGCATCAGTTCTCTTAGGATCATTAATCGTACCATGTTTAGAAACTATAAGTCCTAAAACTTTACCTTCTATCACCGCAAAGATGGACTTCTTTGGGTTCAAAGAGATACCATACTTCTGACATCTTCTAAAAACCTGTCTAAGAGAATATAGATGATCATGTCTCTTCTTAGAATAAATAGTTATATCATCAAGATAAACTACCACATAATTATGCATCAGGCATCTGAAAGCTATATCCATAGCTATTTGGAAAGTAACACCTACATTAATTAGCCCAAAGGGAATTTTTCTATAAGCAAAAGTTACCCAAGGTTTTCTAAATGCAGTTGATCAGAGGGAGTAACCAAAACTTGATTGTAACCAGAGAAACCATCCAGTAAAGAAAACATCTCCGCACCCACAACCTTTTGTAATTTTTTTTCCATGGGAGGAACATGGTAATTATCCTTTTCGGATGCCTTATTTAAATTCCTGAAATCCACACAAAGTCTTATTTCCCCATTCTTTTTACAAATAGGGACTAGATTATCTAACCATTGTGTGTGTCTCACTAGAAATACGATTCTTGCTGCAAGTAATTTCTCTAATTCTTTCTTAACAGACAGTTCTAGGTTATGATGCATTTTCCTTAACTTCTGTTGATATGGTTTGACCTGAGGTTTCATAGGAATGTTATGCTGGATGATTTTAGTGTCAAATGTTTTAATGTCTTCATAAGTCCATGCAAAAACATCTTTAAATTCCTTGGATAGTTTTATGTAATCTCTTTTTTCAGCAGTTGAACAATTAATCCCAAGGTTAATCAATTGAGGGTTCTGATCAATTGCCAAGTTAACAAGATGATAATTTAGAGAAGAACTATGAGTTTTACAGTTGGTGGTGTTTTTGAATTTATCCTGCAAATCGTAAAATTTCTCTAAATTAATTACTGATTTAGGAATTATGTTAGAAGGAAATTGAGGATTTGATAGCGATTTTTCATGTTTAGCTTCATCAATGGCTGTCTTTAAAAGTGTCTTGAGCTGTTAAAAAATATAGAATTTGTTGATCATCATCAAATACCTTCCAGTTGGTAACGTTATCTAGAATTGAAGGTCTGTACATTAACTCAACGGAAAAAGTATCTGGGGATAAACCCTCAGAGGGAATTAGTCTAGAAGTAGTGTTTGCTAACAGATCAACATCAAAGTTCTGTGATCTAGGAATATACCTAATATTAAATTCTTTGAAAAAAATAGTTAAGTCTCGGACTTGCTTCTGATAATTTATCAAACAAGGGGATATGCAACGGAGTTTATTTCTAACTTGTTTTACAATAATCTCAGAATATCCATAGCATTCTATAACTTGAGAACCTAAGTCAATTTCTTTTCTGAGACCTTGAATGAGGGCTTCATATTCAACAACATTATTCGTACACTCAAATTCCAACCTACAAGCAATCATAATTTTGGTGCGTTTTGGATCTATCAGTACACACCCTGCATCGACACCTTCTTTTGATTTAGAACCATCAAAAAATAAAGTCCAAAAATTTACTTCTATCCTAAAATTTGTATTTACATTATATACATTGTGTACAATTGTGCCAGAAAAAGGAATAGTAGTGCAATTTACAATTTCAGATTGACTTTCAATGTTTTTAGTGGGTGAAACATCAACAGGAAAATTTCCAAAAAATGTGTCAAACGTGTAATGTTCAATATGTGTGCTGAAATAGATAGCAAGCTCACTGGGATCATTTATATCTGTGATTGTCTGTCTTATGTATGGATATCTATATGTTAATTTTATTAGGTTGACCATTATATGGGAGCCACAAATGGGACCAATCGGTAGCAAAGTAACCCTTCAGTTTCTCTGACTAGTCTTTGCTTAGACACATGCCATAGGCTTCAGGAATATCAACAATTACAATGTCAATGGTCTGATGAATTCTCGGATCAACAGATAATGTGATAAGGACATCTTTGAGTTCTCCTACTACCCCAACTCTTGATCTATCAAGTTGGACAATCTGGGTAGGAGAAGGTTCCCAAGAGACATTAATATTTTTACAAATTGAAAAAGTCATGGCGTTGGATGAAGCACCTAAGTCTATCATGCAATTATGCACATTCCTCTTGAATATCTCAAAAGTAATTAAAAAGGGAGGCGTCTTCTTCCCATATGGTTTTTGGCAATTTGGCTTTGGAGAGGTTTCCAAACTGTTATTTTGAACTTCCCTATATTTACTAGGAATAATGCTTTTAGGAAAGGTCTCCCTCACAGAGGGTATTTTAAGGAGTTCAAATAAATAAATATTAGCCTTCATATTTTTGAGGTCATCAACTAAGTTATATTCAAATTCAGGAATGATTATTTCTTTACTTTTGTTGGGATTGGATGATGGTGGAGATTCCTATGACACTTGCCCTTTACTATGAGTATTGTAAGGATGTTGTACATTATATTTTGTTTCTGGTTCACATTATTCTTCAACCATGGGTAATTCAACAAAAAAATTGATTGCATTAATTGTTGGTTGTGGAGCCAGATCTTCTAGTCTCATAGATGATATTGTATTAGCCGTGTTTGTACCCCAGTTCTATATGATGTGTAGGTGGACTGTACACTCACCCCAGCGGGGCCCATCCCCCCTGGCTGGGGGGTTCGGGGGAAGTGCCCCCGAGAAATGGGGGTTCGGGGGCAACGCCCCAGAAGAAAATTTTTAGGGCTGTTTTCGCCAGCTGTTTTGCGGGCCCATGGTTTTGGGTATCCCGTGGTATTTTCCCATTGTATTTCCCTTATAAAAGAAAGACATTGTAATACGGCTAGGGTTGATGTATTAGGTTTTATGCATTGTAAAGATCTTTGAGATCTGGAGAGAGACTGTAAAACAGAGAAGAGGAAGTGCAGCGGTTGTGCTGCAGGTTGTATCCCTTCGACTTGCTGGACGGTAATAATAATAAGGACTGGCAAATTCAGTGTGGACGTAGCCCAAGTTGGGTGAACCACGATATATCTGTGTCTCTCTTGTAATGTGTATGTGTGATTATATTTGCATTTCTGTTTATTGTTATTGCTCTGCGATCCTGTTTTTCTAACATTAATAGGCTGATCTTGCTCTTCATTAGGGGTTTCAGATCCCTCAGTGTCTTGTATTTTAGGGATTTCCTCGTTATTATCAGGGATAATTTGTGACTCATTGACTAGAGATCTGAAAATGGAGTAAAGTTCTTCCGAAGACAATCCCTCATCAGGGGTGGGTGGAGTTTGATTTTTGGGAGGTTGATAAGGCCTTCTGAAAAATTGTCTTACAAATCCTCTATTATTGGATTGACCGTCAGTATTTGTTATTCTTAACTCTGCCATTTCATTTGATATCTTTTGTAAAAATTATTTACACTATCCATATCAAAAGGATATTTGTTTTTTATGGAAGGTTTAGGGATGTTTTATTGCCTTTTATGGGATGTGGAGGGTTGATCTACTTGAATATCTGGATTATCTTTCAAACCAAACATATCCTTTTCTACCGATATTGCTTCAATGAAAGATTCTTGCAGATTGTTTTTGTGTGCTCTTTTGACCCACATATCGATAGGGATGGGTAGACCTTTAACATAGTAGGTGACCAATAATTATTTAGTCGGAAGAACATTGTTGGGAATTTTTTTTTTAAAGAGGAAAACCTTTTGTTAAAGTATTTGACCCTTTATTTCCCTTTAATTTTTAATGAAGACAATCCATGACTAAATCTTCAAGGGTTGTGGCATCCCCAATTTTTTCATGAAATAAGGTTTTAAAATAAGTCCAGGAAGGAATGGACCCAACTATAAAGGCGAAGTACCATGTGGCAGATTTTCCTTCAAAGGTGTAAGGAAATAATCTACAAACTACATCTTCATGTACACCATTTCTGAGTCTAATGGCTTACATAAAAGTCTTGATATGATCATTTGCCGGTGATTTATCATCAAGATTAAATTTAGGGATCCACTTCTCTGGATTTTTGGGTAATCTATGTTGGTCCCCAAGAACGAAAACAACATCCTAATCTAACCATGGGCTATTGGGATGATCTTCCATTGGGATATTTGATGAAGTAGAAGAACTTGAAGATGACTCACTTTCAGATGACTCCTCTGATGATGATGAAGATAAGGAAGGAGGTGATGGTGGTGGACCACCAAACACTATATTGGGTTGTGGATTATTCTGAAGTTGAGTTACAATTTCAAATAATGGATTGTCTTGAATTTCAGGGAATAGTTCCCGACTGACTGTGTTCTGATTTTCAGTATCAATCTGTGAATTGTTTATGGGATGTTGTTGAGATAGTGATTGTATCAGGTTCCTAGTCGACTCAGTCCTATATTCTACTCTGGAATTGAGGACCTGAGTACTTTGTATCACTATATAAAGAGTTAAAGGTCCTCTTGTTGGTGAAACAAAAATATTCTCAGGTCTTTTGATTTCTTGTATAGTTACAGCAGTAACAAGGACTGTAGGTTGAGTCTCAGTTTGTAAAATAGTTGATGTAGATGCTTCTGTTTGACTTCTGGTAATGACCGGTGTCCTGAAAAGAGGATGTTTGCTGGTATTTCTTTTCGGCATGACTATTAAATTCCCTCCTTCTAGCACCATTTGTTGAAGCCTAAGATATGCTGGAAATTTCCCAGGAAGCAACACAAAAGAGATAGCCCAATCCGAAAGCTTCAAATAATCCTACGCAAGTATTATTCTATCCTTAAATTGTTTGGTATGGATAACTATGACGGATATTAGGCCTCCATTGGTACTCAGAGAGTAATTCAAATGGAGTTTTCTTCCTTAAGGGAAGATATAAAAGCTTATTGCAAGATAATGAAAGCAGAAAGAAGACAAGTAAAAGAAAAGGAAATATAATCTACATAAATCTAATTGGAAAATCAAAATTTGGCTGTAAATTAACAGAACAATCAGATCAAGGAATTTTGGTACTTGTCACTCTGACAAATAACAATTTAAATCAGATCTAATAGTACCTTCTTTGATAAAAGACAAGATGGTTAAAACCAATTTTGTTTTCATTCAAAGATTTATATCATATGACTGTTTTGATAAAGGTATGCTAATTAACAAATTAACATTTAAAAGGACAATTCTGCAGTTACAAGTATATTGAATAAGATTATGTGAAACAGAGAAAATAATTTCTTGTTACTTTATATTCATATGAATCATAAATGAAAAATCAAATACATATTCATATGCTTATGATTTTATCACCAAAGAAAAGTGAATCATTGAATCAATGCAAGAAAACCAATACTCATCAAGAAAACTTGATAAATAGATCACGAGAAAAATTAATAAGAGAAGTTTGACTGAATTTCATTAAAGACTGTAACAAATTACAATACTCCATGTGCGACAGTATGTATCCATTTCTTTTCTTCAACAATTGTCCCCCCTTTTACATGAGATCCAAGTCCCTTTAAATAATAGATACAATAAGTTACAAAAGAAACTAGCTCCCATGAAATTAGAGATTACCAAATATTTGCTTAATATTTACCAAGGGGAGATTGCCACTTGGAAAAAAAATCTAAAAGATCATCGGCATCCTGATAATGAGCATGTTCGAGCTGTAGTTGAGCCTTTCACAGGAAAGATTCGATCTCCCTCTTCTTTTCCTTTGACCATTCTCGAAAAAACACATTTAACTTCATCCCTAAAGAAACTGGTAACTAAACTAACTCTTTGATTTCTTTTATATGAACATGATCCAACTATTTAATACGCTCTTTCGACTGCAAATGATTTTCTTCAACTTGTGCAATCATGAGCTTAGGTGGAAGATCATTTTCTATTTGATTCATACCAGGGAGATCCAATAATCCTAGCAGATTATCAGAAGCAAACCACCGCTTCCTGCAAGCCTTTTTCCCTTCTTCAATGGTGGACTCAACCATGTCACAAAAATTTTCCCTAGACTATAAAGATATTTTCATTCTCCTCAGCTTGATATTGTCTAGAATAGGGATTCCTTTAGGCTTGTCCTTGATATACTTCTTCCAATCAATAACATCTTGAAAATCCCTTGTGGAATCATTTCTTCGTTGATTATGATCACAAAGAATATCAGAGAAATGTTCAAAGGAATTGAAAACATCTTGAATTTCATTTAGACCTTCAAATAACTTACCTAAAAGAATTTTATAATCATCATTTACTCTCAAAACAAATTCTTTAAATTCATCTTTGCAAAACTGTGAGAAATAGGAAATAACATAAATTGATTGGGACAATTTTAGTTGTTGTTCAAGAACTTCCAACTTCTCAACATATTGAGCATTATGTCCTTGGGCTTGATGAAGTTGCTGTTTCAAATCTTCATTCTGTAATTGCATTTCGTGAATCTGAGACTCATACTTGTCCTTCAACTCCTGCAATTGAGATTGATATTGTTGATCCATTTCAACCTACTTCTTCTGAAGACCTTGCAATTCTTCTTCTTTCGTTTCAATTTCTTTGTTGAGTGTAGCGACATAATCAAAATTGGCACCAACAAAGACTCCCATAGCAACAATTGTTTCCAAGGATTCCTTTTTAACATTTGTGGAGGATCTCTTCTATATAATCTGGTTGGGAATAGTACCCTAGAGTAATGTTCCTTCTCTAGCTATTGTAGAGCCTTTCTTCACTATTGCCTTTTTTTATTTGCTCCAAAAATACTCACCAAGAGAAACTACTGCATCTTCACCAAAGTCTGCCATCTCTTCAAAAGTGGATGGTAATAATTCTGAGACAGTGACTAAAGGCATGGGTTGTGAGACAACAAGGGTAGGGATAGGCATGCTCAGCTGCGATGAGGAGGCAGTAGTTGTTTTAGTAGTTAAGGATGAAGGAGAAGAAATGGGAATCATGGATGAAATGACAAGATCTAGAGACGCAGAAGAAACTTGCATTTCTACTGCATTGAGGGGATTCTCCATAGAAATAGTAAGTTGAGAAGATGAAGGAATATGAGGAACAATAGAGGTTGATGATGGTACAGATGATAAGATAGTGGGAATGGTAATAAGTGGAGGGGATTTTATAGTGAGGATGGTAGTAATTTAAGGAAGGGGGATTTCTAAGAGAGAATTCTCTATCCATGGATTTTCAATTGGATCAGAAAGAACTTGAGTGATTGAGGTGGTCACTATCAGGCCAGTAATAGTAGCCACGGGAAATGATAAGTTATTGAGAGATAGCTCATCATCATGGTCAATTTCATCAACTTGCAACAACTCATCCCCTGCTACTAATGCTTTTGTTTTCTGCTTCTTAGCTGGAGGTGTTGTAGCAGTAGCTTTGGTTTTAAGAGCAGAGCTCATCAAGGCTAGGATTTTCTTCATGTCTTCAGCTGATTGTATCAAAGCATTTATATTTTCTATAGGCTGAGGCTATTGAGAATAATCAATTAGATATTTTCTTTTCTTATCTTCCCGTTGATAATTCAAAAGCAAAGGAGTCTTAACTTGCTTTTTCTATGCTTCTTATGCTTCTCTCTCCACCATTTCTTTCTAATCCTAGCTTTCTTCATCTGATAGTTTGAGATTTCTATCTTGAAACACCTTCATATTAAGCTCTTGCTGATACTGATGGATGAATCCCTTTTCTTTTTGAGTCGAAGCCCTACTTAAAACATCTTGAAAGGAATTTGCGCCTTCATAAACCAAATCATTGGGATCTGTTTCATGCACATAGTTACTCTTTATGTGCTCTTTAGAAAAGTGGTTGGTGAGGAGAGATTTAGGATCATGCATCCTTTTGGGAGCTTCCCCAAGCTTCAGAGTTGTAACTCTTTTACCAAGCAAGGTGGCATGTGTATAATTCTGGATGACCAAAGGTCCAAGAGAAAGGGGAAACTTAGGCCAACCATTCCTCTTTGCTCCAATGAACCGAGGGAAGACACCATCAATAACAGTTTGAAATGAAATTTCTTCAATAACCATTATGTCAGGCACAATTCTAGGCAAGAGGTGAATTGTTTTGCTGCCCCATATTCTGATGTAAGAAAAATATTCACCAACATACCAATCCCCCATAATAGCAATCAATGCCTTGGCCTGCGAAGAAAAGGTGGGGGCATCCTCTTTGAATATTTTGTAATAAATGTTGCCAAGAAATTGATCACAAATGTCATAAATGAGAGGTACAAAATTGTCTTCCCACAACACTAAGCAGTAAATATGGCAAGGTGGTCCTTCTCTGGTCCAATTCCATCTCATGGCAGGAAAAGGGAAGGATGAACATAAGACATCGATGACATAACCAGATAGGTAGAATGAAGGTTTCTTGGAAGTCGGGGTTTTCTTGTACTTTCAATAGCTTCTTTCAAAACCACAGATAATATCTGTGCCCAGTTGAAGGATTCACTAGTGGTGAGAATATGATGTGCCACAGGTGCCCATTCTGCCTTGAAGAACCCATAGTTGGGTAACCCATATAACTTGCATAACATAGATGCCAATAAAGAAAATGGTTCTTTGAACCAAGCAACAGGGTACTGCCTATCAGGTTTTGGAACATAAATGGCAAGGTTTTCCATCCAAGTCTTAATCATTTCATCAAATTAAAACGGCTTGCAGAAGATTCTAGGAATTGTTTTGAAAGAATTTGTTGGGGGTTTTGAGTGCGAAAACCCCAGAAAATGCTTCAGGTTTAAAAGAAGCCAACATAGTATAGTTTATATCATTGAAGGAATGACCAAGAGGGTCAACATTTTCTACAATCCATTTGACTGCATCAGTATAAGGCATTAGGGATGGCGTGACCGCAATTGCATGGATTTGGGATTTACCAATGTTAATGTAGGCAAGTTGGTCATGTTGGATTTCAGAGGAGTCATCATTGTCAAATATGGAATAAATCCTACACCAGTGTAAGAAAAAGGGGTCGAAAACCTTCCCATCGGTATCAGAAAATATTCCGCTGCTAAGGCCTTTGGTTCTCAACTCATCCATAACCGATTTAGACCTAGTATTCCTTGACATGGATGAAAATAGGTTTTCTGAAAAAATGATGAAAGGAAATTTCAATTAAAATCCCAATTCAATTTCAGATTATTACAAAAGTGATTTGCAGGAAGTAGAGAAAAACTTGTAAATTGATGAAGAAAACTAGAATCCATAGCAGGGTAAAGTTCACAACAACAATTGTTTGCGGAAGGTAAAATCGACGCATAAAATGGTAAAAAGAATAATTAATTTGGAGTATTTAAACCAAAAATATGTCATTGATAAGATCAAAACAAAATTGTAGATCTAAAACACACCAACACTCAAGATTAAAAATAAATCTGTGAAGAAAATGCGGAAGCGAAAAGTCGGGAAATGATTTTCGAAACTTAACAATTTCATCCTCCTGCAATCCGCAATGCGACGTGGGAATGCAGAACTAATTTTATGAAATCGAGAAGTGGAAATGATACTCGTAATCTGCAATTTGAATGTCAGAGATATGGAAACGTGGAACTAATTCTAGAAAATTTATTGTTTCTGTAATCCGCAATCGGAAGGCCGGAAATGCAGGAATAGTTTTAGAACATTTATCATTTCCGCAATATGCAATTGAACAGTCGAAAACGCGGAAATGTGAGATTGCAGAACTATGGGAATGATTTTGAGTGACTTAAGGTCTCTACAATCTGCATTCCGCAAAACATTTGCGGAATCGGAAATAGTGACATTCGAATTCTATCATTCAATTGCTTTCCGACTTCCACAATCCACATTGTGGAATGCGGAAATGCGGAAGCAAAAATTCAAATAAAATCAGAATTTCCACAATCTGTATTCCGTAATTTTCATAAAGAAAATATAAACAAAATTTTGCGAAAACAAAACAATGGTTTTCAGTCAAATGTTTAATGTCGGAAGAAAATGATAATTGACCAAAATAATTTATTGAAAATCTTGGACTATCAGAATAAAGGTAATAAGCATCTAAATCAACCTTAAACTAGGGCTCCCATTTTCATTCGAAAATGGGATCTGTTGTGCGAGCAACAAGCCTTGTGTACCATGTTATTTTATTTTATGACAACAACTTTTTAATACTATTGATGAGATTTTTGTCGGTAGATTTAGCAAGGACATTTCCCTGTGGATAGTAGGGTGTAGATTGCTTAATACTTTTCACAAAAACGAACCATATCAATAGACTTAAAGGCAGGGGCAATGTCAGTCAACAATCTGTGTGGACATCCAAATCGTACCAAGTGTTCTTCTAGAAAATCAATGATTACCTTGTCAGTTGCTTTCCTTGTTGGGATAGATTCTACCCACTTAGTGAAGAAATATGTCGCTGTCAAAATCCATCTATGTTGTCCACTGGATGGGGGATGAATTTCACCAATAAAATATGATCCCCACTGCTGAAAACAGGCATCAACAACAATAGGTTTTAATGGTAATGGAAATAGATTCTGTTTCCCAACAATTTTTGACATTCTACACAAGATTTGACTTTAGCAAACACATCAGAAAATAAATATGGCCAATAGTATCCAACCCTCAAGATTTTGAATGTTGTTGTTTTCCAATAGCGGTGTCCTCCACAAACACCACTATGAAAATATATTATGATCATGTCAAATTCATATTGATCTATGCATCTTAATAATACACATCATGGATCTTTCCAGAACAAGGTTGTGTCTACAATACAATATTTCTGAGCTTTCAACTTCAAAGATATAAATTTTTTCCTATCAAAATTAGGTGGACACTGAAAATTTAACAAGAAAAACACAATATCCTTATACCATATTGAAGCATAATATTTATCCATAATCTGCGAGCTTTCATCATTCTCTTGTGCTTGATCAATAATAGACTGATTAAGAACTAAATTTAACCCCAATGCCTTGCAATTTGAATCAACAAGAAATTTATCTAAACCTTGACCTTTTATTAATTTGGCTGGTTTGATTTCAACATCATATTCAAACAATTTAGCTATCCACTTACTCCTTTTACCTTCACTCTTAGGTTGGATCAGTATATCCTTCACAATGTTGCTTGGGACATAGGTGACTATCTTTGATTGAAGAATGCATTGTTTGAAATATTTCAAGGCTTTTATTAGAACATAGGCTTGTTTATCCAAAATATTATACTTCAATTCTGTATCTCTTAGAACTTTGCTGAAAAATGCAACAGGATGTTCATATCCATATTTTTTTTTTGTAATAATACTGTAGTTATAGTATCTTCCAAAGCGAAAGAAAATGTCTTAAATTCCTTTGAATAATCTAGACTAACAAGCACTATAGCTTTAGTTAAAGCTTGTTTGATTTTATCAAAAGAATCTTTAGCTTCTTTATTCCATTTAAATTTAACACCTTCCTTTAACATAACTGTAATGTGCTTAATAATTTCAACGAAATTGGATACAAACCTTCTAAGGAAATTAATCTTACCAAGGAAAGATCGAATTCCCTTTTTGTTCCTAGGAAGATCAATTTTCAAAATTGCTGCTAACCTATTTGGATAATTTCTTATTCCTCGTTGAGAAACAATATTGCCAAGAAGTCTTCCCTCCATCATTGAAAATTTTGAATTTTTGGGGTTTAGAGAGATACTAAACTTTATGCACTTCAAAAAGTTTGCTTGAGGTGATTAAGGTGCTCTTCGTTTGATTTGGAAAACAATGTGACATCATCCAAGTAGATAAGAATGATTTTGTTCTTCTCTCCTACAAAATCCATATCCTAATGCAGGGGAATCTGGACCAATAAGAATAGTCGAGGTGAGCCAACTGGATTTTCCTAGGAAACAATCGACAATTACAGGCAAGCGATCGAGAAGGAGTCGACGAGATAAAAGTCATGATGCCGACTGACGGGCCGATGACAGGGGAGGCAGAGGAAGAAGTGATTGAAGAGGATACCGACCGATAGGTGATCAGAAGTCAAAGAAATAATTCAATTTGATCGACGACATATGGAATCCGAGCGCATAGGAATGACTACGAAGGTATTTGGAAAAGTTAATGTGCAGTTATGGTGGTTGTTGCAAAATTCCAGATGGCATAAGAAAATGAGGGGAGGTTGATGGGAATTTAATGAATTTTGAGAATGCCTGGAAGTAGTGAGAGGATTATAGATGAAGATTGAGTGGGACTTTCAGAAGAGAATGAGTATAAATACCATTTATCGTAGTATAGGAGGGACTTTTTCTTTGCGAAAATATGGATTTTTGGAGAAGGAGAGAAGCTATAATAGGAGGTTGAGCTCTATAGATTGTAACTGTAAGAACATGGCATCGACTTTGCTTGTAAAAACCTTGTAATTCCTCTTGTAAAGAGAATATTGATTAATTTAATTAAATACATACTTCTTGGCATCTTTCTATGTGTTTGTGTGGGTTGCTTTGTTGTGTGCTTTGATTCACAGCATAGTATATCCATCGATTGTGCTTGCATCAGTTGGTATTAGAGTAGCAAGTAATCCTGCGTAGAGAGTCCAGTTGCAATAGGATAAGGTGAGCAACTCCAGCTGCAGTTGAGTAGAGTTGAAAAGAAAGTGGACCCTGGTTGCGACCAAGAATAAGAAGTGGATATTTGGTTACTTAGAGAGTAGTAATGGATTAGAGGGGCATAAATGTCCATGGTATAGGACGAAGGGCGCACAGAGGCGCATGGGTCATGATTGACTGAGAAATGTTCAAGGAGTGTGTTAATACCATGAGAAGTTTGAAGAGTGAGTTGGTTTCAGTTAAGGAATCCCAGAATATAGGAATGGTGTAATGTCCCCATTTAAATAATTGCATAGTAAGACAATGCCATCAGTCCTACTAGTTTCCTAGGTTGGATGGGCACAAGTGGAATTGTAATAAGGAAGCTAATAAATGATGTTTAGAAATTAGAAGGGTTCAAGTATTTAATAAATAGGTTGAATAAATAAATTCAAGAGAAATTCTAGGTGGCAAGTGGTTTTGAAGACATATGGAGGATGTGGGACCCACACTAGCTTGATTTTTCAAGGACACATGGCATCTCTCTCTTGCCAATTCGAATTCATGAGAAGGTGAACATTCTTGGATGAGTTGGTAAGTCATACACATGGAATTGAGCATCTTAGGTTGAATTGGGATGGAATGGTAACCTCCATGGAAGAGGAAGAGTCAAATTGGAAGCTTGTGGACACTTGGGCTAGATTCCCTAGCCCCTATGACAACAATGATGGAGAATCTATGACATCTATGACAAATTTCATATCTAAAATATGAAATCTGACCATTATGAAATGTCAACCCCAAAATAGGCTCCAAGAGGGCGCTCATGGGAGTTGGATAAGCCAAAGATACCCCCACTCGAATTGGTTGAAGGTGGAAGGCTAGGAAAGGTAGGACACATGGCAGATCTTGAGCCCTTACCCTAATTCGAATTGGATTGAATATATGGATGGATTGGTAAACTTAGAAGGATAAGGATGTTTATAAAATATAGGGATAAACCAATAGAAGGGATTTTGATCATTTGAGAAAAATTGCATTTGTGAAGAGAGAGCTAGTGGATGACTATTTTCTCTCCTTAGCCAATTTCGAGGGTGAAAGATTCCCATCCAAGTTGGTGTTTGGAGAGGCCATTCAGGTATTTCATGGAGCTTTAATGGAGTTTTTATTTTCAGGTATCATCTACAGGGCAGCTCATGGTTTCATCTAATGCATCAAATCCCCTCAACCATTTCCAGTTTTGAAGGCATATTCATGCTCCTTGAGGGGATTGCACTTTGGGTGAGCTCTTGTACTCCTTGGGAGAGCTTCTCATAATGTATTTATGATTGTAATAATATTAATTTACTCTTTTCTTTCATATTCATAAATTATCAGGTATAAATACCAATTGGTTGTATGTAAAAATGATTATTAATGAGCAAACAATGACCATTTCCCCACTCTATTGATGTATGCCATTGTAATGATGAATATTTCGAATAAAAGAATGTTTATCTGATACCTTTATTATGAATGGACTAAAATTTATGAGTGTTACAATTTTATTGTTCATCACTTAAGCATTTGAAGTCATTTTAGTCAATTTATTTACATTTCGAGAAGGTTTGGTGCCATTTCCCCAAGGGTCAAATTAGTGATTTTTGAAGCTGTTTGTGGGAAGGTTAGAACAGACTTAATAACTGATTAATAGTGCATATTAGAACTTAATAACATAATTTATACATCCCCTACCTTTTTTCATAAATTTTAGTGGGTTTGGAGGCATTTGGAAGGCCAATTTCAGTCATTACCCTAGGGGGATTTGAACCTCCAATTGCTAGTAAAATTACATACTTTGTCCAGAATATTAAGGAAGTTTTCAGAGGTATTTTTGGGGCCATATATCATCCCTGAACATCATAATAAAGTCCTATTATCATTCATATACCTTCTCAGAATATTTGGGAGCATTTGGGGCAAATTGGAGACCTAGGCATCAAAACTAGTCAAAGGTCGAAATTGGGGAAAATGTGAAAAATTGGGCATTTTGATCAATTTTTAAAAAAGGGACATTAAAAGTGGCATCAAAGCATGTTCTTGGAACCTTATGGTCTTAAAAAGAATTCAACAAAATATACCACCACCCTTAGAACCAGAAGTTGAAGGTGTTGTTGTTGAAGAAGAAACAGTAGGAGAAGAAGAGTCTTTTGTTAAAACCATGGGTAGAGAGGAGGATGAAAACTTAAGACATAAGGAGCAATTTGTTGCATCCTTAAAACCATATTTTGAATAAATTCCCATGGGTATGAAATACATGAGTAAATAGATGATGAAGGGATTCGAATTGATGGTTAGCCAACTTGGAAGCAAAGGGATAACAGGAGGCAACAACAGTTCTCAACGTGAGGAAAAGAAGCCAATGGGAGAGCATAATTTCTCAAGCAAAAGACCCCATAATAGAACAAATGAATTTTAGAGCAATACAAGGTCTACTGCATCTAAATTTCTTATCCCCAAAGAAGAGCGTGACATTCAAGTGGATCTTACTACAATAGCAAACGAATGGAATGTTTTGAGTGAAGATTGTAAGAGAAGTCTACCATTTAGTACATACTTTGATGCTGCACAGAAACTAAAAAAGAAGGAGTACAATAGGACTCTATTCCAAAACAAAGAATTAAATTGTGCTATTCGTAAAATATCACTTCCTACTTTTGATGGTTCTTCTCAAAATTCTGCTAACACTTGGGTGGAAAAATTAGATGTGTATTTTCAGCTGAATCCTATGGTGGAAGTGGATGCACTAAAAATGGCCATTTTGCACTTGGAAGGAGATGCCAATGAATGGTGGTTTCATGGCTTGAAAAATTTGGGTCATGATCAGGTTAAAACATATGGAGAATTTTTTGACAGGGTACTAGAGATATTTGAACAAAAAGATCCAGAATTGCCTTTCAAGGAACTAGCTCAATTAAAGCAAACTGGGACCCCTACTGAGTATATGTTGGACTTTAAAAAATTATCAGTTAAGGTAGTTGATGTATCTATGGGAAGGTTGGTATTTCTGTTCATTGAAGGTTTGGATGAACCCTTAAAAGGTTTGGTCAAATCCCACAAGCAAACTACATTAAAAGATGCAATGAGCTTGACTAGGGATCTCCAAAATGTGTTTCTTAGAATGAGATTTCCTCCCAAGCCTCACTTCAAATTTGAAAACAAACTGTTATCACTCCAGGAAGCTCTCCTAGGTTGTATTTCAGAGATGCCTGGTAACTTAAACTTATCTTGAAAGAAGGGGTTTATTTGGATCAAGTTGGATGATAGAGATCAAAATTTACATGCTCAAAACATACATAGAGACCTTCAGGCAGACAAGGCTCTGACTATGGTTGTTCAGAGGGTTGATAAAAGATAAAGGGAGTGAATCCTTATCGTGTTTAGTAGACTCATACACAGAAGTATGTATATAAATGGCCAAGCACAACAAATAAATGACATATATGTTCAGTTCTCAAATACAAAGACAGGATTACAGCTCTCTAGCATAGACAAATGAACATACATGAAATAAACCATCCACTACGAGTACAGAAATATGAGGAAAAGAAATCTGAAAGCAAATAGTAAAAGAAGCTTATATAACTGAGAAGTCACTGAAAGTCTGAGCATACAAATATCAATAAGTATCTCCAAAATCAAACCATTGTTCTACATGAGTTCCAGGCTTTATAGCCTTTACAACATGTCCCCAGATCCTAAGAAGCTGGGTCAAATTTACTCTAGATGGAAAATCCAAAAAACCTCTTTCAACAAACCAGGAAAAATCATTTTTAATTGGCCAGACTGCTGAAAAATGGGGCTCAGAGATGCATTCGATTCTCCCAATATGTGACACCTGTAGGAAAATTGAGAGATTTTATTGTTCTCTGACGTGTTAGGAAGAAAAAACTTTGAGCGTTTTGTAGAATGATTCTCCAGTCGCTCAGAATCATCATTTGAAAATGATGACTCTGCACAGTAAAAATGCCACTTTTGCTGAAACTGCTGAAAAAGAGGCTCAGAGATGGGTTCAGTTCTCCAACTATGTGACACCTGTGTATAAACTGAAAGAGGTTATTGTGCATTGATTTTTTGTGAGCAAAAAAATTTCTCAGATATTTGAAACTCGTTTTGGTTTTCCCGAGATCTGCATTTCAAAAACATGTGTCAAACAGGCAGATTCTGGGATCCGAAAATTGGGGCTCAGTGACGGATTTGATTCTCTCAATTTGAAAAACCTGTAGGAAAATGGGGAGAGTTTATTGTTCTATGACATGTTAGGAACAAAAACCTCCGAGCGTTTTTCAAAATGATTCTCCAGACGCTCTGAATTGTCATTTGAAAATGATGACTCAGGAAAGTAAAAAACGCCACATTTCTTCATTATTTCCATCTTGCTGGCACCTTCAAAACTGGAACAACACATTGCAACAGATCCTATTAATTAAAACCTTCACTTAGAAACCATCCTCATGCCCTTTAGAATGATAAAACTTGGATCTGTGTGAAAATGACAATTTCTTGTGATTTTAGGCTTTCGGTAGCTAGTAGGTCTAAGCTTGATTTCTATTAGCTACCGAAAGCTCTGTTTTAGTGGCTAATGAATGAATCTGACATGTTCGCCTAAGCCACCGAAACTGCAAAAACTGACCTTCCCTTAGCTTGAAGGATTTTTCTTATGAGATAAGCTGTTGAAAACTAGGTTTTTGGTAGCTAATGAACAATCAATATGTTCGCCCAAGCTACCGAAAACTCTGTTTGATATCAACCTGCAAAATTTAACAAAACTGTGTTTTCTAGTTTCTGTTTAATCCTCCTTCTGCTACTTTCCCTCGTCCTAGGGTGAATCTAGACTGTTGGCTATGCTAATTACTGCCGCTACCAGGGTTTCAAGCTTGGACTGTTTCTGGGTTTTAGGAAAGGTCCTCCTATCTCTTAGTATCTCAATTTGTCTAGTTAACTTGATGTTTTTAGTGGATCTGGGATCAATTCATGATTGCACTGAATGCTTAATCAGCTCATGATCCGCTACTCTTTGTTCTTTTCAGCGGTTAAGGAATGATGAATCCCCTTTAGACTTCACATCTGAGCCCTTGATTAGACATCTCCACCATTTGAAACCGACTTAATTTTGGTAGCCGATGATTTCACCTTTGACCACATAAGCTGCCGGAAAGTATTGAGAATGCCTATGCTTTCGGCAGCTTCGAACAATTTTGCTTTTGACTTGTAAGCTGCCAAAAATTACCTTTCGGTGGCTAATGAACACCATCGTATTCGCCCAAGCCACCGAAAACTGCCCCCTGACTCACGCTATATGTCCTTTCACTTTCGGTAGCTAGGAGAGCCTCGAAAATTTCATTTAAGCTGCCGAAAGTAGGGCTTTCGACAGCTTAGGGACCATTTTAAATAAGCGCTTAGCTACCGAAACCTGTCTTTTGAAATTTCTGAAATGAAAACCCAATCAAATGTTTTTCAAACTTTATTACATGCATAAAGATATAAAAAATGATCCTTAAAAAATTTAGAAATGAAGTTTCAAATGACCTCCCATCATCTAAAATTGATCAAATCAACGAAATTATTTGGGGAGATAACATCTGGCTCCTACTAGGGGATGAAAGCCTCCCTGCGAGGTTTCAAGAACCACAGATCTGATGCCTTTTCTAGATAAACAAAATATAGAACCTAGTCTAGTGCTCCATTGGTCATGGAGTCATTTAAACTGCCATCAAACCTCTGCAAACTGTCCACAAATGTTCAACTGCAAACCTAATAGCAATGCCTTGCATCCATTGGGCTATGGAGTCTCAAAAGCTACTTTCAAAACATGATCCAAATCCTGCAACCCTGCTCATCATTTGAAGCCAAATTATCCCTGCCAATAGTGTCTTATATCCATTGGGCATGGAGTTTTTATAACTACCACCAAAACTTCTGCAAACCTGTAGCATGCTTGTAGCCTGCCCTGCTTATTTAACAAAAACTGAAAATGACTGAAAGAATCTACTTGCTCATAGGGAGAGCTTATTCTTACTACCTACTCCTATTCTAACCATTGTACTGATGCTTAATCAAGTAAACTCATGCTTCCAATGAAGCCATGTCAGAAACTGATTTACTGAAACTGTTTTTTATCTTAACCCCAAAAATAATGGAGGCCATATCATACCGAAAAGAGGTTTGAATAGATGATAAAGACAATTTTCATCTGACAAAAATATTTTAACGTATATGTTGTTCATAGTTTCCAAATAGTTTTCAAAAGGGTCATTAAAACCATAAAGGAATACCTCTTCAGGCTGTTGTCCCAACCGCCTGTATTACAGCTCCTGATTGCTTTCACTTGTCTCAATGCTGAACGAAGATTTCTCAACCTTTGTCGGAGAAAAATGCAAGCTGAACCGCTGTGCTGAAACTTTCTTCTCCCCTTCAACATATCTTTGTAATCTAAATTCATCATGATGATATGTTGGCTTATCACAACAAACAACTTCCTCTCCAACAATAATATCTTTGCAGGATATATCAAGACTAAAAAGATCTTCATTGGACTTTTGAATAACAGATTTGTGACAAGCATCAATCACAGTATACACAGAGTTTTTATCATCTCTCTGCTGAAAAGAAGAACTAGATGAAATTTGAGTAAACAATAATTCTTCACGAACCTCAACATCTTCTTCCTCATCACTGTATGGGTCGAATGTAGGAGCATCAAGGTAAGATCCTGATGACAGAGAGGAAGCTTCTTGAATAGCAGGATTAGCAATAAAATCTTGAAACAGATCTGGAAAAATATCACCTTGTTCCTTATGGTTACGATAACTTCCCCTGATCTACAAATCTGGAAGATGGGGGCTGCACTCAACATCTACTATAGATCCAATACTTTCATCTGTTGATCCGTCAATCTGCTCATCATCTTTCAAGTCTTCAAAGGGGACAATTTGACCTTCCTGACAGCCTGAGACAATAGATGAATTTGGTACAATGTCAAAAGCATCTATACTATGGCTAACATTGTGAAGGTCATAAATGTCTCAGTCATAGTGATAGGTACCCCCAATAACAGCATACTCTTCATGATTATCCAAATATTTAGTCAATAAATTGAATTCATGACAACACTCAGGAAATAAAAGGTCAGCTGAAAATATTTCTTTGCAGAACAAATGAAAGGCAGCATGAAAATCTTCCAAAGAGCTTATACTGGCAATAGGAAGAGACCGGTACCAATCATGATAAATCCCCTCTAATGAAAAACAAAAGATCCGGATCTGAACATCTTCATGCACAACTTGCAATCGATGAATGTAATCATGAAAGTCCAGCAAATGTTCCGCTGGTACTTCCCAATCTTCACCTCGAAATATGGGAAGGTTATTTTCCCATTCATCTCTACTAGGCACTGGATTAGGGAAACCAACAATTTTTGAAAAATCACAGAAAGCATATCTCTTAGGTAAGATTTTTTTCATGTCATACCAATGGAGTCACCAACAGATTTCGGAACAATGGAGTCTCCACTGGATTCATCCTTCATGGAGTCTCTAGATAGATGATTACAAACGAAATAATGTCTAGGCTTTGTCTATCATCAAAGTTGGAACTATGTCGTCTCCCATGGAAGATGAGCTTCGAACTCCTTCCCCGGAAACGACGCCAATTTGTTATCACTCTAGGAAGCTCTCCTAGGTTGTATTTCAGAGAATGGCCTGGTAACTTAAACTTATCTTGAAATAAGGGTTTTATTTGGATCAAGTTGGATGACAGAGATCAAAATTTATGTGCTCAAAACATAAATAGAGACGTTCAAACATACAAGGCTTTGACTACGACTATTCAAAGGGTTGATAAAAGATAAAGGGAGTGAATCCTTATCGTGTTTAGCAGAATCATACACAAAAGTATGTATATAAATGCCCAAGCACAACAAATAAATGACATATATGTTCAGTTCTCAAATACAAAGATAGGATTATAGTTCTCTAACATAGACAAATGAACATACACGAAATAAACCATCCACTGCGATTACAGAAATATGAGGAAAAGAAATCTGAAAGCAAATAGTAAAAGAAGCTTATATAACTGAGAAGTCACTAAAAGTCTGAGCATACAAATATCAATAAGTCTCTACAAAATTGAACCATTGTTCTACATGAGTTCCAGGATTTATAGCCTTTACAACATCTCCCCAGATCCTAAGAAGCTGGGTCGAATTTACTCCAGATGGAAAATCCAAAAAACCTCTTTCAACAAACTAGGAAAAATCATTTTTAATTGGCCAGACTGCTGAAAAATGGGGCTCAGAGATGCATTCAATTCTCCCAATATGTGACACCTGTAGGAAACCTGAGAGAGGTTATTGTTCTTTGACATGTTAGGAAGCAAAAAATCCAAGCGTTTTGCAGAATGATTCTCCAGTCACTCATAATCATCATTTGAAAATGATGACTCTGCACAGTAAAAATGCTGAAAAAGAGGCTCAGAGATGGGTTCAATTCTCCAGCTATGTGACACCTGTGTATAAACTGAAAGAGTTTATTGTGCATTGATTTTTTGGGAGCACAAAACTCTCTCAGATCTTTGAAACTCGTTTGGGTTTTCCCGAGATCTGCATTTCAAAAACATGTGTCAAACAAGCAGATTCTGGGATCCGAAAATTGGGGCTTAGTGACGGATTCGATTCTCTCAATATGCAACACCTATAGGAAAACGAGGAGAGGTTATTGTTCTATGACATTTTAGGAACAAAAAACTTCGAGCGTTTTGCAAAAAGATTCTACATACGCTCAGAATCGTCATTTGAAAATGATGACTCGGGACAGTAAAAAACGCCACATTTCTTCATTATTTCCATCTTGCTGGCACCTTCAAAACCTGAACAACACATTGCAACAGATCCTATTAATTAAAATCTTCACTTAGAAACCATCCTCATGCCCTTTAGAATGATAAAACTTGGATCTGTGCGAAAATGACAATTTCCTGTGATTTTTAGGCTTTCGGTAGCTAGTAGGTCTGAGCTTGATTTCTGTTAGCTACCGAAAGCTCTATTTCAGTGGCTAATGAATGAATCTGACATGTTCGCTTAAGCCATCGAAACTGCAAAAACTGACCTTCCCTTAGCTTGAATGATTTTTCTTATGAGATAAGCTGCCGAAAACTAGGTTTTTGGTAGCTAATGAACAATCAATATGTTCGCCCAAGCTACCGAAAACTCTGTTTGATATCAACCTGCAAAATTTAACAAAACTGTGTTTTCTGGTTTCTATTTAATCCTCCTTCTGCTACTTTCCCTCATCCTGTGATGAATCTAGACTATTGGCTATGCTAATTGCTGCCGCTGCCAAGGTTTCAAGCTTCGACTGTTTCTGGGTTTTAGGAAAGGTCCTCCTATCTCTTAGTATCTCAACTTGTCTAGTTAACTTGATGTTTTTAGTGGATCTGGGATCAATTCATGATTGGACCGAATGCTTAATCAGCTCACGATCCGCTTCTCTTTGTTCTTTTTGGCGGTTAAGGAATGATGAATCACCTTTAGATTTCACATCTGAGCCCTTGATTAGACATCTCCACCATTTGAAACTGACTTGATTTTGGTAGCCGATGATTTCACCTTTGACCACGTAAGCTGCCGGAAAGTATTTAGAATGCCTATGCTTTCGGCAGCTTCTAACAATTTTTCTTATGACTTGTAAGCTTCCAAAACTTACCTTTCGCTAGCTAATGAACACCATCGTATTTTCCCAAGGCACCGAAAATTGCTCCCTGACTCACGCTGTATGTCCTTTCTCTTTCGGTAGCTAGGAGAGCCTCGAAAATTTCATTTAAGCTGCCGAAAGCAGGGCTTTCGGTAGCTTAGGGACCGTTTTAAATAAGCGCTTAGCTACCAAAACCTGTCTTTTGAAATTTCTGAAATGAAAACCCAATCAAATGTTTTTCAAACTTTATTACATGCATAAATATATCAAAAATGAGCCTTAAAAAATTTACAAATGAATTTTCAAATGACCTCCCATCATCTAAAATTGATCAACTCGACGAAATTATTTGGGGAGATAACACAAACCTTGGAAAAGGGATGCATATGATAAGAAACCTTGGAAAAGAGATTCATTTGAAGAGAATAAAAAAAGACTAAACAGGGATGAACTTCGAAAAAAGAAATTGTGCTTCACATGCTTTCAACCATGGACACCGGGGCACGAATGTACTAAAGGAAAGGCTCAATACATAGAAGTATTTTCTGATAATGATGAATAAGATGGGGGCATGGATGAATATGGAAATATTTAATATCAAGAGGAGTAATATGAGACAACATTAGATGATGAAATACAAGAAGAAAATCAGCCTTCACCGGACAAAGCAAGAATGGCAGTACTTTCAGCAGTACCTCGCGATCATACTATCTGGTGCAAGGGTGTGGTACTAGGACAAAGAGCTTCAGTTTTGGTAGATGGAGGAGCCACCCATAAATTCATTGATGAATATATGGTGGAGAAAATAAATATACCTATTGAACCGTTCGATGGCTTCACAGTTGTCATTCCCGATCACAACACAATGCAGTGCAAAACATGGGTTCCAAAGCTGCAAGTCACCGTAGGTAACTATACTTTTGTTGATAATTTTTATGTGGTTTATGTTGCTGATACTAATGTGGTTTTGGGAGTGCAATGGTTGTATTCAATAGGAGATCATACGGTAAATTATCAAATTCCCAAAATGAAATTCCAAGATTCAAAGAAGTACTAAGGGTTGTGAGAGGGAAGCACACTTATCCAAATCAAGTAGTGATTTGCAATAGTATGAGATCTATATTGAGGCATGTAGACATAGAGTGGGATGATGAATTTCATATTACATCCCCCAAGCCAAATATAAAGGTTGTTGAACACCCAAAGGAGATAGAGAGATTCTTGCAAAAATATGAAAAAGTTTTTAGAGATCTTCCACATGGTAGACCACCAGATAGGGGGGTTGAGCACAACATTGTTTTGGAGGAGGGTACTTCACCCATTAAGATACCGCCTTATAGAAATCCTAAAAATTTCATAGATGAGATTGAAAAATACATCCAAGAAATCCTAGATTTTGGACTCATCAGACCAAGCTCTAGCCCTTATGCTTCTTTAGTAGTGCTAGCGAAGAAAAAAGATGGAACATTGAGAATGTGCATAGACTTTAGATCCTTAAAAAAAAAGACTATCAAGAATAGATATCCTATTCCTAGGATTGATGAGCTAATGGATGAGATACATGGGGCCAAATACTTCTCCAAAATTGACCTTAGATCAGGATCTCATCAAATTCGAATGAAAGATGAAGATGTGCAAAATACTGCTTTTCGATGTCATTATGGCCACTTTGAATTTCTTGTCATGCCTTTTGGGTTAACTAATGATCCAGCCACATTTCAAGCAAGCATGAATAGGATATTTTGAAAGAAACTAAGAAGGTTTTTTTTGTTTTCTCTGATGACATTCTCATTTATAGTAAAACATGGGAAGAGCATTTGCAGCAATTAGAGATTGTGTTAAATTTTTTGCAAGAAGAGTCCTTATTTGCTAAGTTATCAAAATGTGAATTTGGGATGAAAGAACTACTATATCTTGGGAACATTATTGGGAAAGAAGGAGTGAAGGTACACATGGAAAAAATCAGGGCTATCTTAGAATGACCATCACCAAAAAATATTATAGAACTAAGAGGCTTCATTGGGATATGCAACTATTACAAAAATTTGTGAAAGGGTTCTCCAAGTTGACTTCTCCACTCATTGATTTGACTAAGAAGGATGCTTTCAAGTGGGATGAAGAGGCTGAAAAGGCCTTCCAAAAGATGAAATAGGTAATGAGTAGTTGTCCCATACTTCAATTCCTGATTTTATTAAACCTTTTGTTGTGGAATGTGATGCTTCAGGTGGAGGAATAAAGGCTGTTCTAAAGCAAGGCCAACACCCCATAGCCTTTAAGAGCAGAAAGTTGTAGCCTCATGAAAAAATTTACTCCATATATGACAAAGAAATGCTGACCATTATGCATGCATTGACCAAATTCAGACAATACTTGGTGGGCAACAAGTTGTGGTGAAAACTGACCACAATAGTCTAAGACACTTTCTCACCCAAAAATATCTAAATGAAAGGAAACAAAAGTGGGTAAGCAAGATTCAAGCTTATGATTTTGATATTGAATATGTCAAAGGAAAGAATAATAGAGTAGCAGATGCTTTATCTAGAAGGCCTTCTCTTTCTCTCATGGACATTGCCAAGGATTGGAAAAGCATGCTACTAGTTGAATATGCCAAAGACAAATTTTCTTGTGATGTGTTGGATGGAATCAAAGGGGATTATAACTATAGGATTTTGAATGGGATGATATATTATAAGGGCGAAATTTATTTGGTTCAAGATTCAAAACTGAAGTACAAAATTTTGCAAGAAGCACATGATTCCCCACTAGTTGGCCATCCAGGGATCTTCAAAACTTATAGGCAATTGAGGCAAAGATTTTTTTGGAAGGGGCTGAAGGAATATGTTCATAAATATGTGAATGAATGTAAAGTATGTCAGAAAAACAAACCAGAACTTACATGCCCATCTGGCCTATTGCAACCATTGCCTATTTCGAAGCAAAAATGGGATAGTATCTCAATGTACTTCATCACTGGTTTGCCCAAATATTTGGGGTAAGGATTGCATATATGTGGTAGTGGATAGGTTGAAAAAATTTGCTCATTTCTTTGCTGTTGCATCATATTTTAGTGTTGCACAAGTGGTTGATATTTTTTTTAAAGAAATCTTCAGATTGCATGGCCTCCCCAAGAGCATTGTTAGTGATAGAGATAGTAGATTCATGGGTGCTTTTTGGCAAGAAATTTTTAGATTGGTGGGCACTAAATTGACCCTAAGTACCAGCTATCATCCACAAACTGATGGAAAAATAAAGAGGGTGAATCAATGGTTGGAAGGGTACCTAAGAAACTATGTGGAAGAGTAGCAAAAAGCATGGGAAAAATGGCTACACTTGGGTGAATTCTGCTACAACACCACTTATCATCTGTCAATAGGGATGTCTCCTTTCAAAGAATTATATGGTTATGATGCACTTACAATTGCTGAAATTATCTTTGGTGATAGTAGAGCCCCAAAGGCTAAAGATTGGGTAGAAGAGAACCAAGAAATTTTAAAGCTTTTGAAAGACAATTTGCAGGTTGCTCAAAATAAGCAAAAACAATATGTTGATAGACATAGAGAAGAAAGGACCTTTCAAGTTAATGATTTATTATATTTGAGGTTGCATCCATATAAAAAAACATCTCTAAAAAATAATGGAGCAGAAAAGCTAAAACCAAGGTACTATGGGCCATACAAGGTAGTGCGGAAGGTTGGAGAAGTAGCGTATGCATTAGAACTTCCGGAAGGGAGTAAAATCCATAATATATTTAATGTTTCTTTTCTCAAGAATCCTATTGGTCAGAAAATTATCACTTCATAAATACTTCCTCCTTTGGATGATGAAGGTCAGCTCACACTTGTTCCGGAAAAGATTTTGAAGACACGGGAAAGGATGTTGAGGAGTAGAATTATCAAAGAATATTTAGTACAATGGAAGGACTTACCAAATGAAGATGCCACATGGGAAGAGGATAATATTTTGCAGCATCCGAATCTGAAATTGCTTTAGGACAAGCAATATTTGGTGGGGAGGACTGTAATGTCCCCATTCAAATAATTGCATAGTAAGACAATCCCATCAATCCTACTAGTTTCCTAGGTTGGATGGGCACATGTGGAATTGTAATAAGGAAGCTAATAAATTATGTTTAGACATTAGAAGGGTTCAAGTATTTAATAAATAGGTTGAATAAACAAATTCAAGAGAAATTCTAGGTGGCAAGTGGTTTTGAAGACATATGGAGGATGTGGGGCCCACACTAGCTTGATTTTTCAAGGACACATGGCATCTCTCTCTTGCCAATTCGAATTCATGAGAAGGTGAACATTATTGGATGATTATCGAAGAGAAGTTAAAATATGTTTACGGACAATCTGTAAGTGCTGACACAAATGGATCTCCCTAGTCCGAATGGTTCGGATCTAGAACAAAACAAATACACAATACATATAACTTTCCTAGATTGATTGAATTTCAAAGTAATTCAAGAGATAACTCACCTTATGAATGCAACTCCTTTCTCCTTTCTTGATCCAACTCCTTTATCTTTAGATATTCAACTGCAAAACAATATGAAACTAATGGAAACAAACAAGTAGTGAAATCAATCTAGATTAACATTCACAGATGCCAATCCTAAACACTTATAATGACAAGACATTTATGGAAATAATTTGTATTAATGTAGTCACAGAAAGTACAAAGAGAGAGAGGTTACAATGAATGCTTTGACGTCATAACACCTTTCCAAAAATCCTAGCCTCAAAGATCAAAGCTTTTTCCTCCTATGGATGAAAGGGATCTCCTAGCAAAATTTCACCAACATGTAAGTACTCTATCCTTCCTCCCTTAACCATGGAGAGGGGGTTTATATTTATAGGCCTAAAGGGATAGGAGAGGTTGATGATTTGTGGGAGAAGCTTAAGGGATCATCCCACTATGTAAGGGGATCGAGTGCCACCTTTCCTAGCATGTAGGGATAATCCTCCACGCAATCAAAGGTTCAAGAAGTTGCTCGAAGCTTCTTTTTATCCATTTTAACCAACATCGACGCACCTTGGACACAAACAACTCACGTCATTGAAGGGTGACGCTTCTTGTGCAAGGGAAACTGATGTCACTGACGCGCTCTGTTAATTTGCAGCGCGCACCATCTAAGCTCTGACGCACCTTGCCAATAAGAAGGGCACATCGGGGTGACAATAAAATGTAAAAGGATGCACAACAACTCTGAATTCAATCATTTAGGCCAAGTGCTCTAGGAATTAAGGCATGTAGAGGAAACATAACTCAAGATGACGATATTTTGGTGTAACCTAATTCCCCCCAAAGCATGAAGCTATCAATCATTGGTTGGAGTGATGAACAAAGAATTCTACAGTACAACAGACTCTGATATACATGTCTCAAATGACTCATAACATGGCTTCCGACCAATACATTGCATATCCATGATAGTATAGACTGACTAAACACAATCATGGCTACTAGACACAAATGTAGATCCATGATGAGATAATTACATAGCCACGACCAATACAATAGTGGATCTATGTGATATGAATAAAAAAATCTCCATTGTAGCCTGGGTAAGATATATGAGTTAACCTAGGGTATTCAAGCCTAACCCACAATGATACGAATCTAACCATGTGATTACAATGTTTTGAAGTCGAACATGGTAGAAACCATTTGATTACTGGTCATTAATGAATAACATTAACAAGTACAAGGGAAATCACCATTGATGTCAATGATCCCAAAGGTATCATTGTACATACCACTGAATGTGAATCAATGAGTTGAGGTCGAACACTCGGTTGAATATTTCAATCAGAAGTCAATAATGTGAAATTACTGTTGAAAGTGAGGTAACCTTTCATTGAGGCATGCAGGCCCAAGTTACTTTATTGTTTTCTAGCTTCAATCCTTGGATGATGTGTTGAAGTCAACAAGGATAAACCCGTCGAAGGAGGGCCATGATGTCCCCTCCATCATCGATATGAAACAAGACCAAAGATGTTTTGGAATGGATCAGACTGTAGATAAAATATTTGAGACTGAATCAGGGGTGATCGACGTAATATAAGGTATAATGAATACAGAGATTGACTTGATTAACATATCTCTCTTGAACATGGAATGGCATGACTTGGAATCATTGAAATGACAAGAATGACATTGATACCTAATGCAACTGATGACATAATCATTCTTTGAATGACTCAAAGGAGTAAAATGACTCATGGAATTGGTGGGACTTGAGGACAAGAATATTATCCAAGTGGTTTGAATGAAATGCAAACGAGTGCCATGTTCAAGAGTGACTAAGTACTGCCATATTTACAAGTAAACACAAACTCTTTCCTTATTCCCCATTATGATTGATGAGTACCTCTTTGTTTATTAATGAGCTTGAGGAGGGTAATAGATGTTTGGTATAGCTCATCCTTCGGATGAGTCCAATCTCACATGTTTTACAAACATGAGATAGGAGGGGTTCATCCCTAAAAGGGCCCTTCAATGTTATATTTTAATGAGTCCAGAGAAGGTAAAATCAATGTCATTTCATATTTAGATTCTGAAAGAACTAAAGAAGACTCCAAATGGTTATTTTTTTGTAAAATTAGTCTCCTCATCCGAAAAAGGATAAAACAATATGAGAGAGAACTCTTCTAATCATGGTTAACTAGAGTGCTCCTTTCTCGTAAATAGTCTCGTTGGTCCCAAAAAGGGGCAAACTATCACTAGAAAGATGACCTTTCAAATACTTTTACAAGCATGAAAGCATCAAGTTCACTTGGTGATCTTTTCCTATTTAGGGAGTCTGAAAAGAGCTTAAAGAAGGACTCCAAGGGGGTTCCTTTTTCGTAGGAGTTTTACGAGCCCGAAAAAAAAATGTAACTCGGTGACGTATTCTCATCGTTTTACAAGCACGAGATGGAACAAAGACTGATCTCCATAACTTTAATACTTAATTTTAACGAGCGTGATGATGGTATAAAAAATGCTCAAAGACTTATTCACACTTGATAAGAAGCACAAAAAGTATAAGATGGTCACCAACATAGTCAACACACCACTTTTCTTTATTTGCAAGCTCGAGGAACTAGGTTAGGGTATGTTATAAGGTTTTAAAACATAAAAAAGAGACCAACTATAACTAATAACCGATAAAATAAATATTAAAAAAGGAATATTCCATTTTTATATAAAAAGGGTGAATAGTAAAAACTATTTACCAATTCATTTTACCAACTTGGAAAAGTGGAGAAAAAACCTCTTTGGAGCTTGATTTTTCTACAACGATTGTAGAAGCTTCAGTGATCCTATTAACCTCCTGTTAGTTGCAGGTAAGCCTTGATATTACCCTTAAGCTTTTCAATGGTTTGAAATTTGATTTAAATGCAATTTTTTAGGTTTTTTGGGCTCATATTGGAGGGGATTGTGTGCGCCCTGGGCGACATTCTTTCCCCTTTCAAGAAATGGGTCGCTAGGGGTCTGACGCATCTTCCCCATGGGAAAAGCGTGTCACCGATGCACTGTCTGCACATGCGGAGTGCGTCAACGCATTTTGACATCCAAAATAAATAAAAAATAGGGCCCAAAAGATAAGATCCAAAGCATTGAAAATGGTTTAATGGCTATCGTATTTATTTTTATGCAGACTTTGGGCACCAAGATGGTCCAATGGAAGGAGCGTGAACATGAGCTAGAATATGCAAAAAAGGAAAATGACCCACACTCCGTCAATGCTTTGCGGGGGTGTGGACTACTTAAGTTCTTCCATGTGAAAGGGATGAGGCCCCAAGTACAACTACTAGACTATTTGATCAGACTATGGTACCGAGATCAATAGTTTTTCAGGGTAGGTGCTCATATCCTTACCATATATGTGGAGGACATCTATTTTTTGACGTGGTTGTCTAGATGTGGGACCCTATATCACTATCCAGACCTCGGGGTAGTGACTAGTCTACTGAGAGTCTCATTGCACAGTTTTGTACGACGGACACACAAATGTTAGGTGGGAAAATTACCATTAAAAATTTATGGGACCAACCTTTGAAGATCATGCTTTTTACTATTTAGTGGATGGCGAGAAGCAGGGCTTCTCATCAGGCCACTAAGGCCTATATTTTATACGCCAATGAGTGCATGGCGCCGACTATTTTCAACTAGTGCGAGGGGTTCCTTGTGAACATGAAAGATCAACTTACCAAGTGCCGAAGGGGTGAGTTGAAACAATTTAGGTATGGTTCCATCGTGGTTTCTTTCTTCCTAGAAAGAGTTCCACTACTGCATTCGCAGGTTGAGATGGATGATCTAGATCCACGAGATCCACATATGGTGAGGTGGTCAGAGGTGATGGCCCACCATGGAGGTGGGGGACCTATGATTACCTATGGGACAACTTTCTTCTGGTGGCTAAGTGGACAACTCCTCATGGTTGAGGACTACGCTTATGCGGGTACTGATTTCAAAGGGGATCCAGATATGGCTCTTCTGGAAGGAGAGCAATGGGGAGACATTGGTAAGAAAGAAACACTTTTGTTTTTTATGTATTTTATATTTTTTAGTTTTTTGTGTAGTACTGATACTTCATACATGTTTTACGCAGATATTGGCCCGTCCTGACCGGTGGGATCCTATCTGATTGAGAAGAGGGTAGTTGTTCGAGAGATGTCAGCAGTCCATCATGAGGCAGTGGAGGAACTAGATGAGCAGGAGGAGAAACTCCAGATATTTAATACCAATATCTCAGAGATATCTATTGATGACCTTCCTCAGCACTACCAATGCAGGAAAACTAGGGTTTCCATATGATTTGGTCGGTTACTCCGTCGAGTAGCTCGGGCCATTATATGCTATCATGGGCATCCTCAGCGATAGGATGTATTTGTGATGATATAATAAGAGCCATAGGCTTTAGATTTTGTAGATATGACCTACTGAAAGCTTACGAGCTTCATATTTTTGTATCAGTACCACTTTTTTGTACAACATTTTACCGTACATGATATATATATATATATATATATATATATATATATATATATATATATAACACTATATATTGGTTTTATACACTATGTTTTCTATGATGGATTTTGGATCTCATGCATGTTGGCTTATACACTATGAATAGTTTACATGTTATTTCGATTTATGCATCTTTGATAAAAAAATTATGAATGTGCGATATACCAATCTAATATAAAATTAGCTAGGGAATCAATGATTGTGTTCATGCTTCTTGGAATATGTAGGTATTGGATGGACTCAAAAGAACTTTCCAAGAGGCGTACTCGCCAAAATAATAAGAGTAATATAGGATCACGAATAACATAGACACGGTTCAAATGAGAGACCACTAACTGTGAATCAAGGTCGATAACAATGTGTTCCACACCTAGGGAAGAAGCATCGATTAATAATCCAATCACCGTGTGATACTCGACGGTGTTATTGGTTGCATAACCTAGGCAAGTTCCTTTTGAGCTTATCATTTTGCGGGCAGGGTAATAGAGTACCCATGCTGCCGAGGTGAGGTTGCGGGTGTGCCGGCTAGCGGCGTCTACAAATCCATAGCAAGTTTCCATCTGCACATCCAGGAAGAACATGATATAAGCACAAATTGAGATAAGATCCTAACACACTAAAAGAAAGTGGCACACTAAACATAAACATACATCATGTATAGTATATACAAATTACTAATGCAAAAATGACTTAAGCATAGTACCGCTTTAGGTAGATCCCATTGCGAGGCTCCCCTAGGGATATTCCATCATATTCGACTAGTTCATAGGTTCCCTTTTCCAAAACACGTTTCACTACATATGGACCATGCCACATGGACTCACGTTTTCCTATCCCCAAATTATCGTATTTTGGTCGTAAGTGAGGACCAAATCACCCTCGTTGAAGATACGGGGTTTTACATATTTATCGTACTGGGCCTTGATGCGTTTCTTGTGTGCTTCGTTATCTAGAGCTGCATCATGATAGGTTTCACCAAGTTTTGACAAGTATAAGAATCTTTCTTCCTCGGCGGTTGTGTTTGGTAAAAGTTCAACAACTAGTTTTAGAGATGGAATCTCACACTTGATAGTTAATACTACCTCCAGTCCATACACCAATTGGAAGGGTGTGAAACCAGTGGCGGTTTTAACGAAAGTCCTATATTCCCAAAGGGATGAAAAAAACATCACATGCCAATTTGACTTGTGTGTACCCACCATGCGCTGAATCATGTTTTTCAAGACCTTGTTAATGGCCTATAATTGTACATTTGATTGAGGATAGTAAGGGGTTGTATTTTCATGCCGAAAACCCAATTTGGCGCTTAGTTCATCCACCATATTGTTTTGGAAATGTGATCCGTGATCGGTGACTATGGCTTGAGGGACTCCGAGTATCACAATGATGTGATTAATCATAAAGAGTGTTGCAGTTTCACCATCTTCTTTGTATGTAGGCATAGCCTTGGCCCATTTGGTAAAGTAGTCAACTGCGACAATGACATCACCATGCCCCCCGACCGAGGTAGGCTTACAATGCATGAATTCGATGCCCCATTTTGCAAAGGTACCAACGACGATAATTGGATGTAGTGGGGATGGGTGTGAGTGCTTTTTATAATAAAAAATATGGCAAGGAGGACATTCTTGACCACCTCTATACAATCTTTGAAAATGGAAGGCCAATAGTATCCAATGCATAATATTTTTTGGGTTGTATCAATCCCAGAAAGATGACCGCCACATGCCCTCGAGTGGTAATCATTGAGAACTTGCTCGACCTCCTCATGAGTTAAACAACGTCGGAGAATAGAATCAATGCCATGACGGTATAGTTTATCACCAATGATTAGGTAATATTTTATGTGGTGATGGATATGACGACGTTCTTCATAGGATAAGTGAGTACCGAAGCATTGGGTTTGGAGATACAATGTGATATCTCCATATTAGGGGTCAAAAGTACTAATTAGAACCAAGGAATCATCGGAGAGAGAGTCAATGGGCTCATATTTTTGATCAGTATGGCGAAGATCACAAATGAGCTCCACAAATACCAAATACTTTTTTATTTGGCCTTCTCAAACTAAAGATCAAATTCTTAGAGAATCACGATCTAGAGCGAATATTTTCCCCCAATACTTGATGTGTGAGAACGTGGTACATGGGGACGGAGTCGGCGATAATGGCAGTAGTGCGGAATAGGATATCGTGATGAAACTTTTGAAAAACAATGAATGCTTCCAGAGATAACTTCTCTACAGGAAAATAATGGGTTACTAAGGTAGTATATCACATGTTCCTATGCGTGACTATATTCTTGTACTAAAACCATAGCGATAGTCGAAGTAGAGGCAAAAAGATAAATTACGTAATCCTTGGTGTAATCCGGTGGTTGTAACACATGCGCATGAGTCATTACATGTTTGAGATTGTCAAAAGCCTTTTGGGCATAGTCATTTGAAATGAACAGGACGTCCTTCTTTAACAACCGCATGTATCCCTATGTTTTCTCTGCGAAATTACACATGAAACAAAGCATGTAGTTTTCCTTCCCCTGCAAACTTTGAAGTTCTGTAATATCTGTGGGTGGTGGTAGGGAAACAATGGCCTCCACTTTGAGGGGATCAATACTGATCCCATATTTGGAAATGATGAAGCCTAGGAGGCATCCGGAATCCACATAGAAAATTCACTTATGAGGATTTAAACGGATGTTATATCGTCGACATATGAGAAACATGGTCGTCAGATGATCGATGTGGAAGTCACGGTGATTCAAATGAGCAGGTAGATCGTCTAGGTAAGGTTTCGAAAAATCCTTTACATCGTGGAAGGAATACAACATGGCCCGCTGGAATGTGGCACGAGCATTTTTATGAAAGAAGTTTTCGATATGCAAACGTACCCCATGGGGATATGAAAGAAGTTTTATGTTGGTCAGCTGGGTGGATCTCAATCTAATTATAGCCGGAGAATCCATCCATGAATGAAAATATGACACTTCCGGCATAGTTGTTGATAATTTGGTCAATAAACGGGGCAGGTTATTTGTCCTTAGGACAAGCCTTATTCAAATCCATGTAATCAACACAAACTCTAATGGTTCCCTGTGTTATCACTCAGGATTCTTCTAGGTTGCGGAAGAAGGGATCACTGAGGTAACTATTTCAACTACACTCTTGTGAATGGAAACTAGCCTTTCCAAACACAGAGAGGGATCTCTCTCTCACAACTCTTTTAGCACACAAAATATCACTTGAATGGGTTGGTTGTGTATTAATAGTGGTGGTTGGACCTTCAAATAAAGGTATTAGGGTTTTTTAGTTGGTTGGGATTAAAATAGGCATATCATTGGGAATGGAGTCAAAATTTCATAGGTTTTCTGTCACAACTGACAGATTGGACTATAATTTCAGAAGCAAAGGCAAGATAAATGAAGTTTTTTCATGTCAAAGAGATATTAGCAGACGTTAGCAGAAAGGGAAACAAAATCCATCATAGAGTCAGAGTATTTAGGAATGAATTCTGACTTGCAATTTCAGGAAGAAAGGGTGGAGTATATAATCATATGTATCTGAAGCATCAAACGATAGACGAATTCCAGACCATGTAATCTTGATTTAAACACTGCAGAATAAGACAATCAATGGAAAATACTAGCAAGGAAAACATGTGCAGAAATTGCAAACATCAAAACACTCATTTCAAGAATTTCTTCTCAAAATTAAGTCTTCGCATTAAGAAAAAAGGATGGGTTTCATTACATACTCAGATTTTTCTTAAGTCAAAATCCCAACCCTTGGGTCTTATTTAAAACCTTCATTTATAGGCTTACAAAAAATCAAAACCTTCCCGACTACTTCAGCCATAAGTGGTTGTTTATTAAATTTGCAACTACAACTGTTTGTAAAACATGTTGATGTATTTGTAACTTTGGAAGATATTCACTTGTATATTATGTTTGTACTTTATTATATCCCCAATGGAGATGTATTATTCCTTCGATTGGAAGTGTCGTCATTTGTATTTGCAAGTGTCGCAAGTTATATTGTAAGTGTCGTAACTTATATTTGATGGGTTATTAGAACACGTTAGAGGGGTCGGCCCAGTATGAGTTAAAGGGTTATTAGACCACCCTACTAGGGTTGGACCAATGACAAGTGGTAATGGGTTATTAGACTCTCCTAAGGGAGGTCGGCCCAGTTAGAGTAAAAGGCAAGTAAAGGTAAAGTATAAATAGAGAGGAGCACCTGTCTATTTATTTCATTCATTCACTCACTCACTTCGCATTAGTGAGAGAGAGGAGGATTGCACACAAGTGGAGGAGGAGAAGCTTCTAGGAGACTATCTCTTGTTTTGGGGTTTGATCTTTGTGATCTTTGTATTGGTGTTCATTCTATCTCTAAGGAAGTTGCGGGGTTTTTCACCTTCTTGGTTTTCCTCGGTGAAATGATACATGTTGTTCTCTTAGTTAAGATCCTAGATCAAATTGAATTAAATGATGAAAAACTAACATGGTATCAGAGCTAGCCTGAAGGAAGGAATTATATGGCATTTATGACACTTGTTGCACTTGTGACAAATTGGAAGCTAGGGCTTGGTATAGTAAAAACTAGTCATTGTGGCACTTTCGCTATAACTTAGTTTTGGCGAAGGTTCGGGATCTGAAACTTTTACAGGCCAAAGATGAAATGTTCATGTACCTTGTTTCCGAATATCAACCTCATATTCGTTTTACTTTGTGATATAGGATTCATACAAGTTAGGGTTTCTGCCTCTTCCAGAATGTAGCCCTAAACAGGTGACCTAAGGTCATATCTCGGGCTAGGAATATCCAAATGGAATTCTGTAAAAAGTGTCAGTTAGGGCACGGACTGTGGTTTCACAGGTCCAAGTTTCATAGTCCGAAGTTGAAACAGTGACACGTGGCACTCCGAACAAGTTTGTTATGATGTTTCATCCCATAAACAGGTCATGTTGCGACACTTAGAATATCTCTCTTGTGGAGAATCCATTGGAGATCAGATCTATGGGGTTGGAAAGATGACAGGTCAGTCTACCACAGGATGAAGTTTCAGACCCCGAGGATCCAAAATTTCAGAGATACATCAGAAAAAATATGGCATACATTTATGTCCAAACAAAATTGGATTCTGTGCACTTTCATTTTTGGCTTGTCACTGCTACGGGAAATTAGGGTTTCTGCCAAAGTTGGAATTTTTGGAATTTGAGACCATGGTTGGATGCTCCTCATCAAAATTTAAATTTAGAGACCAAGATCAAAGTTTTTGGTTGGGTAGAACCTTAAGCTCTATCAAACCCTAGTTCGGGATTTTGACCAGAAAACCAGAATTTGACAGAAGCTACAGATCCGAAACTCGTTGGTCAATTTGGAGGAGTCAATTTTTGGAGTTTTCAAAATATGAGCACACTAGCTTTCCTGCCTCAGTCATCTGCATCTCCCTGTCAAGACAGAAGTTTGAAATTCCAAGTTTGTATTTTTAGGGTTTCTCTATCAAACCCTAGCTAACTCCAGATCTAGTTTCAACAAATCAAAGTGGATTGGGTTAATCCTAGAAGAGAATTATTTGGAAACCTACATAAGTGAAGAAGTTCTAGTTCCAGAGGGAGATGAAGCTAAGGCCTTACAAAAGAAGACTACAAGCAATCCCGACAGGTATGACTTGAGGCGATATAGGTATGTTTTGAAATATGTTCATGATTAAGTTTATGATATGTTTGTCTTCATATTATTGAGGTTAGTACATTCTTGATTAGTTTTAGACTTGTATTATCACCTTAGTAAAAGTATGAATGCATGTGAATGATAGAAGACATTCATTGATTAGGGTTATGACACTTATGATTGTACTAATGCACTGTGGTGTTGTATGAGGATGATGTTGTTTGCTAACATGAAAGGTACATTAAGAAAGACAAATCAAGTTCTAGATCAAGAATAAATGACCATGGTGACATGAAGACGAAGACTCATCCATAGTCATTGATCACATAGAAGCTCTACTTACGAGGTATGTATAATTTGGTTCTACGATGCTTAACTTATGAGATATGCAAGTTACTAGCACAAGCTCTCTAAATCATTGAAGAGAACAAAGAAGACATTGTTTGGGTATGTTAGACATAACTCACAAACATGATAATCTAGGTATGTTTTTCCTGTATCAAGTTAGAATCCTACCTTGTGTTAGGATCTTATATAAGTATACTTTTGTATGATTGATAATGATTATTCATGAAGTTATAGGTTTGAATAATCATGGGTTTATGTGTATTATGCTTCTTAGTTTGATTAATGATATGACAAACTAGAAGAGTCCTATGGTCAAATAAGAATATGCATAAGTAAAATAAGTACTCCCTGAAACCTTGAATACTAACGCTTGTGATAAATTACCTTTGTATGAAATGACCATGACCATACATGTTTAATATTATTTAGAATCATAATGTTTTGATAGTATTGAGATTATACTAATGAATGTATGATTATGTATGAGATCTTGAGGATGACACAATGATGACACTAGTGCACACTTAAGCATGCATAGTGGTCCAGGATAGATATAAGTTCAAGAACAGATAATCCAGGAAGCAAAGATAAAGAGGGAGCACACTCCAGTAGTTCTTGCAAGGAAGCAAATATTGAGAGGGAGTCCACCCAAAAACCAAACAAAGATAAATATTTGAATTGTTATTTCCTATATCATAATGTTTTGATAGTATTGAGATTATACTAATGAATGTATGATTATGTATGAGATCTTGAGGATGGCACAATGGTGACACTAGTGCACACTTAAGCATGCATGGTGGTCCAGGATAGATATAAGTTCAAGAACAGATAATCCAGGAAGCAAAGATAAAGAGGGAGCACACTCCAGTAGTTCTTGCAAGGAAACAAAGATTGAGAGGGAGTCTACCCAACAACCAAACAAAGATAAGTATTTGAATTGTTATTTCCTGTATATATGATCACTTAAATGATTTTGTTCAGTCAAGTACATACTTATGTTCCTAGATTTAGGATGTATATTATGCATTTTTAGAAAATTTGCATTAATGAACAAGATACTACTAATATGCAAGTAATGGGTAAGTGGCCTATGGTACTATACAACATTTCATTTGCTACTTATCTAGAATGAAACCTCTTTGCTGACATGTTGGAGTAGTGCACACTCTTAAAAATGTTCTGGTAGAGATGGAAGGCATCTAGAAAGTTACCGTATGAATATGGGATATGGATGAATGTTATTGAAGCATTGGCTAAGATAATTGCATGACTCTATGACATATGTCCTTATGTGTAAAATTTTGTTCTCAAAACTATGAGAAGTTTCTAATCATGCAATTGAATTTGACTTGTATGAAAGATCATGTACAATCACCTACAAAAGGAGGACAACGACATTCGTTCCAACAATGAAGTTCAAGAAAACTACCTATTGAAGATATTGAAGAATCTGAAGTTCCCAGGATCCGAGATGCAGTAATGGAAGGATGCCATGATCGAGGAGTACCAATTGATCATGAAGAATGATGTTTGGGATGTGGTCTCGAGACCAGAAGGGAAGTCTGTTGTGACTTCCAAGTGGATCTATAAGATCAAGCATGCTGCAGATGGTAGCATAAAGAAACACAAGGAAAGGTTTGTGGCTCATAGCTTCTCCTAGAAGAAGGGATAGATTATGAAGAGACTTTTGTACTTGTATCCAGATACACTTCCATCAGAAAAGTACTTGCTCTGGCTGCAGTGATGAAGTGGAAGATACACTAGATGGATGTTAAGATAGATTTCTTGAATGGTGTAGTCGAAGAGGAAGTGTATGTGGAGCAGCCACTCGTTTTGAGACACATGACAGTGAGTCATATGTGTGCAAATTGAAGAAATCCTTGTACGGTTTGAAACAAGCACCCAGGACTTGGTGCGGTAGGATTGACAGCTTCCTATCAAGTTTGGGATTTACCAAGAGTAAAGCAGATTCCAACCTTTACTACAAGGTTGAGGAAGGCAATCCAATGATATTCGTACTGTACGTAGATGACCTATTTGTGACAAGTGAGATTAGGTTGATTGCCGACATGAAGAGGAATCTTGCTGTCGAGTTTGAGATGAAGGACTTGGGTATGATGCATTACTTTATAGGTATGAAGGTGTGGAAAAGTGTAGATGCAATATTCCTAGGAAAAAGGAATTATGCAATAGAGATCCTGAAGTGGTTCGGGATGACAGACTGCAAGGCCATAGCCACACCTATGGCATCAAACCTGAAGCTATTGAGTGATGCTTCATCAGATTCGGTTGATGCCATGATGTATCGTCAGATGATTAGTTCCTTGATGTACCTGACAAACATGAGACCGGATATTTGCTTTGTTGTGAACACCTTGAGCCAGTTCCTGACGGATCCTAGACATGTTCACTTGATTGTTGCAAAGCATATTTTGAGGTACCTGAAGGCTACGGTTGATTATGGGATCAAGTCTGATGTGAATCAAAAGTTTAACTTGGAGGGTTATGTTGATTCAGATTGGGTAGGCAGTGTTGCAGATAGGAAGAGCACTTCGGGGTGCTGCTTCAGTATGGGATCAGGTGTGATCTCTTGGTTTAGCAGGAAGCAATTATGTGTAGCACTGAGTACAACCGAAGAAGAGTATGTCGCAGCTTGTTCGGCCAATTGCGAGGCAATATGGATAAGGAAGCTACTGTCTGATTTGTTTGATCTTGAGTTGGATGCTACTTGTATCTTCTGTGACAACCAGAGTTGTGTGAAGTTGTATGAAAACTCGGTGTTGCATGACAGGTCGAAGCACATCGATATCAAGTATCACTATATCAGGGATATGGTGCAGGGAAGAAAAGTGAAGCTCTTGTATGTTGCGATGGACGAGAAGATTGCAGATGTGTTGACCAAACCACTATCCAGAGTGAAGTTTGAGTACTTCAGAGAGAGGCTTGGTGTTCTTCAGATAGAATATACTTCGAGGAGGAAGTGATGGGACAGATTTGCAAGATCCATTCCAAGCATGATGGTAGGAGGATCCTTCCCATGGTTGTGGATGTAAGTGCTGTGTGATATGTATTAGGATGATGCTATATATGATGATGATCAAGATGATCATGCGATGATGATATGCATCAGGATGATGCTGTATATTATGATGATCAGGATGATGATGTGCATTAGGATGATGCACTGTATGATGATGATCAGTATGATCATGAACATCAAGATGATGCTCCGTGCGAGGATGATCAGGTTGATCATGAGTATCGAGATGATACTTTGAGGAAGTGGATATGTGGCAGGTTGTACAGTAGCATATAATAGCTCCCTGGGAGATCCGATAGGTTGAGCAGTAAGCTCGTAATTAGTCCTGGGATGCTCTTTCGAGTTTTTGCAAGGTAGGCATGTAATCAATCCTGGAGATCCGATAGGTTGTGCTAGGCACGTAAAAGTCCTGGGATGCTCTTTAGAGATCTTGCAGGTTGCAAGATGCTCTTTTCAGGTTTTTCCTTTTCACATGTAATCAGTCCTGGAGATACGATAGGTTGTGCTAGTCACATAAAAGTGTTAAATTTTGAGAATTAATTCACAATACTCTAGGATCTTCACTGAGAGAATAACATATACAGTATATCAATGCATAACAATCACAATAAGCATGACAAGCATCATAAGAATCAAAATCATGAGAGACAAGAGACACAGAGTTTCTGTGGAGAAAACCCTAAGGTGAAAAACCCGACAACTTCCTCAGAGATAGAGAGAGCAATGGCTCAACCAAAGTACAACCAAAATACACTAATATAGTCTCCTAGTAGCAGATGATCCTCCTCCTCACTAGTGCACCACTTTCCGAGTGAGAGAAGTGTGAGTTTTCGAGTGATGAAAATAGAGATCTCCCGATCTCTATTTATACTAACCTGTTTTCCCAGTTACACTATGGGGTCGACTTGTCTAGCTAGGTACATCCACAATATAATATATATTTTAGGGCCGACCCCACACATGGTGGTCTAATAACCCGTTGCCAAGTACACACACTTGCGACACTTTTCAATACACATGACGACACTTCCTTATAGAGGAATAACACATCTCTTATAAGGGTACAATAAATATATATGAAATACATAGATGAAATACATTTCAAAGTTACATATACATCAACACTCCCTCTTAACTAGGAAGGTATTTCTCGACACAGTTCTACTAGACAAGTCTTCTTCTCGGGATCATCGTCATCATCATCATCACTGCTGCTGCTATCTCAACCAATCTCTGACTCTACTCGTCATAGGAAGTTCTACAGAGCCAGTCCTTTTTCATACTAGATGTAGGCCCACCACTTGCAGGTCTTCATCATCACTGGCCATACTATGGAATCCTTAGGATTTATTACGTGTGTCACAAAACCTGGTTGCAGCATCCCAGACTATTACGAGCACACAGTTCTACCTGTCAGATCTCCCAAGAGCACATTACATGTGACCCATCACAAAACCTAGCTGAAGCATCCCAGGCTGTTACGAGCACACAGCTTTACCTGTCAGATCTCCTAGGAGCACATTACATGTGATCTCACCACAAAACCTGGCTGAAGCATCTGAGGCCTTTTTCATCCTGTGCAGATCTCCCAGGAGCAAATTACATGTGGCCCACCACAAAACCTGGCTAAAGCATCTGAGGCCTTTTTCATCCTGTCCAGATCTCCCAGGAGCAAATTACATGTGGTCATGGAAAAACCTAGCTGAAGCATCTGAGGCCTTTTTCATCCTGTCCAGATCTCCCAGGAGCAAATTACATGCCACAGGACAAAACCTCGCAATAGCATCTCAGGATGTTACAGGTACACAACTCCAACCTGAAGATCTCCCAGGGCACAAATTACATGTCCTCCCATAGCAATGTCTCGAAAGAGCATCCCAGGATGTTATGGGTATGCAACTCTGATCTATAGGATCTCCCAGACATGCTCATCTACACAACCTGATCCATGGCCACAAAGTATCATCTGATACTCACCATACATCATCCTGATGTACACATGATCATCATCACTGCATCATCCTGATGTATGTCATCTGGAGAAGCTCGTCATCCACGATCACCCTGATCATACAATGCATCTACCTGATGCATACCAAGTATCTACCTGATACATATCATCATACACAGTGTATCCACCTGATACATAGATACATGATCCACACAATGTATCCATCAACATACATGATCTACCTGATCATACAATGTATCCACCTGATACATATACAGATACATGGTCCAAGCATCCAACATGATGCATATACAAAATACATACACATGATCCAACCGATCATATCCATCATCCAACATGATGCGTACATACATATAAATGATCCAATTGATCATATCCAGCATCCAACATGATGCATACATACATACGTATAAATGATCCAATTGATCATATCCAGCATCCAACATGATGCATACATACATACATATAAATGATCCAACTGATCATACAAAGCAGAAACTAGAACATCATCCTGATGCTCATCGTCCAGCGCTTACATCCATAGCCATGTGAAGGATCCTCCTTCCAACATGCTTAGAATGGCTTCAGCAAATGTGTCCATCACTTCTTCCTCGCAGTGTCCTCAATCTGAAGAACACCAAGCCTCTCCCTGAAGTACTCGAACTTCACCCTGGCTAGTGGCTTCGTCAGCACATCTGCAATCTGCTCGTCCATTGCAACATACAGGAGCTTCACAGCTCCTCTCTGCATCATATCCCTGATATAGTGATATTTGATCTCTATGTGTTTCGACCTGTCATGAAACACTGGGTTCTCAGACAGCTTCACACAACTCTGGTTATCGCAAAAGATACCAGTAGCATCCAAAGGGAGATCAAATAACTCAGACAGTAGCTTCCATAGCCATACTGCCTCACAACTAGCTGAACAAGCTGCAACATACTATGCCTCAGTTGTACTCAGTGCTACGTAGGACTGCTTCCTGCTAAACCATACTGAAGCAGCACCCATATGTGCTCTTCCTATCTGCAGCACTACCATCCCAATCTGAATCAACATAACCTTGCAGGTTAAAATTTTGATTCGCTTCATACTTGAGCCCATAATCCACTGTACCCTTCAGGTACCTCAGAAAATGCTTTACAGCAACTAGGTGAACTCTCCTCGGATCTGTCAGGAACTGACTCAATGTGTTCACAGCAAAGCAAATATATGGTCTCGTGTTCATCAGGTACATCAAGGACTCAATCATCTGACGATACATAGAGACATCAACCGGCTCAGATGAAGCATTACATAGAAGCTTCAGGTTCGATGCCATGGGTGTGGCCATGGCCTTGCAATCCATCATCCCAAATCTCTTCAGAATATCTACTGTGTACTTCCCTTGACCAAGGAAGATCCCACTTGCATTCTGCCACACCTCCATACCTAGAAAATAATGCATCATTCCCAAATCTTTCATATCGAACTCAGCAGCAAGCTTCCTCTTAGTATCTGCAATCAATCTGTCATCTCCTGTTACAAATAAGTCATCCACGTACAGAAGTAGAATCACAGGATTTCCTTCCTCAACCTTGTAGTAAAGGTTGGAATCCGCTTTACTCTTGGTAAAGCCCAAACTAGATAGGAAACTGTCCATCCTACCATGCCAAGTTCTGGGAGCTTGCTTCAATCCATACAAGGCTTTCTTCAATCTGCACCCATATGACTCCCTGTCATGTATTTCAAAACCGGGTGGCTGCTCCACATATACTTCCTCTTCAACTACACCATTTAAGAAGGCAGTCTTGACATCCATCTGGTGTATCTTCCATTTCATTGCTGCAGCTAGAGAAAGTATTGTTCTGATGGAAGTGTACTTGGCTACAGGAGCAAAAGTTTCTTCATAGTCTATTCCCTCTTTCTGAGAGAAGCCACAAGCTACAAATATTGCCTTGTATTTCTCTACACTGCCATCTGTAGCATGCTTGATTTTGTAGATCCATTTGGAAGTCACAACAGACTTCTCCTTAGGTCTTGGGACAACATCCCAAACATCATTTTTCATTATTGATTGGTATTCCTCAACCATGGCATCCTTCCATTCTTTCTTTTTCGTTGCTTCTTCATAACTGGAAGTTTCTTTGTTCATAATGTCATAGAGTAAAGCAACATAGCTGGTATGTGATCTGGTTCTCTTCTTTGCTCTGTGTTCTTCTTCTGGAATGCCAAATATTTCTGCATCTTGAATGAGCTCTCTAGCCCATGCAGGTTTCCTCTTGTGAGAGTTATCCTCATGAGGTGGATCTACAGGTTCTTGCGGATCTTCAAACTCACGAACAACTTCTGGAATTGCTTCAGTCATGGTAGTGTCTTGAAATCTAGTTTCCTTAGGTTCTTCATAAACTTCGATAGGTGCCTTCCTTGATTTGATGAATGTTGAGTTTTCATCAAATGTTACATCCCCGCTGACATCAATCTTCTTGAACCCTGGAAAGTATATTCTGTAAGCCTTCGAGCTTTCACTGTAACCCACAAAGATACCCTTCTTTCCTGAAGGATCTAGTTTAGTCCTCTTTTCCTTTGGGACATGAGTGTATATTGGACAACCAAATATTCTGAGATGGTTGACTTCAGGTTTCTTACCAGAAAAGACCTCTTATGGTGTCTTGTTGTCCAATATCTTGTGGGGTGTTCTGTTCTGCACATATACAGTTGTTCTAGCTGCTTCTGCCCATAGATGCATAGGTAGATCTTGGTCATGCAGCATTGCCCTTGCTGCTTCCATGGTTGTTCTGTTCTTCCTTTCTGCAACTCCATTCTGTTGTGGATTGTAAGGAGCAGTCAACTCCCTCTTAATCCTTGAATCACTGCAAAGCTTCTTGAAGTCACCTGAGGTGAATTCTCCACCATTGTTGGATCTGAATGTTTTGATCTTCTTGTCAGTTTGATTCTCCATCAAGGTTTTGAATTCCTTGAACTTATCAAACACCTCATCTTTGTTCTTCAAGAAGTATACCCAAGTCTTCCTGGAGAAGTCATCAATAAATGAGACATAGTAAACATACGCACTTAGAGAACTGGATGACATAGGACGACATACATCTGAGTGGATGATTTCCAGGATGTCTTTTGCCTTGCTTTCACTGCTTGGGAAATCCTTCTTAATGTTCTTACCTTTTGCACATCCTTTGCAAACACCTTCATGTTTGGTCTTGATTTCAGGAAGACCTTCTACAACCTTACTTGCAATTGGTAATGCCCTGTAGTGCATATGTGCAAGTCTTCTATGCCAAAGTTCACTTGGCTCCATGGATTCATGTACCATGGCATGTTTAGGATGTCCCTTCAATTTATACAAACCTCCCTCTTGCTCTCCAATCACTACTGCATCATCTATGGTCTTTCCCTTTTGCCACATTAGGACTTGGCCATCCACAAATGCAACCCTCATACCTTTTGCATCCAATGCAGAGATGGAGAGTAAGTTCTTCTTGAGCCCAGGTACATAAAGGACTTCTTTCATCTTCAAATATTTTCCAGAATCTAGGTTGTAGGAGGCTTCACCACTTCCTTTGATTGGGTATTGATAATCATCCCCAAGTTTCACCTTATGGGGTGATTCATGTTCAGATAGGTTCACAAAAAATTCCTTAAACCCAGTCATGTGTTTGGAAGCCCCACTATCAATTAACAAATCATTACAACCATGGGAGATAGTACCCGTGAGAGCAGAGATTAGAACATACTCTTCTTCACTTGATGAGTCATCATTACTATCATCACTTTTTTCCTTAACCTTCTTCTTGGGTGGTTCATCATCCTCGACAGCATGAGCATGAAACCTTCTTTTGCTGCCCTTCTTCTTCTTGTTGAAGGTGTTGTTGTCTTTCTTGTTCTTGGGACAATTTACGGCAATATGTCCTTTTTCATTACAAGTGAAACATATTCTTCTTTCTTTAAAGTGATGTGAAGATTTCTTGGAGTGAGATGGCTCTCTTTTGGACTTCCCTTTCTTGGTGTGAGTTGTGAGATCTTGATCTTCATTCCCCATCTTTTCTTCTCGTGCCACAAGCCTTGCTTCTTCTTGTGAGCATTCTTCCCGTAGTCTGCTAAAGGATATCAACTTTTTTCTTGCACAGATTCCTTGAATGAAGGATTCCCATGACCTAGGTAGGCCATTCAGAGTGGTCATGACAACTTCACCATTCTCCACCATTTCATCCACCACTTCTAGTTGTTCCTTGATCTGGAAGACCCTTGAAAAATAAGATTGAATGGTTTCTCCATTCTGAAACTTTACTCCTTTTAATTGGTTCCGCAGGGTCATCTTCCGATTTATGTTCTTCCCTTCAAATAGCTTGGTCAAAGAGTCAAACATCTCCTTGGGTGTCTTTAGAGAAGACACATGGGGTATGAGATGGTCTTTGATAGAATCAACAATGATTCTCTTTGCCTTGACCAAGTTCTTCTTATGCAATACTTTAGCCTCTTCATCCTCTGGGATAGGGATGTCTTCTTTTATATATGAGTCCAACTCATTCTCTTCCAGGATTAACCCAATCCTATACTTCCAAGCTCGGAAGTTATCAGGCCCTTCAAGCTTATCCTCAAGCTTGGTGTGGTGAGACATCTTAAAGAGTACTTCAAATGGAAATAGAAAAGATTTAGGTCTTACCACTTGAAATGATAAAAACTGGATCTGGTCCCGGATTAGGGTTTGTTGAAAAAACCCTAAAACTTCAAAATGTGAATTTCAACTTTCTGAAAGGATAGAAAGATGCGCCTTGATGAGCTGATCAGCCTGGTGTATTCAGAAATTGAGATCAGCAAAGCTTTACCCTTTAGATTTGTCTTTTTGTCCTCCTGGGTTCACTAGGGAGAGCTTTGAATTAGGGTTTGAGTTTCCTGGAGATCTACCCAGCCAAAAATATCGATCCAAAGCTCTAAACTTCGATTTTTGCAAGGAGCTTCCAGCTATGTCTTCAGATTTCAGAAATTCCTATTTTTGTGGAAACCCTAATTTTTAGGGCCAAATCTGAAAATGCTCAGAATTGAATTCTGATTGGATAGATAGATTCTCCTTGATGAGTAGAGTCAATCTACTATACTACTTATCCAAAAATGGTGGAGAGAAACCCAATAAACAAGAAACTCAAGTTTCCGTCACTACAAAATGTCTTCTTCTCAGGTTAGCTCTGATACCATGTTAAATTTTGAGCATTAATTCATAATACTCTAGGATCTTCACTGAGAGAATAACATATATAGTATATCAATGCATAACAATCACAATAAGCATGACAAGCATCACAAGAATCAAAAGCATGAGAGACAAGAGACATAGAGTTTCCGTGGGGAAAACCCTAAGGTGAAAAACCCCACAACTTCCTCAGAGATAGAGAGAGCAATGGCTCAACCAAAGTACAACCAAAATACACTAAGATAGTCTCCTAGTAGCATATGATCCTCCTCCTCACTAGTGCGCCACTTTCTAAGTGAGAGAAGTGTGAGTTTCCGAGTGATGAAAATAGAGATCTCCCGATCTCTATTTATACTAACCTATTTGCCCAGTTACACTATCGGGCCGACTTGTCTAGCTAGGTACATCCACAATATAATATATATTTCAGGGCCGACCCCACACATGGTGGTCTAATAACCCGTCGCAAAGTACACACACTTATCAATACACATTATGACACTTCCTTATAGAGGAATAACACATCTCTTATAAGGGTACAATAAATATATATGAAATACATAGATGAAATACATTCTGAAGTTACATATACATCAACAAAAAGTCCTGTGATGCTCTTTAGAGATCTTACAGGTCGCAAGATGCTCTTTTAAGGTTTTATGAAGTTCACATGTAATCAGTCCTGGAGATCCGATAGGTTGGGCAGTAAGCTCGTAATCAGTCCCGGGATGCTCTTGAGAGATCTTGTCGGTCGTGCTAGGCACATAAAGGATCTCGAGATGCTCTTTAAAGGGTTTGTGAAGGCTTCATGTAATTAGTCCTGGGAGATCTTTTCGGTCATGCTAAGGCACATTAAGGATCCTGGTATGCTCTTGTCAGGTTTTGTTTAGGTACATAATCAGTCCTGAGATTCCACCTCTATCAGGCCGCTCGCAGAGATGATGAATACCTACAGGAGGCTAGGCCTACATCCAGCATGAAAAAGGGTTGGCTCTGTATAACTTCCTATGATGAGAAGAATTGAGAGATAACTCTAGTGACCAAGATGATGAGTATAGCAGTAGTGACGAAGATGCTCTGTGATCCACTGACGATGATCTAGCTCCATAATTGAAGACTTGTGCCGATATGTATTGATGACCTGTGTCAAGAGAATACCTTCCTAGTTAAGAGGGAGTGTTTATGTATTTGTAACTTCGGAAGATATTCACTTGTATATTATGTTTTTACTTTATCGTATCCCCAATGGAGCTGTATTATTCCTCCGATTGGAAGTGTCGTCATTTGTATTTGCAAGTGTCGCAAGTTACATTGTAAGTGTTGTAACTTATATTTGATGGGTTATTATACCACCTTAGAGGGGTTGGATCAATATGAGTTAAAGGGTTATTAGACCACCCTATTGGGGTCGGTCCAGTGACAACTAGTAATGGGTTATTAAACTCTCCTAAGGGAGGTTGGCCTAGTTAGAATAAAAGGCAAGTAAAGGTAAAGTATAAATACAAAGGAGCACCTCTTTATTCATTTCATTCATTAACTCACTCACTTCGCATTAGTGAGAGAGAGGAGGATTGCGCACAAGTGGAGGAGGAGAAGCTTCTAGGAGACTATCTCTTGTTTTGGGGTTTTATCTTTGTGATCTTTGTATTGGTGCTCATTCTATCTCTGAGGAAGTTGCGGGGTTTTTCACCTTCTTGGTTTTCCTTGGTGAAATGCTTTGTGTCTCTTGTCTCTTGTGACTGATATGTTGTACATGTTGTTCTCTCAGTTAAGATCCTAGATCAGATTGAATTAAATGCTGAAAAACTAACAAAACATAAGACCTAACTATCAGTATTATAGACTATTTATTCAAAATAATAATAAAATGGGAGTGATGAGGCCATCTTCCTTCTTCACTCTGAGCTGCTCGAATTAACTACTTCTTGATCTAGAGATGCGCTGATGGGAAACTTTAGTGTGCTGCCAGTGCAAAATCAAACTGTCAAAATTACCTGTTGGATTTTGGATCGAGGTGTTTTAGGATGATTTGTAGGGATTGACATATTTTGCCTTTATTTTTCCTCCAGATAGACTCCCAGTCATGGAACAATTGAGTCTTTTTCCTGCCAAATTCTTCATTTTTAAACAACTGCAATTTATTCTAAAAAACCAACTTCAGTTCGCAATCCGAAAGCGGCAATCCGCAATGCGGGAGTCGAAATTTGGCACTGTCGAGCGAAATTTATCAAATTTTACCTTCGACTTCCGCAATCCGAAATGTGGGAGTCAGAAAGTCAGAACCCCAATGCACAAATTCTAAAAAAATTACTCTTTTGACTTCCGCAATTCGCAATGCGGGACTCAGAAAGTTGGAATACCAAATGCACAGCTTCGAAGAAATCACGCCTCCTACTTTTGCAATCCGCAATGCGGGACTCAGAAGTCAGAACCTCAAATTCACAACATTGAAGAAATCGCAGCTCTGATTTCTGTAATCCGCAATGCGAGACTCGGAAGTTGGAACCTCAAATTCACAGTTTCGAAGAAATCATACCTCCACAATCCGGAAAACGAAATGCAGGAGTTAGAAGTCAGAACCTCAAATTCACAATTTCTAATAAATCATACCTCTGTAATCCACAATGCCGGAGTTGAAAATCGAAACCCCAAATTCACAGTTTCGAAGAAATCATACCTCCGCAATCCACAATCCGCAAACCGCAATGTGGGAGTCAGAAAGTTGGAACATCAAATGCATAACTTTGATAATATTACTCCTTCGACTTCCGCAATTCCCAATGCGGGTTTGGAAACTCGAAACCTCTACGAACTTGCTCTATGGTCGTAGATCCAATCCCTCTCTTTTTTCCTTTGGTTCCTTTGGGAGAGACTGACACTGTCGATCATCCCCTATCTCCTTCATTCCCTACCGTTGATTTCTCCTCCTCGCCATAGATCCATCTCTATCTCCAATTTAAACCATTCAGTCTCTTAAGAGCGGAAGACCTCATTTTTATCAGTTTTCTTATTATGGCTTGCTCATCCATTCAGAAGTTGTTAATACTTAGTCATTTCTTGGAGTTTTTGCTTCTTCTTATTTTGGCATAAAAATTTAGTGGGAAGGCTTGATGTTTTGGTAGGGGGGTGCCCTTTCCTTCCCTTGTGGGATTTTTCTTAGAGGTGATAACAACGACTCCAACCAGGGATGCTATCCTTCCTGTGAGGTAGCAAGAACAGTAGACTAATGTCCTATTTTTATTTTATTTTATTTTTATGAATGCAAATATAACTTAAGAATAGCTGATTGAAACTAAAAAATGGTAATATAAAGTGAGGGTGGGTTGATAGACTCATTTTTTCACTGGAGATAGTGTTTTAAGAACCTCCCATTGACATGTCTCTTTCCCATTGGTTCAACATCCTTGCCTTGCAAAAATAAAGCATTATGTCCATGATAAGCAACGACTGTATGAGGACCTTGCTAGAGATTATCAAATTTTTGGGCTTGTTCTTCTCTTCTAGCATCCCATTTCAACACCAAAAATCCCACTTTGAAATAGTCAACCTTGGTTCTTTTGTCAAAAAATTTCTTGACCTTCTCTTGAGACATCATGGATTCAACATGTACCCTATCCCTGGTTTCCTGTATCTCAATCAGTTGATTGGATCGCCTTAGCTCAGGGTTTGATTCCTCTTCTTGCTCCTGTAGCAGTCTCATTGTAGGCCCTCTGAGGGAATTAGGGAATATCGCCTATGTTCCATACTCCTGTTTGAAAGGAGAAGTTCCAATGGTTCTCTTGGAGGTGATTCTATCATACCACAGAGCGAAGGTTAACTTGGTATGCCAATCCCTTTTATTTTCTTGCAGCAACTTCTTGATTATCCTAATCAGGATTTTGTTAGATGACTCGGCCAATCCATTTCCCTAGAGGTAGTAAGCAGTAGAATGGCCCAATTTTATGTGAAATTCATTGTAGAATTTGACTATTTTCTTATATTTGAAGGCTTGGGTGTTATCAATGATAATTTTAATAGGACAACCAAACCTGGACATGATATTTTCCTCCAAAAATTTGATGATGATTGTGTCAATGTCCTGTCTGGTTGAGACTACTTCAATCCATTTGGTAAAGTAATCTATGGAAGTCAATATCCACCTGTATTGTCCAGAGGAGTTGGGAATTATTTCACCAATGAAATCCATCCCCCACTGTTGGAAAGGGGATTCTACAAAGATTGGTTTTGAAGGAAAGGGAAAGAGCTTCCTTTTTCCTTCAAATATCTCGCATTCATGGCAAGTAGCTAACTCTTTATATGCATCATTGAACATAGTGGGCCAATAAAATCCTACTCTGAGAATCTTGTTGACAGTGGCCTTTCGGTAATGATGTCCCCCACAAACACCCTTTTGGAACTCTCTTATGGTAATTTTTTCTTCATCTTCAAACATACATTTCAATAGAATGCCTCTAGGGTCCTTCCTATAAAGCCCCCCATTTAGTATGCAAAAATATGCAGCATTCATTTTTGTTGATCTAGCTTTTCTCTTATACATCTCAGGGGGTGCTTGTAAGTTCTACAAAACATATATAATATCATAGTACCAAGGAGATGATGAGAATTTGTCTGATACTTGCAACAGTGGGTCTTGAGCAGTATTCTCCGGCATGTGTGAGACCAAGTTCACACCTAGTGAATCCCAATTTGCTTCAGCCATGAGTCTAGCAAGTCCCTTCCCTTTGACAAGCTTTGTAGGATTGATTTCCAATTCGTACTCCAGTAGTACAACTATCCATCTGGCCCTTCGAGCTTATGGCTCAGGCTGTGTCAATATGTCTTTTACAACAACCTTAGGAACAAAAGAAACAACATGATAATGTAAAACATAAACTCTGAAATACTTTAAAAAAAAATTCATGGCATAGGCCTGTTTTTCCATAATATTGTACTTGATCTCATCATCTCTGATAGATCTGCTGAAGAAAGCTATGGGTTTCTCATCCCCCTCTTGATTTTTCAGTAGGATTACCCCAGCTATAGAATGCTCAAAGGCAAAAGAAAACATAAGAAATTTCGTTTCAAAATCAGGACTGATTAGAATAGGTGCTTCAATTATTGCCTTCTTTATGTATCCAAATACTTGCTTGGATTCCACCGTCCACCTGATTTGATTATCCTTTTTAAGCATGTTTGTAATTGATTTCATGATTTCTGTAAAGTTGGGGATAAATCTTCTTAAAATGTTTACTCTACCAAGGAAATATTGGACCTCCTTTTTACTCCCTAGGAGCTCAATTTTATGTATGGTGTCAACTCTGTCTGGGTCAATTTTAATTCCATATTTAGATATTATATGACCCAGCAACTTACCTTCTTGCATGGAAAAGTTTGACTTCTTTTGGTTCAAAGAAATCCCAAACTTTCTACATTTTACAAATTCTTGGTGTAAATGTTTCAAATGTTCTACATCATATTTGGAATAGTACACAGTAATATCATCCATATATATAACCACAAACTTATCTCTTTCTTCTGAAAAATCTATGTCCATAGCTCTCTGAAATGTGGCTCCCGCATTTAGTAGACCAAAAGGAATTTTAGAATACATGAAAGTTCCCCAAGGTGTGGTAAATGTTGTTTTTTCCTAATCTTCTGGTAGTACTTTTACCTGATTGTACCCTGAAATTCGATCCAGCATGGAAATTATTGCTGCCCCTACAAATTTCCACAAAATATGATCCATTTTGGGAAGGAGATAGTTGTCTGTTAGGGACACCCTGTTTATATTTTTGAAGTCTATACATATTCTGATTTCTCCACTTTTCTTCCTTACTGGAACTATGTTGGCTACCCACCTTGAGAATATTAATGTTGACACAGTGACTGTCGACAGGGGTTCACTGTGCACTATCTTCAATAAACCATCAACCAAATTCCCTTACGCACCGGCCCAGAAAGGTGTTAACCTTCCCAGCAACACTCGCAGATAGAGTGAAGTCTTGAGACTGCGAGTGAGTCTCGGAAGGAATTCTTGGTGCCTCGATACTGTGAAAACCTTCTGATTATGGAACATGAGTAGCCCTCGGATCCTCCTCATCATCCGGATCTCCTGTGATATTATAGCATTCAATCATCATTTCTGGTGTCGCAGTCCACCGAAGTTCTAATGGTTGCTCTGTCGATACGACTTCATGTTGGAATATTCTCCCCATCATTTTTTAGTTTTGCATGCATGCATGCATTCTGCATGCATCCAGTTATCATCATGGTGATCCTCCCAGCACCTAGATCTTGCTTCTAGCTCTCCATAGCCTGCATTCATCCCCCAGAGGGCCTCCCACCTACCTAATGCACCCTTCTTCAGTCTTCTGCATGCCAAGTGCGCCTTTGCTCACTTACCAACCAATTATCTCTCAGTTAGAGCGCCTTAGCTCACCTACCAACAGTTATCATTTAGTTAGAGTCTTGATTGATCAGTTCTTCCACTGATTGCTCATCCTACCTACCTACAACTCCTAGTTAGCCAATTTTGGAGTTCCACTAACCCTTTTGAAAGCTACATGCGCCTCCCTAGGAGTCTCTCTTCCCCGATTTATGCCTAGATGGTTCTGTTAGACTTAGTTAGACACACTTGACTGACCTTTACCATTTATGACTGATACTACTGATTGGTGTTAAAATTCAATATGCTAAGACAGAAAATAGTAGCATTACATTCCATTTCACAATAATAGCATATACATGATCACTGAAGAAACAACAAGCACAGCATAAACACAAGAGACAGAGATTTATCCTGGGAAACCCTCATGGGGTAGAAAACCCAGCAAAGCTTCCTCAATATAGATGATCAGCAATATACAAAGATGAAACCCTGAGACATGATCTCCTCCTCCACAATAGCAGACCTCTCCTCCACAAGTGCGCTATCCTCAAGTGTGTGAGTGTGTGTAAAATGAGGAACACACCTCCTCTATTTATACACTACTCTGACACATCTTTTACACAAGTACACGTAGGCTCGTATTTAACCAATGGGTTAAATACCCCACTACAACTGACTGGGCCGACCCCTCTAGGGTGGTCTAATAACCCTTTGACCCACATAACACATAAAGGGCCGACCTCCACTAGGGAAGTCTAATAACCCAAGTTACCACATTCTGACGGAGGAATAAACATCTCCGGATATACAATAAGATCTTTACGGAGGAATGAAACATCTCCGGAATAATAAAGTACAATTATAATATTCTTTGAAGTTACAATATCTCAACACTCCCCCTTAACGAGAAGGATATTATAACATCATCTGCACGAGCAAGGAGTCATCAACATCATACATGATACATCTATAAATCATTGGAAGCTTTCTCAACATCATCAGTAACTCAACTAGTTACTGGAACATCTTCAATACTGGAACATCAACATCATCAGAGTTGATAGTACTCAATCATCAGCATCGTCAACACGCGATCAACACAATCATCAGCATCATCATCACACGATCATCAGCATCGTCATCACACGATCATCAGCATCGTCATCATACGATCATCAGCATCGTCATCATACGATCATCAGCATCACGATCATCATCATCATCATACGATCATCAACATCATCATCACACAATCATCAGCATTGTCATCATACGATCATCAGCATCGTCATCATACGATCATCAGCATCGTCATCGCACGATCATCAGCATCGTCATCACACGATCATCAGCATTGTCATCACACGATCATCAGCATCATCATCGCACGATCATCAGCATCGTCATCGCACGATCATCAGCATCGTCATCGCACGATCATCAGCATCGTCATCAGACGATCATTAGCATCGTCATCGCACGATCATCAGCATCGTCATCGCACGATCATCAGCATCGTCATCACACGATCATCAGCATCGTCATCGCACGATCATCAGCATCGTCATCCCACGATCATCAGCATCATCAAAGGATGATGTAAACCAGTCATGTACATTTTGAACCGAAGTCTAGGGACGATCCAGTCCTATCATGTTCTCGGAGACCTCACGTCTACGGCTCAGTTTACAGGACCAAAGTCCAAGGATGATTCAATCCTTACCGTACATTTAGGATAGAGTCCAAGGATGACTTAATCCTCCACCGTACATTTAGGACCACGTCCAAGGATGACTTAATCCTCCACCGTCTTTTAGGACCACGTCCAAGGATGAATTAATCCTCCACCGTCTTTTAGGACCATGTCCAAGGATGACTTAATCCTCCACCATCTTTTAGGACCATGTCCAAGGATGACTTAATCCTCCATCGTCTTTTAGGACCACGTCCAAGGATGACTTAATCCTCCACCGTCTTTTAGGACCACGTCCAAGGATGACTTAATCCTCCATCGTCTTTTAGGACCACGTCCAAGGATGACTTAATCCTCCACCGTCTTTTATGACCATGTCCAAGGATGACTTAATCCTCCACCGTCTTTTAGGACCACGTCCAAGGATGACTTAATCCTCCACCGTCTTTCTAGGACTTCATTCTCGAAGACATACGTCTACGGCTCTTCTTTCGGACTGAAGTCCAGGAATGATCCAATCCCTTCACATGTTCACCAAGAACTTCATTTTCGAAGACATACGTCTACGGCTCTTCTTTCGGACTGAAGTCCAGGAATGATCCAATCCCTTCACATGTTCACCAAGAACTTCATTTTCGAAGACATACGTCTACGGCTCTTCTTTCGGACTGAAGTCCAGGAATGATCCAATCCCTTCACATGTTGTATACCAAAAACATGTATTCTCATCATCAAAACATGTATAGCCACGACATGTATCATCATCAACAAAACATGTATAACCTCAACATGTATCATCATCATCAAAACATGTATAACCACAACATGTATCATCATCATCAAAACATGTATAACCTCAACATGTATCATCATCATAAAAACATGTATAACCACAACATGTATCATCATCATCAAAACATGTATAATCACAACATGTATCATCATCAACAAAGCATGTATACATCTATCATCAAAATCATCAAAAGTATGTATACATCTATCATCAAAACTAACATCAAAAGCATGTATACATCTATCATAAAAATCATCAAAAGTATGTATACATCTATCATCAAAACTAACATCAAAAGCATGTATACATCTATCATCAAAAGAATATAAGAGTCCTAAATCTAAATAATTCTAGGTAACTAAGTGCAGTAAATAGGTAACCTCATCATTGATGAGATAGACTTGATGTCGGATACTGTGCTACTCCCCCTTTCGAGGAGAGTCCTTCTAAACTACACCAAGATTGTCTCGGAAGTGTTCAAACTTTACTCGAGACAGAGGTTTGGTCAGGATATCATCAATTTGATCCTCAGTGCTTATATACTCGAGCTTGATATCTCCTCTCTGCACCATATCTCGTATATAGAAGTATCGGATCTCAATGTGTTTTGACTTATCATGGAATACAAGATTTCCTATCATCTTGATGCAGCTTTGATTGTCACACATAATCATAGTGGAATCCATTTCTAAGTCAAACACTCCATATAATAGCTTCTGAAGCCACATTGCTTCACAGCTGGCAGAGCAGACAGCTATATATTCTGTTTCAGTAGTACTGAGAGCCACACTAGATTGTTTCTTGCTAAACCATGAGATCATGGTAGATTCAAGACTATAACATCCACCTAAAGTACTCTTTCTGTCTGAGACACTTCCTGCCCAATCAGAATTTGAGTAACCATGTAAACGGAGTTCATGACCTCCAAGATTATATAGACCAAAATCTAAAGTACCTTTTAGGTACCTCACTATATGATTTGTAGCTATTAAGTGAACCTTTCTAGGTTCTACTAGATACTGACTTACGGTATTTACAACAAAGCATATATCTGGCCTAGTATTTGTTAAATACATCATTGGCCCAATGATTTGTCTATATAGGGTTAGGTCCACTAAATCCGATGAGTTATTAACTAATAATTTCAAGTTGGAGTCCATGGGAGTGGCCATGGCTTTACACTCCAACATATCAAATCTTTTTAGAAACTTCACAGCATACTTACCTCGATTTAAAAGATTTCTTTTGGATCATGCCATACTTCTAGACCTAAGAAGTAGTGCATTAATCTGAGATCTTTCATTTTTAATTCTGCAGCCATTTTCATGATCTGTTTCTCATTCCTTGTCAGAAAGAGATCATCGACACATAATAATGGTATGATAGGTTCATCATCCACAACCTTTAGGTAAAGGTTAGGATCATCTTTACTTCTGGTAAAGCCCAAGCTTTGTCATGAAGCTGTCAATTGTCCATTATTCACACTCTGCATTGAGTGATCTTCTCCATATCTATCTGTGCCATCTCTCGTCAGATGGGTCTACTAATATGAGCCTCAAAGTCATTCGAACTCTATGGTGAGTTTCTTCTTGCATCCATATCATATGTGTATAGAATCCATATTCAACCTTGTAGCAAGGGTTGAGATCCACATCACCCATGATGATCATTAAGCTCATCAACTGACTACCGATCGTGGGAACCCATACAGAACCTGATTACATTATTAAGAGAATGGTCAAAACATCTCATGATGATTCTCTTCCTCTTTCTAAGAGAATCTCTTAACCATAAGCTTTCTATAGTGTGTTTGATTTGTAAATCCTTTTGTTGAACATCCATCGCTTGTTCATCATTCATCATGATTTTCCCTTTTATGTTTATGTGGTTGCCTCCCGCTTGAACTTTTGTATGTCTTTTGAACTTCTATTCATTCTGTACCATTGTGCATGCTCAAGAGTCATCCTCATGATCTCATGCACAAACATACACTCATTAGTATATTCTAAATGCTATCAAAACATTATAGTACTAAATAATCTTGAAAATGTATAGTCATGATTATAGTTAATAAACATTAGTATTCAAGATTTCAGGGAAGTCTTCTTTTACTCATGCATATCATCAATCAAGATAAAAGATATAATATGCATAATCCCTTGATTACTAACTTTATGAATAAGCATAACCAATCATTCCAAGTATACTTATATAAGGGATCCTAACACAAGGTAAGATTCATGGGAAACATACCTGGATTAGTATACCTACTTGGTTATGTACAACACACCTAAACAATCTCTTCAATGATTTAGAGATCCTGAGCTAGAACCTGCATGTCTCATAGGTTAAGCATAATATAACAAAGTCATACATACCTCGTAAGTAGAACAAAGATTATGGATGAGTCTTTGTCTTCATGTTTTCATGGTCATGGAACCTGATTTGTCTTTTGTGATGTACCTGTATCTTGTTAGCAGACAACATCAACCTCACACAACATCATAATGCCTTAGTACAATCATAAGTGTCAACACCCTAACCAATGAATATCTTCTATCATGCATTCATAATTTTGTTAAGGTTATACGACAAATCTAAAATCAAAATTGTACTAACTGTAATAACCTGAAGACAAACATACCATAAACTTAATCATGGACAAGTATCGAAACATACCTCGATGAGTCATACCTGTCGAGATCGCTTGTATTCTTCTTATGTAAGGCCTTAGGAACTTCTTCACTTATGCAGGTGACCAATCCATCTTCTTCTAGGATTAACCCAATCCACTTGATTTGCAAGAACTGGACCTGGAGCTGGATATGGGTTTGTCAGAGAAACCCAAAAATTCAAACTTTGAATTTCAAACTTCCGAAAGGATAGAAATATGTTCCTTGATGAGCTGATCAAACTGGTATATTCAGAATTTGAAAACTGCAAAGTTTTACTCCTCAATTTTTCCTTTGAAACTTTCGGATTCACTGGACGTGACCCTGAACTGGGGTTTGATGAAGCCCACTCTTTTTCCCCATCAAAAGGTTTGATCCAAAGCTCTAAGCTTCTATTTTTCTGAGGAGCTTCCAGCCGTGGTTACAGATTTCAAAAATTCCCATTTTTACAGAAGCCCTAATTTTCCACTTTTCTAATCAAAGTCCCGTACTAGGGTCTAATCAAGCCCGGCCTTCTTCCCAACCAAAAATTCTGATCTTGGTCTCTAAATTTCTATTTTGATGAGTAGCATCCAGCCATGGTCTCCGATTACAAAAATTCCAACTTTCTTCAAAGCCCTAAATTCCGGAAGCCATGAATGAAGGTACCAAAAAATAATTCTGTTTTGAGAGAAATATGTACCTGATTGTTTCTGATGTAACTCCGAAATTTCTGATCCACAGGGTCTGAAAAAGTTTTCTGAGATATCCTGATCTGTTAGCTTTCCATCCTGACAGGTCTGACCTCAATTGGATGTTTTGAGAGAGAGTTATGCCAAATGTCGCAACGTGACCTGTTTTGGGAAAATACAGGAGAGCAAACTTGTACGGCGTGCCACGTGTCACTGTTTGACCTTCGGCCTCTGAAAACGTTTTCTGAGATAGCTCGGCCTGTTATATTTCCATCCTGATAGGTATGAACTCAATTGGATTCTCTAAGAGGGAGTTATGCCAAGTGTCGCAACGTGACCTGTTTATGGGATAATACAGGAGAGCGAACTTGTACGGCGTGCCACGTGTCACTGGTTCAACATCGGCCTCTGAAAAAGTTTTCTGAGATAGTACAGTCTATTTACTACCTATCAAGTTTCACGAAATTTCATTTGGAGCTTCCTAGCCCAAGTTATGACCTTTTTCCCAAGGTCACCTGATTTTGACTCAGATCTGGAAGAGGCAGAAACCCTATATTGTACAGATCATAAATCACAAAGTACAACGAATTAGAGGTTGTACTTTGGACACAAGGTACCTGGAGATTTTAGCTTCGTCCTGTAACAATTTCAGATCCGAGAACTTCGCCAAAACAGATTTATAGCGAAATTGCTACGATGACTGGTTTTTGCTATGTAAAACCCTAACCTTCAAATTGTCGTAAGTAAAGCAAGTGTCTTTAGTGCCATACCTTGTCTTCCTTTAGGTTAGCTCTGATACCATGTTAAAATTCAATATGCTAAGACAGAAAATAGCAGCATTACATTCCATTTCACAATAATAGCATATACAGGATCACTGAAGAAACAACAAGCACAGCATAAACACAAGAGACAGAGATTTATCCTGGGAAACCCTCATGGGGTAGAAAACCCAGCAAAGCTTCCTCAATATAGATGATCAGCAATATACAAAGATGAAACCCTGAGACATGATCTCCTCCTCCACAATAGCAGACCTCTCCTCCACAAGTGCACTATCCTCAAGTGTGTGAGTGTGTGTAAAATGAGGAACACACCTCCTCTATTTATACACTACTCTGACACATCTTTTACACAAGTACACGTAGGCTCGTATTTAACCAATGGGTTAAATACCCCACTACAACTGACTGGGCCGACCCCTCTAGGGTGGTCTAATAACCCTTTGACCCACATAACACATAAAGGGCCGACCTCCACTAGGGAAGTCTAATAACCCAAGTTACCACATTCTGACGGAGGAACAAACATCTCCGGATATAGAATAAGATCTTTACGGGGGAATGAAACATCTCTGGAATAATAAAGTACAATTATAATATTCTTTGAAGTTACAATATCTCAACAATTGGATGATGAATCCACTATTATTCAAGCCAAACTCTAATTTAGGAATTCGAATTCCCTACTTGGCTTATTTGAATCCTATACTATGCACTTTATAGCTCTATTGTACTCATTCACTTACATTCTTATTCATTGTATGATACTGAGCTATTGTCTATTATTCAATGTTTATGAGTGATCATTGAGTGTCTCCTTTTCTTCTTCTTTGCAACATACTTGATAGTTTGATTGTGAGTTTCTATAACTGCTAGATCTCTTGCAGATTCTTACACTTCAAATACCTTCTAACGAATTACCTGTAGTGCACTATGGATGAAGGGGTTCTCATCTAAGAAAGAAAACATTTGGTTGAAGCCAATTGTTAGTTGTTCCCAAGAAATCATCCTGCATTGCAATTCGACTGTGACATACCAACTCCACGGTACTTCATCCAATGTGTGAACGAATGCATGGACCCACTTCGCTTTTGCTCGTAACCCCATTTGCTTTTGCAATCATCCAAATTCACCCCTGGGTCACCTCTTCCATCGAACTTCCTTCCGCTATATCCTTCTGCATTGCTGAACCTAATTGTCATTAGGTGGCGACAAAGTGGCTAGTTTGTGATATTATACTTGTGCACTGCCCACCAGTGCACAGGAGTAGCCTTCAAGGCTTCCTCCAAGGCCAATAAACATTGCGGTGCCGCCACTTTATCCTCAAACTCCTCAAGAAAGGTGCTCAAATTGGGCAATCCCTCATATGTTGGGAGCGCGCACTTCTCCATGGCTACCCATCATAGTGACTATGTGATCCAGGCACACCTTCTAAATGACAATTCATGCATCTAGTTCTGCCAATTCTCGAGTGTCTCATCCGAATTCGACAACGCTGAACTGACACTACACCATCCCAATTCTCCATCTGCGGTAGGATTAATGTAATCCTCGGATATGTTGTATGTACTATCCCATCCATTCGTAAATTCATCTCGCGCTAGTTCCACGTATCGCTGCCCTTTCATAGGATCCATAGGTGCAATGACCCTCATCTTGCGATTCTCAAATGACATAGTCCGCTTCTGAAAGTTGATAACCGCAAGAATTTTGATTGCCCAGTCAATCCCTAGCAGCGCTGGGTAGGGATTGGTATTGTCTACGATTTCAATTATATCAAAATATGCATACAAATTGAGGCCCTCAATCTCAACAGGAAGTTGGTACACATGACCAAGTGGACTAACCTTACTTTGGTTTTATAATCGCAACTGTATTGGTGACCAGGCCAACTGCGGTTTCCCCATGGTCTCCCATGTTTGCTTGGTAAGGATGTTGACGTTCGACCCCAGGTCCAAGATAATCGAGTCGACATCAAAAGCTCCAATTTGTGCCGACATTCACATCTCTCTCCCTATCTTCCTCTTGTGTATGCGTTTAAATATCTATTCCTGGCATGCACCCTCCCTCTGAGTTAACAGATTGGATATCTCCTCTAGCGCATCCTGATCCTTTTCCAACTCCAAAAAACTCTTTAAGAAGGCTTTTAAGGTACTAGCCTTTCCTTGCGACTTAAACCCGTCGAACGTTGGTGGCATGTCATAGGTAACTTCTTCTTGAAGAGGTAACTGCCTCCTCTGTCTCATTTCCTCTTGTGCTTTCAAGAAGATATCCCTTTCAACCTCCGCATCAAAAGTGACACGTTTCTGTGGTGTCGGTCGGACAGTAACTTGTGGTCTGTCGACTCCTGTCACGACTCCTCCTTGTTTCACCACTCCAACAGTCGCATGGTGTCTTCGAGCCTCTGTCGATATCATCTACACAGCCGGTAGATTTTGATTCTGGTTTTGTGGAGGTGGTTGTGGATTATTGGTCTACCATTTCGCGATGAGTTGCGGACAGTCTTCGACACTATGATCCACAGCACTAAAATAAGTACACTGTTGTGGTGTTGGATTCAGGAAATCCCTTTGATAGTGCCCCTACTGCCCACAATTATAACATATAATTGGTCCTCTTCCTTGTCCAGCAGCTCCTCATCGCCCTGCACCAGCACCTTGACCTCCACAGAATCCTCCTCTATCCCCTCCACGCGGTGGGCCATATGTTTGGTACTGCGGCTGTCGATACTACAGTTGCTACGATGGTCCATATGTTAGGTACTGCGGTGGTGGATACTGCGGTGCCAGATAATGTGGCTGACAATACTATGGTTGTCCATACTATCCCTGATCATACTATTGTGGTTGGTGATTATACTGGGTCGGCGGCTGGTTATACTTCTGTTGTTGCTGACTCGGTGCCTGCTCTTCTCCTGCCATAAAATATGCGGCTGCAGTTCTCTCTTGGAGTAGGCCATAAGCTATGCAGTTGTTTTCATCATGGCCAACTGATTTACAGAACTTGCAATACAAGCTCTCTGGTTTCGATACAATCTTCTGCAGATAAATACACTCTTCTGGTCTATTGCCTCTCATTTTGCAAATACGACACCAAGGTAGCCCTCCTGAGGGGATTTGGTGCACCGGGTTGCAATTACTCTCGGAAATCTAGGCACTGGTCCTTGTGGTGTCCCTCTATTCTACACCTAGTACACCAAACCTCTTCGCGGGCCTCTTTCCCTTTCTTCATGTCCTACAGTTGGATCATCAAGTTTTCCAGTTGTGCTTGTATACGATCCATACCCAACCCAGTTTTTCCATTTGGTGAAGCCTCCAGCTTCATCGCAATCTCCAATGCTTCTGCTTGGGTTGCAACCTTCTGTTGCATTAGTGGTCCGCGGGTGTGTGGTACCAGTGTTGTGATGAACCACTCCTTATGTTGCATATAATTTATTCTAAAAATTACCTTTGCTATCAGTGTTTTATATCACTAATCAAATTCCCATACCGCTCATTTGGGTATTGCTTGATTTCTTTGAGTTCGGTGACATACTACGATTCTGACTTTGGCTTTCTGAACTCATCGATCATTCCTGCATTGATCTGCGCTAATGACTTGGCTGTTGTTCCCGTCGGAATCCTCGCAAACTTAATGAACCAATCTAGCGCACAGACCCTAAGGGTCGTTGCTAACTGCCCTTGTTTAATAGCTTCATCCTGGACTTGCTTCACGGTTGATCCACATCGCAGTTGGCATTTGTTGTCAGATGTTAACTTCGACATCTTTGATTAGTCATCATTTTTTATACAACTTATACAAGTTTCGACACAACATGACTTTGACAATCTCAGCACCTTCGACATGTTCAACAACCTCATAGTTCGCGACATCTGCATGCAACGTCGATATGCGACCAACAACTTTGACAGACTGTCTCTCTGTCTTTTAGTCGACTGTAACAGTTGAATAGTTGAAACCTTTCTAACTTCTTCTTTGTAACTAAACGTAATGGGAAGGCACCCAAGCATCTCAGAAATCTATATAAACATGTATACTATTGTAATATACAACAAGTCTATTTTGTTTTACATCTAATAGAAGAACAGTTCGCCTTCCTGCATATTGTCTGTGCATATCTTTGTTTATGTGTATTGCGTACTCCTGCTTTTGCTCATTCTATTTTATTAAGCTTCCGCCATAACATAGTCGACTCATTCAGTTGAACTGTTGTCCCCCTTGTGCTTCCTGGACACGATACGGATCATTGGTATCAGAGCACATTCAGTTTTTCTTGCTTAAGTTCTATGTATACACTTCTCTCGAAGTTACCTGACTTATGCTGGTTCAAACTTGCTCACAATCTCAGCAATCCAAGCAAACGCGATCTCCAAATATGACAGAAGAAATAGATGATAGACATGCAGTCGTCGAGACAGCACAACTTATTGAGAAGGTTCTGGCTCGACAACAAATTAAAATTTTTTCCCAGTTCAATGAGATTCTCTTGCAATTCGCTTCGACATCTGGAGGATCCTCAACGAGAACTCACTTTGATAAAATCAGCCCCTTCAAAGTACAACTGAATCTCAACATACCGAATCTTGAAGGAAAGATTGACACAGAATCCGTCGACAATTGGGTGCAACAATTGGAATCCTATTACACTATAAATCAACTCTCCGAAGTTGAAAAGTCACCATTGCATCCTTAAAGATGTCAACCTCCGTAAACTGCTAGTGGGAGAACCTCTCGACAAAGATGGAGAAAAATGGAGACCCCATCGACACATGGGATAAATTCGCCGAACACATCCGGAAGGAATTTTACCCACCGAAATACCTCGAGTAGTAGTATAAGAAGTGGCAGTAGCTAAGGCAATGGAAATACCAATCAGTACAGAGTTACACCGATGAGTTCTACCGACTTATGGCAAGACTTGGCATCCAAGAAGAAGAGAAATTGCTTGTTCTGAAATATACCAGCAGATTGTCCCAGTACATTCAGCAGGAGATGGAATTTTTGACTATCAATACGCTTGCGGATGCTTTCCACTACGCCAACAAACTGGAAACCAAGCAGAAAGGAAAAGCACGTTTCGCAACAAAGCTAACATCAGGAAGACCACCTGACAAGAAGACATCAACCGACTTTGACAAGTCGAGATCTTCTCAGCCGACACCGCCAAAGCCTAACAATGGTAAGAAGCCTTTTCACAAGAGGGAACGTAGCAAACAATTGCCGACCGAAAAATGGTGCGATTAGCACCACTCATCTTGGAATGATACATCCGAATGGAAAGCTCGGAAGACATTTTTGGCAAAAGTGTCGACCTTCGACGCGTTTGACAAGACGGTGGAAGAATTAGATCTGGACGCAATGACCCTTTTGACCTTGACCACTCGAGCATCCTTGACTATTGTTGATGAGGAGGAATGAGAGTGCTTGTTCCATACACAGAAATGGGTCCAGATCAACCCATTACATCTGATTGTGGACAACGGGAGCCAAAAGAACTTCGTTTCTGAAGAAATTGTGAAGAAATTAGGTCTTGTTACCACTCCACATCCTCAGCCTTACAACATCGGTTGGATGAAGGATGGACAAGAACTAAGGATCACTCGACAATGCAAACTCACCTACTTCATAAAACCTTTTGAGGATGAAGTACTCTGTGATGTGGCACCACTCTCCGTAGCCGACGCCCTGTTTGGGAAACCTTACCTCTGGGATAGACATGGAAGTTATCAATCATGGCCTCAGAAGGTGATTGTTAGAATCCGAAATCGATGGTTAAGCATACCGAAGCGTCAACTTACACCAACGGTCGCATTGATATCTTCCAAACAGACAAAGGAGCTCATCAATCATGCTCAAAAGTTTGCATTAATCATGATCAAGCCACAACATTCTAAGAAGACTACAGCAACGAGTCGAGTCACCGACCAATGTAGTTCTCGACAGAAGCAGCAAGTCGATCATATTCTCGATGAGTACCAGAACCTCTTTCAAGCTCCAGACAAAGTACAGATCCCCAAAGATTGGCCCATTCCTAGAAGCATTCAAGAACTAAGAAGTTTTCTTGGTTTGGCGAATTTCTATCGAAGATTCATACTCGGCTTCAGTCACATAGCCTGGCCCTTGAATCAGCTGATGAAGACAAATGGGAGAACTATCTTTCAATGGACAGAAACACATCAAGAAACTTTTGAACAGCTCAAACACAGGCTTTGCAATGCACCAGTACTTGTGTTACCTGATTTGCATCAGCTCTTTGAGATTGAGACAGACGCATCGGACTATGCCGTGGGCGTAGTGATCACTCAGTCTGGTCACCCAGTTGCTTTTCATTCCAATACTTTTAACAACACAGTTAGAAGATACTCGACGTACGAAAAAGAACTGTACGCCATTGTGCAAGCTCTCAAGCAATGGAGGCATTACATCCTTGGCAAGGAAACAGTCATTCTGACTGATCACAAGCCTCTACAGTTCGCTCCAACACAATCAAAGTTACAGACAAACCGAAAACTCAAGTGGATTAATTACCTTCAACAATTTCAGTTGGTGATTAAGTATTGGAAAGGCAAGGCCAATGCCGCTGCAGATTGCCTCAGTAGACCACCCATTACTCTCCTTTTGGCAGTGATGAGTATGCAAGGTTTCGACATGACCACTTGGCAACAGTTGTACGGGGACGACAGTGACTTCTCAGCAGTCTACTGGCAGTTACAGACTAACAAGTTGTTGACCTCAAATTTCGACTGCTTCCTGAAAGATACTTTGCTATACAAGCTTGGACAGCTTTTTGTACTGACTGGTGAGCAACGATAGCAACTCATTTGGGACGCGCACTACAACAAGACTGCAAGACACTTTGGAGTAGCAAAGACACTTGCTATTCTGCAGAAGTATTTATTTTGGCCTACACTTAAATCTAATGTCAACAAGTACATTCAATCATGCATGGTTTGTGCCATTGCTAAGCCGCCTAATCGACGACAGGGATTGTACACACCTCTGCCAGTTCCTAGTCGACCATGGGAATCTATTTCTATGGACTACTTGACGGGTTATCCTACTACCAAACATCAGCATGACGCAATATTAGTAGTAGTCGATCGATTTTCCAAGATGGCCATTCTCATACCATGTAAGTGGACTATGACAGTGCAGCAGACCGCTCAGCTCGTCTTTACACATGTTTGGAAACACTTTGGTTTACCCACAACCATCATTTCCGACCGAGATGCCAGATTCATCAGCATCTTTTGGAAGACCCTCTGGCAATAGCTAGACACACAACTCTCATTGTCGACAGCTTTCCATCCTCAGAATGACGGACAGAAGGAAGCTGTGAATCTCTTGGTAGTACAACTGCTTCGCATGTACAATCACCAGCATCGACGCACATGGGATGATAGTCTTCCATACATATAGCACAGCTATAATCATGCTCAACATAGCTCTACAGGAAAGAGTCCATTTGAATTCTGTTATGGATTTCAACCCTCAACGCCTATCGACTTGATCAGCTCCTTGACATAGCTGAACTTCGATAAAGACCGCAGTCAGCAAGAAGTTGATAAAGCTGTCAAGTTTCGAGAACAGATTTGTGACATCCAGAAGCAAGCACAGGATATGTTGCACAGAGCAAATGAGAAAGCTAAGGCCCGACATGACAACCATCGTATCTCTCATACTTTCCAAATTGGGGATAAGGTCTGGCTACATCTTAATAAGGAGTGCTTCACTGGTCCTTTCAAGAAGCTCAATTCTTTGTGATTTGGTCTGTACAATATTCTTCGACAGATTGGCGAAAACGCTTTACAGCTTGACATTCCTGCGTACCTGGGTCTGCATCTAGTTTTCAATGTGGATCTACTTTGACCATACCATGCACCTTTGCTGGAACAGAATGACTTCTCTATAGCAACACCCATAGACATCCATCCAGATGTTCAGGAGCCTCTTCCTTGCGACACCATTGTGGGATGACAAGTACGCCTTACGAGGACGAACACAATTCCCTTGTTCTAGGTTTCCAAAGCTGGCCAAATCCCATCTCAAGGAAAATGGTACTCTGCTACTGAATTGACCGATAAGTTTTCTCACCTTTGCGAGCAAACAATGGGGTCCATTGTTTCTTAAGGAAGGAGGTCTGATCCACATCGCATTTGGCATTTGTCGTCGGATGTTAACTTTGACATCTTCAATCAGTCGTCACTATTGATACAACTTCGACAAGTTTCAACACAACATGACTTCGACAATCTCAGCACCTTCGACATGTTCAACAACCTCATAGTTCGCGACATCGGCATGCAACGTCGATATGTGACCAGTGACTTTGACAGACTGTCTCTTTGTCTTCCAATCGACTGTAACGGTTGAATAGTTGAAACCGTTCTAACTTCTTCTTTGTAACTGAACGTAACGGGCAGGCACCAAGTGTCTCAGAACTCTATATAAACATGTATACTATTGTAATATACAAAAAGTCTATTTTGTTTTACATCTAATAGAAGAACAGTTCGCCTTCCTGCATATTGTCTGTGTGTATCTGTGTTTATGTGTATTACGTAATCCTGCTTTTGCTCATTCTATTTTATTAAGCTTCCGCCATAACAGAGCCGACTCATTCAATCAAACTGTTGTCCCTCTCGTGCTTCCTGGACATGATACGAATCAACGGTCCATATTGTTTCACACAGAAACCAAAACTGCTTGGGATCCTCTGCCCTGTTCCCTTGGAAAGTGGGAATTTTTGTGTCATCTTCCATTCTAAAGTTCCTACTGTTATTACTTACTGATGCACTACTTTTACAATTGCACGTAGGGAAACTTTGCGAATAGCTTGTGTTTCTTCCTGTAAAATTCTGAGTAGTGCGCGGGGTTGTAGGTATGTTGTAACTTACGATCCGTCCCTCTTCTACTTCTGGGGTAGCTTGGTCACTGTCCTCATCGCAATAGGGTCGCTTTCTCCCTTGTGGTCTTGTTCCGCAGTCTATTCCAATCCTCTCAAGAGACTCTCTCTTAGTTCTCCTCTTCTTCTCAGGACGTCAGAATATTACTCCACTCCTCAAGGTACCACACTCTTCGTCAGATTCCCATACAAACTCATCGTCACTCATGTCCATCTACCCCACATCTTTCTATCCAATCCGCATTCACGCGATACCCACAACCTCCGCACACTGGTCTTTCTACTTGTCAAAAGTCATGTTCAAAATTCCCTTTTCGCAGATGAGCATCTTAATCCACAGTTTTAGCAATAGCAAGAACCTTCCCCTTGGTCCCTTGAAAAATTTCCTCTCCGCATCGCTATACGACTTGATGGTGTCTACAGTGAACTCGGTAATATATCCCTCCAGGATACTATCCACCCAAAAATCGATAGCCCCATATACTATGTTGTCAACATGTTTCAGCTGTCGAATCAGTTTTGGTGTCCAATGTTCAAGCTCAGTCTTTTGGAAATGGTTCTTTTGAAATGTTAGTTGCGCTAACCACTCCTACAATAGTACTAGGAATTTGTAGAAAAATATCTCATGGATATATGAATAAATGTATTTCTACAACCAACTGGTTATTGTCTGTTTAGGGTTTTGCTTCTCCCCTTCTGCGAATTCTTCTATCTTTCTATCAAACCACTTCTGAATCTCTGATTTCGTCAGATGCCACAGCATATCCTCTTCTTTTCCTCTTCAAGGTCTCAGGAACGGAACCATTTGTTGACACAGGGACTATCGATAGGGGTTCACCACGCATTGTCATCAACAAACCATCAACCAAACTCCCTTATGCACCGGCCCATAAAGGTGTTAACCTTCCCAGCAACACTTGCAGAGTGAGTGAAGTCTCACCTGAGATGCACAAGGGGGCTGTAGGAACCAATTTTCCATAGTAGAGTTGAGGACATGCATCAACCACATATTACATTCACAGAAACCAGATATTGTGTCATTCTCACTATACTAACATTTCATCACTCGCATACCCATCAATCGCAGCATCAGCACATAATAAACATTCTCATCAACATGATCTAACTATTCATTAGCATAAAAAACGATTACCAAATCCACAGAGCATGTAAACATCTCATCAACATTCGCATTCATCATCCAATAGAAATAAATACAAGGAAAGAACCATAATCGAACATCTTCATGCATTCATTAAGACCTGCAGAATGACCTTCGCAGAAATAGTCAATACATGATATCGCAGATACAAAATGGATCAACAACTGGATCAAAACCCGAAAGATCTATCCCTTCATTCATCACCTGATCTAGATTACATGCCATCCCCTTAGTATTACAATCATTCTCCTATTTATACAAAACTACATGGTTACAAAACGGTCCACATGACCCTTATCTAACTAATTAACTACTTCCCCGCTTCCGCATTATCCACAAATGACCCTTTCTTCTGTGGATTGTCCCTTCCACAGCTTGTTGGCTTCCACACTTCCTGCAAATTAATCCCGCGCCAACAATTAATGAGACTATGATTTTGGCTTCATATAGTCTCTTCACTTCCTTTTCTATAAGAGGGAGTAACATAGGGTTTATCCTTCTTAGCTTTTGCTTGAATGGTTTTTCACTTGTCTTTACTGGTATGGTGTGTTGTATGATAAATGTATCATATTCTTTTAAGTCTTCATAACACCATGCAAAAACATCAGAAAATTTTCTCATTAAGTCAACATAATCATCTTTAGTACTCGGGGCTAGGGATTTACATAGCTTGACAATCTTAGGTTCTTCATCATCCCCAATGTTGCAGTCTTCTACTTCACTGTGGTTCAGAACAACTTTACGGTTTTTAGCCACATCATTTTCATCAAAAATATTTTCTGATGGTACTAACCCTTTGAGGATATAGTTTCTTTTCAACTGAAGGATATCTTTATCCCCCAACGTTTTTAGGAACTCTGTTGGATTAGGTTCCCATTCTTCATTTGCACAATTTTCTTGATCAATATGGGTATTGGAAAACTCCTTCGTCATCTCTAGGAATTTATTTATCTGTTGATTATCCTCAAATATTTTCCAATGTCTATTATTGTCAAGGACATAAGGCCTATGATTTATATTGATCATATAGGTTATGGTGGGATAAAAAGGGAGTTGAAATCTGCTAGCAGAGATGGCTAAGGTATATGCTGATGTGTTTTTCTCTCTAGGTATGAAGGAAATACTTTGTTATGTAAATAAGTTATCAAACATGTCCCAAACAACATTCCTATAGGCCCTCATTTTGGGATGTTTGGTATCATAGACCCCATTTACTTGTTGGATTATCAATTTTGCATCTCCATAAAATTTTATCTTTTTAGCTTTCAGATGCTTAAGTGCATTCAACCCTAACAGTAAAGCTTCATACTCTGCTACATTGTTTGAGTATTCAAACATTAGTTTAATGGAATGTAACCTGGAGCATTTATTTCCTTCATCTGGGGGGTGATCCATACTCCTGCCCTGACTCCTTGTTTACAGCCCCATCAAATCTCATAGTCCAGAGACCTTTTTTTGGGTTGTGGCTGTAGCTTCTGGTTCCATTTCTGACTTCTCATCACTGCCCTTTTCTACCTGTTGACCATTGTCTTGTTCGCTTCCAGAGCCACCAACGCATTGTGTATCTTTCTCTCTATCAAACCCATCATTTGTTTTAGGGAGGTCAGTGATCATCATATCTTTTTCTCGTAAGCCAAGGTCATAACAGAAAACTAAAGAGCCTATCTTAGTGTCTACAACAAATATGGGATGATTTTCAGGCTTACTTTTACTACTTACTACATAGGCCAATCTCTGTTCTCTATATATTCTTTTGTTTTCTCCAAAAACAGGGATGGTGGCATAAGACATGTCCATATGTAGTGTTCCCTTTAGTTTAGATACCCAGGATCTTGATAATAACATCCCAAATTTGGGTGCTATGTATTCCACTACTACGTCCATTACCATGTATTTGATCAGCCCCAGACATCGTACTTTTCTAGAATCAAATGAGAACAAATATTTATAAGGTCTAGTGATTTCTAATCCTATAATTTCTACCACTGATTTTGGCATGAGGTTTTGTGAGGCCCCAGAATCTAGCATAGCATTATGTAGTATATGATCATGTATATTCAGACTGAAATAAAAGGGGGGGACATCATATTCTTTAGGACTTTCAATAGGGGGGCCAAACATAAGGGTTGGATTATCATCATGTAAATTAAGAGTATCTGCCTACTTTCCTTCCTCTCCCTTCACCATTTCCAAAATCTGACTCTTATATTCTGTATTTTTTAACAACTCATTGAAGGGGATTGATATTTTTATCTTGGAAATTTCATTTTCTAAACTAAAAGCAGAATTGGTTTTCTCTACTAGTTTTATATTAATTTCATCCTTCCCTTCTGGGATTCTTTTAGGAGATTCGGATCCCTTTTCAGCTGTTTTATCAGAGGTAAGAGGCTTTGGATAACCCTTCCTAGGGATTTCTTTTTTTTGTTGCTTAGAAGTAGATGGCTCAGCAGTAGCCTTTCCTTGGTTCGTTGTTACCTTTCTATTCCTCAAATTATGTTGTCTCTGAAATTCAAAAATTTCATGTTGGAAGCCTCTTTGATATTTTGCAGACTCTGACTCTTCTAGGCTGCTATCTAACTGCAGAGATGATTGGTCATGTTCTTCTTTATCCAAATAGAACTAGGGCTCCATCTGATCAAAGAGGTGGATTTGATCTTTAGGCTGTCCATCTTCCTCTTCTTCATCTATCAGGTTTTTAGCAAAAGGTTTTCTAATTGGTTGATTTTATGCATTTCTAGGATCCCTTGGCTCTCTCGGTCTTCCCTGTGGGGCAGGGGATCTTCTATAATTGTTAGTTCGATCTTGAGGCTCAGGGTTTTCTCTGGAAGGAGGCCTATTATCAAGGGAGATCCTATCCACCATTTTTTCCATAGTTCTCATCATATGCTCAAATATGGTGTAAATAGATTTGGAGGTGGAAGGCTGGCCTATCTCATTGAATCTCTTTTTATCAGTTTCAGTCCTGTGCTTTATTTTACCCGAGGCCACCAGATTAGCTTCTACTTCCATGAAATATTTCAACATATCAGGTAAGGTAGCAGATCGCCTTTCTCTTAACATGAGAGCAAATTCATTGTCAAAACAATTATCATAGTTAATTTTGGCTGGACCCAGAGGGGGTTTGATGTCCATGGGGATAGAATTGTACATTTTCATGAACCTGGCTGAAAATTCTTGGACAACCTCAACATTAGTTTTCTTTGTGTTTTCATATTGAGTGAGGATTTGGAGTGGATTTTTTTTATCCTCCCATGTTTCTAGGAAATCTTGTTCCAACCTCTCATAGGTAGCAATACCTCCATTTGGAAGGCTTTTGAACAATTTCTTTACTTCCCCTGAAAAAATTTGGGAAAATAACCTAATCTTGAAATCATCTTCATCTATCTCCTCCAGATCTATGAAGTCAATAAAATGGTCTACATGTTGTTGTGTAGTACCACCCCCTTCCCCATCATATCTCATGAGGCATTGGGCATAGCCCATAGATAGATCATGGAGGTTGGTAGGGAGGAATAAAGGGGAAAATCTAGAATCCATTGCTCTTAGGGTGTGCTTGGAACCAGGAGGAGTATTTGAAATAGGTTTAAAAGTAGGGTTAGGTATTACAACAATGTAACTTGAAGTAGCAGGAGGAGTGATCAAGACCTCGATTTTCTTACTGGCTTCTTTAGTGAAGATGAACATGTCACTGCTTTCTTCTTTGACTTGTAAACTTTCCCACAGATCACTTAGACAATGTATTTCGAACCTTTTCTGGTCAAACAAGGTTTCTTTCAGATATGTCTCAGACTTGGACCTGAATAAGGAATTCTCAAACTTTAAATCAAAAGAGACAGACTCTATAGCCTTTGCCCCTTCTTTAGGTAAAGAAAAGGATCTAGTTAATGGGGGAATACCTTTTTTTTCTTTCTTCTCTTTCCGAATGATATTTTCTAGATCTAATACGGACTGTGTAGGTTCAGCATCTAGTTGAATTCTGGTAGATATCCTTTGGGAATCCAGGATTCTTTCAAGAAACTCTCCAAGTGTCTCTTGTGGGATTGAAAAATTTGAATATTGGAGTTTCCAAGGAAAATATCACAACCTTTGTGTTTTTTATCTTCTCTTTTCCCTCATAGATCTAATATGATTCCTTATAATTCATTTTTTAGTAAAATAAGTTCGTCGTCTCTCCAGTACGGTCTCTAGATGTTATCACTCAGGATTCTTCTAGGTTGCGGCAGAAGGGCTCACTAAGGTAACTATTTCAAATACACTCTTGTGGATGAAAACTAGCCTTTCCAAACACAAAGAAGGATCTCTCTCTCACAACTCTTTCAGTACACAAAATATCACTTGAATGGGATGGTTGTGTATTAATAGTGGTGGCTAGACCTTCATATATATAAAGGTATTAAGGTTTTTCAGTTGGTTGGGATGAGAATAGGTATATCATTGGGCATAGAGTCAAACTTTCATAGGTTTTCTGTCACATATGACCGATTGGACTATAATTTCATAAGCAAAGGCAAGATAAATGAAGTTTTTTCACGTCAAAGAGATATTAGTAGACGGTAACAGAAAGTGAAACAAAATCCATCATAGAGTTAGAGCATTTAGGAATGAATTCTGACTTGCAATTTCAGGAAGAAAGGGGGGAGTATATAATCATATGTATCTAAAGCATCAAATAATAGAAGAATTTGATACCATGTAATATTGATTTAAACACTCTAGAAGAAGACAATCAGTGGAAAATACTAGCAAGGAAAACATGCGGAGGAATTACAAACATCAAAACACTCATTTCGGGAATTTATGCTCGAAATTAATTCTTCGCATTAATAAAAAAGGATGGGTTTCATTACATACTCAGATTTTTCTTATCTCAAAATCCCAACCCTTGGGTCTTATTCAAAACCTACCTTTATAGGCTTACAAAAAATCAAAACCTTCTCGACTATACTTCAGCCATAAGTGGTTGTTTATTAAATTCGCAACTACCGCTGTTTGTAAAACACCAGAACTAACTATCAGTCTTATAGACTATTTATTCAAAATAATAATAAACTCGGAGTGATGAGGTAATCTTCCTTCTTCACTCCAAGCTGCTCAAACTAACTACTTCTTGATCTAGAGATGTGTTGATGGGAAACTTCAGTGCGCTTCTAGTGCAAACTCGAACTGTCAAAATTAATTGTTGTATTTTGGATCGAGGAATTTCAGGATGATTTGTAGGGATTGACGTATTGTGCCTTTCTTTTTCCTGCACATCGAATCCCATTCGTGGAACAGTTGAGTCTTTTTCCTACCAAATTCTGCATTTTTACACAACTGCAATTTATTATGAAAAACCAACTTCAGTCCAGAATCCGCAAGACACAATCCGCAAACTGCAATGCGGGAGTCAGAAGTCGAAACTACTAAGTGGAATTTATCAAATTTGACCCACGACATTTGCAATCCGCAATGCGGGAGTCAGAAAGTCGGAACCCCAATTCACAACTTCTGAAAAAATTACTCCTCTGACTTTCACAATCTGCAATGCGGGACTCAGAAAGTCGGAATACCAAATGCACAGCTTCGAAGAAATCACATATCCTACTTCCACAATCCGCAAATAAGAACCTCAAATTCACAACTTTAAAGAAATCACACCTCCAATTTATGCAATTCACAGTGCGGGACTCGGAAGTCGGAACCTCAAATTCACAGTTTTGAAGAAATCATACCTCTGCAATCTGCAATACGCAAACTGCAATGCGGGAGTTGGAATTCGGAACCTCAAATTCACAGTTTGAAAGAAATAATACCTCCGCAATCCGCAATGCGAGATTCCCAAATTGGAAGCCCAAATTCACAGTTTCGAAGAAATAATACCTCTGCAATCTACAATCTGCAAAATGCAATGTGGGAGTCGGAAAGTTGGAACACTAAATGCATCACTTTGAGAATATTAATCCTTCAAGTTCCGCAATGCGGGTTCGGAAAGTCAGAACCTCTTCGAAATTTCTCTGTGGCCATAGATCCATTCCCCCTGTTTTTTCCTTTATTTCCTTCGGGGGAGAATGTCACTGTCAATCATCCCCTATATCCTTTGTTCCCTGCCATTGATTTCTCCTCCCCACCATAGATCCATCTCTATATCCAATTTCAACCATTCAGTCTCTTTAGAGTGGAAGACGTCCCTTTTATCATTTTTCTTATTGTGGCTTGCTCATCCAGTCATAAGCTATTAATACTTAGTCATTTCTTGGATTTTTTGCTTTTTCTTTTGGAGTAAAAAATTAGTGGGAAGGCTTGAGATTTCGGTAGGGGGGTTCCCTTTCATTCCCTTGTGGGAGTTTTCTTAGAGGTGATAACACCCTGTTTATTTGTAACCGGGATGACATTAGAGACCCAATTTGTTAAGGGAAAAAGATAAATGAAACCATCTTTCAACAACTTTTCAATCTCTGCTTTGATAGTCGCAGTCTTCCTAGGGTGCACTAGATGAAGTTTTTTTCTAGACAAGTTTTGCGTCGGGATATGTTTAGATCTCATGCATAATGATAGCAGGATCAATGCCAGGAATTTCCTCGTAGCTCCATGTGAATAATTCATGGAACTGTTTAAACAAGGCTGTAAAAGTATTGATTTCATCAAGAGAACAAGTTTGGCCTATGTGAATGTGTTCCACGACTCCTCGTTTTACCGAGATGTCTATGGTAAAGGTAGGCGTGATGTTTTCCAAATTTCCCTCGGTTACCATATCGTAGGAAAGAATAGGATATTGAGGGTAAGAAAATACATCTGGTGAAACAATAGTATCAATGGCCTTCTCTACCATATCTAAAGGTGGAAGGAAGGATGATTGATGATGAAGGTCTTCCCATGGGGGATAATCCAAGCTCATAATCTCCATGATTGATTATCAAAATGAAAAGTTTGGAGTAAAGGATCAAGTGATGGCAAGGATGAGTTCCGTTGAGATGGTAGAGAACATGGGTTGGATGCCACTAGAGAGTGGGCATTTAGTAAATCAAGTGCTAATTAGATATCCTCATAAGTGGTTTCAATGAGGCTGAGAGGAATGACATCTCCAATCAAATCCATATGATTAGGATTGGGCACAATCCATTGGTCGGTTGAGTTGGAAGAGGATGGGATCATAGATGAGATCATGTTCACCATGGAAACATGGGATGGGGGATCTGGTGTTGGAAACAATCACATCATAGATGAGTCTTTGAGAATTCCTACCCCCACACTCTCATACATTTGTGAAGAGTGGCCCAAAAGAGGGACATTATCTGTAGGATGAGTAGTGGTGTCTGGTGTACATAAATCTAACTGGTCGATAGTGACAATTCTCCCTTGATGGAGAAATTGCACAATGTGGAAGACAGATGATGCGACCACGGTCATGAAATAGAACCAATTGTGACAAAGTAACAAATTATAATCCAATGGGCCGATGACTACCTACACGTTAATGGAAACAATCTTACCTACCAACTCTATGGCTAAGGATTGTAATAGCCCATGGGGTTGACATCCAAGTCCATCAAATGCTTTCAATGTAGTGGGGGAATGGTTCAACTCAGGAGAGCCGATGGCTCGCCAACATGATAGGATCCTTCATCCAAAATAGTACGATGGATAATTTTCCCATAAACATTGGTAATGATTTGAAACACTAATTGGTGGGAAATCCTAGGCTTAAAATACTCTAATTTGAACATGATATTGTTGGAGGAATCAATACCTACTGCTCCGATAGAAGATAACAGGGTCTTACACTGATTGGGACAGTTTTGTAATATTTATAGCACCAACATAGCATAAGGGGCCTGGGATAGATCTTCTACTCTGTTGTATTTTTTAGCGGCCCAGGCGTTAGGTTGAAGATGGATTTTTGAATTGTGCTCTTTGGCAGACACAATATTGTATATGGTAAAGGTTTATCTATAACGAGAGGACCTTGAGGTGAAGGAATACTAGATGTAGATGCAGAGGGTTTTTCAGTATAAGCTCCATTAGATTCCTTGTCAGAATTAGAGTTGTATGTACGTGACTTGGTAGACAAGTTGTCTGTTTCGTTGCGCATCATGAGAACATGAGCGGTTGTGTATGGTTCTCTTTGAGAAGGAGGTGGTGGTTGTGCAATCATTTGTTGTTGTTTCTTGGGGAAGGGGTCAGTTAAAACTGTAGGTGTGGGGTTTCCCTTGAGAAACCTTTGTACTTCTTCACGATGTGGAAATTCTTTCGTGAAGTGATCGTCACCACACAGTAAACAAGGGTATTTTACATTCCATTTTTGTTTTGTGTTGTCGAGATTATTTTTGGGCTCCTGCTAGTTAGAATACTTCTTGGATTTTCCTTTGTTCTTCTTTTTACCACTAGATTTTTGAGGTGAAGCAGATTGAATAGAATTCACTTCCGCAGTGGAAGCAGGGCTGGGTGATCGATTGGGATTGTTTCCATCCATGGTGAGGATGGAGTGGAATTATGGTGGTTATGTGATACACCTGATTGTGTAGCAGGATGGGAATGAACGAAACCAATAATTCCATCAACATGTGATCCCAAAGGATGTTTTTTTGGGTTGTGTGTAGAGCGTGGGGAATTAGGAATGATATTGTATAATGTGCCAAATTGAGCATAGACTAGGTCTAGATATTGAGCACATGAGATAGCTTGTTCTTCCGTAACGACCCCTCCCATAGCCATGTCTTTAGCTATGATGGGTAGTAATGACTTTGTGAACCAATCAGAAAGTAGTTGATCCAGAATGTGAGATTTAACGAGACGACGTATCTGTATCCACTCATGAATATGATCAGAAATGTGGGTGGAAGTAGATTGTTGGAGAGAATTCAAAAGATCTATGTCAGCTTCGTAGCGGATCAGTAGTTGAAAATGAGTTAAAAAATCCATAGCTAAGGATCTAAAATTGACAAAAGAGTGTGGTGGCAACTCGATGTACCACTTTGTGGTAGTAATGATAAGGGTTCATTGGAAAATCCTCAAATAGATAGAATCATCCATTAAGGAATTGGAGGAGCAATGCAAATGATAAGTCATTACGTGGTTCTTAGGATCCTCACCAGGCATGCTGTCAAACTTAGGGATGTCTGATGGTAACTTCACAAGAATAGTTGGCCAATTTATACCATGTCGGATGGGATCATTAGTAAAATGTGATAGCTCTGGAAGATCTAGTGTAGCAAAAAATGGTAATTGTCGGTTTGGTTGTGGATACTGGTAATATTGATAAGGCATCTAAGTACTAGTAGGACCATGGATAGAATGATCGTAAGGTCATCCAATAGGGTGTTGTCCATATTGAGGTGGGCCTTCTAGATTGGGAGGTGGAACTGAAGGGGGTCCTCCTCCGAGTGGAGGTTGGACAGGTGGCGGGGGAGGAGGTGGGATAGGTGGTGGGGTGGTCTATCGGATGGAGGTCCATTCGGTGGAACATTATGATTTCCCCATGGGGTGTTCATATTTTCGGGATAGGGTAATCTACGAAAAATATTCCCTGGATAGTTTTGACCTAAGGCAATGTTATGGTTACCTGGGTAGTTATGCCCCCATGGGGGTTGGGTCCAATTGGATGGTCCCCCCCATTTGATGTGCCCACGCAGGTTGTCCCATGGCTGGGAGTTAAATTCCAACCATGTTATAGTTCATGTGCGAAGGATATACTCCACTCACGTTGTGTCCCCTAACTGGATGGTTCCCCCCAGTTAGATTTGGTCCATTGGCTAGGGGTTTCCCCCCAGTTGAATATTTTCCACATATCAGAGTATGCCCAGTAAGAATATGTTGACCACTAATTGCAGGTTGACCCATGCTCAATTTTTTACTACTAATTAGAGGATAACCTCCACTTAAACTTTGAGATGGATGTGTTGTTCCATTTATGAAGTTAATAGTAGATGAAGGGTTCCCTCCAGTTGTTGGGGTCAAATAAGGTGTAGAATCAGTCAAATGGATTTGTGGTGTACTAGATAGGAAAGAAGGTTGACCTAGTTCATAAGTGGTCATAATGGGTGTGGATATTCCTAGTGAAGAAAAGGACAAAGAATGTATAGGGGAATAATGTTCTGGTACTTCCAAATTATATCTCAGAGGAAAACTCTGGCACCTAATCCAGTTACCGAATGTTCATAAATGTTCGATAGTCTCGTAAAATCGTGCAAGAAATACCTTGTTAGGAATCCAAGGAGGAAACTGGCATGGTGGATTTTCGACCATCAGAAGTGAACCAAAGTCGAAAACATGCTGGCCTAAAGAGGTGTCCCAAAATGATGCAGTTGGACCAAAAGCGGTTGCTATCGGGTTGTCCTGGGGTCGATTGAAAATCCAATCGGTGGCTCTGGGATTTCCTTCAAGCAAATGATGAAAGGATTTTTCATGCAGAGGAGGTTTTTACACTAGTAAATGTCCCATAGGATCAGTGATGGGTGGATTTACAGGAGGAGAGTAGTTCACTTCTGATTCAAAGTTACAAGTTCCTTCTTCATGTGACTAATATATTATGGGTTGATCCATGCTTTCTACTGAGTTCTCCTCCTAGATAAGGGGATATTCGGGTGGAAAATTTAATATTCATTGGAATCTCCTTAAGGGTTGGTTAGCCAAGGCGAATGATATAAAGATTCTTCTAAAATTTTTCTAAAAAAGAAAAACACACTTCAAGACCTACTCAAGCTAAATCCACATGCAAACTTATGTGATAGATGGGATTCAAAATTTTGGAACCTCACGGGATTATCAAGGCATCGCAACTTGCGATATACCACAGGTTCCAACAGTTATACTTGGACCAATATTTTAGAGCACTAACCAGGGAGGATTAGGACCGTACCCCTGACCGTATAACCCGACTACCTGGCAGTACGTGCGTAGTAGCTCCTTGAGTGTTGTTCTCGGTGTATTACCACGCCAAGATGGCCAATGGTTAATCGATGGTTTTAGGAATCCTAGTGGGATCTCTTGATATACTCAAGGTATGTGGGATATCCAATCCGTAGTGGTGCTGTCTAATGCACAACCGTATGAAAAGATCCTTCTGATATACAGTCTAGTATGTGAAGTACCTTTCTATACACCCGAAGGTACGTGAAAGGACATTTGATATACCGAATGGTACATGGAAAAACTACAAGCCCCTGGGATTTAGTGCAAGAAAATAACGACAACTACCAGGATTTAAGATGCTGGAACACGTCTCTAACCTAGCACATGATTTTCTATACAATTTTAACCTAGGCTACCGCTTGATTTTACGTTGCACGGTTAGGTGAATCCATGAAGTGTAGACTTGGAATTTAAACAAGATGCAACACTAATCTATATGAAGTGCAAGTCTTTGTTTTCCTTTTGATGAAAACTAATTAAGGTAAGGAGAAATATTTTCTTTTTCATATAGTAAAAAAAATGAACAAAGTACCTCTACTTTCTTTTCCAAATCAACAAAAAGACTAAAAATAATTCTTTTAGTAATCCAACAAAAATGAAAATAATACACCAAATTAAATTTTTTTTTTCTTTTTTTTTTCAACTTAAGCAAACCTATGAGTGAAAATGAAAAGACAAACTTCCGTTTCAAATGCAATAAATCTAATTATGAAATGAGAATCAAAAGAAGTGGAGAGAAAATAAAAAATATAAAAGCTTTCAATATTTTTTCAAATACTTTGAAAAGGTCTATATTTACTTAATTCTCTCAAAGAAACGAAAATGGACATTTCAAAACCAAGTGAATATAAGCAAATAACATTTTTTAGCTTTTCAAAGGTTCTTAAATGTTTATTTCAAAGCATAAAAATCTCTTTGCAACAATTCCAAGTAATGTGCTTGAAATGGAGATAATAAGAAATTTTGATTTTCTAACAAATACACTCAATGAATCTGAGAATTATGCCAGTCTTTTAACCTAGATTCAGAGAACTAGAGAATCATTGCTACTGCAGTCTTTAATCAATTTGAAATTCTTGAAAAATTTTATCACCCAAGATCTCGAAACAACACACAAAACCAGATTTGTTTTTGCAAAAAATCACAATAACTAGTTGTTAGAGGGATGAGAAGTCAGAGAGAACATATTAGGTAAACTTGTGAAATTCAAATCACAGTAGGATCAACTAGCTAAATATATCCTCACAATTAAGAATTTGATTAAGTATACAGGAAAAACAATGTAAAAGAGGCACAATGAACATACAAATGATCAAATAGCAGGTTATTCTATTACTATCCAACCCCTAAATGAGTTGTGAACACTCTTATATTACATTTGGGAAAATTTGTGAGCATTTGGAGGCATCAAAATGAGATACAAGTGGCTAGCTTACATTGGACCTCAATCACCCCTATATTGACCAATAGTCTCCCAACTCGCCTCAAACAGTCATGAATTCCTAATTTGAATGTTGGGATGGCATGGGAGGTCATTAATGATGATGGCACATGAGTGGGTGAGGATTTGGTGGAGTGTAGGTGGCCAAGGATAGGCTAAAACTGCTAAGGAGGGGGGTAAATGGCCACATTCAATGCATGGGATCCTCAGGTCAAAGACATATCCATAAAACAGGGGATAAGGGCACGCCTCACTTGAGTAGTGGTAATAAATGAGGGAGGAGGCCATAAATGAGGGCTCCTAACTTCCTGTTTGACCAAAACTGGGACCTTAAGTGGTGGAATGTGTCTTTAATGCCTAAAAACCTTCTAACAACCTTGGATTATCATCATTAACCAATATTTGGACCAATTAACGATCAAAATATCTTATGATACTATGGTCCTGGGTGTAAAAATGTTCTAACACCCCCCCTTAAGCTATACTTATGTAGCCAAAACAAAATGAGTCCTCGAAAACTAAGGCTCAAGTCACCTCTTACAATTTTTATTAGTCCATGTAACCAGGGTAAGGAGGAAAACCACATGGGAAATAAAACATCCCCTCTAAAATGGACATGAATTTTTTTTTGTAAAATGTACCAGTCTTCAGCTTGCATCACCCACCCCAAGGAGTGATCTAAGTTAGGTGAAGGTCTTCTCAGTGAAACTCTTGGTGAATTTATCAATAGTTTGCTCAGCAGATGGGCAATAATCTGGTCATGCACCAAGCCTCTGATGTAGTGCATGTGTATCTCTATGTGCTTGGTCCTTTGTCTCTATACTGGATCAATGGATATCTTGATTTCACTTTTATTATCACACCAAATGACTGTGGGTGAATCAAATTCAAAGCCAAACTCTCCAAGAATACCTTGCAAGGCAATAATCTGGTCATGCACCAAGCCTCTGATGTAGTGCATGTGTATCTCTATGTGCTTGGTCCTTTGTCTCTATACTGGATCAATGGATATCTTGATTTCACTTTTATTATCACACCAAATGACTGTGGGTGAATCAAATTCAAAGCCAAACTCTCCAAGAATACCTTGCAACCACACACATTGTGTAGCTGCATTCACTGCTCCCCTGTATTCGGACTCAGCTGATGATAAGGAAATAATGTGCTTCTTCTTGCTAGACCAAAAAATGGGATTATGTGCAAGCATAAATACATAACCAGAAGTGAAATTTCGGTCAGTTCTATCTCCATCCCAATCTGAATCAGTAAAACCAACTAGTTCAAGTGACGAACTAGCTGCATAGTGTATCCCAAACTGCTTGGTTCCTTGTACATAATGCAAGATCCTTTTGGAATCCTTCCAATGGAGCTAGTGTGGTTCTTGCATGTATCTTGCAACAAAACCTACTGCATAAGCCAAATATGGTCGAGAGTGAGTGAGATACAACAAGATCCCAACTAGCTGTCTATACAGTGAACTATCCACCAATGGTGAGGAACCCCAATCATGAAGCTTTACCCCTAAAAGGAAGGGAAAATTGGCAGCCCTAAATTCATCCATTTTGAAATTCTGTAGAATATTTGAAGCATACTTTGACTATGAAACTATGATCCCTTCATCAGATTGATCAATCTCCAAACGAAGAAATTGTTTCAACAATCCTAGATCTGACATGGAGAATGCACTATGTAATGCAGCTTTAACTGAGCCTATTTCTTCAATGAAACTACCAGTGATCAAAAGGTCATCAATATACACTACAATAATAAAAATAGAGTCACTAACATGTTGCATATAAACATTTGGATCAGATTTGCATCTCTCAAAACCTTGTGATAGCAGCAAATTGTCCATCTTGACATACCAAGCTCTAGGAGATTTCTTGAGACCATAGAGAGACTTCTTCAACCTGCACACCAGTGAAGGATCATGAATTAAACCTTAAATATGCTACATGTAGATATCCTCATGAATAAAATCACTCTTCACATCCATGTGATGAACCTTCCATCGCTTGGAAGCTGCAATGGCCAAAACTAGCTTGATTGAGTCCATCTTTGGCACATGTCTGAATGTATCTGTGTATTCCAATCCATGGACTTGAGGGAATCCCTTAGCTACCAATATGGACTTATAATTCATATCAAAACCATCAGCAACCATATTGGTCCTATACACCCACTTGCATTGCACTAGCTTCCTCTTGGAAGGAAGAGGGACCAACTCCCAAGTTTCATTCTCATGGAGAGACTTCATCTCTTCTTGCATGGATGTTTTCTATATTGGATCATTTGATGCTTCTTCATATGACTGTGGATCAGATACAACCATGATAAAACACCTCCCATTAATATTTGAACCAAAAGAAGACAATGCATTGTTAAACTGTGATATAGTCTTCCTAGGTTCTTCATGTGGATCACTTGCAAGTTCACCAGCTGCTTGTAGGGTTTTCTCAGTCCACTTGGGACTTCTAGGAGGGTCAGGATATGGATGCATGTCATCATATTAATCCTAAACATAATAATCATAAATATCATAAAATTAATCATCACTTACATCCTCTTCAGGTAGGGGGTTTGAGCATTCCCCTTCTTCTTGGTCAGCTACATGCACGGGCTCTTCTTCGAACTGAACACTCCTCTAAATGAAATTATTTTGAGATGAGGGGTAAAAGAGATTGTATCCATTTTTATATTATACATATATAACCATGATGGACTCTTTTCTTTGGGGCTGCAAGGATTTTCTTTTCTCTGGAGGTATTCTAGCCCATGCTCTTGAGCCAAACACCTTGAGATGAGACACATCAGGATTATGTCCCATCCAAGCCTCGAATGTAGTATTGCATTCAAAGGATTTGTGTGGTACTCTGTTATGAAAATATGCAGCACAGTTAATGGATTCATCCCATAGTTTAGGAGGCAAGGACTTAGCCTCCATCATACAGGTAGTCATCTCCTTCAATGCTCTATTCTTCCGCTTTGCTAACCATTCTGTTGGGTGTGTAAGGCATGAAATGTTGCATTTGAATGCAATATTCTTCACATAGATACTACAAGTCCTTATTGAAATATTCCCTTCCATTATCAATCCTCAAGACCTTTATCTTCCTCCCACTGAATTTATCCACTGAATTTTTGAAAACTTTGAATGAATGGAAGAATTTAGATTTTAGCTTGAGAAAGAATACCTAACAAAATATTGAAAAATCATCAATGAATGTTAGGACATACTTTGAGTTTCCATAGGAAGGAGTAGCAAGAGGTATTATCACATCTAAATGGACCAAACCAAGAGGATGAGAAACTCTTCTTTCCTTCCCCTTCTCATACTTGCGCTTTGCATGCTTCCCAACAATGCACCCCTTGCAGGTAACTTTGGAAAATTTGATGCTTGGAAGTCCTCCAACCATGTTTTATTTGCTCAAGGCTTGAAGATATCTGTAGTCGAGGTGTCCAAACCTCTCATTCCAAAGTCTACTGACCTAATTATCATGTGACATAAGAGCATTAGGAGAGGAGTAAGAAAGAAAGTGTGAGAACTTTTACATTCTTGAATCATTATCTGCAACACCAACTGCTACAATTTTGCCTATAGAAACTTCAGAAATTTCCACATCTTCTTGAGTGAAAATCACTCTCTTGGACGAACCAGTGTGGGTCATTTGGTAAATAGAGAGGATATTTGCTACAAGATCAGGCACATACAACACATTGTTGAAGTACCCATTTTCTACATTGATCTTCCCAATTCCTCTCGCCGGGATATCTAAATCATCACCCATGAGAATGGGAGAACCACTATAAGGTGAAAGAGTAGAGAAATATTCTCTTCCAGAAGCCATGTGCCTTGAGGAACCTGAATCTATGATGAAATAAGTGGATTCTGATGCACCATCCATCAATACATGGCATCTCTCCTTGTCTTCAGAAACACCCTCCTTCTTCTTTGAAATTTCTGGAAGAGGAATGTTGTTTTTTCGAAGAAGATGAGTCATCATGTCAATGGTCTTATTCATGCATGCACTTTCAGGGTGCCAACCCTTTTGACAGTAAGTGCATTTGGTATTCTCCTTCTTCTTTCCTTTCTCCTTGATAGGGTTCAAACCTCCTTTATAATATTTGGGCTTCTCCTTATCTTTATTCTTCTCTCGTTGATTCGAACCTTTGGGATTTGCTTCCCCTTTGATTGCTTCGAATCACCAGCTACAAGAACTCGGTACTTTTGCTTGATGGTACCCATTAGAAGAAATTTATCTTGTTTGTGTGTAAGCATCTCCATGAAATTTGACAAAAATGGCATCTTCCAGTTTTGAACAACGAGCTTGGTAGAATGGAATACTGAAACAAAGAAGGAGTACTCAGGACTCAACTTCTAAAGTATGGACAACACCAACTGTTCATCCTTCTTCTCAATGCCACATTTCTTGAGATGAAAGACCAAGGATTTGAACTTGGTGAAGAATTATTGGATGGTCTTGAAACTGCTTGGTCTAAGAGAGATCAACTCATTCTCAAGTTGGTGGCCCCTCATCTCATAAATATTCCCAAACAGTGACTCAAGCTTGAGCCACACTTCATTTGGAGTAGTGAGAATGTCAATATGAAACAAGAGGTCTCTTGAAATGATGAGACAAAGCATGCCAAAATCTTCATCCATTCTATTGAAGAACGTCAACTTCTCTATCGCAGAATTTGGCTCAGTTTCAGTCCCCATGGTAACTCTGAAGAGACCCTTGGATCTCAGTTGGATTATCATTTCCGACTTCCATTCAAAGTAGTTGAATGGAGTGAGCAATATGACATGAGACTGTTGCATTCTGTAGCTTGCGCACTAGGTGACAAAGAACACTATAAACCTACAATGCAAACACGCAATCACTCACGAGGGGATCCTAACTAGCTAATTCGAACCTTGTGTTGACAGAAGGAACATTCGAGAGCGCATTACACCCTGGGTAAACTCCAAAGGATTGATCCAATGGCTTCAACGAAATATCCCTGAGGATTTATGTGGTTGCTCCACTGCTTTTGGTGCACTTCTGAAGTAGACTGGTTCGAATAGAAGCTCCAATAGCTCTGATACCATGTGAAATTCAAATAACAGTAGAATCAACTAGCTAAATATATCCTCACAATTAAGAATTTGACTGAGTATACAAGAAAAAAAGTGTAAAAGAGGCACAATGAACACACAAATGATCAAATAGCAGGTTATTCTATTACTCTCCAACCCATAAACGAGTTGTGAACACCCTTATATTAAATTTGGGAAAAATCGTGAGCCTTTGGAGGCATCTGAATGAGCTAAAAGTGGCTAGCTTACATTGGACCTCAATCCCCCCTAGGTTGACCAATAGTATCCCAACTCGCCTAAAAAAATCACAAATTCCTAATCTGAACACTGAGATGGCATGTGAGGTCATTAATGTTGATGGAACATGAGTGGGTGAGGATTTAGTGGAGTGTAGGTGGCCAAGGATAGGCTAAAACTTCCAAAGAGGGGGAAAAATGGCCACATTCAATGCATGGGCACCTCAAATCAAACCATATCCATAAAATAGGGGATGAAGGCATGCCTCACTCAGGTAGTGGTAATAAATGAGGGAGGTGGCCATAAATGTGGGCGCTTCACTGCCTGTTTGACCAAAACTGGGCCCTTAACTGGTGGAATGTGTCATTAATCCTAACAACCTTCTAACAACTTTGAATTATCATCATTAACCAATATTTGGACCAATTAGCCATCAAAATATCTTATGATACTATGGTCCTAGGTGTAATAATGTTCTAACAAAACTGATAGGGATTCACAAGACTTAATGTACTCGTGGGGGATAGAGATTTCCCAGCAAATGAGTGACACTCACTTGACTAACTAGGACCCAAATCAAACTCTTAAAATTCAAAAACAAGACAAATTCAAAGCATGCTATGTATAGGAGATTATGGGACTGTCAAAGTTTTGCAGCTGCAACCTAATCCCCAAATATTTGTGTAAAATTATAGGGCCCCTCCTTTAATTTTGATTTACTAAGGTCTTTTGTTCCATATTTCTTTAATTACAAACCTTTTGACACTTAGAAATTGTTTTTTTGGAGTAAAAAATGAGTTTTTTTGTATCAGAGCAAAATTCGGTTTTGCGCCGAAACAGTCGGGGGGAAATAAGTTTGAACTCGATCTGAGTAAAAGTGGGTTTTGTGCCAAAACAGTTAGAGCATATTTTGTTTTTCCACCAAAGTTGTCTTGCATCGGAAGGAAGTTCATTTTCACACCAAAGAGATCAAAAGAAAATTTTCCTGCGATCGACGCAAAATTGGCTTTTGCACCAAAACGTTCAGAGCAAAACAAGTTTTGTCTCTGAAACGTATCGGTGCAAAGCATTGTTTGGTTCCGATGTTTCTCCTCTGATATTGAGGTAGAGTGCTTTGTCCAAAAGAAGGTCAGAGAGGTTGGAAATTTTGAAATGGCCTGACATAGCTCAGTAACCAGAGTACTTTTGTGGTCCGAGATTGATTTAAAATAATAAAGACCGGATCCAAACTTCCTTTTGACCCAAAATGAATTGGTGTAAAAGGAATTTCTCACCCAAAAAGGTCTGGCATGATTTTCAATTTTGATCCAAAGCTAACCATATGGAACCGATATTGTTTTTTATTTTAACTTTTTGGGATCCATTTTAAAAAACGTCGTTGGTGTGCATTAATGACTAAGGTATCCCACTATTATAAAAGGGGAAAAAATTTGTTATTTCACATATTACATTTGAAAATGCTGTTTGAATATTTGGAGAAAAAATGGATGACAAATCACTAACCCCGTTTGGGCACAATACCTACACCGTTTGTGCACCGCCAGGTAGGCCTCTTATGACCATCAATCCTGTTACACATCATATGCAAGGAAGATATTCGTTTCAGTTTAAAGGGAGGGTTAAAGTTTGCTCGACATATAACCCATGGATACCTTATACTAAATAAAGGAGATATTCACGCTTTAGTTAAGATATCAACTATTAATGCTATTACCAACTATGAATGGTAGAACGGAGGAATTCATCTTACAATGCATTTAGTGGTAATCAAGACAAACACTCAGACCCCAAAAATTGATATTATGGAAGTATGAATCCAATTGTCTATATTTCTTTTCTTGTAAATAATGCATATTGACAAGTTATACATGTGCAATTTATTGTTTGAATTAGTTTGGTTAAAAGATTGTATATTCATTATCATTCTTGCTTGAAATTTGTTGCCTTAACAAATATTGGATTGTTTATTTATACATTAACTTTGTTTTCACCCTAGGATTAAGAAATGCAAAGGCGAGCTTCTAAGCACAAATCCAAGGTCGTGGAATCCGATTCTGATATTGAAATTGTCCTAGAAACCATGATGGAGACCCAATATGAAGATAGCAAGGTTGCAACATGAATAGTTCCTAAATATAAATGGGGTGAATTATACCACCTTATCCAAGACCATAACGTGCTAGAAGCCTCTATTGAAGAGATGATGATATACCATAAAATTAAGAAATCGGGTCTTCATAAGGCTTCCACTCGTCCGGAGCTATTCCGATGTTTGGAGGTAATTAGATGGATTTTACCCCACATAGATGTCAGCTCAATAATCATGGCTGGGGAAAATGGAGAAGGATTCACTTCATTTCAACCAGCTCATATCAGCACAACCTATAAGTTACCACCTCCAAAAGTCATGATGACGGAAGACTCGATAAAAGGTGTCAACATAGACGATTCTAAATATGCCAAGAAGATGTTGATACCCAGAAAACAACTAAGGCAGAGAGCGAGTGGAGAGAACGATGCAAAGAATTTGAAAACAACCTTCAGATTTATAGCAATGATGTTAAGTAGAATATTTGGAAGGGAAAACAAAAAATGTCTACAAACTTAGCCGGGTACCTCTTATGTATCATGTCGCTTCCCATGGTACTATCATCAATTGGGAAGACATTATTTCAGAGAGAATAACATTCGCAGTAGCAGCCGCCCAAGGAGGCATGACTCAGAAAAGGGAAGAATTCTTCATGTCCTCTTATCTCATTGACTGTATAATGATAAGGAACCCGTTCCACAATTTGGGGTGTCATTGGGTCCCAACCGAGACCCCTCTCTATGTTTCCTACCAAGTAATGTGGGATCACAAATATACAAGCTTCTATAAGCTTCTATGCAAGGAGTTCATAATTCCTTTATATATGCTAATATTTAACGAGGAACCTAATTGTTTGTCGGATAATGAAATGCCTGTAATTAGTGAATATGGAGATTACTACTTTACCCTAGAAGGAACTTATATCCGAATGTACGGAGGAACTAAAGATCCTTCTCTGATGCCAAAGTACGCCACAGATTATGTAGTGAATAAAGAGGCTGTGAGACAAGTTTTTATCAACAGAGTTGGGCACTTTTTGAACGAGAATAAGAAGGCTTCTTACCCTCCACTCACCTTCACCATCGGAGCATATAAATTCCCTAAGGTTAAAGGAGAATATTTTTTCATAAAGGACTTGTTGGCATTCCATTTTGGAGAGAAGGTTTTCGTTAGAAATGAAAAATTACAGAAAGCCACCGAACATTACGAATCATGTAAGATTCGTTTTGAATACACATGCCACTTCTTAAAGTATGAAGAAGTATATCGAAGGGAAAACAATATCGCAGATTTAAATAAAATATTTGGCTGAAAATAAGGAGTAGGTTCTAGAGAAACTAAATATACTGCAAAAGAAGCAGATCACCTGAAGGCTAGATAAGAGGCGCTAGCTACCGAAGAAGCTAGAAGAAAACAAGAGGAATAAATAAAACAGAAACAGGAAGCATAAATAAAGAAGAAAGAGGAAGAAGCTCAAAAGAAAGAAGAAGAAGAAGCAAAGGCAAAAGAAGAAGAAGCACGGAAGAAAGAAGAAGAACAAAAGAAGGAATAAGAGGAAGACGAGTGGGAAAAGTAGATAAAAGAAGAATAAGAAACAACAGATAAAGCAGCTAAATTAGAGAAACAAAAGGAGAAAGATGCTAGATACAAGAAATCCGTGGAAGATAAAATGATCCAATAAGATCACAATTTACAAGACATGGACATAGATCCACCCGATGATTTCAAAATACCACTTACAGGAGGACATCTTCCATTCGTTGATATTGGGATCACACCGTTCACTCCTTCTAAGCAGCACTTTGTAGAAAAATTGGACACTATAGATTTTGACCCAAAGCGGAAGACGATCTTGAGAAGAACCGAAAAGAGGTTGAAAATGGGTACTCATCCATATATAGTAACTATACAAGAAAGTACCTTGGTAGAAGGCACTCACAAAGATTGTAAATTCACAGCTTCAGTGAATATAGCAGCTTCACAAGAAAATGACGATAATTTCGACAAGTTGATGAATGATCTGGAGTGAAGCAAAGTGAAAATGTTGAAACTAAAGGATAATTTGGTGCAAGCTAGGAGTGGAGGAATTGAAATGAAGAGGAAACGAGATACCATGGAATCTGAGAATGACACATTACTGCGAGATTATCAAGATTTGGAGAATTAAAAGGTTCCTTAAATGTGCAACTTGTGATCATGGAAGGAGAACGAAGTAATTTCCATGCTCGAATTAATGAGTTGGAAGAGAATGAAATGATATTAAATCAATCGGTGGAATCATTGAACATCAAAAAGGGATCTTTGCAATCATAGGTAGATGAAATTATGATTCAGACGAGAGCTTTACAGTCCCAGGTTGATGAGTTAATGAATGAAAATGGATCTCTGATGGAGCATATCAAAGTTGCTCAAAATCAGAAGCAAGATATGACACGATTCTATGAACATGCCTGTAAAGTATAGGAACAAATGTGTCATTCACAAGAAATGTTGGCTGAGGAAATTTATAAAATGAAAAATATGATAGACATAATGAAGGAAATTTCTAGAAAAGGAAAAGGGCACTAGTTCTTCGGTGAGAAAACCTTTTAATCCTTTCTAAAAAAAGAAAGAATAAATCACAAAGCCTCCATCGAATGATTCTACTGTTTTAATTTAAATGAGGTTGGCATGGATCACTTTTGCACATTCCACCAAGAGCATCATTATGAAAAAACTTTCTCGCAGTGTATAAATTCAATGACTCTGGTAATGAATCAATTATTGGATACACAACTATTAGATCAAGAGGATCATGATCAACATCAATCTAAGGAGACAAAATATCACAGTGAAGAAACCACATTAGTGTTATGGGATTGGGCCCCAAATTTGGGTTTGGATGACGAGGAAGGAGTAGAAGAAATAAAATTCTCATCAATAGAGTATGCTACTAGGAGTAAGGGACCAGTGGAAGAACAAAGTACATTACTACCAAAATTGAGAGAATCTAAAGAAGTCATAAAAAATAATAACAACCCAAATCAATCATGGCCAAAAGTGACTGAAAAAAGACCCACTAGTCTTCCAGGGGCTGCAAATGAAACAAATCCATTGATCAATAAACCAATAAAATCTGTACTCAACAAATACGATCTTGGTGGAAATACTGGAGGAAATCATAATATGGGGTATGATATTGTAGAATATATAAAGAAGACAAAAGCCAATATATCCCTGTTTGAAATGTGTAATTTGCCACAACAAAGGAAAAATTTATTGGAAGCTTTCAATCTGAATACAAAACCAAGCAGTATGGTAGAGAAGGATAAACAGTCAGTAAGAATAGAGTCTGACGCTAATATCAATGAAGCGAGTATTGGTGGAAATTCAAAGTCTCAAACTCTACCTTTTCTTCTGAATTTTGAAATTTTTAATTATAATGTGCATAACTACTTGGTGGATTCTAGAGCTTCGTCCAATATTATGCCACTATCTATTTGTAAGAGGATTAATGGGAAACCAATAGCATCCCCTTCTTGGATCATCCAACTAGAGAGATTAGATGTTAAAGTTATTGGAGAAATGAAGAATGCATTGATTAGATTGGCTGCAGATTCAAGAGTATGTCAATTAATTGATATCATGGTAGTAGACATACTAGAAGCTTATGGGTTAATATTGAGTAGAGATTGGTCAAACAGATTGAATGGTTTTTTTGCAACAAATCGGTCTCATTTGTGGTTGTTGTATCAAAATAAACAGAACCAAATCAAAGTAGTAAGAGAAGCTCATAGGAAACATAATGTGAAAGAATTACAAGGTAAGAATGAACCAATAAACTTTTTGTCTTCAGTTTTGGGAAACTATTTTTTGGAAATCGAACCCAGAAACTATCAATCAGAAAATAGTTATCATGTTTCAGACACACAGTCTGATCTCCTTCAATTTGCATGGGATGATGATATTAACTGTAATATGGTAGAGTTAGTTGCTGACGTAGGTGACCATTCTAATTTAGTTAAACTAGAGAATACATTTTGGAATTTGTATTTTGATGGCTCCAAGACACAAGAGGGAGAAGGAGTCAGATGTTGTTGGCTATAACTAACCCAGAGGTTTTCTATAAGACCCAGGTTCTTCGCGGTTTCCCTTTGACCAACAAAACCCCTTCGCACCGGCCATTTTGGAAACAACTTGCAAGCAGGTTGAGGTCTCACCCGAGGTGTATCTATAGGGTGCTACAGAATCAGGTTTCCACAGTAAGTGATAAGTTGCTTGGACGGACGTACTACGAAGCAAAACAGGGGGTATGTGCTACGAGGTGAGACTGCGCAACGATGGGCAACGCTGCGGTCCACACCACTATGTTCTTCTACCGTGGGACTTCTACTGAAACTGTGAACAATCCGATTCAACTTTACACTTGGAGCACACATAAATGTTTAAGGTGCTGAAATGAGTATCACTCATCCATGTTAGGATATTTAGACACTTAGGAGTTAGTTAAGATCAACTTGTGTAATATATCCATTAGGGATAGTGTGTTTCTTTAGTATGCATTAGTATGCATTTGTAAATACTTAATCCGACGGTCACGATATGTTCCCGACATAGAGTGATTCGATGGCTCAACTTCTCTTAGATCAAACATAACCTTGATCCGTGGCTTAACACCCGATTGGTCCATGATCTCTATTTAAAGAGCATGGAGGGTCATTGTTTAGTTGATCGATTATGAGAAGCTCATTTGTAACTTTCTTTCTTTGCAAAATAAATTTTCTCGTAGAAGCTATTTGGCCAGGGCCATGGAGTGTTTCCCTCAAGAGGGTTTAAACCACGTCAAAACATCGGTGTGTTAATCTGTGATCTATTTGTGTGAAGTGGTTGCTCTTGGTGTTCGGTCCTTTGGTAGTAACCTGTATATCCAAACATGGTATCAGAGATTTTATGAAGCGTCGCTTCCGGTTATGATCTAGATCTTGAACTGTTGTTGCCGAAACTCGAAAGGGTTTCTGGTTCTGGTATTTCTGTGCATTTCTGGGCTGTGCGAGGTGTTCCATTGCGTCCAGAGCGTCGTTACCATTGGTAAATAGTTTTATTTTGATCGAAAATGGTTCCTGGTTACTCCATAAACGCGTATTTCATCAGATCTGAAGGAAAAAGGGGAAACATGCAAATCGAGCAAGAAGAGTTAAAAAAAATAAAAATTACATACCTTTTAATCTAGCTCACTTGGTTCAAAGTTGCTTTATTCCTTAATAGGTCTTGAGTTCAAGTCTTAGGAAGTTACTTTTAAAAGAAAAAGTGCATGCAATTTCTATTTTCAAGTTACTTTATTGTAAAAGTGCATCTCACTTAAATAATAAAAAATAAAAATACAAGTGAGTCACTTAAGTTTTTTTTATTGTTGCACTATTTAAAAGTAATATCATTGTAAAAATGAAATCACTTATTTTACAAAAGTGGTTCACTTAAAGCAACTTTCTTGTAAAGTGATTGTCAAAAGGTTCATCTTGGGAAGATGGGGGTTCTTTTTTTTGTTGGACATTCTCTAGCTGCCACGTCACTGTTGGGGACATCTTCAACAGTTTCTTTGTTCAAGCATAACTTCATTATACAGAGTCAGTTTTCAGTGCTGTTTTTTTTTAAACCACCTATTTTTTCGATCTCTTCACATCCAGACTATTGGCTTCTTCTTTTACAGCCATTAATTTACAAATATGGCCACCCCTTGTGATATTCTACTTAACAGTTTCAACTATTTCTCATGAAAATCTCGTATGGAGGATGTTCTACGAAGTAGGGGACTTTTTAGAATTACCTTAGGGAAAGAAACATAACCCACTACTGATGATAAGAAAATAAAATGGGCAAATAGATGTGACGAAGCTCGTGGATTGATTGGGATGTCAATCTCTACTGATTTGCGATTCCACATATCTGGAATTGATAAACCTGATGTTGCTTGGGACAAGTTGGAATCTGTATTTGGTAAACACAATGAAATTCGAGGTCACCAACTCGAAAATGAGTTGATTTCTTTAAATCCAAGTGACTTTTCATGTATTCAATATTATTTATCTAAGTACAAAACTCTTAAACTCTTATGTGCAGAATGTAAGATTAAGAGGGAAGACAAACAATGCATTTATCATATTATTTCCAAATTTGGACCTGCATATTTTGTTTTTGAATCTACTTTTTACTCCATGAAAGAATCTTTGAATGCAGCTAGCTATCAAGAGCCTAGTCTTGAATCCTTTTGTGATTCCTTGATTAGAGAGAAAGATAAACTCATTCATCTTGGAATAATCAACAATGCAGATACATCTGGAAAAGCCTTATTGTCCCAATAGAAAGAAAAGTCCAAGCCTCCCAAGAAACAAAATTTTCACAATAATAAGTCAAACAAGAGTCCAAAACCCTCTCAGTCAGCTCCTTCTTTAAAAAATGACAAAGGATCCAAGCCAAAATGCAAGAAGACTGAGCATCATTGCAACTATTGCGGGAAAGATAATCATGATGAATCTAAGTGTTTCAAGAAGATGGCAGCCTTGGAAGTAGCAATGAAGAAGTGCCACATCAGCCTAGATTCGCCTTCAGAATTTGCCTCTCATGGACATGCACTTTGTGCTTCTGGTTATTCTTATAATGCATCTTCTTCTTCTACTTCAAATGAATGGCTCATTGATTCTGGAGCATCTTATCATATGGCTAAGGATCAAGCCATCTTTTATACTATGCATGAATGTAACACCAAACAAATATTTGTTGGTGATGATAGATCTCTAAGTGTTGTAGGAGTTGGAACAGATCCCGTAGATAATGGTCATTTTAGTGATGTACTATATGTTCCAAGAATTTCCTGCAGTTTGTTATCAGTCTATCAGATCACTCATTCTGGTGAAGGTAAAACTGTGACCTTTACACCTCACCAAGTTGTAATCAAGTATTTTAAAGATCCTCAATAGGTCCTAGCTACCGGAATTGTTGATGATATTACCAGGTTGTACAAGTTTAACAACTTTGGGTCATTACCTTTCCCTTCAATTTTTGTTGCTCATAGTGATAACTTGAGCAAACTTTGGCATGAGCGATTTGGTCACTTAAATTACCGCTCATTGCAACAACTATGTAAAGACAATATGGTGACAGGTCTTTTAATGGTATCTTGCAGGGATGGTGTTTGTTTTGGTTGTGTACTCGGAAAACATTATCAGGACAGTTTTGACAAACGTGCCTCTTGGCATGCCTTGGTTCCCTTGGAGCTTGTGCATAGTGACTTGTGTGGTCCTCTTCCATCTGCTTCCTTTTCTAGTTTCAAATATTTCTTAACTTTCATTGATGATTACACCAGACGCACTTGGGTTTAGTTCCTCAAACTTAAGAGCGAAGTATTTAACATGTTCTTGGCCTACAAGGCCCTTGTTTAAAAACAATCTCGTCATCAAATTATTAAGTTAAGATCTGACAATGGAGGAGAATATGTTAACAAAACGTTCACTACTTTCTGCACTGAACAAGGCATCCAACAACAACACACTATTCCATATACACCACAAAAAAATGGTGTAGCTGAGTGGAAGAACCGCACCTTAAAAGAAATGGCTAATTGTATGATCCAATCTAAGGGACTAAGTCTTCAATTTTGGGCTGAAGCCATAAATTGTGCAAATTACATAGTTAATCGCACCCCCACTAAAGCATTACAAGGTATAACACTAGAAGAATCATGGAGTAAAACTCAACTTGATGTAAGTCACTTCCGTGTGTTTGGTAGTGAAGCATGGGCTCACATTCCAGATGAAAAATGGAAAGCATTGCAGCCTAAAAGTGAAAAGTACATACTTGTTAAATATTCTGAAGATGTAAAAGGTTATAGACTTCTTCAACCACATTCTCATGATATAATTATTAGAAGAGATGTTAAATTTGATGAAAATCTCTTGTCCTGCGAGCCTAACTCGGCGATTGTGCCATCTTTGGCCTGTGAGCCTGATTCGACATTTGTGCCTTCTTCTTCTTCTTCTTCCAACTTCCTTGACAGGTTTCCAACTCCAGTTTCTGATGATGACAGTGAGGATGAAAATCCACCTCCGCCTGCTCATGTTCCTCCAGTTGCACCAGCACAAGTGCTTCCTCGATGGGTTTGTTCAACATGTGAAGTAGCTGGTGATCTTGCCGGTGATCCTAGAGATCAATGTCGAACATGTTCTCAGTTTCAGCGAGCCTCTTCTCTTTTGGCTCAAGTTTCTGAGAATCATGATCCAAAAACTTTTGCAGAAGCTTCAGGGAATCCAGATTGGGATGCAGCCATGGATGAAGAATATCGTTCCTTAATGGCAAATGATACTTGGGATCTTGTACCTCTTCCAAAAGGAAGAAAACTTGTCAGATGTAAATGGGTCTACAGAGCTAAGTATGCATCAGATGGAAGTGTTGAAAGACTTAAGGCAAGGTTAGTTGCCAAAGGTTTTTCCCAAGTTGAAGGGATTGACTACAATGAAACCTTTGCTCATGTCGCAAAAATGAACTCCATCCACCTTGTTCTTTCCCTTGCAGCCTTACACAACTGGGAAGTCCATCAAATGGATGTCAATTCTGCCTTCTTACATGGTGATTTACAGGAGGAAATTTACATGGAACAACCTCTTGGCTACGTTCAGAATAACTCTATCCTTGTCTGCCGCCCTAAGAAATCCTTATATGGCCTTAAGCAAGCTCCTAGAGCTTGGTATGCCAAAATGGATAACTTTCTCCTTGACACTCCTTTTTCTAGATGCCATTCTGACCCCAATGTCTATACCAAGAAATTAGGAAACCATCTCATCATACTTGTTCTATATGTTGATGACCTTATTCTTACTCGTAGTGACCCTAAGCTTATAACCCATGTGAAATCCAGTCTTAAACAAAATTTTGAAATGTCAGACTTAGGACATTTGCATTATTTTCTTGGTCTCCAAGTCCTGCAAACCAAAGAAGGAATCTTTCTTTCTCAGTCTAAGTATGCTTGTGACCTTCTTTGTTGCTTTCACATGGAAGATTGTACACCAGCCCCTTCTCCCTTCCAGTCCGGAGTCAAACTTTCTGCCACTTGTACTTCCCCTGAAGTCGATGCCACCTTATATCGTCAGCTTGTTGGTAGTCTCTTATACTTGACTCATTCCCGTCCTGACCTTTCCTTTGCCATTGGTCGTGTTTCCCATTATATGCAAACACCTCATGAAAGTCACTGGAAAGCAGCTAAAAGAATACTTTGAAATATTCGAGGTACAGTTCAGTTTGGGATTCATTACAGTATAGGGGGGAAACCTTTGTTGGTTGGTTTCACTGATTCAGATTGGGCCGGCAATCCTGATGATCGAAATTCTACTGCAGGTTATGTTTTCAATCTGGGATCTGGACCTATTACTTGGGCTTGTAAGAAACAACAATCTCTTGCTCTTTCTTCAGTAGAGGCAGAATATCGAGCAGTAGTTAATGCTAGTCAGGAAGCTTTATGGCTTCGACAGATCCTTTCAGAGTTTATATTCAAGCAGCAGCAGTCTAATCCACTTTGGTGCGACAATCAAAGTGCCATCAAGCTTGCCAAAGATCCAGTTCTACATCAACGCAGCAAACACATTGAGCTACATATGCACTTCATTAGAAATCTTGTTCATGATCGTGTTCTTGAAGTGCTCTTTTGCCCTACAGATGATCAAGTTGCAGACATCTTCACCAAGTCTCTTACAGAAGCAAAGTTTTCTAAACTTCGATCTATGTTAGGAGTTCAGGAACTTGTCATTAAGGGGGGATAGGCTCTAATGCCTCCTTCCTTCTCCTAATAGTGTCACCTTTGTAAATCCTTCAATCCTATCCCACGTTGTTCTTAAGGGGGGATGTTAGGATATTTAGACACTTAGGAGTTAGTTAAGATCAACTTGTGTAATATATCCGTTAGGGATAGTGTGTTTCTTTAGTATGCATTAGTATGCATTTGTAAATACTTAATCCCACAGTCACGATATGTTCCCAACATAGAGTGATCTGACGGCTCAACTTCTCTTATATCAAACCTAACCTTGATCCGTGGCTTAACACCTGATTGGTCCATGATCTCTATTTAAAGAGCATGGAGGGTCATTGTTTAGTTGATCGATTATGAGAAGTTCATTTGTAACTTTCTTTCTTTGCATAATAAATTGTCCCGTAGAAGCTATTTGGCCGGGGCCGTGGAGCGTTTCCCTTAAGAGGGTTTAAACCATGTCAAAACATCGGTGTGTTGATCTGTGATCTGTTTGTGTGAAGTGGTTGCTCTTGGTGTTCGGTCCTTTGGTAGTACCCTGTGTACCCGAACAATCCACTCGTTCAAATACTCAACCGATTGTCCATCTACTATTCATTCATCCACTTAGTATGGTTACGATTTGAGCATATTCCACTGATACAATCTAATTGTTATGCATTTGTTCTATTGCGCATAAAGAAGTACTTAAGGAATCTCTTAACACTTAACCGACTAATTGATTCACTGTTCTCAAACATAAGCTAAATGTTCACCATTCATCTATTCATGTAGAACTTAACATATCATCTCCATACCTCCTCTGATGGAAAATGCATACAACAGTTCTCTCATAACAGCATGCAATGAAACATCTAGACATTCATTTACAGAAAACACAGATAAGCATTCATTCATAAAACACAATCGCACAACACAATATTTAATGTGGTTCACTCCCCCAGATGGGAAGCTACATCCACAAGAACAATTGGTAATATATATCTTTGAAAAGGGATGGGGACAACCGTTCTTAGTCTGCGCACTCAACTGCAGACTCTCCTTCCTCTCAGATAGGTCTCTGCGCACATAGCTGCAGAGCCTTTATAATCTTCTCAGCTCAACAGAGATTTTACACTATAACATCCAGAACCCAAAAATGTCGCAACAAAAGTAACTACATAGTAACCCCCAAAAGTAACCCCATCCCATACAAAATTGTCTTCTTAAATAGACCATTGCCGAAGGTCATGTCTTTACAATTCCAAAGACCTAAACCCAAAAACCCTTAGGGTTTACAAAATTGTGTCGGTTTCCCTAAACCGGCTTGCTGGCATCTGGTAGCGTCTGCTTCATCGTGGCAGTTCTACACGTCTTCACTCTGTCGCTATTGGCATTCCTGTCGCATGCATGCCAACAGGTCTCTTTCATTGAACCGTTCATCTCTAACGGTCTCATCCACTAGGCATGCCAAGCTATCCCTTTCCCTGAGCTATCCTTTCCTTAACAAACTCATGCATTGTTCGCCTTCCTGATTTGCTCATTCCCGCTGCTCAGCACTCCTGGAGCATCTTTCCAAAATTAGACCACTACTAGTCCATCCGGTACCTGCACCTGATCCTCGTCCAGCACTCCGCTTTGCTGGCTCCACATGGCCTGACTGCTTCACAGCACTGCTTCCTCGCAGCGCTCGTCTTCGCGATGCTTCCAAAATTTGGATGTTGTGCACAACTTTGCAGCATGGTCTAAACTTGGATGCTGTGCACAACTTCGCAGCACCCTCAATACTTAGACAAAATTACATATTTTTCTGCGCTGCACTCAGCTCAGCTTGTCCTGCTTATCAAAAAGTGTTACCAAAACTTTGTCCCAACTTGGGCCCAACATGCCCCTAACACTTACATGTGGCTCGTCCCTGAGCCACTTGTTGTTTCAGTCGTCTCGCTCTGCTCCATGACCGGTGGAACTAATTTGGCCGCTAACTCGTTATATGTGCCGAACAATTGTTCCACGACTTATCTGGCATCTTGTTCAACTTGTTTTACTGCCTCAAGCAGTGCTCGAGTTATCTCTTCTCCAATTTGTCCTTGTACCTACTCTTGGTTGTCGTGCAGTTCCTTCAGCTTGTCTTCTATCTGCTACGACACCCCCATGGAATCCTCCAGGAGTTGCTGCGACTGATTATCCATCTCAGTCTCTTTTTCTCTGAATGCCCGGACTTCCTTCTTCAAGCCTGATATCTCCTTATACCTAGAAAACCTCTCCCTGGGTGGCAGAGCCTTGACCTCTGCGTCCAACGTTTCTATGGTAGTCTGCTTTTCTTTTACCGTGGTCTTCACCTACAGTAGCCCTTGATTCTCTTCAAGGGCAGTGAATGTTGATGTATATGTAACTTCAGAATGTATTTCATCCATGTATTTAATTTATATATTATTGTACTCCTATAGAGATGTGTCATTCCTCTATACGGAAGTGTCGTCATGTGTATTGACAAGTGTCACAAGTGTGTGAACTTATCGATGGGTTATTAGACCACCATGTGTGGGGTCGGCCCTTATTTTATGTAATATATGGTTGATGTACCTAGCTAGACAAGTTGGCCCCAGAAGGTCACTGGGCAAACAGAACAAGTATAAATAGAGATTGGGAGATCTCTATTTGGATCACTCGGAAACTCATTCTTCCTTCACTCAGAAAGTGGCGCACTAGTGAGGAGGAGGATCATCTGCTACTAGGAGACTATCTTTGTGTATTTTGGTTGTACTTTGGTTGAGCCATTGCTCTCTCTATCTCTAAGGAAGTTGTGGGGTTTTTCACCTTAGGGTTTTCCCCACAGAAACTTTGTGTTTCTTGTCTCTCATGCTTTTGCTTCTTGTGATGATTGACATGCTTGTTATGATTGATATGCATTGATATACTGTACATGTTATTCTCTCAGTAAAGATCCTATAGTATTGTGAATTAATGCTCAAATTTTAACATGGTATCAGAGCTAACCTGAGAAGAAGACATTGTGCAGTGACAGAAACTAGGGTTTCTTGTCTATTGGATTTCTCTCCACAGATTTTGGAAAATCAGTATAATAGATTGACTCTACTCATCAAGGAGAATCTATCTGTCCAATCAGAATTCAATTCTGAGCATTTTCAAATTTGGCCCTAAAAATTAGGGTTTCCACAAAAATAGGAATATCTAGAATCTGAAGACATAGCTGGAAGCTCCTTGCAAAAATCGAAGTTTAGAGCTTTGGATCGAGATTTTTGGCCGGGTAGATCTCCAAGAAACTCAAACCCTAATTCAGGGTCCTCCTTAGTGAACCCAGGAAGACAAAAAGGCATTTCTGAAGGGTGAAGCTTTGCAGATCTCAAATTATGAATACACAAGGCTGATCATCTCATCAAGGTGCATCTTTCTATCATTTCAGAAAGTTGAAATTCATATTTTGAATTTTTAGGGTTTTTCCGACAAACCCTAATCCGGGACCGGATCCAGTTTTCAGCCAGTCAAGTGGTAAGACCTAAATCTTTTCTATTTCCATTTGAAGTACTCTTTAAGATGTCTCACCACACCAGCTTGACGATAAGCTTGAAGGGGATGATTAATTCTGAGCCAGGAAGTATAGGATTGGGTTAATCTTGGAAGAGAATGAGTTGGACTCATATGTAAAAGAAGACATCCCTAATACCTATCCCAGAGTATGAAGAGGCTAAGATATTGCACAAGAATAACTTGGTCAGGGCAAAGAAAATCATTGTTGATTCTATCAAGGACCATCTCATCCCCCATGTGTCATCTCTGAAGACACCCAAAGAGATGTTTGACTCCTTGACCAAGTTATTTGAAGGGAAGAACATAAATCAGAAGATGAGCTTTGCGGAACCAATTGAAAGGAGTAAAGTTTCAGAATGGAGAAACCATTCAATCTTATTTTTCTAGGGTCTCTCACATTAAGGGACAACTGGAAGCGGTGGATGAAATGGTAGAGAATGGTGAAGTTGTCATGACCACTCTAAATGGCCTACCCAGGTCATGGGATTCCTTTATTCAAGGAATTTGTGCAAGAAAGAAGTTGATATCCTTCAACAGACTGCGGGAAGAATGTTCACAAGAAGAATCAAGGATTGTGGCCCGAGAAGAAAAGATGGGAAGTGAAGATCAAGCTCTCACACTACACACCAAGAAAGGAAGGTCAAAGAGAGAGCACTCTCATGCCAAGAAATCTTCACACTATCATCAACATAAAGATAAGAAAGATCTCAGATGCTTCACATGTAATGAGAAAGGTCACTTTCCTTTAGATTGTCCCAAGAAAAAAAGGGATAACAACAACAACTTCAACAAGAAGAAGAAGGGCAACAAAAGAAGGTACCATGCTCATGCTGCCAAGGATGATGAACCTCCAAAGAAGAAGGCTAGGGCAGAAAGTGATGATGACTCATCAAGTGAAGAAGAGTATGTTCTAATCTCTGCTCCCACAGGTACTATCTCTCATGGTTGTAATGATTGGCTTATTGACAGCGGGGCTTCCAAACACATGACTGGGTTTAAAGAATCTTTTGTAAATCTATCTGAACATGAATCACCCCATAAAGTTAAACTTGGGGATGATTATCAATACCCCATCAAAGGAAGTGGTGAAGCCTCCTACAACCTATATTTTGGAAAATCTTTGAAGATGAAAGAAGTCCTTTATGTACCTGGGCTCAAGAAGAATCTACTCTCCATCTCTGCATTGGATGCAAAAGGCATGAGGGTTGCATTTGTAGATGGCCAAGTCCTAATGTGGCCAAAGGGTAAAAATATTGATGATGCAGTGGTGATTGGAGAGCAAGAGGGAGGTTTGTATAAATTGAAAGGACAACCTGAACATGCTATGGTGACATGAAGACAAGGATTCATTCATAGTCATGGATCACATAAAGGTATGTATAATTTTGTTTTGCAAAGGTTAACTTATGAGTTATGTAGGTCATTGAAGAGAACAAGCAAACATTGCTAGATATAACTAGCAAATATGATGACCAGGTACGTTTTTCCTATATCAAAGGATCTTATACTTTTGTATGATTGATAATGATTACTCATGAAGTTACAAGTTTAAGTAATCTAGGGTTTATGCATATTATGTCTTTTACCTTGATTGATGATATGACTAACCAGAAGAGTTCTATGGTCAATATGAATATGCATGAGTAAGAGAAGTCTTCCCTGAAACTTTGAATGCTAATGCTTATTATCTATGTTTGAAATGATCATGACTTTACATGCTTAAGATTATGAATTTTTGATAGTACTAATGAATGTTTGATTATGTATGAGATCTCAAGGATAACTCAAAGATGATACTAGTAAGCATGCATAGTGATCGAGGATGGATATAAGTTCAAGGACAGGTAATCCAGGAAGCAAAGACCAAGAGGGAGAACACTTCAGTAGTTTCTGCAAGGATGAAGATGTTCAGAGGGAGCTGACCACTTCTCACAATCCACATCAGAATAGAGTTGCAGAAAAGTAGCAAAGACTGAGAGGGAGTCAACCCAACAAACAAACAAAGATAAGTATTTGAATTTTCATTTCTTGTATATTCTGTTTGTTTAAAATAATATATATGCTTATGTTCCTAGACTTAGGTCGTGTATTATGCATATTAGAATAATTACATTAATGAACAGTATATTACTAATATTCATGTGATGGGTAAGTGGGCTATGGCACTGTACAACATTCCATTGCTACTTATCTAGAATGAAACCTCTTTGCTGACATGTTGGGAGTAGTGCAAACTCTTAACAATGTTCTAGTAGAGATTGGAAGACATCTAGAAAGTTACAGGATATGGATGAATGTTGTATTGAAGCATTGGTTAAAATAATTGCATGACCGTATGACATATATTCTTATGTGTAAGATTTTGTTATGAAACTATGAGATGTTTCTAATCATGCAATTTAACTTGTCTTGTAGGAAAGATCGTATACCATCACCTACAAAAGAAGGATTACAACATTTGTTCCAGCAACAAAGTTATCTATTGAAAATATTGAAGATATTGAAGTTCCCAGGATACAGGAAGAATGCCATGATCCATCGATCACGAAGAACGATGTTTGGGATGCGGTCCCAAGACCTGAAGGGGAGTCTGTAGTGACTTCCAAGAGGATCTACAAGATCAAGCATGCTGCAGGTGGTAGCATAGAGACTTTTTCTCCTGTAGCCAGATACACTTCCATTAGATCCGTACTTGCTCTGGCTGCAGTGATGAAATGGAAGATAAACGAGATGGATTTCAAGATAGCTTTCTTGAATGGTGTAGTTGAAGAAGAATTTTATGTGGAGTAGCCACTTGGTTCTGAGACACATGACAGGGAATCATATATGTGCAGAACTTGGTATGGTAGGATAGATAGCTTTCTATCTAGTTTGGGATTTACCAAGAGTAAAGCGGATTCCAACCTTTACTACAAGGTTGAGGAAGGAAATCCAGTGATACTACTTTTGTATATGGATGACCTATTTGTAACAGGAGATGACAGATTGATTGTCGATACAAAGAGGAAGCTTGCTTCGAGTTCAATATGACGGACTTGGGGATGCTGCACTATTTACTAGGTATGGAGGTGTGGTAGAGTACCGATGGGATCTTCCTTGGACAAGGGAAGCATACTGTAGATATCCTGAAGAGGTTTGGGATGATGGATTGCAAGGCCATGGCCACACCTATGGCATCGAATCTGAAGCTTCTATGTGATGCTTCATCTGAGCCGGTTGATGTCTCTATGTATCGTCAGATGATTGGGTCCTTGATGTACTTGACGAACACGAGACCAAATATTTGCTTTGCGGTGAACACATTGAGCCAATTCATGACGGATTTGAGGAGTGTTCACCTAGTTGCTGTAAAGCATATTCTGAGGTTCCTGAAGGGTACAGTTGATTATGGGCTCAAGTATGAAGTGAATCAAAAGTTTAACCTGTAGGGTTATGTTGATTTAGATTGGGCAGGCAGTGCTACAGATAGGAAGAGCACATCTGGGTGTTGCTTCAGTATGGGATCATGTGTGATCTCTTGGTTTAGTAGGAAGCAGTCCTGTGTAGCACTAAGTACAACCAAGGTAGAGTATGTTGCATCCTGTTTGGCTAGTTGTGAGGTAGTATGGCTTCGAAAGCTACTGTTTGAGTTATTTGATCTCCTGTTGGATACTACTGGTATCTTCTGTGATAAACAGAGTTGTGTGAAGCTGTCTGAGAACCCAGTGTTTCACGACAGGATGAAACACATAGAGATCAAATATCACTATATCAGGGATATGGTGCAGAGAGGAGCAGTGAAGCTCCTGTATGTTTCAACAAATGAGCAGATTGCAGATGTGTTGACGAAGCCACTAGACAGAGTGAAGTTCGAGTACTTTAGAGAGAGGCTTGGTGTTCTTCGAATCGACGACACTTCGAGGAAGAAGTGATGGAGACATTTGCTGTATCCATTCCTAGCATGGTGGAAGGGGGATCCTTCACATGGCTGTGGATGTAAGCGCTAGATGATGAGCATCAGGATGATGTTCTAGTTTATGCTCTATATGATCAGTTGGATCATTTACATTTTTATGTATGTACGCATCATGTTGGATGCTGGATATGATTAGTTGGATCATTTATGTATGTACACATCATGTTGGATGCTGGATATGATCATTTGGATCATTTATGTATGTACGCATCATGTTGGATGCTGGATATGATCAGTTGGATCATTTATGTATGTATGCATCATGTTGGATGCTTGGACCATGTATCTGTATATGTAACAGGTATGATCAGGTAGATCATGTATGTTGATGGATACATTGTGTGGATCATGTATCTATGTATGTATCAGGTAGATACATTGCATATGATGATATGTATCAGGTGGATACTTGGTATGCATCAGGTGGATGCATTGTATGATCAGGATGATCATGGATGACGAGCTTCTCCAGATGACATGCATCAGGATGATGCAGTGATGATGATCAGGATGATCATGTGTACATCAGGGTGATGTATGGTGAGTATTAGGATGATACTTTGTGGCTGTGGATCAGGTTGTGCATATGAGCATGTCTGGGAGATCCTATAGGTCGGAGTTGTGTACCCGTAACAGCCTGGGATGCTCTTTCGAGACATTGATCTAGGAGGACATGTAATTTGTGCCCTGGGAGATCTTCAGGTCAAAGTTGTGTACCCGTAACATCTTGAGATGCTCTTGCGAGGTTTTGTCCTATGGCATGTAATGTGCTCTTGGGAGATCTGGACAGGATGAAAAAGGCCTCAGATGCTTCAGCTAGGTTTTGCCATGACCACATGTAATTTTCTCCTAGGAGATCTGGACAAGATGAAAAAGGCCTCAGATGCTTTAGCCAGGTTTTGTGATGGACCACATGTAATGTGCTCCTAGGAGATCCGACAGGTAGAGCTGTGTGCTCATAATAGCCTGGGATGCTTCAGCCAGGTTTTGTGGTGAGATCACATGTAATGTGCTCCTAGGAGATCCGACAGGTAGAGCTGTGTGCTTGTAATAGCCATGCTTTAGCCAGGTTTTGTGATGGGTCACATGTAATGTGCTCCTGGGAGATCCGAGAGGTAGAGCTGTGTGCTCGTAACAGCCTGGGATGATACCGCCAGGTTTTGTGATGCACGTAATAAGTCTTGAGGATTCCACAGTATGGCTAATGATGATGAAGACCTGTAGGTGGTGGGCCTACATCCAGTATGAAAAATGACTAGCTCTGTAGAACTTCCTATGACGAGTAGATACAGATATTGTTTGAGATAGCAGTAGCAGTGATGATGACGATGATTTGAGGATGATGCATCGATGACGATGATCCAGAGAAGAAGACTTGTGCTAGCAGATCTGTGTCGAGAAATAACTTCCTAGTTAAGAGGCAGTGTTGATGTATATGTAACTTCGGAATGTATTTCATCCATGTATTTAATTTATATATTATTGTACTCCTATAGAGATGTGTCATTCCTCTATACAGAAGTGTCATCATGTGTATTGACAAGTGGCGCAAGTGTGTGAACTTGCCGATGGGTTATTAGACCACCATGTGTGGGGTCGGCCCTTATTTTATGTAATATATGGTTGATGTACCTAGCTAGACAAGTCAGCCCCATAAGGTCACTGGGAAAACAGAACAAGTATAAATAGAGATCAGGAGATCTCTATTTGGATGACTTGGAAACTCATTCTTCCTTCACTCAGAAAGTGGTGCACTAGTGAGGAGGAGGATCATCTGCTACTAGGAGACTATCTCTGTGTATTTTGGTTGTACTTTGGTCGGGCCATTGCTCTCTCTATATCTGAGGAAGTTGTGGGGTTTTTCACCTTAGGGTTTTCCCCACAAAAACTCTGTGTCTCTTGTCTCTCATGCTTTTGCTTCTTGTGATGATTGACATGCTTGTTATGATTGATATGCATTGATATACTGTACATGTTATTCTCTCAGTAAAGATCCTAGAGTATTGTGAATTAATGCTCAAAATTTAACAGTGAATGCCTTTGAAATCTTCTCCAAGATATCTTGGCACTTAGCCATCTCACTTGTTATGCTCCACGCAGCGGCACTCACTGCTTGCTCTCTTAACTGCTGCTCAGTTAATGGCGTCTGCATATTAATTTTTTCCTTCAAGGCTTCAAGATCGTCCTCATAGAGGATGTCCCTATCCTGCATCTCCATCTTCAAAGATCTCACCTTTTCTCTGATCCTCAGAACTGTGTCCGCAGGATCATCCTGGAGTTATACACCTTCAATATCTTGGGAAACAATAGATATGGTAGTATCCAATTGTTTCCGGCGGTCCTGTTCATCACGCAGCTGCATTTCTGCGTGGAACTCGAGCTTCCTATTTGCTGCGTGCAGCTCCGCTTGAGACTTCACGGACTCTACTATTATTTCATGCATCTCATCGACGATCTGCATGTGGATAAAGTGTAATCCAGGCAAAGGAATCTTGGCCAAGTCGAGTTCTACCCACTCGACTCCTTTTGTGTCTAGGATGATCTGTTCTGTCATTGGTAATGAAATAGCTAATGGGTCCAAATGGACAACCCTGGTCTTAGAAGGAAACGTTATTACTAGCTACGGTGGTGTTTGCTGCGAGGTTCCTACCGACCTCCCTTCAGCTGCTGTGTCGCATGACAAGGTTAGGATCTTCTGGACATCGTCCATTTTCTTCATGAGACCTTGCAGTGCAAGCCTAGTCTTTTGCAAGTCATCCTGGATGACCTTATCCTCTTTGTCTTTGTCAGTCATGAGCTCCTTCATTTGTTCTGAGATCTTTTTTGCTATCATCTCAAAGTCATCTTTGTTCAGCACTGTGTCAGATTGAGTCTTTGTGGCCTTCATCTTCTTCCGTGCCTTTGGCTTCTGCGAGGTCTCAGGCTCTTTCCGCTTTCCTGTTTCTTCAACAATCGGGCATGACAGCGGGATTGGCTCATCTTCTTCAAAATCTATCTCAACATCCATGACTTCAACACGGAATTCAGCTGGCTAGTCCTTCATGAGGATATCAATGTCCTTCTCATACATATGGTAGTTACCCCCATACCATTCAGGCTTCTTCATTCTTGCTTTGGGTGAAATAAAGATACATCGCATGTCCTCCATGAAATCAAGAACGCGAATGTACTTTGACGTTACCTGCTTTGTGATGTGGGCTGTATGGGTGATCACATCATGCAACTGAGTGTAATACTGATAGAAAACTTCAGCTGTCGCATGCTGTCTCTCTGCGTTGATTTTTTCCTATAGGTTGGCATAACAGAACCCTCTAGGATCATTGGTTTATGTAATGACACCCATATAGTACTTTGGCTCCTTCCATCCGGAAAAGGCGGTGAGGATGATCAGCCATGTAAAGTGAAACTGTCCGCCATTGTCCTGGCTATCATTGAGTTCATCCAAGAACTCATTAAGAAGATACTGACACCAATTGAATTCGGTGCCTTCAGCCGCTGCGGCACCGAGTAGTACTATGCCCGCAGGCACCTCCAGAGGCCTAGTTGTTCTGAGGATTTTTCCTGCGAGCAGCTGTATGACAAATCTTGTCACTCTGTCTTCAATTTCTTCTGTGGGAAAACCTCTTTTCCCTTTCACCAATGCATGAGTTTTCTTCATCTTTTCGACCGCCTCTTTTTCCTTATTCTTCCCCTGGAAGAATTGGTTGGGATCCTTACCGCACTTGCTTAACCCCGTAATGCGGTGGATTAAATCAATTTTTACATCGACATTTCTGTCGAGCCATGATATCCATGGTGGATTCACGCCATCAGCGTGCGAACCACCACATTCACTTCTGGTGATCAATCAAAATGTGGTAACCTTAACAAGTTCAGTAGTCCTGACTGAACGACGGGTATTAGTCAGCTTTCGACAACCAAGTTAAAAGTTCCCTTGGCATCCTTTTTCTAGCACATATACTAGTCAGGCTGGAACTGTGGGTACTTAGGCACGTGGGGCTCTTCCTTTTGCACGCCTAGGAGGTCAAAGTCTTCCCAGTTACAGTCTTCGATCTTTCCAAGTAGGTTCTTGGCAACCTCTACATGTTTTGAAATCGGCGACAATGGGATTTCATATTTAGCATTCTTGGTCAATTTAAAGACTGGGGCATCCAATGCCCATGGTGATATATACTCGGGTGTCAACTTCAAGGGTTCCTTCTGAAAAACCGACGTTCTTTGCGTTGTCTGGCCCATCTTTGGAATCTTGCTTCGTGGTGCAGTTACGTCTTTCCCTTTGTCCTGCATGATTGGATTATGGCAAAGTGATCTTCTGGATGCTTGACCAGGTTCAAGTGCAAATTTCTTGGCAGGGGTTTTCATTAACTCTGCAATCCCCCCGTGCTGAAAGACTCGGATTGCTTCTTGAAGTGTAAGCTCTTCTTCTCTGTTTGGTGATTTGGACATTCACTAGCGAGAGTAGGAAACTGTTTCTGAGATATGACTAAGGATTGCTAAGACAGGAGTGAACGCATGAAAATTCTAAGTGTCTGGTAATGCCCGCGAGTCCTTATGCGGCGTTATTTATCGGCGCAGCTGAGTCCCCCCCCCCCCCTGCACCTTCCAACGGCTAGATGAGCATTTAATGTGGTGTCCATTGGACAATTTGAATGAATCCTTTGGTCCCTTCCATCATTAGTGTATTCACAATGGCTATCTTTTCGTTAAATGCTGAAGCGAGTGCTTGCAATGGTCACCTAACGGCTATTTTTTCCAAAAGCAGTGTAACGGCTATTTTTTCCAAAAGCAGTGTAATGACTATTTTTCTAAGTGCTGCGCTGAGCTATGCGGCAAGCCATATGCGATCCTTCACAGTTATTTCGTAGTGTTGGTGTTTGAACTACGCGGCTCCCTTTTTCTTTTCTTATTTCTTCTCTTTTTCTTTTTTTCTTTTTTTTTTCTTCCGCGCAGCTTCAGCAATGCTACACGGTATACACATTGTTCTACTTATCATACATGTACATCTTTACATTTCCAGTGTCCAATTTCAACTGTACCTGACACTTGGAAATTTCTCCCTCTGCTTATCATTCAGGATTCTGCGAAGTAGGGCTGTCATGGTACAGCTTTAGTCTGCTTCCATTTATCAAAGTTGGTAAGGTATTGCCAGCTAAATTGGCTAACTGGACTGCACCAGTGTTAGTAACATGTATCACAGTATATGGACCAATCCAATGTATCTTAAATTTACCAGGAAACTTCATGAATTTGCTATCATACAGGAGTGTTGTAGATATTTCTCCCTACGGATAGGTAGAAACTCTCTTAGGTTAAAGTAGACTTGATTGACTTCAAACTAAGACAAAAAGACAACAAATGCTACCTTGAATTCCTAGATTCAAACAAATGTTTCAAGATTGTACTGCTGAAAGAAATGGAAGAGATCTAACTGACCTTTGATTTAATCGCTCGTCCTAGTTATTGCTCCAATCCTCAAGTCCTCGTGAATGAACCTGTTAGAATGAATCAAAGTACAAGCACATACAATCTTTCTAGCAACTTGAAATATATGTTAGAATCTAAATCTATCATAGAAACAAACCATGTAATTGAAACAACATCAACACACACAATTTGGGAAACAAGACAAGCTATATTTGTATTGCAAACTTGAAGTTACTTACAATAGCTGCTTGATGTCCAAGCCAACTCCCAGCTCCAAGTGCTTTCTCCTCTAGATATCTCCACAAAAATCTAAGACCAGAGGTTTGATATCTCAAAGAGTCCTCCCCTTTTCTCATGGAAGGCCTCTCTCTTATAGTGTGTAGGAGGGTTAACCAATAAGAGAGAAGAATGGATCTTGGGAGTGTTTAGTGGATCAGACCCACTAATCTGAGAAGGTGAGTTAGGATCAGATCAGAGATGCCAATCCTTAAAACTCTCTCGAAGATCAAGATCCCACGAGCCATGGAAAAAGAGCTAAAAAATGACTACTGCGCCCCTGAAGCTGAGCATAACGTAGTAGTACCATGCAACAAGGAAAGAGCATAGCACGGTAGTGGGGACTACCGCGCAACAGTAGGAGTGCAGAACGCGGTAGTGTTGGTAGATGAGGTCTCAGTTGGGTTGCTTCCTGATATGACAGGTTTGTTTTTATGGGTCATTCATCACTTGTCCCTTCAGGGTGTTTTCAGTAGCAGGGGAAGTGTTGTCAGATGTTTTTATTGTGAAGATGCGACACTGTGAAATATGGAGGTATAATTGTTATGTGGAATTCCGCCCTACGGATAAGTCAAAATTCCCTTAGACTAAAGCAGACTTTAACTAACTCTAGGCTAAGAACAAAACGAAACAAATGCTACCTTGAATCCCTAGATTCAACAAACATCTCAGGATTAAAATGCTGAAGAGAATAGAAGGGGTTTTACTGACCTTATATCCAAATGCTCGTTTTTGGTATTTGCTCCAAGCTCCAAGTCCTCACAAGTAAACCTGTTAAAATGGAACCAAAACACAAGTATGCACTATTCTCTAGCAACCTGAAACATGAGTTGAGATCTAAATCTATGAAAGATACAAATCATATGGTTAAAACAAGATTAACACAAATGATTTGGGAAAACAAGACAAGTTATTCCATTACAACTTGAAGATTACTTACAAAGGGTGCTTGATGTCCAAGCCAATCCTCCAACTCCAAGTGTCTTCTCCTCTAGCTATCTCCACAATGCTGTAAGACCATAAGTTTGGTGCTCTCAAGAGTCCTCCCCCTTTCCAATGGCATACCTCTCTTTTATAGTGAATGGTGAGGTTAACCAACAAGAGAGATGGGTGGATCTAAGGAGGGATAAGTGGATCAGGGTTTCTAATCGAAGGAAATGAGTTGAGATCGAATCAAGGAACCCAATCTTCCATTATCTTCGAAAATCCAAAATCCCACGAGCCAAGGGAAAAAAGCTATTAAAAGGGTGCCGCGTTTTGCAAAGTCTGCAGAACGCGGCACTGCCGCGCTTTGAGGAAAAAGCAGAACGCGGTAGTGTCTAGTACCGCGTTTTGGGAAAATAGCAAGGCGCGGTAGTGTGTAAAAATAAAGTCCAAGGTGGGTCAAAACTTGCTAGGGTGGATTCACCTTCAAGGTTGACTCATCATCTGTCTCTTCTGGATGGTTTAAAACAGTAGGGAAAGTGTCGTCAACTTGTTTTGTGATGGGGATGCGACACCGTGAAATATAGAGGTATAACAGATGCCCCCTAAAGTGTGAGGTCAGAAGGGACTGATGGCCGAAAGACTTTACGAATATAATGTGCAGAGATAGCATCGAGGAGAGCGACACGGAGCTGAAATAGAAACAAAGTGTTAGATATACCACCGAGGCGGGCATTCCCATGCTCGGAAACAAATGACTCAAAGCATGGCTGCCGACCAATACATTGCAGATCCATGAGTACTGAGATAATGTAAACTGTGGACAGATCATGGCTACTATGAACAATCGTAGATCCATGAGACAATAATGACACAGCCACTACCAATACAATAAGTGGATCTGTGTGACAATACAAGAGACATCTCCATCGCAACCTGGACGCAGTCAAGATACAGTGATGCGCCCAGGGTCTTCTACCCGATCGCATAAAGATACGAATCTAACCATGTGATTACGAGATGTTGAAGTCGAACATGGAAGAAACCATTTGATTATCGGTCAATGATGTGGACCGTTAACAAATGCGAGGGAGATCACCAATAATGACAATGATTCCCAAGGTATCAATAGTACATCTCAACGAAATGCGAATGAATGAGTTGATGTCGAGCATCCGAGAGATCGCTTGATCACAGGTCAATGATGTGAACCTATTGTCAAACGCGAGGAAACCTGCCATTGAGGCATACAGGTACCAAGGTACTAATGGTTGATTTCCAAGTCTAATTCCCGGATAGTGATTTGGTGTCGACAGGAATAGACTCGTCGAAGGTGGGCCATGATGATTCCCACATCATCGACACGAAATCGGCACATATGATAGGATGATGAAGCAATGGAGTATGTACTGACACAGCGGAGGTCTAACACAATGAATGACTCGATACAATGCAACCCTTTGAACATATAACGACATGTAACAAGACTTGGCAGCAGGGATTATTGATAAATAGAGGATAGACACCGGATGAGCGGACTCGTGGCCAGGGAGACGACCCATGATGATGACTATGACTCAATGAAAGACGGATACCCAAATATAGACAAGAGATGGACACATGCCATGTTCAAAGGTAACGACTGACAAGCTTCCATAGATAAACTTGACTTGTTTCCCCATATTTCCCCGACATGATGGACGAGTGCCTCTTTCTTGTTTTACGAGCTTGAAGAGGATAACAGATGCTCGGTGTAGCTCATCTCGTGGATGAGTCCAATCTCACATGTTTTACGAACCTGAGAAAGGAGGGGTTCGTCCCAAAGTGGGTCCTTCGATGTTAATATTTTAACGAGCCCAAGGAAGGAAAACTCGATAGTTTTTCATATTTAGAGAGCCTGAAAAACTTAAAGGAAGCTCCATATGTACTTTTTCGTAAAATTTAGTCCCTCGATCCCGAAAAAGTGTAAAACAATTCCCGAGAGAACTCTCCCAGCCGAGATTGACTGAGGTATACCTTTCTCGTAAATAGTCTAGACGGGCTGAAAAAGGGGTAACCTATCACCGAATAGACGACCTTTCAAATACTTTTACAAGTGTGAAAGAGTCAAGATCACTTGGCAATCTTTTCAATTTTAAGGAGTCTGAAAAGAGCTTAACTATGGACTCCTATGGTCTTTTTCGTAAATTTTAAATTATTCTTGTCCGAAAAAAGAATAAAATACAACCAGGATAATACTTTCCTCATCGTTTAACGAGCATGAGTAAAGTTGACCGTACTCGACACCGTTTACTTGCGTTTTACAAGCACGACACAGGTGTGAAAGCGCTTGGAATCTTTTTCAAGTTTTAAATCCAGAGCACGAAAAAGATAAAGTGGGCTCAATATGAAGGTCAAATTACGAATAAACACCAGTATGAATGCATCCCATTTCTACCGCAGATCCTGTCAATAAATGCTCAACAACCGGGCATTAGCAATGTGAACAAGGGTTTGTTTATTTGAAATAGTAATTAATTAATTAAAAAATGTGAAAAAATGCTATATAAGGCATGGTAAAAATAGAAATTACTATTCATTTGTGCTTTTTACCCAAAGGAGACATTTTTACCCATTTTGGAGCAAAATTTCAAGGATCGATACCGAGAGTTCTGAGACACCATTTCGACCGCCGTCTGCGCCAGGTAAGAGTGCTTGAGCCCCTCTTTCATTTCATGCAAGAAATTTTTGTTTTCACCGGGAAAAATTTAATTTTTTGGCAAGCCCTTTTAGGCAAGAATCGCCCGCCGTACTACCGCGCGGGTCCCCTATCGAAAAACGCGGCACTGTTGAACAGTGCCGCGCTGTAACCCCAAAATGAGGCGCGGCACTGTGGACTGCCGCGCGGTAGGGTGTCCTCCAGGCGCGGCACGTGCGAAATTTAAGTTCAAAAAATTAATTTTTCTCCAATTTTTTGCTAGAAGTAAGTTGTTAAATAGTTACTAATTGCTTTGTTTGCCTTTTTGCAGGGATTTGCAACTTATTTGGAGCAAAATGGTGAGTTGGAAAGAGAGGGAGCACGAAGCGGATGATTTTGCAGCCGAAAATGACTTACCAACCGTGACCGCTTTGCGAGAATGTGGTTCGCTAAAGTTTTTCAAGACCAAAGGGATCCACCAACAACCTAAGCTCCTTACTCACCTTGTTCAATTGTGGGACCCCGATATCCAAGCTTTCCGAGTGGGAGAGCATGTGCTTGAAATCCAACTCGAAGACATCTACTTCCTCACGAGCCTCTCAAAAAGAGGGGCCCGGCCGAATTTTACCGGGTACACCGCTTCAGAATCAAGTACGGATGATTTGATTGCTCGATATTGTCAGGCGGGTTCGAGTAAGAAAAGTGGGAAAGTGGCCATAAAAGAGGTCACAAATCTTCCTTTTAAAACCTTGCTATTCACTATTACACGTGCAGCGGGAAGCGTGAGTCCACATCAGGCAACCCGCACGCAGGTGAATCTCGCAGCAGAGTGCATGGGAGGAACAGTTTTCAATTGGTGTGATGCAGTGTTGTCCAACATGAAGGAACAGGTGCACAAATGTAGAACTGGGAAAAATACCCAGTTTGGGTATGGGAGCATCCTAGTTACTTTCTTTCTGGCAAGAGTGCCATTACTGCGTCCACAGATATCTATGCATCCTCGTCCACCTACTGAGCCATGGATGGCTCGATGGAGTGACTACGCTGGACGCCTTGGGGGACCTCAGCGGTTAGCCTTTGGAGAGGACTTTTTCTCTTGGCTAGAGGAGCAGATAGTCATGATTGACGACTATCCCTATTCAGGGGTAGATTTCCGTGAGGATATTGACTTGGGTTTGCCAGAAGATGATGACTGGGACAACTCTGGTATGACCTTCATGGACATGTATTTTTCTTTTTGAATATTTAATTTTTAATGCTTTTTTAGAATGTGTAAAAGACTTCTAATGTATATTCGCATGCATGTTGCAGATCGTGGACCACAGAGGCCAGCTGGACACTCTCCACTACGTCGTGGCGGTGTAGATCGTCAAGCTGATCCTGTCGAAGAAGAAGATGAAGACGAGGCAGGAGGTGTCCGGGACATTGAGAGGAACCTGCAGGGATTGACACATGGTATCCCTGCTATGCGGATGGATGACGTCCCTTACCCCCTCCAGCGTCATACTGTAGGTGTACCTGGTCGTATCAGTCGACTTCTTCGCAAGGTGGTTCGAGCTGTGATGTGTTACCACCAGCAGCGGGAGGAGTCCGATGAGGGACATGATAGGTCTCCTAGATCTCCATAGATGGTCTTTCGATCTTTTTGCGGCATGTACACGATATGTAGGCTTTGAGGGCCAATTTTTGTATATGGGATTTGATCCCCAATTTTGTCTTTGACACAAACTTTATGTATTTTTGGAAAAAACACTTTTATATACAGTGATATGGACCTATTTATGATCTAAATATTTACAATGACTTGTGCATTTTCATTTTTTATGATGTGTTTATGTATGGGCGAGATGCCAATCCAAAATGTAATTAGCCAATGAATCGGCAATACAATTGAATTCTCTCGGTATGTGTTGATATGTGATAGAATCAAATGACCGTTCCAAGAGACGTACTCTTCGAAATAAACTAAGTAATGTAGGATCACGAACTGTGTAAACACGGTTTAGATGAGAAACCACGAGTTGGGAGTCTAAAAAGACCGATAAGGAGTCAATCCCGAGTGAGGCAACCTCTGTTAAGAGACCAATGACTGCATGGTACTCTGCGATATTATTGGTTGCGGGACCTAAACAAATGGCTCCTGAAGAAATCAACTCGCCAGTGGGGGAATAGATCACCCATGCTGCGGAAGCGAGATTCCGGGTATGTCGGCTTGCACCGTCGGCGAATCCAAAGTAGGTAGACATCTGCGCATAAAGGCACGAGTCAAAGTAAGAGTAGATACATCAGATCCACGCGCACACTAAAAATAAAGCAAAAAGCAAACTAAGTACATTATGTACAAGAAGTAACCCGTGTGGGGTAACCTTACGCGTAGAAACGCTTGAGGTATAGCCCGTTGCGGGGCCGTGCCAATGGCGTACCATCACAATCGACTAGTTCATAGGATCCTTTTTCTAAGACACGTTTTACAATGAAGGGGCCGTACCACATAGATTCAAGTTTACCTTTACCAAGCTTGTCATGCATCTGATCATATGTAAGTACGAGGTCACCCTCATTGAAGATCCGAGGTTGAACGGATTTGTCGTATTGAGCTTTGACGCGTTTTTTGTGAGCTTCATTAGCCAAAGCGGCGTCGCGGCGGGTTTCATCTAGCTTAGCTAGGTATAGAAACCGTTCTTCTTCGGAAGTAGTGTGTGGAAGTAGCTCTATGGCTATCTTGAGTGATGGAATTTCACATTCAATCGGGAGAATGGCTTCCAGGCCGTACACCAATTGAAATGGTGTAAACCCAGTAGCACTTTTCACTGAGGTTCGGTATGCCCACAGTGCTGAGAACAGAGCTAAGTGCCAATTGGACTTTTGGGTACCCACAATGCGCTGAATCATTCGTTTCAGGACCTTATTGATGGCTTCAACTTGGCCATTAGCTTGTGGGTAATAGGGGGTTGAGTTTTCATGGCGAAAACCCAGTTTGGCACTTAGTTCTTCGATCATATGATTCCTTAAATGGGAACCATGATCGGTCACAATAGACTGTGGGACACCGAATCTAGCTATGATATGATTGAATATGAACTGCGCTGCTGTTTTGCCGTCTTCAGCATATGTAGGCATCGCTTCAGCCCATTTCGTGAAATAGTCCACAGCTACTATGACATAGCTATGCCCCCCGGCTGAAGTGGGCTTACAGTGCATAAAATCGATGCCCCATTTGGAGAAGGGGCCGACGGCAATGACAGGATGGAGTGGAGCAGGATGCGAGCGCGCTTTGCTATGAAAAAATTGACATGGCGGACACTTCTTGACTGTTTCAATGCAGTCTTTGAAAATTGAGGGCCAGAAGTATCCCGCTCGCAGTATTTTCTGGGCCGTAGCCATCCCAGAGAGATGACCACCACATGCTCCTGCGTGGCAGTCATTGAGAACGCGTTCCGCCTCATCTAAGGTCAAACAGCGTCGAAGGACAGTGTCGACACCACGTCGATACAAAGTATCGTTGACGATAAGGTAATATTTTGCGTGATGTCTGACACGTCGTCGTTCATCGCGGGTGAGATCGGGATGGAAGCGTTGGGTTTGGAGATATAAGAGAATATCCCCGTACCACGGATCAGACGTGCTAATGAGGAACAATGATTCGTCGGGAAGAGAATCAATGGGCTCGGATTGCTCAGTAGCACGGGGCAGGTGACAAATTAATTCAGCAAAGACCAGAGATTTCTTAGACTTGGCCTTGACAAATTCCAAGTCAAACTCTTGAAGGATGACAATCCAACGGGAGTACTTGCCCCCAAGCACTTGTCGTGTGAGGATATAGTACATTGGATTGAAATCGGCGATGACGGTGGTCCGGCGGAGTAAGATGTAGTGACGGAATCTCTGGACCGCAAATACTGTTGCCAGAGCCAGCTTTTCAACATGTGAGTAGCGAGTTTCAGAGTCAAGAAGACTCTTGCTGAGATAGTACACCACATGTTCTATGCCGTTGTGGTCTTCTTGGACTAACACCATACCAATGGTGGAAATCGAGGCTGCGAGATAAAGGATGTAGTCCTGTGTGTAATTGGGGGGTTGAATCACAGGATCTTTGGTTAAGGCTGCCTTTAAATTGTCAAAGGAACGTTGGGCTTCATCATCCCATATGAAGGGAACATTCTTCTTGAGAAGCCGCATGTAGCCTTTTGTTATCTCGGACAGATTGCAGATAAAACGGCGTAGAAAGTTTGCATGCCCTTGCAAACATTGAAGTTCTGGAATATTGGTAGGTGAAGGCAGGGCTATGATAGCTGCTACCTTTGCGGGATCTAGACGTATCCCGTCTTTGGAGACTATGAAGCCCAACAGTTTTCCGGCTTCTACACAGAAGACGCACTTATGCGGGTTCAAACGTATATTGTAGCGCCGGCACCTTTCGAAAATGGCACTCAAGTGATCTGGATGTTCTTCCCGGGTTCGAGAATGAGCGGGGAGGTCATCGAGATATGGCTCTACGATATGTTTGATGTCATGAAATGCGTAGGACATCGCCCGTTGGAAAGTTGCCCCGGCATTTTTTAGGCCAAAAGGTAACTTCCGATATGCAAAGATCCCCCAAGGGCAGATAAAGGCCGTTTTGTGCTGGTCGGCTGGGAGGATATCGATCTGATTATAGCCAGAAAAGCCATCCATAAATGAAAAAATAACACTTCCGGCACAGTTATCGATGATCTGGTCAATAAACGGAGTTGGGTAGTTGTCCTTGGGACAAGCTTTGTTCAAATCACGGTAATCAACACAGACTCTGATCGTTCCTTGTTTCTTGGCTACAGGGACGATGTTGGATACCCATTCTGTCAATGGGACAGGATAGATAAAACCAGCACGCAAAAGTTTTTCAACTTCTGCTTTAATGGCGGCTGCCTTACGAGGATGAACGGGTCGAAGCTTTTGCCGAACAGGTCGGGCGCCAGGGAAAGTTGGAATTTCGTGGACCACAATCGACGGGTCGATTCCTGGCATCTCTTCATAACTCCAAGCGAAAACATCGCGGAACATTTTAAAGTAGGCATTATAGAACTCCGTCTCGAGAGGAGTACATGTTTTGCCAATGTGTACATTTTCCACGATACCAGGCTTTACTGAAATGTCGATGGGAGTGGTTGCCATAAGATTGGCCAAGTTGCCTTCAGAAAATACTTCGTCGAGGGAAGTGGGGAACTTGGTTTGAACCATCCCAAGTGAAGCACTGGATTTGGTGTCAGGCTCAAGTGGCTGAATGGTGGGGAATGAAGATCGATGATGAAAATCTCCCCATGGTGGCTCATTACCGCACATAACCTCTATGATTGATTCGTCGGTGGGAAAAATCAAGTTGAGAGGATCAAACAATGGTGGGTGTGTATGAGTTTCAGTCGAGAGCTGTGCCACTGTGTGATCAGTAGAACAGTCGACCCAATCTGTGGCTGATTGGATCGCGTCATATGCTGCAAGGTTTCTGTTCAAAGGCATGGAATTGCCATAGCCTTGGATCTGAGTAGGACTCGGGATCACCCATGAATCATCGGGCGGGGTGACATGCGACGAAATCATGTTGACTGGTTGAAGATGGGTTCCCAGCTCTGGAAAAACTCCAATGAGGGATGAATCCTTCATGAGACCAACACCTATGTCTTGGAACCGGTACCGAGGTTGATCCAATAACGGAACGGTATTGGCGGAGTTCGGATGGGAGTCTGGGATACAGTAATCCAATTGATCAATAGTGACAATTTTCCCTTCATGAGGAAATTGTACAATCCGGAAGACTGTAGATGCTATGGCAGTCATGGCATAGAACCAGTTCCGACCAAGTAGGAGGTTGTAATCCAAAGGTGCATCTACGACTTCGATGTGTACGGATACTGTTTTGCCCCCCAGTTCAACACCGATTGAGGGGATGAGTCCGTATGGTTGAAAACCATGTCCATCAAATGCTCTAAGAGTAGTGGGAGAAGTTGTGACCTCAGGCGAGCCGAGGGCTCTCCAGCAGTTCAAAGACATAATCGACGTGGAAGCACCCTCATCTAACACTGTGCGATGGATAACATTTCCACGGATTTTCGTATGCACCTGGAAGGCTAACTGGTGAGAAAGCCTAGGTTTAGCGTGCTCTAGGTTAAACATGATGGAGTTTGAAGTATCTGGGTCCAATGCCCCCAGTGCTGAAAGTAGGGTTCTACGCTGCGTGGGGCAGTGTTGGAGAACCTCGAGAGTTGACATAGCGCAAGGTGCTTGAGCCAAATCTTCAACAATGTTGTAGTTTTGGGCAGCTCGCGCATTCGGATTGAATGTCGCCTTTCGTATGGTGCCCTTGGGTGGGCGTAGCACTGTATCGGTAAGTGGTCTCTCGATATGGAGATGACCATTAGGGGGGGGAATAGGAATCGGATCTTCAATAGGAGACTTGCCTTTGGCTGTCTCCGATTGTTTGTTTGAACCTGGAGGATTGTCATACGTCTTTGAACGAGTGGTGATATTAATCTCCTCATTACTTGTCATTAGGATTTCACGGTTTGTGGACGTCTCTCCACGGGAAGGATTGGTCGGGTTTCCCCCTTGTGGGGATTCTTGGGCAACCATTTGCTGTTGCTGTTGGGGGAAAGGGTCAGTTAGCACTGCCGGTCGAGAGGATCCTTTAACGAACTTATGGACCTCGTCCTTGTAGGGACAGTCACGCGTATAATGATCATCTTGACAAATCAAGCAAGGAAACTTAGCTTTCCGACGTGGTTTTTGGTCATTCTGGGTAGGTTGTGGTTTGGGGTTCTCCTGCTGGTTCTTCTTGGGTTTACCACGATTGTTTTTCTTCTTTCCTCCGGATGGTTGTGATGTAGATTGGACTGCATTCACTTCGGAGGAGACAGCAGGAGAGGTGGAAGCTTTTGAAGCGGCCTGGGTAAAAGCGGGGGAAGCAGAAGCTTGTTGCCCCGTCGAGTTGGTAGCAGGCTGAGCTTTGACTGAACCAACAATACCATCAATGGGTGGTTCAGTGGTAGGCTTTGTAGGATCAGTGTGAACGCGGGAGGCATGTGGAAGAAGTTCATGTAAAGTACCGGATTGAGTATATACTAAATCCATGTATTGTGCTGCCGAGATGGCTTGTTCTTCCGTAACTGGTCCGCGCATAGCAATATCTCTGGCTATGGGAGGCAAAAAGGATTTTGTAAACCAATCAGCAAGTAGCTGATCTGGAATAGGTGCCTTTATTAGCCTACGGCGTCTTCGCCACTCATGGATGTGATCCGAAATGTGTGTGGAGGTGGTTTGACGCAGTGAAGTTAGCAGTTCTGTTCCAGTCTCATACCGGATGGGAAGCTGGAAATGTGTCAGAAACTGCATAGCCAAAGTGTTGAAATCACGAAAAGAGTGCTGTGGCAGCTCGATGTACCATTTTGCTGCCGTTCCGGTAAGCGTACGTTGGAAGAGCCGAAGTCGGATGGAATCATCCATCAAGGAGTTGGATGAACACCAAAGATGGAAGGTCATCACGTGGTTCTTGGGGTCTTCCCCGGGCTTAGCATCGAACTTGGGAATGTCCGATGGTAGTTTGGCTGGGATAGGTGGCCAGTGAGGTTCGTGCCATATAGGATCGTTGATAAGCCTCGACAAATCTGGTAAGTCAAGCGTGGCCAAGAAGGGAAGTTGACGGTTGGTCTGCGGGTATGAGTAATAACCATGCGGTGCAGAGAACCCTGGAGGGCCCTGCATAGCATGCTGCTGTGTGTTATACCCATATGTGTTTCCCGCGGGATACTGCTGGAAGTTCTGCGGATAGTAAGCCATCTGGTTAACCGGTTGATTGTAAGCAACCGGTTGGTAAGTGTTCTGCTGAGTGGGTATAGTACCCTGAGGCTGTTGATACCCAGGAATGGTTGCTCTTCCTTGTTGGGGAAAAGTTCCTTGGAATTGTTGTGTTCCAGGGATGTTACCACTATGCTGTGTAAGTGGCAGATTTCCCATAGCAGGGTTGGGGGGTGGCTGCGACAGAGGTGTCCATGGAAGACTCGTTCCTGCTTGAGGAACGAGTGGAAATTGAAGTGACGGGTTCCATGGAGTTGTAGCAGCCGAAGGGTAAGGGAAACCAGAATTCAAGTTGGGGGAAATATGAGATTGCCCCCCAGCTTGGTTCCAGTTCCCGAAAAGTGAGTACCCCCCACTCTGTGGGATTTGATGATCCCAAGAAGGAAGCATGCCTGACGGGGGTTGTTGAGAGTAAAGCCCGGTTGGAACACCGGAATAAGGTTGCCCACTGCCAGGTGGATTGTACGTACCAAACTGAGTAGATGCTGCTGGTTGGGAAGCTTGTTGGATCTAGCCAATAGGTTGTCCACCAGCAGTTTGGTTGGATGGCCCTATATGAGGAGGCTGTAGACTGGAAACTGGGTTCCCAGCAAAAGGTTGTCCTCCAACTGGTTGGGTTGATGGCCCACCAGTTGGAGGTTGTTGACTGACAATGGGGTTTCCAACAAAAGGTTGTCCCCCAGCTGGTTGGGTTGATGGCCCACCAGGGAGGGTTTGCATGTTGGAGTTAGGGGCCATTGCAGTCGGTTGTCCACCTCCTGAAATAGTATAAATGGTGGCTGAAGGTGATCCTCCGGTTGAAACGGAAGATCCAGTAGTATGACTAGGTGTTCTTCCGCCGCTAGCCAAATATGATAGCATGGATTGGCCAATGGCACCAAAAGTACCAATTTGCGGAGGAGGTCGTCCATATTGGACAGGTGAGGACGGAGAAAAAACTGGGTTATCCCTCATAGAATGTGCACCAAACATTGGCGATGACAGCAAATGTGGGGAATTTAGCCCAGGGGTATCGGCGTCGTCCATAACGTGTTCAATGATAGGAGGACCAACGAGAACTGGATCCGAGTTCATATCCTGAAAAAGATTTTGGGGATCCGGCGGGAACCTAGGTATAGTAAAGTCTGAAGGTCCTGAGCCGTCTGCAAAGGAGTGATGAAATTCTGTGCTAGACGGGACGTTGGGATCCCTATAGTCAGAAGGACGAGAAACAGGGGGGTATCTAGACACTGTCGAAAGCATTTGCTCTGTGTTGCGTCTAAATTGTGCCGATGCTAACGGAGAGTTCGCTAGGCTAACCATACTAGACTGGATGGAAGCCATGATTTCGTGTCCCGGTGGGATGTTGGGTAGATGTAAAGTGCGAGGTACGTTGCTAGAAGAACTTGTCTCCTGAGGATGAACACTGGGTGACGTAGTAATAACAGGTGGAAATTCCGTCTGGGAAGTAATGAATCCATAATCAGGTTCAAAAGGTGTGTCAGGTAGACGAGTATCTTCAACGATCTCAACGTATCCGCCTGGGACTGAAATTAAGCCAGGTATGTCCTGGTCGGACCCTTCTGTGGTGTCAATAGATCCGTCTATATCATCGTGAAAGGTGTCTGATGGACGGGAAGTGTTGGCATCCGGTAGAAGGATGACCTCTGGTCTAGTACTCTGGGTTGTGCTAGGTTCAGCTGCTGTAACTGTGTCCACTGTTACAGATAAATCTGGAATGACAGTGGGTGAGGTGACAGTGGAAGTCTCAGACATGCTAGTGGTTATGGAAGCTGCAATAGATTCTGAGACTGTGCTGTGTGTGGCAGTTACGGGCGTAACTGAAGATGTTGTACGTATCGGCGGTGGGATGTTGCCTTGACCAGCACCGCGGCCAGGAGGAGCAGGAATGCGTGATGCAGGCAGACCAGAAGTCCGTGGTGGTGGTGGTGGTGGAGGGCTTAGGCCCTGTTGTCTTCGTGATCTTCGTTGTTGATCTGACATGATGACAGGAAAATGAAAATCGGGGGCAGTACCGTAAACAAAGAACTCAAAAACTCTAATGCAACCGAGTGTGCAAAAGAGGAGCTAGAAAAAGCAAGGCTCACAGGCCAAAAAAGCAAGCTCTAAAATCTATACTGAGACCGGTGTCTCAATAAGCGAGCTGATCAACAAAACTGGCCAGAATGCCAACAAGCAGTCCCTATAAATAAAAAATGACCCTCTATGAAGATGAGATAGCAAGCAAACTCCTAACTAAGAGCTGGAGACCTCAACAGGCTGTATCCTTCGCAAGGTGATGAAATCCAAGTCGAACAATACAACATGAGAGACCGATATAAGAAGGATATCCCTCTACCGAAAGGGATCCTGGGTAAAAGAGCCCTAGTAGAATAGATACTAAGCTACCTCGTTCATGACACGTCGGAAAAGGTTTTGGGCACTTTAGCCTTCCGAAGAAGACAGCGATCGATGTTGCCTTAGGGCTAAGTGGAGTGCGGTATTCCACAGAGTCCGTCCGGTTCTCAATCTCGCGGCCGTTTAACCCCTGAAAGTTGGAAACAGTCAGGAGGCCCCTCCACAAACTAGCTGTGACTGTGTCAATAAGTACTAGAGGATTTTAGTTCCCTAAAGACAACGACTATGTCTCAGATGAAAGTGACAAGGGGGAATTATTTTGATGCCTATCCCCGGTGTCCTACCTAACTACCAAATTCTTTTGATTTCCTCAAGTGAGGTTAAAGTTGGTTTAATTAGGGTGATTAATTTTAGTGGCTGCCTTACTCAATCGGGTAGTGGACGTGAAACTTGATGGTGTTATGACGACTCAAACCATGCAAATGAGAATGAATCACAAACAAGCCTTTGTCTTCGATGAAATCTAGCTAACGTAAAGATAGAGGTTCTTCGATCGAATATGCATAACAATTTTCACAAGCAATCAAAGTAAAAGATTTTTCTTTTCTTTTCGATTTATAAACAAAGCCGAACTGAAATAAACACTCTCTTCAATGCACTGATTTTACAATCTACAATGCTTCTATAATGAGAATTTCTATGGCAAAATTAATGGTTCATTTCCCTATGCAAAATACCACTAGACTTTTTCAATTTAAACAACAAAATTTGCTCTCAACCAATGATCTTTTTAATTTACTGAAAATGATAATGACAATATGATTGTAAAACTACAATGTTCAGTAACATAAGACAGTGGTGTTGAGTTGGTTGTGGGGAAAAAGTCAAGTCAATGCAATTAAATTGAAAAATGACCAATATGTCAAAAGTGCCACTTAATTCAATCAATCAATCAAGCTCACAAACTAGGTGATAAGCAGACCATACAAACTGGAAATTAACCAGAATGCTAACAGGTAACAGTAAAGACTATCTGAGGCAGAGAGAAACTCAGGAAACCAAGCAAAAATAATAATAAAAAATAAATAAATAAATTTACACACTTGCAGACACTACCGCGGGCTATAGCCTGTATGAAGCGCGGCACTGTGTAATTACCGCTCTGGTACTAATGCTTAGGGCGCGGTACTACCGCGCTGGAAGTGGTTATGAGGGCGCGGCACTGTGGCAAGAGATGAAAAAAGCGCAACTGGAAAAGAAAAAATAAAGTTTTCAGGGTTGTTGCTAACCCAGGGGACTCAGTAATTAAACAGGGAGATAAATCCTGCGAGGGGGGATGAATGAGGGTCAAAAAGGACCAAGATTCAAACTGGTTTGAAGTGCAACAAAAACTCACAATTCAAAGATAAATGACTGTGAATTAAAATCAGTCAAGCAGTAATCAAAACCAGTGGAGTCGCCATTCTTGTTATGTGGAATTCCGCCCTACGGATAAGTCAAAATTCCCTTAGACTAAAGCAGACTTTAACTAACTCTAGGCTAAGAACAAAACGAAACAAATGCTACCTTGAATCCCTAGATTCAACAAACATCTCAGGATTAAAATGCTGAAGAGAATAGAAGGGGTTTTACTGACCTTATATCCAAATGCTCGTTTTTGGTATTTGCTCCAAGCTCCAAGTCCTCACAAGTAAAACTGTTAAAATGGAACCAAAACACAAGTATGCACTATTCTCTAGCAACCTGAAACATGAGTTGAGATCTAAATCTATGAAAGATACAAATCATATGATTAAAACAAGATTAACACAAATGATTTGGGAAAACAAGACAAGTTATTCCATTACAACTTGAAGATTACTTACAAAGGGTGCTTGATGTCCAAGCCAATCCTCCAACTCCAAGTGTCTTCTCCTCTAGCTATCTCCACAATGCTGTAAGACCATAAGTTTGGTGCTCTCAAGAGTCCTCCCCCTTTACAATGGCATACCTCTCTTTTATAGTGAATGGTGAGGTTAACCAACAAGAGAGATGGGTGGATCTAAGGAGGGATAAGTGGATCAGGGTTTCTAATCGAAGGAAATGAGTTGAGATCGAATCAAGGAACCCAATATTCCATTATCTTCGAAAATCCAAAATCCCACGAGCCAAGGGCAAAAAGCTATTAAAAGGGTGCCGCGTTTTGCAAAGTCTGCAGAACGCGGCACTGCCGCGCTTTGAGGAAAAAGCAGAACGCGGTAGTGTCTAGTACCGCGTTTTGGGAAAATAGCAAGGCGCGGTAGTGTGTAAAAATAAAGTCCAAGGTGGGTCAAAACTTGCTAGGGTGGATTCACCTTCAAGGTTGACTCATCATCTGTCTCTTCTGGATGGTTTAAAACAGTAGGGAAAGTGTCGTCAACTTGTTTTGTGATGGGGATGCGACACCGTGAAATATAGAGGTATAACAATAATAGATGCCCCCTAAAGTGTGACGTCAGAAGAGAGTGATGGCCAAAAGAATTTACAAATACTGTGCGGATATAGCATCGAGGAGAGCAACGAGGAGCTGAAACAGAAACAAAATGTTAGATATACCACCGAGGTGGGCATCCCCATGCTCAAAAATAAATGACTCAAAGCATGGCTGTCGACCAATACATTGTAGATCCATGAGTATTGAGATGATATAGACTACAGACAAATCATGGCTACTATGAACAAGTGTAGATCCATGAAATAGTAATGACACATCCATGACCAATACAAAAGTGGATCTGTGTGACAATACAAAGGACATCTCCATCGCAACCTGGACGCAATCGAAGTACAAAGGTGCGTCCAGGGTCTTCTACTCAATCGCAAATGATACGAATCTAGCCATGTGATTACAAGGTGTTGAAGTTGAACATAGTAGAAACCATTTGATTATCGGTCAATGATGTGAACCGTTAACAAATGCGAGGGAAATCACCAATGATGACGATGATCCCCAAGGTATCTATAGCACATCTCAACGAAATGTGAATAAAGGAGTTGATGTCGAGCATTCGAGAGATCATTCGATCAGAGGTCAATGATGTAAACCTACTGTCGAATACGAGGAAACCTGCCATTGAGGCATGCAGGTACCAAGGTACTAGTGGTTGATTCCTAAGCCTAATTCCCGGATAGTGATTTTGGCGTCAATGGGAATAGACTCGTCGAAGGTGGGCCATAATGATTCCCACATCATCGACACAAAACCGGAACGAAAGATAGTATGGGAAGATGAAACAATAGAACATGTACTGACACAACGGAAGTCTAACACAATGAATGACTTTGAACAATGCAACCCTTTGAACATATAACGACATGAAGCAGGACCTGGCAGTAGGGATTATTGACAGCAGAGGATAGACACTGAACGAGTGGGCTCATGGCCAGAGAGACGACTTGGGATGATGACCATAACTCAGCAAGAATAAATACCCAAAAATAGACAAGGGACAGATGCATGCCATGTTCAAAGGTGATGACTGACAAGCTGCCAACAAAATAAACTCGACTTGTTTCCCATTTTCCCCCGACATGATGGACCAGTACCTCTTTGTTTTTTTACGAGCTTGAAGAGGATAACAAATGCTCGGTATAGCTCATCTCATAGATGAGTGCGATCTCACATGTTTTACGAACCTGAGAAAGGAGGGGTTCATCCCAAGGTGGGTCCTTCGATGTCAAATTTTAACGAGTCCAAGGAAGGAAAACTCAGTAGTTTTTCACATTTAGAGAGCCTGAAAAACTTAAAGAAGGATCCAAAGTGTACTTTTTTGTAAATTTAGTCCCTCGATCCCGAAAATGTGTAAAAAAATTCTTGAGAGAACTCTCCCAGTCAAAAATTGACTGAGGTATACCTTTCTTGTAAATAGTCTAGATAGGCTGAAAAATGGGTAACCTATCACCGAATAGACGACCTTTCAAATATTTTTACAATTGTGAAAGAGACAAGATCACTTGGCAATCTTTTCGAAACGAGGGAGTCTGAAAAGAGCTTAAAGAGAAATCCAATGGTCTTTTTCGTAATTTTTAATTATTCTGGTCCAAAAAAAGAAAAAAATACAACCAAGATAATACTTTCCTCATCGTTTAAGGAGCACGAGTAAAGTTGACTAAGCTCGACACTGTTTCTTGAGTTTGACAAGCACGACACGGGTGTGAAAAGTGCTTGGAATCTTTTTCAAGTTTTAAATCTAGAGCACGAAAAAGATAAAGTAGGCTCAAAATGAAGGTAAAAAATAAATAAATAAACGCCAGTGTGAACGTCTTTAAGGAGACCCTGTCAAAAAGGGCTCATGGAACCAGAGATTAGAAATGTGAAATGATTTTTGACCTAACAGGATAAAATAATGAGTAAAAATTAAGTGAAAAAGTTATATAAGTAAGGGGTAAATATGGAAAGTTACCATTTCACTCGTTCATTTGCTCAAAGAGGAAATTTCATCCATTGGAGGGAAAAAACTTCAAGAGTCCACATCGGGAGATCCAGAGCACTGTTTCAACAGCCATCTGTGCTAGGTAAGAGCCTTCAAGCTCCTCTTTCATTTCTTAGAGTAAAAACTTGATTTCAGTAGTTGAAAATTAATTTTTTCGCAGGCCCTAAGGGGCTTTTTTCTCCCTTGACTGTACCGCGTGGTCGCTATATCGGGAAGCACAGTACTGTGCAACAGTGCCGTGCTGTAGTGTTAAACAGGGGCATGGTAGTGTGGACTACCACACAGCGATGTTTCTCCCAGGCGTGGTATAGGCGGATTTCAAGGAAGAAAAAATGATTTTTTCTCAATTTTTACTGAAATCAAGTTATCAAATTTGTTAATGAATGCTTCTTGTGACTTTTTGTAGGTGTTTGCAACTTGTTTGAGGCAAAATGGTTAGTTGGAAAGAAAGAAAGCATGAAGAGGATGATTTATTGGCTGAAGATTACCAAGAGACTTTGACTGCACTGCGGGAATGTGGGTTATTGAAATTTTTCAAAACCAAAGGTATCTGCAAGAAAGCAAAACTTCTCACCCACATTATACAAATGTGGGACCCCGATATTCAAGCTTTCCGAGTTGGAGTGCATACCCTCAAGATTGAGCTCGAGGAAATTTATTTTCTCACGGGTCTCTCAAAGAGAGGGGCCCGGGTGAACTTGACAGGGTTCACGACCTCGGAGGCGAGCACTGATGCTTTGATTGCTCGCTATTGTCGTCAAGGTTTAGGGAAGAAAAGTGGTAAGGTGGTCATCAAGGATGTTGTAGAACTTCCTTTAAAAACGGTGTTGTTCACCATCACACGTGTAGCAGGTAGTACGAGTCCCCATTAGGCATCTCATACACAAATGAATCTTGTTGTGGATTGTATGGCACCAACACTATTCAACTAGTGTGAAGCATTATTGACCAACCTCAAGGAGCAAGTGAACAAGTGCAGAACTGGAGAGAACTCTCAATTTGGGTATGGGAGCATTTTGGTCACCTTCTTCTTGGAGAGGGTGCCACTGTTGCATCCGCAGCTGACCATGCCCACCCATCCACCTACTGAGCCATGGATGGCTCGATGGATTGAGTATGTAGGATGAGTTGGAGGGCCACAACATTTGGCTTTTGGTGAGGACTTCTTCTCATGGCTCGAGGAACAGATCGTGATGATCGAAGACTACCCCTATGCAGGGGTGGACTTCCGCGAGGACATAGACTTAGCACTGCCCGAGGATGAGGATTGGGATAACTCAGGTATGACCTTCACTAATGTATTTTTTAATTTTTTAAATATATGATTTTAAATTTTTTTTTAGGATGTGTAAAAAGGATTTTAATATATGTATATGTGCATGTCACAGATCCTGGACAACAGAGACCTGTAGGCTATTCGCCATTACGACGAGGCGGTATCGAGCATGAAGTTGCTTCGGAAGAAGAAGAGGAAGAAGAGGCAGGAGGGGTTCAAGACATAGAGCGGAACATACAAGGTTTAACCCTCGGGGTTCTAGCTATGAGGATGGATGATGTTCCTCTGCATCTCCAGCGGCATACTATAGGTGTGCCTAGACGCATTGGTCTTCTTCTCCGTAGGGTGGCCAAAGCCATAGTCTGCTACCACCAGAAGCGCGAGGAATCTGAGGAGGATCGTGATAGATCTCCTAGGTCTCCTTAGATAGTAGTAGTTTACTTTTTGCGGCATGTACACGATATGTAGGCTTGAGAGCCAAATTTTTGTATGGGATTGGATCCCAAATTTTGTCTTTTGAACACAAACTTTATGTATTTTTAGAAAAAAACATTTTTATATGTTGTGATATATATATACATGGACCTACTTTTATGATCTATTTATTTACAATGACTTGTGTGTTCATTTTATGATGTATTTTTATGTATGGGCTAGATGCCAATCCAAAATGTAATTAGCCAATGAATCAGCTACACAATTGAATTCCCTTGGTATGTGTTGATATGAAATAGAATTAAAAGATCGTTCCAAGAGGCGTACCCTTCAAAATAAGCGAAGTAGGAGAGGATCGCGGACTGCATAAACACAATTCAGATGGGAAACCACGAGTTGGGAGTCTAGAAAGACTGATAGGGAGTCAATTCCAAGGGAAGCAACCTCTGTCAAGAGTCCAATGACTGCATGGTACTCTGCAATATTGTTGGTTGTGGGACCCAAGCAAGTGGCTCCTGAAGATAACAACTCACCAGTGGGAGAATAAATTACCCATGTTGCAGAAGCGAGGTTCCGGGTATGTCGTCTTGCACCGTCGACGAATCCGTAATAGGCATACATTTGCGCATAAAAGCACAAATCAAGGTAAGTATGGATACATGAGATCAGTGTGTGCATACAAAAAAGATAAATGAAAACAAACTAGGTACATTATATACAAAAAGTATCTCACGCAGGATGAACCTATACGTAGAATCGTTTGACATACAGCCTATTGCGGGGCCGTGCCAATGGTGTTCCATCACAATCGACTAGTTCATAGGCTCCTTTCTCCAAAACATGTTTTACAATGAAGTGGCCGCACCACATAGACTCTAGCCTTCCTTTTCCAAGTTTGTCATGCATTTGGTCGTATGTGAGTACGAGGTCACCTTCGTTGAAAACCCGAGGTTGAATGGATTTGTCATACTGTGCTTTGACGCATTTTTTATGAGCTTCGTTAGCTAAAACAGTGTCTCGATGAGTTTCGTCTAGCTTGGCTAGGTATAGAAACCGTTCTTCTTCGGAAGTGGTATGGGGAAGTAGCTCTATGGCTATCTTAAGTGAGGGGATTTCACAATCTAATGGTAAGATGGCTTCCAGGCCATACACCAGTTGGAATGGTGTGAACCCAGTATCACTTTTCACTGAGGTTCGCTAAGCCCATAATGCCGAAAAAAGAGCTGAGTGCCAATTGGATTTGTGAGTACCCACAATGCGCTGAATCATACATTTCAGAACTTTGTTAATGGCTTCGACTTGGCCATTAGCATGTGGGTAGTATGGGTTTGAGTTTTCATGATGAAAACCTAAGTTAGCACTCAGTTCCTCAAACATATGGTTCCTGAAGTGGGAGCCATGATCGGTCACGATAGATTGTGGGACTCCAAACCTAGCTATGATGTGGTTGAATATGAACTGTGCTGCTGTTTTACCATCTTCAGCATAAGTAGGTATTGCTTCAGCCCATTTTGTGAAATAATCGATAGCTAGTATGACATAGCTATACCCCCCGACTGAAGTGGGATTATAGTGCATAAAATCTATGCCCCATTTGGAAAAGGGGCCGATGGCAATAACAGGATGAAGTGGACCAGGGTCCGAGCGTGTCTTACTACGAAAGAATTGACAGGGTGGAAATTTCTTAACCGTTTCAATGCAGTATTTGAAAATCGAGGGCCAAAAATATCTCGCTCGCAGTATCTTCTGGGTCGTAGCCATCCCAGAGAGATGACCACCACATGGTACAGCGTGGCAATCATTAATAACGTGTTCGGCCTCGTCTAAATTCAAACAACATCGAAGAATGGTATCAACACCACGACGGTAAAGGGTATCGTTGACTATAAGGTAGTACTTGGCATGATGTCAGATACGTCGACGTTCATTGCGGTTGAGGTCGGGGCGGAAACGTTGGGTTTGGAGATATAGTAAAATATCCCCGTACCATGGGTTGGACATGCTAATGAGGAACAATGATTCATCAGGAAGAGAATCGATGGGCTCAGGTTGCTCAGTAGCATGGGGCAGGTTACAAATCAACTCGGTGAAGACCAAAGATTTCTTGGATTTGGCTTTGGAAAATTCCAAGTCAAACTCTTGTAGGATGACAATCCAACGGGAATATTTGCCCCCAAGCACTTGATGTGTGAGGATATAGTACATTGGATTGAAATCCGCTATGACAGTGGTCTGGCAGAGCAGAATGTAATGACAAAACCTCTGGACAGTAAAGACTGTTGCCAAAGCCAGTTTTTCAAAATGTGAGTATCAAGTTTCGGAGTCAAGAAAACTCTTGCTAAGATAGTATACCACATGTTCTATGCCGTTAGTATCTTCTTGGACTAAGACCACACTAATGGTGGAAATCGAAGCTGCGAGATAAAGAAAGTAATCCCATGTGTAGTTGGGGGGTTGAATCACAGGATCTTTAGTTAAGGATGCCTTTAGATGATTAAAGGAGCGTTGGGCTTCGTCGTCCCACAAGAAGGGGGTGTTCTTCTTTATACTGCTTTTGGAGATTATGAATCCCAAAATTTTTCCGGCTTCAATGCAAAAGACGCATTTATGCGGATTCAAACGAATATTGTAGCGACGACACCTAGAGAAGACGACACCTAAGTGATCAAGATGATCTTCCCTGGTCTGAGAATGAGCGGGAAGGTCATTAAGATATGACTCTGCAATATGTTTGATATCATGAAATGCGTACGACATTGCCCGTTGGAAAGTAGCCCCGACATTTTTCAGGCCGAAAGGTAGCTTTCGATATGCAAATATTCCCCATGGGCAGATAAAGGCTGTTTTATGCTAGTCCGCTGGGAGTATCTCGATCTGATTATAGTCGGAAAAGCCATCCATAAACAAAAAGATGAAACTCTCGGCACAGTTATCGATGATCTGGTCGATGAATGGAGTTGGGTAGTTGTCCTTTGGACAAGCTTTGTTCAAGTCACGGTAATCAACACAGACTCTAATCATTCCTTGTTTCTTGGCTACGGGAATGATATTAGATACCCATTATGTCAGTGGGACAGGATAGATAAAACCAGCAAGCAAAAGTTTTTCAACTTCTGCTTTGATAGCGGCTACCTTACGGGGGTGGATGGGTCGGATTTTCTGCCGAACGGGTCGGGCGTGGACCATGATAGATGGAGCTATTCCTGGAATTTCTTCATAACTCCAGGAAAAAATGTTGTGGAAAGTTTTAAAGTAGGCAGTGTAGAACTCCATTTCGATGGGAGTGCATGTCTTTCCAATATTAATGTTTTCCACGACACCAGGCTTCATTGAAATGTCAATGGGAGTGGTTTCCATAAGGTTGGCCAAGTTTCCTTCAGAAAATACTTCATCGAGCGAAGTGGGAAACTTGATTTGAACCATTCCAAGTGAAGTGTTGGATTTTGTATCGGGCTCAATCGTCTGAATGGTGGGAAAAGAAGATCGATGATGGAAATTTCCCCATGGTGGTTCATCACTGCACATAACCTCCATAATTGATTCGTTAGTGGGAAAAATCAATGTGAGAGGATCGATAAGTGGTGGGGATGAATGAGTCTCAGACGAGAGTTGTGCCACTGTGTGATGAGTACTAGGGTCAACCCAATCAGTGGTTGACTAGATCGCTTCATACGCTGTGAGGTTCCCATTTAACGACATGGAGTTTCCATAGTTTTCAATCTCAGTGGGACTTGGTATCACCCAAGAATCATTGAAAGGGGTGATGCTCGATGATCTCATGTTGACTGGTTGAATGGGGGACCCTAGCTTTGGGAAAACTCCAATAAGGGAAGAATCCTTCATAAGACCAACACCAACGTCTTGGAAATGGTACCGAGGTTGATCCAATAATGGGACGGTGTTGGCGGAGTTCGGATGAGAGTATGGGATACAATAATCTAGTTGATCTATGGTGACAATTTTCCCTTCATGAGGAAATTGCACGATTCGAAAGACAGTAGATGCTATGGCCGTCATGGTGTAAAACCAGTTCCGACCGAGTAGAAGATTGTAATCTAATGGTGCATCCACGACTTCGATGTGTATAGATACTGTTTTTCCCCCCAGTTCAACACCAATCACAGGAATGAGTCCATAAGGTTGAAAACCGTGTCCATCAAATGCTCTGAGAGTAGTGGGAGACGTCATGACTTCGGGTGAGTTCAAAGACATAATCGACGTGGAGGCACCTTCATCTAAAACAGTGTGATGGATGCTATTTCCATGGATTTTTGTATGAACCTGGAAGGCTAACTGATGGGAAAGCCGAGGTTTGACATACTCCAAGTTAAACATGATGGTGTTTGAAGTATCCGGGTCCACTGCCCCCAGTGCTGAAAGTAAGGTTCTGCGCTACGTAGGGTAGTGTTGGAGAACCTCGAGAGTCGACATGGCGCATGGTGCTTGAGCTAAATCCTCAACAATGTTGTAATTTTGGGCAGCTCGCGCATTGGTCTTAAATGTCGCCTTTCATATGGTTCCCTTGGGTGGGCATAGCACTGTGTTTGTAAGCGGTCTCTCGATATGGAGATGGCCGTTAGGGGGAGGGATGGGAGAAGGATCTTCAACTGGAGACTTGCCTTTGGCTGTCTCTGACTGTTTGTTTGAACTTGGGGGGTTTTTGTACATCTTTGAATGAGTGGTTATGTGAATCTCTTCATTACTCGTCATCAGGATTTCGCGGTTTGCGGACGTCTCTCCTCGAGGTGGGTTGTTCAGGTTTCCCCCTTGTGGGGATTCTTGGGCAACCATTTGCTGTTGCTGCTGAGGGAAAGGGTCTGTTAGCACTGCCAGATGAGAAGATCCTTTAACGAATTTGTTGACTTCATCCTTGTAGGGATAGTTGTTGAAATATTGTAACTTCAAAGAATATTATGTTTGTACTTTATTATTCTAGAGATGTTTCATTTCTCCGTGAAGATCTTATTGTATATCCGGAGATGTTTATTCCTCCGTCGGAATGTGGTAACTTGGGTTATTAGACTTCCCTAGTGGGGGTTGGCCCTGTATGTGTTATGTGGGTCAAAGGGTTGTTATACCACCCTAGAGGGGTCGTCCCAGTCAATTGTAGTGGGGTGTTTAACCCAGTTTTAAAGTTGGGGTCGACCTAGTTAATATATTGTACAACTCAGAGATGTGTATAAATAGAGGAGGTGAGCTCCTCATTTGATACACTTCCAACACTTGAAATGTAGCACACTTGTGAGAGAGAGGTCTGCTATGGAGGAGGAGGAGATCATGTCTTTGGTTTTCATATTTATATATTTTTGGTCATCTATATTGAGGAAGCTTTGCTGGGTTTTCTACCCCATGAGGGTTTCCCAGGATAAATCTGTGTCTCTTGTGTTTATGCTGTGCTGCTTGTTTCTTCAGTGATCCTGTATATGCCATTATTGTGAAATGGAATGTAATGATGATATTTTCTGTCTTAGCACATTGAATCTTAACATGGTATCAGAGCTAACCTGAAGGAGGGAAATGTATGGCACTTACGGCACTTGCTTCACTTGTGACAATTTGAAGGTTAGGGTTTTATATAGCAAAAACAAGTCATCGTGGCACTTTCACTATAAATCCATTTTTGTGAAGTTTTAGGAATTGAAAAGTTTACAGGTCGTAGATAACATCCCCATGTACCTTGTGTCCAAAGGAAACCCTTATATTCGTTTCACTTTGTGATTTATGATCAGTACAAGTTAGGCTTTTGTCCTCTTCCAGATCTCAGTCATAATCAGGTGACCTTGGAAAAAAGGTCATAACTTGGGCTAGGAAGATCCAAATGCAATTTCGTAAACATTGAAAGGTAGTAAACAGAATGTAATATATTAGGAAACGTTTTGAAAGGCCGAAGTTGAACCAGTGACATGTGGCACGACGTACAAGTTTGCTCTCCTTTTTTATCCCATAAATAGGTCATGTTGCGACACTTGGCATAAATTTCTCTCAGAAAGTCCAATTGAGGTCAGACCTATCGGGATGGAAATATGACAGGTCATTCTACCATAAAAAATGTTTTCAGACTCTGTAGATCGAAAAGTTATGAGTTACAGTAGAAAAAATAAGGTACATATTTCTATCAAAATAGAATTATTTTTGAGTACCTTCATTCATGGCTTCCGGAATTTAGGGTTTCGGAGAAAGTTGGAATTTCTGTAATCGGAGTCCATGGATGAATAATCCTCATCAAAATAGAAATTTAGAGACCAATATCAAAAATTTTGGTTGGTCAGAAGAGTGGGCTTGATCAAACCTTAGTTCGGGATTTTGATCGAAAAGGTGAAAATTAGGGCTTCTACAAAAGTTTGAATTTCTGAAGTCTGTTACCACGGCTGGAAGCTCCTCAAAAAATTAAAAGTTTAGAGCTTTGGATCAAACCTTTTGATTGAGCAGAAGGGTGGGCTCCATCAAACCCTAGTTCAGGATCCTATCCAGAAGATCCAGAAGTTTGAAAGGCAATTTTGAGGGGTCAAATTTTGGAGATTTCAAAATTGAAGTATGCAAGTTTGATCAGCTCATCAAGACACATCTATTCATCCATTCAGAAGTGTATAAGTCAAAGATTGAATTTTTAGGGTTTCTCTAACAAACCCTAATCGAGCTCTAGATCCAGTTTCAGGGGGAGTTGAGGCTAAGGCCTTACATAAGAAGACTACAAGAAATCTCGGCAGGTATGAATTAAGGAGATACAGGTATGTCTTGAAATCTGATTCTTGATTAAGTTCATAATATGTTTGTCTTCATATTATTTAGGTTAGTACAATCTTGATTAATGTTAGAATTGTCTTATCACCCTAGTAAAAGTATGAATGCATGTGAATGATAGAAGACATTCATTGATTAGGGCTATATGATTGTACTAATGCACTATGGTGTTGTATGAGGTTGATATTGTCTGCTAACAAGATACAGATACATCATGAAAGACAAATCAAGTTCCATTACCATGACAACATTAAGACAAAGACTCATCCATAATCTTTGATCACATAGAAGTTCTACTTACGAGGTATGTATGACTTTGATCTGATATGCTTAACCTATGAGATATGCAGGTTCCAGCACAGGATTTCTAAATCATTGAAGAGAACAAAGAATATATTGATTAGGTATGTTAGACATAACTAAGTAGGTATTATAATGCAGGTATGTTTTCCTATGTCAAGTTAGAGTCTTACCTTGTGTTAGGATCCCTTATATAAGTATACTTGGTATGATTGGTTATGCTTATTCATAAAGTTAGTAATCAAGGGTTTATGCATATTATGTCTCTTATCTTGATTGATGATTTAACTAACCAGAAGAGTCCTATGATCAAACAAGAATATGCATGAGTAAAAGAAGACTTCCCTAAAACCTTGAATACTAATGCTTATTATCTATGATCATGATTATACATATTCAAGATTATTTAGAATTATAATGTTTTATTGAGAATATACTAATGACTGTATGTTTGTGTATGAGATCATGAGGATGACACTAGTGCACACTTGAGCATGCACAGTGGTACATAATGAATAGAAGTTCAAAAGACATATAGAAAATCAAGCGGGAAGCAACCACACAAACATAAAAGATAAGTATTTGAGTTGTTATTTGAAATAGTAAATGATATTGCCTGTAATAGTTGTATACATATTTGTATTCCTAGAATATATCATGCTGAGTGTAAACATTCATATAGCATTGAACAGTATACTACTAATATGCATATGATTGGTAAATTGGACAAACATTCCATTGTTGCTTGTCTAGAATGAAACCTCTTTGTTGACATGCTGAGAGTTGTGCACACTCTCGATAGTATGTTCTGGTAGAGATGGAAGGCATCTAAATAGCCACTGTATGCATACAGGATATGGAAAAGTGTTGTACCAAAGTATTGGTCAATATAGTTGCATAACTATGTAAATGATATCTGTATGCATAATAGGTTATCATGTCAACATGATTTGATGATTATGAAGTATTACTAATCATGTACTTAATTTTGATTTGTAGGAAAGAACATAAAGAATGATGAACACCGAACACGTGATGGATGTTCAACAAGAAGATTTACAAATCAAACATAATATAGAAGGCTTGTGGCTAGAAGATTCTCTTAGAAAGAGGAAGAGAATCATGACGAGATATTTGCTCCAAGCGGCTAGATAAGACCATTATCTTAATGATGTAATTGAAGAAGAACTGCGAATCAAGGATTCAATTGAAGAACGCTCTGTTCAGGTACCCAGGATCGATAGTCAATTGATGAGATTAATGATCACCATGGGTGATGTGGATCTCAACCTTTGCTACAAGGTTGAATATGATTTCTATATACAGATGACATGGATGTAAGAAGGAACTCACCACAGAGTTCGAATGATCTCAAGGATCATATCAGTAGACCCATCTAACGAGAGATGGCACAGATAGATATGCAGAAGATCATTCAATGCAGAGTGTGAATGATGTTCAGTCACAGAGGAAGAATTGATAGCTTCTTGACTAGCTTGGGGTTTTACCAGAAGTAAAGTTGTTCCTAACCTTTATCTTAAGGTTATGGATCATACTATTATTGTATGTAGATGATTTCTTTCTGACAGGGAATGAGAAACAAATCATGAGAAGCAAGAAGAAGCTAGCTACAGAGTTCGAGATGAATGATCTCGGATTGATGCATTACCTCCTAGGGATGGAAGTATGAAAAGGCTCAGAAGGAATCTTTCTCAACCAGGGAAAGTATGCTGTGAAAATCTTGAGAAGAATTGATCTGCTCGAATATACCACCATGGCCACTCTCATGGGTTCCGACTTGAAGTTGTTAGCTGATGACTCATCAGAGTTAGTTGATGTGACTCTGTACATACATATTATTGGGTCATACCATGCTAGATATATGCCTTGCTATGAACACCTTGAGTCAGTATCTAGTGGAAACTAAATCTGTTCACCTGATAGCTGCAAAGCATGTAATGAGGTACCTAAAGGGTACGTTAGACTTTGGTTCTTGGAGATCATAACTTCAGAATTGTTTGACTTAGAGATGGACCCAACTGTGATCCTATGTGACAAACAGAGTTGTACCAAAATGGCAGAGAATCCAGTGTTCCATGATAAGTCAAATCACATAGAGATCTGACATTTCTATATACGAGATATGGTGCAAAAAGGAACTAAAGTTCAAAGTTGTAACAAGTTACCAATGTACTAACCAAACCTCTCCCAATCCGATGTACTAACCAAACCTCTACCTCAAAACAACAAGTTACCGATATACTAAACCAAACCTCTACCTCAAGTAAAGTTTTCCGAGATAAACTGAATATAGTTCAAAAGGACCCTCCTCGAAAGGGGGAGCGATGTGATCACTTACGATGAGATTGCTTGCATCAACAGTGAGGTCGATGATGTGGATACCTATATTGGTGATGGCGACAAAGAGGTTGGTGGATGGTCCTTATACAGGGTCTAAGTTGACGAGGGGATTGCATCATCCTTAAACACATGTTCTAAAAGGATCCGTAGACATATGTCTCTGAGAAAGAAGAGGGGATTGCATCATCCTTGAACACATGTTCTAAAAGGATCCGTAGATATATGTCTCCGAGAAAGAAGAGGGATTGCATCATCCTTGAACACATGTTCAGAATTGATCTGTAGACATATGTCTCCGAGAATGAAGTCCTGAGTGGACAGGTGGGGATTGGATAATCCCTGGACTTCAGTCCTAAAAAGAGCCATAGACGTATGTCATCAAGAATGAAGTCCTTGGTGGACATGTGGGGATTGGATCATCCCTGGACTTTAGTCCCAAAGAGAGTCGTAGACATATGTCTCCGAGAATGAAGTCCTTAGTGGACAAGTGGGGATTGGATCATCCTTGGACTTCAGTCCTAAAGTGAGCCGTAGACATATGTCTCTGAGAATGAAGTCCTTAGTGGAAAAGTGGGGATTGGATCATCCATGGACTTCAGTCCTAAAGAGAGCCGTAGACATATGTCTCCGAGAATGAAGTCCCTAGTGGGCATGATAGGACTGGATCGTCCCTGGACCTCGGTTCAAAAGGTACATGTATGGATTAATCATCCTTAGACCGTAAATCCCGTAACTCCGAAAGGAAGGATTGTCTTAAAAGAGATTGAGTATGGATTAATCATCCTTAGACCGTAAATCATGTAGTTTCGAAAGGAAGGATTGTCTTAAAAGAGATTGAGTATGGATTAATCATCCTTAGACTGTAAATCCCGTAATTCCGAAAGGAAGGATTGTCTTAAAAGAGATTGAGTATGGATTAATCATCCTTAGACCGTAAATCCCGTAATTCCGAAAGGAAGGATTGTCTTAAAAGAGATTGAGTATGGATTAATCATGCTTAGACCATAAATCCTGTAATTTTGAAAGGAAGGATTGTCTTAAAAGAGATTGAGTATGGATTAATCATCCTTAGACCGTAAATCCCGTAATTCCGAAAGGAAGGATTTTCTTAAACATGATTGTGATGAGATTGATCTCGTAATTCTGAAAGGAAGGATCACCAGTGTTGATGGATTAGAATCCCATAATTCCAAAAGGAAGGATTTTCCATGATTCTGTAATTTCGAAAGGAAGGATTGTCCATGATCCTGTAATTCTGAAAGGAAGGATCATGTGTGTTGCAGGGTATGCTGCTATTGTGTATACTTGACTAATGAGGATACTTGTATTGATACTTGTATTATGTACTGATGAGGACATGTATTGATGAGGATACTTGTATTGATGATGTGTATACTTGTATTGGTGTGATACTAATACTGATGATCTAGATGACGACGATGTTGATTGTGATGTTCTAGATGACGATGCTGATGATCATGTGATGACGATGTTGATGATCATGTGATGATGATGCTGATGATCGTGATGATGATGTTGATGATTGTGTGATGACGATGCTGATGATCGTGTGATGACGATGCTGATGATCATGTGATGACGATGCTGATGATCATGTGAAGACGATGCTGTTGATCGTGAGGATCTAGATGCTGATATTGTTGTAGCTGTTTGAGTACTTCAGACGATAGAGACTCAGTACTGAAGATGTTGATGTTCCAGTATTGAAGATGTTCCAGTAACTGCTTGAGTTACTGATGATGTTGAGAAAGCTTCCAATGATTTATAGATGTATCATGTATGATGCTGATGACTCCTTGCTCGTGCAGATGTTGTTATAATATCCCTCTAGTTAAGGGGGAGTGTTGAAATATTGTAACTTCAAAGAATATTGTATTTGTACTTTATTATTCCAGAGATGTTTCATTCCTCTGTGAAGATCTTATTATATATCCGGAGATGTTTCTTCCTCCGTCAGAATGTGGTAACTTGGGTTATTAGACTTCCCTAGTGTGGGTCGGACCTGTATGTTTTATGTGGGTCAAAGGGTTGTTAGACCACCCTAGAGGGGTCAGCCCAGTCAATTGTAGTGGGGTGTTTAACCCAGTGGTAAAGTTGGGGCCAACCTAGTTAATATATTGTACAAGTCACAGATGTGTATAAATAGAGGACGTGAGCTCCTCATTTGATACACTTCCAACACTTGAAATGTAGCACACTTGTGAGAGAGAGGTCTGCTATGGAGGAGGAGGAGTGTTACTGGACAATCCACTCGACCGGAGGTGAGCTGGATCTCCCTAGCTCAATGCGAGTCTAGAACAAATAGAACAGACTACAAACACGTTTCCTAGATCTACTTAAGGATCAAGTACTAGATGTCTTACCTCTTTGATTTCGCTATCCTTTCTCCTAAATGTTGCTCCACATCCCGAGGTCGTCAGATCCAAGCTGCAAGACCTGTCAAGACATAGAAAAAATAAACGAGTAAAGAGAATCTATACAATAAGAGATCTATGTAAATAGTTAAGCAGGTAAACAACACAACATCATCACATATAGGAGCGATATTGGTGGAAAGCATTTGTATTACTGCAAATAGAGGAGTACATGATAGAGATATAGAACTACAACCAATGAATTAATGTAGCAGCCCTTCTCCACACAAGCCAATTTGCCAAGCCCTTCCAAGGAAGCATGAATTCTCCAAGAGGTGAGCAAAGGTGTCTAAGAGAGATTTCACCAGCATGTAGATACCATAGTATTCCTCCCTTTGGTATGGGAGTGAGCCTCTCATATATATAGGAATAAGTGGATGAGGTTATGGATAGGATAGGATGAGAGATCGTAGGAGAGAGATAGGGGATCTTCCCAATAGGCTAGGGGTCGAGTACCAGCTCTCCAAGAGATCAGGAATAAGCCCCCAAATGGGCAAGCTTCAAGAAGGATCTCGAAATGGCTATTTTTGCTCATTAACAAACCTCGTCGTACTCTGCTATAGAGAAACCTGTGACATCGCATGTTGCCAGTGTGCAACCTACGACAACCTCTCAAAAGGTTGTACAACTGAGTACAAATCCTCCCAAATGAGTACTTGGTCCAAATGACTTCAAGGATGTATACACTAAACCATGGTGATGGGTAGATTTTAGGTGTAACAGAATGCCCCCCAAAGCATGAAGCTGTTAAGGATGTACAGGTGAAGTGCTTTGATAGAAATAATGGAAAAAGACTTGTAAGATGAAGGACGCTGCTACAATACAACTGACTCCGAACTGACAATCTCATATGTAGTACAACATGGCTGCTGACCAATATATTGTAGATCCACGGGAGTAATGACCGACTGAACACAATCATGGCTACTAGACACAAGCGTAGATCCATGATGAGATGATAACATATCCACGACCAATACAAAAGTGGATCCATGTAATATGACTCAATACAAACTCCATCGCAACCTGGGTAAAACATGACTCCCCAGGGTCTTCAAGCTGAACCCGCAATGATACGAATCTATCCATGTGATTACAAATGTCTTGACATCAAACATGGTAGAAACCACTTGATTATCGGTCATTGATGTAAACCGTTAACAAGTGCGAGGGAGATCACTATTAATGTCAATGATTCCCAAGGTATCATAGTACATATCATCAAGCGTGAATAAATGAGTTGACGTCGAACACAAGATGAAATATTTCAATCAAGAGCCAATGATGTAAACTCATGATGAAAGCGAGGTGACCTGCCATTGAGGCATGCAGGACCAAGGTACTTGACTAGTTTCTAGATTCAATCCTTGGATGAGGAGTTGAAGTCGACAAGGATGAATCCATCGAAGGAGGGCCATAATGAATCCCCCATCAATCGACATGAAACACGACAAAAGATGTGTAGAGTGGATCGGATGGTACAATAACATGTGAGACTGGCATAATGATGTGTGTACTAACTAAAAAATGATGAGTGATGAATGTGTTCTTGAACATGGGCATGGCATGATTTGGAAGTATTGACATGAGAATGACACAAACTTCTAATGCAACTGATAGTGGAAGCTTTCTCTGAATGACTCAGAGGAGTAACAGGAATCAGAAAGTAAGCGAGGACTCATAGACAAACAGATGACCCAAGTATCGGTATGCAAATGTAGACGAGTGCCATGTTCAAGAATGACTATATACTACCACTAAGGTATGTAACACAAACACTTTCCGTTTTCCCCATCATGAATGATGAGTGCCTCATGTGCTTTTAACGAGCTTGATGAGGGTAACCAGATGCTCGGTATAGATCATCTCATAGATGAGTCCAATCCCAAATATTTTCTGAACCTAGGATAGGAGGGGTTCGTCCCATGACGGGCCCTTCAATGTGAAAATTCAACGAGTCCATAGAAGGCAAACTCGGTCATCATTTCATGTTTAGAGAGTCTGAAAAGAACTAAAGAAGACTCCAACGGTGCTTTTTCGTAAAGTTAGCCTCATTTCCCGAAAAAGGGTAAGACAACGTGGGAGAGGACTCTTCCAGTCATGATTGGCTGGAGTATTCATTTTTCGTAATTAGTACCCCCTGGTCCGAAAAAGGGATAAACTATAACCAGGAAGATGACCATTCAAATACTTTAACAAGCATGAACACGACAAGTTCGCTTGGCAATATTTTCAATTTTAGGGAGTCTGAAAAGAGCTTAACTATGGACTCCGGGGGGTGTCCTTTTCCGTGGAAGTTTAGCGAGCTCGAAAAAGTGATAAATCATAACTCGGTACTTGTTCTCACGATTTGATGAGTACGAGAACAAACAAAGAGTAAACTCATCCTCATGCAATAATTACGACTTAACCGAAAACAATAATGACAAAACGTTCAAAGGAGTGTTCATACCTGTAATTACCGTTGGTAATGCGAGAAACGCTACAAAAGACCACTTTACGACTCCTGTACACTAGAGAAAGTGTCAAATAGCCCCAAATATAATGACAAACGGTCGAAACTATAGTAAATGGCCCAAAAGCATCAAAATATTTGAAAAGGAATATTCCATTCTATTCTATAAATAGAAATATGGGCCAAAAATAGAAACATTATTCAAATTGTCAATTTGGGTGGAGAAGTACCAATTTGGAGCCAAAACTTCCACTGCCAATTTTGGGAGCTACGATCCGCCATTTCACCAGCCGTCCAGACCAGGTAGGCCTAAATCTTGTCTTACAACTTTGTAGTGGTTTACTTTTTGCATTTTTGTCCATTTTTTGAGTTTTTTGATGATTTGGAGAGGGGCCAATGCGCCCTCGGCTCGTCGCAAGTGGCCCTTTTGGGACTTGCGATGAGACCGGGTCGTCGCAAGGCTCGAAAATGAGACCTGCAACGACGTCGCCCTGTACCTGAAGGTGAGGTGCGACAATGGAAATCCACAACTCGAACATAAAAAAATCTCAAAAAATGAGTTTGTGCAAGTTGGGAAAGGACCTAACATGTTTTAAATGCCCCTTTTGGCAGGTTCCCAGCATGCAAAGATAGTATTAGAGTGGCGAGAGAGAGAACATGAAGTGGAAGATGAGCAAGCCGCAAACGATCCATAATGTGTGGCTGCTTTGAGAAACTCTGGGTTGCTCAAATTCTTCGAGATACAAGGGATGAGAGCCCAGATCCCGTTCTTGACACACATGCTACAGATTTGGGATGCAACCCAACAGTACTTCGTCATAGGTGAGCAAATCCTCAACATTGAAATTGAGGACATATACTTTTTGACTGGTTTGTTCCGAAGAGGGGATGCTGTACAACTCACTAGGACACGGGCCAATGATCGTACAGTTGGGGACATGGTGTCACGGCACTGTGTTGCTACTTCTCGTCCTTCCAGTGGGAAGATACTCATCAGAGATGTGGTGAGTCGTCCACTGAGGACCATACTGCTTAATATTACCAAGGTGGTGGGTAGCCAAGCTCCACATACGGCTACTCGGACTCAGATGTTATACGCGGAAGACTGTATGTCTCCCATGGTGCGAGGGTCTCCTCGTAAACATATGAGCTTAGATGACCAAGTGTCGGTGCAGGGAGATCAAGCAGTTTGGATACGGATCTATCATAGTGTCATTCCTCTTGGAGCGGGTTCCTCTTCTGCGCCCACAGGTGGTACTAGATGACAGGGATCTGAGAGATCCTCACATGCTCAGGTGGGAAGAGGTGATGACCCGCCATGGTGGGGGTCCCATCATCATTTTTGGCCCCGAGTTTTTCAGTTGGTTAGAGGGCCAACTACTTATGGTTGAGGACTTTCCTTACAGCGGTACAGACTTCCAGGAGGATCCCGACTTAGCGCTGCCAGAGGGTGCAGCATGGGATGATATCGGTAAGAACAAAACCCTTGCATTTTTTAGTTTTGTGAATTATATTATTATTTTTTTGATGTAGTGCTGACAAGTATTTTATATGTGTGTGCAGATGTGGGTCCCGTGAGAGGCAGTGGTTCCTACAGGTGCTCATGCTGCCATCGAGGAGATGGAGGAGGTATACAGGAACCTTTTCGAGCTCACTGTGGAGGTCCCAAAGCCAGCTATCAATGACCTATCAAGGCCCATGCAGAGGTATGGGGTTGGAGCATCTGTGCGCTTCAACGCCCTACTCCGCAAGGTGGATCGTACTGTAGACTACTTTCTCACGTAGCGTTAGAGAGCTGTTAGAGGTAGAGGTGGTGTATGGGTCAGGCGTCCATCCTGATTGCACTTTTAGACTTGTACTGAGAGCTTAGAGGCCTCATATTTTATGTACTTACTGAAAGCTATGATGCTTCATATTTTTGTAGAGACTTACTGAAAGCCATCGTGCTTCATATTTTGTACCAGCACTACTTTTTGAGTGATTTATATATATATATATACATTATCGGTGGTTTATACATTATGTGTTCTTCAAATGATTAGTGATGTGATCTTGTTTATATGTTTGCTTATGTATGTTATATTTACATGTTGTGAATGCTTTTACATATTATGGATGTTATGTGTGTGCAACGTACCAATCCAAAATGAAATTGGCCATGGAGTTAGCATCTGTGTTTAACTCTTGTGGAATGTGTAGGTATTGAACAAATTCAAATGACCTTTCCAGGATACGTACTCGTTTGAAGAGACAGAGTAAGATGGGATCACGGATGGCGTATATTCGGTTCAAATGAGAAACCACTAATTGAGAATCCATGTGGATGTCAATGTGGTTCATACCCAGGGAAATGGCATCATCTAAGCTTCCGATTACTGCCTGATATTCTGCGGCATTGTTGGTCGCAAACCCTCGGCAACTTCCTCCTGAGCTAATGAGATCACATATTGGGGAATATAGTACCCAGGCTGCCGAAGCAAGGTTAAGGGTATGCCGGCTGGCGCCATCTGTGAATCCATAGCACGTTGCCATCTGCACATGCAGACAGAAAATGGTATGAGAAGCAAAAACAAGATCAAAAGACACTCGAAAAGAAATGCGTCACACCACACAAAAACACGCCATGTATAGTATTTACAAGCAAGTCTATGCATGAGAGATCAGGCGTAGTATCTCTTCAGGTAAATCCCATTGCGGGGTTCACCTAAAGAGATTCCATCATAATCTTCAAGCTCGTAAGCACCTTTTTCTAACACATGTTTTATAACGTAGGGTCCATGCCACATGGACTCGAACTTCCCTGCTCCCAGTTTATTGTGCTTCTGGTCATAAGTGAGGACGAGATCACCCTTGTTAAATATACGAGGTTCAACCGACTTATTGTATTGGGCCTTGATGCATTTCTTATGTGCTTCATTAGCAAGAGCAGAATCACGGCGGGACTCATCAAGCTTTGCTAGGTGCAAGAGACATTCTTCCTCAGCAGTAGTGTTAGGAAGAAGTTCGACCGCGAGCTGTAAATATGGGATTTCGCACTCTATCGATAGAACAACCTCCAATCCATATACCAATTGGAAGGGAGTGAAGCCTGTGGCAGTTTTAACGGTAGTTCGGTAGGACCATAATGCTCAAAAGAGCATATTATGCCAGTTGGAATTTTGTGTCCCTACCATCCTCTGGATCATAGTTTTCAATACCTTGTTAATTGCCTCAACCTGTCCATTGGATTGCGGGTAGTAGGGTGTCGAGTTGTCATGACGAAAACCCAACCTATCGCTCAATTCATCAATCATATGGTTCTGAAAGTGAGAACCATGATCGGTAACTATGGCCTACGTAACTCCAAACCGTGCTATCACATGATTAAACATGAAGAGTGCGACGGTTTTTCCATCGTTTTGGTATGTAGGCATAGCCTCAGGCCACTTTGTGAAGTAATCCACAACTACGATGATGTAACTATGCCCCCCGGCCGAGGTAGGCTTACAGTGCATAAACTTGATGCCCCATTTTGCAAATGGGCCAACGGCAATAACCGGATGTAGTGGGGCAGGATGAGTGCGCTTCTTCGTGTGGAAGTGTTGGCAAGGAGGACATTTTTTAATGGCCTCAATACAATCTTTGAAGATAGTAGGCCAATAATATCCTACGCGCAAGATCTTCTGGGTTGTAGCCATCCCATAGAGATGACCGCCACATGCCCCAGTGTGACAGTCATTCAGAACGCGTTTAGCCTCATCAAGAGTGAGACAACGTCGAAGGATTGAATCGATGCCACAAGGATACAAAGTATCATTAATGATTAGATAATACTTTGTAGGGTGACGAACCTTACGACAATCACCATGAGAAAGTTGAGGATTGAAGCATTGGTTTTGAAGATACAGCAGAATATCTCCATACCAGGGGTCAGTCGTACTGATGAGAAACAATGATTCATCTGGAAATGAGTCATTGTGCTCAATTTCTGCATCAGGACGGGGAAGGTCGCAGATGAGCTCCACAAACACCAAAGACTATTTAGACTTAGATTTCTCAAAAAGAAGATTGAATTCTTGCAGTATCACAATCCAGCATGAATACTTGCCCCCAAGCACCTAACATGTCAGTACGTGGTACATAGGGTTCGAGTCAGCAATGATAGTGGTGGTGCGGAGCAAAATGTAGTGACAGAACTTCTGGATGGCAATGATTGCCGCGAAAGCAAGCTTTTCGACATGTGAATATCTAGTTTCGGCGTTAGCTAGACCCTTACTTGCATAGTATATCACATGTTCCTGAGCATTTTGATCCTCCTGTACCAAAACCATGGTGATAGTGGTAGCAGAAGCGACGAGATATAAGATGCAATCTCGATAATAATTAGGCGGTTGGAGCACAGGGGCATGTGTGATGGCATGTTTGATACTGTCAAAAGACTTTTGAGCTTGATCATCCCAAATGAACGGGACATCCTTCTTAAGCAGTCTCATATAGCCCTAAGTTTTCTCCGTGAAATTGCACACAAAACGTCTCAAGTAAGTCGCCTTCCCTTGGAGACTTTGGAGTTCGGTCACATCAGTCAGGGGTGGTAGGTTGATGATGGCCTCCACCTTTAAGGGATCAATGCGGATCCCATCCTTCGAAACGATAAATCCTAAGAGGCATTTGGACTCAATGCAAAAGATACACTTGTGAGGATTCAAACGGATATTGTACCATTTGCATCTGAGGAATATGGCCGTCAGATGATCAATGTTGAACTCACACTGCTTTGAATGGGTAGGGAGATCGTCCAAGTAGGGTTCCACAAAGTCCTTAATATCGTGGAAAGCGTACAACATAGCCCGCTGGAACGTAGCGCCTGCATTTTTTAGGCCAAATGGGAGTTTGCGATATGTAAAGGTTCCCCATGGGAAGATGAAAGCCGTCTTATGTTGGTCGGTTGGGTTGATCTCAATTTGGTTGTAACCAGAAAAGCCATCCATGAATGAGAAGATGACGCTTTCGGCACAGTTGTCGATGATCTGGTCGTTGAAGGGAGTCGGGTAGTTGTCTTTTGGACAAGCCCGATTAAGGTCCCAGTAATCAACACAGACGCGAATGGTGCCCTATTTTTTGTTCACATGAATGATGTTTGAGACCCAATCCATCAATGGGACAGGATAAATTAAACCAGCCTTTAAAAGCTTCTCAATTTTTGCCTTTATTGCTGCAGTCTTCCGGGGGTGTACCGGTCGCAAATTTTGATGTATAGGTTTGATGTCGGGATAGGTTTTTATTTCATGAGAAACAATCGTGGGGTCTATCCTAGGCATCTCCTCATAGGACCAAGCAAACACATCTTGAAATTGCTTGAACAAGGCCATGCTAACAACAATTTCTTCAAGGGAACACTTCTGGCCTATGCGAATGTGTTCCACTATACCAGGTTTCACGGAGATGTCTATCGGGGTGGTTGGCTCAATGTTGTCCAAGTTGCCCTCCGTGTCTGTAAGACATGTAAGGATGGGGGACTGAGGGGATGGGTAGATATCTGGTGAAAAGAGGGTATGGATGTGGTTCTCCATGTATTCCAAAGGAGGAAGGAAAGGTGACCTATGATGGAGATCATCCCATAGACCATCGTCAACATTCATTACTTCCATGATGGACTCATCTGAATGAAAAGTCTGAAGTAAGAGATCGGGTAGAGAGGATGTCCTTCGTAGAGAACAAGATGGGGAGGCCATGGTTAAAAGGTCCTCCGAAGCTAATTGGATAGCCTCATAAATGCGTTCAGTGGGTGAAAGAGGCATAATATCTCCAAGCAGGTGTGTTGTGTCTTCATCTAGTACAAGCCAAACATCATTTGAGTGAGATAAAATATCAGTGCAGATCATGTTCACCGTGGCAACATGATTTGGGGGGTCTGCGGTTGGAAAAACGCCCATGAGAGATGAATCTTTCAAAAGGCCAACCCATACACTCTCATACTGGTTTGACATCTGTCCAATGGAAGGAACATGGTCACCAGGATGAGTAGTGGCATCCGGTGTGCAAAAATCTAACTGGTCGATAGTAACAATTCATCCTTGGTGGGGGAATTTTATTGTACAGAAGACTGAAGAGGCTACCGCCTGCATGGTATAAAACCAATTGCGACCAAGCAAGAGATTATAATCTAACGGGGCCGAGACTACTTCCACATTAATGGTTATGGTTTTTCCACCCAACTCAACTGTAAGAGCTTGTAAGAGCCCATGAGGTTGAAAGCCATGTTCGTCGAATGCTTTCAACATGGTAGGAGAGCAATTCAATTCAGGGGAGCCAATGGCTCTCCAACAAGCGATGAACATGACAGAAGTGGAGGCTCCTTTGTCCAAAAGCTTATGATGGATAATATTCCCAACAAGGTTCGCAGTAACTTGGAATGTGAGCTGGTGTGAGAGCCTCGGCTTGAGGTTGTCAAGTCGGAATGTGATGGTGTTTGAGGAATCCGGGTCAACTGCACCAATAACTGCAAGGAGAGTTTTGCGTTGATTAGGGAAATTTTGCAAAAATTCCAGGGTGGACATGGCATACGGAGCTTGGGCCAAGTCCTCTATGATATTATAATTTTGTGTCGCGCAAGCATTGGGATTGAAAACAGCTTTTCAAATCGTACTCTTGGGTGGACACAATATCGAATCTAAAGAGGGTCTCTCTATGGCAAGAGAATTCGATGGTACAGTGACGTCAATTAGAGTCAGAAGCTTTTTCAGTATTACTTCTGGTGGGTTCCTTTGAAGGGACCTATTCGTAAGATCGCGAGCGAGTAGTTAAATTGATCGCCTCATTACGCAACATGAGAACATGCGCGGTATTGGATGGTTCCCCCTGGGATGGGGGGGTTTGAGCAATCATCTGCTGGTTTTGCGCAGGAAACGGATCGTTGAGAACTACGGGAGTCGGTTTACCCTTAAGAAACTTTTGCACTTCATCTCTATGGGGACACTCTTTGGAGAAATGGTCTTCACCACACAGTAAGCAAGGATACTTTAGTTTCCTTTTCTGCTTAGTATCTTCAGGAGTGCTCTTCGTCTCCTGCTGGGAAGAAGACTTCTTGGGTTTCCCCTTGTTCTTCTTTTTGCCATTAAACTTCTGAGATGAAGCTGATTGAATAGAATTCACCTCTTCAGTTACAGTAGGAGGAGTGGACTTGGTGGTGTTGTGCCCAGCCGGATTTGGGTTGGATGATCCAATGGTGCTAGTAGCAGGCTGGGAGGTAAGGGAACCAATGATTCCATCAGCTTGGGGTCCCTTATGTTGTTTTGTGGGATCGTTAACATCCCAGGGTACGTCAGGAAAAATATTGAACAGAGTGCCAGATTGGGTATAGACCAGATCTAATAGATGAGCACTCGCGATGGCTTGTTCTTTAGTGATAGCACCTTGCATGGCAACATCTTTTGCTATGACAGGAAGAAGCGATTTAGTAAACTAGTCTGCTAGGAGCTGATCTGGAATGGGAGCTTTAATGAGACGTTGTCTCCTTCGCCATTCGTGGATATGATCCGAAATGTGAGTGGCGGTATTCTGACGAAGCGAGGTTAAAAGCTCAGTACCTGTATCATACCGTATAGGAAGATGGAAATGTGTCAAAAAGTTCATAGCAAGAGAGCCAAAATCAGGAAAAGAGTGTGGTGGTAACTCAATGTACCACTTGGCAGCCGAACTAGTGAGAGTCCTTTGGAACAATCTAAGACGAATCGAATCATCCATTAAGGAATTAGATGAACACCATAAATGGTATGTCATCACGTGGTTCTTGGGGTCTTCACCCGGCTTGCCGTCAAACTTGGGGATATCAGACGGAAGTTTCACCGGAATCGGTGGCCAGTTAGATCCATGGTAAATGAGATCGTTGTTCAAACGAGAGAGGTTAGGTAGGTCCAAAGTAGCCAAAAAGGGCAGCTGTGGATTAGGCTGCGCGTATTGATAATACATATATGGCGTGCGAGGACTAAACTGACCGTGAGGTGTACCAGGATAAAACTGACCGTAAGGGGGTGTGTTTTCTAGACCGTAAGGAGGTCTGCCACCATAAGGTGGTCTGTTCCAATAGGTTGGGGGTCCACCTCCACCTCTGGGAGGGGGCAAAGGTCCGCTGCCACCACCGTGAGGAGGTGGGGGTCCATAACCGTAATAAGGTGGCCCGCCACCGCCTCCGCCTAGAGGGGGTGGTGGACCACTTCCGCCGCCAGATGGATGGGGGCCCCCACCACCTCCACTGCTAGAAGGATGAGGGTTCCCACCGCCACCACCACCACCAGGGTAATTAGGTCCTCCACCGCCTCCGCCTGCAGGGGGTGGTGGACCACCGCCGCCACCCGAAGGGAAATTTCCTCCTCCACCATGATAGGGTGGTCCATCGCCACCTTCGCTTAGAGGAGGTCGTGGACCATTCCTGCCACCGCCTGATGGGTGAGGGGGGTTGTAGATAAAATGAGGTGGCCTCCACCAAGATTAGGTGGGGTCCCACCGCCTCCAACAGGAGGTGGGGGAGGATCGATCAGGGGAGGTGGTGCTTGAGGGATAGTCGATTGGGGACCATGTTGCAACATAGGTTGTTGCCCCCACAGAGTGTATGGATTCCCGGGATAAGGTATCCCGTATGACACATTTCCGGGATTAGGTTGGCCCGACACAGGGTTAAAAGAACCTGGATACACTTTACTCCATGAGGGTTGGGTTACATTTGAAGACCCTCCAACATGAGATAAGCCCGTGGTGGATGGTCTAGCGGGTTGGGTAGGTCCAATGGATGGCCCGTTGAGGACTCCACCAACGTTCTGGTTAGGAAACAGGGGCTGCCCCCCAGCCACAATAGGCTGACCACTATTCAAAGTTTGAACCAATGTGGGTTGTTGACTAGCTAATGTGGTAATAACATTACCAATAAGGTAATTCGTACGAATGGAATACCCTCCCCTCGAATTTTGAGGTGGGGGAGGAATTGGTAAAGTAACCGTGGTAGTGACATATGTGTTGGACTGTTGTCCTTCCACCGGTTGGTTCACTTGAGGTGCAGGACTGGACTCTTGCGAGGGTTGACCAGTCTCATTAGTGGTCACGTGGTGGGGTGCTTCAGGTGATCCAAAAGATATCAGATGAACTGGGATGGGTTGATAAGGGGGTAATGATGGGTCTTGAACCCTCTGTTGGGGACTTGACTACCGAAACTCTTCAGCCATGGAGCGAAAGTGAGCCAATTGGCCATGAAAGTAAGCTAAAGTGTCTTCCGGAGTAGTCTCACTAGATGAGGATGAGATGGAAAAATAAGCCACTGGGTGGTCTATAGAAGATGTCCAATAAGCTGCTGAAGGACCAAAAGCTGCTATAGGGTCTCCCTGGGGTTGGTTTATCCATTCCAACGATCCAGGTTCTCCCGAGATGATGGGAGGAAGGTTTTGAGAAGTGGGGGTGTGAGCTTCCTCATCCTGCGTGGGATGAGAGGCAGGTGAATCTGGTGGAAACAAATGTCTGCCAATATTCAAGGGGGGGTTCCCTACTTTAGTAACTACAACTGTGTTATGCTGATCCATTCTTACCCTCGAAATAACCTCCAGATTAAGGGGAAATTTGGGTGGCAAGTTCAAGATCCTACGGGACCTTCTCCAGGGAAAATCCTCCAAAGTATTAGGAAAATCAGCCAAAAAAGGCCGAAACATCGTTTCTCCTAAAGGTATTCTAAAAGAAAAGCAATCCAAGTAAACCTACTCAAACTAAGGCAACAAGCAAACTTGTGTGATGGAGTGGATTCAAAAGTCTGGAACATCACGGGATTATCAAGGCATCGCAAACCACAATATACTGCAGGGTTCAACAATATGACGCTACAAGGAGGATTGGGACCGTACCCTTTCTTGCATACCTGACTACTTGGACAGGACGTGCGTGCTAATCTCCCTGAGTGTTGTTCTCAGTGTATTGCTTTTCCAAGACGGACAAATGGTTAACTCGGTTGGTTTCAGGAATCCTAATGGTGTCTCCCGATATACTCAAGGTACGTGGGAGCTCAAATCCGTAGTGGTGCTGTCTAATGCACAGCCGTTGGCATGAGACCTTCCGATATACATGTTGATTACGTGATACACCCTTCGATATACGCCAAGTATGGATTATGGTACTTGGTGGGTACGTGAAGGAGCTCGATATACCGATGTACATGGAAGACTACAATACCCACAGACTACAGTGCTGGAAAGTAACGACAGCTGCCACACTTAATGATGTCGGAGCACATCTCTAACTTACACACAAGTTATTAAAAATTTTACCTAGTTCTACCGTTAATTTTATCTTGGATGGTTAGGTGAATGCATGAGGTGAGTACATAATCGGAAACAGAATGCAAGTCCTAGCTACATGCACAAAATATTCTTTTCTTTCAATGAATTCTACCTATGGTAAGGAGAAATATTTTTCCAATGGTATTGCCAAAACAAACTCAATGCAACATAATTCCCAATGCAAGCAAATTTGACAATGAAAGTACTCTTTTCTTTTTCAACAAAACACACGAACGTACACAACACTACTATCCAAATCAAAGTATTTTTCTCTTTTCTTTTCTTTTTCAAATCAAAACAACACTAAGTAATGAGATGAGAGGATTCTGAAATGGAAATGCAAGCTTTTCACTTTCTCTTTTCAATGATCTAGAGGCAACAAAAATAAAAAATGCACCTATCTTTCCTTAGCATGGCAACATCTTTTCAAAGAAAACAAAATGTACTAGAGTTTTTCAAGAAGATGAATAACTCATAATTCAAGAAAAACACAATCAATCATATTTCCATTCATCTTTTCCAAAACATTCCAATGCACAATGATCTTTCTTCAATAAATTTTTGAGAAATAACGGGAAAGAAACACTTTTAATCTTTCAATGGAGGTATCAAAGCAATAAACTTGAAAACAACTTTGCTTTCAGATCTAAATGACTGAAAAGAAAATGTTACTTGCGGCACTCATACACTCAGAAAACTCAAGAAAAGACAAGCACTCAACCAAGCAAAAATGACACACTTTAACTCAAAATCAGGTAGCAGCAAGCAAACTAAGAAAGCAAAGCTCAAAAATAAAAGTAGATGAGGTCTAGAGGCTGATCCAATGCAATGATCAGATCACGGATGGAAGGAAGGGAATGCAAGAGTGAAAAGGATGAAGGTGAAGGAGACAAAAGTATCCAACACTACCAATCTCAAACTTGTCCAAAGCGGAACCCAAATTCAATCCAAACAAACCAAACTCTCAACACACAAATCAAAATGGGATCTCTGATTGAATGATGCAGCAGAGGAAGAGTTCATACACCAAACTAAGGCTCAAACTATCAGATGAGGGAATGAATGCCCATATGTCAAGTCTCGACAGATTGACACACTCTGTCTTTGCAGACAGTGCGATGTCGCAGGTAACCTATACGAGAGGTGCGACGGTGTCGCAGTTCACTAATGCACAGGTTGCGACGAGAAAGCAAGAGACAAAGGACAGAGGCTCGAGAAAACACAGTGTCACTCTATTTTCACTGCCCAAGTGCGACAAGCGAGTTCTAGATTCAAAAATGAATCAGATCTATCAAAAAAGAAATAAGTTTGAAACTAAGTTGTACAAACTCAAAGGGAGAAGATCAGGATCTTCAACGCAAAGATCTGATAATGGAATCAATCCTAAGAGGGTAAAATGACAAAAATTAAAGACAAGGCTTATGTCAAGCAATCAACTAAAAATGACTTAGATTAATGATCACTACACAAGAATACTCCCTAGTGGAGTCGCCAGATTTGTTACCTGACAATCCACTCGACCGGAGGCGAGCTAGATATCCCTAGCTCAATGCGAGTCTAGAACAAATAGAATAGACTACAAACATGTTTCCTAGATCTACTTAAGGATCAAGTACTAGATGTCTTACCTCTTTGATTTCGCTATCCTTTCTCCAGAATGTTGCTCCACGTCCCGAGGTCGTCAGATCCAAGCTGCAAGACCTGTCAAGACATAGAAAAGAGAAACGAGTAAAGAGCATCTATACAATAAGAGATCTATGTAAACAGTTAAGCAGGTAAACAACAAAACATCATCACATATAGGAGCGATAGTGGTGGAAAGCATTTGTATTACAGCAAATAGAGGAGTACATGATAGAGATATAGAACTACAACCAATGACTTAATGTATCAACCCTTCTCCACACAAGACAATTTGCCAAGCCCTTCCAAGGAAGCATGAATTCTCTAAGAGGTGAGTGAAGGTGTCTAAGAGAGATTTCACCAGCATGTAGATACCATAGTCTTCCTCCCTTTGGTATGGGAGTGAGCCTCTCATATATATAGGACTAAGTGGATGGGGTTATGGATAGGATAGGATGAGAGATGGTAGGAGAGAGATAGAGGATCTTCCCAACAGGCTAGGGGTCGAGTACCAACTCTCCAAGAGATCAGGGATAAGCCCCCAAATGGGAAAGCTTCAAGAAAGATCTCAAAATGGCTATTTTTTCCTATTAACAGACCTCATTGCACTCTGCTATAGAGCAACCTGCGACGTCGCATGTTGCCAATGTGCAACTTGTGACGACCTCTCAAAAGGTTGTACAAACTGAGTACAAATCCTCCCAAATGAGTACTTGGTCCAAATGACTTCAGGGATGTATACACTAAACCATGATGATGGGTAGATTTTAGGTGTAACAAGGAGATCATGTCTTTGGTTTGCATCTTTGCATATTGTTGTTCATCTATATTGAGGAAGCTTTGCTGGGTTTTCTACCCCATGAGGGTTTCCTAGGATAAATCTGTGTCTCTTGTGTTTATGTTGTGCTTGTTGTTTCTTCAGTGATCCTGTATATGCCATTATTGTGAAATGGAATGTAATGCTGATATTTTCTGTCTTAGCATATTGAATCTTAAGAACAGTCACGCATATAATGATCGTCTTGACAAATGAGGCAGGGAAACTTAGCCTTCCAACGTGGTTTCGGGTCATTATGGGTGGGTTGTGGCTTGGGATCATCCTACTGGTTAGAAGTCTTCTTGGATTTTCCGCGATTGTTATTCTTCTTTCCTTTGGATGGTTGTGACGTAGATTGAACTGCGTTCACTTCGGAGGAGACAGCAGGAGAAGTAGAAGCTTTTGGAGCAGCTTGGGGTGGAGCGAGGGAAGCAAGAGCTTGTTGTCCCATCAGTTTGGTGGTAGGCTGGGCCTTGACTGAATCAATAATACCATCAATAGGGGGTGCAGTGGTAGGCTTAGTTGGATCAGTAGTGATGGGGGTGGCATGGGGAAGAAGTTCATGTAAAGTGCCAGATTGGGTATATACCAAATCCATGTACTAGGTAGCTGAGATGGCTTGTTCTTCCATGACCGGCCCACACATAGCAATGTCCCTGGCTATGGGAGGCAAGAATGACTTTGTGAACTAATCAGCGAGTAGATGATCCGGAATGGGTGCCTTGATTAACCTACGACATCGACGCCATTCGTGGATGTGATCCAAAATATGCGTAGAAGTGGTTTGATGCAACGAGGTTAACAGTTCTGTTACAGTCTCATACCGGATGGGGAGCTAGAAATGGGTCAGAAATTGCATAGACAAGGTGTTAAAATCATGAAATGAGTGTTGTGGTAGCTTGATGTACCATTTTGCTGTCGTTCCGGTAAGCGTGCGCTGGAAGAGCTGTAGTCGAATGGAGTCGTCCATCAATGAGTTGGATAAACACCAAATATGGAAGGTCATCACATGGTTCTTGGGGTCTTCCCTGGGCTTAGCATCGAACTTAGGAATGTCCGATGGAAGTTTGGCTAGGATAGGTGGCCAGTGAGGTTCATGCCATATGGGATCATTGATGAGCCTCAAAAAAGTAGGTAAATCTAGCGTGGCCAAGAAAGGAAGTTTACGGTTGGGCTGCGGGTATGAGTAGTAATCGTACGACACAGGGATGCCTGAAGGGCCCTGCACAGCATATTGCGGCGTGTTGTACCCATACATGTTTCTCGCAGGGTACTGCTGGAATTTCTGGGGGTAGTAGGCCATCTGGTTAACCGGTTGTGTGTTGGAAGTCATTACTTGACTGGGAATCACAGTGGTAACCGGTTGTTGGATGTTCTGCTGAGTGGGGATGGTGGGTATGGTACCCAGGGGTTGTTGTGTCCCAGGAATGGTTGCTGCTCCTTATTGGGGAATGGTTCCCTGGGATTGTTGAGTCCTGGGAATGGTACCACTACCTTGGGTAATTGGAGGATTTCCCGTACTAGGGTTAGGGGGTGGTTGCAAGAATGGTGTCCATGAAATATGGGTTCCACCCTGATGAAGAGGTGGAGGTTGAAGAGATGGATTCCATGAAGTTGTTGCAGCCGAAGGGTAGGGGAAGCCGGAATTCAAGTTGGGGGGATTTTGAGGTTGCCCCCCAATTCGGTTCCAGTTTCCAAACAATGAGTACCCCCCACTCTGTGGGATTTGAGATCCCCAGGAAGGAAGCTTTCCTGACAAAGGATGTTAAAGATGAGGCCCGGTTGGAAAACCGGTATAAGGTTGTCCGCTGCCAGGTGTGTTGTACATACCGAACTGAGCAGATGTTGTTGGTTGGGAGGGTTTTTGGATGGTACCAGTGAGTTTCCCTCCAGCAAGTGGGTTGGATGGTCCTACGATAGGAGGTTGGTTACTAGGAGTGGGGTTCCCAACAAAGGGTTGTACTCTTGTAAGCTGGGTTGATGGTCCGGTGGGAGTAGGTTGGTGACTAGGAGTGGGGTTCCCAACAAGGGGTTGTCCTCCTGTAGGCTGGGTTGATGGCCCACCCGGAGGGGTTGGTTGTTGGGATTAGTGGTTGCAACAGTTGACTGTCCACCTCCTGAGATGGTGTAGATAGTGGCCGAAGGTGAACCTCCAGTTAGTAAGGATGATCCAGCGATATGACTTGATGTGCTTCCGACACTAGCAAGATGAGATGGTATCGATTGGCCGATGGCGCCAAAGGTGTTGATCAGTGGAGGGGGTCTTCCATACGTTACAAGCAGGGATGGGGAGAATACCGGGTTATCCCTCATAGAATGTGCGCCAAACATGCTTGACGGTAGTAAATGTGGGGAATTCAACCGAGGGGTATCGAGAGTTTCATCCACAGTGTCTTAAATAGCAGGAGGGCCATCGAGGACATGGCCTGGATTTGTGTCCTGAAAAGGATTGAAAGTGTGAGCTTTGTGTTCGGAGTCTGGAGGGAAATGAGGTAAAGTATCATCTGAAGGTCCGAAGCCGTCTGCGTAAGAGTGATGAAACTCTATGCTAGACAGAACGTTGGGAGCTTGGTAGTCGGGAGGATGGGTAATAGGGGGATATCTCGAAGCCGTAGAGAGCATTTTCTCTGTATCACGTTTAAACTTCAACAACGCCAAAGGGGAGTTAGCTAGACTAACCATGCTAGATTGGATTGATGCCATAATATCGTGTCCCAGAGGTAGGTTGGGGAGAGATACTGTACATGGTATGTTACTAGAAGAACCGGTTCCCTGTGGGTGAACACTTGACGATGTAGTGGTAGCGGGCGGAGGTTCTGCCTGGGAAGTAGGAAATTCATAGTCAGGTTCAAAGGGCGTATCAGGGAGTTGGGTTTCTTCGATAATTTTGACATATCCACCCGAGACTGTAATTAGTTCGGATATGTCTTGGTCAGATCCCTCGGTGGTTCCAACAGATCTTTCTGGAGCATCATACAAGTGTCTTGTGGGAGGTTAGTGCTAACATCGGGGAGGATGATGGCCACCGGTCTAGTATCTTGGGCTATACTAGTTTCATCCGCTGTAGTGTTTTCCACTGTGGCAGATATATCTGGAATAACAGTGGGTGAAGTGAAAGTCAGAATCTCAGGTGCATTACTCGCTGCAAAAACTGCAAGGGGTTCTGAGGCCATACTGTGAGTAACAGTTACAGGCGGAACTGAAGATGTAGTGTGGATCAGCGGTGGAACGTTCCCTCGGTCGGGAGGGGCGGGAATGCATGATGTAGGTGGACCAGAGGTCCGTGGTGGTGGGCTTCGTCCCTGTACTCTCCGTGATCTCCATGGTGGTTCTGACATAATGGTAGATATACAAAGTTCGGGGACAGTCTTGTGACAAGGAACTCAAAAACCCTAATGCAACCGAGTGTGCAAAAGGGGAGCTAGAAAAAGCAAGGTTTGCAGGCCAAAAAAAGAAAGCTCTAAAAAACTATACTGAGACCGTCATCATAGCAAGCAAGATGGAAAAAATGGCCAGAATGCCAACAAGCAATCACTAAAAGAAAAAATGACCCTCTATTAAGATGAGATAACAAGCAAACTTCCTAACTAAGAGCTGGAGACCTCAACAAGTTGTATCCTTCGTGAGGTGATGAAATCCAAGTCGAACAAGACAACATGAGAAACCAATAATGGAAGGATATTCCTCTACCAAAAGGGATCCTAGGTAAAAGAGCCCTAGTAGAAAAGTCACTAAGCTACCTTGTTCATGACACGTTGGAAAAGGTTTTCGACGCTTCTGCCTTATCACCCTTGTATTATTAGTATGGTGGTCGTATAACACAAGGAAGATAATGATCGATGTTTCCTTAGGGATAAGTGGAGTACGGCATTCCACAGAATCCATCTAGTTCTCGATCTCGCGGCAGTTTAACCCCTGAAACAACAGGAGGCCCCTCCACAAACTGGTGTATGACCGTGTCAACAAATACTAGAGGATTTTGGTACCCTAGAGGACAACTATGTCTTAGATGATAATGACAAGGGGGAATTATTTGGATGCCTATCCCCGGTGTCCTACCTAACTACCAAATTCTTTTGATTTCCTCAAGTGAGGTTAATGTTGGTTTAGTTAGGGAGATTAATTTTAGTGGTTGTATTACTCAATCGGGTAAATAGACGTGAAACTGAGTGATGTTGTGACGACCCAAACCATGCAAGTGAGAATGAATCAAAATAAGCCTTTTATTCAATGAAAACTAGCTATGAGAAAGAGAGAGTTCTTCGATCATAAATGCATGAAACGTTTTCAAAGAACCATTTAAGAACAAAATATTTTTATCGTTTTGTGTTTCTATGTAAGCCAAACTGAAATAAACACTCTTTCAAATTTCACTGATCTACAACTATAATGCTTCAAAATGAGAATTTGTGTGGCAAATTGAATGGTTCACTTCCTAATGCACAATAATACAGCTAGATTGTTTCAACACAAATGTTCTCCAATGATAATTTCCAATATAGATTTTAATAGCGATAATGGAAAAGATGATATTTATAAGAACAATGTGATTATGAAAAATACACAATCTAGAGGACAGTAGTAACAATTTGGTTATGATGGATGGATCAAGCCAATGCAATCAATTAGGAGGGGTGACCAAATATGTAAATAATGCCACTAACTCAACAAAAATAATCAAGCTCACACCAAGAGGTAAACAAACCACAAATGACTTTGCAATGGACAGGATGCTAGTAAGCAATAGGAAACACCAATATGAGGTAGAGAAGATCAGAAAATGACCTAGGAAAACCAAACAGGAAAGAAAAAAATAAAAAATTGCAGACACTATTGCGTGTCTTCTACTGGCTGAGACGCAATACTAGTACACTACCACGCTATGATGAGCGCTGGGTACGCGGTACTACCGCTCTGTAAGGAGTAATGGGGGCGCGGTACTACTGCTAAGGGTGGAAAAAAGCGCAGCTTTTGAAAAAAAATTGAATTTTTCAGGGGTGCTGCAGACCCAGGGGACTCATTGATCACAGGGGGAGAAAAAATGTAGAGAGGAGGGGTGAATAGAGGTCAAAGAGACCAAAATCCAATAATGGTTTGATAAGAAAGAAAAATCACAATCAATAATGGATGAAAGTGAAATGAATCAATCAAATGGGGTTCAAACCAACGGAGTCGCCAGTTTTTGTTGTAGATATTTCTCCCTACGGATAGGTAGAAACTCTCTTAGGTTAAAGTAGACTTGACTGACTTCAAACTAAGACAAAAAGATAACAAATGCTACCTTGAATTCCTAGATTCAAACAAATGTTTCAAGATTGTACTGCTGAAAGAAATGGAAGAGATCTAACTGACCTTTGATTTAATCGCTCATCCTAGTTATTGCTCCAATCCTCAAGTCCTCGCGAATGAACCTGTTAGAATGAATCAAGGTACAAGCACATACAATCTTTCTAGCAACTTGAAATATATGTTAGAATCTAAATCTATCATAGAAACAAACCATGTAATTGAAACAACATCAACACACACAATTTGGGAAACAAGACAAGTTATATTTGTATTGCAAACTTGAAGTTACTTACAACAGCTTCTTGATGTCCAAGCCAACTCCCAGCTCCAATGTTTTCTCCTCTAGCTATCTCCACAAAGATCTAAGACCATAGGTTTGATATCTCAAAGAGTCCTCCCCTTTGCTCATGGATGGCCTCTCTCTTATACTGTGTAGGAGGGTTAACCAACAAGAGAGAAGAATGGATCTTGGGAGTGTTTAGTGGATCAGATCCACTAATCTGAGAAGGTGAGTTAGGATCGGATCAGAGATGCCAATCCTTAAAAATATCTCGAAGATCAAGATCCCACAAGTCATGGCAAAAGTGATAAAAAAGGACTACCGCGCCCCTGAAGCTGAACATAACACGGTAGTACTGCGCAGCAGGGAAAGAGCATAGCGTGGTAGTGGGGACTACCGCGCAGCAGTAGGAGTGCAGAACACGGTAGTATTGGTAGATGAGGTCTCAGTTGGGTTGCTTCCTAAAATGACAGGTTTGTCTTTATGGGTCATTCATCACTTGTCCCTTCTGGGTGTTTTCAGCAGCAGGGGAAGTGTCGTCAGATGTTTTTATTGTGAATATACGACACTGTGAAATATGGAGGTATAACAAGGAGGACTAGGTCACCTGCTTGAAAGAACTTGTTCTTTATATGGCGATCATGCCAGGATTTCTCACGGTATTTCTAAACTTGCTGGTGGAAGCCGACAATGAAGCGATCTTCCTCCAACCCAACAAGGTGTAGCAACCTTTCTTCTAATGCTGCACAATCTGCCATCCCTGTGAATGCAGTGATCCGCAAACTAGGGACAATGTACTCCATTGGCATTATAGCTTCCTACCCATAAGCCAACTGAAAAGGTGTATGTCCTATCAATTTCTTGCATGTAGTCCTGTATGCCCATAACACAGAAGAGACGCGCAGATCCCAATCATCTCTATTTACGTTGCAGACCTTAGTGAGTGCATTCTCTAGTATTTTATTCAAAGCCTCAACAATTCCATTCACCTGTGGATGATATGGAGTACTGCACTAATGATGAATGTGGAATTCCTCTGTAAGTGCCTCAATGGTCCTGTTCAAAAAGTGAGTACCTTGGTCACTCATCAAAATCTTCGGATAGCCAAATCTTGACAATATGTCTTCGAAAATGAACTGCACAACAGTACTGGCACTGCAGTCCTTTACTGGATTTGCTTCCACCCATCTGGTGAGGTAATCAGTAGCAGTAATAATATACCTCGCACCAGTTCTTTTTCCTGGTGGGTTTATAGGACCCACAAAATCAATTTCCCATTTCTCAAATGCCTGCAAGGTCAACTGTGGGTTTAATGGCATCTCATCTCTTCGTGAAGGTTTCCCTGTCCTTTGACAGACATCACAGTTCCTGCAGTGTTCTTTGGAATCTTTATGGATCGTGGGCCACCATAGCCCTGCACGCAATATATTTTTCGCGGTAGCCCTTCCTGCATAGTGACCTCCCGCGATCCCTGAATGCGCATCTTCTAGAATAAACAGTTTCTCATGATCTAGTACGCATCTGCGCGGGACTTCATCCGGTCCGCGTTTGTATAACTAACCTGCAATTATAGTGAAGTCTGCGGTGCACACCACTAGCTACTTCTTCTGCTGGACAGATAATTCCTGTGGTGCCAGCCCTGTTGTTAAAAAATTGATGATATCCTTATAATATTCATCGGCAACCTGTATAGCGAATAGCTGTGCATCATGCAGACTATCTTCAATGTTCGTCGGCTCTTCTCCTGACTCAATCCTTGACAGATGATTAGGTCCCAAGTTCAGTCTACATGGATTAACAATAATCTCAAAGTCATATTACTGGAATAGTAGTAGCCATCTGCATATGCGTCCCCCTAACACTGGCTTATTAACCAAGTATTTCAACACAAAATGTTCAGTGAACATAAGGAAGTGTGCACCAAGCAAGTAATGTCTGAATTTCTATAGGGCATATACCATCGCAAGGCATTCCCTCTCAGTAGTAGTATAGTTCTTTTCTGTTGTTGATAGATTCCTGCTCGAGAATGCAATAGGGTAGCCAATACCTCCTTCTCCTAGATGAGCTAATACGATTCCCAAGGCAATGCATGATGCGTCAACATGGACGTGAAATGGATTTGTCCAATCTGGAAATACTAAAATCGACATAGTTACCATCTTTTCTTTTAGTGTATCAAAACCCTGTTCGCATTCCGCGTTCCAAATGAATGGTGCGTCTTTCTTTAGCAGCTTTTCCATTGTTGCGGTTATCTGCGCGTAACCCTTTATAAATTTCCTGTAGTATCTAGTATGGCCTAAGGTAGAGCGCAACATCTTGACTGAATTTGGTGTTGGAAAGTTCACAATAACAGCAATCTTCGCAGGGTCCACCATCAGTCCTTGCTTACAAATAATGTATCCAAGTAAAATCCCATAAGGAACACAAAAAATACACTTCTTTAGATTTAAAGAGATCTGATGCTGTTGACACTTCTCAAGCATCATTCTGAGGTTCGCACAATGGTTCTTCAATAGACCAAACACAATCCAATCATCAAAATAGGCTTCGAGAAACTTATGCATAAACTCTTTGAATGCTGCGACGACCACTCTGGAAAATATGGCAGGTGCGTTCTTCAGGCCAAAGGGCATTACTGTGTACTGGAATCACCCCCATTCTGTAGCAAAAGTCATCTTATGCCTGTCTACGGGATCAATCCTTATCTGATGATACCCCAAAAAACCATCAGTAAAAGAATAGGCCTCATTCCCTCTAACGTTATCAAGCAATTCGTCCATGAATGGGGTAGGGAATGGGTTGTGCATGGAAGCATCATTCAGTTTTCTGAGATCCACACAGATCCTAATTTCACCCTTCACTTTCTTGTCTTGAACGACCATGGGACTAATCCACTCTGATTCCTCAACAGGTTCAATGATTCCTGCTTCAAGCATCTTATCCAGCTCTGTGCATACTCTTTCTTTGTAGCATGGATTTAGTCTGTACGGTCTCTGCTTCACGGGCTTTGCACCTGGATTCAAAAGTATTTTCATGACTCCTAGGTCTCCCAGAATTCCTTTCATTTCTGTAAATTTTGTCGGAAACAACTCCTGATACTCATGCAGAGTGTCTACGATCTCTGCAACAGTCTAATCATCCCAATAGTCTCCAATTGCTGCGAACTTCGGTTCTTCGTTTGTGCCAATATTCACCTTCTGTGTTTTTACTGGTCCACTCATATCTGGGATTTCTAATGGAGGTCCTTCTACGTCGCGTGCACCCTTTGATTCTGGTATGTTTATGTTGTGCAGTTCGTCCTCATCGTCTTCATTTCTATCATCGATGTTTTAGCTAGGTTGTAACACTCAATGAGGTGTTCTTCATGTTCCTTCCATTCTGACTGTAGGTGTGCAGGAATGCGATCTGCCCAAAGAATTCCTCCAACGTCATATTTTTGTGAGGATAGTCTTCCTTGAATATGCATTCCTTAATTATCTGCAATGCGTTGTGGATCAACGGGTTCTCATCATCAAAGTTGAAGTCCCTCTAGAAGTTCGCAGTCAACTTGTCCCAATCAGTGGTTTCTCTACGCAACTCCAGGTCTAGGTACCATTTCTTTGGAATGTCATCCTCCAACGTATGTACAAATAGATGCACCCATTCTATGTGTGGCCTTTCCGCCCATGCCTGTGAACAGACTTCAATGTGTTGATTAGGATCTATCTGTCCATTAAACTTTTCAAAGGGTAAGGTAACCCTTTCAGCAAATCGGATCTGCATCTTAATTCTGCATTGATCCCAAGTGGTCAATGTCTGCTTGTGTGCATTCCACCATCTGGCGGGTGTGTCGCGCAGTGCCATATCCAATGCTGGTAATCTATGCTCTTCTGTAATGGCTCCAGTATATTCTTGGATGAAAGTGTAAACATTAGCAAAACCATCATATGTGGGAATAGGACTTACCTCCTTCCCGATCCAGCGCAGTGATTTCGTAACCTGCATGCACCTTCTTGCTGATACTTCATGCATCCGTCTTTACCAATTTTCCAGCCCTACCTCTGAATCAGAGATGCAGGAGTTGTCGCATCTCCATGTTGATGTATATGTAACTTCAGAATGTATTTCACATATTTGTATATTGTATTCCTATAGAGATGTTATTATTCCTCTATACGGAAATGGTTGTATTCCTATAGAGATGTTATTATTCCTCTATACGGAAGTGTCGTCATTTATATTGTAAGTGTCGTAACTTATACTTGATGGGTTATTAGACCACCTTGTTGGGGTCGGCCCTGTATAAGTCATGTGGGTCAAAGGGTTATTAGACCACCCTATTAGGGGTCGACCAAGTGGGTCAAAGGGTTACTAGACCACCCTAGTGGGGTTCGGCCTAGTCAACATTATGTTAAGTGGTTAAGTTGAGGCCGACCTAGTTGAGTAAAGGTCAAGTCAAGTTAGTGTATAAATAGAGAGTGTGTCTCTCTCATTTTACACACATTCTATTCTCTCACTCACATTGTGGAGAGTGGCACACTTGTGGAGGAGGAGGCTCTGCTGCTAGGAGAAGACTATCTCTTGTATTCTGGTTGTATCATTGCTCTATCTATCTCTGAGGAAGTTATTGGGGTTTTTCACCTTTATGGTTTTCCCCAAGTAAACTCGGTGTCTCTTCTGTGCTTGCATTATTGTGTCCATGAATGATATGTTGTAGATTTGTTGTACATGTTGTTCTCTCAGTTAAGATCCTAGATCATATTGAAGTAAATTCTAAAAATTTAACATGGTATCAGAGCTAGCCTGAAAGAAGGCATGATATGGCATGTATGACACTTGTTGCACTTACGATGCTAGGGCTTGATATAGCAAAAACCAGTCATCATAGCACTTTCGCTATAAATCCGTTTTGGAGAAGTTGTTGGATCTGAAACTTTTACAGGTAGAATATTAGATCCCCATGTACCTTGTGTCCAAAGGAAAACCTCTAATTCGTTGTACTTTGTGATTTATGATCTGTACAATATAGGGTTTCTGCCTCTTCCAGATCTGAGTCAAAATAAGGTGACCTTGGGAAAAAGGTCATAACTTGGGATAGGAAGCTCCAAAGGAAATTTCATAAAACTTTATAGGTAGTAAACAGACTGTACTATCTCAGGAAACTTTTTCAGAGGCCGAAGTTGAACCAGTGACACGTGGAACGCCGTACAAGTTAGCTCTCCTGTATTATCCCATAAACAGGTCACTTTGCGACACTTGGCATAACTCTCTCTCAGAGAATCCAATTGAGGTCAGACCTATCAGGATGGAAATATAATAGGTCGGGCTATCTTAGGAAAATTTTTCAAAGGCCGAAGTTGAAACAGTGACACGTGGCACTCCGTACAAGTTCGCTCTCCTGTATTATCCCATAAACAGGTCACGTTGCGACACGTGGCATAACTCTCTCTCAGAGAATCCAATTGAGGTCAGACCTGTCTGGATGGAAAGATAACAGGTTGTTTTATCTCAAAAACATTTTTCAGACCCCGTGGATCAAAAAGTTCAGAGTTACACTGGAAACAATCAGGTACATATTTCTATCAAAACAGAATTATTTTTGAGTACCTTCATTCATGGCTTCCAGAATTTAGGGCTTCAGAGAAAGTTGGAATTTTTGTAATCAGATACCATGGCTGGATTCTACTCATCAAAATCGAAATTTAGAGACCAAGATCAGATTTTTTGGTTGGGCAGAAGGCCGGGCTTGATCAAACCCCAGTTCGGGACTTTGATCGGAAAGATGGAAAATTAGGGCTTCTGCAAAACTTGGAATTTTGGAAATCTGTGACCACGGCTGGAAGCTCCTTAGAAAAATCAAAGCTTAGAGCTTTGAATCAAATATTTTGGTTGGGTGAAGCTCTGGGAAACTCAAACCCTAATTCAGGGTCCTCCCTAGTGAGTCTGGAAATCTAAAAGGCAATTTCAAGGGGTGAAACTTTGCAGTTTTCAAATTCTGAATATACCAACTTGATCAGCTCATCAAGGCGCATATTTCTATCCTTTCGGAAATTTGAAATTCAAAGTTTGAATTTTTGGGGTTTCTTTGACAAACCCTATTCTAGCTCCAGGTCCAGTTCTTGCAAATCAAGTGGATTGGGTTAATCCTAGAAGAAGATGGATTGGTCACCTGCATAAGTGAAGAAGTTCCTGTCTCAGAGGGAGATGAGGCTAAGGCCTTCCATAAGAAGATTATAAGCAATCTTGACAGGTATGGCTTACAGGTATGTTTCATGGTTAAGTTTATCATATGTTTGTCTTCATATCATTACAGTACAATCTCGATTAATTACTGGACTTGTCGTATCACCTTAATAGAAGATATTCATTGATTAAGGTTTTGACACTTATGATTGTACTAATGCATTGTGATGTTGTATGAGGTTTATGTTGTTTTCTAACACAAAAGGTACACCAAGAAAGTCAAATCATGTTCTACTTCAAGAACATATGCTCATGGTGACATGAAGACAAAGAATCATCCATTGTCATGGATCACATAGAAGATCTACTTTCGAGGTATGTATAACTTATGAGACATGCAAGTTACTAGCACAAGTCACTGAAGAGAACCATAAGACATTATGAGGGTATGTTAGACATAACTAGCTAGCATTCTAATCCAGGTATGTTTTTCCTATATCAAGCTAGAATCCTACCTTGTGTTAGGATCTTATACTGTTGTGTTGTTGATAATGATTATTCATGAAGTCATAGGTTTGAATAGTCATGGTTGTATGCATATTATGTTTCTTACCATAATTAATGATATGACTAACCAGAAGAATCATGAAGGTATAGGTTTGAGTAATCACAAGTTTTATGCATATTATATCTCTTATCCTGATTGATGATTTAACTAACCAAAAGAGTCCTATGATCAAATAAGAATATGTATGAGTAAAAGAAAGACTTCCCTGAAACCTTGAATACTAATGTTTATTATCTGTGTTTGAAATGATCCTGACTATACATGCTTGAGATTATTGTGTTTTGATAATATTAAGATTATACTAATGAATGTTTGATTATGTATGAGACCTAGAGGATAACACAATGATGATACTAACAAGCATGCATAGGGATCGAGAATGAATATAAGTTCAAGAACAGGTAATCCAGGAAGCAAAGATCAAGAGGGAGCACACTCCAATAGTTTTTGCAAGGATGCAGATATTCAGACGGAGTTGACCACTTCTCACAATCCACATCAGAATGGAGTTGCAGAAAAAGAAGCAAAGACTGAGAGGGAGTCAACCCAACAACCAAACAAAGATAAGTATTTGAATTGTCATTTCTTACATAATGTTATTCAATGATGTATATGCTTATGTTCCTAGAATTAGGTTGTGTATTATGCATATTAGAATAGTTGCATTGATGAACAGTATACTACTAATATACATGGGTAAGTGGCCTATGGCACTGTACAACATTCCATTGCTACTTACATGTTAGGAGTTGTGCACACTCTTGACAATGTTCTGGTAGAGATTGGAAGGCATCTAGAAAGTTATAGAATATGGATAAATGTTGTATTTAAGCATTGGCTAAGATAGTTGCATGACTGTATGACATATTTATTTATGTGTAAGAATTTGTTTTGAAAACTATGAGATGTTTTCTAATCATGCAATTTAAATTGTTTTGTAGGAAAGACCGTATACCTTCACCTACAAAAGAAGGACTACAACATTTGTTCAAGCAACAAAATTATCTATTGAAGATATTGAAGTTACTAGGATATGGAAAGAATGCCATGATCCGTCGATCATGAAGAACGATGTTTGGGATGCGGTCCCAAGAGCTGAAGGAAAGTCTGTTGTGACTTCCAAATGGAACTATCAGATCAAGCATGTTGTAGATGGCGGCAAAGAGAAATATAAAAATGATGAAATAGAAGATACACCAGATGGATTTCAAGATATATTTCTTCAATGGTGTAGTCATATATGTGTGCAGAACTTGGGGATGATGCACTATTTGTTTTTGGCATGAAGGTGTGGCAGAGTGCAGATGGAATCTTCCTTGGTCAAGGGAAGTACACAGTAGATATCCTAAAGAGATTCGGGATGATGGATTGCAAGGCCTTGGCCACACCTATGGCATCGAATCTGAAGCTTCTATGTGATGCTTCATCTGAGCCAATTGATGTCTCTATGTATCGTCAGATGATTGGGTCCTTGATGTACCTGACGAACACTAGACCAGATATTTGCTTTGCAGTGAACACATTGAGTTAGTTCCTGACAGATCCGAGGAGTGTTCATGTGGTTGTTGTAAAGCATGTTCTGAGGTACCTGAAGGGTATAGTGGATTATGGGCTCAAGTATGAGGTGAATCAAAAGTTTAACCTGCAGGGTTATGTTGATTCAGATTGGGCTGTCAGTGCTGCAGATAGGAAGAGCACATCTGGGTGCTGCTTCAGTATGGGATCAGGTGTGATCTCTTGGTTTAGCAGGAAGCAGTTCTGTGTAGCACTGAGTACAACTGAGGTAGAGTATGTTGCAGCCTGTTCAACTAGTTGTGAGGCAGTATGGCTACAGAAGCTATTGTCTGAATTATTTGATCTCCCGTTGGATGCTACTGGTATCTTCTGTGATAACCAGAGTTGTGTGAAGCTATCTGAGAACCCAGTGTTTCATGACAGGTCGAAACACATAGAGATCAAATATCACTATATTAGAGATATGGTGCAGAGAGGAGCTATGAATCTCCTATATGTTGCGATGGACGAGCAGATTGCAGATGTGCTAACGAAGCCACTGGCCAGGGTGAAGTTCGAGTACTTCAGGGAGAGGCTTGGCATTATTCAGATTGATGACACTTCAAGGAAGAAGTGATGGACACATTTGTTGAATCCATTCCAAGCATGTTGGAAGTAGGATCCTTCACATGGCTGTGGATGTAAGCGCTGGATGATGAGCATCAAGATGATGTTCTGGTTTCTGCTTTGTATGATCATTTGGATCATTTATATGTATGTACGCATCATGTTGGATGTTGGATATGATCAGTTGGATCATTTATATGTATATGTATGTACGCATCATGTTGGATGCTGGATATGATCATTTGGATCATTTATATGTATGTATGCATCATGTTGGATGCTTGGACCATGTATCTGTATATGTATCAGGTGGATACATTGTATGATCAGGTGTATCATGTATGGTGATATATATCATGTATTTGTATTTGTATCAAGTGGATCATGTATGATGATATGTATCAGGTAGATACTTGGTATGCATCAGGTAGATGCATTGCATGATCAGGATGATCATGGATGACAAGCTTCAGGATGTTGCTCCAGATGACATGCAGCAGGATGTTGCAGTGATGATGATCAGGATGATCATGTGTACATCAGGATGATGTATGGTGAGTATCAGGTTGATACTCTATGGCCGTGGATCAGGTTGTGCAGATGAGCATATAATTTGGCCCTGGGAGATTTGCAGATAGTCTTTCGAGGTTTTTCCTATGCATGTAATATGGCCCTCGGATATTTGGCAAATGCTCTTTCGAGGTTTTGCTCTAGGAGGACATATAATTTGGCCCTAGGAGATCTGCAGATAGTCTTTCGAGGTTTTTCCTATGGCATATAATCTGGCCCTGGGATATCTGGCAAATGCTCTTTCGAGGTTTTTTCCTATGGCATATAATATGTCCCTGGGAGATCCGATAGGTTGGGATGTGTGCCCGTAATAAGTCCTGGGATGCTCTTGCGAGGTTTTTCCATGAACACATATAATCTGTCCCTAGGAGATCCTATAGGTAGAGCTGTGTGCTCGTAATAGCCTCGGATGCTCTTGCAAGGTTTTGTGGTGACCACATATAATCTGTCCCTGGGAGATCCTATAGATAGAGCTGTGTGCTTGTAACAACCTGGGATGCTCTTGCGAGGTTTTGTGGTGAGGTCACATATAATATGGCCCTGGGAGATCCTATAGGTAGAGCCGTGTGCTCGTAACAGCCTGAGATGCTCTTTCGAGGTTTTGTGACGCACGTAATAAGTCCTGAGGATTCCACAGTATGGCCAGTGATGACGAAGACCTGCAGGTGGTGGGCCTACATCTAGTATGAAAAAGGACTGGCTCTATAGAACTTCCTATGATGAATAGATTCAGAGATCGATTGAGATAGTAGCAGCAGTGACGATGATGATGTCTCGATGACGATTATCCAGTGACGATGATCCAAAGAAGAAGACTTGTGCTAGAAGACCTGTGTCGAGAAATACCTTCCTAGTTAAGAGAGAGTGTTGATGTATATGTAACTTCGGAATGTATTTCACATATATGTATATTGTATTCCTATAGAGATGTTATTATTCCTCTATACGGAAGTGGTTGTATTCCTATAGAGATGTTATTATTCCTCTATACGGAAGTGTCGTCATTTATATTGTAAGTGTCGTAACTTATACTTGATGGGTTATTAGACCACCTTGTTGGGGTAGGCCCTGTATAAGTCATGTGGGTCAAAGGGTTATTAGACCACCCTATTGGGGGTCGGCCAAGTGGGTAAAAGGGTTATTATACCACCCTGGTGGGGGTCGGCCCAGTCAGCATTATGTTAAGTGGTTAAGTTGAGGCCGACCTAGTTGAGTAAAGGTCAAGTCAAGTTAGTGTATAAATAGAGAGTGTGTCTCTCTCATTTTACACACATTCTATTCTCTCACTCACACTGTGGAGAGTGGCGCACTTGTGGAGGAGGAGGCTCTGCTGCTAGGAGAAGACTATCTCTTGTATTCTGGTTGTATCATTGCTCTATCTATCTCTGAGGAAGTTATTGGGGTTTTTCACCTTTATGGTTTTCCCCAAGTAAACTCGGTGTCTCTTCTGTCCCTGCATTATTGTGTCCATGAATGATATGTTGTAGATTTGTTGTACATGTTTTTCTCTCAGTTAAGATCCTAGATCAGATTGAAGTAAATTCTGAAAATTTAACACTCCAGCTGAGTGTACCATCTGCAGTAGGATTAATGTAATCTTCCTGGTTTGCTGTGAGATGGTATAGTCTGTCCAAGTCTTGAGCCTTGGATTCCTCCTGAATCGGCTCGATGTATCTGTCGCCATCTGCAGGATCCAACGGTGCAATGACCCTAAGATGCTTTCCTTCAAATATCATCTTCTTTGTTTTTAAGTTGATGATAGCCAAGTTATCAATAGCCTAGTCAATTCCTAGCAGTGCAGGAAAAGGCTGACGATCATCCACAATCTCGATAAATTCAAAGTCTGCATGACTTTGGACTCCATCGATGTCGACTATCATGTCAGCTAATCGGCCAAAAGGTATGAATTTCTCTTGGTTAACCATTCTCAACTGGATAGGTGACCATGAGAACTTCGGTCGACCCATCTGCTACCATGTGTGCTTAGTTAAGACATTTACTTCGGATCCCAGATCAAGGATGAATTCATCCATTTCAAAATCTCCAATATACGCGGTAAGTATCATTTCTTGGCCTATTCTTTTATGCTTCCTTAGGTGATGTACTGCGCTATCAGAAGTCTTTGTTCTGGTCTGCAACTCATACTGGTTTATGAGCTTCTGCAGCTCTACTATGGACTTTTCACTTTTGAGTAGCTTCATGCAACTTCGCAGGAACTGTGCAACGGAGGTGCTAACATCCATTGTGGTGCTTTTTTTCTCATAGGCCGCTGGAATGTCTTCAACACGCAGCGCTTCACTATGCAATGGGATCCTCTGTGATTCTATTGCTGGCTCTCTGAAGGTATCCCGTGCATCGATAAAGACTTCCTTGTTCTTTTGTAGGTCGAGAGCAGGTATTTTTCCCGAAGCTTTCCTTATCCATACTGTCTCAAGAGGGATCTGCTTCGCGTGAGCCTCCCCTGATGTGGACGCTTCTGCTCCCCTATCGCAGCCTGTCTAAACACCATTGCGCGTAACCACATTGATGTCAGGTCTACTGGTCTGCTTTCCACTGTGATCCACTGGACGTTCGTGTTTGGTGCGTCCGTCCGTCTTCTTTTCTGCATTTCCACCTCTAGCACTGGGAAATCTTCAATAACATGCTCAAATTATTTACAATAATTGCACGTAGTGCATGGTTTAACACAATCTCTAGATACGTGACCTGGCTGGCCACAATTATAATAAAAGCCCTAGCTGCGGCCTCTTCCCTGCGCCGGGCCAGCATTTCTTCCTCTGCTGCAGTATCCAGCACCACGACCTCTGTATCCTCCTTGGTCATATTGTGCATTATCTTGTTTCAGATGGTTATCTTCTTGTACGTGGTACAATCCAGTGCCTCTCATTGAGTCCATATCTCATTTCCTCTCATTCATTAGCTCATATGCACAGCAGTTGGATTCATCATGTCCAACTGATTTACAGAAAGTGCAGTATAAATTTTTAGGTGTTTTTGTTAAATTTTCTGAATTTACTTCAATCTGATCTAGGATCTTAACTGAGAGAACAACATGTACAGCATATCTACAGCATATCAATCATGGAGACAATAATGCAAGCACACAAGAGACACAAAGATTTACTTGGGGAAAACCATAAAGGTGAAAAACCCCAATAACTTCCTCAGAGATAGATAGAGCAATGATACAACCAACCAAGAGAGATAGCCATAACCTAGCAGCAGATCCTCCTCCTCCATAAGTGCGCCACTCCTCCTTGAGAGCATGTGTGAGAAGTGAGTGAGCAAATAGAGTGCCTCCCGCACTCTATTTATACTTGACTTGACTTGCCTTTTTACCTAACTCATGTAGGCTCGAACTTAACCACATAACATAATGCTGAGTGGGCCGACCCCCAATAGGGTGGTCTAATAACCCTTTGACCCACATGGCCGACCCCCAATAGGGTGGTCTAATAACCCTTTGACCCACATGACTTATACAAGGCCGACCCCAAATAAGGTGGTCTAATAACCCATCAAGTATAAGTTACGACACTTACAATATAAATGACGACACTTCCTTATAGAGGAATAATACCATCTCTATAGGAATACAATATACATATATGTGAAATAAATTCCGAAGTTACATATACATCAACACTCCCTCTTAACTAGGAAGGTATTTCTCAGCACAGTTCTTCTAGCACAAGTCATCTTCTCTGGATCATCGTCACTGGATAATCGTCATCGAGTCATCATCATCATCGTCACTGTTGCTGCTATCTCAATCAATCTCTGAATCTACTCGTCATAGGAAGTTCTACAGAGCCAGTCCTTTTTCATACTGGATGTAGGCCCACCACCTGCAGGTCTTCGTCATCACTGGCCATACTGTGGAATCTTCAGGACTTTTACGTGCGTCACAAAACCTCGCAAGAGCATCCCAGGCTGTTACGAGCACACAGCTCTACCTATAGGATCTCCCAGGGAAACGAATTACATGTGACCTCACCACAAAACCTCGCAAGAGCATCCCAGGCTGTTACGAGCAAACAGCTCTACCTATAGGATCTCCCAGGGCAACGAATTACATGTGGTCATGGCAAAACCTCGCAAGAGCATCCCAGGACTGATTACGGGCACACAGCCCAACCTATCGGATCTCCCAGGGAAACGAATTACATGCCATAGGACAAAACCTCGCAAGAGCATCTGCCAGATATCCCAGGGCAACGAATTACATGCCATAGGCAAAACCTCGCAAGACTATCTGCAGATCTCCCAGGGAAACGAATTACATGTCCTCCCAGAGCAAAACCTCGAAAGAGCATTTGCCAGATGTCCCAGGGAAACGAATTACATGCCATAGGCAAAACCTCGCAAGACCATCTGCAAATCTCCCAGGGTAACGAATTACATGCTCATCTGCACAACCTGATCCACGGCCACAGAGTATCAACCTGATACTCACCATACATCATCCTGATGTATCCATGATCATCCTGATCATCATCACTGCAACGTCCTGCTGCATGTCATCTGGAGCAACATCCTGAAGCTCGTCATCTATGATCATCCTGATCATCACTGCAACATCCTGCTGCATGTCATCTGGAGCAACATCCTGAAGCTCGTCATCTATGATCATCCTGATCATCACTGCAACATTCTGCTGCATGTCATCTGGAGCAACATCCTGAAGCTCGTCATCTATGATCATCCTGATCATCACTGCAACATCCTGCTGCATGTCATCTGGAGCAACATCCTGAAGCTCGTCATCTATGATCATCCTGATCATCACTGCAACATCCTGCTGCATGTCATCTGGAGCAACATCCTGAAGCTCGTCATCTATGATCATCCTGATCATCACTGCATCTACCTGATGCATACCAAGTATCTACCTGATACATATCATCATACATGATCCTCCTGATCATCAATGTATCCACCTGTTACAAATACAAATACATGATACATATCACCATAGATGATCCACCTGATCATACAATGTATCCACCTGATACATATACAGATACATGGTCCAAGCATCCAACATGATGCATACATACATATAAAATGATCCAACTGATCATATCCAGCATCCACATGATGCGTACATACATACATAAAATGATCCAACTGATCATATCCAGCAGAAACTAGAACATCATCCTGATGTTTATCATCCAGCGCTTACATCCACAGCCATGTGAAGGATCCTCCTTCCAACATGCTTGGAATGGCTTCAGCAAATGTGTCCATCACTTCTTCCTCGAAGTGTCCTCGATCTGAATAACGCCAAGCCTCTCTCTGAAGTACTCAAACTTCACCCTGGATAGTGGCTTTGTCAGCACATCTGCAATCTGCTCGTCCGTCGCAACATACAAGAGCTTCACAGCTCCTCTCTGCACCATATCCCTGATATAGTGGTATTTGATCTCTATGTGTTTCGACCTGTCATGAAACACTGGGTTCTCGGACAGCTTCACACAACTCTGGTTATCACAGAAGATACCAGTAGCTTCCAACGGGAGATCAAATAACTCAGACAGTAGCTTCCGTATCCATACTGCCTCACAACTAGCTGAACAGGCTGCAACATACTCTGCCTCAGCTGTACTCAGTGCTACGCAGAATTGCTTCCTGCTAAACCAAGAGATCACACTTGATCCCATACTGAAGCAATACCCAGATGTGCTCTTCCTATCTGCAGCACTGCCAGCCCAATCTAAATCAACATAACCCTGCAGGTTAAACTTTTGATTCGCCTCATATCTGAGCCCATAATCCACTGTACCCTTCAGGTACCTCAGAACATGCTTTACAGCAGCCAGGTGAACACTCCTCGGATCCGTCAGGAACTGGCTCAATGTGTTCACAGCAAAGCAAATATCTGGTCTCGTGTTCGTCAGGTACATGAAGGACCCAATAATCTGACGATACATAGAAACATCAACTGGCTCAGATGAAGCATCACAAAGAAGCTTCAGATTCGATGCCATAGGTGTGGTCATGGCCTTGCAATACATCATCCTGAACCTCTTCAGTATCTCTACTGCATACTTCCCTTGTCCAAGGAAGATTCCTTCTGCACTTTGCCACACCTCCATGCCAAAACCAAATAGTGCATCATCCCCAAGTTCTTCATCTCGAACTCGATAGTAAGCTTCCGCTGCGTGTCGGCAATCAATCTATCTTCACCATACCAAGTTCTGCACATATATGATTTCCTATCATGTGTCTCAGAACCAAGTGGCTGCTCCACATACACTTCTTCTTCAACTACACTATTCAAGAAAGCTGTCTTGAATCCATCTGGTGTATCTTCTATTTCATCACTTTTATATTTCTCAATGCTGCCATCTGCAACATGCTTGATCTGATAGTTCCATTTGGAAGTCATAGCAAACTTCCCTTCATGTCTTGGGATTACATCCCAAACATCATTCTTCATGATCGACGGATCATGGCATTCCATTTCTTCATCCCAGATCCTGGGAACTTCAATATCTTCAATATCTTCAATAGATATCTTTGTTGCTAGAACAAATGTTGTAATTCTTCTTTTGTAGGAGATGGCATACGATCTTTCCTACACAACAAGTTAAATTGCATGATTAGAAAACATCTCATAGTTTTCAGAACAAATTCTTACACATAAAGAAATATGCCATACAGTCATGCAATTATCTTAGCCAATGCTAAAATACAACATTTATCCATATTCCGTAACTTTCTAGATGCCTTCCAATCTCTACCAGAACATTGTTAAGAGTGTGCACAACTCCCAACATGTCAGCAAAGAGGTTTCATACTAGATAAGTAGCAATGGAATGTTGTACAGTGCCATAGGCCACTTACCCATGCATATTAGGAGTATACTATTCATTAATGCAATTATTCTAATATGCATAATACACAACCTAATTCTAGGAACATCAGTATATACATTTTTGAATAGTATTATTTAAGAAATGACAATTCAAATACTTATCTTTGTTTGTTCGTTGGGTGGACTCCCTCTGAGTCTTCGCTTCCTTTCAGGAGCTACTGGAGTCCTAATCTGAAGTAGCTTCTTCTACATCTTTTGATGTGGAATGTAGAGAGATGGTCAACTCCCTCTGAATAATTGCATCCTTGAATAAACCACTGGAGTGTACTCCCTCTTGATCTTTTCTTCCTGGATTACCTGTTCTTGAACTCATATTCATCCTTGGTCCCTATGCATGCTTATTAGTATCATGATTAAATCATACATATACTATTAAAGCACAATAATCTCAAGCATGTATAGTCATGATCATTTCAAACAGAAATAATAAGCATTAGCATTCAAGGTTTATGTAGGATTCTTATGGTTAGTTAAAGCATAAGAAACATAACGTGTCTAAACCTATAATTACTCAAAGCTATGACTCTTCGGGTTAGTCATATCATCAATCAAGAGAAGAGATATAATATGCATAAGACCATGACTATTCAAACCTATGGTTTCATGATTCTTCTGGTTAGTCAAATCAATCAATATAAGAGACATATTATTTTACTTATATTCCTATTTGACCATAGGACTTTTCTGGTTAGCCATATCATTAAACAAAGTAAAAAGCATAATATGCCTAAACCCATGATTACTAACTTCAATGAATAATCATAATCAATCATGCCAAGTATACTTATATAAAGGATCTTATCACAAGATGAGATTGTAACTTGATATAGGAAAAACATACCTGGATTAGCATGCTAGCTAGTTATGTCTTAACATACTCACATGATGTCTTCTTGTTCTTCTTCAATGACTTGTGCTAGTAACCTGTATATCTCATAGGTTAGCCATTATAAAACCAAGTTATACATACCTCGTAAATGGATCTTCTATGAGATCCATGATAATGGATGAATCTTTGTCCTCATGTTATCATGATCATATGTTCTTGGACCAGAACATGATTTGTCTTTCTTGGTGTACCTTTCATGTTAGTAGACAACATAAATCTCATACAACACCATAATGCATTAGTACAATCATAAGTGTCAACACCCTAACCAATGAATATCTTCTATCATGCATTCATAATTTTGTTAAGGTGATACGATAAATCAAAATTGTACTAACCATAATAACATGAAGACAAACATACCATAAAATTAATCATGGACAAATATCGAAACATACCTCGATGAGTCATACCTGTTAAGGTCGCTTGTAATCTTCTTATGTAAGGCCTTGGCCTCATCTCCCTCTGAAACAGGAACTTCTTTACTCATGCAGATGATCAATCCATCTTCTTCTAGGATTAACCCAATCCACTTGATTTGCAAGAACTGGACCTGGAGCTGGATATGGGTTTGTCAGAGAAACCCCAAAAATTCAAGCTTTGAATTTCAAACTTTCAAAAGGATAGAAATATGCGCCTTGATGAGCTGATCAAACTGGTATATTCAGAATTTGAAAACTGCAAAGTTTCACTCCTCAATTTTGCCTTTGAAACTTTCGGATTCACTGGACGTGACCATGAACTGGGGTTTGATGAAGCCCACTCTTTTGCCCCATCAAAATGTTTGATCCAAATTTCTAAGCTTCTATTTTTCTGAGGAGCTTCCAGCCGTGGTCACAGATTTCAAAAATTCCCATTTTTACAGAAGCCCTAATTTTCCACTTTTCTGATCAAAGTCCCGAACTAGGGTCTAATCAAGCCCGGCCTTCTTCCCAACCAAAAATTCTGATCTTGGTCTCTAAATTTCTATTTTGATGAGTAGCATCCAGCCATGGTCTCCGATTACAAAAATTCCAACTTTCTCCAAAGCCCTAAATTCCGGAAGCCATGAATGAAGGTACCAAAAAATAATTCTGTTTTGACAGAAATATGTACCTGATTGTTTCTGGTGTAACTCCAAAATTTTTGATCCACAGGGTCTGAAAAAGTTTCCTGAGAAATCCTGACCTATTGTATTTCCATCCTGACAGGTCTGACCTCAATTGGATTCTCTGAGAGAGAGTTATGCCAAATGTTGCAACGTGACCTGTTTTGGGATAAAACAGGAGAGCGAACTTGTATGGAGTGCCACGTGTCACTGTTTTAACTTCGGCCTCTGAAAAAGTTTTCTGAGATATCTCAGCCTGTTACCTTTCCATCCTGACAGGTCTGACCTCAATTGGACTCTCTTAGAGAGAGTTATGCCAAATGTCGCAACGTGACCTGTTTATGGGATAATACAGGAGAGCAAACTTGTACGGAGTGCCACATGTCACTAGTTCAACTTCGGCCTCTGAAAACGTTTTTTGAGATATTACAGACTGTGTACTACCAGTCACTTTTTACGAAATTTCATTTGGAGCTTCCTAGCCCAAGATATGACCTTTTTCCCAAGGTCACCTGATTTTGACTCAGATCTGGAAGAGGCAGAAACCCTATATTGTACAGATCATAAATCACAAAGTACAACGAATTAGAGGTTGTCCTTTGGACACAAGATACCTGGAGATCTTAGCTTCGGCCTGTAACAATTTCAGATCCGAAAACTTCTCCAAAACGGATTTATAGCGAAAGTGATACGATGACTGGTTTTTGCTATATCAAGCCCTAGCATCGTAAGTGCAACAAGTGTCATACATGCCATATCATGCCTTCTTTCAGGCTAGCTCTGATACCATGTTAAATTTTCTGAATTTACTTCAATCGGATCTAGGATCTTAACTGAGAGAACAACATGTACAGCATATCTACAGCATATCAATCATGGAGACAATAATGCAAGCACACAAGAGACACAAAGATTTACTTGGGGAAAACCATAAAGGTGAAAAACCCCAATAACTTCCTCAGAGATAGATAGAGCAATGATACAACCAACCAAGAGAGATAGCCATAACCTAGCAGCAAATCCTCCTCCTCCATAAGTGCGCCACTCCTCCTTGAGAGCATGTGTGAGAAGTGAGTGAGCAAATAGAGTGCCTCCCGCACTCTATTTATACTTGACTTGACTTGCCTTTTTACCTAACTCATGTAGGCTCGAACTTAACCACATAACATAATGCTGAGTGGGCCGACCCCCAATAGGGTGGTCTAATAACCCTTTGACCCACATGGCCGACCCCCAATAGGGTGGTCTAATAACCCTTTGACCCACATGACTTATACAAGGCCGACCCCAAATAAGGTGGTCTAATAACCCATCAAGTATAAGTTACGACACTTACAATATAAATGACGACACTTCCTTATAGAGGAATAATACCATCTCTATAGGAATACAATATACATATATGTGAAATACATTCCGAAGTTACATATACATCAACAGTTTTCACATATTTCTGTATAAGATAGCAGTCTTCAGGTCTGTGTCCTGTATTTCTACAAATTTCACACCATGGGGCCTGATTCTGATTTAGTGGGTTGGGCGCACCACTATTAAGATAGTTGCGGAATAAAGGGCAATGCTCCCGGTCATGGCCTTCTCCTTTACAACTTGTACACCAGACCTCATGTCTAGGTTCATACCTTTTTTCTTTTCCATTCTTCATGCTTTGCAGCTCTAGTGTCAGGGTGGTCAGTTGGTTCTGGATTTGAGACATTCTAGAACTAGTCTCACCGATCGGCGAAGCCTCTAACTTCATTGCAATCTCCAAGGCCTCTGCTTGCGACGTAACCTTCTGCTGCATCAATGGTAATCTAATATGGGGGCAACAACGCAACAATGAACCATTCCTTGTGCTGTTCCGGAGCTATAACAAAGCTCACTTGGTCCAATAGGGTATTGAACTTATGATCAAATTCCCAAACCGTTTCATTCGGTTTCTACTTTATCTCTTTCAACTTGGTTATACACTGAGATTCAGATTTGGGTTTTTTAAACTCTGCCACAAGCATAGCTTTAATTTCTGCAAGGGTTCTCAGTTGTGTGTTAGAGTACTTCATGAACCAATGTAAAGCTCTGTCCCTGAAAGTGGTGATGAGCTATGCTCTCTTCACGGCATCATCTTGGATTTGTCTTACACTCCATACGGCTTCACAAAGAAACCAATGCTGATTAGTGTCTTCTAGGCCAGTTCCTTTGAATATTGGGAGCTTCATATCTATGTTTGCCATTGTTATATTAGGTGGTGGGGCACCCAAATTAGTGCGCGGCTGCTGTAAAGGGCTTTGTGTAGTGAAAACAAATTGGCTTATTGGGATAGATGTACTAGGATGAGTATTTTGCGGGGTGGGATGTGTAGCGGGTGGGTTTTGAGATAAAGGTGGTGCGGTCTCTATAGCCGGTGGGTTCTTAGGGGTAAATAGTGGTGCGGCTTTGTTGTCAAGGTTACAAGGAATCTCAGTGTCAATATGGAGTGCAAGGCCTCCCAGATTCTTATTAAATTTATACCTCTTACCACTTCTAAGATTATGGGTATCTTCGTCAGAATCACTATATATAGTATTTACCATGACAAACTTAAGAATATTACTGCATTCTTAAAACACCTTTCTCAGCTAACAGCATCTTAATGTATAGACTGAGATTGTTCAGAAACTTACCTTGGAATCCTACGAAAATGTATACTTCTGCTTGGCTGTAGGATTTGAGTGTGTCTACAGCAAATTCTATTACGAAGCCTTCGAGCATATGATCAACCCAAAAATCAACTGCGCATGTCAACGAGCTGTCTATTGCTTTGAGTTGCACTATGAGCTCAGGAGTCCACTCTGTAGGATCTCCTCCTTGAAAACGGGTTTTCTTTTCTGCGAGCCGTGAGATCCACGCATGTAGCTCGTTTGGAAATGATGCCCAGAAAATATCGTGAATATATTCCCATGGATATCTATCCGACCACTGTGTGTCACATAGACGCGGATGTCTATTCTCGTGCCTTGCAAAGTCTCTTCTATTCTTGTCCCACCAAGCTTGGATTTCTGTCTTTTCAGGATGCCAGTTATCAGAGCCTTCCGGGAACTGGTATTCTTCATAACACATCACGATTGCAACTCATCACGGATTCTAGCGCAACAATAGAACCATTTGTTGGCTATAATTGACCCACAGGTTTTCTATAAGACCCAGGTTCTTCGTGGTTTCCCTTTGACCAACAAAATCCTTTCGCACTGGCCCTTTCGGCAACAATCTGCAAGCAAGTTGAGGTCTCACCCTAGGTGTATCTATGGGGTACTGCGGAATCAGGTTTCCACAATAAGTGATAAGTTGCTTGGACGGACGTACTGTGCAGCACAACAGGGGGTATGTACTGTGAGGTGAGACTTCGCGGCGATGGGCAATGCTACGGTCCACACCACTATGTTCTTCTACCATGAGACTTCTACTGAAACTGCCAACAGTTCGATTCAACTTCACACTTGGAGCACATAGAAACGTATAAGGTGTTGAACTGAGTATCACTCATCCACTCGTTCAACTACTCAACCGATTATCCATCTACTATTCGTTCATCCACTTAGTATGGTTACGATTTGAGCATATTCCACTGATACAATCTAATTGTTATGCATTTGTTCTGTTGCGCATAAAGAAGTACTTAAGGAATCTCTTAACACTTAATCGACTAACTGATTCACTGCTCTCAAACATAAGCTAAATGTTCACCATTCATCTATTCATGTAGAACTTAACATATCATCTCCATACCTCCTCTGATGTAAAATGCATACAACAGTTCTCTCATAACAGCATGCAGGGAAACATCTAGACATTCATTTATAGAAAACACAGATAAGCATTCATTCATAAAACACAATATTTAACGTGGTTCACTCCCCCGGATGGGAAGCTACGTCCACAAGAACGGTTGGTAATATATATCTTTGAAAAGGTATGGGGACAACCGTTCTTAGTTTGCGCACTCAACTGCGGACTCTCCTTCCTCCCAGATAGGTCTCTGCACACACAGCTGCAGAGCCTTTACAATCTTCTCAGCTCAATAGAGATTTTACACTATAACATCCAGAACCCAAAAATGTCGCAACAAAAGTAACCACACAGTAACCCCATCCCATACAAAATTGTCTTCTTAAATAGACCATGCCCGAAGGTCATGTCTTTACAATGCCGAAGACCTAAACCCAAAAACCCTTAGGGTTTACAAAACTGTGCCGGTTTCCCTAAATCGGCTTGCTGGCATCTGGTAGCATCTGCTTCATCGTGGCAGTTCTCCACGTCTTCACTCTGTCACTATCGGCCTTCCTATAGCATGCATGCAAACAGGTCTCTTTCACTGAACCGTTCATCTCTAACGGTCTCGCCCACTAGGCATGCCAAGCTATCGCCTTCCCTGAGCTGTCATGCCAACAGGTCTCTTTCACTAAACCGTTCATCTCTAACGGTCTCGCCCACTAGGAATGCCAAGCTATCGCCTTCCCTGAGCTGTCCATTCCTTAAAAAACTCGTGCATTGGCCGCCTTTCTGATTTGCTTGTGCCCATCGCTCGGCACTCCTGGAGCATCTTTCCAAAATTAGACCACTACTAGTCCATCCGGTACCTGCACCTGATCCTTGTCCAGCACTCCGCTTTGCTAGCTCCACGTGGCCTGACTTCTTCACAGCACTGCTTCCTCACAGCGCTGGTCTTCACGGTGCTTCCAAAATTCGGATGTTGTGCACAACTTCGTAGCATGGTCAAAACTTGGATGTTGCGCACAACTTCGCAGCACCCTCAATACTTAGACAAAATTACATCTTTTTCTGGGTTGCGGTCAGCTCAGCTTGTCTTTCTTATCAAAAAGTGTTACCAAAAATTTGTCCCAACTTGGGCCCAACAGATGTGTTCTTGTAGATCCCCAAGAAAAGAGACAATTTCTCTCTTGTAGACTAGAATTTGAATGCACAAATAATACTGCTGAAGATGAAGCTCTAATTCAGGGCCTAAAGAAAGCCATTGGTTTAAATGTAAGGAATTTGAAGGTTTTTGGCGATTCAAAGATAGTTGTCAGACAAGTAAGAAATACCATTCATTGCTTATCACTGCACTTGAAACGATATCAATATGAGGTATGGAATTTAATATCTAATTTTGATGCTTTTAATATAAATGCCACCCCTAGGTTACAAAATGTTGTTGTTGATTTATTAGGTACTTATACTTCACGTTTAGTACCAACTAATAACAAGTGTTACATTGAATTACTTTTCAGGCCACTTGTCCCTGATAATATCACTAATTGGAGAGTTTTGATGATGATGAACAAATTATTGTTTTTTTGACAGATGAAAATACATTCAAAGAATCAATTATTGAAGAAAATAAACACCAATCTGTTATGGAGAAAACTTCCTATGGCTTGGGGCAGACCACAACAGATAGCTGACTACTATAAAATGACTTAATTCCCAATGCAATGCTATATACATGACAATGCTAAGATAATGGAGAAAAGACCAACCTTCAACCAGATGTTCGAAGTAGATCCCCGTTGAGCTTTCAACCTCTACACTTGAACCTGCAGATTAGCCTCAACAACAAGTACAAGCAAGTGCATATAATATTTGAAAGACATTAGCATAATCAATAGCATGATCCATGATATTATAAGAAAATATAACCCATTGTAATTTAACAATAATCACAACATCAATTGGATGAGAAAATGAGTATTTCCATTAATGAATAACAAGAAGTACAATATACGACCTCTTGCCGGCAACCAATCTGAACCAAGAACTGGGTCTCTCCACTTGTGCCTCCACCACTTCAATCCTCCATGTAATGGAAAACTCAAACTATGAAAGGAGTTTGGAAGGTGAATATAAGGAATTCACAACAACAAAGATCAATGAGTGTAGACTCAAGTCACGATAAAAATCCACTAGATTTATCTTGCTCTCTCTTTCTCCTCTCTTCCATACACCATAAGAGATCAATATATAGCCTTCCAAAGGTAATTGAAAGGACACATCGAGGTGTTTCGGGGTATATGGAGGGCCAAAGGTCACCCTAAGATCGCTTTTTGGGAGTAAAAAGTAATTTTCTAATGATTTTTACCATTTTACTTGGTACCCGCGGGCTATAGTGGAATAGCCTACGTGTACGCTGGTTATATTGGGACATCAAGAGTATAGGAAGAAAAATAGAAAAAAATTGTGTTTTCTGGAGGACATAAAGTGAATCTAAGTCAGTGAAATGGATCCTGAAGGCCATAGAATGTTGATGCTCACAGGTGGAAAATTACGCTATAATAGATGCCCCCTAATGTGTGAAGTCAGAGAAGGTACTACGATGGCCGAAATACATTATAAATCTTAGAAGTGGAGTGATGGAGACACAAATGGAGAGAGTAACTCACTCATCATAATACAATAATATATATGAGTACATGTCGGTACAATATAACAATCTGATACAATGGCCATGAATAGGCAGTACATAATGAATAAATGTCATAGGTAATCATAGCCATAACCATCTACAGTAAGAGACGGTATCTTGCTGAAAGGAAACAACTGGTGCAAACTGGAGGTATAAACTGCTGATGTTTGAGAGGTGAAATCTCAGATGTACTATCACAATCATAAGTAGCATACTGAATGACACTATCTCTTGGGGTCTTCTACACAAATCATCTACGGTGCAAGTGCCATCAAGTGAATAAAGGTGTTGAGGTTGAACTTGATGTGACATCATCTGATTACCAGTCAATGATGTATACCGTTAATAGATGCGAGACAACCCACCAATAATGAAAATGGGCATCAAGGCACAGAGTACAATCATCAAAGTGCGAATAGATGTGTTGAAGTCAAACACTAAGACGAATCCATCAATTAGGGGACATTGATGTATTCCCAAAACTGTCGATGGTGAGAGAACCTACCACTAATGACTGCAAGCCTCAAGGTACTCAACCGACTCTAAGTATCAATTCCATAACAAATGAGTTGAAGTTGACGGAACAAAAATTGCTGGAAGGAAGGCATTAAGGCATCTCCCATCAACCAACATGAGGTAACATCTACGCTGAAAGATTTGGAAGAACTTAGATGAAATAGACTGACTCAATAAGGATGGCCGACATGTAATAGTCAAGAGATCTGAGGAGTGGCCGAATCTAGTTTCAAGACTTCCTTTGAACAAGAGCATGAGAAAATGGATATAAGACTCAGGAAGCATAGACTCAACATAACACTGTGCGATGCAGGAGGCATCAACAAAGGGATCCATAGTGACTGGAAGCTTAACCAATCGGTAGAGTAAAAATGAGAAATGAGTACGTCTCCTAAGGTCCTACTATAGTCCCGACTCATAATGTATGGAGTGGAATGAATACTCCGTTCAAAGGCGACACAACGGCTGCCAACAAAAAGAAGTAAATATTCTCCCGTCCGGCTTTTTGAAATATTTGATTTTTTTTTGTCTTTTTCATATTTGGAAAGCTTGAAAAAGAATAAAATTGCTTATCGTACAACAATTGAGGTAATGAGTGTCAAATAGCAAGCAGACTAGTCCCAAGTAGTGGAACATACCTATGATCAATGCAAGAAAGCATGTGCAGGATGTGGACACTAGGAGGGGTGTTCCCTCAGGGTAAAAAGATCATCAAATTGTGAAGGGAAAATGGAAGCTCTGCAGGGCTTGACAAGGAAAGTGCTTAGGCACCAGGCTAACAATTGAGTAAGAGGGAGCCAACACAAGGCTCAAGCGGCAAGCAGGATGATGCAATGCAATCACAACTTGAGAGAAAAATGGGGGGAGTCCTTATGGGAGATGGCCAGCATAATACAAAGTACTTTATCGCAAAGTCATGGCGTAACTACGAAGGAATCCCAATCCTAAAGAGAGACAACAACATGGGTGACAAAAGGAAAAAAGGGGTTCTAACTAGGGAACCCATGGTCGGATAGGCCCTACCGCCAAATAACGACACTTCTATAACAGTGTGAAAGCTTTGTGTTGGTTAAGAAGCGGGGTCGCACCTAGGGTTAATGAAAATGGTCAAAAGGTCAAATGCATCATGCATGTGAAAATGAAATCTAACCTATATTCCAGGGGTGAAATATACCTGTTGTAGGCGTGAAACTGTAAAAAAATCAACTCTCGTCGAAGAAATCTGTTCAAAATGCTACTCCAAGACATCACATTAGTCCAAAACAGCTTAAATCGGCGAAAACTATAGGAAAGTGGGTTTTGAAAACTATAAATAGTAATACAAAATTAAAATTTACAATTTACCCAAACTAGTGATTTTGGTTAGTTTTCACTTGAAACTTCAGTCGCTGATTCTAGGAGCTACGGGCATCTGTTCGTCGAGCTGTCTAGAGCAGGTTAGCTATCTCATCCTTATCTTTCATTTGGTAGTTTTTATTTCATTTTTTAGTGGTCCAATTTTTTTATTAGGCAAGTCCTATTTGGTCATGACGTTGTACGTGGGCTACCATTATACGGGTCACGGGTAGGGTTTTCTACCCACGTTCAACGCATGCATTGATCGCGGGTAGACTCCTCTGTTTTCTCAATAGCCCACGGGTACGGCCGTGAAGTTAGTTTTTTTAAATGTAAAAGGATAAACTCTTTGTGTTTCTTCCTCCAGGATGGTTCTAGAGTGGAGGGAAAGGGAGCATGACCTTGTGGATGAGGCCATTCGTCACGATTTTCCTGCACAACAAGCATTACAAGCATGTGGGCTTTTCAAATTTTGGAGCATTGGGGGTTTGAAGGCCCAAAACCAATTGCTCCATCGCTTGATAGACTACTAGGACGTAAACGCACACAATTTCAACTTGGATGGTCAAACACTCTCCTTGGAGGTGGATTACATATATTTCATTACAGGATTGTCCTGTCAAGGGGAAGTGGCAAGTCTTCAATCTTGTACTGTGGGTGGTGGGATCACCATTACCGACTACATAGAGCGGTAATGTCTTCCCAACACCTAGAAGGTGGGGATTCGGGTACCCATTGGAGCCATAGTCAGTCTAACCATGAATATTATAGTCTCCACCCTCGTTAGGATTACAGGTTTGGTAGCTCTACACCAGGATTCAAGGACGGTGATGTTCTACGCCTCTTAGTGCATGCGGCCCATGGTATATGACTAGTGCACAACGTTACTAGTGTCTATGAATACCTAGTTAATGGAGTGCAAGCTTGGGGAGGAAAAGAACTTTGGATACGGCAATATACTATGCATCTTTTTCTTCGAGAGAGTTCCGGGACTCAATCTGAGGGTTGAATTCCCTCCTCATAGTCTTTGTGACCCAGCCTTGACCCGGTGTGATGAGGTACTGACGCAACAGGGTGGTGGCCGACAGGCCTCACCATATACAGATGAGTTCCTTCACTACTGGGACTGACAGGTCATAGCCATTGATGACTACCCCTATGGAGGGATATACTTCCATCGTGATCGCTACATGACGCTTCCTCCAGGAGACGCATACAGAGACATCGGTATGTTACTCTATTTATGTTTTATATATTAATTTTTTTGGAATTTTTTATTATATATGAACATGCAAAAAAAATTTGGGGGTAGTATCACATATTGACGTTTCATTGTTTTCTCGCAAATACTGCTCCGCGAAGACCAAATGGTTTCCCGATACATCGTCGACGGGGCAGGGGTGGAGAGGTAATTGGCGCTGCAACAGAGCGCACGTTAGAGACCATGAAGGTCAACCTGTCCTTCATGACCAACAGGGTACCCATGATCGAGGTAGCGCAGCTTCCAGAGGATATGCAGCACCATGTTGTGGGAGTATCGAGCACCTAGGTGTGACTACTATAGTGGATATCCAACGCAGTACATTATTACTATTAGACACATCCGACTGAGGCAGTTAGGCCTCCACGTGGGGCTTAGACATCTCAGAGTCCCATATTTTGTATCGATATGTATATTTTTGAGAGCTGCGACCTCCAGTTTTGTATTGTGACACTACCATTTTGGACATGTTATTTATAGAAAACTATGGTTCTCCGGTTCTACTATATGTGTATGTACAAATGTATGAATGTATGTTTATTTGTGTGCTTCATTATGAATGTGAAAAATTCCAATCTAGGACATAGTTATCATATGCATCAAATAGATGATTAAAACTTCTCGGAACATGAATGTATGTAAGGGAAACAAAATGACGTTCCAAGAGTTTTACCCTTAAGAATCTCCGTAGTAAAGTGGGATCCCTCACATGGTACTGACCATTCAATTGAGACACAACTAGTTGTGAATCTAGGCGGACTTCTAAACATTGGATACCATGTGAAATAACATCCCGAAGTAGCTCAACTACGACACTGTGCTCAGCCACATTGTTGGATGTAGGACCGAGACAAGCACCTCCAGAAGACACAACTAGGTGGTTAGGGGAATAAATAACCCAAGCAGTGAAGTGAGATGCTACGTATGACGACTAGCACCATCCATGAATCCCAAGAAAACAAGATATTCCGATGACATCTGTCAACCAAACGGAATCAAATCAGCAGACCGAAAAACCAAAAGAAATCTAAACTATGTACGGAAGCAACTATACAATAGTATACAAAAGTATTAGCTCGAACTAGAATTTCAAGCGTAATACCGCTTGAGGTAGAGCCCATTTCTAGGCTCCTTCAAGGCATTCCCTTCATAATCTTCCAATTCGTAGGCTCCTTTTTCCAGGACATGCCTCACTATGTAAGGACCATGCAACATGGGGTTAAACTTGCCTTAGCTTGGTCATACAAGAGGACCAAGTCACCTTCAACATATTGCCATGGACGGACAGACCTATCGTACTGAACCTTAAAACAATGTTTGTTGGCATCTATGGCCACGACGGCATCTCGACGATGCTCGTCAAGCTGCTCAAGGTGGATCAAAAGTTGCTCAACATCCAAGGTGTCAGGCAGGAGCTCTATGGCTATTTTTAACGAATGGATTTCGCATTCAAATGGTAATATAGACTCCACACCATGAACTAGCTGAAATGGTGAGAAACCGGTGGCAATCTTAACTACTGTTTGATATGCCCACAAAGTAGGGTATAACATAATGTGCCAGTTGCTCTTGCTTTGCTGGATGGTACGTTGGAGAATGGTTTTTAAGGACTTATTGACTGCCTCAACTTGACCATTCGCTTGGGGTAGTATGAGGAGGAGTGATCTTGATGAAACCCAAGCTTGAGTGACAAATCCACCATCATCTTGTTCTGAAAGTGACTGCCATGGTCAGTGACAACCTCTCTCGAGATACCGAACCGAGTGATAATCTGATTGAATACGAAGTGGGATGCTGTAGCACCATCATCTATTATGGTAGGCGTGGCCTCAACCCATTTGGAAAAGTAGTCCATGACCACAATGATATGGTGATGCCCCCCAGCTGAAGCTGGTTTGCAATCCATGAAATCCACTCCCCACTTGGTGAAGGGACCGACGGTGACGACTGGATAAAGGGGCGTTGGATGCGAGTGTACATTCCGAGAAAACACCTGGCAAGGGTGACATCTCTTTACAGTGTTCATACAATCCTTGAAGATCGAAGACCAAAATTAACCATCTCGCATAATGCGTTGGGCTGTTGCAAGCCCGATTAAGTGACCACCACATGCCCCAGTGTGGCAATCATTAAGAACACACTCCACTTCTTCATGAGTCAAACAATGACGAAGGATAGAATCCTTTCCTTGACGATACAAAGTGTCACCAACGATGGTATAATCTTTAGCGCGGTGTTTCACACGCCGTCGTTAGTCTCATGAATAGTACGAAGGAAACTTAAAAGTTTGAAGATATACAATAATATCCCCATACCAAGGGTCCGTAGACGAGATAAGAAATAAGTGTTCGTCCACAAAGGAATCTTCATGGACAATATCCTCATCCAATTGTGGAAGGTACGACATGAGCTCAGCAAAAACCAAATATTTCACTGACTTCGCCGAAGCAAAATTGAGATCAAACTCCTAAAGGATCACAATCCATTTATTATACTTCCCCCTATAAGACGTCATGATAGCACAAACTGAAATGGATTGATATGCACTATGACTGTGGTTTTCCTAAGCATGATGTAATGATGTAACCATTGGACTGCATGAACAGTCACAAGTGCCAACTTTTCCACATGAGTGTATCTCAGCTCAGCGTCTACTAAATTTCGACTAAGGTAATAGATCACATGTTGCATAAGCACATCATCTACCTGAACTAAGACCATGCCAATTGTCTCTTGAGACACGGCCACATAAAGTATAAAATATCTTGTGAAGTTGAGTGGACTATGCAGAGGGGACGATACCAAATATTTCTTCAAAGCATCAAAATACTATTGAGCTCGCTCATCCCAGATAAATGGTGTGTATTTCTTCAATAAGCACGCCAAAATTTTAGTAATACTAGCATAATTCACTACAAAGCGACGTAGAAAAAGGGCTCTCCCTTGGAGGCTCTGAAGTTGAAGTAAGTTGCGCGGAGGATGCAACCGAAGTATTGCCTCAACTTTAAGAGGATTGACTCTGATACCCTCTTTTGAAACTATGAAACCTAGAAGGCGACTCGTTTTCACAACAAAGATGCACTTATTGGGATTTAACCGAATCTTGTAGCATATGCATATTTCGAGAATTAAACAGAGGTGCTTGGGGTGGTCTACTCTCTTGTGATAATGGCTAGCAAGATCATCCAAGTATGCCTCGACTATGCGTTTAAGGTCATGAAAGGCATAGGTCATAGCATGCTGAAAAGTAGCTCTGGCATTTTTAAGGCCAAAGGGCATCTTCCGGTACGCAAATGTACCCCGAGGACAAATAAAAGCAATCTTATGTTGGTCCTCGGGATTTATTTGGATCTGGTTATATCCTGAAAATCTGTCCATAAACGAAAAAACTTCACTTCCCACACAAGCATCCAAGATCTGATCTATGAATGGGGTGGGGAAATTGTCTTTCGGACATGCATGGTTCAGATCTCTAAAATTAGTGCATACACGGATAGTTCCCTTCTTCTTATCAATAGGAATAGGATTTGACACCCATTCAGTAAAGGGAACTAGGTAGAAAAAACCAGCTTTAAGCAGTTTCTCCACCTTTTCCTTGATCGCAGTTTCCTTTCTAGGGTTCATAGCACGAAGGCATTGTCGAACCGGCTTAGCATTGGTATATGTTCTAATCTCGTGTTCGACAATGCTGGGGTCTATTCCTAGCATCTCCTCATATGACTAGGCGAAAACCTCCCGAAGTTTCTTAAACAATTCGATGTAAATGCGAACCTCCTTAAGAGAGCAATCAACACCGATGTAATTGTTCTCAACATTTCCGTGGGTACGATAAATGTTGATTGGTATGGTAGGAGAAGTATTAGCCATGTTCCCCTCTGCATAAATCCCATGCGAATCCTAAGGAACCACAGGGTGACCAACCATCTCGGCAAGAGTCGTCCTAAATGCTTCTTGCTCGATAAGATCCAAGTTGGGAAGAAAATGGGAGCAATGATGCATGTCTTCCCAATGTATTTCACTACCACACATGGCCTCAACAATAGCTTCATTCGAAGGTAAAGTACTGTCAAGACAATCGTGTGAACAAGATGAGTCGACTGCCCATTCCAGCAGCATAATAGGATCTTCCTCCTCTATCTGTGAAGAGGAAAGATCTAGCTCTGCAGTGGCTTGTTGAATATCTTGATATGCAAGCTCAACAGCAGACAGTGGCATAGCCATTCCAACATGCCCAATGTCTCCAGACGTGGAACTCGTGGATGGTAAGGTCGATGGATCATTAAAATACAAAGTCCAGAATGATACATTATTCAATTGAGGAGGCGCATTATCGGAAATGGTTCCAATAAAAGCAATTGGTGCAGGGAAATCAAAATATCCCAACAATGAGGGGTACAATCTGACACCCATGTTCCTAGTTGTCAGCTAAGAATCTTTGACTTGGGGAACAACAGGTCTCGTGGATGCTGTGGAATAGGAACTAACGAAATCTAGCTGGTCGATCATCACAATATTGCCTTTGTGTGGAAAGCAAATAATTCTAAATACAGAGGACACGACCACTCTCATAGCGTAAATCCAATTCCTACCTAGGATAAGGTTGTAGTCGATGGGCGCATCAACCACCTCGACTTCAATAGGCACGTATTTCCCACCCAAGTGAACAACAAGGGAAGGGAGAATACCGTGCAGCTTAAACGACTGACTTTCAAATGAAGTGAGCATGGTCATAGACTTGGATAAGGAAGGAGAGCCAAGAGATTTCCAATAAGATAAAGACATCACTGATGTAGAAGCACCTTCGTCAACCACCATTCTTTTGACGATATTCTGCAGGAACTCCACATGGACTTGAAAATCCACATGGTAAGGTAAGTGAGGTTGGATGTCAGTAGTGTCAAACTTGATAATGTTGGGAATTACCCCATCCTGAACTCCTAAAGCGCACAAAAGGGCATGCCTTTGATAAGGACATGCCTGTAAAACCTCAAGAGCCGACATGGCACATGGAGTTTGACCCAAATATTCTACAATCGAGTAGTTCTGGGTGGCTCGAGCATTGGAATTATGCAGAGAGTGCTTGAGAACACCTTTTGGTATCCGCGACATAGTAGTGGGCTTCTTGATATGCAAAGAGGTATCAGGAGGAGGAGGAGGCTCATTCCCCATATTCAGTTGTGGTGCACCATAATCACGTTGACAATTAGCAACACTAACCTCTGATTTAACCATATTCACGCATCCAAAGCCACCGATATGGGAAAAAGACGCAAAAGTTTCATTGGTCCCATAACCAGTAGCGAGAGCATTCGAATCCATATTCTGATGATGTGGAAGGGGATCTTTCAACACAGATGGGCTCTGTTCAAGATGCTTCGATGCTTCTTTAATCCGAGGACACAAGTGAGTAAGATGATCTTCCCCACAAAGCTTGCAAGGGAATTTCACTTTACACCTAGGTTTATGGTCCCCACCAGCATTTTCGACGTCCTGAGGGGAGTTGGCGTTCTCTTTCCAAGGAGTATTATGATTACTACCATTGTTCCCATTATTTCCACCCTTACAATTATTTCTCCCCTTCTTCTTACCCCCAGGATGCTGGTTACCCGATGGGTTCGCCGATTGCATAACGTGTACATCAGACAATGGGGTGGAAGTGGACAAGTTATGAACCTGTCTGGGAGTAGATTGGTTAAGTGAAATTTTTTTCATTTGATTAGAAACCAAATCTATGGGTCGAGTACTTGCAGATCCAAAAATTCCATCGGTATGTGGACCACGAACTGGCTTGGGCTCATGTCGTGATCACGGTGCATCAGGAATAATGTCATACATGATGCCAGATTGAGCATAGAGTAAATCTAGTCGTTGGACTTTTAGTATAGCTTGTTCCTCAGTCGTAATGCCAGACATCAAAACATCCTTAGAAATGTATGGAAGCAAAGACTTGAGAAACCATTCCAACAGAAACTCTGGAGGAATGTTGGCTTTCACTAGCCTCTTCTGTCGATGCCACTCTTGAATGTGGTCAGATATGTGTGTGGCCTTATTTTGGCAGAAGGTATACAAGAGTTCAGTTCCAGTATCGTAGTGAACTAGCAGCTGGAAATGATCCAGGAAAACCAAGGAAATCTCATTGAAACCCCTGTACATGCCCCCAAGAAACTTGACATACCACTTTGCGGCTGCCCTCGTGAGGGTGCGTTGAAATAGTCTCAAACGAATGGAATCATGATTTAACGAGTTTGATGAGCACCAAAGGTGAAAATTTGTGACATGATCACCCGGATCCTCACCACCCTTCCCCTCAAACTTGGGAATTTCTGAAGGGATCTTGGTAGGGACCAGAGGCCAAGTAGGGTCGTGACACACCGGATCATTTGTGAGATTCGAAAGATATGGAAGATTCAATCAAGCAAGGAACGGAAGCTACGGGTATAAAGCTTGATTATAAGCTCCCATAAAAGGTTGATTATACGGACCTGAAGGATAAGATGGACCATAACCATGACCCTGGCCATAAGGCTGATAACCTCCTCCAACCTGACCCGTGTGAGGGTAAGCAGGTATATATGTATTATGAGCACCGTAATGAGGTGGGTTGTAATGAGGGCTAGAACCAACTGTATTATAGTAAGGGTTACCACCATAATTATGGGGCATATAAGTATTACTCGTAGCGGGAACCATGTTGTAATGACCACAATTGTTAGGTATGTTCTCACCCCCTGCATAAGCATTACTAGTAGCAGGAGAAGTTGTGTTGTGACCATAAGTATAAGGTATATTCCCACCCCCTACATTAGCATTACTAGTAGCAGGATCATACGTAAAAGTATACGGTATGTATCCACTCCCGGTATTAGGAGTATTGTTAACATTAGAGAATGTGGTCCTGGGTTGATGTGTATTGTACTTTGGATTATGAGTCGTATTGCGAACAGTGTTCCCACTAGGAGGGGTAGTCCTAGGAGGCGAACTTCCTCCAAAATTTGCAATGTTTGAAGGGATGCGGCCAGTCCCCATATTATGTGTGTGAGTAGAAAATGTGGTGCCCCCAGTGAGGGTATTTCCTCCAGTGGGTGTAGTGTTTCCAACACCATGACTAGTGTTAGCATGACTACCAGACATATTGGATGGGTTAATTGTGGTGTAACTAGGCATACCATAAGAAAATGGGGTAGCATTCGTAGTGGTCATAGGACCTATGTTAACATGCAAATTTGGCATCCCATATAGGAAATTCTGTGGATTCAAAGGATCGAATGGGTCGTCCTCAGGTGGATTTGATCCAAATAGAAGAGGTTGAGTCTCTGGTTGTAATGGATCACCCCCCCATTCTTCTCTAGGAGTAGGAGGGGCAGAAGCATCTTCGACTCTACCTGACGGAGTCATAGGGATTTCTCTCATGCCATAATGAGCAGTGATAATGTCAGCGCAAAGCGCTTCAAAAGAATCAAAGAATCGGAGAGGGCCTTCCAACGTCCCCTATGAACACAACGTGTAACTTCGGCGTTCGGTTAACCAGCCAACCGACGAGACCGGTGGAGAGTTGGACCTTGTGCCACGATACCTCCGAGGAGTCAATAAATCAAAGTGTCCCCTAACGGCCAAACTAACAATCAAAGAGCACACACCTAAAGAAACTACATCCAAATGCACACAAACAGGACTGGATCAAGGGACCTCCCGACACTACAGCTAGTATGTCTTGCCTAGCAGAGGCTAGAGACTCCCAAACTATAACCGGAGATAACATAATCAATTATAAGGGTTCCCATACTTCACTACATGCACAGGGTCAAATCCCTATACAATAGGAAACTGTGTTGTCCAACCCCTATCTAACTCAGGACAACCGCAGTATAACCACTATGAATGCCCTATGCGATACCTAGGTAAGGAAACTAAGGTCACCAAAATATAACCAATGCTCAGGCGGATAGTCGTAGGTGGGATCCATCGTATGGGAAAGGTACCTAATCCCGAAACTCAAGAGGTACAGATCCCTCAAGAGTCCCCGTACATGAACAAATCCTGTAAATATCTCCCACGTTCAGCCAGTATTGTAGGGATATCTCCCCAACCAACCTCCCGTGACCTCATGCTTAACTCTGGTCTGATTAGAGCTTCATTTGAACACTGATGTATATTATGGAATTCACCACTCCCTGGTCAGGCACATAATGTTTCATCTAGTAGTCTTGAATTGTTAATTCACAATGATCTATTCTAAGACTCTAAACCTATACTAGTTGGTGCACCCTATAAAAGAAAATTCGTTCTAATCAATTTTAAGATTAAGCATTGATTTTAAATGGCTGTAATTACTCAAAGGATATGGTCGTGAAACTGATGATGTATAGGACTCAATAGTATGCACAATCGAAAAATTCTAGACTCATCTATTCAATAAAACAATGCCACTAGAATGACAATCAATCCAATGGTTCGAAATAAAATGCAACTCTTCTAAAATTACAATGCACAAGCAGTTCCTAGATGAAATCACAAGCACTCAGATGCAAAATGCAGTACGAAAAGCAAATATTTTTGTATTTTCTCTTATATTGGAAAGGAAAATACAAAACTATGTTTTTGTATTTTTTCAATATAATGGAATGAAAAAATGCAAGTGAAATCTATCTAGTTGGTTAAAGAAATGAAGAGCAGATCACTACAATAACCCAGCAAATCCAAAACAGTGAAACTCAGCCAATGTAATGAGCTAGAAAATAAAAAATGGTGAAAAAAAAGCAAGGCTCAAAACAAAGAGAAAGCGGAGTTTCTGGTCACAAACAGGGCATGGAACAGTCAGGAATGAGGCCAATTAAGACTCAGGAACACTCAAAACCAACCCAACAACAATCCAAGGTCATGGAACTAGATGTTCGAAGTAGATCCCCATTGAGCTTTCAACCTCTACACTTGAACCTGCAAATTAGTCTCAACAACAAGTACAAGCAAGTGCATATAATATTTGAAAGACATTAGCATAATCAATAGCATGATCCATGATGTTATAAGAAAATATAACCCAATGTAATTTAACAATATTCACAACATCAATTGGATGAGAAAACGAGTATTTCCATTAATGAATAACAATAAGTACAATATACAACCTCTTGCCGGAAACCAATCTGAACCAAGAACTGGGTCTCTCCACTTGTGCCTCCACCACTTCAATCCTCCATGTAATGGAAAATTCAAACTATGAAAGGAGTTTGGAAGGTGAATATAAGGAATTCACAACAACAAGGATCAATGAGTGTAGACTCAAGTCACGGCAAAAATCCACTAGAATTATCTTGCTCTCTCTTTCTCCTCTCTTCCATACACCATAAGAGTTCAATATATAGCCTTCCAAAGGTAAGTGAAAGGACACATCGAGGTGTTTCATGGTATATGGAGCGCCAAAGGTCACCCTAAGACCGCTTTTTGGGAGTAAAAAGTAATTTTCTAATGATTTTTACCATTTTACTTGGTACCCACAGGTTATAGTGGAACAGCCTGTGTGTATGCTGGCTATAATGGGACAGCAAGCATACAGGAAGAAAAATAGGGAAAATTTGTGTTTTATGGAGGACATAAAGTGAATCTGAGTCAGTGAAATGGATCCTGAAGCCCATAGAATGTTGATGCTCACAAGGTGGAAAATTATGCTATAACACAATCAGAATTAGAAGATGAAGAAATGAGTAAAGGAAATTTTATGCCAAAGGGAGTATGAACTCTATAAAATCTATTTGATCTACCTCCTAAATTTTGGAAGCCATCTAATGTAAAAAAAATTATCTCTTCGATGCAGTTCGAACTAGTAAATTTGGGTACGGAGCAGGAACCGATGTATGTTAATTTGGGAAAATGTTGCTCACCTAGAGAAAGACATAAATTTGTCAAAAATTTTCAACAATATAAATATGCTTTTGCATGGACATATGATAATTTGAAGACATATGATACAAGTATCATACAATATGTGATACCTATAAAACAAGGTATAAAACCATTTCAGCAATAACTCTGGAAAATGCATCCTACATTAGAACCCTTAATACAAAAGGAACTAAAGAAGTTGTTGGATGACAAGATTAAGGTCAGACATTCTAAATGGGTAGCAAACTTGGTACCGGTACAGAAGAAATCATGAGAGATAAGACTGCGTGTGGATTTTAGAAACCTAAATAGAGCATCGGACAAAGACAATTATCTGGTCCCACCTATGGAACAAATCTTGCAACTGGTATCAGGCTCAGATATGTTATCCTTATTAGATGTATTTTCGAGATACAATCAAGTGTTGGTGGAAAAAAAAGATTGAAACAAGACTACCTTTCATACAAAATGGGGAACGTTTGCTTATAGAATAATTCCTTTTGGTCTTATGAATGACGGAGCCACATTTAAAAGGGCCATGGATATTGAATTCCGAGGATTGGTCGACCACAGTGTTGTTGCTTATTCGGATGATGTCACGGTCTTTTCCAAGAAAAGAGAAGTTCATGCTTTTCATTTAAAACCGATTTTTGAACGTTGTAGAAAATATGGCATATCTTTAAACCCCAAGAAAAGAATATTCGTTGTTTTAGAAGGAAAGTTGTTGGGACACATCTTTTCCAGAAAGGGAGTCTCAATTAATCCAGAAAGGATTTAGGCTATATCGCAGATTTCCATGCCCATATTAAGAAAGAAATGCAATATTTCATGGGCAGAATAAATTTTGTTTGAAGGTTTGTGCCCTATTTTGCACAAATTGTAAAACCTTTGCAACAAATGGTGAAGCAAAGTGTGCAGTTTAAATGGACTGAAATTGAAAATGGCGCATTTAAACATATAAAAAATGCTATCGATCATGCACCTTCATTAAGCAGTCCTGATTTTGAAAAGGATATCATTATATATAGTTTTTCTTCGGATCATTCTCTTGCAGTAGTGATCACCCAAAAGGGAGAGCAAGGGGATGAATATCCAATATATTTTATGAGCACTGGATTAAAAGGAGCTAAACTTAATTACCCACATGTAGACAAACAAGCATATGCGGTATTTAAAGCAGTAAAAAAGTTCAGACCTTACATTCTGAAGAATATAACCAAGGTTATAATACCTCACCCCACTGTCAGATATTTATTTGTACAAAATGAATTGGGAGAAAGACGTGGAAATTGGGTGACTGTGTTACAAGGATATGGCCTAGAATTTAAACCAGCCAACATTGTCAAAGTTCAAGGATTATGCAAGTTTATTACTAAACATACAAATGGAAAAGATCATGGTTGGGAGAATGAGTCTGAAATGAATTTGTTTGAAGCATGCTCTGTTTTTACCACTCCAGATTCGTGGTATAGATATTTAATTCATTATCTACAACATGGATATCTACAAGAGAACTGGAATTATAAGCAAAGAAGGGCTCTCAGATTGAAATCCACTTCTTAGAAAATAATAGAAGGAGTGATTTTTAGAAGAATTATGATGGAGTGTTTCTCATATGTCTTGAAAGAGATGATGAGGAAAAGGTGGTCAAAGAATTACATAATGGTCCTACCAGAGGACATTATTCTAGGGATACCACTACACATAAAATATTGAGATTCAGATATTACTAGCCCATTGTCTTTAAATATGCACATGATTATGCACGAAAATGTGATATATGTCAGAAAAGTGCTGGTAAACTATCAAAACCAGCAACACCGTTACAATTGGTCATCATTTCAGAACCATTTGAGCAATGAGGTTTAGAAATTATTGGAGAGTTCAATTCCAAATCTTCATTGCATCATCGATATATTCTTCCCACCACTGATTATTTTACAAGATGGCCTGAATCCCTTCCTTTTCACAAAATAAATGATGATTCGGTTATAAAATTTCTGCAAGAGAACATCATAACCAAGTTTGGCGTTCCAATTTCTTTAGTTTTTTATGATGCGCCTTATTTTTCCTCTTTTAAGTTAAATTCATTTTCTATTGATAAGGGGATTAAATTGCATTATTCATCTAATTACTATCCTCATGGGAATGGGTAAGCAGAATCTACCAATAATAACCTTAAAAGAATATTGAAGAAAACTGTTATAGAGAACCAAAGAAATTGGCATACAACTCTTCCCAATGCTTTATGGGAATATAGGGTCACTCCAAAGAATTCTTTAGGGGTTTCTCCTTACACGTTAGTTTATAGGAAAGAGGATATTCTTCCTCCAAACATAGTACTACCTTCTTTTCAATTAGCACAAGAATCCTGAGGGTCGAATAGTGAAATCATGCAGTCACACATTAATACCCTGCAGGAACTTGAAGAAGCAAGGCAAAATTCTAGGGATAGATTCAACCGTCACCAAGATGTTGTAAAAAAGTGGTTTGATAATTGGAAGTTCAAAAGTAAAACTTTTGAGGTAGAAGATCTAGTTCTAAAATGGGATCATCCTCATGAGGAGAAGGGAAAGCATACCAAGTTTCAACATTTATGGCTTGGCCCTTATCAAGTTGTGGAAAATCTTGGCCCAGGAACGTATAAGTTAGAAGATTTACAAGGGGAAAAGGAAAACCGCCCCATCAAAGGCCTGACACTCAAACAATAATTTTCTTAGGAATAGGGAAACCTTTGTACATAAATAAATTTTGTCTTTCCTTCATTGTTTCATTTGTTTTCTTTCATTTTTCAAGGTAGTTGTTTTCAACCTTATCAGAATTTTGGTCTGCATTTTTTCTATTTATTTACTTGCTTGTTTTTTTTTTTAATAAATCCCAGCTCAACTTTCAGAGTGATATGCAGGAAAGCAGAAATATGAGCACTCTTATACAAAAGTTTAGAATCTTGGAAGGATTAGAATTGGCTTAAAAAAAAGAATTTATTTTTGTAAAAGTTATGAGACTGATGATTTTAATCGTTGATCTATTTAAAAAGGGAAATATGTTTCTTGGTTCATTTTGTATAAGAACTTATTAAACACTGTAAAAATAACTGAGATTTAAGAGTTCTAAATTACTATATTGGGGGTCCACTCACTCACACATAAATAACCTTCTTAGGTAGCTTACTATAACTGACCCATGGAAAGGAAACAAGTCTTGCATATGTGTGGTAATTAAAATGATCCTATGCTACAAGAAATTATAGCCAAAAGGCTCACCAATAAGAGTCAAAATTATATGAAATATTCCATATCCATCAATAAGTGGGTTTTGGAAAGATAATGTATGACACAACCAATTAGGGAGATACAATTGATGATACTCCAAAAGGTTCTTTTCCATCCGTGAGTATGAAAAATCAAATAAATATTCATCACTCACACAAAAGGACATTATGGATGGAAGAACCTGTGACAAGTATTTGAAGACTAAGGAGAGTGATTTAGAGAAGGACTCGAATGTAAAAAATACGTTAAAAGAATCAAAATAAATGCTAGTAGCATGGGAATGAGGAGCACATGAATACATCTGTTTTATATTGTTACAATACCATGGTGTCATATTTAGTGATGACCGAAAGATGGGACAAATAAATAATTCCATATTATGGCCTCAGGAGAGTGATTGGGAAATCTAGTCCAGGTTCCCATACTTCCTGAAATAAATGACTATTATGATCCAAGAAGCTCCTATCCCTGACTAAAATCTAGAAATATTAAAAGCATAACTTTACAATTAGAAATGATTAACGAGTAGAAGCAATTTTGGTCCTAATAAAGAGTTTTTGTTCAAAGATATGTGTTCACCAGCCAATCGCCAATTGTTGAAGCTGCAACCTAATCCCCAATTTTGTGTGTAAAATTGTAGGGCTCCTCCTTTAACTTTTATTTACTAAGGTCTTTTGTTCCGTCTTTCTTTGATTACAAACCTTTTGACACTTAGAATTTTTTTTTGGAGTAAAAAATGAGCTTTTTTGTATCGGAGCAAAATTTGGTTTTGCACCGAAACAGTCGGGGGGAAATAAGTTTGAACTCGATTGGAGAAAAAGTGGGTTTTGCGCCGAAACGACTAGATAATATATTTTTTTCCACTGAAGTTGTATTGCATTGGAAGGAAGTTCATTTTCACACTGAAGAGATCAAAAGAAAAGTTGCCCTCGATCGGCACAAAATTGGCTTTTGCACCGAAATGGTCGGAACAAAACTAGTTTTGTCTCCGAAACGTATTAGTACAAAATGTCATTTGGTTTCGAAGTTTCTCCGTCGATATTAAGGTAGAGAGCTTCGTCCAAAAGAAGGTCAGAGAGGTTGGAAATTTTGAAATGGCCGGACATAGCCCAGTAACCAGAGTCATTTTGTCGTCCGAGATCGATTTAAAATAATACATCCCAGCTCCAAACTTGCTTTTGACCCGAAATGAATCGGTGTAAAAGGAATTTCTCACCCGAAACAGTTCGTCGTGATTTTCAATTTTGCTCCAAAGCTGACCATATGGGACCGATATTTTTTTTTATTTTAACTTTTTGGGATCCATTTTAAAAAACATCGTGGGTGTGGATTAATGAATAAGGTATCCCGCTATTACAAAAGAGGAAAAAAATTCTTATTTCACATATTACATTTGCAAAATCTGTTTGAAGAGTTGGAGCAATCTCTGGATGACAGATCACTAACCCCATTTGGGAATAGTACCTACACCATTTGCGCATCTCCAGGTATTCCTCTTATGACCATCAATCATGTTATAGTTGGTATGCAAGAATGACATTCGTTTAGGTTTAAAGGGAGGGTTTAAATGTTGTTTTTGCACCCTTGTTTGTGTTTTTTCAACTTTATAACTCGTTAGGGTGTAAGACCAAAAATTGTACATACATGATTGTAATGCTAATAATTATAGTCTCGAATACAGGTAGGGTTTGGAAGATATTACGCTTGGTGCCTAGGGTGACCCACATAAATCTATTTTTTTGTAGTATGTCAACATTTTCTTTTAGTAATGACTGCCGGTGGGTGTGGTTTGTATCCCTTGTTTATCCTTAAAACTTTTATTGTTGGTAAAAGCTATAACTAGTAGGGTTTAGTGCATTTTTTTGAAGTAGACCACCATGAACCATTGCCATTTCCAAGGCCATTGTGTTGTTTCAGTTAACCCAGGTCCAAGACCATTTATTTTCCATTAGCTGACATACAGTCATTCGAAGCTTTGGGGCCCATACGAAAATGAATCTATTAAAATATTCAATTTGATGACCACGATTGGACGACAAATGGAGCTCCTTGCGTAGGATTGGTTTGGTAAAGAGTATTAGTCATTACATTACCCTAGCCATTAGCATACCTTGACAATAATGTATCCCTCATCAGAATAATAAACGAAAGGTTTTCTGTGAAAACCTAAATGGTAGGGCCATGGCTTTTGATTAAAAACTCGTTTCTTCGTTTTACTGACGACGCGTTGGTTAAATTTTTCTCTGCATATAACCCATGGACGTCTTATACTAAGTAAAGGAGGCATTCACGCTTTACTTAAGATCTCAACTATTAATGCTAGTACCAAATATGAATGGTAGAACGGAGAAATTCATCTTATTGTGCATTTAGTGTTCATCAAGACAAACACTCAGACCCCAAAACTTGATATTATGGAAGCATGAATCCGCTTGTCTATATTTATTTTCTTGTAAATAATGCATATTGACAAGTTATACATCTGCAATTTATTGTTTGAATTAGTTTGGTTAAAAGATTGTATATTCATTATCATTCTTGCTTGAAATTTATTTCCTTAAAATTGGATTATTTGTTTATACATTAATTTTTTTTCACCCTAGGATTCAAAAATGCAAAGGAGAGCTTCTAAGTGAAAATACAAGGTCGAAGAATTCGATTCTGATATTGAAATTGTCCCAAAAACCATGATGGAGACCCAATATGAAGACACCAAGGCTGCAACAGGAGTAGTTCTTGAATATAAATGGGGTGAATTATACCACCTTATCCAAGACCAGAACATGCCAGAGGCCTCTATTGAAGAGATGATGATATACCAGAACATTAAAAAATTGGGTCTTCATAAGGCCGCCACTCGTCCGGAGCTATTCCCATGTTTGGAGATAATTGGATGGATTTTACCCCACGTAGATGTCAGCTCAAGAATCATAGCTGGGGAAAATGGAGAAGGATTTGCTTCATTTCAACCAGCTCATATTAGGACATCCTATAAGTTACCGTCTCCAAAATTCATGATGACGGAATACTAGATAAAAGGGGTCAACATAGACCATTCTGAATATGCCAAGAAGATGTTGATACCAAAAAATAGCTAAGGCACAGAGCGAGCGGAGAGCACGATGCGCAGAATCTGAAAACACCCTTCAGAGTTATAATAATAATGTTAAGTAGAATATTTGGAAGGGAAAACGAAAATCTCTACAAACTTAGCTGGGTTCCTCTTATGTATCATGTTGCTTCCCATGGTACTATCTTCAATTGGATAGACATTATTTCATAGAGTATGGAATCATCAGTAGAAGCCGCCAAAGGAGGCGTGACTCGGAAAAGGGAATAATTATTCATGTCCTCTTATCTCATTGAATGTATATTGATAAGGAACCCATTCTACAAGTTAGGGTGTCATTGGGTCCCAGCTGAGACCCCTGTCTATGTTTCCTACCAAATAATGTGGGATCACAAAAATACAAGCTTCTATAAGCTTCTGTGCGAGGATTTCATAATTCCTCTATATAGGGTAATATTTAACGAGGAACCTAATTGTTTGTCGGATAATTCAATGACCATAATAAATGAATATGGGGATTAATACTTTACCCCATAAGGAACTTATATCCAAATGTAAGGAGGAACTAAATCTCCTTCTTTGATGCCAAAGTATGCCACAGATTATGTAGTGCATAAAGAGGTTGTGAGACAATTTTTTATCACCGTAGTTGGGCTCTTTATGAACGAGAATAAGAAGGCTTATTACCCTCCGCTCCTCTTCACCATCGAAGCATATAAATTCCCTAATTTTAAAGGAGCCGAGGTTTTCATAAAGGACTTGGAGGCATTCCATTTGTGAGAGAAGGTTTTCATTAGAAATGACAAATTACAGAAAGTCACCAAACATTGCGCATCATGTAAGATTCATTTTGAATACACATACCACTTCTTAAAGGATGAAGAAGTATATTGAAGGGAAAAAAGTATAGCAGATTTAAATAAAATATTTGGCCGAAAAGACGGAGCACATTCTAGCTAAAATAAAGATACTGTAAAAGAAGCAGATTAGCAAAAGGCCAGAGAAGATGTTGTAGCCGCCGAAGAAGCTAGAAGAAAATAAGAGGAAGAAATAAAACATAAATAAGAAGCAAAAAGAAAGAAGAAAGAGGAAGAAGCTCAAAATAAATAAGAAGAAGCAAAGGAAGCAAAATAAGAAGCACTGAATAAAGAAGAAGAACAAAAGAAGGTAGAAGAGGAAGCAGCTGAATTAGAGAAACAAAAGGAGGAATAAGCTAGATTCAAGAAAGTCGTGGAAGATAAGAGGACCCAAGAAGAAGACCACAGTTTACAAGACATGGACATAGATCCACATGATTATTTCAGAATCCCACTTACAGGAGGACATCTTCCATTTGCTAAGCTTGGGCTCACACCGTTAACTCCTTCTAAGAAGCACTCTGTAGCAAAATTGGACACTATAGTTTTTGACCCAAAGCGGAAGATAATATTGAGAAGAACCGAAAAGAGGTTGAAAATGGGTACTCAACCATATATAGTAACTATAAAATAAATTACCTTGGTATAGGGCACTCATAAATATCCTAAATTCACAGCTTCAATGAATATAGTAGCTGCCCAAGAAAATGTCGATAATGTCGACAAGTTGATGAATGATCTGGAGCGAAGCAAAGTGAAAATATTGAAAATAAAGGATAATTTGCTGCAAGCTAGGAGTGAAGGAATTGAAATGAAGAGGAAACAAGATACTGTGGAATCTGAGAAGGAAAAGTTACTGCTAGATTATCAAGAATTGGAGAGTGAAAAGGATTCCTTAAATGTAAAACTTGTGATCATGGAAGGAGAATGAAGTGATTTCGATGCTCGAAATAATGAGTTGGAAGAGAATGAAATTAAATTAAATCAACATGTGGAATCCTTGACAATTGAAAAGGGATCTTTTCAATCACAGGTAGATGAAATGATGATTTAGAATGGATCTTTATAGTCCCAAGTTGATGAGTTAATGAATGAAAAGGGATCTCTGATGGAGTAGGTCAAAGTTTCTCAAAATTAGAAGCAATATATGACGCCATTCTATGAACATGCCTATAAAGTACAGGAAAAAATGTGTCATTCACAAGAATTGTTGGATAAGGAAATTTATAAAATGAGAAAGATGATAGAAAGAATGAAGGAAATTTCTGCAGATGCTCTCACTCTTAAACATAAGTTAATCAGTACATTTAACAAAGTAAAGAAGTTGATCGCATGGAAAGGAAAAAATACAAACTTTCTCGATCACATGCCAAATAAGACAGATGCAAAACTCAAATTAGATATATCTCTTACAGACAGTTGCATAAAAGATGTCAGGAAATACAAGTGGAAGTACCAAATACTATCTCGAAGTGTGAAGGAATTTACAAATATATTTTTCAACTGCACGATAAATGCCATATCTCAAATGCTCAAGATATTTATGAGTTTCCCACAAAATACCAGCGCCTAACATAATTAAAATACAACTTATAGGAAGACCTGGAGTACATCAGGAAATTGGACGTGCTTAATGAAGAAGATCTGAAACAACATATAGGACAAGCATCTGTGAATGCCTATTTTCTTGAAGAAAGTTATAAAGTAGATACTAAAGGAATAGTAAATGTGGGGAAAGAATTATATATTCATGAGGTATCTTTAAAATTATTAGAGCCTCAACAATGTAATGTAATATTTTATAAAATTGATTTGTGGGATAGTTATATTTCTAGTTTAGAGGCCCCATTGACAGAATAATGTAATTTGTAAATAATTATCTATTTTTGGATGAGCAAGCAAGAAAGACAAAAATTTTGCAATCCAAGAGTTGGAGGGTAGGTGAAACGATTGGTCATCTAAGGACAAATTATCTTCTAAGATAAAGAGAGGGGAGAAGGGATTAGAAAGGGATTTTTCTGGTGTAGTAGAAGCTGGAGACATTTTGTAAGAAAACTATTTTTCTGCTAATGAGAAGCACCTATTTGCTGGGTAAATATTAAGTGGAATTTGCATGGAATGTCTTGGATAACAGATCATAATTATTTATTCCTGTGTTCATCTTCATGCTGTGAGATCTTTCTTACTTTATTGAATTATTTTGATGTTAATGAATGATTTTACTTGCTTCTGCAAATGTCTATGTAATTCAAGAGTAATAAATGGTTATAAATTTGATCAAAGCTATCTTTGTATATTTCTGATGTGAATATAAGTACTTTATCTAAATTTTGTAGAGATTTCTTCGTACGTGTAAGAAGAATCCCTCTTAGGATAAAGCAAGATAGACTAACTCTATACTAAGAAAAAATGAAACAAATGCAATCTTGAATCCTAGATTAAACAAGTATTTCAAAGTTTGTATATTGAAGAGAGTGAGAGAAAGCAAATAACCTTTCACTCTTGATGTTTGTCCTGCTCGTTGTTCAGATCTCGAAGTCCTCGTGATGAACCTTTTAAGATCAAACAATGCACAAGCATATACAATTCTCCAAGATATCTGAATCACAAGTTAGAATCCAAATCTAGCTAGATACAAATCATGAAATTGAAACACAATCAACACACATGAATTGGGAAACAAGACAACTTAACTTTATTACAACTTGAATATGCTTACAATGGTTGCTTGATGTCCAAGCCGACTTTCAGCTCCAAGTCCTTCCTCTAGATATCTCTGCAAAAGTATCAAGATCATAGGTTGGATGCCCCAAAATCCCTCCCTTTGGCCCATGGAAGGCCTCTCCTTTATAGTGTTTGGAAGGCTTAACCAAAAGAAGAGTAAAATGCATCTAAGAGTGTTGAATGGATCAGGCCTACTAAAAAGAGAGAGGGGTTGGAATCGAATCAAAGTTGGTAATCCCAAGAAAATCTCTCGAAATGTGAGATCCCAAGATCCATGGCAAAAAGGCTAAAATAGGATTATTGCACCCGTAGGTCTGAGCATAACGCGGCATTGTTGCGCCCTAGGGTCGGAGCATAGCGCGACACCCTAATTGTCGCGACCTGACATATGTGCAAAGCGTGATAATTTATGTAGATTGGGTGACATGTGACAGGTAATATATGACACGTGGCAGGTAAGATGTTGTCTTCGGTATTCATGCCATAGAATTTACTCCTGGGTGTCCAGGTGATCATTATGGGGAAGTGTCATTTAGGTCACTTGGTGTAAGGATGCGACACTAGGGTTTAGTGTGTAATATTGAGGTATAACACTAAATAATTATTTGTTGGATTTGTACAAACATTCTTAGATATTAGTCTCATTAAAACTCACTCCTTGAAAGGATAGATTAATTAGGTTAGAATACTGTTAGCTGATTGATAAGGTAGAAGTGATAATACGAGAGGTAAGAACCTCCGCATAACTTTTGAGGCTTCTTCCTTTCAATTCTAGGTTGTTCATCGGTTAGATTAGGGAATTTGCATATTCATAATTAAATATAAAATATAAACGGTGTGCCTGGATGCAACTGGTAAATTCATCAAAACACATCTATGGTAGCCAGACCATTAACCAGACGGATTCCCTATTTCAAATAGTGAATGATCTAATTGGGATTATTCATTGGGGAGATTCCCTACTGTCAATTCTAGTATTTTCCAATCATCAATAGTTTTGGCGCTAGAAGGAGGGCCTCCAGTGTATGGATGGTAGAGGAAATTGTTCTGGGTATCTGTTTGAAACATTCCAACCTAAAGAATTAATTTCTGAAACTGATTGTCAAGAAAATTTTGATTCTGAAATTGACCATAGTGAACGTTTGTACGTTGTTCCTCACCAAGAAGTAGATAATTTCAGGAGACACACTAGATATTACATGAGAAAACTTGGGGGACTATCAGTTGTAACTTTATTTCCTAGAAGACAAGCTCCTAGACAACAAATTGTGCAAACTAGAGATTACGTGCTTGTAGAATCATTGGAAGAATTAGCAGACTTATCATTACAAAACATACCATATCCCATAATTCAGCTAAGGCCTAATTCTCTTGATTCAATAACTTATCCACACATAAAAACACTTACACCCCCACATACTCCTCCACATTCTCTTCGGTGTATTTCTAACATGGCTCTGCTAGTTTTTCAGAAATTACTTCAACCTGATCTAGGATATTAACTAAGAGAACAACATGTATAGCATATCAATCATGGACATAATAATGCAAGCACACAAGAGACAATAGACACACAAAGTTTCACTGGGGAAAACCATAAAGGTGAAAAACCCTACAACTTACTGAGAGATAGATAGAGCAATGATACAACCCAAGCATAAGAGATAGTCCTCCTAGCAGCAGCTTCTCCTCCTCCACAAGTGCGCCACTCTCCAATGAGAGTATGAGTGAGAAAGTGAATGATCAAATAGAGTGCCTCCCACACTCTATTTATACTTGAATTGACTTGCCTAATAACCTTACTAGGTCGGCCTCAACTTAACCACTTAACATAATGCTGAAAGGGCCAACCCCCAATAGGGTGGTATAATAACCCTTTGACCCACATGACTTATATAGGTCCGACCCCATCAAGGTGGTCTAATATCCCATCAAGTATAAGTTACAACACTTACAATATAAATGACGACACTTCCGTATAGAGGAATAATAACATCTCTATAGGAATACAAACACTTCCGTATAGAGGAATAATAACATCTCTATAGGAATACAATATACATATATGAAATACATTCTGAAGTTAAAAAAACATCAACACTCCCTCTTAACTAGGAAGGTATTTCTCGACACAGGTCTTCTAGCACAAGTCTTCTTCTCTGGATCATCATCATCGTCACTACTGCTGCTATCTCAATCAATCTCCGATCTACTCGTCATAGGAATTTATACAGAGCTAGTCCTTTTTCATACTAGATGTAGGCCCACCACCTGTAGGTATTCATCATCACTGGCCATACTGTGGAGTCCTCAGGACTGATTATGTGCGTTAAGACAAAACCTCAAAAGAGCATCCCAGGACTGATTACAAGCATACTGCTCAACCTATCGTATCTCCCAGGATATTTTACATGCAACTGCACAACCTGTCCATGGCCATGGAGTATCATCCTGATACTCATGATCATACTGATCATGTCATCTCAGTGAGCAAGCCATCAAGTAGGTACACCTCAGGACTAATTACACTGCCTCTGCAAAACCTACAAGATCTCCCAGGACTGATTACACTTCCTCTGCAAAACTTGCAAGAGCATCTCAGGACTGATCATATGCCTCTGCAAAACCTGTGTATCATACTGTCACATCGTCTTCTTCATATAATCGTCATCGTCCATGGAGCACAACCCAGATGCACACACATAACACTTACACTCACCAGCATGGGAGGACCAACCTACTACCATCTGTGAAAGGCTCACAACACTTACATCAACGACCATGGGAGGACCAACCTACCACCATGTTGGAATGGCACAGCACTTACATCAACGACCATGGGAGGACCAACCTACCACCATGTCGGAATGGCCCAGCACTTACATCAACGACCATGAGGGGACTTACCTACCACCATGTCCCCATGGGAGGACCTACCTACCATCATGTCGGAAAGACACGACAATTACATCAATGACCATGAGAGGACTCTTCTATCACCATGTCACCATGGAAGGAACTACCTACCATCATGTCGGAAAATCCCGGCAATTACATCAACGACCATGAAAGGAATCTCCTATCACCATGTCACTGTGGAAGGAACTACCTACCATCATGTCGAAAAATCCCAACAGCCCTTGTATCTCACCATGGGAGGTCCATACCAACCACCATGTGAGAATGGCCCAACCCTTACATCTGCACCATGGGAGGACCATGCCTACCACCATGTGAGAATGGCCCCAGCCCTTACAACTCACCATAGGAGGACCATACCTACCACTATGTGAGAATGGCTCATGTGCATCTGTGTCTCCGGACTCATCACTTCCCCTTGGAAGGCATCTCGATCTGAAGTACACCAAGTCTCCCTCTGAAGTATTTAAACTTCACTCTGGCCAGCGGCTTGGTCAACACATCAGCTATCTGCTTGTCCATCGAAACATACAGGAGCTTCACTGTTCCTCTCTGCACCATATACCTGATATAGTGGAACTTGATCTCAATGTGCTTTGACTTGTCATGGAACACTGGGTTCTCTAACAAATTCACACAACTCTGGCTGTCACAATATATACAAGTAGCACTTAGTTGGAGATCAAACAAATCAAATAGTAGCTTCCTAATCCATATTGCCTCACAACTAGACAAACAAGCTGTGACATACTCTGCTTCAGCTGTACTCAGTGCCACACAGGACTGCTTCCTGCTAAACCAAGAGATCATACCGGATCCCATACTGAAGTAGCACCCCGAAGTTCTCTTCCAATCAATGGAACTGCCTGCCCAATTCGAATCAACATAACCCTCCAGGTTAAACTCTTGATTCGCCTCATACTTGAGCCCATAGTCAACTGTACCCTTCAAGTACCTTAGAATATGCTTTGCAGTTATCAAGTGAACATGTCTCGGATCTGTCAAATACTTGCTCAAGGTGTTCACCACAAAGAAGATATCTGGTCTCATATTCGTCAGGTACATCAAGGACCCAATCATCTAACGATACATCATCACATGATCATCCTGATCATTATCACAACATCATCCTGATGCATATCATCTAGAGAAACACCTTGAAGCTCATCATCCATGATCAACCTGATCATACACTGCGTCCTTCTGATGCATACAAAGTATCTACCTGATACATGTCATCATACATGATCCACTTTATCATACAATGTATCCACCTGATACATATACAAATACATGATCCAACTGATCATATCAAGCATCCAACATGATGCATATACAAATACATGATCCAACTGATCATATCCAGCATCCAACATAATGCATATACAAATACATGATCCAACTGATCATATCCAGCATCCAACATGATGCATATACAAATACATGATCCAACTGATCATATCCAGCATCCAACATGATGCATATACAAAGCAGTAATTGGAGCATCATCGTAATGCTCATCACACAACGCTTACATCCATAGCCATGGTAAGGATCCTTCTCTCACCATGCTTGGAATGGCTCCTGCAAATGTGTCCCATCACTTCTTCCTTGAAGTATCATCAATATGAAGAACACCAAGCAAGAAAGTTGTCTTGACATCGATCTGGTGTATCTTCCACTTCATCACTTGCTTTGTATTTCTCTATGCTTCCCTCTGCAGCATGCTTGATCTTATAGATCCACTTGGAAGTCATAACAGAATTTCGTTCAGGTCTTGGGACCACATCCCAAACATCATTCTTCATGATTGATGGATCATGGAATTCTTCCCGGATCCTGGGAACTTCAATATATTCAATATCTTCAATAGATAACTTTGTTGCTAGAACAAATCTTGTAGTCTTTATTTTGTAGGTGCTTGTATACAATCTTTCCTAAAAAAAAAAGGTTAAATTGCATGATTAGAAACTTCTCATATTTTTCAGAACAAATTTTTACACATAAAGAAATATGTCATACATTCATGCAATTATTTTAGCCAATGCTTCAATACAACATTTATCCATATCCCGTAACTTTCTAGATGCCTTCCAATCTCTACCAAAACATTGTTAAGAGTTTGCACTACTCCCAACATGTCAGCAAAGAGGTTTCATTCTAGATAAGTAGCAATGGAATGTTGTACAGTTCCATAGGCCACTTACCCATCATATGCATATTAGTAGTATACTATTCATTAATGCAATTATTCTAATATGCATAATACACACCCTGAGTCTAGGAACATAAGCATATACATCATTGAACAATATTATTTAAACAAACAAATATGCAACAAATGACAATTCAAATACTTATCTTTGTTTGGTTTGTAGGGTGGACTCCCTCTCAATATTTGATTCCTTGCAGGAACTACTGGAGTGTGCTCCCTCTTGATCTTTGCTTCCTACCTTACCTATCTTTGAACTTATATCCATCCTCGATCGCTATGCATACTTACTAGTATCATCATTGTGTTATCCTCGAGATCTCATACATACATTCATTCATATAATCTTAATACTATAAAAAACATTATGATTCTAAGTAATCTTAAACACAGATAATAAACATTAGTATTCAAGGTTTCAGGGAATACTTCTTTTACTCATGCATATTCTTTATTTGACCAAAAGACTTTTCTAGTTAGTCATATCATCAATCAATGTAAGAGACATAATATGCATAAACCCTTGATTACTTACATTTCTAACTTCTTGAATAATCATTATCGACCATACAACAGTATAAGATCCTAACACAAGGTAGGATTCTAACTTGATATAGGAAAAACATACCTGGATTAATGTGTTAGTTAGTTATGTCTAACATATCCACATGATGTCTTCTTGGTTTCTTCAATGACTTGTGCTAGTAAGCTGCATATATCATAGGTTAAGCATTGTAGAAACAAATTACACATACCTCATAAGTAGAGCTTCTATGTGATCCATGACAATGGATGAATCTTTGTCTTCATGTCACCATGGTCATATGTTCTTGAACTAGAACATGATTTGTCTTTCTTGATGTACCTTTCATGTTAGCGGATAACATCAACCTCATACAACACCACAATGTATTAGTACAATCATAAGTGTCAAAACCCTAATCAATGAATATCTGCATTTATAATTTTATTAAGGTGATACAACAAATCTAAAGTTAATCAAGATTGTAGTAACCTTAATGAAGACAAACATACCATAAACTTAATCATGAACATATCTCAAAACATACCTAGATAAGTCATAGCTGTCGAGATTGCTTGTAAGCTTCTTATGTAAGGCCTTAGCCTCGACTCCCTCTGAAACAAGAACTTATTCACTTATGCAGGTGACTAATCAATTCTCTTGTAGGATTAACCCAATCCACTTTGATTTGCAGAAACTGGATCTGGAGTTGGACTAGGGTTTGTTAGAGAAACCCTAAAAATTCAAACTTTGAATTTCAAACTTCCGAAATGATAGAAAGATGTGTCTTTCTGAGCTGGTCAAGCTGGTATACTCAGAATTTGAAAACTACAAAGTTTCACCCCTCAAAATTGCCTTTTAGATTTTCGGATTCACTAGGGAGGACCCTGAAATAGGGTTTGATTTTCCTGGAGCTTCACCCAACCAAATAGTTTGATCCAAAGCTCTAAACTTCGATTTTTCCAAGGAGCTTCTAGCTATGGTCACAGATTTCAAAAATTCCCATTTTTGCAGAAGCCCTAATTTTTCACTTTTTCGATCAAAGTCCTGAACTAGGGTTTGATCAAGCCTGGACTTCTACCCAACCAAAAAATTTGATCTTGGTCTCTAAATTTTGATTTTGATGAGGAGCATTCAGCCGTGGTCTCTGATACAAAAAACTCCAACATTCTTTGAAACCCTAAATTCCCGGAGCCATGAATGAAGGTGCTTAAAATCCAATTCTGTTTTGACAAAAATATGCACCTGATTGTTTCTGGTGTAACTCCGAAATTACGAATCCACAGGGTCTAAAATTGTGATCTGTGGTAGCCTAAACTGTCATCTTTCCAACACCACAGGTCTGACCTCAATTGGATTCTCTGAGAGAGATTTATTCCAAGTGTCACAATGTGGCATGTTTATGGGATAAAACAGGAGAGTGAACTTGTACAGAGTGCCACGTGTCACTGGTTCACTTTCGGACTCTGAACCTTCGGCCTATGAAAGTAAAGTCCACGTCCTAGCTGTCACGTTTTACTAAATTTCATTTGGATCTTCCTAGCCCAAGTTGTGACCTTTTTTCCTAAGTCACCTATTTATGACTAAGATCTAGAAGAGGCAGAAACCCTAGATTATACAGACCAGAAAACACAAAGTACAACGAATTAGAAGTGCTTCATACAAAAGGTACATTTGGATCTTATCTTCGACCTGTAAAAGTTTCAGATCCTGAACCTTCACCAAAATCAATTGATAGTGAAATTTCTACGATGACTGGTTTTTGCTATATCAAGCCCTAGCTTCGCAAGTGCAACAAGTGTCATAAATGCCATACCATGCCTTCTTTCAGGATAGCTTTGATACCATGTTAGTTTTTCATAATTTACTTCAATCTGATCTAGGATCTTAACTGAGAGAACAACATGTACATCATATCTACAGCATATCAATCATGGACATAATAATGCAAGCACACAAGAGACAATAGACACACAGAGTTTCACTGGGGAAAACCATAAAGGTGAAAACCCCACAAATTCCTCAGAGATAGATAGAGCAATGATACAACCCAAGAATAAGAGATAGTCCTCCTAGCAGCAGCTTCTCCTCCTCCACAAGTGCATCACTCTCTAATGAGAGTATGAGTGAGAAAGTGAATGATCAAATAGAGTGCCTCCTGCACTCTATTTATACTTGAATTGACTTGCCTAATAACCTTACTAGGTCAGCCTCAACTTAACCACTTAACATAATGCTGACAGGGCCGACCCCCAATAGGGTGGTCTAATAACCCTTTGACCCACATGACTTATGCAGGGCCGACCCCATCAAGGTGGTCTAATAACCCATAAACTATAACTTATGACACTTACAATATAAATGACGACACTTCCGTATAGAGGAATACTAACATCTTTATAGGAATACAAACACTTCCGTATAGAGGAATAATAACACCTCTATAGGAATACAATATACATATATGAAATACATTCTAAAGTTACAAATACATCAATAGTCTCATTATGATAATCCAGCACCTGCATGGAAGGATAGATGACCACTCAACTTACCCACTCCTTTGCATGATTTACCTAAACACCCATAACGGGTATTACCTAAGTTTGATCCTGGAAAAGGAGTATCTATTGATGATCATTTCAAGAGTTTTTACTTGGATTTAAATTTACTGAATGTAGAACACGAGGATGTTGTATGTAGACTTTTCCCATATACATTTGAACCTAGATCATCATCTTGGTTTTTTAACTTATAGACTGGTTCTATAGTAGATTGGGATGGATTTGAAAAGGTTTTTATAATCAAGTTTGGTGATCATAGAACTTTAGATTCACTCATGAAAGAATCATTGTCTCTAAGAATGGATAAGAAAGAAAAAGTACAAGACTTTAATCAAAGATTCACTACAGTATTGAATAGTTTTAGAGCTGCTGCAAAACTTGCTGAAGAATCCTTGGTTGAATATTATACCACAGCGCTTCATCCATCCATAGCCATGTTTGTTAAGAGATCATGCAAAAATACTTTAGCAGAAAATTTTGAAGAAGCTAAGAAAGTAGAAAATGATATCAATAGTATTATGAATCACGCTATGGATACTGAAGTAAAACCAACAGTGAATAAAAATCCTTTGTTGCTAACCAGACCGAAGGAAGAGTCTTCAAATGAGATGGAAAGTGTATTTAAATTGGTTCAAAAGTTATCAAATAAAGTAGTGGATCTAGAAAAGGAAAAGGGCACTAGTTCTTTGGTGAGAAAACCTTTTAAGCCTTTCTACAAAAAGAAAGAAGAAAGCACAAAGACTCAATTGAATGATTTTGCTGTTTTTAATTTAAATGAAGTTGGCATGGATCACTTTTGCACATTACACCAAGAGCATCATTACGAAAAAACTTTCCCGCAATGGATAAATTCAATGACTTTAGTAATGAATCAATTATTGGATACACAACTAATAGATCAAGAGGACCATGATGAAGATAAATATAAGGAGACATAAGATCACAGTGAAGAAACCACATTATTTTTATGGGATTGGGCCCCAAATTTGGGTTTGGATGACGAGGAAGGAGTAGAAGAAATAAAATTCTCATCAATAGATTATGCTACTAGGAGTAAGGGACCAGTGGAAGAACAAAGTACATTACTACCAAAATTGAGAGAATCTAAAGAATTCATAAAAAATAATAACAACCCAAATCAATCACGACCAAAAGTGATTGAAAAAAGACCCACTAGTCTTCCAGGAGCTGCAAATGAAACAAATCCATTGATCAATAAACCAATAAACTCTGTACTCAACAAATACGATCTTGGTGGAAATACTGGAGGAAATCATAATATGGGGTATGATATTGTAGAATATATAAAGAAGACAAAAGCCAATATATCCCTGTTTGAAATGTGTAATTTGCCACAACAAAGGAAAAATTTATTGGAAGCTTTCAATCTAAATACAAAACCAAGCAGTATGGTAGAGAAGGATAAACAGTCAGTAAGAATAGAGTCTGACGCTGATATTAACGAAGCGAGTATTGGTGGAAATTCAAAGTCTCAAACTCTACCTTTTCTTCTGACTTTTGAAATTTTTAATTATAATGTACATAACTGCTTGGTGGATTCTAGAGCTTCATCCAATACTATGCCACTATCTATTTGTAAGCGAATTAATGGGAAACCAATAGCATCCCCTTCTTGGATCACCCAAATAGATAGATTAGATGTTAAAGTTATTAGAGAAATGAAGAATGTATTGATTAGATTGGCTGCAGATTCAAGAGTATGTCTATTCATTGATATCATGGTAGTACACATACCAAAATATTATGGATTAATACTGAGTAGAGATTGGTCAAACAAATTGAATGGTTATTTTGAAACAGATTGGTCTCATTTGTGGTTTTCGTATCAAAATAAACAAAACCAAATAAAAGTAGTAAGAGAACCTCATATGAAACATAATGTGGAAGATATAGAAGGTAAGAATGAACCAGTAAACTTTTCGTCTTCAGTTTTGGGAAACTATTTTTTGGAAATTGAACCTGGAAACTATCAGGTATAAAATAATGGTCATGTTTCAGACACATAGTCCGATCTCCTTCAATTTGCATGGCCTGATGATATTGACCTTAATATAGTAGTGTTAGTTACTGGCGTAGGTGACCATACTAACTTAGCTAAACTAGAGGATACATTTTGGAATTTGTATTTTGATGGATCTAAGACACAAGCGGGAGCAGGAGTCAAATGTGTTCTTATAGATCCCCAAGAAAAGAGACAATTTCTCTCTTGTAGACTAGAATTTGAATACACAAATAATAGGAATTTGAAGGTTTTTGGTGATTTAGAGATAGTTGCTAGACAAGTAATAAATACCATTCATTGCTTATCTCCTCACTTGAAAGGATATCAATATGCGGTATGAAATTTAATATCCAATTTTGATGATTTTAATATAAATGCCATCCCTAGGCTACAAAATTTTGTCGTTGATTTATTAGCTACTTCTACTTCACGTTTAGTACCAACTAATAACAAGTGTTCCATCGAATTACTTTTCAGGCCATCTGTCCCTCATAATATCACTAATTGGAGAGTTTTTGATGATGATGAGCAAATTATCGATTTTTTGATAGATGAAAATACATTCAAAGAATCAATTATTGAAGAAGATAAACACCAATCAGAATTAGAAGATGAAGACATGAATAAAGGAAATGTTATGCCAAAGGGAGTACGAACTCTAGAAAAGCTATTCGATCTACAACATAAATTTTGGAAGCTAGCTAATGTCAAAACAAAAAGCTCTTCGATGCAGTTTGAACTAGTAAATTTGGGTATAGAGAAGGAACCAAAGTATGTTAATTTGGGAAAATGTTGCTCACCTGGAGAAAGACATAAATTTGTCAAAAATTTTCAACAATATAAAGATGTTTTTGCATGGATGTATGATGATTTGAAGACATATGATATAAGTATCATACAACATGTGATACCTATAAAACAAGGTATAAAACCATTTCAACAACAACTCCGAAAAATGTATCCTACATTAGAACCCTTAATACAAAAGGAACTAAAGAAATTGCTGACGCCAAGATTATTTTTAAGGTCAGACATTTTGAATGGGTAGCAAACTCGGTACCAGTACGGAAGAAATCGTGAGAGATAAAACTGTGTTTGGATTTTAGAAACCTAAATAGAGCATCGTACAAACACAATTATCTGGTCCCTCCTATGGAACAAATCTTGCAATTGGTATTAGGATCAAATATGTTCTCCTTATTAGATGGGTTTTCGGGATACAATCAAGTGTTAGTGGCCAAAAAAGATCAGAACAAGACTACCTTTCGTACAAAATGGGGAACGTTTGCTTATAGAAGAATTCCTTTTGGTATTATGAATGATGGAGCCACATTTAAAAGGGCCATGGATATTGCATTCCGAGGATTGGTCGACCACAGTGTTGTTGTTTATTTGGATGATGTCACGGTATTTTCCAAGAAAAGAGAAGATCGTGCTTTTCATTTAAAACAGATTTTTGAACGTTGCAGAAAATATGGCATATCTTTAAACCCCAAGAAAAGCATATTGATTGTTTTAGAAGGAAAGCTATTGGGACACATCATTTCCAGAAAGGGAGTCTCAATTGATCCATAAAGGATTCAGGCTATACTGCATATTCCCATTCCCCATAATAAGAAGGCAATGCAATCTTTCATGGGCAGAATACATTTTGTTTGAAGGTTTGTGCCCGATTTTGTGCAAATTGTAAAACCTTTACAACAAATGGTGAAGCAAAGTGTGCAGTTTAAATGGACTAAAATTGAAAAGGACGCATTTTAATATATAAAAAATGATATCACTCGTGCACCTTCATTAAGCAGTCCTGATTTTGAAAAGGATTTCATTATATATACTTTTGCTTCAGATCATTCTCTTGCAGCAGTGCTCACCCAGAAGGGAGAGCAAGGGGATGAGTATCCAATATCTTTTATGAGCACTGGATTACAAGGAGCGTAACTTAATTACCCACATATAGACAAACAAGCATATGCAACATTTAAAGTAGTAAAATAGTTCAGACCTTACATTCTAAAGAATAGAACCAAGGTTATAATACCTCATCCGGTTGTCAGATCTTTATTTGTACAAAAGGAATTGGGAGAAATACATGGAAATTAGGTGACTGTGTTACAAGAATATGACCTAGAATTTAAACTAGCCAATATTGTCAAAGGTCAAGGATTATGCAAGTTGCTTACTGAATATCCTGAAAGGAGAAGATATGTTAATTTTCGAGCATTAATTCAATATACTCTAGGATCTTTACTGAGAGAATAACATGTACAATATATCGATGCATATCAATCATAGCAAGCATATCAATCATCACAAGATGCAAACATAAGAGACAATAGACACACGGAGTTTCAGTGGGGAAAACCCTAAGGTGAAAAACCCCACAACTTCCTCAAAGATAAATAGAGCAATGATACTGTAACATCTTGAAAATTTTATAAAAATTTAAATTTTTTTATAACAATGAATATGGTTAATAATTGTAATTACGGAAATAATAAATGCTACAAGGACGAAATTAATGAGTCATAAATGCAGAAAGAAATTTAATTATTGCGACATAAGAAATCATTTATTACATGCGTTATGTCACTTTTCAGCTTGTGACATCTTCTTCTATTTTTAGCTTAAATAATATTTGCGAAAGAGTTTGATAACAATGATACAACCCAAGTACAACCCAAGTACACAGAGATAGTCTTCTCCTAGCAGCTGATCCTCCTCCTCACATGTGCGCCACTTTCCAAGTGATGTAGAGTGAGATAATGAGATGATCAAAATAGAGATCTCCTGATCTCTATTTATACTTGTCTTGACTGCCCAATAAAATTATGAGGCCGACTTGTCTAGATTAGCATAATAACCCATGGTTAACTTAATCAAGGCCGACCCCACACATGGTGGTCTAATAACCCATCGGCAAGTTGAGACACTTGTCAATACAAATGATGACACTTCCTTATAGAGGAATAACACATCTCTATACGAGTACAATATACATAAATGAAATACATTGGTGAAATACATTCCGAAGTTACATATACATCAACAAGATCATGGTTGGGAGAATGATTCTGAAATGAATTTTTTTGAAGCATGCTCTGTTTTTACCACTCCAGATTCGTGGTATAGAGATTTAATTCAATATATTCTGCATGGATATCTTCCAGAGCACTGGAATTATAAGCAAAGAAGGGCTCTCAGATTGAAATCAACTTCATATCAAATAATAAGAGTGCTTTTCAGAATAAATTATGATGGAGTGTTTCTCACATGTCTTGAAAGGGATGATGCAGAAAATGTGGTCAAAGAATTACATGATGGTCCTATCGGAGGACATTATTCCGGAATACCACTGCACGTAAGATATTGAAAGGTGGATATTAATAGCCCATTTTATTTAAAGATGCACATGCTTATGCACGGAAATGTTATATATGTCAGAAAAGTGCTGGTAAACTATCAAAACTAGCAACAACGTTACAACCGGCCATCATTTCAGAACCATTTGAGCAATGGGGTTTAGAAATCATTGGGGAGATCAATCCCAAATCTTCATTGCAACATCAATATATTCTTACTGCCACTGATTATTTTACAATATGGACTGAATCCCTTCCTTTGTGCGAAGTGAATGAGGATGCGGTTATAAAATTTCTGAAAGAGAACATCATAACCAGGTTTGGGGTTCCAATTTATTTAGTTTTTGATAATGCGTCTTATTTTTCTTCTTTTAAGTTAAGTGAATTTTCTATTGTAAAAGAGGATTAAATTGCATTATTCATATAATTACTATCCTCATGGGAATGGGTTAGAAAAATCTACCAATAAGAACCTTATAAGAATATTGAAGAAAAATGTTATTGAGAACCAAAGAAATTGGCATACAACTCTTCCCAATGCTTTATGGGAAGATAGGGTCACTACAAATAATTCTTTAGGGGTTTCTCCTTACATGTTAGTTTATGGGAAAGAGGCTATTCTTCCTCCAAACATACTACTCCATTCCTTACAATTGGCACAAGCATCTCGAGGGTCAAATAATGAAATCATGCATTCATGCATTAATACCCGCTTGAAACTTGAAGAAACAAGGCAAAAGGCCAGGGATAGATTCAACCGTCACCAAGATATTGTAAAAAAGTGGTTTGATAATCGGAAGTCCGCAAAGAAAATTTTTGAGGTAGGAGATCTAGTTCTAAAATGGGATCATCCTCATGAGGAGAAGGGAAAGCATACCAAGTTTCAACATTTATGGCTTGGCCCTTATCAAGTTGTGAAAAATCTTGGCCCATGAATGTATAAGTTACAATATTTACAAGGGGAAAAGGAAAACCTCCCCGTCAATGGCATGGAACTCAAACAATACTTTTCTTAGGAATAGGGAAACCTTTGTACATAAATAAATTTTGTCTTTCCTCCGTCTTTTCGTTTGTTTTCTTTCATTTTTCAAGTTAGTTGTTTTCAACCTTATCATGATTTTGGTCTTCATTTTGTCTATTTATTTACTTGGTTGTTTTTGTTTTTAATAAATCCCAACTCAACTTTCAGAGTGATACGCATGAAAGAATAAATTAGAGCACTGGTATACAAAAGTTTAGAATCTTGGAAGGATTAGAATTGGTTAAAAAAAAAAAAAATTCTTTTTGGAAAAGCTATGAGGCTGATGATTTTAATCGTTGATCTTTGTAAAAGGGAAATTTGTTTCTTGGTTCATTTTGCATCGGAACTTATTAAACCCTGTAAAAATAGCCGGGATTTAAGATTTCTAAATTACTATCTTGGGGCCCCACTCACTCACACATAAATAACCTTCTTATGTAGCCTACTATAACTGACCCATGGAAAGAAAGCAAGTATTGCAGATGTGTGGCAATTAAAATGAACCTATGGTACAAGAAATTATAGACAAAAAGCTCACCAATGAGAGTCAAAATTATCTGAAAGATTCCATATCCATCAAGATGTGGGTTTTGGAAAGATAATATATGACACAACCAATCAAGGAGATACACTTGATGATACTCCAAAAGGTTCTTCTCCGTCTGTGAGTATGGCAAATCAAATAAATATTCACCACTCACAAAAAAAGACATTATGGATGGAAGAACCCGTGACAAGTATTTGAAGATTAAGGAGAGCCATTTAGATAAGGACTCGAACATAAAAATACTTTAAAAGAATCAAAATAAATGCTAGTAGCATGGGAATGAGGAGAACACAAATACATCTGTTTGATATTGTTATAATCCTCTGGTGTCATATTTAGTGACGACCAAAAGACAGGACAAATAAAGAACTCCATATTATGGCCAAAGGAGAGTGATTGGGAACTCTAGTCCAGATTGCCATACTTCCTAAAATAAATGACTATTATGATCCAAGAAGCTCCTATCCCTGACTAAAATATAGAAATATTAAAAGCATAACTTTATAATTAGAAATGATTAACGAGTAGAAGCAATTTTGGTCCTAAGAAAGAGTTTTTGTTCAGAGATCTGTGTTAACTAGCCAGTCGCCAATTGTTGCAGCTGCAACCTAACCCCAAAATGTTTGTGTAAAATTATAGGGCCCCTCCTTTAATTTTGATTTACTAAGGTCTTTTGTTCCATCTTTCCTTGATTACAAACCTTTTGACACTTTGAATTTTTTTTTGGAGTAAAAAATGAGCTTTTTTGTATCGGAGTAAAATTTGGTTTTGGGCCAAAACAGTCGGGGGCAAATAAGTTTGAACCCGATCAGTGAAAAAGTGGGTTTTTTACATAAACGATCGGAGCATTTTTTTTTCCACCAAAGATGTCTTGCGTCGAAAGGAAGTTCATTTTCACACCAAAGAGATTAAAAGAAAAGTTGCTTGCGATCGGCACAAAATTGGCTTTTGCATCAAAAGGTCGGAGCAAAACCATTTTTGTCTCCGAAACGTATCGGTGCAAAACATAGTTTGGTTCTAATGTTTCTCTGTCGATATTGAGGTAGAGCGCTTTGTCCAAAAGAAGGTCAGATATGCTGGAAATTTTGAAATGGCCCGACACAGCCCAATAACAAAATTCATTTTGTCGTCTGAGATTGATTTAAAATAATAAAGCCCGACTTCAAACTTGCTTTTGAATTGAAATGAATTGGTGTAAAAGGAATTTATCACACGAAACGGTCTGTCGTGATTTTCAATTTTGATCTGAAGCTGACCATACATGACCGATATTGTTTTTTATTTTAACTTTTTGGGATCCATTTTAAAACACGTCGTGGGTGTGCATTAATAACTAAGGTATCTCAATATTATAAAAGGGGAAAACATTTTCTTTTTCACATATTACATTTGTAAACACCGTTTGAAGAGTTGGAGCAATCTCTGGATGACAGATCACTAACCTCGTTTGGACATAACATCTACGTCGTTTGCGCACCACCAGGTAGGCCTCTTATGAACATCAATCCTGTTACACTTAGTATGAAAGAACGACATTAGTTTAGGTTAAAGGGAGGGTTTAACTGTTATTTTCATGCCCTCATTTGTGTTTTTTCAATTTTATAACTTGTTAGGGCGTAAGCCCAAAGCTTGTACATGCATGATTGTAATCTTAGGAATTCTAGTCTCGAATATGGGTAGGGTTTGGAAGAGATTATGCTTGGTTCCTAGGGTGACCCACATAAATCTTATTTTTTTGTAGTATGTTGACATTTGTTTTTAGTAATGACTGCTGGTGGGTGTGGTTTATAGCCCTTGTCTATCCTTAAAACTTTTCTTGTTGGTAAAATCCATAACTGGTAGGGTTTAGTGCATTTGACTGAAGTAGACCGCCATGAAACATTTTTGTTTCTAGGGCCATTGTGTTCTTTCAGTTGACCGGGATCGAAAATCATTTCTTTGCCATTAGCTGACATACATTCATTTGAATCTTCGAGGCCCATACAAAAATGAATGTATTAAAATATGCAATTTGATGACCATGATTGGACGATGAATGGAGCTCTTTGCGCAGGGTTGGTTTGGTAAAGAGTTTTAGTCATTGCATTACCCTAGCCATTAGAAGACATTGACAATAACGTATCCCTCAATGGAATAATAAACGAAAGGTTTTCTGTGAAACCCTAAATGGTAGGGTTGTGGCGTTTGATTAAAAAATCGTTTCTTCATTTTACTGATGACACATTGCAAGTTTGGAAAATATTAGTATGGTGCTGGTAGTAGAATGATGGTTGTGCCTCAGTTGCGTAGGTTAAATTTTTCTCCACATATAACCCATGTATATCTTATACTAAATAAAGGAGGCATTCACGCTTTAGCTAAGATCTCAACTATTAATGCCTGTACCAACTATGAATGGTAGAACAGAGGAATTTATCTTACAGTGCATTTAGTGTTCATCAAGAGAAACACTCAGACCCCAAAACTTGATATTATGGAAGTATGAATCTGCTTGTCTATATTTATTTTCTTGTAAATAATGCATATTGACAAGTTATACATCTGCAATTTATTGTTTGAGCTAGTTTGGTTAAAAGATTGTATATTCATTGTCATTCTTGCTTCAAATGTGTTGCCTTAACATTGGATTGTTTGTTTATACATTAACTTTGTTTTCACCCTAGGATTCAAAAATGCAAAGGATATATTCTAAGCGCAAATACAAGGTCGTGGAATCCAATTTTGATACTGAAATTGTCCCAGAAACCATGATGGAGACCTAAAATCAAGACACCGAGGCTACAACAGGAGTAGTTCCTGAATATAAATGGGGTGAATTATACCACCTTATCCAAGACCAGAACGTGGAAGAGGCCTCTATTGAAGAGATTATGATATACCATAACATTAAGAAATCAGGTCTTCATAAGGCCGACACTCGTCCGGATCTATTCCCATGTTCTGAGGTAATTGGATGGATTTTACCCCACATAGATGCCAGCTCAAGAATCATAGTTGGGGAAAATGGAGAATGATTCGCTTCATTTCAACCAACTCATATCAGCATAGCCTATAAGTTACCGCCTCCAAAATTCATGATGACGAAAGACTGGATAAAAGGGGTCAACATAGACCATTCTGAATATGCCAAGAAGATGTTGATACCCATAAAACAACTAAGGTAGAGAGCAAGTAGAGAGCACGATGCACATAATCTGAAAACACCCTTAAGAGTTATAGCAATGATGTTAAGTAGAATATTTGGAAGGGAAAACAAAAATGTCTACAAACTTCAATAACATTCTACCCTACACTAAGATGTATCATATTTAAGAAAAAGCGTGAATATTCCAGGAATATTTCGTATTTGGCGCACAACATTTCGCTCGTAACTAGGAATTGGGAGGAATTTGGATCATTGGAAATATATTGAAATTATATACAACTTTTCTGTTTTGCGTTTTCTCTAATTCCTTACCATTTTTATGGTACGGGCATTTTAGTAAAACGCATCTTTCAAAAAATGATTTTAGAAAAACATCTTTTGAAAGATGATTTTTTTTACTAAAATTCCCATACCATACAAACGGTAAGGAATCAGAGAAAATGCAAAACATAAACATTGTTTAGAATTTTAAGGTCTTTCCAACGGTCCAAAGTTCTCCAAATTCCGAGTTACGAGAATAAAGTTATACCCAAAATATGAACGATTCCTTGAATATTCACATTTTTTCTTATTTAGGATACATTTTGGGTTGGGTAATATCTTATTAAGTTAGTTGGGTGCCTCTTATGTATCATGTCTCTTCCCATGGTACTATATTCAATTGGGCAGACATTATTTTAGAGAGTATGGCATCAACAGTAAGAACCGCCCAAGGAGGCATGACTTAGAAAAGGGCAGAATTCTTCATGTCCTCTTATCTCATTGACTATATATTGATAAGGAACCCGTTCCACAAGTTGGGGTGTCATTGGGTCCTAGACGAGTCCCCTCTCTATGTTTCCTACCAAATAATGTGGGATCACAAATATACAAGCTTCTATAAGCTTCTATGCGAGGATTTCATAATTCCTTTATATAGGCTAATATTTAACAAGGAACCAAATTGTTTGTCGGATAATGAAATGACCATAATTAGTGAATATGGGGATTAATACTTTACCCTAGAAGGAACTTATATCCGAATGTATGGAGGAACTAAAGAGCCTTCTCTGATGCCAAAGTACACCACAGATTATGTAGTGCATAAAGAGGCTGTGAGACAAGTTTTTATCAACGAAGTTGGGCCATTTTTTAACGAGAATAATAAGGATTCTTACCCTCCACCCCCCTTCACCATCGGGGCATATAAATTCCATAAGGTTAAAGGAGCAAAGGTTTTCATAAAGGACTTGGAGGAATTCCATTTTGGAGAGAAGGTTTTCCTTAGAAATGACAAATTACAAAAAGCTGCCAAACATTGAGCATCATGTAAGATTCATTTTGAATACACAGAACACTTCTTAAAAAATGAATAAGTATATCAAAGGGAAAATAGTATGGAAGATTTAAATAAAATATTTGGCCGAAAAGACAGAGCAGGTTCTAGCCAAACTAAAGATACTGCAAAAGATGCAGATCAACAGAAGGCCAGAGAGTAGGCTGCAGCTGCCAAAGAAGCTAGAAGAAAACAAGAGGAAGAAATCAAACCGAAAAATGAAGCAGAAAGAAATAAGAAAGAGGAAGAAGCTCAAAAGAAAGAAGAACAAGAATTAAAGGCAGTAGAATAAAAAGAACAGAAGAAAGAAGAAGAAAAAAATAAGGCAGAAGAGGAATCTGAGCGGGAAAAGCAGAGAAAGCAACAAATAAAGCAACTGAATTAGAGAAACAAAAGGAGGTAGAAGCTAGATTTAAGAAAGTTGTGGAAGATAAAAGGATCCAAGAAGAAGATCACAATTTACAAGACATGGACATAGATCCACCTGATGATTTCAGAATCCCACTTAAAAGATGACATATTCCATTCACTGAGCTCAAGCTCACATCGTTCACTCCTTCTAAGCAATACTCTATAGAAAAATTGGACACTATAGTTTTTTACCCAAAGCGGAAGATGATCTTGAGAAGAACCGAAAAGAGGTTGAAAATGGGTACTCAACCAAATATAGTAACTATACAAGAAAGTACCTTGGTAGAAGGCCCTCACAAAGATCCTAAATTCACAGCTTTAGTGAATATAGAAGCTTCACAGGAAAATGCCGATAATGTCGACAAGTTGATGAATGATCTGGAGTGAAGCAAAATGAAAATGTTGAAACTAAAGGATAATTTGGTGCAAGCTAGGAGTGAAGGAATTGAAATCAACAGTAAATGATATATTGTGGAATCTGAGAAGGAAAACTTACCGCTAGATTATCAGGAATCGGAGAATGAAAAGGATTCCTTAAATGTGCAACTTGTGATCATGGAAGGATAACGAAGTGATTTCCATGCTCAAATTAATGAGTTGGAAGAGAATGAAATTAAATTAAATCAACAGGTGGAATCCTTGACCATCGAAAAGGGATCTTTGCAATCATAGGTAGATGAAATGATGATTGAGAAGGGAGCTTTACAGTCCCAGGTTGATGAGTTAATGAATGAAAAGGGATCTCTGATGGAGCAGGTCAAAGTTTCTCAAAATTAGAAGCAAGATATGATGCCATTCTATGAACATGCATGTAAAGTATAGGAAAAAATGTGTCATTCACAAGAATTGTTGGATGAGAAAATTTATAAAATGAGAAATATGATAGACAAAATGAAGGAAATTTTTGTAGGTGCTCTCACTGTAAAAAAGAAGCTAATCAGTACATTTAACAAAGTAAAGAATTTGATTGCATGGAAAGGAAGAAATCCAAACTTTCTCGATCACTTTTCAAATAAGACAATTGTAGAACTCAAATTATATATATCTCTTCTAGACATTTACAGAAAAGCTGCCAGGAAAATACAAGTGGAAGTACCAAATACTATCTCAAAGTGTGAAGGAATTTATAAAGATATTTGTCAAGTGCACGAGAAATACCAAATCTCAATTGCTCAAGATATGTATGAGTTTCCCAACAAAGTCCAACGTCTAACATAATTAAAAGATAGCTTAAAGGAAGACCTGAAGTACATCAGGAAATTGGACGTGCTTAATGAAGAAGATCTCAAACAGCATATAGGACAAGCATATGTGAACGCTTATTTTCTGGAAGAAAGCTGTAAAGAATCTACTAAGGAATAGTAAATGTGGGGAAAGAATTATCTATTCATGAGGTCTCTTTAAAATTATTAGAGCCTCAACAATGTAATGTAATATTTTATGAAACTGATTTGTGGGATAGTTATAATTCTAGTTTAGAGGCCCCACCAGCAAGAATAATGCAATTTGTAAATAATTATCTATTTTTGGATGAGCAAGCACAAAATAATTTTTTTTAGCAATCCAAGAGTTGGAGGGTAGTTGAAACGATTGGTCATGTAAGGACAAACTCTCTTGTAATATAAATAGAGGCGAGAAGGGATTAGAAAGGGATTTTTCTGGTGTAATAGAAGCTAGAGACATTTTGTAAGAAAACTATTTTTCTACTAATGAGAAGGACTTATTTGTTGGGTAAAGCTTACATGGAATTTGCATGGAATGTCTTGGATAACAGATCATAATTATTTCTTCCTCTGTTCATCTTCATGCTGTGATATATTTCTTACTTTATTGAATTATTTTGATTGTAATGAATGATTTTACTTGATTCTGTAAATGCCTGTGTAATTCAAGAGTAATAAATGGTTATACATTTCATCAAAGCTATCTTTGTATATTTCTGCAGCGAAGATAAGTACTTTATCTAAATAGTTATCTATTGGATTTGTACAAACATTCTCAAATATTACTCTCATTAAAACTCGCTCCTTGCAAGGATAGATTAGTTAGGTTAGAATAGTGTTAGATGATTGATAAGGTAGAAGTGATAAGACGAGAGGTAAGAAACTACGCATCACTTGTGAGGCTTCTTCCTGTCAATTATAGGTTGTGCATCAGTTAGATTAGGGAATTTGCATATTCATAATTAAATATAAAATATAAACGGTGGGTCGGGCCGCAGCCAGTAAATTCATCAAAACACATATACAGTAGCCAGACTGTTAACTGGAAGGATTCCATAGTTCAAACAGTGATGATATAATTGGGATTATTCATTAGGGAGAATCCCTACTCTCGATGCTAGGTTTTTCTAGGCATCAACACAAATACAACATAGAGAGCTCAACAAACCAAGCCAAAATCAATTTGGGAGATTTTTCAACTTATGTACCAAGTTTTGAAAGGCGACACCAAAGTGTACACCAGAGCGTTGGAATCCCAAGGATGCACTCTGCACATGCAGGAAGTGCATCAGTGACACAGGTTATATATGGGAAAAAGGAATCAACAATGCAACTTTCTTTAAAGTAAAGTGCGTTAGAGTAATAGTGACGCAAGCACAATACTTCCCAGGTGCGTCGAGCGAGATTCAAATATGAAAAAAATGAAAAATCTCAACAACAAAGAGATAAATTGATTAATAAAAAGTACCAATCAGAGTCTGGATTACCCAGAAGCTCTCTAATAATCAGATCCAATGAAGAAAGAGGCAATTAATAGGCTAATTGGAAGGAAATACAAAAAATTACAAACGAATAAAAAACTATGGGCTAATCCTCCCCAATATGGTCACAAATTTTGTCTACGGACAATCTGTAAGTGTGAACACAAGCGGATCTCCCTAGCCCGAATGGTTCGAATCTAGAACAAAACAAAACACAATACATATAACTTTCCTATATTGATTGAATTTCAAAGTAATTCAATAGATAACTCACCTTATGAACACAACTCCTTTTCTCCTTGCTTGATCCAACTCCTTGATCTTTAGATCTTCGGCTGCAAAACAATATGAAACAAATTGAAACAAACAAGTAGTGAAACCATATAATCATAAATAAATCTAGATTAGCAGTCAAAGAGGTCAATCCTAAACACTTATAATGACAAGAAATTTATGGAAATAATTTGTATTAATGTAATTACAAAAAGTACAAAGAGAGAGGTTACAACCAATTCTTTGACATTGTAACACCTTTCCAACAATCCTAGCCTCAAAGATCAAAGATTTTTCCTCCCATGGATGAAAGGGATCTCCTAGCATAATTTCACCAGCATGTAAGTACTCTATCATTCCTCTCTTAACCATGGAGAGGGGGTTTATATTTATAGGCATAAAGGGATAGGATAAGTTGAGTATTTGTGGGAGAAGCTTAAGGGATCATCCCACTAGGTAAGGGGATCGAGTGCCACCTTTCCTATCATGAGGGATAAGACTCCACATTATCAAAGGTTCGAGAAGTCACTCAAAGCTTCTCTTTATCCATTTTAACCAACATCGACACACCTTGCACATAGAAAAATCATGTCATTGAAGGGTGACGCTTCTTGTGCAAGGGAAAACGGTGTCACTAACGCGCTTTGTTAATGTGCAGAGTGCATCACCTAAGGTTTGACGCACCTTGCCAATAAGCAGTGCACATCAGGGTGACAAGAAAATGTAAAACGATGAACAAAAACTATCCATTCAATCATTTATACCAAGTGCTCTAGGAATTAAGGCATGTAGAGGACACATAACTCAAGATGATGATATTTTGGTGTAACAAAAGATCTGTGATGGTTTCATAGCGGCTCGACAATTGGAAATGTGTAAGAAAATCCATAGCCAAGGATTGAAAATCATGAAAGAGTGTAGTGGTATCTCGATGTACCATTTGGTGGATTTGCCGGTGAGGGTTTGTTGAAAAATCCTCAAACGGATAGAATCATCCATTAATGAGTTTGAAGAACCCCACAAATGATAGGTCATTACGTGGTTTTTTGGATCTTCATAGGGTTTGCCGTCAAATTTGGGTATGTCTGATGGAAATTTCACAGGAATGGGTGGCCAATTCATGCCATGTTGAATGGGATCATTGGTCAAATGTGACATATCTAAAGTAGCCATAAATGGTAATTGTCGGTTTGGTTGTAGATACTGGTAATATTGGTAAGGCATTTGAGTACCAGTAGGACCATAGATCGATTGACCATAAGGTCCTCCCATAAAGGGTTGGCCATATAGATTTGGTCCTCCCATGTTAGGAGGTGGACCCGATGGGGCTCCTCCACCTGAATGCAGGGTTTCTCCTCCTGAATGCGGGGTTCCTCCGGGCCGTGGAGGTGGAGGTGGGATGGGTGGTGGAGGGGTATTGGTGGAGGTTGTGGACCGCCGGCTAGAGGTCCAGTTGGTGGAACATTATGATATCCCCATGGAGTATTCATGTTTCTAGGTTAAGGTGCTCCAAGATAAATATTTCCTGGAGTATTTCGATAGATTTGACCCATTTCTATATTGTGATTACTCGGATATGTGTGCCCCCATAGGGGTTGGGTCCACAAAGATGCCCCCCCCACGTAATGATCCCACAAAGGTTTTCCCATGGATGGGAGGGAACTCCTAGTCATATTATAAGGTATAAATGAGGGTTTTCCTCCACTTGAATTTTTTCCACTAACTAGGGGTTTCCCCCTAGTTAAATACTGTCCACTAACTAAGGGTTGCCCCCAATTAGATATTGTTCGTCCCCCAAATTTTTCCTAGCGATTATGTTTTGACCACTGATCATAGCCTTCCCTGTAGTCATATATTAACCACTAACTAGAGGGTGGCCTACGCTCGGATTTGGCGTCGGAGGTTGTGTTCTAGTTATGAAGTTAATAGTGTCTGAAGGTTTCGCTCCAATTGTTGGGGTCAACAGAGGTATAGAATCGACCAAATGAATTTTATGTGCATTCAACGAAAAGGATGGTTGGCCTAGTTCGTAGGTGGTAATATTAGGAATAGATATTATTAGTGAAGGGAGAGTAAATAGATGTATAGGGGATTGGTGTTTGGGAATGGCCACCTTCGAAGTGGATTGGGAAGGGAAACTATGGAACCTTACCCGATCTCCAAGTGTCTTTAGGCAAGCCACGGTCTCTTGAAATGGTGAGAAAATTCCATGTTCGGAAGAATTATGGTACGACGAAGATGCAGTGGAGTCTCCACAATCGGTGGTGAACCAAAATAATAAATGACATGTCCTAGGTAGGTCCCCCAAAATGATGTAGTTGGACAAAAAGCATTTGTTATTGGGTCATCTAGGGGTCGAGGTAGATCCAATTGACAGCACCAGGGTGACCTTCAAGTGAGTGATGTAAATATGTGTCATGCAAAGGAGGTTGTTCCACCAACAATGGTCCTGTAGGATCAGCGATGGGAAGATTTACAGGAGGAGAAAAGATTCCCCATGATTCAGTGGTAGGAATCCCTTCTTTGCACGATCCAGATGTAGAAGGTTAGTCCATACTTGTTCCTGTGTTTTCCTCTCGGCTGAGGGGATATTCAGGTGGCAAGTTTTGTATTCTATGGGATATCTTTAAGGGTTTTTCAGGAAGAATGGATGATGAAAGTCTTCTCCTAAGAGTCTTCTAAAGAAAAACACACTTCAATTCCTACTCAATATAAAGCTGCAAGCAAAATTATATGATAGGTGGGATTAAGGGATGGAACCTCATGGGAGTATCAAGGTGTCGCAACTCATGATATACTACAGGGTCCAACAGTACTACTCAACCCAATATTTCAGAGCACTAACCAGGGAGGATTATGACCGTACCCCTGACCATATTACCTGAATCCCTTAGTCGAGAAACATAATAGTCAAGGACAGGAGAATGGCTATTGGGAGAAAAGAGTGTTGTTGTGTTCAACCAAATTTTTTTTTGCAGGAGGAAAAGAAGCAACAATGTTGTTTCGCTGTCATTCCCAAAGGGATAAGTTCTGACAAGTTGAAAGAGTAAAACATTCTGACTGAAGTCGGTAAGGTATTGTCAGATTTCAAGGGCATTATGGTTGATGAGATGTCGATGGGTTTGACATTGAAAAGGAGCATATCACACCAAATCAACTTGATCCTAGGGTCGAGTTTTTCGAATAAGGAATCGCACAAGATGATGCTGACAAAGAATGCTGAATTGAACTGATAGGTCCAGGAATTGTTGGATAGGGGCCTGATTCAGGAGAATTTAGGTCCATGCGCAATACCATCTATATTAGCACCGAATAAGGGAGGAGAATGGAGGATGTGCACCAACTCCCGATCCATCAACAATATCACCATTAAGTACAAATTCCCATTGCTAAGGATGGATGATTTGCTCGACTGCTTGAGTGGAGCTAAATACTTCCCCAAGATTGACCTGGAAAGTGGATATCAACAGATAAGAATAAGGGAGGGTGATGAATGGAAGACAACCTTCAATACAAAGGAAGGGATGTATGAATGGTTAGTTATTCCATTTGGGTTGACCAATGCACCCAATATATTCATGCGACTAATGAATGAAGTTTTAAATCCATTCTTGGGGAAGTTCTGTTAGGATGTTCCTATACTCCATCCTAGTCCCACCAATATTTTGATCATTTACATTTTCAGTCATGCATGCACTTTTAGGGTTTGCATGCATTCTAGGGTTTGCATGCATCTCACTCATCAGTCCAGCACCTAGCCCTCAGTTAGCCAGCCCCCAGGAGCTTCTCACTATTCAGTTTTAGCCCTCGAGTTGCTTAATATGCCCTTCTTCCTTGATTTTAGGAAGCAACTCACCCTTCTTCACCTACCAGTCCAGTTGTCTTCAATTTATACTTAGTTAAACTCAGTTACACTCAGTTACAGTTAGTTACACTCAGTTACACCTACCAGACTCAATTTGACTGATGGTTGACAATTACTTGAGCATTGATGACTCCACTGATGATGATGAAGACTTCCAATTGTGCTCCGATGACACTCCAGTGATATTTTGATCACTCCATGAAGGCTAATTTGAATTGCCACCTTAGGAATTCGAATTCCTCATGCATTGTACTATTTATTTGTCCATATTGTGATTAATTAACTAGTGTGTGTGAAGTATTATTGCTTCTATCTGAGTTCTATTGTACCATATTATTTTGTTTCTCATTATATTGTATTGACCACTCTTCTTCTATTTTCTTTCTTAATCATAATCATTCTCTTGTGAGGTATACATCATCTCTTAGATCTACTGTGAGGATTTTCACATGGTATCAGAGCATGTTGAGAGTATTGTTTATCTCCATTCTTGAGAGGTTTTTGCAGGTTATTACCAAGATTTCGAGTGCAGCAGTTGCAACAGTTTCTGCATTTTTGCAGCAGTAGCAATTGCAGTTATTCTATATTGTTTTTGTAGGTCCTCTACAGCTTCTATGTATTCATTAGGAATTACTCCTCTTTCTCCATTCAACTATGATGAATGGAAACCACAAATGATAGCACATTTAAAGAGACATGGTCTCTTTGATTATTGTTTTGAAAGAGAGTTCGAATCCTATGATGAAGAGAGTGACTGGTTAGATAAAGGTGAAAAATCTTGTGCAGTCATGATGTATGTTATGCCTCGATGCATGTTATATGACCTCCCTGATATTTCATCTCCAAAAGAGCTATGGGCTCACCTGGATGAAAGTTTTGGCAGACAGAATGAAGGATTTGGTCCAAACCCTTTCGAGAACAAGCAAAGTGATGCATTCACTCCCCTTGATGGTCTCTCAGATCATGAACCAGTATCATCTCATATTGAAGTTGTTGATAAAGAACTTGCAGATTCTCCACTCATGCTCCAACTTTCTTCTCTTTCTGTGCCAGTTCACACTCTAGATATTGCAGAAGGTCCTAAATCCTCTCTTGCATTAGAGTCTGTTGGTTTGCATCATGATCACATGATTATTTCGGAGGTAAAATCAGCTATTGGAGGTAATGCATTCACTCCTCTCAAGCAATCATCTCTTATTTACTACTATATGATCATTAGCACATGCTTTCAGAAGGTTATTGAAGAATATGGCCATTGCCACCCGCTTGAGATAATTTCTCATGCATCCATTGGTTTTGATCTCACCTCTTATGGTTCAAAGGAGATCTCGAGAAACCATTGCCATTCGCTTGGGATAATTTCTCATGCATATGATAGTTTTGATCTCACCCCTACTGGTTCAAAGGAGATCTCAAGAAACTATTCTTCAAGTCTTAAATCTGATTTGGATTTCAAGCAATTATTATTTGATGGTTCTTTTTGGCATAATCTCACCCATGATGGTTCGAAGGAGAAGACAAAATACTATCTGCATATTCGTGATTTTGATCCTACCTCAGCTGATTCGAATCACAGGTTCAAGGATCATCCTCATACATTTGAATTTGTTCTCATCACATTCGATATGAAGAGCAAGTACAAGCACATTTTTTTGAGCATGATCCACTTCTTCCCAAGAAGAAGATACCTCTAGACATATGACCAAGCATCACACCTGCTTGAGTTTGGAGCATTTATTTTTTATGTGTGCCTTATAGTCTGTTTTGAGGAGGGGGTATTTTTCCCATGAAATTTTCCCCACTTCCTTGGTTTATTGACTGTTATTATTCATTGTATTGGGTGACCTTTGGTCTTAGTTACCAGGGCCCAGGATGGATTAAGGGGGGGTGTTGGGATATTCCTATACTCCATCCTAGTCCAACCAGTATTTTGATCATTTACATTTTCAATCATGCATGCACTTTTAGGGTTTGCATGCATCCCAGTCATCAGTCCAGCACCTAGCCCTCAGTTAGCCAACCCCCAGGAGCTTCTCACTATTCAGTTTTAGCCCTCTAGTTTCTTAATGTGCCCTTCTTCCTTGATTTTAGGAAGCAAGTCGCCCTTCTTCACCTACCAGTCTAGTTGTCTTCAGTTTATACTCAATTACACTCAGTTACAGTCAGTTACACTCAATTACACTTAGTTACACTCAGTTACACTCAGTTACACCTACCAGACTCAATTTGACTGATGGTTGACAGTTACTTGAGCATTGATGACTCCACTGATGATGATGAAGACTTCCAGTTGTGCTCCGATGACACCAGTTGTGCTCTAATGACACTCCAGTGATCTTTTGATCACTCCATGAAGGCTAATTCAAATTGCCACCTTAGGCATTCGAATTCCTCATGCATTGTACTATTTATTTGTCCATATTGTGATCAATTAACTAGTGTGTGTGAAGTATTATTGCTTCTATTCGAGTTCTACTGTACCATATTATTATGTTGCTCATTATATTGTATTGACCACTTTTCTTCTATTTTCTTGCTTAATCATAATCATTCTCTTGTGAGGTATACATCATCTCTTAGATCTACTGTGAGGATTTTTACAAGTTTGTCATTGTCTATGTCAACAATATTTTGATATTCAATCGAGGAAAAGAAGAACAATTGATTCATTTGATACATGTATTACAAAGGTTGAGTCAAGAAATGTTGTTGGTGAACTGCAGAAATGCTCCTTCATGAGAGAGGAGTTAGTGTACTTGGGATTCATAATATCAAGCTAAGGATTGAAGATGGACCTTGAAAAGGTCAAGGGTATTTTGGAGTGGCCAGAGCCAAGGAATGCCACCGAGGTAGGGATTTTTAATGGACTTGCCATTTTTTACTGGAAGTTCATCAGGGCGTTTAGTCGGATATGTGCATCGTTGACAACATGCATGAAGAAGGGCGAGTTTAAGTGGATGAGAATTTGAGAAGCTGAAGCAGAAGGTGACAGAGAGACCAATATTAGCTCTCCCCAACTTTGAAAATATATTTCAAGTTGAATGCCATGCTAGTGGAATTGCAATTGGAGCACTGTTGAACCAAGAAGGCCAACCAATTGCCTTCTTCAGTGAAAATTTGGAACGCCAAGTAGAAGTACTCAGTTTATGACCAGCAGTTTTATGCCATTGTGAAGGCATTGAAGAAGTGGAGGAACTATTTGTTTCCCAAGGAATTTGTGTTGTACACTGGCCATCAATATTTGAGGTATATGAACACTCAAACGAAATTGAATCAGCGCCACATGAAGTGAGTTGAATTTTTGCAAAGTTATACTTTTGTGTTGAGGCACAAGTCGAGAAAGTCAAACAAGGTGGCCGACACATTAAGTCAATGAGTTGTGATGTTGGGAACAATAGCAGTCGATTCAACATGATTAAAGTCGGTAAAATACAAGTATGAGGCCTACAAGGATCTTGCTAAAGCATGGAAGGCATCAAAGGAACCATGGAGTGTCAACATGGAGTCAAAGGAACCATGGATTATTTTTTCCAAGAAGGATACCTCTTCAAGGGACATTGATTATGTATCCCCGAGGATCAGTAAGGGATAATATGATATGGGAGCTGCATAGTGGAGTATTGGTAGGACACTTTGGCATCTACAAGACCAAAGCATTGGTCGAAGATAAATATTACTGGCTTGGATTGGTGATAGATGTGAATAAGTGGGTTCGACAGTGTCGGACATGCCAATATGCCAAAGGAAGAAGTCAAAATATGGGACTGTACGCACCTTTTCTAGTGATGACTGTCCCATGGGAACATATTAGTATGGAATTTGTGTTAGGGTTTCCTAAGACACAACAAGGTAGCGACTCCATATTTGTGGTAGTCGATAGGTTTTCGAAAATGGCACATTTTATTCCATGCGGAAAGACAAGTGATGCCACATGTATTGTTGTGTTGTTCTTTAAGGAAGTTGAGAGGTTGCATGGGTTGTTGAAAAGCATAACTTCAGAGAGAGATACTAAATCTATGGGTCATTTCTAGAGAACCCTTTGGAAGAATTGGATACAAAGCTGCAGTTCAGTTCTGCATACCATCCGCAAATAGATAAGATCACTGAAGTCATTAAAATGAGTCTGGAAAATATCCTGAGATGCTTGACTTCTAATCGACTGAAGCAGTGGGAGAATTTGTTGGCGTAGGCGGAATACATGTGCAACAATTCAATGAATAGGTCAACTGGAATGAGTCTGTTCCAAATAGTGCAAGGGATAATCCCACATGAAGTAGCCAACTTGACAGAGCTACCGACGAAATCGACGAGAAGTGAAGATGCTGAGTCATTTGCAGAGCACATGTAGGAAGTGCACAATAGGGTAAGGAAGCGACTCGATAAAAGAAATGTTATGTATACGTTGAGGGCCGACTGGGAGAAATGATTGCAATTTTTTGTGGAAGGATATTTAGTATATGCACACTTGCGAAAGGAAAGGTTCCATAGAGGAACATACAACAAGTTGAAAATGAAGAAGATAGGTCCTTGTAGGATATTAAAGAAAAAATTTGATAATTACTATGTGTTGGAGTTTCCAGAAGAGATAAACATTTCATCGAAATTTAATGTTGCCCACTTGTATAGATATGAGGAAGGTTCAACAACTGGATTTGATTCTGACACATGAAAATATGAACCCAAAATCCGACGGCATAGATGTCCTATTTTTGACATCACATTGTCGATAATCAGACACGCCTCTCCTTTTTTAAATGTCGGTTGACCTTCGACAGATATCCAACAGCAATACGGTCTCGTTGGACATCTGATACGATAATGTCGAATATTCGACCATAACTCTTTTAATATAAACGTCGGATATCCGACCCCCATTAATTTATAGGAGGTCGGATATCCGACCATATGGACGTCGAATATCAGACCCATATTACTTTATAAACCGTTGGATATCCAACCCATATTACTTTACAAGAGGTGGGATATGCGACCCATATTACTTTATAGGATGTCGGATATCCGATGCATATACCCACAAACAAAATACAAATTTTGATGATGTTTGTCGTCGGTGGTATGGCAAGGTCGTCGGATTCTTTGGAAGGGTCGTCGAATATCCGACGACAATGGGGAATTTTTTTTTTTAAAATACTAGCAGATTTTGCTACACATCCTAAAATGATGACATAAGATATGATAACAACAACAGTTATGGAGAGGATTTTATCCCTTTGAAATTCACCTAATATATCAACAATTTTTTATTTGTTGTGCAAGGAGTTACAGTAGTAAAAGCCATGCCTCCCGTCCAAAGTTATGTTTAGGGAATTTTAAGTGTTTCACACTGAAAATTAATTTTGCTAGCATTATTTAGCATTTTTTGTCTCCATTTCACTCAAGTTGGAAAAATGCACAAGATGTATTTCATATAAGAAGAAATGCCAGTTTTTCACAACATCTCCATGTTGATGTATATGTAACTTCGGAATGTATTTCACAAATATGTATATTGTATTCCTATAGAGATGTTATTATTCCTCTATACGGAAGTGTCGTCATTTATATTGTAAGTGTCGTAACTTATACTTGATGGGTTATTAGACCACCTTGTTTGGGGTCGGCCTTGTATAAGTCATGTGGGTCAAAGGGTTATTAGACCACCCTATTGGGGGTCGGCCCAGTCAGCATTATGTTATGTGGTTAAGTTCGAGCCTACATGAGTTAGGTAAAAAGGCAAGTCAAGTCAAGTATAAATAGAGTGCGGGAGGCACTCTATTTACTCACTCACTTCTCACTCATGCACTCAAGGAGGAGTGGCGCACTTATGGAGGAGGAGGATCTGCTGCTAGGTTGTGTCTATCTCTCATGGTTGGTTGTATCATTGCTCTATCTATCTCTGAGGAAGTTATTGGGGTTTTTCACCTTTATGGTTTTCCCCAAGTAAATCTTTGTGTCTCTTGTGTGATTGCATTATTGTCTCCATGATTGATATGCTGTAGATATGTTGTACATATTGTTCTCTCAGTTAATATCCTAGATCATATTGAAGTAAATTCTGAAAATTTAACATGGTATCAGAGCTAGCCTGAAAGAAGGCATGATATGGCATCTATGACAATTGTTGTACTTACGATGCTAGGGCTTGATATAGAAAAAACCAGTCGTCGTAGAACTTTCGCTATAAATCCGTTTTGGAGAATTTTTCGGATCTGAAATTGTTACAGGACGAAGCTCAGATCCCCATGTACCTTGTGTCCAAAGGAAAACCTCTAATTCGTTGTACTTTGTGATTTATGATCTGTACAATATAGGGTTTCTGCCTCTTCCAGATTTGAGTCAAAATCAGGTGACCTTGGGAAAAAGGTCATAACTTGGGCTAGGAAGCTCCAAATGAAATTTTGTAAAAAGTGACAGGTAGTACATAGACTTTAATATCTCAGAAAACTTTTTCAGAAGTAGAAGTTGAACCAGTGACACGTGGCACGCCGTACAAGTTTTCTCTCCTGTATTATCCCATAAATAGGTCACGTTGCGACACTTGGCATAAATCTCTCTCAGAGAGTCCAATTGAGGTCAGACCTATCAGGATGGAAAGATAACAGGCCGAGATATCTCAGGAAACTTTTTCAGAGGCCGAAGTTTAAACAGTGACACGTGGCACACCGTACAAGTTCGCTCTCATGTTTTATCCCAAAACAGGTCACGTTGCGACATCTGGCATAACTCTCTCTCAGAGAATCCAATTGAGGTCAGACCTGTCAGGATGGAAAGATAACAGGTCGGGCTATCTCAGGAAATGTTTTCAGACCATGTGGATCAAAAAGTTCGGAGTTACACCAGAAACAATCAGGTACATATTTCTGTCAAAACAGAATTATTTTTGAGTACCTTCATTCATGGCTTCCGGAATTTAGGGCTTCGGAAAAAGTTGGAATTTTTGTAATCGGAGACCACGGCTGAATGCTACTCATCAAAATAAAAATTTAGAGACCAAGATCAGAATTTTTGGCTGGGCAGAAGGTCGGGCTTGATCAAACCCTAGTTCAGGATTTTGATCAGAAAAGTGGAAAATTAGTGCTTCTGTAAAAATGGGAATTTTTGAAATCTGTGACCACGGCTGGAAGCTCCTCAGAAAAATAGAAGCTTAGAGCTTTGGATCAAACCTTTTGATTAGGCAAAAGAGTGGGCTTCATCAAACCCCAGTTTAGGGTCACGTCCAGTGAATCCAAAAGTTTCAAAGGCAAAATTGAGGAGTGAAACTTTGCAGTTTTCAAATTCTGAATATACCAGTTTGATCAGCTCATCAAGGCGCATATTTCTATCCTTTTGGAAGTTTGAAATTCAAAGTTTGAATTTTTGGGGTTTCTCTGACAAACCCATATCCAGCTCCAGGTCCAGTTCTTGCAAATCAAGTGGATAGGGTTAATCCTATAAGAATATGGATTGGTCACCTGCATAAGTGAAGGAGTTCCTGTTTCAGAGGGAGATAAGGCTAAGGATTTACATAAGGAGATTACAAGCGATCTCGACAGGTATGACTCATCGAGGTATGTTTTGAGATTTGTTCTTGGTTAAGTTTATGGTATGTTTGTCTTCATGTTATTACGGTTAGTACAATCTTGATTTTAGATTTGTTGTATCACCTTAACAAAATTATGAATGCATGAGAGAAGATATTCATTGGTTAGGGTGTTGACACTTATAATTGTACTAATGCATTATGGTGTTGTATGAGGTTTATGTTGTCTACTAACATGAAAGGTACACCAAGAAAGACAAATCATGTTCCAGTTCAAGAACATATGATCATGATGACATGAGGATAAAGACTCATCCATTGTCATGGATCTCATAGAAGATCCATTTACGAGGTATGTATAACTTGGTTTTATAATGGCTAACCTATGAGATATACAGGTTACTAGCACAAGTCATTGAAGAAGAACAAGAAGACATCATGTGAGTATGTTAGACATAACTAACTAGCATGCTAATCCAGGTATGTTTTTCCTATATCAAGATAGAATCCTACCTTGTGTTAGGATCTTATACTGTTGTTGATAATGATATGACTAACCAGAAGAATCATGAAGGTATAGGTTCGAATAATCACAGGTTTTATGCATATTATATCTCTTATCTTGATTGATGATTCAACTAAAGAGTCATAGGTTTGAGTAATTATAGGTTTAGACATGTTATGTTTCTTATGATTTGACTAACCATAAGAATCCTTCATAAACCTTGAATGCTAATGCTTATTATTTTTGTTTTGAAATGATCGTGACTATACATGCTTGAGATTATTGTGTTTTAATAGTATACTAATGAATGTATGATTTTATATGAGTTCACAAGGATAACACAATCATGATACTAATAAGCATGCATAGGGACCAAGGATGAATATGAGTTCAAGAACAGGTAATTCAGGAAGCAAAGATCAAGAGGGAGTACACTCCAGTGGTTTATGCAAGGATGAAGATATTCAGAGGGAGTTGACCATCTCTCTACATTCCACAACAGAAAGGTGTAGAAGAAGCTACTTCAGATTAGGACTCCAGCAGCTCCTGCAAGGAAGCAAGGACTCAGAGGGAGTCCACCCAGTAACCAAACAAAGGAAAGATCGTATGCCATCACCTACAAAAGAAGAACTACAACATTTGTTCCAGCAACAAAGATATCTATTGAAGATATTGAAGATATTGAAGTTCCCAGGATCTGGGATGAAGAAATGAAATGCCATGATCCGTCGATCATGAAGAATGATGTTTGGGATGTAGTCCCAAGACGTGAAGGGAAGTTTGTTATGACTTCCAAATGGATCTATCAGATCAAGCATGTTGCAGATGGCAGCATTGAGAAATATAAAAGTGATGAAATAGAAGATGCACCAGATGGATTTCAAGACAGCATGGTGTAGTCATATATGTGTGCAGAACTTGGTATGGTAGGATAGACAACCTTCTATCCAGTTTGGGATTTACCAAGAGTAAAGCGGATTCCAACCTTACTACAAGGCTGAGGAAGGAAATCCAGTGATACTACTTTTGTATGCGGATAACCTGTTTGTTACAGGTGAAAATAGATTGATTGCCGACACGCAGTGGAAGCTTACTACCAAGTTCGAGATGAAGAACTTGGGGATGATGCACTATTTGTTTTTGGCATGGAGGTGTGGCAGAGTGCAGATGGAATCTTCCTTGGACAAGGGAAGTATGCAGTAGAGATCCCGAAGAGGTTCGGGATGATGGATTGCAAGGCCATGGCCACACCTATGGCATCAAATCTGAAGCTTCTATGTGATGCTTCATCTGAGCCGATTGATGTCTCTATGTATCGTCAGATGATTGGGTCCTTGATGTACCTGACGAACATGAGACCAGACATTTGCTTTGCTGTGAACACATTAAGCCAGTTCCTGACGGATCCGAGGAGTGTTCACCTGGTTGCTGTAAATCATGTTCTGAGGTACTTGAAGGGTACAGTGGATTATGGGCTCAGGTATGAGGCGAATCAAAAGTTTAACCTGCAGGGTTATGTTGATTCAATTTGGGCTGGCAGTGCTGCAGATAGGAAGAGCACATCTGGGTGTTGCTTCAGTATGGGATCAGGTGTGATCTCTTGGTTTAGCAGGAAGCAGTCCTGCGTAGCACTTAGTACAGCTGAGGCAGAGTATGTTGCAGCCTGCTCAGCTAGTTGTGAGGCAGTATGGCTACGGAAGCTATTGTCTGAGTTATTTGATCTCCTGTTGGAGGCTACTGGTATCTTCTGTGATAACCAGAGTTGTGTGAAGCTGACCGAGAACCCAGTGTTTCATGACAGGTCGAAACACATAGAGATCAAATATCACTATATCAGGGATATGGTGCAGAGAGGAGCTGTGAAGCTACTGTATATTGCAACATATGAGCAGATTGTAGATGTGCTGACGAAGTCACTAGCCAGGGTGAAGTTCGAGTACTTCAGAGAGAGGCTTGGCGTTCTTCAGATCGAGGACACTTCGAGGAAGAAGTGATGGACACATTTGCTAAAGCCATTCCAAGCATGTTGGAAGGAGGATCCTTCACATGGCTGTGGATGTAAGCGCTGGATGATGAGCATCAGGATGATGTTCTGGTTTCTGCTTGGATATGATCAGTTGGATCATTTTTATGTATGTATGTACGCATCATGTTGGATGTTGGATATGATCAGTTGGATCATTTTTATGTATGTATGTACGCATCATGTTGGATGTTGGATATGATCAGTTGGATCATTTTTATGTATGTATGTACGCATCATGTTGGATGCTGGATATGATCAGTTGGATCATTTTTTTATGTACGCATCATGTTGATGCTGGATATGATCAGTTGGATCATGTGTATGTATTTTGTATATGCATCATGTTGGATGCTTGGACCATGTATCTGTATATGTATCAGGTGGATACATTGTATGATCAGGTGGATCATGTATGGTGATATGTATCATGTATTTGTATTTGTATCAGGTGGATACATTGATGATCAGGAGGATCATGTATGATGATATGTATTAGGTAGATACTTGGTATGCATCAGGTAGATGCATTGATGATCAGGTGGATCAGGTATGATGACATGCAGCAGGATGTTGCAGTGATGATCAAGATGATCATGGATGATGAGCTTCAGGATGTTGCTCCAGATGACATGCAGCAGGATGTTGCAGTGATGATCAGGATGATCATAGATGACGAGCTTCAGGATGTTGCTCCAGATGACATGCGGTAGGACGTTGCAGTGATGATGATCAGGATGATCATGGATACATCAGGATGATGTATGGTGAGTATCAGGATGATACTCTATGGCCGTGGATCAGGTTGTGCAGATGAGCATGTAATCTGGTGCCCTGGGAGATTTGCAGATGGTCTTTCGAGGTTTTGCCTATGGCATGTAATATCGGTGCCCTGGGACATCTGGAAAATGCTCTTTCGAGGTTTTGCTTTGGGAGGACATGTAATTCGGTGCCCTGGGAGATCTGCAGATAGTCTTTCGAGGTTTTTCCTATGGCATGTAATAGCGCCCTGGGATATCTGGCAGATGCTCTTGCGAGGTTTTGTCCTATGGCATGTAATAGCGCCCTGGGAGATCCAATAGGTTGGGCTGTGTGCCCGTAATCAGTCCCAGGATGCTCTTGCGAGGTTTTGCCATGACCACATATAATAGCGCCCTGGGAGATCCTACAGGTCGGAGTTGTGTACCCGTAACATCCTGGGATGCTCTTTCGAGGTTTTGTGGTGGGGTCACATGTAATAGCGCCCTGGGAGATCCTAAAGGTCGGAGTTGTGTACCCGTAACATCCTGGGATGCTCTTTCGAGGTTTTGTGACGCATGTAATAAGTCTTGAGGATTCCACAGTATGGCCAGTGATGATGAAGACCTACAGGTGGTGGGCCTACATCCAGTATGAAAAAGGACTGGCTCTGTAGAACTTCCTATGACGAGTAGATTCAGAGATTGATTGAGATAGCAACAGCAGTGACAATGATGATGACTCAATGACGATTATCCAGTGACGATGATCCAGAGAAGATGACTTGTGCTAGAAGAACTGTGCTGAGAAATACCTTCCTAGTTAAGAGGGAGTGTTGATGTATATGTAACTTCAGAATGTATTTCACAAATATGTATATTGTATTCCTATAGAGATGTTATTATTCCTCTATACGGAAGTGTCGTCATTTTTATTGTAAGTGTCGTAACTTATACTTGATGGGTTATTAGACCACCTTGTTTGGGGTCAGCCTTGTATAAGTCATGTGGGTCAAAGGGTTATTAGACCACCCTATTGGGGGTCGGCCCAGTCATCATTATGTTATGTGGTTAAGTTCGAGCCTACATGAGTTAGGTAAAAAGGAAAGTCAAGTCAAGTATAAATAGAGTGTGGGAGGCACTCTATTTACTCACTCACTTCTCACTCATGCACTCAAGGAGGAGTGGCGCACTTATGGAGGAGGAGGATCTGCTGCTAGGTTGTGTCTATCTCTCATGGTTGGTTTTATCATTGCTCTATCTATCTCTGAGGAAGTTATTGGGGTTTTTCACCTTTATGGTTTTCCCCAAGTAAATCTTTGTGTCTCTTGTGTGATTGCATTATTGTCTCCATGATTGATATGCTGTAGATATGCTGTACATGTTGTTCTCTCAGTTAAGATCCTAGATCATATTGAAGTAAATTCTGAAAATTTAACACTCCAAAATCTAATTCTTTCTGGTCATCACCATTAGCCATAGCCTATAGGTTGTTTGAGATGTATTCACACAGATTACAAGGAGGGCTACTCCAAACCAGAAAGAAGTAGATTGGACTAGACATAATAGCAAGAGATTAGACATAGTAGCAAGGACCAAAAAGTACTGGACCAAGTAGTGTTACACATGAGTTTCATTTGAGCTTCTATAAGATTGGGTATTAGAGAGAGCACTGCTCAAGGTGTATATTTGACCTGTGTTTGAGATGAGCAAGCTTCAAAAACCCAAATTCTCAACTTCAGCGACAAAAAAAAAACAATATCCCTCCTGTCAGTTGACCCCACAAGCACACGTTCAGGCCTTGATACCATTTGAAGCTCAAATTTCATTTTTTTACTAGAAAATAAGAATCTTGATCACATAAACAGTCTGAATGTTAAATGCCAATTCAAGTCAGAAATTGCTCCATGCATAAATTACGATTTCAAATCTCCATCAATTTACATATTAAGGGAAACTGAGCATATCACCATTAGATATCTCTTCCTATTAACCAGGACATCTTACCATGACTGGAAATAATAAGAGTTGTGTAATTTTCACAGGTGATCATCAATGTAGTACTAAAGAATCTCTATTTCCAGGAACTCCAAACAATGTTACAATTTTAGTCAAGGAAACGAAAAGTTGAAGTTTAGGTGTTGATGTTCAAGAATTTTTATAGAGATTTAGAAAGTTAAAGCACAAAATAGGATACTTTGGAGTTTAAATAATTTGTGTACAAGAATCAAAGACTACATATCATCCAGTTAAGGAAAAAAATTGTTTTGTTTCTTGAGGAACAAAATGTCTATGGACATTACATATTTCTTTGTCTTCTTGCTGCTAGGGTTATGGTTTAAGAAATTGGAAGACAATTATAAAGTCTTAGTTTTTATTATTTTCAGTTTTGTCTCTTCATTGTTCCTGATAAAACTCCTATAGCCTAAAGATGAAAACATTATTTGCATTTGAGTCATACCAAGATAACTTTTGCTCTATCTTTTGTTCAATACACAAGAAATAATAATTTTTGGCTACAACGATAACAAAAGCATTAAAAATGCAAGAGATCAAGATGGCTTTGAAAAGTAAATTTTGAGCTATACACAATTGCTATATTTTATGGGATCTTAGTTTCTATGGTTCTTTCAATATTAAACTCGGGAATTGTATCTTGTCCATTGCATGGAGAATCATATTCTTAATTTATTCTTGACAGATAACAAACAAAACATAAGTCTAAAAAATTGTCCTTACTTGGGAATTACTACAAATATACCATCTTCTCCTTTCTCATCATAATATATCAATGATCTTTTTCCATGCATTAAAACAAAAGGAAAACGAACAATTTTACCTGCAAAATAAGCTCAAAGTAATGTAGCATTCACATACCAGCAATGAATACACTTCAGTGCAACAAAATTCTATTTTGTCTTCCACATTTCTATGACCTCAAAGGCAGTGAATCTTTTTTTGTTGAATCTTTTTTAGTTGTCTTTTGACCACTAAAAACAAGTCCACAAGCGAGCACATAGAATTGGGTGTAGATTAAGCATAAATTTGTCATGTAAAAATTAAAAATTGTGGACTTTTCATTCTTCAATTATAATTAACACAAAATCAAATGTATGTTGATTGTAGCACTCTAGTTACCAATCCATTCTAAAAAGAAATGATAGATTTTACCATTCCATAAGTCACAAGACAGGAAACTGCACACCATTGCTTTCTAAATTAATAAAATGAACAAGGCACTACCATACATGTGTGCTTAAAAGTTAATGCTTGCCTCCAAATGCTTCACCAATGCACTATAGGCCCATACAAACTCCAAATAAAGGGATTGTAGGTCCAAGTTCATAAAGATTCTGTAATGACATTCCTGAATCATGTGGTGTGCCAGCAACAACAAGATTTCATAAACAAAATGAAAGACATATAATTCTAAGAATGCAAATTGGATAGAGCTTTAAACAGTAAATATACTTCCATTTCAGTATAAGATATTTCTTTATTCCTCACTGTATGGGAAAATTACATGCATAGTCAAGCAAGTTGATATGATACTAACCAGGTCTAGGTGAACTAAGAATTCCTCTTGGATTTTTCTTGTTATCATGGTTAGGAATTTCAATCAATCATCATTTTGACCTCCTACGATCAGTTGACAGATCGTCAAATGATATTCATCATTGAATTCATAGCTCTATATTCAACAATTTTATTTGCATAATTCTCTAGTTTTCATTGTGTATTTAAATGGTTATTTTACTTCCTATCATGCTTTCCTTCCTATTTACAAATGTGAATTTCATATTGCTTTACCCTCCTAACTGTAGCATTTACCCTCGTAACTATTATCTTATTTTTTCTTATTTGTTTGTAACTCATATGTTCTCTAATATTCTAGAAAGAAGTAGACACACATCCCATTACATCATTAAACATAATCCAAGTTTTGAAGAGCTCGTACTTTCTTACTTCTTCCAATGTCAACTCATCATTTCGACAGAATTCAAAACTAGCACCAAGGTCTCCAAGGTACTGAAATAATTCCCAAAGTATGTAAAATCAAAATATTTTCCATTATATAAAATCTGATATGCTCTACTCTATGTTTAGAAATCCTACAAAACAGAAAGAATTGAATCAAATAGATATAAGCATTATGAATCAAGCACAGAAAAAAGTTTAACTTGTCACATTGATACAGTTTCCAATTGCAGTTTAGTTCCCTGGTGTGATCCAAATCCCATTGTTGATAAAATCAGAACAAAATAGATATGGCATGTAAAAGATATCACTCCATTTCATACACATGCAATAAAAATAACTAATTCCCAGGGAATTGGAGGCACCAGACGTTGAAAATTCACACATGTTCAATACCAAATAGATAGGAAGTACAGTAGCTAAGAGAGGGCACTTATATTTCATTATTCTCAACCATCTGAAACTCTAATAATTATTTAATGCGATTGAGACAATAAATGAGCTATGTGACCCCCCATTTTGTATGGGTATCGACTTGTGAATTTCTTCACAACTTCAGCAGGGGGTGGCAGGTTGATGGAGATGCAGATGGCCTAGTATTGATGCTTTCCTTTGTGATGATGCCTTGGGTTCTTGATGTTGATTCTCTAGTGTTAACAATTGGTTGATGGAGGATGATGTTGCACTTGTTCATGGTATATGGTTCATCTTCTTCATGAGCCCTCTAGTGTTTTTTATCTCATTTGGCACCTACATCATGTGTTCTTTCATTATGCATGGAGCACCTTGGTCTATAGCTCACTTGGCATGACCTGATGACATGGATGGTATAGTGGCATTTGGAGTCCTATCTTAGTGAAGCATTCTATCTCATGACACATGAATTGCACTTGAGGCACCTTTATTGATGATTTTCCATAGAGAACCTTCCTTGATAACATTTATTTGATGATGTGGAGACCTTTCTCTTATCTATCACTCTTGCGCTTTATCATGTGGATGGATTCATAACACTAATGTGTGTCATCTTTGGTTGAGCTCCCTCTTGGTTTTTTCACCATTGACACGTATTGAGACCCTAAAAAATGTTTTTTTAGCCATGATGGTGCCAAGAAGAACACTGATGGTGTCATCTGGTCCATAAACATAGAATCCTTCTGGGCCAAAACTTTCATAACAAGCCCCAAGAAATTGTCAAAATTTAGAAAAAACACAAGTGGGTTGTAGAAAGGCACCACCATAGCCATTCATTGAGCTCCTCTTTGTTTCAAGAATAATTTAATATTCTCTACTGAACAGGTCCAACCACGTGAAGGTGGAAGCTCTTATGGCCCCTCCCCCCCTCACATCAATCTCAATTCCCCATACCCAATGCATGTACTTGAAAAAACAATTATGTGCAAACATGCATATTTCATCATAAAGAAACATTTACCATTCATTGAATAAAAGCTAACATTCATTAAACCCTTCATCCATTTAGCAGGAAAAAAATTATGCATGACATTATATTATCAAAAATAATTACACAGTATTTCTGCAGTCACTTCTTTCTATTTTTTTTTTCTTTACAAAATCAACAAGAAACTCATCTTCTGGAACTTGTTGTTCAGTTCTTGGTGCTTCATCAACTTGTCGAGATGTCTACCTAGTAGAGTACTCGCAATGTGGATTTTGCAGCAAGGGGTCCAGATTTGTTGCAATAATGTGAAAATGTTACATTGATATATTCTGGTATTATAATGACAAGTATTTCAGTTTAAAAAAACATTACAAAGGTGTTTTTTTACCTGTTGTGGCCACATCATGTTCTTCATATTCTTGTCTAGGATCAACCTATACAGTGTGACCCTTAACGTGCTATGTATTTGAAACATGGAAAAGTACAATTAATGTTCACCATATGCAATGCTATATTTAAAATTGTAACATATGAATAAATTCATTAACAGGATTCGAAGCATGATCTTCGATTGGTTGTTGTCCATCCTTAACATTAGGTGGGTTGTTGCTTTCCTGCTCAAAACAGAGTCAATATTTTATGGCAATTATTTATAACGAATAGATTGCACAAGTAATAAATATTCATTAAACTATATAGATTTTATATACCTGTGTGCAAGATGGATCACCATAAGACTGTGTTTTCCCAAACAAGCTTTTTCAGCGTCCAACAATAGCTCCAAAGTCGTGCTAGAAGCCAAGATTCAAGTATTCCTCAGTGGGAAATTATTTGAATTGGTCGGCCTACATATTTGCATAACATCATGAATTTACCTTTTGCGGTGCAATAAAATGAAAATAATTTGCAATTTATTATTTGGATGCATTATTGGTTTTTTGATACTTACAATTCGTGCATCCAAATTCGAATAACCACCAAGCCCAAGATTGTGCCGACCAATTTTTTCTTGTCTTGCCTTTGTGGCTTTTGATGTGTCTGATAGCCTATGAAAGTGTTGAAATACGTTAGATGTTCCAAACTTGATATAAAAATGAATAATAATAATAAGGTTTAGAATTACATTGTGGAAAGTATTGCATACCTCCCTGTGCTTGGTGGTAGCTTTCCTTCTTTTCTCATATCCCTCTCCTTTCCATCTTCCACTAGGGATTTCCACTCTCTTTCTAGAATCATCGGAGGGCACTCATACCTAGGGTTCCTTTCTAGATGAACCCTATATTGGTCCCAGACAATATTCATATGTTTTCCAACCTTCTTTAGGACCGCAACTCGATTAAAGGTATCGTTTCCGAATAGGCCAACCAACCGATTATTGAGCTCATATTTTATATTTTAAATTTTCTCATCCCACCTTGTGCGGAAGGTGGACCAAAATATCTCTAAGGACAAATCATTTAGATGTTTATAAAAAAAATCATTTCCTTCAAAACGATCATTCCATCATTAGTTGAAAAACAATGTTTTATCGGTATATTACAATCAAATTATAAACACTAACTTGAACAATGTACAATTACCTAGGATCTTCTCTATCTTTATTGGAATGAGCTATTCATCCACCAAATTGTTTGTTTGTGTTGTACCTGTGGTAGTGACATGGGAAGATCCAGGAAATGTTGCTTCAACAATAACAATACTAGTAGGCTCGGCATCGACCCCTTCTTCTACACGATCTGGTTTGCACCGGTCACTAGAGGGTGCACTCACAGCTGGCCTCGGGGGTGTCATGGAACGTGTTTCCGAATGTTCAGTCGACAACAATGGCACATGAGATGTACGTGGAGTCATTTTCTCATTTGACGACTCTCTACGAGCATCACTGGGGCCAACACCGCCTTGACCACTAGTGTGTGGTTGCCGAAAATCCTGTAAATACTATTTGATAAGTTCACCATCCTATACAAGTAAAAATTATAAAGTACTAAATGAATTTCAATTATGATTCAATATTCCTCAACTTACTTTCAAGGCATGAGATCTCTTTACCAAAACATCAACCTTGGATCTAATCTCATCTGTTTGCAACTGAATGAATAACAGACGAGGGATATCCTCATTAATTTTTCTCAAGGCCTTCTCTATCATCTTAATAATGTCTAGAGAAGAACTAATGTCATCATCAGGAATCAACTCATCCACATCAAAATCTATTCAATTGATCTGATGTTGGATCATACGCCAAATCAGTGGTATGCAACAAAAATATATAAAACATTACTGACGTGAAAGCAATGGACTGAGGAAAATAGTATATTAACAAAACATATCGATCATTATAGATTCCTAAAATTACAATTAGGTTTACATGATTCCTCGATGATGGTGTTGTATGATCCACAGCTGGGGACTTGCCTCGATCATCCCCCTGCCAAAAAGAAGTAGAAAACATTATCAGAATGAAATTAATATACACACGAAAAATACATAACAAAAAAAACATTATTCGCCATATTATATTTGTATAATTCAAATGAATTATACCTTCTTCCTTGAGGATCATCTAATCATCGGATCAATGGTTATAGGGGACTTGCCCCGATCTACTAATAGGGAGGTGCCCCGATCAGAACCCTGCTTCAAAAACATAGAAAAAGTCATCTAAACAAAACCAAAATACTCACAGAAAAAACTTAATAAGAAAACATATTGATGTATTTAAATTATACAATTACAATCAGGTATACCCGTTGCCCTGAGGTTTCTATCATCTAATCAATAGCCGGGCGGTTTCCCTGATCAACACTCTGCAACAAGTATATAATAAAATTATCTAAATGAATCGAATATACTCATGAAAAAACACAACAAAAAAACTTTTTGTTCATATTAAATTTGTACAATTGCATCGATGTATACTTGTTTCCTTGAGGAAGGTCTGGTATCATCTACTGCTAGGGAGGTGCCCCTTACATCGCCCTATATCAAAAAAGAGAAAAAATTATCTAAATGAAACCAAATACTCACGGTAACAACATAATAAGAAAACATTTTGACGTATTTAAGTTGTACAATTACAATCAAGTATACATGTTGCCCCTAGGCTATTGTCATCTGATCAACAACCGGGTTGTTTCCCCGATCAACACTCTACAACAAGTATATAGATAAAATTATCTAAAGGAATCGAATATACTCATGAAAAAAACAACAAAAAAATATTTTTGTTCATATTAAATTTGTACAGTTGCATCGATGTATACTTGCTGCCTCGAGGCAGGTCCGGTATCATCTACTGCTAGGGAGGTGTCCCTTACAACACCCTACATTGAAAACATAGAAAAAATTATCTAAACGAAACCAAAATACTCACGGAAACAACATAATAAGAAAACATTTTGATGTATTTAAATTGTACAATTACAATCAAGTATACATGTTGCCCCGAGGATGTTGTCTTATGATCAACAGCCGGGTGGTTTCCCTGATCAATACTCTGCAACAAATATACAAATAACATTATATAAACCAAATGAATATACTCATGAAAAAACACAGCAAAAAAAACTCTTTTTTCATATTATGTTTGTACTATTACACAGATGTATACCTGCTACCCCGAGGAAGTTGTACTCCTCTGACCACCTGTTGGGGAGATGCCCTGATCACTACCTTGCAAAGTAAATATAGAAAATTTAAATGAAATTATAACAATAGACTAACAAAAAATCCTTAAGATGTTAAATTCATTGATAAAAGGTTGGGTAAATTGTTTGATGTACCACTCCCATAGTAACCATGTTTGTATCTGCTCAATTCAAATTGTAATTAATAAGCAACTCTTCCCCTGCAGCTATTGATTTAATGGCACATACGAAAACACGGTTTCCTGCACACCCCTCAAATATGCTGAAAATCCATATCTACGCATACTTCGTGTATATTGGACCAGGCGCATCTAATATTTGTAGTTGTAATAGGGTCCAACATACTCCATCAATTTTGTACATCTCCCCTAACTGACCTTTATGCCATCCATGCAAAACAAACCCAAACCATGTAATGACGATGGTGCAATTCGATATATCCTCTCGTTCACACAAAAATCTATGTTCCGTTAAGGAATATCCTTGGGTACCCATTGTTTCACTAGATGTTTGTACCTCAAGGGTACCTCGATGTCGCCTATTGTCTCCTCATCATAGGAACACGACCCCCCTTCAGCGAGAAAAAATTCCATGTGTTTATGGAATTTTCTTCTGATCTTTTGACATCTAGTTGATATAACTCTTGTAGGCCTACTAGATGTATCACTTTCCTCTAGCCTTCCTAAAATCCCCTCGCTCGAGGAAGAAAAATCTGAAAAATACCTATTTGGTTCTACCTGAACCATGGGAAAAACTTTCAAATAGGACCTTGTTGGGTATGCATAATTCATATTAGGAAATTACAAGGCATTAATGCATGCATTTTCCACTATCATCATACATAGTTTCCATGCCTCCTCCAAGCTTGAAAATGCATTTGTTGATTAGTAAGGGATTTTTCCTTTAATTGTCTTGCATATTAAAAAATGGCAAAAATGGACAAAAATAATTTTTGAATGCCTCAAGTTCGTATAAGAAGGAATCCAAAATGACTCAAGAAACAATGGATGTCAAACCTTGGTCTTGCCACAATTTGAATATATTAAACCAAACTCCAATTCAAATTCATTCACCATCTTAGTGAGAAACCTATCCACCAAACTTAAATGCATGAGTAGACTATATATCGATTACTCTATAGACTTTTGCAACAATTTTTTTTTTATAAATCTGTACGTCTCCTTTTATCTCCTTGTATAGTAGTTTTCATAGTATGTGTACATATACTGAATGCATGTTTTGATACTTGTTCAAGCTATCCTCTCCAAGCTACACTAAATGTATATGATACTTGTTAATTTTTCTTCAAATTTGGGTTTGAATCGAGATTAATTGGCTATAAGGTGTCTTGACCTTAGTATACTTAGCATTTTCTTGAGTTCCTTATGGTTGTTATAGTAATGTTGATTGCTTGGGAATGACTGATTCTTGATGGCTCTCATTCTTGTTTGATTTTAGATGGTAACATAAAATTGCCATTTAATGGGTAGCTTGACCTATATCCTTTGAACATGTTTATATGGTTGTGAGCTCCCTTATTGTTACTCTATTGGGACTTGGGCATTCACCATATCATGTCTTCACTTGAGTTTCATTTGTACCAAGCCTAAATATTTTGAACCGGTTACCTTCACTTGCTCTCAGTTACATCGAAATTTCGTTTGGCACAAATTATTGTTGCTATTAATTTTGGGTGTGATCATTTCAACCTGCCCAAACCCATGAGGCTTGACCTTTGACATCACCAGCCTGGTTATATTATGGTTTCAAAATGTTATGTATGAACAAATGCATGAAACAACAACATTATGGTCTTACCTTCAGATTCCTTCCAATTCCATAGCAAACAACTACCTATGTTAAATTAATTTTTCTAGTGATGCACCTAAATAATATAACATATGTGTGTCACTCTAAAAGTCTCAATACCTAGAGTGTATATTAACCATAATCATCACAAACATGTCATGCACTAGAGTGTATATTAACCAATTGAAACAATAATGGATGAGGAAGAAACTACTGCATAAACTAAGTTAACCATGGAGGGTTCACACCACTTAATCCCAACATAACACATGTCGGTTCTCCTAGACAACAATTTTATACAACTTGACCCTATTCACATCACATATGGGATGGAAACTACATGAACAAATTTGAGGGGGAAGTCTTGCTTGGGAAAGGGATTGAGAAAAAAGTTAAAGTGGGGATATTAAATATGCATATTTTAATGAATTATAACGTATTTCATGTAGTGAACATTGGGAAATGGGAAACAATCAAATTCTTTTGGTCTCCTCTATTTTTCTTTGTGCATGATCGAACCTACGAATCTAGGATTGAGTCATCTCAAACAAGTAAAGTTTTGAACAAACGCACTCCTTAATTGTAATTTTTATTGTCTTTTTTCCACACTCATTCTTCTCTTGTTATTGCCCCCACCTTGTTGTTTTATTTGATCTCCACCTTGACATTGCATTTGGTGTATAAACTCATCGTTTCTAATGTGTTCATTTTTTTTTACAATGCAAAATTGTTCTTTCATCCACTCATTATCTTTTGAAATTTTGAAAATCTAGATCTTCTTCAAATCTACTTAAACCCCTAATGGGAAAGGTCCATGGTCAACGTTCCCATGAAATAAGTAGAACCATAACTTCTCATGATAATCCTCCTAGATTTGGAAAATGATTTTGACTGAAAAATGGTTGTGTTTGGCCACTTATTAACTTACTCTTTCAATGGGACAAATTTATTACTCATGTCTTTATAGGTTAGAGTGCAAGCAGTGGAGGGAGGTGCCCCTTCGAAAATTTTATTTCATCACCAAATTTAACATGCTTAATAGATTGGTAGTCCCATATTATATTTATGTGGAGAATCTAGTGTGAAACTACTTTTCATGCATAAGTTAGAACCATTCCATGTCAGCCTAAGAGAATCAAGGCTCTTTAAGCAGGGATTGACTTTGCTAGTTAAATTCAAGTTGTTGTTTTTTCCATAAGATGAGGAATCCCTCCCTATTCGAGCATAGTCTCATATGCTCAAATTTTTTTCCTTTCTAGGAACAAAACTTCCTTTTGGACACCCTTCCTACTAGGACAAAGTCTCGTACAATTACCTTTTTGGCCTTTCTAAGAAGGGAACTTCCACATCCTTGTGTTGTCAGATTATTGTAACCCTTTTTGTTCCATGAAGTAATATATGTTTCGTTTCTCAAAAAATATATGTATATAAGCCACAAGCAATTACAATATAATCAAATATAGTAAATAATTATCTTTATGAAGTTGTGCACATGGAAACCCACTACATAGAATTTATATTCCTCCCAACCACAAGTATCTATTGAACTTATCAAAACATGATATGTAGATCTGCACTCACTGATATTGATAATTTCAACATGGTATCAGAACACATTATTTGAAATCTTCTAAGGTAAATGTATGGAGAAGGTTGTTTCTTGTGAGAGGAAGTTGTCGAAGGATTTAAGTGGGTGTGATTCCTAGAAAACTCCGAATATTGGAGAGATGCATGCATGATATATGCACAAGGACTTGTGAGGGGTTTGTGGGTGTGAGACCCAATAAACTCCAATAAATGGGGTGTTTCTTAACCCCAAGACAGGTGATGTGCCCTTAGGGAGGAAATTAAAAGAAATCATGGTGTGATGCCATGACAAAGTATTGTTACATATTTGATGTAGTAAATGCAAAGCAAGTATGGTAGGATTCCATTATGGACTACGCTTTGTCTTGGTAGTAGCACACACTAAGCGAGTATGGAAGGATATCGTTTGGGGTATTGTTTCAAAACTTTATAAGGAATAAATGGATGTAATGCTTGTGTGTAATGCAATTTTTCCTTATTCTCATAGAGAGTATTAAATACGTACATGTGTTAAATGAGATATTTTATAATGTTGTGTTAAATAATGTTATTGTATTGTCTAAGTGGATTAATTTTAACCAATGGTTTAAAACTCAGAATCGTACTTGGAATCGATTGAGTTTGACTTTAATGCCTCCATGTACTAAAAAATAATAAAAAATTAAAATTTTAGTGGAAAAAATTATTTGAAAGGTTCCAAACAGATGGATGGTAGGGATCAATGATCCATCCACCACAGGAAAGGATGGACTTGGTGAGAACGATTTCCCTCAATGCCTACAGAAAAGAAGTCGGCTCAATGCACTTAGTAATAGGGAAGGGGTTAGGTTTCTTTATTCTAGTTTAGTGTACATTAAGTCAATCCCATTCTTCCACCGATCATATGGAACAAATACATATAGAAGCCTTGGATAGAATGAAGATATATCAACCTCGTTACCTGCTCCGAATATCCTTGTGTTGTTGAATCCCCTTATTCAAAGGCACAACTTCAAGGCAGTTTTTAGTGGACAAAAATATTTTAAAGATTCCAAATTGGTGGATGGTAGGCATCAATGGTTCATCCATCCTAGCCAAAGATGTACTTGCTGAGAAGAAATACCCTCAATGTACTCTAATAATAGGGAAGGGTGTGGATTTCTTTATTCTAGTTTATGTACCTTAAGTCAATCCCATTCTTCCACCTATATTTTGGAACAAATGCATATAGAAGCCTAGATGGAAGGAAGGCACCTCAATCTCGTTACCTGCTTTGAATATCCTTGTGCCATTGGTGTCCCCTTGTTCGAAGGCCCAACTTCAAAGGCTAAGTATATTTTCCTTTTCACAATTCTTATTAATAGTGGGCACAACAATATTCCTCTTGTTTCTTGTCTCCTATTCCCCCTATGAGTGCAGTTTGAATTTTTTGTATGTGAATTGCTTGACCTTTCTCTTTTCTACTATGAATGTATCTCATCATCATGCTTCATCTACAATGATAAATCTAGAAGTTGGCTATCAATTCCCTCTACCCATTTTATGGATAAAGGTAATGAATCGTCCTCTAGAAATTTAGACGAAGGCCTTGTGGTAAGAGTTGGACAATTACTAATGGTCGTTTTAGTAGGTGTAGTGCTAACTGTAGCACATTTTTCTCCTCATTCTCAATGTCTTCCTCTCCCCCCTAATGGTACTAGGTCATCCCCCCCTTAGCCTATGCATGCTTATCCTTAGGGGGTCATCCACCCTCTACTCTCAAACATTACGGGGTACCCCAAGCTGCTTCATCCACAAATTTGATTTTGTAGTAGGGGTCTCTGGTCTCTCAAGTTGCTTCACACAGAGTTGCAGATTGTAGTAGACATAGAAAATAACTAATTACTTGGTGGAATTTTGATATATACTTGGAGGTTGGGAATACGATTCTTTGATGGTGATGAAAATGCTTGTATGCCCCTCCTAAAATGATTGAAGAAGATGACACGATCCTTTCTCTACAACCCCCTTGATGCAGATGAAAATAAGCCAAAAAATCTAGTGTTGGAATTTTAGTGGAAAATATTTGCAGGCTTGGTGATTTTTTCAAGTTGTGGTGTGATTTTTTTGAGAAAATTGTGAACTTTGCTAAACATCATGATGTGATGATTTTTTCAAAATATCATGATCTTTGGGGGTGTTATTAGCCAGGGGTTAAGCATCACGAAACATTGAGACATTGGTTATTTATTGAAAATGTTTGAAACATTGATCTAGGTGTGTGTGGATGTGTGTATCTATATCTTTATTCACATTGAAAATGGAAAACATTACAGCTTGTATGAGCCATTATGACCTAGAAATTTTTTTATGTTTAGGAAATTCAAATCCCAAATGAAAACCCTTTTACCAGATTCAAAGCCTAAATGCAGAGATGAGCTTGTTTTGTTTTCTACATATATGAGAAAGGGTTTTACTTAGTGATGTCACTATGGGTCGTGGGCCTCCTTTGTTGCAACATCAATCTCCATGGACAGATTCAGGTTGTGGTGTCTTCTCCTTTGGGCCTCCTTCACCACGGTGTCAATCTCCTTTGACAGGCTCAGGCTAGATGGCGACGGCATCCACCTTGGACAGGGTTTGCAGAGGAGACAAGGTTCGTGAATGAGTTGATTGATGCAGGGGGCATGGAGCCCGATTTGGTGAGGTTTGTTTCATTTTGTTTTTAATTTATGTTTTTAAAAATAATATATATTTTTTATTTTTTATTTTTTTATATTTTTTATAATGTAATATGTTTTAATATTTTGTTTATATATATTTTAATATATATATATATATATACTCCAATAGGAAAATATCCATCACTTTAAATAAAAAGTGATCATGGAATGTCCTATGGGGACTTCATTATATATCAAAAGGTATTACAATACTATTCATAAGTTCATAAGTCTGAGTGTCATTAAGGCTACATAGAAAAATTCAATATGCCTGTCTTTGCTAGTGTTTCTTACTACCCATAAGGCTCTACCTGGACCTAGATATCCATCAACTGATTGAAAGATGGTTGATTGTTGTGAATTCCTGTTACCTCTAGTCTTCCAAGAGGTGATGCAAGTGCCAGCTTGGATAGGTAATCTACTTCAGAGTTCAATTCCCGATAAACATGCGAGAACTGGATATGATCAAAGTTAGAGATTAGAGATCTGATTGCATGAAGGAGATGCTGTAGATGAGGTGCATTTATTTGGATTTTTCCATTTTCCCAGTCAATAGTCATTTTAGAGTCTCCGAAAAGTTGAATCTGCTTTATCTGATTCTCTGCTGCAACCATCAGAGTAGCCCATAATGCTGCTAATTCTACTTTTCTATTGGAAGCCTGGCCTGGCGCAAACTTTATATGCCATTTCTTAATGTTTGAAAAGTGGATAATTCCACCGACACCTCCCAAGGAGGGGGATCCTTGACTAGCTCCATCAAAGAAGGCCCAGGAGATATCTCTATTGATGGAGGGGAGAACCAGAACTCTTGGATATTTTTATGAAGGCTGTGTTTTATATTCTCTTGTTTTTTGCATTAGAATCAGTACAGAGATATCTGGAGGAATGAGGGTGTCTTGAAAAATCATCTTGTTTCTGGCTTCCCAAATCATAAAAATGAAAAGTGCAGGATAGGCTTGGAACAAACATACCCTGCGATCGTTCCACCAGTCCATAACATTTTTTTCCACTGATTCCTGTTGTAGGTATGATGCAAAGTTGAGATTCTCGGTTGAATTCCTCCAAACGTAATCTGCATAAGAGCAATGGCAGAAGAAATGTGAGATTGATTCCTCAGCCAAGTATCAAAGGAAACATCTACCAGGACCTTGAAAACCTCTTTTCTGTAGATTGTCCCAAGTGAGGAGTTTATTGCTCAAGGCCAGCCAGAGTGTGATGATGGACTTTGGAGGGGCTGTGATTTTCCATATTTTTTTCCACCAAGGTTGTAAGTCCTCCGTTGCCACTATGTCTGTAGCAGCTTCATACCCTATCTTAGCAGAGAAAGCTCCATCCTTGTTGTTCTTGGTCCAGACTAACTTGTCTAGCTCACCTTCTCTAAGGAAGATGAAATCTTTTTTTAGGAGTTTGATGTACTGGGTCCATTCTTCTTCCTGAACTCCTCCCAGACCCAGATGTGTGGTGTATTTCCACTCTCCTCTGCAAAAAATTATGTGTTCATGATTGTAAGCATTGTACAGTGTGTAAATATTCTTGGAATGCAGATCTCTAAGGAGGTCAGCAGACAATCTAAAGTGTTCACCTGCCCCGGCCCAAGGATCCTCTCCAATTCGAACACATCTCCCATCTCCTATTTTCTAGGCCACCCAATTTCCAATTAATGGGAAGGCTAGCACCAGTTCCTTCCAACCTATGGAGCAGTTCTTGAAGCTTTTGTTTGGTTGCCTGAACCATTCTATGATGGTAAGTGGGTGACAATTTTTGTAGAGAAGGGTTCTTCCCCAAAGTGAGCTTGGATATTCTACTAATCTCCATAGTGTTTTTGTAGCTAGAGCTTTGCAGAAGAGATCAGGGTTTTTGACCCCCACCCACCCATAGACTTTGGTTTGGAAATGGTTGTCTAGGTGACTAGCGGAATTCCTTCTCTTTGGTTGTTGGCTATCTAAAGAAAGGAGAAACACTTTTTCCTGATTTTGACTCGGATGCCTTTTGGAATGTAAGCTATCGAGGCCCAATAGACTGGGCTTCTTTGAAGGACCGATTTCAAAAGGATAACCCTTCCTCCTCTAGAGAGGAAATGATTTTCCCATAAGGAGATTCTATCTTCAATTTTCTTATAAAGACATAGCCAGCCCTAGAAAGCATAGGCATTGGGTTTGAGTGAGAATCCTATATATTTCAAACCCTCATATAGAGGAGAAAGGGTAAAGGGTGAAGATTGAGTCAAATTGGCCTTTACAGAATCTGAAAGATTGTTGTAGGCCAATCTGGATTTCCCTGTATTGATAACCATTCCCGTGGCTTTTTTATAGAGGTCCAGAATTTTTGTAATGGTATTGAAAGTGCACAGGGTTCCTTCTCCAAACAGTAGAACATCATCGACAAATAAGGTGTGGGTCAGAATGACTGAGGTGGACACACTAATTCCTTTTAAGTACCCCTCTGTACTGGCTTTATGTAACATCCGGCTTAATGCATATGCTACAAGAAGGAAGAGGAAAGGGGACAGAGGACATCCCTGTTGAATTCCTTGGGAAGGATGAAAGAAGGAAGAAGGGGATCCATTGATCAGTACAGCATAGGAAGTCTAATGAATGCATCCCATTATCCAATCAACCATTGGTAGTGGCATCCCAATCTGGATTAGCAGAAGCTGGAGGAAGGTCCAGTTAACCCGATCATAGGCCTTGGAAAAGTCTAGTTTTAGAGCCAGAGATGGTAATTTATTTTTACTGATAGTGTGGAAGACTTCCTGGGAAATAGACACGGCATCATGTATTTGACGATGAAAGAGGAAACCAAATTGTTCTTCGATGATGGTTTTGCTGAGGATGGGTTTGAGACGCTGACCTATGATCTTGGAGATTATTTTGTAAATCATGTTGCAGCATGCTATGGGTCTATAATCGTCAAAGGTTTCACCTTTTTGTTTTTTGGAGATCAGGGTTATGAGGGTAGAATTAAAAAACCCCAGGATTTTACCAGAGCTCTTAGATTCTTGGACCACCTTTAGTAAGTCCTCTTTCAACAATTCATAGAACCCCAGGAAGAATTCAACTGTGAATCCATCCGGCCCTAGGCTCTTCCCTTTGTGAAAGGAGTTTAGAACTATATGAATCTCTTCCTCTTTAACTTCCTCTTCTAAATCACATCTCATTTCATCTGTGATTAGGGTTGGGAAGAGATTAATTACCTCTAGGATTTCTTCTATCGGGCATCCTGGAGGGGCTGTGAACTGGGATTTGAAGTGTGCCTCCGCTGCTTTGGTCTTTTCCAAAAAGGTCCGAGCCAGATTTCCATTGTCATCCTTGACCTCTATAATGGTGTTGGTATTCTTCCTGTGAGCTGCAAAATGGTGAAAGAACTTGGTGTTCTGATCTCCCTCCTTTATCCACAGTGATCTGATCTTCAATCTCCATAGAGCTTCTTCCTTTGCTAGTAAATAAGCCTTCTTATCTTCTAACGATTTCATGGTTAGTAATTGTTCACTAGAGAAAATTCTGTTGGGCTGAGAATTGTGTAGATCTAAAAGTTTGAATTCAGTTTCCTTTAGATCCCGCCGGTCATTTTCCTCCCGTTCCCCAACCCATACTTTTGCAAGGGTTTTGATTCGCAATAGATTTACGTCAAACTGTTTCATGAAGGAGGTAGAGGTTGAGGGAGTAAGAGGACAACAGTTGTTCTTCACGAGCTTGCAAAAGTCTTCATGTTCTAACCATGAGGGGTTGAATCTGAAAGGGGCTGGAGGCTTCTTTTTCGGCACAGTGATGGATAGAGAAATTGGCCTGTGGTCAGAGGAACCCCCTACCTCAACAGAGGAGCGGAAAATAAGCCTTTGCAGAAAAAGGTCTTCCGAAATAGGAAATTTGTCTAATCTTTTGGAGATTGCCTGATCTCCTCCTCTGTTGTTCCTCCAAGTTGGAGTGATTTTGACCAGCTGAACATCTATTAGGGAATTTCTTTCAAACAAATTGAGGAAGAAAGGGGTTAGAGAGTCCGGACGTGCATTCTTTCCCTAGAATTCTCTAGAACCAAGAGTCAGGTTGAGGTCTCCTGCGAGAATGAGCTTATGAGTATTCAACACGCCTGAGAGACTTAGGGTGTCCCAGTAGGATTTGCATTCATGGAAGGGACCATAGACATTTAGAAAGGAAAACTATTGGTTTAGCTCTGAAATTTCAAATTCCATTTTGAGGGCTGAAGTGAACATGGCAGTGGAGAGGAGCTTCATGCACGGGCTCCACGCAATGAGTAGTCTCCCGGAGTGACCGTCTGTGTCCAAAGTTTCCACATTCCAGTCCTTGAAAAGGTTTTTTATCACCTCTGCAGCTCTAAAGCCTTCCATCATCGTTTCCTATAGCAGAAGAATTTTTGGGTTTTGTAACTCTCCTAACCTTTTGAGGGAGAGTTTTTTGGGCCTTCCCCCTAGACCCCTTAGATTTACAGAGAGCACTAAAATTAAGAACCCTTCGAAAGGGGTTTGTCCACTCTAAGAGCCCTACCGATTGTTCTTTGTTTTCCATTTTTGACATCATTAGCAGCCTGTAATTGCACTTTGGTAAGAAGGGACCTTCTTCCTACCTTGGTTTTTGGAGGTGGATCCAAAGTGATACCACCTGTGGAAGCTGCGAGGGGTTCTGTGGTAGAGTAGGACCGGATGTCATATTTTCATTTTGGGGGGGATGATATTGTTGTGACAGGACTGAGGGAGCGGGGCAGGGATTGTTGTGAGAGAGCAGGGACAAAGTAGAGCACCGTTGAGGGGGAAACTGAATTCGAAATGGGAAAAGAAGGAAATGAAATAGGACTTGAGGGAATACCTTTTTGCGCTACATCGATATCTGAGCTGGAGCTTCCTTCAAAGTTGTTTTGTGGGGGAAGCACTTCATCTCCCAAAGTGACGGCTTCTGCTGCCACCTTTTCGCATGCAATGTCCTGTTGAACTTGAGCTGTCACCTTGCATGTCTAAGTTTGATTATCCACTAATTCAACCAAGGGAGCTTCTGGGGGTGTATCTTTCGTCCTGCATGCCTCTAACGTGTTAACTTCTAGGTCTTTCATAGGAGCTTCAGCAGGGACATCCGTCAACTTGATTTTTCTAACCCAGGATTTCTTATATGGAGGTCTGGAAGAGCTAACTTGTTTCAAAGTTGTGCAATCATTTTGTAAATGCCCGACTTGTCTGCAATTAAAACAACGGAAAGGTAACTTCCAATAGTCGAGCCTTTGTGTCCAAGTGCTCCCCCACATTTCAAGTTTGATATCCTCAGACATTCCATCCCTTAAATCCATTTCTACAAGAATGTGAGTGCATCATCTATCCATTTTCGAACTCCAATGTTCTTCCAGAGCAATGAATTTTCCTAATTTGTTTCCAATTGCTCTCAGAATTGGCTCTTGCCAAAAAACCATGGGTAATCCGAGAAGGATGACCCAAATTTGTTGAAATTTGTGAGGTTCTTTAGTAGCATTGAAATTCGTTGTCCAAGCTTTCAGAATTAAGCTTGAAGGTTCCCAACTCCATTGTTGGCTCAGTAGATCAGCTGCATTCTGTTCTCAGTGGGCTTTGAAGAGAAACTAGCCTCGTGGTAGAATGTGGAATTCTGGGATGTATCCAATTGTAGGAAGCCAATTACGCTCCATCCAGGAATAGAGGGCTTCCTTACCAGTTGTTTTTCCGTAGAAACGACCAACCAGGGCTTATTTTAGATAATCCGGTAAATCTAAAAGATGTTAATCCTTTCCTACCACTAACTCAGGGCTGGTTTTTCTTGGTTTAATGCTTTTTTTTTCGGATGTTTGCATAACGGTGAGTTGTACCGTTGAACATTTTTGCAAGGGTTGTGCAAAGAGGGAACTATTAAAGATGAGTCAGAGAAATGAGGTGGGGAAGGTGACGTGGAGACGGCTTTGGAACTCAGGCTAGGGAGGGGGGAAGAAGAGGGGTTACAGGGGTGATTAGAAGGGAACTCTAACGTATGCATAATGAGGTGGAGCAGGATTTCATTACTTTTTCCAAGCAGCATACCTCCTTATCCGTGCAGAAAATGGGGGCGTCGAAATCATAATCTACTTCGTCTATTACCATGATGTGAAAAATGAACACGGGGTCATCCATAATGCGGGGTGACATCCTTCAGTGATAAGGTGGTGAGGGTACAAAGAACAGGTAAGGATGGAGCCGAACGGGAGTAGAATAAAAGAACAGGAAGGGATAAGAAAAAATCGCGTTGCGACATGGTGAGTGCGAGGGAAGGGACTTACGAAAAATGCGAACCGAAAACTTCGAACTTCGGACATGCTCACCTGTCCTTCGCTCCGAGCTCCATCGCACCTCCAGGTTTGAACTTTGTAGTGTATATATGCCCCCAATATTATTTAATGACCATCATATATTGTCATCCTTCCCTTCAATCTTCACGTGCCATTTTTTTATCTCCACCAGACAAGAATTCCATTATATATATATATATATATATATATATATATATATATATATATATATATATACATATATATATATTTTAATATTTTTTATTTTGTTATTATTACATTCTATATTACATTTTAATATATTATATTAAATTCCCGAAAACATTACAAAGCCCTCTAGAAATGACCTTTGTCCATGAGTGGGATATAAGTACCATTAGAAAGTTTTGCACAAAAGTGTTGGGTCTTGGGTCTTTGTCCCAAAGTGAAACTTCTAGGGAACTTGTCTCTAAACTAGGCCTCAAACCACTAGATAAACCCAAATCATTTCCCTTTTGGTGGGATATGGGCATCAAGAGAATTCTACATATTGGACATGAGAGTTCAAATCAAGTTTAGGGGAAGGGACCAATGAATATGATGAATTCATGACCTTAATATTCCTTTCAAAATGTGCACTAGAAAACATGTTAAGCATATTTTTATTTTTAGTGAGTCTAGTTTGGTCAATACTTGGATGAATGGATAATGCAAGTATCCAATGTGGCTCTTAGACATATTGGAGATCAACTGAAAGTGGTAATCAATTCTTTAAAAACCATTACTTTCACTTATATTTTCAAATAATTAAATTTGGAAGTAGATTCATTAGCAAAGGAAGCACAATAGGTTTTCGAAGGTTTATTGATATTGGAGGAATCATTGATGGCATCTCAACCATCTCCTCATTCAGATATTAATTTCAAACTATTATTGATGATGGGTCATCATGCTTATTTTTCCTTTTAAAAAAGCGTGTTTATATATAATGTAATATGTTTTACTTTAGGTTCGTCCTTTTTTTATCATAGTTTACCTATAAGACTCTTTTATAAACCTTGAAGTGACAAACATAATTGATGTATGGGTTTATTATTTTTATTTTTATTATTATTATTTTATGAGATTGAAGTAACATTGGGATAGAGAGACCAATAGTATATGAAGGTGCAACTTGCATATGATAAATGTAAATTATTTTCAATCTATGATTATAAATGTTTTTTTCAAGGAAAAAACGTTCAAAATTCATCTAAATCTGTATCTAGTTTTTATTAGTTTTTGTAAATCCACATAGCATGTTAGTTAATAATAATAATAATATATTTTAAGGTCATGGCCAATGAGATACTAAATTGATGTATAAGGTTGTCTTATTTATAGGACAAGGGACCCCTCCATTATTGACAACATGTAAGCTTTTACTTAGACAACTACAATAATAAGCTAGACAATTCTTACGCTACCTTAGGCATGGGATGTTGAGTAGTTACAAAAAGTGAGGTCATCACCATAATCAATGACACGTAAGTACACATGAACACACAAAAAAAAGTGAGGCCATCCCCACACAACACATGATCCCCATAAGCCACATCCCACAAAAGATAAAGGGAATCTTGAGCAAGCAAGCATACTCGCCTAATAACAAATCAACCATTATATTAGTAGGAGACACCAATCCCTTAGGGTTTTCCCCATTAGCATAACGATCATGGTATGTTGGGAATTATATCACAACCAATGTGGGATAACACATGAGGAGATGATATTTTATAGCCATAGAATTTATTCCAATATGCCATAGTGTTGAGCAATCAATGTGTAGATATATTTTCGCAAACCAAAATAAGTTCAAAAGCAAATTCATTGACGTTAATCCTATCAATGAAATACGAGGCCAAGTTTAAATATATATGAGACAACTAAGATGTAATAAAAGAGCATATATTTAAGAGATAATACATGTACTATGGAAATCAAACAAGAGGAAGAGATATGATTTAAATATTCTATTGAACTTGCCAAAATTTTGACATCATTATTAGTAACAACAAATGAATTTAATGGATACAATGAACATGTATTAAGAATTTGATGGATACAATGAACATGTATTAAGGGTGATATAAGAATCATGTCTACAAATATTCTCCATAACATCTTATTTAGAACAAAATCTTATCAATGAAGTCACAAGTACGATTTTGTGTGCATATAGAGGCTAAGGTTGTGTGTTGCAACTTGTGCCCTACATAGACTAGACATCCATAATTGAAATTGGAAAAATGAGGGCTCATTGTAAATATTATACACAACAATATAGAGTTTCCAGTCATGTTTGAGTCTGGAAACCCCCCCACATCGTCAATGCATGCATTTAGTCTAACCATGCCAAATTTCATTCCATACAAGCACAAGTTGAAAAAATTGCGACGTTGGCCCTGTGTAGTACATTAATTAATCTATAGGTATGGTTTTTGATTGTCGAATTGTATGTGTCAGTCATGTTTGAGTCTGGAAACCCTCCCACACCGTCAATGCATGCATCTAGTCTAACCATGCCAAATTTTAGTCCAAGCAAGCACAAATTTAAAAAATTTCAACGTTGTCCCCACACGGTACATGATCAAGCACGCCATTTGGGTTAGCATGATAATTTTGCATTTCCTTACTGAGATTCTCCTTTTTTTCAAGAATAATTCAATATTCTCTACTGAACAGGGCCAACCACGTGAAGGTGGAAGCTCTTATGGCCCCTCCCGCCCCCACATCACTCTCAATTCCCCATAACCCGACAAAATCTATGTACAAAAAAAATATTTATTGTGTTTTTTGTCATACTTAAGAAGAAATGTTTCTAATTATAACATATGCCAACATACAAGAAATGGAAAAAACACTAAGAAATAGTTAATTTATACGTACCAATAAAATTCAATAATTCTATCGCAATATTAAATCAAAATATATAGAGTAGATATATTAAGGCATACCTCACACACTTCAATGGACTTCATCATATTCTTAATCCAAGTCATCATCTGTATCATCCGATCTAGATTCAACATTGTAAGGATTGGCCATATCATCATCGTCATCGATGTCAGTTACAATCATCATGTCATCATCAATATCATCTTCATGGACATTCTCTGCTACATCATATGATTCAACTAATTCTTAGACATATTCCTCTAACTCATGTTGATCATCTTCAACATAGTATTCTTCTTATAGACCCTCTTCATTACCTTCCCCTACGTTATACTTTATCGGCCTTCCCCTTGGATCGTGTCTCACAAAAAATGGACAAACCCCTCTACTTTGAAGCTCAGAGTAAAATACATGTTCACATTGGCTTGGAAGAACACAAGACTCTATTCCTGGCTCAAACAACCTTGTATTCACCATGGTAAATCCATTATCATTTTCAATAATAGTTTTATCGGGATCACGTTGATTTAATCGTAACCTGTACCATTTGAAAACGAACATAACTACCTTGAAGGAGTTAAAGTCACACTGAACAATATCTTCCAAATACCCATATTTTCGATTTTCTGAGAGTTATGGATGTTTGTCACTTCTAGAGGAAACATTGGTCACCTCAAAGTCTGTAGATATCCCACAATCTGATGTTTTCTTCATTTCATCCAACTTTTTGATGCGATATTTACAACCATTGCACCACATAGCCTTATGGTGTTTTACCTACAACAAGCCAAATACGTAAAGATTACATCATGATCCATTTATGATTAACTACATGTGTATGCCCTACAAGGAAAAAAAACCAATGTGTACATCAATATGTTTGCAAAATAAATAAATAGTGTGGCTGATTAGTATGCTTGCATGATTATCTTTTAAACCATATGCTAAATCGATTTCCCTTTGTGTAAGATTGGTATCTCCATTGCGATGTGTTGCTTTAACCAATGAAGCCACACCTTCCCATGATATTCCATGACCAGATTGTTCACATCGTTCAATACATACCTTCATCCAGTCAAGATTGTTTGTGATGTATAAATGAAGAGCATCCCACTCTCAACCAATGTTTGATGAAAATAAAATTAAAATTAAATACACATGTATATTCACTTAACAAAGTATACACTTTTAATTGATGAATATTGAATATTAAAAATAGTATAAGTATGGTATTTACATAAAAAGCAACAGTCAAATGTATTATATTAATTAATCTCCATTAGCTAATAATTACCTTTCACCTTCCTCAATCTACCTTTCCCCTTCAGGTACTCCCCTTCGAAATTGTTATTAGAGTCTGGATCACAAATGCGACCTAAATTGAGCTTTGACGCTAATTTAGGAAGATATTCACTAATATACATCATGTTTTTGTATACCATATATCCCTCCATCATAGAACCCTTAGGACGTGCTCGTTGTCTAACCAAACCCTTCAAAAATTTCAAGTGCCTCTCAACCATCCACATGGGCCTTGAGTGTATAGGTCCACACAATTCAATCTCCTCAAATTGGTGTATGAGGTAGTGTTCTTGTGCATTGAAAAATGCCGAAGGTATATGATTCCACATTTCACACATGAGACAAGGAATTTCTCTCCTCCAATACTTTATATCTTCTTTATGGATTTATTTAGATGACAACCATCTACAAGTGATGCAAACCAATCACAAGATCTCACAAAAAAAACATTATATTACATAACATGAATTAGTGCACAAAAATCAAATATAAGTTCTACAATGAATTAAACAAACACTAAGCGCATGCAAAAAATTGCTACTTACCTCATGTATTTCAAAATATTATATATAACTTGTTTGACATTGTTGTCGAAGTTGTCCAGGAGAGAGAGAGAGAGGTAGAACATACTATAACAATATACAAATTGCTTCATTTTTTTTACAAAAAGTAGACAAAAAAATACCAACAATATGCAATGGAATAAAAAAATATAGCAATAATTATATGCATACCATAATAATTACCTTCATGAATATATGTCAATCATGCGTTTTCACCCCTGCAAAATCACCTTTCTTTGTTATGATATTCTTCATGTTCGAACAAAATACGGTGGAAAATTTAATTTTTCGCATGACTTATTTTACAACATTACTTTGTTGCTCCATTAACATCCATGGAAGTGAGTTCATATTAATTTGGTCTCTGTTTCTATGAAATTGAATGACGTCTTTCATTGTATGGTTTCCTTCTTGAATGTCTTTGCAAATTTTGACAATTTTTTTTTCCTCACCCCTTCTAGCCAATATTCTCCATAATGTTTCAGTCACATTCTTTATGATATGCATTGTATCAAACAGATGAACAATTTGTAGGTGCTCATAGTAGGGAAACCTACGATACTGTTTAGGATAACTTTTCATTCCTCATGGAATCCCATTAAATCCTTCATGATCATGACAGCCATCATGAATCATAGTTTATAAATAAATTACAGAAATCAATGTCAATTACAGTAAACAACACACAATACAAAAAAAAACATAACATTTAATATATGATGATATATACGTACCTTGACGATTTCTATTATATTGCAACTTCCATAGGTGAGGTGTCATTCTCTGCGGTTTTAATACAGTCTCTTGCTTCCCACTAAACAAATGTTTTTCAGTAGTTCGATACCTATGATTCTTAGAGAGGAAGTGCCTATACTCATCAAACACCTCCTTTCCTAAACTTTTTGATCGACGAGATTTGATCTTAGGACCACAAACTGGACATGCAAATTTTCCCTTTGTCTGAAGACCTACATAAAGAGATGGATTATCTATGTAAATTATATTTATATATAAAATGAATGGATTATTTAAAAAAACATGCGTGTATAATATATTAACTAATTCATAAAATTAAATGCAATTAAAGTGGAACTTATAATTACAAACCGCAAAAATGGGTTAACCCTGGGACATCATGTATTGTCCATACAAGCATTGCATGGAATTGAAATTTTCTTTGTTGTATTGGTCTAGATGTGTCATACATAGTGATTCCATTCCATAACTTTAGAAGCTCATCAATAACATGTTCGATATATACATTCATATCTTTAACTTGGTACTTACCTGATTAATTTGAACATATAAAATATATAATTATTACATGCATTTAGATATATAAACCATACACAAGAGAAAAATAAAATATATATAAATGACATTATGCAACAAAATATGACAAATGAGATGCCACTACATTAAAAAAAACTATAGATACATACCTGGAATAATCATTGCCAACATTATGTGCTCCCTCTTTATTTACAACCATGGAGGAATGTTATTATTGATAACAAAAATATGCTACATCGAGTAAATAGATTTCATCTCTGCAAATGGATTGACACCATCTGCTGCCAAAGAAATCCTAATATTACGATGTTCTTCTTTAAAGTGAGGCCATTTTTCCTCCATATCTCTAAATACAGATCCATCTGCAGGCATTCGAATAATGTCATCTTGAATTATGTTCCTTGCATGGTAATCCATAAATTGCACTATGTTTTTGCACATGAACATTTGTTGCAAACATGGAATAATGGGAATATAACGAAAAACCTTGTGAGGCACCTTTTTGTTACTTGATTTGTTCGATATCTACTTATATGACATTTCGGACATTCTGTTTCAAATTCATGTTGATAAGAATATATAACATGATCATCAGGGCATGCATGAATTGATTCATTCTGCATTCCAATTATTTTCATGATGGTAGATAAATCTCAATATGTGCGAGGTAAAATATTTGACGGTGGTAACAAAAATTCAGCTATCAAGCTACAACAAATTAAAATAAAAATCTAGTTAATATAATATATAAATAATATTAATGAAACACGTTTCATCCGTATTAATTTGACTTATGAATTAACAAAAAAATTACTAGACGAATAGTGATAACCATTAGCGGATCATATATATGTGATGGAATATATTACATACCTTAACACCTGTGTGACTGATGTGTTTGAAAGACCATTCATAACCTTCAAGTTCATTATCAACAATATAGCAGAGAGAAGATTTGTGTTGGAGCCCTCATAAAGGGGTTCGTATGCCTTTTCAAGAAGAGGTAAATCATGAACATCATCAAAGTCATCATTTTAATGATCATCATCATCATCATCCATTCTAACATTAAATGTATCATGGATAAATGTATTTGTACCATCATCTTCAACTATGCTATCAGTATGATCATTTTCTTCAATATGATCATTAACTTGTTGTCCATTATTCATAGCTCCATGTTCCTCTAGTACTTGTTCTGAAAGCACGTCCTCCAGACAATATGTTGTAGGATGTATTTCCTTTATAATTACATGAAACCATCAATAGATATTAGTTAATATAAGAAATATTAAAATAATACATACATTTACAAAAGAAATCAATATAAAAACATATATAATGCAAAACTTACAAATGGACGATATACATGTCCCCCCTCAGTGTGTCCATGTTCCCTACAATGCTTTTTGGATGTTGTGATCTTTATCCTTCTCCTTTTAAAGCCCCTGCATTGACTACATGGACAATAACATTTCCCATCATTCTTTCTTTCCAGTCCATCCCACAATCTAGCAAGCAATTGTCGATTTTTTTTCGTCTGGATCAAGAATATTTCTATTTGACATTTTCTCATAAAGAGCTTGAATGAATATTATTGTTCTTAAAAAATCAAGCTCCACTCTTCACTATTTTTAATTACAAAAACAATTGAAATAATTGTGTATTCTTTTACGGAAAATAGTCCATGCGAAGAATATAATTTCTACAAACCGTCGCTTATATAGAAAACATGTAAAAATGTTTCCATAATTTATATTTTTTAACATTTAAAGATCTTCGGATATCCAATGACATTACCATAGTTACCATTATAATATCTATGCCGTATATCCAGCGGATATAGTCACACTTGTCGGATATCCGACAGCTAAAGTCGTATAATCGACGGGCGTCGGATATTCGACAATGCTAAGTATCAATTAAAAAGAATTGATCAAACTTCGTAATTTTAAAGGTGAAATCCGATGACACAGTCAATTTCATCATATTATCTCATCGGAATTTGGGTTCAAATTTTGTTGTGTGACATCGACTAGAAATAATAAAAAAGTTCCATTCCAATAGACAGAAGAAGTCACAAAGATACTTGATTAAAGGGAAGTCGGAAGGACTTGATGACAGAAGAAGAAGGAATACTTGGTTCATTGGAAGAACAGAATCCTAGAAGAAGTGACTGGTATTTCAGATAAGAAGCTTGAAGAATTGAAGAACAGGGGTGTAATTATTTTCAACCCAGGGAGACTGATGCAGGGGAATTTGGACGAACAAGAATAGTTGAGGTGAACCAATTGGAGTTTCCTAGGAAACAGTCGATGGTTCCGAGCAAGCGACTGAGAAGTAGCCAACAAGAGAAGAGTCATGACGCCGATCAACGGGTCGATGATAGGGGAGGTAGAGGAAGAAGCAGTCGAAGAGGATAATGATCGAAAGGTGAGCAAAAGTTGAAGAAATAAGTTGAGACGACCGATGGAATTAGAGTACAAAGGAATTACTGCGAAAATAGTTGGAGAATTTAATGCATAGTTATGGCGGTTGTTGAAGAATGTCATATGGAGAAAGAAACTAAGGAGAGGCTAATGGGAATTTAATGAATTTTTAACATGCCCGGAGGCATCGAGAGGCTTCTAGATGAAGATGGAGCCGGAATTTCAGTAGAGAATGAGTATAAATACCATTTCTTGTAGTATAGGAGGGGATTTTTTTCTGGAAAAATTTTGGATTTTTGGAGAAGGAGAGAAGCTCTCATGGGAGGTTGATCTCTATAGATTGTAACTATAAGAAAAATGCATCGAATCTACTTTTAAAACCATTGTAATTCCTCTTGTAAAGAGAATATTGATTAATTTAATTTAATCCATACTTCTTGGCACCTTCCTGTGTGTTTGTGTGGGTTGTTTCGCCATGTGCTTTGTTTTACAGCATGGTCTATCCATCGACTATGCTTGAATCATATCCATAGGTCTCTGAACCTTTTCCCTAACATTCATCAAACCAAATGGAATTATGTCATACATGAATGTTCCTCGGGGGGTTACAAAGGAAGTATTCTCCTTGTTTTTTTCATGAACAACAATTTGATTATAACCTGAAAACCCCTCTATCATAGAAATTTGGTGTGCTGCAACCACCCGTTGTAAAATTTGATCCATATTCGGAAAAGGATAATTATCCTTTAAGGAACTTCTATTTAAATTCCATAAATTGACGCAGAGCCTGATTTCCCATTTTTGTTCCTCACGGGAACAAAGTTAACAACCCAGGTAGAAAATATTAAAGGAACAATAATTTTTGCATTAAGCAACTTTTTCAGTTCTTTCTCAATAATTTGTAACAACATGGGTTCAGTTGTCTTAATTTATCCTTGAATGGTTTTGTAGCAAGTTTTAAAGGTATCTTATGTTGCACAATAATTGTATCAAAAGTATTCAAATATTCATAAGACCATGTAAATACATCCACAAACTCCTTCATTAACTTTACATACCTCTTCCATTGTTCGTTTGACAAAGCTTTTGATAATTTGACCGTTTTAGGATAAGATTATGTACCAATATTGCAATATACAGTGCTATATCCTACAGGTCGAGCCAAAGGATTGTGAAGTGTATCATGATTATCAAATAACCTGTCGAGTGGGACCAAACCTTTAGGTATCAAATTACCCTTGAGTTCAACAACATCATGAAAATCAACTTTGTTAGAATAAACTGAATTCTGTAATTCTTCAATTTCCTCCTCCTGATCAATCAAAGATATTGAAAACTCACCCATTGACTGGAAAAGCTGTTAATTTTAGAATCGTCTTCAAATAATTGCCAATTTTTAACGTTATCTGAAGGTATATGTTTAAATTCCACAACATATTTAATATGAGGCTTAGTTGGCACCCTAAAAAAGCTAGCATCCAATGCTAAGGAGTCTGTAGTTATATTACAATTTATGGGAACAAAATAAATATTTAAAGCTAAGATAATTTTCAATCAAATCCCAAACCTCATTTTGATAAACCTTAAGATTTTTTTGTTTAACCTGATAGATTTTGTTGACTCGTTGAACTATTAATTCTGAATCTCCATATACTACCAAGTCTTGTATATTCATATCTTTAGCTGCTCTTAAACCCAAAATAACGCTTCATATTCATCTATATTACTGGTAACTCCAAAATTTAGTTTATACATCAAAGTAATTATTTCATCATCGGGAAAAATAAAAAAAATACCTGCTCCAGAACCTTCTCTAGAAGATGCACCATCAAAATACATTCTCCAAAGCTTATTTTCAAATTCTGTTGACTGTTGGGATATTCCTATACTCCATCCTAGTCCTAACAGCATTCTCCATTTTTGCATTTTCAGTCATGCAAGCATTTTGCATGCAGTCATGATTTTGCATGCATGCATCCCAGTCATCAGTCCCAGCACCTAGCCCTCAGTTAGATAGCCCCGGGAGCTTCTTTCTGATCATTTTTATCCCTCCTAGTGCTTAGTGTGCCCTGCATGCAATTGCATGCATCCTAGGCGCCCTCTCTCACCTACCACTCAGTTGCACATCAGGTAGTTGAGTTATCTTTAGATCTTTCCTTGATTTAAGGCTAGATTGACTCTCAACTGACTGTATCACTCCGATGGACCTCCCGTGAGACTAGATTTCCTATTCTGACTCCAGTTAGCTCCTCATGCACCCTCCACTAAGCCTCCTTCATTCAGTTAGTGCCTCCATGTGCCAGTTACACCTACCACACTTAGTTAGACTCTGTTTGACAATTACTTGTGCATTGATGACTCCACGGATGATGATCAGGACTTCTAGTTATGCTTTGAAGACACTTCAGTGATCTTTTGATCTACTCCATGAAGGATAATTCGAATTGCCACCTTGGAATTCGAATCCTCACCATTGTATTATTTATTTTTCCATATTGTGATTAATGAATAGTGTGTGTGATGTTATTCTGCTTCTATCCGAGTTCTACTGTATCATTATTTTGTTGCTCCTTTACACTGCATTGACCACTCTTCTTCTATTTTCCTGCTTAATCTTAATCTTTCTTGTGAGGTATACATCAGCTCTTAGATCTGCTGTGAGGATTTTCACATGGTATCAGAGCATGTTGAGAGTATTTTCTATCTCCATTTCTGAGATTTTTTTCTAGGTTATTATCAAGATTTCGAGTGCAGCAGTTTTTGCACTTTTGCAGCAGTAGCAGTTGCAGACATTTTCTATTGTTTTTTGCAGGTCTTATGAAACAGCTTCCATGAATTCGGAAGAAATTACTCCTCTTTCTCCATTCAACTATGATGAATGGAAACCACAGATGATAGCACATTTGAAGACACATGGTCTCTTTGATTATTGTTTTGAAAGAGAGTTTGAATCCTCTAAAGATGAGAATGACTGGTTAAATGAAGGTGATAGAGCCTCTGCAGCCATGATGTTTGCTATGTCTCGATGCATGGTACACCACTTTTTTTCTGTTGAATCTCCAAAAGAGATATGGGCCCATCTGGATGAAAGATTTGGCAAACAGAATGAAGGTATTGGTCCAAACCATTTTGAGAGAAATCCCACTGTTGCATTCGCCCTCCTTGATGATCTCTCTGATCATGAATCGGTATCAAACATATCTCAAATTGATGTTGTCCACAAAGAAGAAGAAATTGCAGATTCTACACTCATGCTCCAATTTTCTTCTATTTCGAATTTTATGCCAGCTCACACTCTAGAAACTGCAGAGGTTCTTAAATCCTCTATTGCAAAAAAGTCTATTGGTTTGCATCATGATATATTGAATGTTTCAGAGGTCAAATCAGCAATTGGAGGTAAAGCATTCGCTCTCCTTGATCACTCACCTCTTATGTACTACTATATGATCATTTATACATGCTCTCAAAAGTTTATTGAAGATGTAGGGCATTTCCATTCGCTTGGGATAATTTCCCATGCATTTTATGGTTTTGATCTCACCTCTATTGGTTCAAAGGAGATCTCAAGAAACCATTCATTAAGTCTTGGAGCTGATTTAAAATCCAAGCAATCACTACTTGGGATAATTTCTCATGCATATCATGGTTTTGATCTCACCTCTAATGGTTCAAAGGAGATCTCAAGAAACCATTCTTCAAGTCTTGCATCTGATTTGGATTCAAAGTATTCACTATCATGTGATTGTCCTTTTGGGCATAATCTCACCTATGATGGTTCAAAGGAGAAAACAAAAGACTACCTGCACATTCTTGGATTTGATCCTACCTCAGCTGATTCGAATCACAGGTTCCGGTATCATCCTCATACTTTTGGATTTGTTCTCATCACATTCGATCTGCATAGAAAGTACAAGCACATGCTTTTTGAGCATGAAACACATCTTCCCAAGAAGAAGATACCTCCAGACATATGACCAAGCATCACACCTGCTTGAGTTTGGAGCATTTATTTTTGGTGTGCCTTACAGTCTATTTTGAGGGGGGGTATTTTTCCCATGAGGTTTTCCCCATTTCCTCAGTTTATCGAGTGTTATTATTATTCATTGTATTGGGTGACCTTTGGTCTCAATTACCAGGGCCCAGGATGGATTAAGGGGGGGTGTTGGGATATTCCTATACTCCATCCTAGTCCTAAAAGCATTCTCCATTTTTGCATTTTGCATGCAGTCATGATTTTGCATGCATGCATGCAATTGCATGCATCCCAGTCATCAGTCCTAGCACCTAGCCCCAGGAGCTTATTTCTGATCAGTTTTATCCCTCCTAGTGCTTAGTGCACCCTGCATGCAATTGCATGCATCCCAGATGCCCTCTCTCACCTACCACTCAATTGCACTTCAGTTAGTTGAGTTATCTTTAGATCTTTCCTTGATTTAAGGCTAGATTGACTCTCAACTGACTGTATCACTCCGATGGACCTCCAGTGAGACTAGATTGCCTATTCTGACTCCAGTTAGCTCCGCATGTGCCCTCCACTGAGCCTCCTTCATTCAGTTAGTGCCTCCATGTGCTAGTTACACCTACCACACTTAGTTAGACTCAGTTTGACATATGGTTGATAGTTACTTGTGCATTGATGACTCCACTGATGATGATCGGGACTTCTAGTTATGCTTTGATGACACTCCAGTAATCTTTTAATCTAATCCATGAAGGCTAATTCAAATTGCCACCTTGGCATTTGAATCCTCACCATTGTATTATTTATTTGTCCATATTGTGATTAATGAATAGTGTATGTGATGTTATGCTGCTTCTATCCATGTTCTACTGTATCATTATTTTGTTGCTCCTTTACACTGCATTGACCACTCTTCTTCTATTTTCCTGCTTAATCTTAATATTTCTTGTGAGGTATACATCAGCTCTTAGATCTGCTATGAGTATTTTCACATTGACTGCCTTTTTGGAACTTCCTTTTCAACCTGAACTAAAGCTTAAATCTGATCATCAAACTGTAAAACACATGAATATATACCTTCTTGTACTGCATATAAAGGGTGATTAGATGGGTTTCGACGATCACTAACAATATATGCCAATTTAATTTCTCTATACAACCATCTAGTTTCACCTCCATACACAATAATTGTAGCATAAGAGTAATCCATTTGTAATGTTCCTCCCATTTTCATGGTACAAGATCTAGAAAACAACATTCCATATTTTGGGGGAATATCAGACTCTACCACATCCAACAGAATGATTTTCATGGGGAGTTAAGCTAAACTGAGCACCAAATCTTTAATGAGCCCCAAACATTTTAAAAATGTAGAATCAAACGCATATAGATCATGGAATAGTTTGGTGATGTTTAAATCAAGTTCTTCCATTACTGCTTTTGGAATTAGATTGTGGGATGCTCTAGAGTCTAGAAGGAAATTATGTAACATCTCATTGAGGGCCAAAAACAATGGTTGGATTTTCATCTTGGAGGTTTACTACATCCAAGGAAGGAAGATCTATAGGAGACTATAAATATTTTAAAATAGACTCTTTGAAAGACTGACTTTTTACTAGCTCAGTCAAAGGAATATGAATCCTGATTTTTTTAATCTCCTACTCAAAATTAAGAGAACCTGGTATCTTATCATTATCCTTTGTTGATAAGTTCTTTCCTTTGTTATCTAACTGATCATGTTTCTTTTCCACTTCCTTTCCTGATGACTGTTTTTCCAAAGTTGCAGCCTTCTTCTGAGATGTTTGAAAACTTGTCCTTTGCCCTAATCTAAGATCATATTTTCTCTACTGTTTTAATTGAGCTGCATTTTCGAAATATTGATGAATTTGATTGGTCATAAAAAAATATTCATATTCATCCCGTGTGAGGAAATTCACCAATTGATATTCATTAAGAAGTCGAGCCTATGGATTTGGTTCTTCACCTTCTACACCACCAAATTCATCAATTTCATCATCTACAACATTTTGTAGCGGGGGCTGAAATTTTTGGTCTTTATTCTTTCTTCTATCTCTCTGAATAAACTGTGGATTAAAAGGTCGACGAAACTCATTAGGTTTTATATTTGGAAATCCTTGTACAAGTCTATTTTGAGCTCTTCTATCAATCTCCAGTTTGATTAGATTTAAATTTAAGTCCTTGATCATTTTTTTCATCTCATCAATTTTGTGATCCTGAGACTTTGAACTTGAAGTTGAAGGTTCAATCTCCTTTTTTGTTTTCTTTTATCATTTTCCTGATAGTGTGGCTTGGATCTAAGTCTATCAGCTGCTAATATTTTAGACTCTACTTCTAGAGCAACTTCTTGCATATTTGCAAGAGTTATAACCCTTCTTTCTCTCAGTAATAAAGAAAAGTTTGGATTAAATGCATTTGCAAAAGCAAGCTTAGCTGAGGTATCAATACGTTTAATTTCATCAGGGATTTTACCATACATCTTATTAAATATTTTATTGAAGTCAACCACAAACTCATCATGATTTCTTTTTAGTACATCAAATTCTGTGATATAATAGAGATAGTCCTTTTTATCCCCCCATTGTCTCAAAAAGGTTTACTCTAATGCATAGATTCCATTTATAGAGTTGGAAGCTAGCTCTCTGAACCATTTTCTAACTTCTCCATCTAAACTTTGCACAAAGAGTCTCACCCAAACACCTTCATCCTCAATATTCTGATTATCAATGTAGCTATAATGAGCATTCATGTGTTCTTCAATAATAACTTCTCATTGCCCACTAAGTCTAGGGAGATACTTTAGTTAATCACCACCAGGTAAAGCATTTAACAATTGAGGTAGGGATAAAGGGGCATACCTGGCTGCCACAATGGCATCCATTCTATTGAGTCGTTGCTAAACCATTGGATGGGGTAAAGGATCAACTTTGAATTGGCTAGAAAGGAATTGACTGGTAGGAGGTGTATATAGTGTCAAAGAAGGAATATAAGTTTTAAGAAGATCCAATTGTTTAGATTTCAATTCCTCCTTTACTTCTCTTGATGATATGTGTTTCAAAAATACTTTAAATTCAATAGTTTCAAATTCGTGTTCAAACACTTGGATATCAAGAATAGAGATTGAAGAAACTAACTTTTTATCCTCTTCTATTGGAAAATGAAAACCAATTCCCTGATTTAAAGTGTCATTCATTGAAGGAACTATGATATTTTTAAATGTACCTGAAGCTAAAGATTCAAGTCTCTGTCGTGCTCTAGTCTCTCTCGGAATTTATTCAGGGTCAAACCGAGTTGCAAAAAGAGGAAAGAAGGGTTTTCTTGAGTTCTAGTCTTTCTAGAATCCAAATTATCCAGTGAAATTGCCAGGTGAAAATTCAATCCGATTTTGTTCACCTCAAAACCAGATCTAATCATGAAACTTTACCTAGGGAAGATAACTTCGCTAGTTCTCTTCCCGACAATTTTTCCAGAAAGAAGAAAATATTGCCCCTAAGGTTTTCACTGGACTGCTACAGGGAAAATCTAGGGAATTTATGTAAAATCTTGGAATAAAGAAAGTATTTAAGTTTAAATGTTGAATGTTCATTTATCCTTTTAAAAACTTGGGAGAAAGGATTTAAAGGAAACAATAACACATTATAAATTTAAAGGATTTGCAAACCCGAATTACAGGGATTCAATATTTAATTCACTGCCAAAATATAGATACATGAAAGATAAATAATATACACATTTATAAATTCTCATGCTCGAAATTATAACAACGTCATAATTTGAAGAAAATGACTAAAAACAGAATAGATTCATAGCTAATGAACAATTAAAGCTCAAGAGTTAATAATACTGGAAATAGATGGTTATGCACTGCATAACACAGTATTGCTTTCAAATACATAATTAGAAGTAAATTTAAATAAGATCCACACTGTATTCATAATGCAAGAGATATTCAAACAATCATATATATTACTGTATCAAAAATTACAAGTTCTTCACCACTTTCTTCTCAGGCTATTCCAAAACTCGAACCCTTTCTTTTTCTTTAGTTTCCCTATATATAGACTCTATCTTAATCCTTTATTAGGGTTTTGAGACTCCATCTCATAATCAATAATAATATTTAAAATCAAAATTGATAACTTGAAAACTAAATCAGTTTTGGATCTGATCTTTTAGGAATATGTTAACTGCTTAGAACGACCCTAAACTAAGCTGCAATCACACACAATATCTATTTATTTACAAACATATGAAATAAACGTAAGTTTGAGATTTTACAAAATCTAGAAAATGATAAAGATAATTCTATATGGTCCTTGTATTTGAAGAATCTTGACTTGATCAACTGGAGGTTGCACTTTTGATCCTACTTACATCAAGCATATATCCATTTAGCTTTACTTCCTTTATTTTGGAGAGTGTTAGGTTCTCGAATTTTTAGTGTGTCCTATAAAACATGAGTGCCTAGTTCGGACAAAATTCCCAACTTGTCATTATTTTCCTAGTGTTTCTTTCTTTCTTGCAAACATTCCTTCTTCCAACATTTATTTTGCCTGAGAATTTTTCCATTGCTTCTCTTTAATCCCTGGGAAAATTTACATAATTTATTGTACTTAATGAGCAATTTGTTCCAATATTTATTAGTTTTATTTAACCTGTCTTGTACCTTTTTGTTCTCCAATTGCAACTCCTTAACCAAATGTTTAGAATCCTTCAATTTCTTCTTAATCTTTTGATTAATTTGATGTTCTTCACTTTCAGGTTGGGGCAAGTTATCTCTTTCTGGTGCATTTATTTGAGCAGTCGAAACCTCTATCTCTGTTTTAACAACATCGTTAAATTCCTCCTGCTGCATTTCTTGCTCTTCTTTATAAGTCACAGCTATGCGAGGATGAGCCTTGGTGAACAAGGAACTATGTTAATGGTGTTTTCCAAATTGTTCAATAATTCAACTACCTTCTTTTCAACCTCCATGGACGAATTTGACCCGTCATTAACAATTTCTTAGCCTTCTTTAAGTTTCTGGAACTATCCGCCTACTTTTTATTTTTCAAGTTCAATTTATTTCATGCTATCCATTACTCCCTTTCTCTTATTAATTCTAAGATTGTTCCTAGTTTTCATAGGTTTTGAAATTGAAGCTTTAACCCTTTGTCTTTTCGATTTCACTTGTTTTTCATCCAACAGACTTTCAAGGTCAATAAATTTGTTTTCTTTCAGAGTAGGATTAGAAATGGCTCTCGAATTAATTCTAAACTTATTCATGGCTTTGGTGTGAGGTCCTCTAAGGAGATAATATTTTCGAGCATCCAGTTTCCTCTTTATATTATTAATTCTTTCTTCATCATTTGAGAAATCATTAAATTGCTCTATTTTTTGTAACCCAAAATCTTAGGATTTGGCGGCAGTTTCACGACCCCTCTCTTTCTTTGCTTTATTCCTTTATCTTCTTCTTTTTCACTTTTTTCTCCAGATGAATCATCCATTCCAACCGATCCAGATGGATGTAGGTGGCCACCCACCTATTCCATTGGCTCACAACTTTTTTCCATTGTAAAGAATTTCTAGTAATGTTTTTACAGTATTTTGGGTCCTGAACTTCCGGGGCCGTTTTGAATCCCTAAATGATGTTTTGTGGGGTTTGCAGCGACCCTCATGATAGCCATGGAATCTTGTGTGGAATTGTTTCACTTTTTTGCTCCTCAGACAGATATTTTTGACGGTCTACCGAACGCCCCAAACGAAGATCATATGCAAAAGTTATGACCCTAGAAACTTGACTGAGTCAATCAACCAACTTAGGGCACGAACTTTATGAAGGTTCATCTCTTAGGGTTAGGTTTTTGGATGTTTATGTTAAATTTTCAAAATTTACTTCAATCTGATCTAGGATCTTAACTGAGAGAACAACATGTACAACAAATCTACAGCATATCAATCATGGACACAATAATGCAAGCACACAAAAGACACGGAGTTTACATGGGGAAAACCATAAAGGTGAAAAACCCCAATAACTTCCTCAGAGATAGATAGAGCAATGATACAACCAGAATACAAGAGATAGTCTTCTCCTAGCAGCAGAGCCTCCTCCTCAAAAGTGCACCACTTTTCGAATGAGAGAAGTGTGTGTATGAATGATCAAATAGAGATCTCCCGATCTCTATTTATACTTGTTCTATCCTGTCCAATAAACTAATGGGGCCTACATGTCTAGCTTAACCCATGGTTAACTTAATCCGGGCCGACCCCACACTTGGTGGTCTAATAACCCTTTGACCCACATGGCTGACCCCCAATAGGGTGGTCTAATAACCCTTCGACCCACATGACTTATACAGGGCCGACCCCAACAAGGTGGTCTAATAACCCATCAAGTATAAGTTACGACACTTACAATATAAATGACAACACTTTTGTATAGAGGAATAATAACATCTCTATAGGAATACAAACACTTCCGTATAGAGGAATAATACCATCTCTATAGGAGTACAAAATACATATATGAAATACATGGGTGAAATACATTCTGAAGTTACATATACATCAACACTCCCTCTTAACTAGGAAGGTATTTCTCGACATAGGTCTTCTAGCACAAGTCTTCTTCTCTGGAACACCATCAGCGAATCATCGTCATCATCACTGCTGCTGCTATCTCAATCAATCTCTGAATCTACTCGTCATAGGAAGTTCTACAAATCTTGGATGTAGGCCCACTCGTCATAGCCAGTCCTTTTTCATATTGGATGTAGGCCCACCACCTGTAGGTCTTCGTCATCACTGGCCATACTGTGGAATCCTCAGGACTTATTACGTGCGTCACAAAACCTTGCAAGAGCATCCCAGGACTTATTACGGGCACACAGCCCAACCTATCGGATCTCCCAGGGAGCTATTACATGTGACCCTACCACAAAACCTCGAAAGAGAATCCTAGGACTGATTATGAGCACACAGATCAACCTATCGGATCTTCGAGGGAGCTATTATATGTGGTCACCACAAAACCTTGCAAGAGCATCCCAGTACTTATTATGGGAACACATCCCAACCTATCGGATCTCCTAGGGAGATATTACATGTGGTCATGGAAAAACCTTGCAAGAGCATCCCAGGACTTATTACGAGCACACAACTCAACCTATCGGATCTCCTAGGGCACTATTATATGCCATAGGACAAAACCTCGAAAGAGCATCTGCCAGATATCCCAAGGCCAAACTATATGCCATATGCAAAACCTTGCAAGACTATCTGCAGATCTCCCAGGGCCAAATTATATGTCCTCCTAGAGCAAAACCTCGAAAGAGCATTTGTCAGATATCCCAGGGCCAGATTACATGCCATAGGCAAAACCTCGAAAGACTATCTTCAAATCTCCCAGGGCCAAATTATATGCTCATCTACACAACCTAATCCACAGCCACAGAGTATCAACCTGATACTCACCATACATCATCCTAATGTATACATGATCATCCTGATCATCATCACTGCAACATCCTGCTGCATTTCATCTGGAGCAACATCCTGAAGCTCGTCATCCATGATCATCTTGATCATATAATGCATCTACCTAATGCATACCAAGTATCTACCTGATACATATCATCATACATGATCCACTTGATACAAATACAAAAACATGATCCACCTGATCATACCTGATACATATCAACATACATGACCTACTTGATCATACATAGTATCCACCTGATACATATACAGATACATGGTCCAAGCATCCAACATGATGCATATACAAAACATATACAAATGATCCTACTAATCATATCCAGCATCCAACATGATGCGTACATACATATACATATAAATGATCCAACTGATCATATCCAGCATCCAACATGATGCGTACATACAAGAATTGATCCAACTAATCATATCCAGCATCCTCCTGATGCATACACAGAACAATAACTGGAGCATCGTCCTGATGCTCATCATCCAGCGCTTACATCCACAGCCATGTGAAGGATCCTCCTTCCAACATGCTTGGAATGGATTCTGCAAATGTGTCCATCACTTCTTCCTCGAAGTGTCATCAATCTGAAGAACACCAAGCCTCTCCCTGAAGTACTCAAACTTCACCCTGGCTAGTGGCTTCGTCAACACATCTGCAATCTGCTCGTCCATCGCAATGTACAGGAGCTTCACAGCTCCTCTCTGCACCATATCCCTGATATAGTGATATTTTATCTCTATTTGTTTCGACGTGTCATGAAACACTAGGTTCTCGGACAGCTTCACACAACTCTGGTTATCACAAAAGATACCAGTAGCATCCAAAGGGAGATCAAATAACTCAGAGAGTAGCTTCCGAAGCCATACTGCCTCACAACTAGTTGAACAGGCTGCAACATACTCTGCCTCAGCTGTACTCAGTGCTACGCAGGACTGCTTCCTGCTGAACCAAGAGATCACACCTGATCCCATATTGAAGAAACACCCATAAGTGCTCTTCCTATCTACAACACTGCCTGCCCAATCTGAATCAACATAACCCTGCAGGTTAAACTTTTGATTCGCATCATATTTGAGCCCATAATCAATTGTACCCTTCAGGTACCTCAGAATATGCTTTACAGCTACTAGGTGAACACTCCTCGAATCCGTCAGGAACTGGCTCAATGTGTTCACCGTAAAGCAAATATCTAGTCTCGTGTTCGTCAGGTGCATCAAGGACCCAATCATCTGACGATACATAGTGATATCAACCGGCTCAGATGAAGCATCACATAGAAGCTTCAGGTTCGATGCCATAGGTGTGGCCATAGCCTTGCAGTCCATCATCCTGAACCTCTTCAGGATCTCTACTGCATACTTCCCTTGTCCAAGGAAGATTCCATCTGCACTCTGCCACACCTCCATGCCAAAAACAAATAGTGCATCATCCCCAAGTTCTTCATCTCGAACTCGGCAGCAAGCTTCTGTTGCATGTTGGAAATCAATCTATCCTTGCCTGTTATAAACAGGTCATCCACATACAATAGTAGTATCACTCGATTGCCTTCCTCAACCTTGTAGTAAAGGTTGGAATCCGCTTTACTCTTGGTAAAGCTGAAACTAGATAAAAAGCTGTCTATCCTACAATATCAAGTTCTGCACATATATGACTCCCTGTCATGTGTCTCAGAACCAAGTGGCTTCTCCACATACACTTCTTCTTCAACTACACCATTCAAGAAGGCTGTCTTGAAATCCATCTGGTGTATCTTTCACTTCATCACTGCAGCCAGAGCAAGTACTGATCTAATGGAAGTGTATCTAGCTATAGGAGCAAAACTCTCTATGCTACCACCTGCAGCATGCTTGATCTGTAGATCCTCTTGGAAGTCACTACAGACTCCCCTTCAGGTCTTGGAACTGCATCCCAAACATCTTCATGATCAACTGGTACTCCTCGATCATGGCATTCTTCCCAGATCCTGGGAACTTCAATATCTTCAATATTTTCAATAGATAACTTTGTTGCTGAACAAATGTTGTAGTCCTTCTTTGGTAGGTGATGGTATACGATATTTCCTACACAACAAGTTAAATTGCATGATTAGAAAACATCTCATAGTTTTCAGAACAAATTCTTACACATAAAGAAATATGTCATACAGTCATGCAATTATCTTAGCCAATGCTTCAATACAACATTTATCCATATTCCGTAACTTTCTAGATTCCTTCCAATCTCTACCAGAACATTGTTAAGAGTGTGCACAACTCCTAACATGTCAGCAAAGAGGTTTCATTCTAGATAAGTAGCAATGGAATGTTGTACAGTGCCATAGGCCACTTACCCATTTATATTAGTAGTATACTGTTCATCAATGCAACTATTCTAATATGCATAATACGCAACCTAATTGTAGGAACATCAGTATATACATTATTGAATAACATTATTTAAACAAACAACTATGTAAGAAATGACAATTGAAATACTTATCTTTGTTTGATTGTTGGGTTGACTCCCTCTCAGTCTTTGCTTCTTTTCTGCAACTCCATTCTGATGTGGATTGTGAGAAGTGGTCAACTCCCTCTGAATATCTGCATCCTTGCAAAAACTACTGGAGTGTGCTCTCTCTTGATCTTTGCTTCTTGGATTACCTGTCCTTGAACTTATATTCATTCTCGATCCCTATGCATGCTTGTTAGTATCATCATTGTTTTATCCTCTAGGTCTCATACATAATCAAACATTTATTAGTATAATCTTAATACTATCAAAACACAATAATCTTAAACATGTATAGTCATGATCATTCACAGATAATAAACATTAGTATTTAGGGAAGTCTTCTTTTACTCATGCATATTCTTATTTGATCATAGGACTCTTTTGATTAGTTAATGCATAAACCCGTGATTACTCAAACCTATAACTTCATGATTCTTCTGGTTAGTCATATCATCAATTATGGTAAGAAACATAATATGCATACAACCATGACTATTCAAACCTATGACTTCATGAATAATCATTATCAACAACACAACAATATAAGATCCTAACACAAGGTAGGATTCTAGCTTGATATAGGAAAAACATACCTGGATTAGCTAGTTATGTCTAACATACCGACATGATGTCTTCTTCTTCTCTTCAATGACTTGTGCTAGTAACCTGCATATCTCATAGGTTAACCATTATAGAACCAAGTTATACATACCTCGCAAATAGATCTTCTAAGTGATCCATGACAATGGATGAATCTTTGTCCTCATGTCATCATGATCATATGTTCTTGAACTAGAACATGATTTATCTTTCTTGGTGTACCTTTCATGTTAGCGGACAACATAAACCTCATACCACACCATAATGCATTAGTATAAGTGTCAACACCCTAATGCATGCATTCATAATTTTGTTAAGGTGATACGACAAGTCTAAAATCAAGATTGTTCTAACCGTAATAACATGAAGACAAACATGTCATAAACTTAATCATGAACAAATCTCGAGACATACCTGGATGAGTCATACCTGTCGAGATTGCTTGTAATCTTCTTATGTAAGGCCTTAGCCTCATCTCCCTCTGAAACAGGAACTTCTTCACTTATGCAGGTGACAAATCCATCCTCTTCTAGGATTCAACCAATCCACTTGATTTGCAGGAACTGGATCTAGAGCTGTAATAGGGTTTGTCAGAGAAACCCCAAAAATTCAAACTTTGAATTTCAAGCTTCCGAAAGGATAGAAATATGCACCTTGATGAGCTGATCAAGCTGGTAAATTCAGAATTTGAAAACTGCAAAGTTTCACTCCTCAATTTTGCCTTTGAAACTTCCGGATTCACTGGATGTGACCCTGAACTGGGGTTTGATGAAGCCCACTCTTCTACCCAATCAAAAGGTTTGATCCAAATCTCTAAGCTTCTATTTTTCTGAGGAGCTTCCAGCCGTGGTCACAGATTTCAAAAATTCTCATTTTTGCAGAAGCCCTAATTTTCCACTTTTCCAATCAAAGTCCCGAACTAGGGTCTGATCAAGCCCGGTCTTCTACCCAACCAAAAATTCTGATTTTGGTCTCTAAATTTCTATTTTTATGAGTAGCATTCAGACATGGTATCTGATTACAAGAATTCCAACTTTCTTTGAAACCATAAATTTCGAAACCCATGAATGAAGGTGCTCAAAAATAATTCTATTTTGACAGAAATATGTACCTGATTGTTTCTGGTGTAACTCCGCACTTTTCGATCCACATGGTCTGAAAAAATTTTCTGTGGTATCCTGACCTGTCATCTTTCCATCCCGATAGTTCTGACCTCAATTGGATTTTTTGAGAGAGATTTATGCCAAGTGTCGCAACGTGACCTGTTTATGGGATAATAAAGAAGAGCAAACTTGTACGGCGTTCCACGTGTCACTGGTTCAACTTCGGCCTCTAAAAACGTTTTCTAAGATAGTACAGTCTGTGTACGACCTATCACTTTTTACTAAATTTCATTTAGAGCTTCCTAGCACAAGTTATGACCTTTTTTCCAAGGTCACCTGTTTTTGACTCAGATCTGGAAGAGGTAGAAACCATATATTGTATAGATCATAAATCACAAAGTACAACGAATTAGAGGTTGTCCTTTGGACACAAGGTACATGGGGATCTAATATTCGATCTATAAAAGTTTCAGATCCGGAAACTTCTCCAAAATGGATTTATAGCGAAAGTGCTATGATGACTGGTTTTTGCTATATCAAGCCTTAGCATCGTAAGTGCAACAAGTGTCATACATGCCATATCATGCCTTCTTTCAGGCTAGCTCTGATACCATGTTAAATTTTCATAATTTACTTCAATCTAATCTAGGATTTTAACTGAGAGAACAATATGTACATCAAATCTACATCATATCAATCATGGACACAATAATGCAAGCACACAAGAGACATAGAGTTTACTTGGGGAAAACCATAAAGGTGAAAAACCCCAATAACTTCCTCAGAGATAGATAGAGCAATGATACAACCAGAATACAAGAGATAGTCTTCTCCTAGAAGCAAAGCCTCCTCCTCACAAGTGCGCCACTTTCCGAATGAGAGAAGTGTGTGTATGAATGATCAAATAGAGATCTCCCAATCTCTATTTATACTTGTTCTGTCTTGCCCAATAAACTAATGGGGCCTACATGTCTAGCTTAACCCATGGTTAACTTAATCCGGGCCGACCCCACACTTGGTGGTCTAATAACCCTTTGACCCACATGGCCGACCCCCAATAGGGTGGTCTAATAACCCTTCAACCCACATGACTTATACAGGGCCGACCCCAACAAGGTGGTCTAATAACCCATCAAGTATAAGTTATGACACTTACAATATAAATGACGACACTTCTGTATAGAGGAATAATAACATCTCTATAGGAATACAAACACTTCCGTATAGAGGAATAATACCATCTCTATAGGAGTACAAAATACATATCTGAAATACATGGGTGAAATACATTCCGAAGTTACATATACATCAACAGTTTAGGGTTCTTTCCCTCATGTTTATGATATATAGGCCCCTTCGGCCTCATTTTGTATTTAACTTGTCACAAATGAGCATAGCCACCACATCTCTTCTTAGAGATATAATTATCACCATTCTAGCTGCTTTTATTTTACACTTTGTTCTATTTCATTTATTTAATAGAATATGAGTTTACTGTATCACTGTGTTTCTTTCCATATATCTGTGTATGTGAATATATATATATGCTCTTTCATTTTTTTCTCACATAAATACAGATCAATGGTATCAGAGCCTTATGCTCTTGTGGTTTTTTAGTGCATGTCCCCGATGATATCTGAATATCGAGAGTTGGGTCTCGAATTAGTTGAGCTTGGGAAAAACCCTCCTTGTCAGCCCAAGCATCCTCCTATGGAAAGATAATAAAAGAGATATGATAGAGCATGAGATCCTATTAACTTGTTGCTCGAGGAAGTCCTCCTGCAATAGAGGAACGAGATGATGGATAATTTCACACATATCCTTTGAAGGATGTCGATGGCGGTGGATACAACTTCAATGAGCATTCATTTCAGGAGTGTGAATCCCTTCAAGGTACAAGTTAACTTTGGTATTCCCCTATTCGAAGGAAAGATAGATGTGTCGATGTATATGTAACTTTGGAATGTATTTCATTTATATATTTATTGTACTCCTATAGAGATGTGTTATTCCTCTATATGGAAGTGTCGTCATTTGTATTGACAAGTGTCGCAAGTGTGTTAACTTTCCGATGGGTTATTAGACCACCTTGTAAGGGGTCGGCCTGATATAATGTAATATGAAGTTATTGTACCTAGCTAGACAAGTCAGCCCCATAAAGTTATTGGGCAAATAGGAGAAGTATAAATAGAGATCGGGAGATCTCTATTTGGATCACTTCATAACTCACACTTCCTTCACTCAGAAAGTGGTGCACATGTGAGGAGGAGGATCCGCTGCTAAGAGGAGTCTATCTCTTGTACTTTGGTTGTGCTATTGCTCTATCTATCTTTGAGGAAGTTGTGGGGTTTTTCACCTTAGGGTTTTCCCCACAGAAACTCTGTGTGTCTATTGTCTCTCATGATTTTGCTTCTTGTGATGATTGACATGCTTGTTATGATTGATATGCATTGATATACTGTACATGTTATTCTCTCAGTAAAGATCCTAGAGTATCTTGATTTAATGCTCAAAATTTAACATGGTATCAGAGCTAACCTAAGAAGAAGACATTGTGCAGTGATGGAAACTAGGGTTTCTTGCTTATTGGGTTTCTCTCCACAGATTTTGGAAAAGAAATATAGTAGATTGACTCTACTCATCAAGGAGAATCTATCTGTCCAATCAGAATTCAATTATGAGCATTTTCAGATTTGGCCCTAAAAATTAGGGTTTCCACAAAAATAGGAATTTCTGAAATCTGAAGACATAGCTGAAAGCTCATTGGAAAAATCGAAGTTTAGAGCTTTGGATCGAGATTTTTGGCTGAGTAAATCTCCGGGAAACTCAAACCCTATTTCAGGGTCCTCCCAAGTGAACCCAAGAAGACTAAAAGGAATTTCTGAAGGGTGAAGCTTTGCAGATCTCAAATTCTGAATACACCAAGCTAATCAGATCATCAAGGCGCATCTTTCTATCCTTTCAGAAAGTTGAAATTCACTTTTTGAATTTTTAGGGTTTTTCCGACAAACCCTAATCCGGGACGAGATCCAGTTTTCAACAAAGCAAGTGGTAACACCTAAATCTCTTCTATTTCCATTTGAAGTACTCTTTAAAATGTCTCACCACACCAAGCTTGAGGATAAGATTGAAGGGGCTGATAACTTCCGAGCCTGGAAGTATAGGATTGGGTTAATCCTGGAAGAAAATGAATTGGACTCCTACATTAGCTCTGAGGTCCTTATCCTAGAGGATGAAGAGGCTAAGGTATTGCATAAGAAAAACATGGTCAAGGAAAAGAGAATCATTGATGATTCTATCAAATACCATCTTATACCACATGTGTCATCTCTAAAGACACCCAAGGAAATGTTTGACTCCCTGACCAAGTTATTTGAAGGGAAGAACATAAATTGGACGATGACTCTACGGAATCAATTGAAAGGGGTCAAGATGTTGAATGGAGAGACCATTCAATCTTACTTCTCCAAGGTCTCTCAGATCAAGGAACAACTTGAAGCTGTGGATGAAGTAGTGGACAATGGTGAAGTTGTTATGACCACTCTGAATGGCCTACATAGGTCATGGGACTCCTTTATTCAAGGAATCTGTGCAAGAAAGAAATTGATCTCTTTCAATAGACTGTGGGAGGAATGCTCTCAACAAGAAGCTAGGCTTATGGCACGAGAAGAAAAGATGGGGACTGAAGTTCAAGCTCTCACAGCTCACACCAAGGGAAGCAAGGTTAAGAGGGAGAAATCTCATAACAAGAAACATTCTCACCCTTATCACAAGAAGAAAGATCTATCTCATGTTCGATGTTTCGAATGTAATGAAATGGGACACTTTGCTTTAAATTGTCCCAAGAAGAAGAAAGACAACAACTTCAACAAGAAGAAGAATAACAAAAGAAGATATCATGCTCATGCTGCTGAGGATGATGAACCTTCCAGGAAGAAAGCTAGAGCAGAAAGTGAGGATGATGACTCATCAAGCGAAGAAGAGTATGTTATAATCTCTGCTCTCACAGGTACTATCTCTCATGGTTGTAATGATTGGTTAATTAACAGTGGAACTTACAAACACATGACTGGGTTTAAAGAATATTTTGTAAACCTATCTGAACATGAATCACGCCATAAGGTGAAACTTGGGGATGATTATCAATACCCTATCAAAGGAAGTGGGGAAGCCTCCTACAACCTAGAATCCAGAAAGTCCTTAAAGATGAAAGATGTGCTATTTGTACCTGGGCTCAAGAAGAATCTACTCTCCATCTCTGCATTAGATGCAAAAGGTATGAGGGTTGCATTTGTAGATGGCCAAGTCCTAATGTGGACAAAGGGTAAAACTATTGATGATGCAGTGGTGATTGGAGAGCAAGAAGGAGGATTGTATAAATTGAAGGGACAACCTGAACATGCCATGGTGCATGATTCCATGGAGCCAAGTGAACTTTGGCATCGAAGACTTGCACATATGCACTACAGAGCATTACCAATTGCAAGTAAGGTTGTAGAAGGTCTTCCTGAAATTAAGACCAAGCATGAAGGTGTTTGCAAAGGATGTGCAAAAGGAAAGAACATAAAGAAGGCATTTCCAAGCAGTGAAAGCAAGGCAAAAAGTATCTTGGAAATTATCCACTCCGATGTATGCATCCCTATGTCATCCATCTCTCTGAGTGGGTATGTTTACTATGTCTCTTTCATTGATGACTTCTCCAGGAAGACTTGGGTTTACTTCTTGAAGAACAAAGAGGAAGTGTTGGATAAGTTCAAGGAATTCAAAACCTTGATGGAGAACCAAACTGATAAGAAGATCAAAACATTCAGATCCGACAATGGTGGAGAATTCACCTCAGGTGACTTCAAGAAGCTATGCAGTGATTCAGGGATTAAGAGGGAGTTGACTGCTCCTTACAATCCGCAACAAAATGGAGTTGCAGAAAGAAAGAGCCAAACAATCATGGAAGCATCAAGGGAAATGTTGCATGACTAGGATCTACCTATGCATCTATGGGCAGAAGCAGCTAGGACAGTTGTATATGTGCATAACAGAACACCCCACAAGATATTGGACAACAAGACACCAGAAGAGGTCTTCTCTGGTAAGAAACCTGAAGTCAACCATCTTAGAATATTTGGTTGTCCAGTATACACTCATGTCCCAAAAGAAAAGAGGACCAAGCTAGATCCTTTAGGAAAGAAGGGTATCTTTGTGGGTTACAGTGAAAGCTCGAAGGCTTACATAATATAATTTCCAGGGTTCAAGAAGATTGATGTCAGTAGGGACATAACATTTGATGAAAACTCAGCATTCGTCAAATCAAGGAAGACACATGTTGAAGTTTATGAAGAACCTAAGGAAACTAGATTTCAAGACACTACCATGATTGAAGCAATTCCAAATGTTGGTCGTGAAATTGAAGATCCGCAACAACCAGTAGATCCACCCCGTGAGAATAAATCTCACAAGAGAAAACCTGCATGGGATAGAGAGCTCATTCAAGATGCAGAAAGATATGGCATTCCAAAAGAAGAACACAAAGCAAAGAAGAGAACTAGATCACATACAAGCTATGTTGCTTCACTCTGTGATATCATGAACAAAGAACCTTCCAGTTATGAAGAAGCAGCGAAAAAGAAAGAATGGAAGGATGCCATGGTCGAAGAATACCAATCAATAATGAAGAATGATGTTTGGGATGTTGTCCTAAGACATGAAGGGAAGTCTGTTTTGACTTCCAAGTGGATCTACAAGATCAAGCATGTTGCAGATGGCAACATAGAGAAATACAAGGCAAGATTCGTAGCTCGTGGCTTCTCTCAGAAAGAGGGAATAGATTATGAAGAAACTTTTGCTCCTGTAGCCAGGTACACTTCCATCAGAACAGTACTTGCTCTGGCTGCAGCGATGAAATGGAAGATACACCAGATGGATGTCAAGACTACCTTCTTGAATGGTTTAGTTGAAGAGGAAGTGTATGTGGAGTAGCCACTCGGTTTTGAAACACATGATAGGGAGTCATATGTGTGCAGATTGAAGAAAGCCTTGTATGGCTTAAAACAAGTTCCTAGAACTTGGTATGGTAGGATGGACAGTTTTCTATCTAGTTTGGGCTTTACCAAGAGTAAAGCGGATTCCAACCTTTACTACAAGGTTGAGGAAGGAGATCCTGTGATTCTACTCATGTATGTGGATGACATGTTTGTAACAGGAGATGACAGATTGATTATTGATACAAAGAGGAAGCTTGTTTCCGAGTTCGATATGAAGGACTTGGGGATGATGCACTATTTTCTAGGTATGGAGGTGTGGCAGAGTGCAGATTGGATCTTCCTTGGACAAGGGAAGTATACAGTAGATATCCTAAAGAGGTTCGGGATGATGGATTGCAAGGTCATGGCCACACCTATGGCATCAAACCTGAAACTTCTATGTGATGATTCATCTAAGCCTGCTGATGTCTCTATGTATCGTCAGATGATTGGGTCCTTGATGTACCTGACGAACACGAGACCAGATATTTGCTTTACGGTGAATACATTGAGCCAGTTCCTGACGGGTCCAAGGAGTGTTCACATGGTTGCTGTAAAGCATATTCTGAGGTACCTGAAGGGTACAGTTGATTATGGGCTCAAGTATGAAGTGAATCAAAAGTTTAACCTGCAGGGTTATGTTGATTCAGATTGGCCAAGCAGTGCTACATATAGGAAGAGCACTTCTGGGTGATACTTCAGTATGGGATCAGGTGTGGTCTCTTGGTTTAGCAGGAAGCAGTCCTGCCTAGCACTGAGTATGGCTGAAGGAGAGTATGTTGCAGCTTGTTCAGCTAGTTGTGAGGCAGTATGGCTTCGGAAGCTACTGTTTGAGTTATTTGATCTCCCACTGGAGACTACTGGTATCTTTTGTGACAACCAGAGTTGTGTGAAGTTGTCTGAGAACCCGGTGTTCCACGACAGGTCGAAACACATTGAGATCAAATATCACTATATTAGGGATATGGTGCAGAGAGGAGCAGTGAAGCTCCTGTATATTGCGATGGATGAGCAGATTGCAGATGTGCTGACGAAGCCACTAGCCAGAGTGAAGTTCAAGTACTTCAAAGAGAGGCTTGGCGTTCTTCAGATCGATGACACTTTGAGGAAGAAGTGATGGACACATTTGCTGAAGCCATTCCAAGCATGGTGGAAGGAGGATCCTTCACATGGATATGGATGTAAGTGCTGGATGATGAGCATTAGGATGATGTTCTAGTTTCTGCTCTATATGATCAGTTGGATCATTTATATGTATGTATGTACGCATCATGTTGGATGCTGGATATGATCAGGTAGATCATGTATTTGTATATGTATCAGTTGGATACTTGTATGATCAGGTAGATCATGTATTTGTATATGTATCAAGTGGATACTTGTATGATCAGGTAGATCATGTACTTATGTATGTATCAGGTGGATGCATTATGTATATTAGATGGATGCATTTGTATGATCAGGTAGATCATGTATGATGATATGTATCAGGTAGATACTTTGTATGCATCAGATGGATATACTGTTTGATCAGGATGATCACAAATGACGAGCTTCAGGATGTTGCTCCAGATGATATGCATCAGGTTGATGCTATGATGATGATCAGGATGATCACAGATGACAAGCATCAGGATGTTGATCCAGATGATACGCATCAGATTGATGGTATGATGATGATCAGGATGATCATGTGATGATGTACATCAGGATGATGTATGGTGAGTATCGGTTTGATACTTTATGGCCGTGGACAGGTTGCACAGGTAGCATAGAAAAGACTCTTTAAAAACCGGACAGGTAGAGCGGTGTGCTCGTAACATCCTGGGTTGCTCTATTGAGATCCGGACAGGTAGAGTGGTGTGCTCGTAACATCCTGGGATGCTCTAAGTAGGTTTTTCTATAGTTTCGCATAGAAAAGATCCTTTAAAAACCGGACAGGTAGAGCGGTGTGCTCGTAACATCCTAGGATGCTCTGAGTAGGTTTTGCGAAAGTTCACATAGAAAAGATCCTTTAAAATCTAGACCGGTAGAGCAGTGTGCTCGTAACAGCCTGGGATGCTCTATCGAGATCCAGACAGGTAGAGCGGTTTGCTCGTAACATCCTGGGATGCTCTAAGTAGGTTTTGTGAAGGTCAACATGTAAAAGATCCTAGGAGATCCGATAGGTTGAGCACTGTGCTCATAATCAGTCCTGGGATGTTCTTTCGAGGTTTTGTTGATGCACGTAATCAGCACTGAGTATTCCACAGTATGGCTAGTGGTGATGAAGACCTACAGGTGGTGGGCCTACATCCAGTATGAAAAAGGACTGGCTCTGTAGAACTTCCTATGACGAGTAGATTTAGAGATTGATCGAGATAGCAGCAGCAGTGGCAATGACGATGATTCACTGATGATGATCCAGAGAAGAAGACTTGTGCTAGATGATCTGTGTTGAGAAGTGCCTTCCTAGTTAAGAGGGAGTGTTGATGTATATGTAACTTCGGAATGTATTTCATTTATATATTTATTGTACTCCTATAGAGATGTATTATTCCTCTATACGGAAGTGTCGTCATTTGTATTGACAAGTGTCACAAGTGTGTTAACTTGCCGATGGGTTATTAGACCACCTTGTAAGGGGTCGGCCTGATATAATGTAATATGAAGTTATTGTACCTAGCTAGACAAGTCGGCCCCATAAGGTTATTGGGAAAACAGGACAAGTATAAATAGAGATCGAGAGATCTCTATTTGGATCACTTCAAAACTCACACTTCCTTCACTCGGAAAGTGGCGCACATGTGAGGAGGAGGATCAACTGCTAAGAGGAGTCTATCTATTGTACTTTGGTTGTGCTATTGCTCTATCTATCTCTGAGGAAGTTGTGGGGTTTTTCACCTTAGGGTTTTCCCCACGGAAACTCTGTGTCTATTGTCTCTCATGCTTTTGCTTCTTGTGATGATTGACATGCTTGTTATGATTGATATGCATTGATATACTATACATGTTATTCTCTCATTAAAGATCCTAGAGTATCTTGAATTAATTCTCAAAATTTAACAAGATGCATATGCTTTAGAGAAATGGTTAAATCTATTAGAGGGTTAATTCTCTATTAAAAAATTTTCTGATAGCAAAAAGATCACATTCGCACTCCTTAAGTCCCTCCCTCATATCAAAGACTGGTGGGATGGGTATTGCGAGAGGCATGCAAGAGATGAATCTGAACTATTCAGGACAGACCCCACTTGGGTGGATTTTGTCGATGCCATCAAGGAAGAGTTCTACCCTGACAAAAACTATGATGTCCAGTACACCAGGTGGACGACCTTGCGCCAGAAGAGAGACCAAACATTGCCATAGTTTACCAACATGTTCCATACCCTATGTTCCAAAATGGGTATTTGAGACTCTTAATGGCACTTTTTCATGTCCCAAATTTTGCATTGGGTCACAATGGCCTAAACCCATTGGCCATATTCATGAGAGTTTGTCAAATTAATGTTAAGGGTCAAATAATTCCCAAGGAGGAAAATTACTAGTTTCCTAGGTTGTGGGTGGAAGCATTGCGATTTGAAATAAAAATGATAATAAATTATGTGTGCACATAAGAGTATCATAAATATTTAATAAATGATCTAAATAAATATATACAATGGAAAAACAAAGTGGCATTTGACCATAAAGACACATGGAGAAAGTGGGACCCACACAAGCTAGATTTTCTATGCCACATGGAATCCTCCTCTTGTGATTTCGAATCCATAAGAATCCGAAGGGTCTTGAGATGCGTTGAAACGTCAATATACTTGGCATGAATCAATAAAGGTCAAATTGGAGTGGAAGAGTAACTCCCATGGAAGAGGAAAAGGCATTTTGGAGCTAGTGAGACACTTGGACTAGATTCCCTAGCTCTATCACAACAATCATGAAGACGCTGTAGTCACCAAATTTGTCCTGCAAAATTCTCAGATTCTAGCAACACACCTATAAACACAGACTTCAATCCTCGCTACCAGAATGCCCATCTTTGTCAAAGCCTTGAGTTTTAGTCATCTTGGTCCATCTCTCCCTACCTCAAATCTTTCACAATGAAGTCTTAAACCCTAAATTAGTAAACATTTACCTATGTTCTCAGCATTACCTAGTGGCCTTTATTTTTATTACATAAAGCTAAATATTAAAAAAAAATATAAAATAATGTTATTTTAAAATTATTTTTATCGTTTTAAAATAATACTTTATATTTATTTTAAATATTGCTTTAGTTATAAAAAAAGGGGGAATAAAGTGTTTTCATAATTAAATTGTTTGAAGCTTTATCTCATTTCCTATATTAACGTTAACTCTTACCATTCACCACTGCACTATGCTCAAAGTTTAAGATAGTAAAAGAAAGTTAAGCGTTGAGCCCAAAGACTCCACGCCATCATGCAAAGATAACGAGTCATAGTTTGGCCACTACGAATCAAGAGATGTGTCAAATCCTACCATATATAAATCATCACATTACTTTTCCCTTGTTTCATGTGGGATTATACCTCATTTGTGCGGAATGAAGGTCCCCAATAATGTACAGAACAACGCCCAGCTACAAGCTATTTGATCTCAAGTTTGCCTGCCGAGATGGTAAAATGTAAAGAAGAATATAATTGAGGACGTGGAAAATGATAGATATTATGTAATTTATGCTTACATGTGTAGACATGATAAGAACAAGTGGCAAAAAACCATATCCAACATTTTCAGGGTACCTGGCAACAGTTGTTTAAAAAAAAAATCAATCCCAGGCACAAGAATAGCAGGCAGAGGATAGATCCAATCAGTTCCAGATTTGATCTTCTATCAAAAATTTAAAAAAAAATCAATTGGCTCGAGATTGAAGACAATATTCAAGGGATAAGTTGAGTATTTTCAGATTTCAAGATAATCCTGTGGCAGAGCACCCTATAGCAAAGGGATATAGATTTCAGATAATATCTCCAAATCATGAACAGGTGGACAGCATGTTAAACAGAAATATCGAGTCAGCAAGTAAAGTTTATCTTTACATGTTTTTTTTGGGAAGCAGATTCAAGACTCCATCGAGAGGAAGAGGATTAGCATCAAATCAGTTAGTCTTCTCTACATCATCCCAGATTTCCAGTGAGGATGTATGAGGAAATTAGAAGGATAAGGGGAGCACCTGGAGCAGTAATTAAGGAGCATCCCCGATCTCTAGGAGCTAAATGAGCATTTTCAAGCATACAAATTACACATGGCAGGAGATTTCTAAAGTTCCAGATTTCTGGTAGATAGTTATAGATTCTTTTTATTAGATAGCTTTGTTTGCTTCCGATTTTTTGAGAGGTCATGGATGTAATTTTTATATAAAATAGATAGTTTTGTAATGTAAAAGGAGAGTGGTGAGTTCTAGCCGAGGGCTGAGAAGATTATGGAAAATCAAACTTTGAACCAGTTTGCAAGCATGTATGAATTTCCTTATGTTTATATATTGCAGAAATGACTGTTTATGAATTAAGATATGATCTTTGAGCCAATCCTGTTCAATTTATGAAGTATATGCTTTTAGTATTCTGTCTACACATGGTCTAAATTTCGTGTTATGATTCTTCTAAACAACATACAACTATGCCCCTATCATGAAACAATGTCTAAGCTCTTATATTCATAGTTTATGATCATAGTCAGTTTTCTGCTTCTATTCATATATTGGAATCATCCCTGTCTTCTAGTTTTTAATTATCCAACTTAACTCATATCTTCATCTACCATCAGAACATCATAAAAATTACTGAGTAGATGTCTGATATCTACCAGCTAAGATTTCCTTAAGCTTGACCCTAACAGTCAGGTTCAACTTTAGGGATAACATCTTTTGGAGCCGTTGTCGGGGACGGAGGAACGAAGGCATACTTTCCTGGACTGTATGACAATGAATATATCCAGACTTTGATGGTGAACAAAGGCTGGTGATAGAGTGGTTGCGATATTCACCTGGTGACTCCACTGGTTTCAAAATGGAAGATTCAGTTTCTGAGCGAGTTACTTCCTGTACCAAGATAACAGGGTTTGAGGTAGATCATGTTTTTCTTCGAGGTTTTCAAGAATGGATGAGTATGTCTTCTGATGATGAATGGGACAAAGATTTGTCTTCCTTTTTAGATTCTAATAACATTTCTACTGAAGAAGATAAAATTGATTTTTTGAAGAAGATTTTAAAAGCATTTGAAAGTTTGTTGTCAGAAAAGATTTCTCAAGATGATAGTATTACTGCTGTTGTTCCAAGCATTTTTTAAGATATGTGCGTGGCTTTGAATGAAGAATTGAATCTGCATATCTTAAAAAGTAAAAAGTGGTTTTCAAATGATTGTGAAAAAAATGGTTTTATGGAGATAGTGAGGTCAGAGTTTATCCGGAGGCAACTTGCTTATCTTCAAGAAGAAACAGGGATATCTGATCAGAACATGATTTTTAATTATTTTTATGATCCAGTAGCAGCTTATCTCGAGATTTTTATCAATTCCAGCCATTCAGTTTTGTTCAACTGCAAATATGGATTTCAGATTCATGATGAATTGCATATCAGTTCTTCAATTTTTATTTTATAGAAGCATGTTCCAGGATTTCAATTGTTAAATCAATTTTTAGCTTGGTTTCATTGGAAATGGGATTTTAGTTGATCAAGCAGAGTTCAGTTGATTAGAATAGGAGTGTGCATAAATAAGCTCACATCTGAGCATCCAGTTTTCAATTTTGCAAGTGATTTTTAGTAGTAGGCAGTAGATATGGTTTAGTTGAATAAGACTCCAGCCCAATGGAGCACTGGTACATGACAAGACAGATTGCAAGTTTTCAGTTTGCAGTGAATGGTAAGAAAAGTATGATTACAGGTTGCAGTGATGGATTGAAAAGGCACAGGTCTACAAATTCTTGGCAGCTCGCAGGGAGCATGCCATCCCCAGACGAAGCCAGATGTAGTCACCAAATTTGTCCTACATAATTCTCAGATTCTAACAACACACCTGTAAAGACAGACTGCAATCCTTGCTACCAGAATGCCCATCTTTGTCAAAGCCTTGAGTTTTAGTCATCTTGGTCCATCTCTCCCTACCTCATATCTTTCACAATGAAGTCTTAAACCCTGAATTAGTAAACATTTACCTATGTTCTCAGCATTACCTAGTGACCTTTATTTTTATTACATAAAGCTAAATATTCAAAAAATAAAAAAGATAAATATAAAATAATGTTATTTTGAAATTATTTTTATAGTTTTAAAATAATACTTTATATTTATTTTAGATATGGCTTTAGTTATAAAAAAAAGGGGGAATAAAGTGTTCTCATAATTAAATTGTATGAAGCTTTATCTCATTTCCTATATTAACGTTAAATCTTACCATTCACCACTGCACTATGCTCAAAGTTTAAGTTAGTAAAAGATAGTTAAGCGTTGAGCCCAAAGTCTCCACGCCATCATGCAAAGCTAACGAGACATGGTTTGGCCACTATGAATCCGGGGATGTGTTAAATGCTACCGTATATAAATTAGCATATTACTTTTCCCTTGTTTCATGTGGGATTATACCTCATCTGTGCGGAATGAAGGTGCCCAATAATGTACAGAACAACGCCCAACTACAAGCTATTTGATCTCAAGTTTGCCTGCCGAGATGGTAAAATGTAAAAAAGAATATAATTGAGAATGTGGAAAATGATAGATATTATGTAATTTATGCTTACATGTGTAGACATGATAAGAACAAGTGGCAAAAAACCATATCCAACATTTGCAGGGTACCTGGCAACAGTTGTTAAAAGAAAACATCAATCCCAGGCACAAGAATAGCAGGCAGAGGATAGATAAATCAGTTCCAGATTTGATCTTCTATCAAAAATTTAAAAAAAAATCAATTGGCTCAAGATTGAAGACAATATTCAAGGGATAAGTTGAGTATTTTCAGATTTCAAGATAATCCTGTGGCATAACACCCTATAGCAAAGGGATATAGATTTCAGATAATATCTCCAAATCATGAACAGGTGGACAGCATGTTAAACAGAAATATCGAGTCAACAAGTAAAGTTTATCTTTACATGTTTTTTTTGGCAAGCAGATTCAAGACTCCATCGAGAGGCAGAGGATTAGCATCAGATCAGTTAGTCTTCTCTACATCATCCCAGATTTCCACTGAGGATGTATGAGGAAATTAGAAGGATAAGAGGATCCCCTGGAGCAGTAATTAAGGAGCATCCCCGATCTCTAGGAGCTAAATGAGCATTTTCAAGCATACAAATTACACATGGCAGGAGATTTCTAAAGTTCCAGATTTCTGGCAGATAGTTATAGATTCTTTTTATTAGATAGCTTTGTTTGCTTCCGATTTTTTGAGAGGTCATGGATGTAATTTTTATATAAAATAGATGGTTTTGTAATGTAAAAGGAGAGTGGTGAGTTCTAGCCGAGGGCTGAGAAGGTTATGGAAAATCAGACTTTGAACCAGTTTGAAAGCATGTATGAATTTCCTTATGTTTATATATTGTAGAAATGACTGTTTATGAATTAAGATATGATCTTTGAGCCAATCTTGTTCAATTTATGAAGTATATGCTTTTAGTATTCTGTCTACACATGGTCTAAATTTCGTGTTATGATTCTTCTAAACAACATACAACTATGCCCCTATCATGAAACAATGTCTGAGCTCTTATATTCATAGTTTATGATCACAGTCAGTTTTATGCTTCTATTCATATATTGGAATCATCCATGTCTTCTAGTTTTTAATTATCCAACTTAACTCATATCTTCATCTACCACCAGAACATCATAAAAATTACTGAGTAGATGTCTGATATCTACCAACTAAGATTTCCTTAAGCTTGACCCTAGCAGTCAGGTTCAACTTTAGGGATAACAAATGCTATGACACCTATGGCACAAATAAGACTTGAAGGCTGAAATATGACATATATGACATGTCAGGGCTAAAAATAGCCTCCAAGAGGGAGCTCAAGGGAGTTAGGGAAGCTAAGATGCTTCCACATGTGATTTGGTGGAAGTGGGAGACTATGAATTGTTGTACAAGTGGCATTCTTTGGAAGCTCTTCCCAACTTGAGTTGGAATGCATATCTTGGAAGGAATTAAACCCATAGAGAGCTTGGAAACTTTACAAATAATGAAACCAGCTTTTGATCATTTTTAGAATTTGCAATTGCATTTGTGAAGGGGGAGAGCTAGTGGATGACTAGTTTCTTGCCTTAGCCAATTTCAAGAGTGAAAGATTCCCATCCAAGTTGGTAATTGGAAAGGCCATTCAGAATTTTCATTTGGAGCTTTAATGGAGTCTTAATTTTCAGATGTAAGCTACAGGAAAACTCATGGTTTCTTCTAGTGCAGCTCACTCCTTCAACCATTTCCAGTTTTCATGGCATATTCTTGGTCCTTGAGGGAGGGCGTTTTTGGTGAGATATTGTATTCTTTGGGGGAGCTTATCATGCCCCATTTATTTTATAATATGAATTAAATACTCTGTTATTAATCTCCATAAAGTTTTAGGTCGAAATTCCAAGTGGAAATGTATAAATCTGATTTTTAATGAAAAAATGGTGTCATTTTCCCCATAGCTCTTGCATAGCGCTCTTGTGGTTGCATATAGTTAGTGAAGGAATGCCATTTAGACTTCATGTACATGTCATATGATATATATATCTGTAATAACCATATCAGAATACCCACAAGTTGATATTCCAAGAAAAACCATGTTAAATTGCTCATTAATGGACAAACAGTGACATTTCCCCACTACCTTGTTGTGAACCAATGTAATGTTGACGGATTCGAATGGATAAGTAAAATACTAAAGTTTTATTGATGAATGGAATTTTATTGATGTATTATATGATTTTAATGTTCAGTACATAAGCAATGGAGTCATTTTGTTGAGTTTCATAGCATTTGGAGAAGATTGCCTATCATTTCCCCCAAGGCTGAATCTAGTCTTTTTGCATCTGATTTAAGGGAGTTATAGCAGACATTAAAAGTTGAATGGTGATGCATATAAGACCATGTTGATGTATTTTATATGTCCCCTTATTCCATTCATAAATTTGAGTTTGATTGAGTGCATTTTGAAAGTCATTTTCATCATCTACCCCTAGGGGATTTGAACCATAATTTACTAGTAAAACTCCATACAATGACCAGATTGCCAAAGGGGCCCGCAGAAGTATTTTGATGGGGATAAATAATCCCTAAACATCATAATCAAGTACTAATATCATTAATACACCTTCTCATAATATTTGGGAGCATTTGGAGCAAATTGGATACCTAGAGCTCAAAACTAGTCAATGGTCGAACTAGGGAAAAAATGAAAATTTCACCATTTTAAATAATTTCAAAAAATATAGTGGTATAAGAGCATGATCTTGGCACCTGATATGGTCTGATATTCATGAAGACAAGAAGTCAGGGACCACCATTAGATATTGAAACCAAAAGTGTTTTTTGTTGAAAAGGAAAAAGTAGGAAAAGAAGAGCAATTGTTTTTCAGGAAACTATGACTAGGGATAAAAAAGGAACCTCAAAGGAGATTGAGGAGATTAGGAAACTCATTGAACCACTCTTTGAAGACATTTCCAAGAAAATGATGAAAGGATACGAATTGTTTGCTAGCCAACTTGGGAGCAAATGAGTAATAGGAGGCAGCAACAGTTCTCATGGTGAGGAAAAGAAGTCAATGGGAGAGCATATTTTCTCAAGCACAGGACCCCATAATAGAGCAAATGAATTTCAGAGAACACCAAGGCCTACTACACCAAAATTTCTTGAGCCCAATGATGTGAAAGAAACTCTAGGCAAATGGAAAAATTTGAGTGAAGATTGTAGAAACAATTTACCATTTTATCAATACCTTATTGTCTCAAACAAGCTCAAGATGAAGGAAGGTAATAAGAATCCATTTCAAAATAGAGATTCCAAATATATTGATCTTTAGGAAACCAAGGGGAAATATGAATCAACTTGCTGAAGGAGAAAAAAGAGGAGACCCATGAACCACCTAGTTCTAAAATAAGTGAAGTAGAAGAAGCACTACATGAAGAGGATCTAAAGTCACTCCCAAGTGACTCTGAAAAAGATGAAGAGACATCACATGAGAATGAAGAAGGTTATATTGAAAGTATTGAAGATAATTTCGAGACACATTCTACCTTGGAAAATAAACAAAGAGCACTGTGCAACATCAAAGGTAATTTCATATCTTTTCCTTTTATATAAATAATTTGGTTGAGTTTAATGAATTGTTACATGATGCATACTTGAAGAATGATGAGGATATTCATAAACTCAAAATTCAAAATGAGCAACTTCTTGAAAAGTTGCAAGATACTTGTTTTTCCTCCTATGTTTCAGATTGTCAAATGGTAGATTGTTTGGAGGATTCTCATGACATGGTATATCATGAGAATTGTGGAAATTTTAATATGCTTGATGTGTATGAAGATGAACTTGAATATATCCAAACACTTGATGTGGTGGAAGAGGAACTTGAGTTGTCTCTTGATGAAGGTTATGCAATTTTTAAAGAAGAGCATGATTCCTCTACATTGGAACCAATCTATGACAAAGGTTTCACACTTTTGAGGAGCTGCATGATACTACCCATATGTATCCTTCCCATTATGAAACTTTTGCACTTTTTTATCATTTGGGTGAGTTATTTCATTCTCCTACATCCTACAATTCCATATTTTGCAGCATTAGTCTCAATGAAGTATGGGTGAAAGGGTTCTTTTTATGGTGCCACATGAGGAGTATGGAACTCCTAGATTTACCTCTTATGATGACATGGTTGGAGCACATTCTTATCCACATTTGCAACAACATCCTTTATGATGATGCACATCTACATGGATGCACCTATGATATGCATTTGAATCACTTGAAGACTCATGGTTTTTCTTGCTCAACACTTGGTTCATTTGATGTTGGAGGAACTTCATCTAACACTAGGGTGAATAGATTTATGATTTGGGAACATTTTTGTTGGCAGCCACATACTTTGTTATATCTTTATGATTCTCACATTCATGGATGTATGGGTGAGACTTCTTTGAGTCATTTGAAGTCTCCTTGTTTTTCTTGCACATTATTCGGTTCAGATTTTAGTGGAGATTATTCATTCACTTCTTGGATGAAAGAATACATGGATGAATATTTTGATGCATATCACATCCTTTTGGAGCAGCATGATAGGACATGGGATCCTCACCTATGTCATTAGAGCAGATTTGATTGGTTACTTGATGCGTGTATGCACTTGGAAAATGGTGGTCTACTTGCTTGGAGGTATAAGCACTTTCATGATTCTTTGATGAAGCATCTTCTTGATGTTCATTTTCATTATGTTTTTATGTAATTTTATGATATATATTTTTTACTCATGATGTTTGTAATAATGCATACAATAAAATGGGATCCAGGAACTATGAATTGGAGAGAACTTCTAATTGTTGGAGTGCAATACAAGCAATGGGACCCTGGGATAATTCTTAGTCTCATTGGTTTCAATTTTTGGGGGAAACAAGTAGTATGGGGGATGGATTCCACACTTAATAAAGTAATTTTAATTAGAGTAGTGCAGCAAAAATCATGTTGGTTCCTCTCTAAAATCGTCATGTAACCTCGAAGACTCAAAGTTGGGAAACTCAGTGGCAACTTCAAGAAATTATACAAAAAGCAGGTTCTTCAACGCCCATGTTTGAAATTGCTTGAGGACAAGAAATATTGGGAAGGGAGGATTTGTCATGTCCCAAATTTTTCATTGGGTCACAATGGACTAAGCCCATTGGCCATATTCATGATATTTTTTCAAATTAATGTTAAGGGTCAAATAATTGCCAAGAAGGAAAATTACTAGTTTCCTAGGTTGTGGGTGGAAGCATTGGGATTTGAAATAAGAAGGATAATAAATGATGTGTGGACATTAGAGTAGCATAAATATTTAATAAATTATCTAAATAAATTTATACAATGGAAAAAAAAAGTGGCATTTGACCATGAAGACACATGGAGAAAGTGGGACCAACACAAGCTAGATTTTCTATGCCACATGGCATCCTCCTCTTGTCATTTCAAATCCATAAGAAGCCCAAGGATCTTGGGATGAGTTTGAAGGTAAATATACTTGTCATGAATCAATTAAGGTCGAATTGGAGTGGAAGATTAACTCCCATGGAAGAGGAAGAGGCATTTTGGAGCTACTGAGACTATTGGACTAGATTCCCTAGCTCTATAACAACAATGATGAAGATGCTATGACACCTATGACACAAATCAGACCCGAAGGCTGAAATATGACATATATGACATTTCAGTGCTAAAAATAGCCTCCAAGAGGGAGCTCAAGGGAATTAAGGCAGCTAATATGCTTCCACATGTGATTTGGTGGAAGTGGGAGACTAGGAATTGTTGTACAAGTGGCGTTCCTTGGAATCTCTTCCCAACTTGAGTTGGAATGCATCTCTTCGAAGGAATTCAACCCGTACAGAGCTTGGAAACTTTATAATGTCAAGAAAAAATAATGAAACCAGATTTTGATCATTTTAGAATTTGCAATTGCATTTGTGAAGAGGGAGAGCTAGTGGATGACTAGTTTCTTTCCTTAGCCAATTTCGAGGGTGAAAGAATCCCATCCAAGTTGGTAACTGGAAAGGACATTTAGACCTTTCATTTGGAGCTTCAATGGAGTATTAATTTGTAGGTGTGAGCTACAGGGAATCTCATGGTTTCTTCTAGTGCAGCTCACTCCTTCAACCATTTCCAGTTTTCATGGCATATTCTTGATCCTTGAGGGAGGGAATTTTTGGTGAGCTATTGTACTCTTTGGAGGAGATTCTCATGTCCCATTTCTGTTATAATATGGATTAAATACTCTTTTCTTCATCCCCATAAGTTTTAATGTCGAAATTCCAAGTGGAAATGTATAAATCGGATTTTTAATGAAGAAATGGTGCCATTTTCCCCATAGCTCTTGCATAGCGCTCTTTTGGTTGCATATAGTTAGTGAAGGAATGCCATTTAGAATTCATGTCAGATGATATATATCTCTGTAATAACCATATCAGAAGACCCACAAGTCGAGATTCCAAGAAAAACCATGTTAAATTGCTCATTAATAGACAAATAGTGCCATTTTCCCCACTACCTTGTTGTGAACCAATGTAATGTTGATGGATTCGAATGGATAAGTAAACTACTGATGGTTTATTTATGAATTGACTGTTATTGATTTATTATATTATTTTAATGTTTAGTACATAATCAATGGAGTCATTTTGTTGAGTTTCATAGCATTTGGAGAAGATTGCCTATCATTTCCCCCAAGGCTGAAACTAGTCTTTTTGCATCTGATTTAAGGGAGTTATAACAGACATTAAAAGTTGAATGGTTATGCATATGAGTCCATGTTGATTTCATTTATATTTCCCCTTCTTCCATTCATAAATTCGAGTTGGATTGAGTGCATTTGGAAATTCATTTTCATCATCTACCCCTAGGGGATTTGAACCACAATTTACTAGTAAAACTCCATACAATGACCAAATTGCCAAAGGGGTTTGCAGAATTCTTTTGATGGGTCTAAATCATCCCTGAAAATCATAATCAAGTCCTAATATCATCCATACACCTTCTCAGAATATTTGGGAGCATTTGGAGCAAATTGGAGACCTAGAGCTCAAACTAGTCAAAGGTCGAACTAGGGAAAAAAGTGAAAATTTCACCATTTTAAATAATTTCAAAAATGGGACATTACACACTTGGTCCTAAAGTACCACAATGGCCTGCATAGGTACATTCAGACAGAGATGGATTTTGGAAATATCCTCACTAGGAGCAGCTTATTGATACGCCATCAAGATTGAGCAGAATTTTAAGCAAAAGAATAATCAGTATTTCGGGTATGCAAATCAGCAGCAGAAGCCTAGAAAAGGTGGCCCTAATTCATAGAGAAAAGGATAGATAAAGGATGGCCAAATCCCCCAAAACTATCCCAATATTTAGGAAAAGAAGGGTAATGGGAAATCAAATAAGGACACAAGAAAGTCGTGTGACTTGCACAAGATACCTTGGCACAACACTGGTGAAAATTCCACTAAAAAAAATCCTTGTTGGCCGAGACAAAATTCTCGGATCCAGAATCTGACTCAGAACCTGATGGAGAGAAAGAAAAGGGAAAGTATATCATTGGTGTGGAATGTAGTGCCACCATCACAACTGCAACGATTCAACCATAAGAGTTAGAGGAGCCAAAGGAAGGGGAGCTCCTCTTCCATTCACAACTGTGGATGCAGGGACTCTGCTACACTTCATTGTTGATAGTGGTAGCTAGAAAAATCATTTTGGTCGAGGTCGTCAAAATATTGAAGCTTCTGATGGCTTCACATCACCAACCATACAACATCGGTTGGTTGAGCTAGGGATGAGACATCCACTTTAGTCAACGGTTTCTCCTTTCCTACGGGATCAAGCCCTTCAAATATGAGGTAATGTGTGATGTTGCCCCGCTTGAAGTTTGTGATGTTATTTTAGGACAACCATATATGTGGAAACATCATGTTGTGTATGAGTCTAGACCTCACAGTATCAGTATTAATTTGGGAAAGAAACTCTATAGGATACCAAAGACACTTACCACCACTGTAGTATCCATCATCATAGCTAAGAAGTGCAGGAAGGTAATCTAACAGACAGGTAAATTCATCCTCTTCATGGCTCGTTCTGAAGGTGAACAAAATATTGCAGCAACATCCACCACCTCCATGCATAACCCCTCTACGCAACAAAAACGGGTGGACAAGATCATGGAAGCATACAAAGACATCTTCACCACACCACTAGGGTGCCAGTACATTGCCCGATCAAGCATTCCATTGATTTGATACCTGGCACACCTTTACCAAATGGACCATTATACAAGCGTTCCCTCATGGAAAATGAAGAAATCAAACACCGGATTCAAGATTTGGGTCACATTCGACCCAAATCCTCACCTTGTGGAAGCCCAATTGTGTTGGTACAGAATAAAGATGGGACATGGAGACTTCGCATTAAGTATCGAGATCTAAACAAGATCATAGTCTGAAATCAGTATCCCATTCCCCGTATCAGAGACCTTCTGGACCAACTCAAGGGTTCCAAATATTTCATCAAGATTGATCTGAAGTCTGGCTATCATCAAGTGCTAATTAAGTAGGTCGATGTTTGGAAGACTACCTTCAAATCTCGGGAAGGCCTTTTTGAGTGGTTGGTCATTCCTTTTGACTTTAATAATGATCCAGCAACTTTCATGAGGATGATGGACGATATCCTATGTCCATTCACTAATTATTTTGTGGTCGTATATCTATATGATATCCTCATCTATAATAGAACATGGGCAAATAATTTGCTGCATATCCACCAGATCCTCAACACCTTGCGACAACACAAGTTATAAGCTAATCTATAGAAGTGCTCATTTGGCATGGAGAGGGTCCCTTAACCAAGTGACCAAAGGGGGATCTAAGGCCAAGTTCAGTTGGTCCAAGCCACAACAATAAGAATTTGAGGAGATAAATAAATGCTTATGCTCGACACCTGTCCTTGCCTTACCATATCTACAAAAAAAATTTGAGATTGAGACATATGCTCCAGAATATTTTGTTGGTGCATTCCTCACTCGGCATGGCCATGCAGTGGCATATCATAGTGATACACTTTCAGATACATTCCGAAAGTACCCAACCTATGACAAGGAAATGTATTCCATTGTCCAAGCCTACCACAAATGGAAACATTACATCCTTTGAAAAGAGACAGTCATCCACACTGATCACAATCCCCTGCAGTTCATGTAAACTGAAGGGAAGTTACAGAATGACCGCCAAGATAAGTGGTCCACTTACTTGTTGATGTATATGTAACTTCGGATTGTATTTCATATATGTATATTGTACTCCTATAGAGATGGTATTATTCCTCTATACGGAAGTGTTTGTATTCCTATAGAGATGTTATTATTCCTCTATACGGAAGTGTCGTCATTTATATTGTAAGTGTCGTAACTTATACTTGATGGGTTATTAGACCACCTTGTTGGGGTCGGCCCTATATAAGTCATGTGGGTCAAAGGGTTATTAGACCACCCTATTGGGGGTCGTCCATTTGGGTCAAAGGGTTATTAGAACACCCTATTGGGTGTCGGCCCAGTCAGCTTTGTGTTATGTGGTTAAGTTGAGGCCAACCTAGTAAAGGTTATTAGGCAAGTCAAGTCAAGTATAAATAGAGTGCGGGAGGCACTCTATTTCATCATTCTATTCTCTCACACACTCTTTGGAGAGTGGCGCACTTGTGGAGGAGGAGAAGCTGCTGCTAGGAGATGTCTATCTCTTATGCTTGGGTTGTATCATTGCTCTATCTATCTCTGAGGAAGTTATTGGGGTTTTTCACCTTTATGGTTTTCCCCAAGTAAACTCTGTGTCTCTTGTGTGCTTGCATTATTGTGTCCATGATTAATATGCTGTAGATATGCTGTACATGTTGTTTTCTCAGTTAAGATCCTAGATCAGATTGAAGTAAATTCTGAAAAACTAACATTACTTGCAACAATTCCACCTGAATATTAAATATACGAAGGGAAACACCAACCAAGTCTCATATTGTCTCAGTCAGTGTCCAGTATCATCACTTACCATGGTGCTCCACTCTTGTGTCCATGAGACCTCTGGGTGGCCTCAATTATATAGCAGTGATCCCAATTTGTCTCCCATTTCTCAAGCCCAATGTACAGGCACATTCGTGGCATAATTTCATCTTCAAGAAGGCTTTTTATGCCACCTGGGCCATCTCTGCATTCCTTTAAGCAAGTGTGCGAAGATGATTTGGGAATATCATTACAGTCGGGTGGCAAGGCACTTTGGAACCGAAAATGCAATGGCTATATTACAGAAGTATTTTTATTGGCCTAAGCTCCGGCAAGACGTTGGTCGATACATCAAGTCTTGCACTGCCTATGCCATCGAAAAACCTGCCATCAAAAAGCAGGTGTTGTACACCCCACTGCCCATTCCCAATGGGCCATGGGAGTCCATCTCCATGGATTACGTGTATGGACTATCTTCAACCAAGCATGGAAATGGCTGTGTTTGTGGTTGTGGATTGCTTCTCCAAGATGGCCATTTTGATAGCTTGCAAGAAGAACATCTCTGCTAAAGCTACAACCAAGCTCTTCTTTGAACGTGTTTGGGTTCATTTTGGGATGCCACAGACTATCATTTCTTATTGGGACAACATGTTCCTCAACACTTTCTGGTCCAACCTATGGTTATTGATGGATACCAAGCCCACCAAATCGACTTCCTTCCACCCCAAACCGATGGAAAAACAAAGGTAGTCAACATGATGATTGTACATATTATGAGAATGTACAATTCTAAACATCCCCACATATGGGATGAGAGCCTTCCTTATGTTCAACAGAGCTATAACCGAGCCCTTCATAGCTCTACTGGCCACAAGCATTTTCAAGTATGTCTGCGGTTCCAACTGCTGGCCCCAATTGATGTAGATTTTCCTATTGCATCCACACAGGAGGAATATTCCCATGATCATACTGCGGATAATAAGGCCACTAGATTTTTTGAGTAGATACAACACATCTATCGACAGGTCCATGACATTTTGGAAAATTCCAACACTAAGTACAAGCACCAACATGACCAACATTGGGTTCCACACAAGTTCCAAGTGGGTGATAAGGTTTGGTTGCATTTTCAGAAAGAGAGGCTCATAGGACCCCATCGCAATCTTCGTCCACTTTGATATGGGTTATACACCATCTCGAAGGAATTTGGTTCCAATTCCTTTGAATTAAGAATTCCCGCATTCCTTGGTCTACACCCAGTATTTAATGTGGAGCTCCTTCACCCATATTTTCCACCATTGTTGGACACCTCGGAGGTGTCAGAACAATTGACACCTACCGAGCTTAATACAAATTGCATGGAACATGAAACTATTTATCATATCATGGACACACATGTTAAGGGCACCCACCGGTAGAAGATCCAACTATATCGGGTTGTAAAAGCATGGAAACTACTCCACTAAGGCAAGTGGCTCACCAAGAGTCAAGTTCAGTAGAAGTTTCCCCATTTGATGGGGGAACTCAGCGCAATGGATACCATTGATTCATAGGGGGGAGGAACGATCCATATGGATATAGGTGGCCACCCACACAACTATTTTCCATTGTAACAATTTTCTAGTAATTTTTCTACAGTATTTCAGGTCCTGAACTTTCGGGTCCATTTTGAGGCCCTAAATTATGTTTTATTGGGTTCATAGAAACCCACACAATAGTTGTAGTCTCTTGTGTGGGTCCATTTAAATTTTGTACTCCTTGTATAGATATTTCAGACGGTCTACCGAATTCCCCAAATGGAGATCATACGCAAAAGTTATGACCCTCGGAAGTTGACTGTTCAACTAACCAGCTTGGGGCCACAAACTTTATGACGGTTCATATCCTAGCGTTAGGTTTTTGGATGTTTAGGTTTCTTTACCTCATTTTTATGATAAATAGACCCATTCGACCTCATTTTGTATTCATCTTGTCACAAATGACCATAACTTCCACATCTCTTCTCAGAGATATAACTATTGCCATTCTAGCTGTTTTTATTTTACAATTTGTTCTACATTAATTAATAGAATCTTAGTTTACTTTATCACTGTGTTTCTTTCCATATATCTGTGTATGTGCATATATATATGCTATTTCATTTTTTTCTCACATAAATACAGATCACCAACATCCTTGCAAGTCTTAGAAGTTTCCAAACTAGTAGGAAGATTGCTAATACCCTTCTATGAGGATTTATATTCTAGGGTTTCGAATTCAAAATATAATATGAAATGGTCCCAATTCTTATCAAATTTATTTAACCCTTGAATTATCAACAGTTTAATCAAGGATTGATGAAAAATGATGTGTTGACTCTTCGAAAAGTTTATAACCCTAGCCTCCATTTTTGTGAGACACTTCAAAAAATAGAAGAGTAAATTCATTTTTGAGATTCCATTTAGATGTAAGAGGAAACACATATGATATAAATGAAAAGTGGCATACCTTCCTTCTCCTGTAATGTACCTTTGAACCATTTTCAAGAGGTCACTATATTCTTGTTTTAACTAGGCCCATGGAATACCCTTGCGCTAGTACGAATTTTGGTGTTTGTTTTGGAGAAATTAGTTACATTGTGAAATATCAACACTATGAAGTTTCAACCATTGTTCTCCCTCCTTTGGAAGCTCAGTTGCTATGGCTATGGATTTTTTCGAGACTGGAAATGTTAAATACCTTACTGTAACATTGGTTCCATTGAAACCCTCAACAAATGCTCTGGAAAATTCAGCATGGTGTCCCTAAGACTTTTCACAGTAATGAAACTCGCCAACATTTCTAAACTTTACACCAAAATATGGATAATCTTAGAGAATTTCAGCCCCTACCGGCTCATATCTCACAACATGTCCACTTATGTGTGAAGGCATAGTTGCTTTGTTCGACTGGTGTTAAGAAACAAGATTAAGTCTGCATATACGATCTTTCACTCTCACAAAACCAACCAGCAATGTCTCAAAGGATATTTAGCTAACAATTTTCATTCTAATGACTATACTAATAATTATGGAAAGGTTCATCAAATCAATTCACAGGAACCTGATAACATTACAAGAACTTGGATCCATAATTTTCCATTTTGGTTCCACTTTTCAAATGATCCCAAGCCCTTAGAAGATTGACGTGACTAGAGGCATTTCCTGCAATAATTATTCTAATTTTATTTATTTATTTTTAGTTCCATAGCTTGAGTTGACAGTTTGGTAGCGCAACTTCTTTTGTAGTTTCGTAGTGCAACAAGATTTTAGTCTTATTTGATTTCCATGCTTAACTTTCTCCAAGAATAAGGGTATTTGACCAGTGAACCATGCCTACAAGAACTAACAATACATCAAAACCATACAAATTGTGCCTTCTTATCACTTTACTCACTAATAATCAAAATTTGAAAGTAAATCATAGGAGCAACATAGCATCATAGGATAAAGTACCAATGGAAAAAGATTGATCTTGGGTAAATCAAATCTTAAAATGATCACAGAAAGGATTCTGTTTAAAGGCTTCAAGGTCAAAAAGGTAGGTAACCCTAATTGCAGACCTAGGTACTAATAGGTGGAATAATCACAATGAAGATCATAGTGTTGAACCTTTCTTAAATGTGCACATAATCCATGATGGACAACACCACATATCAAATTCATCATAGGGATTATAGATGTCTTATTGGTGAATTTTTGCATACCGGGAAAGGTTTTAAGCTATTATATTCCAATTGAAATGGCTGCTCTTCCCATGAATCTAATAATTGATGAATCTTATAGAAATACAATTAGGAAACGAAGGCTGGCCAAAATAATTATAATTAAATGGAATTCTAAATAGTAGGAAAAACAATTTTGCAAATACATGAAATGCATAACCATTTGTATTTAAAATTAATTAGAGAGTACAAGCACTTCTTGAAAAGCATCAAAGAACATTGCAGATGTGAAAACAAGTCAGTGGTAATCGAAAAATTCAATATCATTTATTTCTTTCTTAATAAAGGTGTCTAACAGGATGAAAAAAAAAATATGCCCATTGTGAATACTCTTGGAAGTCCTAAGTTGAAAATTTAACACTCCTCCCCCACACAAAGAAAAATAAATATCAGTAAGAAATCCCAATAGATTAGATCAATCGGCTAGTGCTAATGTTATTAGGTATTTGGCTATTTCTATTCCATCATGAGTGTGTTTTGAATCCCCTCTGGTGAGGGCCACTAGTCAACAACGAAAGGTATACCAAGGATGTCAGCCATGAATGTGCAAGCATCCTTAGGGGTTTACCATGAAGTCTTGTTTTGCATGAAATATTTTTGGGTAGGTGTAAAGTACCACCTCATCTCAATTTTTGTTTTGGAGTTATAATAACTCACCTTATCATTCCAGTTCAATTCATTGATCAATGGTAATGTCCAATATTCCCTTCCCAATATACGGATGCATGGTGATGTCACAATGCTATCATCACCATAGATGATATCATCACAATGAAGATCATAGTTTTGGACCTTTCTTAAATTTGTACATGTGGTAATCAAAAGGAAGGATCGTCACCGTGTTGAACCTTTCTTAATAGTGCACATGTGGTAAAAAACCATATAGAGGAAAGATTAAATGACCCTTCCTCAAATGTGCACATGTTGTCAACCATCATCTAGAGGAATAATTGGTTTACCAATCTTAAAATGTCCACATGCAGTAAACCAGCCTATAGAGGAAGTATCGATCAACCCTTCCTCAAATGTGCACATGCTACCAACCATCATCCGGAGGAAGGATCAATTGACCCTTATTCAAATGTGCACATGCTAACAACCATCATCTAGAGGAAGAATCAATTGGTCCTTCCTCAAATTTCCATATATAGTTAACCATCATCTAGAGAAAGGATCAACCAACCCATTCTCAAAAGTGCACATTCTATCAACCATTATCGAGAAGAAGTATTTGTCGACCCTTCCAAAAATGTGCACATGCTGAGAACCATCATTCGACAGAAGAATCAACCAACCCTTCCTAAAATGTACATATCTAGTTAACCAATATCTAGAGACAATATCAATCAACCCTTAGTTAAATATGTTCATGTTGTCAAACATCATCCAAAGGATAATCAATTGAACCTTCCTAAATGTGTATATGCGGTAAACCATCATCTAGAGGAAGGATTGGTCAAACCTTCCTCAAATGTGCACATGTTGTAAACCATCATCTGGAGGAAGGATCAACCAAACCTTCCTCAAATGTGCACATGCTGACAACCATCACTCGGTGGAAGAGTTGAGCCATCCTTCCTCAAATGTTTATATAACGTTAACCATCATTTGGCTAAAGGATTGACCATCCCTTTCTCAAATGTGCACATGATGTCAACCATTATCGGGAGGAAGGGTCGGCCAATGCTTCCTCAAATTACCATATGCAGTAAACCAACATATAGAGGGAGGATTGGATGAAACTTCCTCAACTGTACACATGTTGTCAGCCATCTTTTGGATGATGGATCGATTGACCCTTCCTTAGATGTTCACATGCTGAAAACCATCATCTGGTGGAAGAATCAATCGTCCTTCCAAAAGTGTCTAGATGTTGTTAACCATTATTTGGAGCAAGCATCGACCGATCCTTTCTTGAAATGTTCACACAATCTGAAACATTATTTGGAGGAAGGATCAACTGATCATTCCTCAAAAGTGCACCTGTTGACAACATCATCAAGTGGAAGAATTGGCCAACCATTTCTCAAATGTGCACATGCTTCCAACAATTATATGGATGAAGGATCAACCAACCCTTACTTGAATGTGCACATGCAATTAACCATCATCTAGATGAAGGATCATAGAACCTCTCCTTAAATGTACACATGTGGTCAATCATTATCTATAGAAAGGCTCATCAGATCCTTCTGTACTGTGCACCTAGGAACACACATAGTCCAGATGAAGGATCAACTAACATTTATTCACAAGTGCACCTCAGGGATATAATTTTATAGTGGAAGGATAAGAAGACACTTTCAAAAATGTGGACCTAGGGTCAAGTATTATCTAGAAAAAAGTTTAACTGATCCTTCCTAGATTTGGAGGAATTACCCACCAACACTTTTTTTTTAAAAGAATAGGAAGACACTTCATTACATGTGGAACATTGGTAAAGGATCATTTAGAATAAGAATCATCCATCCTTTTTTTTAAATTCGGTAGAAAGGAAACATATCATCTAGATGAAGGATCTACCGACCCATATTAAATTACAACTAACATGAATTTTCTTAGAAATAGGAAATATTGGTTGACCCTTTCTTAAAAACATTACTCAGGAAATGCATCATCACAACGAAAGATTGAATGATACTTTTTTAAATATGGAAGACATCAATCATACAAGCTAGAGGAAAGATCATCCTACTCTATCTGAAATACGGTATCCAATAAACATATAATATAGAGTGAGGATCTATTAACCCTTCCTCAATTATGGTCACTGAGGTTTAGGCATCATGTTGAGGTAGGATTTCCCAAGCCTTTCTAAAAACAATAAATAGGAATTGTACTAGCAAGATGATAGATTTGGCGACCCTTCTTGAAATACTATTTGTCATAAATGTATCATCGAGATGAATGATTAGGTTGTTATAACTGGCCCAATTAAATAGTATTTTAATTTCTACATAGCTTTAGGTGTTGGTGGAAAATAGATGGACTATTTGGAGCTTGTATAAAATTTATTGCAATCATCCAACTCTCCTACTAAGTTCCCCAAGGCCATCTCCATTTTGTTATCGCATCTTCTCTCTACCTACCCCTTCGGTTAGTGTGATGCGTGCATTTAGTACATTTCACAAATATTTTTACATTTTACATGGTCAATGACCATGCCATCAGATATTTGAAAATCGTAATGGCCATTTAATTCAATCACAACTTGTATGAACAAATATGAGTAGAAGTGTGTTTTATACATTTTTTTTGTGATCTTTGCTTTTAACGTTTTCAAGTTTTATTGGGTGTTATGTTTGTCTTTCATCTCTTCATTGGGAACAAATTGTTCTATAATTATAAAATTGTCTACATACTGAATATTTCATTTATGTCAATTTATTGTGTTCAAAAGTAAAAGGAAATTGTTTTCTTGCACAAAAACAATGTGAAGGATTCACAACCTCATCAAAGGATATTCTGCTTGTGCAAGTAATATTCAACCACAAAATTTGAAACTAGTTGAGCACTATAAAAATCACCATCCCGAACTTATCTTCTTCCTAGTTTTTTATTGGATAATATTTGAATGTTCAAGTTGGTGATTTTATAACACTTTCCTACTCTCTAGGAGAAAACCATTTGTGGATTTCATTTGTTCTGTGGGATAAAAGTTCAAGATGGTGATTTTTATAGCCATGCTTTTTTTTTGTGGGAAGAAAAGAATTGAATAGTATGCTCTATTATTTAAATTCTTTTTGATTTGTTGTTTCAATATAAATCCCGTCCTTAAATATAGAATACATATTTGAATATAACATGTAATAGATATACAATGCTGAAATCTGAAGGTGAACATCATGTCCCGGAGAACCATGTGAACCATCCATCCTAATAATAATTCTTGTTTTTGTGGATATATTAGGTATTCTTAACAAAGGAAGTCTTGTTGCTTTTTCAACCTTGTATTTTTCTCTCTATATCTATTGATAAAGGGAGTGTATGATATTCCAATTTTAAGTAGCAGTTGTTTTGGGTTATATATTATGTTGTGTTTTTTTTTCATTTAGAGCAGTTGTTTCCAATTGGAGCAGTTTTTTTAGGCCTTTGTTAGGTGTTATGTTGTATCTAGTTTCATCTCCTTTGGGTTGTCATTGATTTTGGATTGTATAGTTTACATTCCTCTTATAGCTAGAGTTTGGCAGGATACTATTGCTATACATATTCACTTTTTTATATTCCTTATAAATTTTGGATCTCGGATTTTGGGTTGCGTTGGTGTTTTGTTGGAGGGTAATTCTTTTTATTTGTTGTCATGTACATGTTGCAATATTTTTTGGAGGTTGATTTATCCTTTGTTTGTTTTGTATAATGGTACTTTGTTTTGATTTGCAGGGAATTGTTTTTGTGAGACTATTTTTAATTATTTAGATGCTAGTAGTGATGGAATTGACTTATTTCAGTAGTTCTATTTTCATCTGGTCTCCTACAATTCCTCTATGGGTTCTATTTTGGTAGATATCACACGATGTATCGTTTTGTTATCTGTTGATGGGTGGACTGATTTCTTGGTCCGAGCTCTATTATAGCGGTTATGTCCTGAATTTATTGCTATGCTACGTATACTTTACCTTTTTTTTCCTTATTGAAAAAAATCTTGTATTTTGCTAAATAAATAAAAAGAGTGGATTTCAATACATATTTTCCAAGTGCCTTGGATTTCACTTCAATTTCTCCTTTTGTATCAATTTGGGATGTGGTTTATATATAAGAAAACACATGCTATTAGTTTTGGATGAAGAACTATACAATAAATTTATTCATGTATTTATTTGTTTCACTAACATATGTAGTGATTTATATAATAAAAGAGAGGGGAAGGCCCTCGGTTTTACATATCTTTCAAAATAAAAAAATTGAACTAGGTCTTAATTTTCAGAACATAACATTTCTCTAACTTTCTTAACTTAGCAAAATTTTGATTGAACCTAGACCTTCTACTTATATGTTGAACACTATAAGTCCTAATAAACTAAGAGAGAAAAAGCTACATTGAAGATACATAAGCAGACGTTAGACAAAATTCTAGGGTACCTGAATCTATTGCTTTGCTTCACTTCTGGTCGACAGGAGGAGGATCCATCAACAACCTCTTTCTCATTCACCTTTTGTTGGAGAACATATAGAGAAACTTTCAATTGGGAAATTGGCGAGTGCTCTCCCACCAGGACCCCAAATTGGCGACATACAGATGATCATTAGGATGAGGGAATACGCAGCTTTCACTTGGCGGAATAACATAAGAAGCCACTGTTGGAGATTAAAGGTGAAGTAGCCAACCTTCATTTAAAAAACGATCATCTCAAGAAAAATTTCAATTTTGAGTTGGGCATTTGCTCGCGAGTAGCTCGACAGCGGGAAGACAAGAACATGACAGTCTCGATGTTGGTAACCCAAAATATCTCTGTTCAGTTGGAGCAGATGCATAGGGATGACCCTCTAGGAGACAAATAAGCACAACTAGACTATTCATTTTCAGACTAATTTCCCGTGGCATGTATCGCATGGCTCTAAATGTATATTTTAATGAGGAATTTCCTATAGCAGGTATCGCATGTCTCTAAGTTTTTATAGTCTATATGTCTACTTCCTAGTTCAATCTACAACCTAGCTATTATCTAGTCAATTAGTGAACTTCCAGTCTTTACGGGCCTTCTAAGGGGTGAAATTTTCTGGAACTTGATTTGAGTTTGGGATGATTTTTTATTGATGGTGGCCGATACTCAAGATGTCTAGTAATACAAACTCTTACTTTTTTAGAATGGTAATAAAAGCCCTTACTTTTTTTTCATAAATGATTAAATATTTTGTATTGAAATATCTGTTGAGAAACCTCATAAATCATAGATTACAAAAATATAGAGACTAAACCATAGATTAAAAAAAACAGAGACCGAGCTATCAAAATTTCTCTTCATGAAGAGTCATTCTGTTACTTCCTTTTCCTAAGAGACAATTGCTATCTATATATAGGTGTTTTTCATACTGATTCCTAGCTAAGATATTGATACAAAATTTAAAACCATAGCTAACTATTCTTTGGAGACGAATTTCCGAGTTGCTATTTTTTCCTGATGCACTTGAGAACCCTGCTCATAGGGATTCAGGAATCCCAATTATGGAGGAGGAATTCCCACTTCTAAATACCAAACCCTTGCATGGAGGAATTCGATCTCTTACTCAAGAATGGAGACTTTCAGTGCTAACTTAGTATTCTTGTTTTTTTCTATTTCAATTTCTGAAAGAAGGATTAATTCTTTCTTATGACGATGCTCCTAGTATTTTTCCCGATCTTGGTTCACTTGGGCACATAAAGCTTCGTTCTCCTGACTTCCCCTATACCATTTGCGAGAAAGGTATCTCAAATCCTGGTCTAGTGCCTTACAATTTGAATTGACCCTTCTGAAGGCCATGATGAAAGAAAAAATAAACATTATGTCTTTTTCCTTGTGGCATTCCTTCAACCAATTGATATGGTTTCTGCTCTCTCCAACAAGGGGTGGGAGGTACCAAGGAAAATGGGATGAGATACAATTAGATTGCTTCACAATTTAAACTTGGAGTGACCATTACTTACTATTATTTTTCTTGATTCATCTTTTGTCATGCCCCTGCCTAGATCAACTAAATTCCATGAATACACGAATCTTATCAATGCATAGAGTAGTTTGCACCTACTATTTAAGCACTTCAATCATCCTTTCCTTATCACATCAAGTGACTTCCTTGCTTGTGAGATATAGTGTGATCCATCCTCTCATGCTTTCTATTAATAGCTCTAGTACTATCCTTCCTCAACTTGTTAATTGTAAGATGTCCTCGGGGTTTCCTTGTTGTGCCATGATTTCCATCAACCCGAATCACATTTCCTCTTTGCATCTAGTACATGCCTTTCCAACATCATTGAATCAAATTCTCCAGATTTTCCATTGATGACCATGTTAAATGGCACATTCCTGGTGATTGATGTGGAATGGAGGTAAAATTCATACCTTCTATGGGTGGAGACAAATCCTACCTAGCCATCATACTTGAACTTAGGACTCAATTATCCTTTGATATGAGCACAAGGGGAGTACAAAGGGGAAGCTAGAACTTATCTATATCGCATGCATTGTATGAGTGGATAAGTGATTTATGATGATAATATGGTCGACTTAATGCATCGATGAATTTTCTTCTTAGGCCCCCATTTGTCATTTCACCACTTTATTGGTGTATTTTAAGGAGAGTATCATACTATTAACATGCCAAGGTTCCATACGAAGAGATAAAACATTAAAATTTAGAGTTGGAATCAGTATTTAGATTCACAAAACTTTAATTAACATTTGATAGAATCAAGAATCATAAATTATGGCCCTGGATGGGGTGTCAATTGATTAAGTTGATCATGCCTTTGATGATAGGAGGAGAGGCCAAGTGGTGGTGCAATACTCATAGTCCGCATGTGGTGGGTGTAACACCGCTGGTTTGAAACCCCTTGTCTGATGATCGCCATTGTTTATGAATTCCTGCAAGGCTAAACATATTATATTTTTGTAAAAGTTATTATTAAAATTCACAATTGGTTGTGTTGAGGCAGTATGCGAAAGAGATCAAGGACCCATGTATTAACTAGAGATAGTAAGGAGGTTAGAATGTCCTAGGAAGGAAACCATGTTATGACCCTTTTAAACCTTTAAGTCCCTAAATTTTATCCTAAGTCATGATTAAGTCTTAATCCCATTTAATTAATTCAAAACTTTCTTTAAATAATGATTATGATTTAAGTGGGATTAGGGGGAGAGCTTATATGTTTTTTTTAAAATAAAAATAGAAATACAAAATGGGAAGTGTGGGTCTCTTGGAGAACCCACGTGGTTCCATCTTTTCATGCATACAACTGATGCATGCAAATGGAAATTCCACTATTCCTTCATCCTAGAAGAAGAATTTGTGCAGGTGGAAGTTCTGAGCATATAGAGGAGAATTATTGCCTGAGAAGGGATTTTGATACGAATTCCTGAGTCTGTAAACTAGTTGTTGGAGTTTTTCTATTGAAAATCTGTCCAATTTGTTTTTGTAATGTTCTAGTGAAGTGGATAATGGTGTAGCTAACTGTTTGGTGGAATGATGAGCACACATGATAGTGATGTGTTTTCACTGTTGTGCACTTGGACCAATTTGTCTTTGGTTGTACCAGTGAAATGGAAATCAGTGCAGGAAACTATCTTGGTGGAATTCTTAGCACATATGACAGTGATGTATTTTCATTGTTGTGTAGTCAGAAGGAAATCAAGGAAGTGAAACGCATTGTTTGGCATGGAATTGGATTTAAACCAATTGCCTAATTGCCAAGAGTTTAATCTTGAGAAATTATGGGACTGGTAAGATGTTTTTCTAGTGAATGCATGAGTCTCATCTTGGGGGTGGTGTTTTGCTGAGAGATTAATGAGAAAAATTGGCTACATTTGGGTGGAGCGTGCCTCACATAGTGCCAGTTTCCCAATTCAAGTATTTTCCATATAACTTTTAATTCCTAGAAAATAATGTTTTAATTTCTCAATGTTGTTTATTTAATGAATGATAGAACAATTTCCATGATTTTCCTATTTTAATTTCTGAAATTAGATATAAAGAATGAATTCATGCATTGTTTGGTTAGATTTATAAGTATGGAATGACTCTGAGTTTAACTCTACATAATGATTTGTAATAATGCATAAGTTATACAAATGAAGCTCAAAGTGTACGAATACTCATTATTTAATTAAGTGGGAAATTTACTTTCCATGTAATTTCCTTAATGGTTCCCTGTTTCTAGATTATTTGAGAATGGGTTATGTGTAGTTGGAATTACATTCCAGGTTTTGCATACAAAATTATTGTAGTAATCTCTCAAAGAGATTTAAACATTTCGTAGAAGATGGACATGACCCTATCTTTATTAGTAGATAAATCATAAATATAAATACTTGGTGTGTAAGATGAAATGGTAATTGCATATGTTAAGGATTGCATTGGTTGGTAAAAGAATATTTAATATGTTTTACCATGAATGGTATTTGCATTTATAAACCATGGGATGTAAATTATAAACCACATGATGGTAATGAGTGTTAATTGCATTTAAATGCACATAATTATCATTATTTTGCTTAATTGGTAATTGTAAACAATTACCATGGATTAAGGCTTGTTTACTATGCCTTGCATTGAATGGTATATTTTATTTAAAAACCACAGTATGAATTTTCTTATCCAAAGAAGTTTAAATGATTATGTTGAAGTTTAAATCTAGCATAGTTTGTTTTCACAAATACCATGGGCCAATAATGAATGGTATTTGATTTTACTTCACAAATATTGGACCACCGATTAAATTAGTAAGGAATTGGCATTCCATACTTTAGCTAAACTGGTAATTGCTTTTCTAAGTAATTTATTCATTGGAATATTACATTTCATGTTTTGGATAGACTGGTAATTGTTATTCTACTTAAGTTATGCATGTGGAATATTACACTCCATGTTTTGGATAGACCGGTAATCGTTATTCTACAAGTTATGCATATAACCTTATTGCGTAGTTATTATATTGGAATATTACATTCTATGTTTTGGATAGACTGGTAATTGTTATTCTACTTAAGTTATGCATATAACCTTATTGTGCAGTTAATATATTGGATTATTGTTCTTTCTTGTCATAATAATATGATAATTACATAATTGGAAGATTATTTATGGATTTGACTATAATTCCTTTGTTCCATTTATGTGATCCCTCTTGTGCAAATTCCATGAAAAATAATTTTTTACTGTGCAGTTTCTACTATATAGTTTTTACAGTTTTTACTGCCCAGTTTCAATAAAATATTTAAAAGAATATTTTGGGTTATTGTTAAAATGAAAATTATGGGAATTACATAACTTGAAGAATATATATGCATATAGATATAATTGCATTTATTTAATTTTTGATGAATCTTACTGTGCAGTCATTAGGTTAGTATTTACTGCCTAGATAGTTTTTACTACGCAATTCTCAACAAAAGGTTTGATGTGCAGTTTTTAGGAAAGCATTCATAAGGAAGGATTGGAAGTGTTGCTTTCCAAACCTTAGTTTATTAATGTATATCAATAGAAGATATATTATTCTTCCGCTAATAATATTTATTTTTTATGCATATGTTAAGAATTTAATATAAGATTTCATGGGTCTTATGAAATAGTTTAATCTTTCGTTATTTACTTATAGTTATTATGCACTTGTCATAATAATTGATATAAGCATTATGCATGTGGCAATTATACATATATTTTTATTTAAAAAAAAATTTGTGTTAATTATAGTATGACATTGGTTGTGTTATAGTGTGCATAATACTCCGTCCATTTATTATGAAGAAGATTACTGTATCGACCAACTACTCTACCGATGCATTGGTTCGTAGGATTTGGTGTACTTGTGAGATGATGGATCTTAATGGTGATTGCACTGATGCAATAAAGGGATGTACCTATATTTCTTAGCGGTTTAACACTATGTCAATTATGGAGCATGTTGGGAGTTATATATTTGATGGTCAGAATCCCCAGGGACATTCACAGAAGTTATTCCCCTCATCTCAATGTAAATTTGTTTGAAGCTACCTCATTGTTTTAGGATATTGCATTATGTTCTCCATTCCCTTCCTTCGCTTCAGAGGGTGTTCTCATAGAGGGAGGGGAGTGTGTCCTTGCTAGGGAATCTCATCGGGTGAATCGACCCTTAATTATTGGTCTCCTCTTTCTGTTGCATCGACATTCTCAATTGATCGAGGTGAAATTACAATCCTTCCTGCAATGGAAGGTGACAAGGTTCTATGGAGCTGCAAGGTGAAGTGGTTTGATGAGCATGGCAATTCCTTAGGGTATGTAAACTTCTCGGTGACTCCTTGTATGAATATGGATGCAAATTGTGTCAATGATTATGGTAGAAAGCCTAAGTTTCGAGCCTAGAATGACCATCCTAGTACTATTGGAAACATGCCTTCCTCAGGAAATGGAGATGACTTACTCATTTCTTCGGCTATGGCTCTGAAGCTTCTCAACAGGGTTTTTGAAACTTGGCAAGATGTGATAAACACTGTGGAAAAAATTGACCAAATGGAAAAAAGAATTTCCATTATGATTTCTTAGTTGTCTATTACAGAAATTCATCGACAATTGAGTGCAAAGTTTTCTCAAGACATGGTTCTCTTGCATGAACCCATCCTGTTGAACTCTGTCAATCCAATTGTCTCTGTAGAAAATGATGCTCTAGGTGCAAACTAGTCTTTTGTTGTTGTTTTTCTTCTTTAGGATTCTATCTATACTATGTTTTAATTTCTAGTTTATGTTTATGTACTTAGTTAAGCTATGGGATTGTATATTGCAAATGGTAGCTTTTCTATGCCTCAACTAGTGTTTTTGCATACTTGTATATTTTTGTAGTAATTGCTAGGTTGATTTCTTGTCATGACACTTCAGTAGTCAGCATGCATGTTGTACATCCTTCTTCTTTTTTCTGAAGTAATATAATGTCTTTCTTACTTACAAAAAATAATAATCATAAATTATGGAATTGAAATTCTCACTTTTGGAATTAAAAACTTCATTTATGAGATAAGCAATCACACTTTTTGAATGGAAAATCACAAATTTTGAATTAAAAACACACTTTTTGAATTAAAAAACACACTTTTAAAATTGAAAATCACACTTTCTGAATCGAAAGTCACACTTTTTGAATAATAAAACATTTTTTAATCGAAAAAAACACTTTTCAAATAAAAAATTACACTTTTTGAATTCATAATCTCCCTTTTTGGGTTCAAAATGATTCTAAAATCGCACTTTTGGAATTCAAAATTGCACTTTTTGAACCCAGTTTCACACTTTTTGAACTTGATTTTTCACTTTAGAAAGGTTGCTTTTGGGCTTTAGAAAGCATGATTTTGCACTTTTTTAGTCAAGATTCTGCTTAATATGTCTAGATTTAATGAAATGGGCATTAAAATCACTTGTTTCCCTCCAAATATTGTCCATTCTTTTGAACCATATTTTTTTTATATTTTATTATAAAGGGAGAAATATGACAATGTAAACATGCCCATTCTTCTGAACCATCTTTTATGTGATTTTTATTATAAAAGGAGAAATGACAATGTTAACAATTTCTTAGTTTTGTAAGAATAGTTCATGTAGTATGAAAGATTTGCACTTAGTAATACTTTTTACTTCAATTTATTAATTTTGAAGAATTCATCATTAATGATATAATGCCCCATAGTATAAATTGTAATTATATGTGCATAATAATACTATATATTCAATAGGTGTAATAAGCATATATACATATAATGGGGTAGTAAGTGCATGGAGGACAAGTGGAGATATCCATGCAATTAAAATTTATTATTTAAAAAATAAAATAGGGTTATTTAAGGAGGGGAAAATGGGGACTCGGGGGTCCTTATTCCTCCGGTTCTTCCCATTTTCCTTAGGGTTTGGTTGATTGAGGTATGTGGACTTCTTGTTGGTGTGAAGAGGTATGGAGGAGAAGGAGAGTTTGATCTAGCCAAGTTGATTTTGAGGAGTTACTTGTCTGGAATAGTTTTATTGATTGAGGGATCTGAGGCTCTTAGTCTTTAATTGAGGGATAGGTTGTGTGGTGAGTTGTCCCCCACACATTATTGCTCATTGATATTGTTGGTCGTGTAGCTACTTGTTGTTGATGTTGCAATTGGATTGGACTTTCTGCATACACTCGTGTAATTCAAGCTTTTCCATGTTCCCATTTCTAGGTATGTTTCCTTGACTCTCTTCCCTTAAAGATATTTTCAGTATTTATAAATTATCAACAAATAGTTATTTTTTATGTTGTATCATAGCGATGACATTAGAAAGGTAATTGTTTTTTAAGTGGTTAATTATTCTTAGGCATTCAAGTTGAATCTTAGTCATCATAATATCAAAAATAACTTTTAAATAGTCTTATTTTTTGTATTTTACTTTTAATTTTTTGAATTGATAGTGCGTTGGACTCTATTGCTAGGACATAAAAACCAAATCCGGTCATTTATATGATATTGTGAAACCTCCAAATCATAAATGCATTTTATCGGATAAGATTGATAAATAATGTCATAAACTGAGTTGTTATTTACATCATATTTGTTTAGGAATGTATAAGGATCCTTATAAGGCATTATGTTCCTTCAACATTTTGGGACTAGTCCAAATATCTATGTATTATATCTCCTACAAACCATATGTATCTATGTAGATGAGTTACCTAGATCTAGATTTTATAGACACATTAATATTTTTTTAATTGGGAAAAAGATTGAGGCCATTGCTTGGAAATTTATTTATCAAAATAATATTCATAATGTATGCATTAATCCTCCTAAGGCGTTGATCTCTTTATTGTTCTTTCCTTTCCTTCCCTTGAAGGATGAATCTATTATATTTTTGGTCCACTTGGTCATAATTTTATCTAGAAAAAAATAGTGTTGGCTTGCATCTACTTCAGTTTGAGATAAATAATCATATACCTAGAGATCAACATGATGTAGAAATTGATGATTTGACTACAAAGAATATTTTTGTTAAAATATAAGCTTACATGTGTAATAAAGTCATCCTAGTGACTTAGGATTTAAAAGTTAGGGTTTCTATAATTAGCTTTTAGGGTTTTGGATAAGTATTACCTCTCAATATTTTATGGGAGAGGTGAAATTCATGGTAAGAGTGTTAATTATTTTCATAATATAATATTGTGTTACTGTGTGTATATTTATCTCAACACTATTTAGGGTTTCACCACTCGATGTTCTAGCTCATTTGCGTAATATGGTATTAGAGCAAGGAGATCCTAAGGTCCATGTTTGATATGTTGAAATAAAATGTCAATGCTTTGATGAATATGTTGATACAATTATTGGTTGAGAGGATCAACCACCTAGGGAGCACCAAGCCACTAAATGGGTTGATTTGTCATAGCTTTATAAAGTGGTATTATATCCACCAATTTAAGGAAAATCACCAACTACTTCTAGCTTCCATTCAAGGAAGTTGTCATTTTCACTCTAGAATATAGATACCATTTGAAGATGAAGTCATAAGTCATTTGAAGAGTTTAGCCACCAAGAGTGTAGCCAACCACCTAGTTCCCATTGATTGGGTAAAGGATACATCATATGACCTCTATTCAATCACTATAAATTGTATGACTTTAATTTAGCAATCACAACATGACTTTATGACTTTTGTACATTTGTTGTACTATTTCCAATATCCATACAATCCACCACTACCCACTTCCACTTATGCGAGCTGTCATTTTCAAAAAGAGTAGCTACCATCATTCCCAACTTGAGCCTTATCTACCATACCATTTGATTGAAGAGGAAACTTCAAATATCATGCAATTTTTTAATTTATCCACCTTATCTAGAGGATATAAGAGATGAAGTTGTCCTATTAGATTTTGTGTTGCTCCAAAATTTTTTACACCATGTGTGGGGGTACTTCACGAGATTTGGGGTACTGCATAGTGTATGATTCAACCATTGGATGGTCTGAGATGGATTAGCACATTGGATATGGTTCATGATGGATTTGCACATTGGAAATAACTTCCTCAAGGATTTCTTGAACTTAGTTACGTGCTTTCTTGGCATTCTTCCCTAGGGTGTTGGAATTATCTTTATAGCTTGAAGGAAGTCCTTCACTATAGCCACATGGAGAGGCTCACTTGCATGGATAAAAACCTACTTAGGATGAGGACGCTACTACATTTTGGGTCAAAATTAAACACTAATTTAATAATTTTACATTTAAAACTTTAGTTAAATGTTAGATAAGAATATTCCTTACATTGTTTAAATGTCAAGAAAGTGATGTCGATAGGAATATGCCTTACATTGTTAAACGTTAGATAAGAATATTCGTTATATCACGAAGAAGGGAATTTATGAATATTCTAGTGAATGATCTAATCTATATGCTTAAGGAATATGTCTTCCATATACTTTAAAATATGCATGTTTGAAGGAATGTCAACTAGTTTTAGTTCCTGTGATTGAATTTGTAGCAAATACAAGATTGAGATAAACTTATTATCATAGCTTGCAATATTTTTTTGATGTGTTCCCAGAGAAGTTAATTAAATTACCTCTAAGTTAATTTCACTATAGACCTTATTCTAGGGGTGAATAACCTTATCAAATTTGTGTGCCACTATTACATTTAGGGTCAAATTTGACATTTGAACCAACATTTGATGAAAAAACCCCTTTCCACATCAAAATCCAATAAAAAAATGTGAATTCATGCATGCTTTTTAGATTTTCCTCTGGTAGATGTCACTTAAGTGACATTCTTGAATTAACATCACTTTTGCTCATTAACCTTTTGGTATAGTTACTTTTTTATGTGTTGATTGGATGTTGAATAAATGATGTTTTGTGTTTTTTAAATTCTTAACAACAATTATTCTATACTTTTGACATGTCTACTTATAAAGTTTGTTTGTTTGTTTTTCCACCACATTGAAAAGACGACCATGCAAAAGAAAACATCCCATTTTCCCTAAAGAGTTGGGAGTAGATGAAATTTTGCTATAGATAAACTTGGGTACCCATAATCGAATTATTATTCAGTTAAAATTTGTTACTACCATTTGAATTCTCTATTTTTTAAATTATCTGAGTATATTCTTATTGTACTAATGAATGGGATGAATATTTTGTTAAAATAGAAAACAGTGTCAGATAACCCTAATTCATGTGTTTGTGCACCCGACTGGCTAGGTTATATACAATCTATAATCAATGAAGCACTGGATTTCACCATGAATGTTGATCTTGATGAATGCAATTGGGTGAATCCATGAATATTATTACACTTTTTGGGAAGGCAGGTGTAGGGTGTGGGGTTTTGCAAGAGTCGATTGAGTTCTTTTAATATCTCGATAGAGCTATTGCAAGCTCGATAGAGAGATTGAATAAGATCTTGATTGAGTTAATTTGGTAGGAGATCCAAATACTCAATAGAGAGATTAGTTAGGTTATCAAAATGTTTGATTGAGCCCTAGAGATTGATTGAGCCTTAGAACTCTATCAAGATAGTTTTCAAATTAAAAAATTGTAAATCATATTATTTCTACAACAAATCACAAATCACAAATCACAAACAAAAATAAAAATTTAGCTTGATCAAGGTACTCTTTAATCACTACAATAAAACATTCCATTTGTGCCTAATTTAGTGTCAAATTTTAGTGTAATCATTTCTTCAATCAAGTCAGACCATCTAGTGCTAAATATGGTGAAAAACTTCATTTGAACATGATGTTGAATTTTACACCGACTTTAGAACCTAGAGTAACACTCACTTTTGCTGCTGGATTAGTGCCTAATGTTTTTCTGACTTTAGCACCTAAATGTAAAATTTTCTCCTATTTAAGCACACAATGTAATGTCCACTACAATGTCAAATTTTACTTCCATTATAGATACAATTGTAACACCATGTTTGGCTTACAATTTAGCTTCACGTTTGGCTTCCATTGTAATGTTAAATTAATGTAACTTCAAATAATATTCTACTTGTAATTTATTATTGTAATTCCGTCGGGGATGTTTTACCTCCGTTTGGAGATGTCATTATTATATTTGGTCATGTAAAAGTCATGAGGTTAAACCTCCATTGTAAGTCAGGTCGTTAGCACCCAATATAATATAATATAATGTTATATTGAGTCTTCCTAGAGAGGTCGGCCCAGTTAGGTTATTGGGGCCGACCTAGTTAGATTAAAAGTTAAGTGAAAAGTAAAGTATAAATAGAGGGAGTCTTTCCCTCATTTGTACATTCACTCACTTGTGCAATTCGCATTAGAGGAGAGAGAGAGGTATCTGCGAAGGAGGAGGAGGTTTGGATTGGGTCTAGAGTTTGATATTTTTTCTCTCTTATTTGTGAGACACATTTTTGGGCATTGTACTTTGATCATCTATATTGAGGAAGTTCTTGCTGGGTTTTCTTCCCCTAGACGGTTCCCCAGGGTATATTGTTTTGTGCTTTGTGATTGTGTATATTTCAGAGATCCTTATTATGATGCTATTGTGGATAATATATTGAATGCTAAATAATTTTAAATATAGTCTATGGTAGCATATAATATTAACACGGGATCAGAGCTAGACTGAAAAGAGCAGCTTTCACTAGGGTAAATCTCTCTCTCTTTCTCCGGAAACTAGTCATGTTGGAATTTTCACTATAAATAACTTTTGGTGAAGGTTCATGATCTGAAACTTGGACATGCCAAAGATGAAATATTCATGTACCTTTGGTGCGATTTTAAGCCTCATATTCACTGTAATTTAGGAGATATGATCCATGCAAAGTAGGGTTTTAGCTTCCTTCAGAATTCAGTTTTAAAAATGTGAACTAGGGATAAATGATATATTTTAGGATACGGATATCCAAATCGAATTTCGTAAGATGTTACATAAATTGCATGGACTGTAGTTTCTTGGGTGCGAGTTTCAGTACCCGAAGATGAAATAGTGACCCGTTGAAGTCTGTACAAGTTCTCTATATGGAAACAATCCATAAAAAGGTAATATTGGGAAAATTAGTAGAATTTCCAATTGGTGAATCCAATACTGCTCTAAACTATGGGGTTGGATAGAGGACATATCATAATATCACAGGACGAATTTTCATATCTTGAGGAACATAAATTTCAGAAATACATCAGAATTAAGACTCAAAAAATCTGCAGTAGAAATTGAAGAAACTAGGGCATCAAGTTTTTGGAAGTTCTGCTCACAGATTTGGGAGAAAGAGTACTTTGCTCAAATTGTCTTGAGAAGGAGCATATTTTCATGCATTCAGTTCTTCAAGATCTTGAAATTGGAAAATTAATGTTTTTCTGTCAAACCCTAAGTCAAGGTAGAAGCAGTTTTCGGAAGGACAACTTTACTGGTAAGTCCTACATCTATTCTATTTCCATTTGAGGTTCTCATTTTATCATAATGAAAAACAATACCAAGCTTGATGAGAAGCTTGAAGGAGCTGAGAAATTCAGGGCATGGAAATATAGATTCATGCTCATTCTTGAAGAACATGACCTAGAAGGTTTTATAAAAGAGGGACTTACAGAACCAGAAGGAGATGAAGCCAAAGAAAGGCATAAGAAGAATATGGTCAAGGAAAAAAGGAAAATAGTTGATTCTATAAAATATTACTTGATCCCTCAAGTATCATCTAAGAAGACTCCAAAAGAGATGTTCGATGCTTTGACTAGTCTATTTGAAAGGAAAGCCAAAGAAGATTCCTCCATTGACGAGGAATATGTACTTTAATACAAACCAAGAAGATAGAAGAACCTCTTATCTATCTCAGCATTGGATAAGAAGGGATGCAGTTGTGATTGAAGAAGGAGGGACAAACAGAGTCTATTATAGTACAAAGAACAAGTGATCTACAGTGTAAAATACTTGCTCAACATTTGCGATCATGAGAAAGAAAGGAACGGGTCCTCAGAATCTGATGATGGAGTGGAGCACACTGTTAGAGATTCTTGCAAGGAGACTAGGATCAAGAGAGATCCTACCAAACAAACAAAGATAAGTATTTGAATTTTTATTCTTTGTATTGTCCAGTTGTGTACATATTTATGTTCCTAGATTTAGGATGTGTATTATGCATTTTAGAGAGTTTTGCATTGATGAACATAATACTAATAATATGCATGTGATGGGTAAGTGGCCTATGGTGATGTACAACATTCCATTGCTACTCATATAGAATGAAACCTCTTTGCTGACATATTGGGAGTAGTGCACGCTCTTAATAATGTTATGGTAGAGATGGAAGGAATTTAGAAAGTTACCGTATGAATACGGGATATGGATGAATGTTGTGTTGAAGCATTGGATAATATAGAATTATGATAGTGTGACTTATGTTTTTATGCATATGTTTTGGAAACAATGAAATGTTTCTAACTATGCTACTGAATTTTACTTGTAGGAAGTATCGTACACGATCACCTACAAATGAAGAATGATGAGACTTGTTCCATGAAACAAGTGACGATGGTTCAAATATAAACAAGACTTACAGAGGAAGTCAACTATGATGAGATGTTTCTCTAGTAGCGAGACTCATGGTGTAAGCAAAGTAGAAGAAGACGCAGATTGACGAAGACTTTGTATGGGCTCAGAAGACAACCATGGATAGAATGATGAGATCAAGGATCACCTAGAGTGATGAGACATCAACCTTTGCTATGAGGTTGAAGATGAAAAACTCATAGATGGCTACAAGAGAGAACTTGCAACATAATTCAAGATATTTGGTTGTTCAATTTTTGTTCATGTTCCAAAAGAGAAAAGGACCAAGTTGGATCCTTCTGGAAAGAAAGGAATCTTGTTGGATATTGTGAGGTATCCAAGGCCTTCAGGATCTATATACCAGGCTATCATCACATGGAGATAAGTAGGGATGTAAAATTTGATGAATATGCAGCCCTCAAGAAGTCCAAAATGTGTCAGCATGAAGAAGTATATGAAGAAGATTTAGCTCCTAGAGTTACAGAAGTGGCACCCTCTCCCGTTGATGAGACTCTGGAAGATCATGATATGTTGGAGCCCCAAGAACTTCCATCCATGATTATATCCCGCAAGAGAAAACTAGCTTGAGATCAAGAAATCATTCAAGATGCAGAGAGGTATGGAGCTCTAGAAGGCTCCACAAGAGAAAGAAAGAGGCCAAAGCCATTTTCCAATTATGTGGCTTTGATGTGTGATATTGTAGACAAAGAACCTACTTGTTTTGAAGAGGCCATTCGAAATAAAGAATGGGTAGAAGCTATGACGGAAGAATACCAATCTATAATGAATAATGATGTATGGGACATAGTTCCCAAACCAGAAGGTAAAAGTGTGGTATCTTCCAAATGGATATACAAGATAAAACATGTTGCTGTTGGAAGTATTGAAAAATACAAAGCTAGATTTGTGGCTCATGGAATCTCTTAAAAAGGAAGGAATTGATTATGAAGAAAATTTTTCTCCTGTAGCAAGGTACACTTCAATTAGAACCATCATGGCACTTGCATCCATGATGAAGTGGAAGTTACACCAGATGGATGTGAAAACAACTTTCCTAAATGGTGTTATTGAAGAAGAAGTGTACATAGAACAAGCACAAGGTTTTGAGGTTGAAAACAAAGAGACGCATGTCTGTAAACTGAAGAAGGCTCTATATGGGTTAAAGCAAGCTCCAAGAGCTTGGTATGGAAGAATTGATGGTTTTCTGACAAGCTTGGGCTTTACCAAGAGTAAAAATGATCCTAACCTTTACTTCAAGGTTATGGATGATGAACCTGTCATATTATTGCTATATGTGGATGACTTGTTCCTGACAATTAGTGAGAAGCAAATATTAGAGTGCAAGAAAAATCTCACTGCAGAATTCAAGATGAAATACCTTGGCGTAATGCATTATTTTCTAGGTCTCGAGGTATGGCAGATCCCAAAGGGAATATTCCTTAACCAAGGGAAGTATGCAGTAGAAATATTGAGAATATTTGACATGATGGAGTGTAAATCCATGGCCATGACCATGGATGCCAATTTGAATTTACTATCTGATGTTTCATCAAACTAGTGGATGTGACTCTATACAGGAAGATTATTGGGTCGTTGATGTATCTGACGAATACGAGGCCAGATATATTCTTTGCTGTGAACACCTTGAGTTAGTATATAGTTGAGCCCAGGCGTGTTCACATTGTATATGCAAAGCATGTGATGAGGTACCTAAAAGATACAATAGAATATGGTCTAAATTATACTCGAGATCATGAGTTCAGATTGTATGGTTATACAGATTTCGATTGGGCGGTAAGTGTCTTAGACAGGAATATCACTTCAGGCGGATGTTACAGTCTGGGGTTATCTATGATCTCATGGATAAGCAGGAAGTAGTCCATTATTTCTCTCAGCACTACAGAGGCAAAATATATTGTAGCTTGTTCTACAAGTTGTGAAGCTATATGGCTTCGGAAGTTGTTATCAGGTCTGTTTGATCTGGAGCTGGATACCACAGTGATTCTCTATGATAACCAGAGTTGTATAAAGATGACATAGAACCTTGTGTTCCATGAGAAGTCAAAACACATAGAAATATGGTATTTATACATTCGTGATATGGTGGAGAAGGGAGCTATAAAGATCCAATATGTGAGCATGGATGAGCAAGTTGCAGATGTGTTGACTAATCCTTTGTCTCATGTAAAGTTTGAGCACTTCCATGAAAATATTGGTGTAGTCCATAAGGACTTACCTCGAAAGGAGGAGTAGTGCTGATGATACTGTGGTACAGTGGGATTGATCATCCCTAGACAGTGATCCTGTAATTTCGAAAGGAAGGATAGTCTTAAATGTCGATCTTGAGTTGTGATGGGATTTATCATCCTTAGACAGTGATTCCATGATTCTGAAAGGAAGGATAGAATTAAATGTTGATCCTTAGACTTAATCCCCAGTTCAGAAAGGAAGGATTGTCTAAGATATGTGTGTTGGACTTAATCCATGTTCCAAAAGGAAGGATTGTCCTTGATCCCTAGTTCTGAAAGGAAGGATCACCAATGTTGTATGTACTGAATCCCTGGTTCCGAAAGGAAGGATTTTCCATGATCCTTACTATGAAAGGAAGGATCACTAGTGTTGTATGGACTAAATCCTTGGTTTTGAAAGGAAGGATTGTCCATGATACTTGTTTCGAAAGGAAGGATCACCAGTGTTGTATGGATAGAATCCATGGTTCCAGAAGGAAGAATTGTCCATGATCCATGTTCCGAAAGGAAGGATCACCAAAGTTGTTGGACTAGATACCTGGTTCTGAAAGGAAGGATTGTCCATGATCCCTATTCCGAAAGGAAGGATCACCAATGTTGTTGGACTGAATCCCTACTTCCTAAGGGAAGGATTGTCCATGATCCCTGTTCTGAAAGGATTGATCACCATACTTGTTGGACTGAATCCCAAGTTCCGAAAGGAAGGATTGTCCACAATCCCCATTTCTGAAAGGAAGGATCATGTGTGCTGCAGGTGATGCTCCTGATGATGTTCCAGTACTGTAGATGAGGATTCTCTAGTGTTGTAGATGATGATGTTCCAGTACTATAGATGAGGATGCTCCAGTGCTGTAGACGATGATGTTCCAGTACTGTATATGAGGATGCTCCAGTGTTGTGGATGATGATGATGACACTTCAGCTCTGTACTGAAGATGATGATGAGGTTCCAGCTCCTTGCTGCAGATGTTGATGATGTTACAGTAGTTGTTCCAGCTGTTGATGATGTTGATGTTGAATAAATTCCAATGATTTATAGATGTATCAACCAATGTTCTAGATGGTGTTGATGATGGCCCTCCTCCCTTCGATGATGTTGTGTAGAGTTACACACGCAGATTTTGTTGTCAATAGAATACCTTACTTGTTAGCGGGGAGTGTTAAATTAATGTAACTTCAAAGAATATTCTACTTGTACTTTATTATTGTAATTCCATCGGGGATGTTTTACCTCCGTTCGGAGATGTCATTATTATATTTAGTCATGTAAAATTCATGAGTTTAAATCTCCATTATAAGTCAGGTCGTTAGTACCCAAAAGAGTATAATATAATGTTATATTGGGTCTTCCTAGAGAGGTCATCCCAGTTAGGTTATTGGGGGCGACCTAGTTGGATTAAAAATTAAGTGAAAAGTAAAGTATAAATAGAGGGAGTATTTACCTCATTTGTAAATTCACTCACTTGTGAAATTCACATTAGAGGAGAGAGAGAGGATGATGATGATGATACTTTAGCTCATTAAATCTAGAATACATCTCTAGTAGCATGGAGATCATAATAATCATCAACATGATCATAAGTACAACACTAGATACTACCACCAACATCATTATCATGATCACCATACTTTTAATCCTAATCAACCTCATCACTAACATTATCATCATATTCATCCGATCCATCATCACCACTATCACCTCCTATATTTGATTAAGTTTTAGCATAGTCTAGATCATCATCTACGATATTTTGAAAAACAATCAATATTAAAAGTTAGTATAAATTTCATGCCATAATGCATATCTTTTTTATATTTCTAATATTAAATCATATGAACATGCAATAAAGTATAATGAAATGACATTTAATACATGTGCATTCACCAATTTGACCACAAAAGAAAGTGCAAAAAAGTACCTGGCAATTTCATTAGAAGATATATACAACTTAAATAGTATAAGAAGTATGAAATGCCAATAATATAAGTGTTCTTCTCCTTAATTTTTTGACTTTAGGATGAATACTAAAGTCTTAAGTTTGTCATGGATCTCAACTATGACCTTCCATTTCAATGAGTTGTGAAACTTGTATGATAGGTTTGCATGTAGATGCTAGTGGGTTGTTAAACACATTATGACTTGGTGAAGAGCGAACTTCTTCCTAAGAGTGAACTTACATTTCATACGAAGTCTGGGGTGATAAGTGATGTGTTGGTTGGTTCCACTTGAAAATTCTCCCTAGGTCATTTAAAGGGTGGATGGTTTTCGGTTTGCTACCATCTTCACTATGATAATACATGAGAGGTAATGTGGACAATTTTTATCTTCGAAGGCTTATATGGATGAACCCTTTTGTGTTTTTCTATGAACTTAGAAGGTTTTCCATTTAATTTTGTTGTGAAACTTATGTGGTATGTTTGTGCCTAGAGGCTTGTGGGTTGTTGAAAATGATGCAACTTGTTGAAGAGGGAACTTCTCCCCAAGTGTCAAGTATCATTTCGTGTGATGTTTGGTTGGTAAAGAATCCATTTCTTGAGTTCACCATTTCTCAAAGGAGATAATGGAACTTTTGCATCTAGAGGTGAATTTTTGAAAACTCAATTTTTGAAGCTTGTGGATATCTCATGCATGTCTAATTTTCCAAAACAAACGTGTAGGAGACTATGACATTTGATTTGTTGCTTAAACTAGTTTTTACGCCCCCCGACAAAAATTAGCCATTCATCCCTTAATGGTTTTTTACGGTGAGCTACAACTAACCATAAAACTATAATAGGGGATTGTATAAATGAATTGTCAATTTTATTGGACTTGTGAGCACGATATTACATCTAAGGGTTCCCCACTCTCATGATTGTGTGGATTGGAGTGTGTTTTGTTTGATGATATATGAAACTAGTGTTTTTATCGATAGGAGATAATGCAATGTTTTCACCTATGGGTGAATTTTTGAAATATTAATTTTTTGATCTTGTTGATAGTGTGTTCACATCAACGTTGCCCAAACTCATTTGTAGGAGTTATTGACACTCATTTTTTACGCTAAGCCTATGTTTTATGCCCCTAATACAAATTAGCCATGTTTCCCTTAATGGATTCCAAAAGTGAGCAACTCCCATTTCATTAAATATAGACATATTAGGCAGAATCTGAACTAAAAAGTGCAAAATCATGCTTTGTAAATCCCAAAATAACCTCTCTAAAGTGCAAAATCAGGTTCAAAACGTGCAAAATCAAGTTCAAAAAGTGCAATTTCCAATTCCAAAAATGCGATTTAAGAATTGTTTTGAACCCAAAAAATGAGATTATGGATTCAATATATATATATATATATATATATATATATATATATATTTGAAAAGTGCATTTTTCAATTTTAAAATGTGTTTTTAATTCAAAAAGTATGCTTTTTTATTCAAAAAGTCTAATTTTTATTCATAAAGTTTGATTTTCGATTCAAAAGTATGTTTTTCAATTCAAAAGGTGTGATTTTCGATACAAAAAGTGTGGTTTCTTATCTAATAATTGAAGTTTTTAATTCCAAAAGTGATCATTTCAATTCCATAATTATGATTCTAGATTATGTCAAATCTCAATTTAATTTTTTGTGGATCTAAATATTGATTCCGAAGATGTCAATTTTAGTGTTTTATATCAAATATTAATTGCATTGAGCAATGTGCAATTGAATGGTTCTTTGATTCTTCATTTTCTATAGATTATACACCACTTTATCAATGCAATGATTGTCCACACTCTTCATTTTCAACACATTATACACCACACTATCAATGCAATGATTGTCTGCATGACATGTTTAAAATTAGTTTGTTGCATATTTTCAACATTAAAATTGTTAAAAGTGACCACCATAGTAATATTGTGCCTTGATGAGGTGGTAGGAGTGGGTGGGGTAATATTCTACCCATGAGGAAATATCAAAGTTTTGTTTTCATGGATTCTAGGTAGCACAACAAATAATCAAGTGGAATCCTATGTGCTCCTCCAAGGTATTCACTTACCTCAACAACAAGGGATAGAATCCATCATAATCCTGGGAGACTGAAAATTAGTGATCAACCATCTGAGAATGGGGACTCTTCACAAGGGTATGAAATTGAGATCCATATTATTGAGGATCCAACAAGAAGTGCTCTCATTTCACAACAACTTTTCTTTCACATATGCAGATCAAACAACTCAATAGCGGTTATGCATGCAAATTTGGCCACCAAGGACCTGGTAGAACTTCTTAGAATAAATGGAAAATCTTGTTCTCAACCAATCCCTTGATCAAAATTTTGGTTTTATGGACTTTGTGCTATGAGAAACCCAAAGGAGATATCGGTATGGAACCTCCGCAAGTGAATAGTATGAGACCCTCCATAAAAGCCATCAAAGGATCCATGTGAAAATACGATGGCGAAATGACACATGTGGGATTGAGAAGCATAGCCATCGATGCATTAATCCATTCATCTCATCATGGAAAATCACATGTCTTCACATACAGTGAGTGTGATATAGATAAGTTCCAACTTCCCCTTTGCACTCCCATCATGCTGATATCCAGGGAGATTGAATGCCTGAGTTCAAATGTGATGGCTCTGTAGGATTTGGTTCCACCTAGAAAAGGTTTGAATTGTACCTGCAGTCCACATTAGCCACCGAAAATGTGTGATTTAACATGGCGATTAATAGAAACTATGCAGAAATCGATTCGATGGAGATGGAAATCACACTGCATGAGTAGGATAATAGGTGAAAAGAAATATGAATGGGTTCACAACAACAAGGATCCAGAAACAAAAAATTGCAAGGATTTGGTGTAGGCTAAAAATTTCCCAATCATACATCTTCCCCCTCATTCTGTAAGTGATAAGGATAAGAGAAGCAAGGGAAATGATTATTTGAGAAGAGAAGTGTAGGAGGAGAAAAAAGAGCTTAAAACTATTTTACAAACACTGCAAATAGAATTTCAAGTTCTATTGGTCTAGGTCCTCAATTCCCTATAGATCTTGGTATAAAAAAAGCAATGGAAACAAATACTATAAGATGAATGCCACACACTCCAGTCTAAAGTCCATGAGATGTGTAACAGACCTTCACTCGGTCCACAATGCAAGAGGATATGGATTACTCAGTGGAAGAGTCATCCACTGGTCTCATCAGAGGTGTTCTGGACCTCATCTATCCCCCCTGTGATGCATACAAATAACTTCATGTATCCCCATAAGAGGAACCAATGAAGGCCGATGAGCAAGTAGAAGATGAAACTGATAGGAATTCATGTTGTTGCAGTAATTCTAAATGAATTGTTTCTGCATTTTGGTATTAAGAATATTCTATAGAATTTACTCTAAAGTAAATTGGGAAAAATTGTATAAGTTTAAGCATTATTTTCAACTATACAATAGCTTAGGGAATATGCATACCTCTCTAGTAGATATGTATTATCTTGAACTATGATTTGGTGATCCTTTTGTGCATTTTGTAGGTTTTTTGCATCTCTTTTAGTAAAATCATTTTCCATTTCTTTTGAAAAAAAGTAATATTATGCATTGATTTACAACACTAAAATAACCTATTGATGTTTTTGTTTTAAACAATTTATATATTATTCAATGAAACTCTTTGATGTTCATATTCACTATCCAAAAGACATTGTTTTTAAAAAATTACACACCATTTTTTTGTAAGTAAAAGTTTGTATTACCATTCCAAAAATAAAAAATACATATACAAACATCTTGAGTTTGGGATGCCATCATTGGAAAATCAACCCAAACTTAAATCAAGTTCCAAAAAAATTTCAACCCTTATAAGGCCCAAAAAGACTGAAAGTTCATTGATTGACTAGATGATAACTAGGCTATAGATTGAACCAGAAAGTAAACATATAGAATGTAAAAATATAGAGACATATAGGCAATTCGTATGGAAAATAAACATTTAGAGGATTGCAATACATTCTATGTGAAATTCGTGAGAAAAATTATTAGTATGGTTGCGCTTCTTTGTATCTAGGAGGGTTGTCCCTATGCCTCTGCTCCAACTAAACAAGAATATATTGGTTAACCACTATAGGGACTATCATGTCCTTGTATTCCCACTATCGATCTAGCCACAAATAAATGTCCATTTCCAAATTGAGCTTGTGCTCAAGCCGATTGTTTTTTAAATGGAGGTAGGCCACTTCACTTCAAATATAAATAGTAGCTTCTTATGTTCTTTCTCCAAGTGAAACCCATCTATTCCCTCATCCTAATGAATATTGGTAATATGACAGTTTGGGGGCCTGGTAGGAGAGAACCTGCAATTTTTCTTTCTTTTGTCTCATGACCAACTCTCTGAGCATTACCCTGCGAATGAGGAGTCTGTTCCTGGTGAATGATCTTAGAAGGAATTAAGGATTTAGCATCCATCCAAACCACATGGAATCCCCATTGGAAATAATCATCTTATTTATTCTATTGCATGCCATCAATTTGAAGGGAGTCATCAATTGTTAGGATGACTATGTCCAGTTTTGATCCATTACTTCTTTTCCTCACAATATCTTCAGATCAAGCCCCATACTCGGTTGGAGCCTCCCTATTGTGCTTAGAACTATTCATTTAACAAACTAAACAATGAATTCTCCATATTTTTCTATGAATTCTCCCAATGGTTCTCCATAGCTTTCATTCATCAAAGAATATTCTTTACTATCGAGGGGTGGAATTGCACTACCTACCTGTGATCGCAGTCTCTGAAAATGAAAGTCTCCTTGGTGCGGCTTTCCTCTTCTCTTGAGGCACATCATCCTAATAAAATGAGGAGGCCAGGTGTGCTCACTAGTCTACAAACATGTCCATATCATGTGATGCTTCAGAGAAGCCTTCGTTTCCTAAAAATTACACCTTCACTCTTCTAAATGAAATTCAACTTAACACCATCCATCAAACTTGCCATGAGGTTGATAAATGTCTAGATGGTAATGGCATTACTATTCATGATCTCCCTTGTACTGTCAACTGACTACACAACCGTTCCCATTCTTATAACACAATTGATCACTGTGAATATCCAAGTGGGGTAGGTTCTAGTTAAATCCCCCATGCACCCATCAGTATCATTCAAGCTTCCAAGTGGTAAGGCATGGTATTAATGAAGAGTGTGCTTATGAACCAATTCCCCAATGCTCTATCTCTGAAGGGGGATCTCTTGGGATGGATGGTTGAGGAAATTTGAACTGGGATCATCCATCCAAGACACAACCATAGGCTTAATTTTGTGGCCAATCCCCATAATCCCCTTAGGAACGTGCCCACCTCATCTCTGCATAAAGAAGTGAAAGGATAGGAAAGGATACCAGTGGTCTAGGGCAGGAAAACATGCATCTATCCAAGCATGTTATAAATGTTATGGTAGATCCGTATTCTCTAACCCCATGGCTCATTATGGATCAGGGTGGTGAGATTAATTGATGGGACAAGCTTAGTCTTTAGCTCAGGCATGCTAGATATTCCCACGCTTCATCAGTTTCAAATCCAATCATGCCTTGTCATAGTGATTTATTCATTTCTTAGATAAGTATATGGAGCTCAGTTTTCATTTGTGAATTCTCTCAGGAAATTTTGTTGAATGCCAAGGAATTTAAAATATTTGTTTGGTCTGGTGAAATCTGGTTAGGGATCTCTATTAGGAAGGAAGGCTTTGAGGTAATTCAATCTCCCCTCTAGTGGTGCATTGGTACTAATTGTCTTAAGGATTCGATGACTAGTGAATAATGGCATGAAGATGAGGACTATCATGTCACTCATGGTCTTTGTAGCTTGAGGGGTATTCATATACAACTTAAGAGGAAGATGCATCAAATTAGTTGAGGTATGTGGGAGTGCGACAAAAGAATGAAAAAATAGTATGATGTTGAGGAGAAGGCTCAAGTTGTGGAAAGAGGGGACATTCAGTGCCAATTGGCCATCTTGGGAGAAAATATTGAGTAGCTATAAGGCCAAAATGAAGAATTAGAGGCTTGAATTTCCCAACTGGAAGTTGCAATGTATGTTCTCCAACAAAATCTAAACAAGGAGTTAGTTAATGGATCCTCCTCCCTTCCACCATATGTGAAGCAAGAGAACCACATCCCTTGAAAGCTAGTCTAATGTTTTCCTATGTATTTTCGGTGTATTGTTTTGCTCTACCAGTTTATTAGGAATTATAGTGTTCAACATAGAAGTAGCAGGTCCAGGTTCAAACAAAATTTTGATCCGTTAATACAATTGGAGACATGTTATGGTTTGGAAATTCATGCCAGAGGTCAATTTTGTATTTTGAAATATCTGTAAAGTGGAGGGAATTCTCCATCTCTTTTATTATATAAATCACTACATGTTTTTAGCAAAACAAGCGAACAATACTCCTATAGAGATGTGTTATTCCTCTATACGGAAGTGTCGTCATTTATATTGTAAGTGTCATAACTTATACTTGATGGGTTATTAGACCACCTTATTGGGGTCGGCCCTGTATAAGTCATGTGGGTCGAAAGGTTATTACACCATCGTATTGGGGGGTCGTCCATGTGGGTCAAAGGGTTATTAGACCACCCTATTGGGTGTCAGCCTAGTCAGCATTATGTTATGTGGTTAAGTTAAGGCCGACCTAGTAAAGGTTATTAGGCAAGTCAAGTCAAGTATAAATAGAGTGCGGGAGGCACTCTATTTGATCATTCTATTCTCACACACACTCTTTGGAGAGTGTCACACTTGTGGAGGAGGAGAAGCTGCTGCTAGGAGATGTCTATCTCTTATGCTTGGGTTGTATCATTGCTCTATCTATCTTTGAGGAAGTTATTGGGGTTTTTCACCTTTATGGTTTTCCCCAAGTAAACTCTGTGTCTCTGTGTGCTTGCATTATTGTGTCCATGATTGATATGCTTTAGATATGCTATACATGTTGTTCTCTCAGTTAAGATCCTAGATCAAATTGAAGTAAATTCTGAAAAACTAACATGGTATCAGAGCTAGCCTGAAATAAGGCATGGTATGGCATGTATGACACTTGTTGCACTTGCGATGCTAGGGCTTGATATAGCAAAAACTAGTCATCGTAGCACTTTCACTATAAATCCATTTTGGTGAAGTTTTCAGATCTGAAACTTTTACAGGTCGAATATCAGATCCCCATGTACCTTTTGTCGTAAGGACAACTTCTAATTCGTTGTACTTTGTGTTTTATGATCTGTACAATCTAGGGTTTTTGCCTCTTCCAGATCTAAGTCATAAACAAGTGACCTAGGAAAAAAGGTCATAACGTGGGCTAGGAAGCTCCAAATGAAATTGCGTTAAAAGTGATAGGTAGTGCACAGACTGCACATTTGCAGGTAACTTTTTCACAGGATGAAACTGAACCAGTGACACGTGGCACACCGTACAAGTTTGCTCTCCTGTTTAATCCCATAAACAGGTCACGTTGCGACACTTGGAATAACTCTCTCTTAGAGAATCCAATTGAGGTTTGACCTATGGGGTTGGAAAGACGATAGGTCGGGATACCACAGGTTGAAGTTTCAGACCCTGTGGATTCATAATTTCGGAGTTACACCAGAAACCATCAGGTGCATATTTCTATCAAAACAAAATTGGATTTTGAGCACCTTCATTCATGGCTCCGAGAATTAGGGTTTCAGCGAAAGTTGGAATTTTTGTAATCAGAGACCATGGCTGAATGCTACTCATAAAAATCAAAATTTAGAGACCAAGATCAGATTTTTTGGTTGGGAAGAAGGCCAGGCTTGATTAGACCCTAGTTCGGGACTTTGATCGGAAAAGTGGAAAATTAGGGCTTCTGCAAAAATGGGAATTTTTGAAATCTGTGACCACGGCTGGAAGCTCCTTAGAAAAATAGAATATTAGAGCTTTGGATTGAACCTTTTGATTCGGCAGAAGGGTGGGATTTATCAAACCCTAGTTCAGGGTCATGTCCAGTGAATCCAGAAGTTTCAAAGGCAAATTTGAGGGGTGAAACTTTGCAGTTTTCAAATTTTGAGTATACTAGGTTGATCAGCTCATCAAGGCGCATCTTTCTATCCTTTCAGAAGTTTTAAATTCAAAGTTTGAAGTTTTAGGGTTTCCCTAACAAATCCTAATCCAACTCTAGATCCAATTTCTGTAAATCAAGTGGATTGGGTTAATCCTAGAAGAAAATGGATTGGTCACCTGCATAAGTGAAGAAGTTCCAGTTTCAGAGGGAGATAAGGCTAAGGCCTTACATAAGAAGATTACAAGCAATATTGACAGGTATGACTTATCCAGGTATGTTTCGAGATTTTTTCATGATTAAGTTTATGGTATGTTTGTCTTCATATTATTACGGTTAGTACAAACTTGATTAAATTTAGACTTGTCGTATCACCTTAATAAAATTATGAATGCATGATAGAAGATATTGATTGATTAGGGTGTTGACACTTATGATTGTACTAATGCATTATGGTGTTGTATGATGTTTATGTTGTCCGCTAACATGAAAGGTACACCAAGAAAGACAAATCATGTTCTAGTTCAAGAACATATGATCATGGTGACATGAAGACAAAGATTCATCCATTGTCATGGATCACATAGAAGATCTATTTACGAGGTATGTATTACTTGGTTCTATAATGGTTAACTTATGAGATATGCAAGTTACTAGCACAAGTCATTGAAGAGAACAAGAAGACATCATGTGGGTATGTTAGACATAACTAGCTAACATTCTAATCCAGGTATGTTTTTCCTATATCAAGTTAGAATCCTACCTTGTGATAGGATCTCTTATATAAGTATATATGGCATGATTGATAATGATCATTCATAGGTTTGAATAATCATGGGTGTATGCATATTATGTTTCTTACGTTAATTGATGATATGACTAACCAGAAGAGTCATGAAAGCATAGGTTTGAGTAATCACGAGTTTAGGCATATTATGTTTCTTACTTTAATTTATGATATGACTAACCATAAGAGTCCTTGAATACTAATGCTTATTATTTCTATTTGAAATGATCATGACTATACATGCTTAAGATTATTGTGTTTTGATAGTATTAAGAATATACTAATAAATGTATGATTATGTATGAGATCTCGAGGATATCACAATAATGATACTTGTAAGCATGCATAGTGATCGAGGATGGATATAAGTTCAAGGACAGGTAATCCAAGAAGCAAAGATCAAGAGGGAGCACACTCCAATAGTTTCTGCAAGGATGCATATATTCAGAGGGAGTCGACCACTTCTCACAATCCACATCATAATGGAGTTGCAAAGATTTAGAGGGAGTCCACCCAACAACCAAACAAAGATAAGTATTTGAATTATCATTTCTGGCATATTTGATTGTTTAAATAATACTGTTCAATGATGTATATATTGATGTTCCTAGAATTAGGCTGTGTATTTTTGGCATATTAGAATAATTGCATTAATGAACAACATACTACTAATATGCATGTAATGGGTAAGTGGCCTATGGCACTATACAACATTCCATTGCTACTTATCTAGATTGAAACCTCTTTGCTGACATGTTGGGAGTAGTGCAAACTCTTACGAATGTTCTGGTAGATATTGGAAGGCATCTAGAAAGTTACAGGATATGGATGAATGTTGTATTGAAGCATTGGCTAAAATAATTGCATGACTGTATGATATATTTATTTATGTGTAAGAATTTGTTCTGAAAACTATGAGAAGTTTCTAATCATGCAATTTAACTTGTTTTGTAGGAAATACCTTATACGAGCTCCTACAAAAGAAGGACTACAACATTTGTTTTAGCAACAAAGTTATCTATTGAAGATATTGAATTTATTGAAGTTCCCAGGATTCGGGAAGAATGCCATGATCGAGGAGTTCCAGTCGATCATGAAGAATGATGTTTGGGATGCAGTCCCAAGACTTGAAGGGAAGTCTGTTGTGACTTCCAAATGGATCTATAAGATCAAGCATGCTGCAGATGGTAGCATGGAGAAATACAAAGCGAGGTTTGTAGCTCGTGGCTTCTCCCAAAAAGAGGGATTGAGTATGAAGAGACTTCTACACCTATAGCCAGGCACACTTCCATCAGATCAATACTTGCTCTGGCTGTAGTGATGAAATGGAAGATACACCAGATGGATGTCAAGATAGCTTTCTTTGATGGTGGAGTCGAAGAGGAAGTGTATGTGGAGCAGCCACTTGGTTTTGAGACACATGACGGGAAGTCATATATGTGCAGAACTTGGTATGGTAGGATAGACAACCTTCTATCCAGTTTGGAATTTACCAAGAGTAAAGGGGATTCCAACCTTTACTACAAGGTTGAGGAAGGCAATCCAGTGATACTACTTTTGTATGCGGAAAACCTGTTTGTTATAGGTAAGGATATATTGATTGCCGACACATAGCGGAAGCTTGCTGCCGAGTTCGAGATGAAGAACTTGTGGATGATGCACTATTTTCTAGGAAAGGAGGTGTGGCAAAGTGCAAATGGGATCTTCCTTGGACAAGGGAAGTATGCAGTAGAGATCCTGAAGAGGTTCGGGATGATGGCTTGCAAGGCCATGGCCACACCTCTGGAATCAAACCTGAAGCTTTGTGTGATGCTTCATCTGATCCGGTTGATGTCACTGTGTATCGTCAGATGATTGGGTCCTTGATGTACCTGACGAACACAAGGCCAGATATCTGCTTTGCGGTGAACACATTGAGCCAGTTCCTGACGTATCCCAGATGTTTTCACTTGGTTGCTGTAAAGCATATTCTGAGGTACCTGAAGGGTACAGTTGATTATGGGCTCAAGTATGATGCGAATCAAAAGTTTAACCTGTAGGGTTATATTGATTCATATTGGGCAGGCAGTTCTGCAGATAGGAAGAGCACTTATGGGTGCTTCTTCAGTATGGGATCAAGTGTGATCTCTTGGTTTAGTAGGAAGCAGTCCTATGTAGCACTGAGTACAGCCAAAGCAGAGTATGTTGTAGCTTGTTCGGCTAGTTGTGAGGCAGTATGGCTGAGGAAGCTACTATCTGAGTTATTTGATCTACCATTGGAGGCTATTGGTATCTTATGTGATAAACAGAGTTGTGTGAAGCTATCTGAGAACTAGGTGTTCCACGACAAGTCGAAACACATTGAGATCAAATATCACTATATCAGGGATATGGTGTAGAGAGGAGCAATGAAGCTCCTGTATGTTGCGATAGCTGAGCAGATTGCAGATGTGTTGATGAAGCCACTAGCCAGAGTGAAGTTCGATTACTTTAGAGAGAGGCTTGGTGTCCTTCAGATCAATGACACTTCGAGGAAGAAGTGATGGAGACATTTGCTGAAGCCATTACAAGCATGGTGAGAGGAGGATCCTTCCATGGCTGTGGATATAAGTGCTAGATGATGAGCATCAGGACGATGCTCCAGTTACTGCTCTGTATGTGTATATATGCATCATGTTGGATGCTTGATATGATCGGTTGGATGATTTATATGTATATGTATGAATGCATCATGTTGGATGCTAGATATGATCAGTTGGATCATTTATATGTATATGCATGTATGCATCATGTTGGATGCTAGATATGATCAGTTGGATCATTTATATGTATATGTATGTACGCATCATGTTGGATGATGGATATGATCAGGTAGATCATGTATGTTGATATGTATAAGTTATGATCAGGTGGATCATGTATTTGTATAAGTGTCAGGTGGATACATTGTATGATCAGGTAGATCATGTATGTTGATATGTATCAGGTATGATTAGGTGGATCATGTATTTGTATATGTATAAGGTGGATACATTGTATGATCAGGTAGATCATGTATGATGATATGTATCAGGCAGATACTGTGTATGCATCAGGATGATGCATTGTATGATCAGGATGATCATGGATGATGAGCTTTAGGATGTTGCTCAAGATGACATGCATCATGACGATGCAGTGATTATGATCAGGATGATCATGTGTACATCAGGATGATGTATGGTGAGTATCAGGTTGATACTTTGTGGCCGTGGAACAGGTTGTGCAGATAAGCATATAATTTGTGCCCTAGGAGGTTTGCAGATAGTCTTTCGAGGTTTTTCCTATGGCATGTAATCTGGCCCTGGGATATCTGGAAAATTCTCTTTCGAGGTTTTGCTTTGGGAGGACATATAATTTGGCCCTGGGAGATCTGCAGATAGTCTTTGAGGTTTTTCCTAAGGCATATAATTTGTCCCTGGGATATCTGGTAGATGCTCTTTCGAGGTTTTGTCCTATGGCATATATATCGGCCCTGGGAGATCCGATAGGTTGAGTTGTGTGCTCATAATCAGTCCTGGGATGCTCTTTCGAGGTTTTGCCATGACCACTTGTAATAAGCCCTGGAGATCTTGACAAGATGAAAAAGGCCTCAGATGCTCTTTAGGGTTCTTGCTTGGCAAGACACTCTTTTAAGGTTTTTGTGGTGGAGGTCACATGTAACAAGTCTTCGAGATCTGGACAGGATGAAAAAGGCCTCAGATGCTCTTTAGGGTTCTTACTAGTCAAGAGACTCTTTTAAGGTTTTGTGACAGTCACATATAATATCTACCTAGAAGATCCGACAGGTAGAGCTGTGTGCTCATAACAGCCTGGATGCTCTTGCGAGGTTTTGTGACGCACGTAATAAGTCCTAAGATTTCCACAGTATGGCCAGTGATGATGAAGACCTACAGGTGGTGGGCCTACATCCAGTATGAAAAAGGACTGGCTCTGTAGAACTTCCTATGACGAGTAGATTCAGAGATTGATTGAGATAGCAGCAGCAGTGACAATGACGATTATTCAAGGATGATGCATCGATGACGATGATCCAGAGAAGAAGACTTGTGCTAGATGATCTGTGTCAAGAAATACCTTCCTAGTTAAGAGGGAGTGTTGATGTATATGTAACTTCAGAATGTATTTCATTTATGTATATTTTGCTCCTATAGAGATGTGTTATTCCTCTATACGGAAGTGTCATCATTTATATTGTAAGTGTCGTAACTTATACTTGATGAGTTATTAGACCACCTTATTGGGGTCGGCCTTGTATAATTCATGTGGGTCGAAGGGTTATTAGACCACCCTATTAGGGGGTTGGCCATGTGGGTCAAAGGGATATTAGACCACCCTATTGGGTGTCGGCCTAGTCAGCATTATGTTATGTGGTTAAGTTGAGGCCGACCTAGTAAAGGTTATTAGGCAAGTCAATTCAAGTATAAATAGAGTGTGGGAGGCACTCTATTTGATCATTATATTCTCACACACACTCTTTAGAGAGTGGTGCACTTGTGGAGGAGGAGAAGCTGCTGCTAGGAGATGTCTATCTCTTATGCTTGGGTTGTATCATTGCTCTATCTATCTCTGAGGAAGTTATTGGGGTTTTTCACCTTTATGGTTTTCCCCAAGTAAACTCTGTGTCTCTTATGTGCTTGCATTATTGTGCCCATGATTGATATGTTGTAGATATGCTATACATGTTGTTCTCTCAGTTAAGATCCTAGATCAGATTGAAGTAAATTCTGAAAAAACGAACAGCCCTGAGACCCATACCCAATGCTTGAATATTTGTAATGGTTCCCTTACATCGACTAAGAAACCAATGAATTATCATCCCTCAACAATTTTTCTATGATGTTTCGAGGTGTTATTCATGGGGCTCCATCCCTAGGAGACAACTTAGGAGCCTAATTCTTGATATTCCTCCACTGAATATTGTTACATATTTGCAACAATACATATTTCTTCAAACCTCCCATTGGTAACCATATATCCATGCCGAGGCCAAGAACACACTTGTTAGATCATGTGTGGTGTTTCATGGTAATGTTCTTGGCCTTCGACATTGCCTAAAACCCTTATTTAGGTATCAATTCCCATTATAAATATTTCAACCACATGAAAATGCCACATGTCCCATCCCTGGTGATTGAATTACCTTATGATGAAGACATATCTTATCCCTCTCATAAGTCACGGATTCCATATAGAATACATGTTTGGTGGATCAAGGCTTTCATTCATGAAAGTTAATTAAAACCTTAGAAGTATCCTACCTTTAATGCACCAATCTCATTTTTGAATCAAAATCCTTAAACCATAGTAAGGGTACCAACACCCATAATATGTAGTAATAAAAACCTCCATATGGTTACCATATGGACAACTCCAAAGAAAATGGAAGTCTAGAGATGTGGGGGCGATTATGGTTTGAGGAATTGTTCATTTTTCTTGATGCCTCGAATTTTTCTTTAGGTTTTCAGGACCAATTTTCCTCTCCTAAGCACATCCATGTTCCCACAACTGGTCTTGGATTACTCAAATCTACTTGAGAGAACCAAACTCCACTCATAGGAAATGGATACCATAAGGAGGACATGTGTGGTTTTCAAGGCATGATCGTTCTCACCCCTATATGCCTAGGATATTGATTAAGGACATGAACCCAACATTTACGTCTCCCACACAAATTGTTTTGGGCCCTCACACTTATCCCTAGTGCTAAGAAAAGTAATAATGTCACCCATATTTGTACACATGGGAACGTGATTCCCTCGAGAGGTCACAAGAAGTGTACAAGGAATTTTCCTTGGATCAAGAAGTATATAATATTATTTTAAGGTGTAATATGTGAGTTTATTCTCCCATACATGCCTAGGGTCATAAAACCCATACTTACCTTTGAGAATATCCCAATCATGCCAATGTCCCCACTTGAAGGTCAATCATACCTTGGAAATATCATGTGTGATAGTTTTACATGTACTTGTCACAATAGAAGCCCATTATATTCCTTTAAGGGCCAAGGCCTGGGTATCCTTTGTGACCATGTCCATGCCTAGGCCCTGAGACCCATACTCAATGCTTGAAAATTGGTAACGGTTCCCATATATCCACTAACAAACCAATGTATCATCATGCCTCAACACATTTTCTATGATGTTCAAGGTGTTATTCAGGTATCTCCTCCCTAGGATATGACATAAGATCCTAATTCTTTATTTTCCTATGCAGACTACTATTACATCTTTGCATAAATACACATTTCTTCAAATATTTCACTGGTATCCTTATCTCCACATATAGGCCAAGAACACAATTGGTAGATTGTTTGTGGTGTTTCAAGGTAATGTTCTTAGCCTTCGACATTGCCTACAATATTTATTTAGGTATCAAGTCTTGCGATAAATATGCTAACCATGTGCAATGCCTCATGTACCATCCCTAGTTATTGAATTACCTTATGATGTACACATATCTTGGCCATCTCAGAAGTCACAGATTCCATAGAGAAGACATGTTTGGTGGATCAAGGATTTCATTCAATGAACTTAAACATTATAACCAACTTACATTTAATCCCTCAAGATCAAGTTTGAATCAAATTTTTAAATCGTAGTAAGGATACCAATACACATAATATGTATTAATAGAAATGTCTATATGGTTCCCATATCTAAACTCAAAATAAAATCACTCTCAATAGGTGGGGGCAGTTATGGTTTGAGTCACTGTTCATTTCGGTTGATGACTAGAAAGTTACTTAAGGTCGAAAGGCCCACATTTTATCTCTTGAACATGTCCATGTCCCGACAACCAGTTGCATATGCTCAAATCCTTTTGATGGGTAGCCTATCATGAATTAAAAACCATTGATATCCATAAAGAGGTCACGCATGGTGTTTTGAGGTACTTCTCTTTCCCTTGATCCCTAGAAGATACCTTTTATGCCATGTGCTTTACTTTCATTGGTCAACTGGTTACCAGGAATTCAAAATATACTTAAGACGTCAAATGGTTTCCTTGGATGGATACAAGGTCCTTAAAATCATTAAACTAGAGTGTTAGGGGAAACCATACAATTACTACTACATGAAAATACCTAATTGCAACCATCTCGCTTGACCATGCATGGGAAACCATACAATTTATTGCTATTTTAAGATGGGCAAGGCACAACCTTTGAAATATTTTGTATGGAGTCAAATATTGCACTATTATGCTCTATGTAAATCAACAACACTAAACCATTCTTATTTCTTTTTTACACTGTATCAAAACACAATCTCACATTTCGTCAATCAAAGAGAGATTCAAAGGGTGGGTGGTTGAGGCTGTGGAAACTTCTCTACAATCTCCTCATCATGAACATTTTTGGTAAGTTTTATGCACAAATTTATTCAAAAAAAATATCTTAAAAAATGCATCGTTGATATAGAAATTGTTGAAATTCCAATCTTTGAACAATAATCGACAGGGAAAATTAAAATTAGTGCTCAAAGTCACAAATATATTTTCTGTCTGGATGTCAAAGGCAATGCATACAAATTTCTTAGGGATACAATTTGTTATGGAAATTTCTAGACTATCATAATGAATTTCAAGTAGTTTTATCTATTTGCTCTTAAGATCCAATAGTCTTCTTAGATTGGAAGTCCTTTGAACCACTAGGTAAAAAAAAAGCACAAATCCATGTAAAACTCAAGAATTTAGCTTACGCTTTGAAAACACTATAGATTTAAATATCATACAGAGATTTAAAAAAGAGACAAAAGTTCTTCCATTTTCCTTGAAGAAAGAAACCTATCTCCCTGCATTTAAATGTATCCCACTTAACATTCAGTCAAATTATTCAACCAATAGACAAAACAAGTTCTCGATCCCTAATTTTATTAATTTTTCTTGGATTGACCCTTGAAATAGTGGCAAGGGTCATTGAGGAACATTTCTCAATTATTGCAGCTTTGAACTCATTAACCAACTTTAAACAAGGAGGATAATTCACTTAAATATTGCATATCTAAAAGAAACAAATCCTTTGAACCCATTGGTAGAATAGAACTAACCTCTTCTTGAAAAATCCATAATGCACTACAAAAAGATAGTATGCCAAAGAAACATTATTTACTACCAAATAGACAACAAATTGACAAACTAAAATGAAAAAAAACTGGAGTAACAAATCCTTTTTTGTAAATCATGGATTATAGACATTTAAAGGCATGCTTCTTCAATCAAGTCGTAGTGCTATGGAAAAGAATGGAAAGTTTGTGAAACTTTGGAAATTGACTAAGTATGGAAACATTAGTCAAAACTGCTCTAAGAGAATGCCCGCCATAATTCATGGTTTGACTAAAATTCCCACACCATGATACCAGGATATAGATTGTTGAAGTGAATATCTATTCATGGTCTCATTTTTCCTTAATCACTTATGAGGAGAAAATTATAGGTCTACCAAAATATGGATTTGCACCAGAGAAAGTAAAATGACCTAAGTAGTCTCAGGAAAATGCCCGCCATAAATCATAGGTTAAAGTAAATGCCCACAGAATATGGTCAGGATGTAGTCTGTTGATTTCTATACCTAACCATGGTCTCAGTTTTCATTAACCATGTTTGAAGAAAAAATTATGGATCTACCAAAATAAGGTTTCAAGATAAACTTTGGAGAAAGTCCTGAAAATGAGTAAGTGTTGGAAAACTGGCTCAGGTGGCCTTGGGAAAATTCCTGCCATCTATTGTGGTTGATATCTTAAATAATTTTGAGAGTATGGATCTATAGTATGTTGGATTTTGAATACAACTATGGTCTCAAATGGTCCAAAGAGTCTCTGAGGAGAAAGATATGGATCTGCCAAAAGTGCTTCCCATCCAGATTTGCACTACTTCGGTAAAATGCCTGCCGAGGAGAGAGAAAGAGGTTTCAATAGGTGAAATTGGTTTGGATAGAATCCTCTAGTTGGTACCTATCCAGTGGATGTCTCACATTCCAAGTTTGATGAAAAAATAAAAACACCTTAGTGACCTAGGGTTTGAATAAATTTGTCTAAGTGTCAAATCAACAGTTTGGAAGACCACTTTCAAATGCCTGCTAGATGTTGGGTGTGTGTAAATTAGGTCATCAATTGAAATGATCTTGTTCACCATTGAAGTGGATATCTATCCATTCTTCTATTCTTCCTCATGGTGATCAAAGAAGGAAAAAATAAATCTTCCAAAATAGAAGAAAAAGTGTTTTATATTAGAGACAAAAATTGATCGAAGTGTCAAATTCACATGGCTCAGAGGCCATTTGGAAATACCCACAAGGAGGGTTTATTTTGATTATAAAATTCATCAGATAGCAAGGTCTTGATCCTTGTTTAGGTGTCTATCCAGCCATGCTTTCAGTCTGCATTATGATGGTCATATATGCAAAAAAGGAATCTGCCAAGAGTTAGAAAAATATTATCTTGTATATTAAAAAATGGTTAGTGTTGAAAAAGGGACAACGGTTAAGAATGCCCGCAAGAGAGCTTAGTTAATCCCACAAGTGATATGTGATTCCCGCAAAGGCTAAGGGGATTCCCACAGGAGGTAAGAATAATCCCATAGGGGAATAATGATGCCCGTGAGGGCAGAGTTTAAGTCACGAGAGCTTAAGTAATCCCACAAGGGCTTGAGGATGCCCATAGGGGCTGAAGAAAAATCCAGCAGGGGATTAAAGAATCCCTTAGGAGCTTAATGTTAATCCCATAGAACATTTTAGGAATGCCGCAGGCATGATTAGAGGAATCCTTTTGTCAAGAGGTGAAGAATGGATGAAGCACAAAGGTGAAGGATGAAAGAAGCCCGCAAAAAAACAACATACATGGAAGAAAGAAAGCCCGTAGGCCTGGGTTAATCAATGAAGGGGTTTTAATTAATTAATTAATTAAAAAACTAGTAAGTAAGAGAATTATAAAATTAAGATTAATTTCATATATTTGAAGAGTCACGATGATGGAAAGGCATGAACACGTTTTGAAGAGGTGGGAGTAAAATTCATGAAGATATATAACCAGAAAATTGAAGTGAAATAAAAGTGTCTCTGATGTTTAGATTGAAGATTCTGTAAGAAACAGAAATTGAAGTGAATGATGGGTTTTGAAATGACTACCTGAAGCAACATGGAGACCAGAGTGTGCACATTCAAGATGAAGAATGGCATGATAGAATTCAGAGAATAGAAATTAAGCTATCTTTGAAGTCCAGATCCAAACAACAGTAGCAAGAAGAGACAGAGACCAAGTGGATGAAAGAAAAGGACAAGTGACAGTATTAAAGGAATATCTGGAAGACTGATTTAAAAACACTAGGGAGGTAGGGTGGTGTTAGGGAAGGCTACATGCCTGCAAAGGGGTCGTAGCCTCCTTCCAGTGGTAGCTGGAAAATAAGGGTGTCGAAGCATCCTTTCAGTAGCAACTGATAATACCAGGGGGTCGTAGCCTCCTTCCAGTAGTATCTGGAAAATAGGATGTAGTAGCATCCTTGTCTGTAGTAGCAGGCTAAAAAAAGGGTGTAGTAGCATCCATGTCTGTAGTAACAGGAATAAACTTATTGTAAATATAATTTTGCAGTATAGAAAGAATTGGTGGTTTACCCAATTGGGATTCCACGATAAAAATCTGTGTTCTGTGTATCTTGTTGATTCCATATTTTAATTAAGTTTAATAAGTGGTTTAAAATGGTAAAAAGTTAACAATATTGATTCACCCCCCCCTCTCAGTATTGACCAATATTCCAACATGATCTTCTTTTCTAGTGTGACGATGGTGTGGAGAATTAATACTACGTCATAGGTAGTTCACCCTTCAATGGAACTACAAGGGCCCTTAATTGAAAATACATTACTCAATATGAATGAGGTGCATATAATCTCAAATATATGTATGAGGTGGAAATTCCCATGCTCGTATCAATGTCTCAAACCAAAAACTTGATGGAGGCCCAAAGCAGGCCTAATCAATACATGGATAAATTACTGTGTACATCATAAGTGTTCAAGATGGACTCAAATATGGAATGTAATCATGGTCCAACCATGGCTGATCTGAAGAACTAGAATGAGAACAATGGAATTATCAAGGATGTTGAATCACAATAAATGATGCACTGTTGGATATGAAGGGGTTCAACATCTGTAATGACTCAAACAAGTGAGAGTTTGAATCTAAATGGTACAATGAACTTCATTGAACTTGATACATAAGGAAGCATGTAACTGGAGAGCTTCCAAACATTTTCGCCAACACAGCCTCGATATCTCAGTAAACAAAATATCACGGGGTTTCATAAAGACACACCAATGGAATAAAGATAAGGGAAATCCGAGGTCTTCGACCAAATATTGAAAGGACCATCAACCTATATGAATCTCATCGATGCAATAACATAGCTGATGTCGATCACATGAGAAACAACCATTCCAAAGGGAATTGAGGTCTCCCTTCAGGTGGTCCAAGGGGATCATGAATGAGGGTTATGAGGCCAAGGTACAAGGAATATTGAGGTCTGTCCTCTAAAAAGAATGTGTTGATGTCGACACAGGGAGACTTGCAACTAGAAAGGAAATGATGTTTCCTTGATAGAAATTCGAGGGAAACAACCAAAGAGTGATAGAATTGGACATGGGACTAAGACATTGTTGGGGGATACGAGGTCAACTAAGTAATAGGGACTTAAAATTCCTTTGTTTATATTATGATGTCATGGTTGACCTGGAAACATATGTGAAATGAATCTCATGGAGGGAAAGAATTGGGATACTAGGAACTATGATTTCCATGGGGGACACTCTAAGGGGTGGGTACTGATGAGATTAGGGTGACTCATCACAAAATGATATGAATAAAGGAGACCATGGATGCAGCCATAAATAAGGGACTATATGTGATCTGCAGGTGTGCTAAGAAGCACCATTTGTAAATGGTTTCTCTGATGTGGAATGCACCGAAGAGAGGTTGTGGAGTTGTACTTCACAATTGTAGCTTCTTAGATGCATGGGCATTTAGAAAAAGGGGGTACTTAAAAGCACCATTGAATCATGTTTGGTGACGAAGAAGGGCACCTTAGTAATATAAAATGATAGGAAAGGAGGTAAGTGTTCAATGAACTAATTAGATGGTTCAATTGGCTAAATGATTGCAGCTGGGGTTTGGATGGAGGGTGGGACATTGGTGGTAACCTCCTTGTGCGACGATGAATGACAACAAAATAATGTAATTTTTTTATTATGCATTGAATGGAGGGCTTGTGAATGTGCAATGTAGATCATCAGAATTCCTTTAGTGAACATAAATGTGGGATTCTGTAGGGTAGGCCAATGAGTGTTTATGACAAAGTAATATGCGGCTTGGTATGAATCAGAGACTACAAGGGCTCCCAAACCTATGGAAATTGCAATGACATGGGTTCCAAATGACAAAGGGTGTTAAATGGTCACCCATGTAAGGTAGGTTCTAACTTCCAGTTAAGGGTGAATGCAAGGGTGGCTAGGCTTGGCCACTGACCCATACAAAGTGGTGGGTCCTATAGGAGTAAAATGGGAAAAAAACGTAGATGCATCTAATATTATGCGAGGGTGAATACCTATATTCCAGTTTAAAGTGTTATAACTATAGGGAGTGGCTTTCAATTGAAACAAGTGGAGTTCAATTCAACGTAAACCTGTACACATATAAACGATACCCAGGCATAAATGTGATTTTGGAAATAAAATAAATCGTACAATTTCATAAAAGAATGACTTATGTGTGGGAGCACAAACTAAGGAAGGATAAAAAATGGAATGAAAAAAATTTGGTGATCATGAAAAATAGTTTCCATAATCGCAAAGAGTGCAGAATGTTGATTCCAACGGCACAAACTTCATAAAAACAGACGTCGTATGACTCTTATATATATATATATATATATATATATATATATATATATATATATATCATTTAATATATATATATATATGCACGTGGATGTGACACTTTATATTTTTTGAGCCTCTCTATTATATGATGGATGTGATGTTTATTTACATGTGTATGTAAAATTATATGAAATGAAAATGTATGGCTTATGTCCTTGTTATTGATGATTAATGTGCCACTCTAGAATATCGTTAGCCATTTGGTATGCAACACTGTTGAAATTCCTAAGGTCATGAATGAATGTAATGGATTCAAATAGTCTAACCAATTGTTTAGCATGTAGGAAATTTCTAAAGAGGAAAGGATTGCATACCCCATAATAGTTATTCAACTGTGCAACAAGTATTGTAGAATCGAGGTAATCACGAAGGTGAATACTACTCATGTGTAGAGCATAAATCAAGAGAATGATCACAACATCGTATTATGCCTGGTTATATGTGGCTACACATACGAACGCACCGCTAATGTGGATGAGGGTGTGTGATGGCGAATAAAGTACCCATGTAGCCGAGGAGAGATTCAGAGAGTATCTACTTGCACTGTCATCATAACCGACGTACATGGTGGGGTTAGGAAACAAACCGTGTGGCTATTTTTTTGAAAAAAGAATAAAAAAAGGCGAAATATATACTACAATGAATACAAATCTCAGTCACGTTAAGCGTAAAATCTCGTGAGATATAACCCATTGCGGGGGTTCTTCAAGAGGCGACCTTCTGAATCGACAAGGATGTATGCCCCCTTGGTGAGACAATGTTTGAAATTATATGGAACCTGCCACACAGATTAGAAATTTTCATTTCCATGTTTATCATGAGCTTGGTCGTACATAAGGACAAGGTCCCCCTCCTTGAAAGTGCGAGGGTGGACATGAGATTCGTAGTAGGATTTTGACCGATGCTTCACAACTTCGATCATTTGTAGTGTTGAATGACGATCCTCATTGGCTTGTTCTAGAGAAATTAAGCATTAACCCAGAGCAGTGGGCTCTGGAATAAGTTCAACAATGAGGTGCAAAGACAGTATTTGAAACTCGATTGGGAGAACTGATTCCACTCTGTGTATGAGGTAGAAAGAGATGAATATCGTCGTGGTTTTCATTGATGTATGATAGGCCCAAAGGGATGGAACGGGAATGTGATTCCAAATGGATTTGTGTTTATCCACCATCAATTGGAGCATCATTTTAAGGATTTTATTGACAGACTACACCTATCCATTTCCCTGAGCATAATAGGAGGAGGATAATTGGTGCTCAAATTTTAAAAGATAAGACAATTCTTTCTAGATGGCATCCTCAAAATGAGAGCCATGGTCAGACATTAGTTTGTGTGGGACACCAAATTGAGTGATAACATGGTTAAAAATGAAATGTTATATGATTTCACCAATACAATTAAAGGTTGGCATGACCACCACTTGGTGAAGTAGTCAATGGTGACAATTATGTACTTATGGCCACCACATGAAGGTGTATTACATTCCATAAATTCAATGGACCATTTATAGAAAAGGAAAATAGTGACCACTAGATGAAGTGGTGCAGGAGGGGTTCTCGCCTTTCGGGAAAAAATTCAGCAATTGTGATAGTTTTTGACTTCCTTAATACAATCAGATAACAAGGTTGGCCATAAATAACCAGCAAAGATGAATTTTTGGGTAGTGGCCATCTTGGATAGATATTCAACGCAAGATCCTATATGGCATTCGTTTAGGATTTGTTCATATTCTTCATGAGTGATACATCACCGCAAAATTGTGTTGACCCCTACACGATAAAGGGCATCATCGATGAGTAAATATCAAGGGGATTGGTTTTGGATGTGACGACGCTCATTGGAAATGAGGCGAGGGATGAATTTATGGGTGCATAGGTAAACCAAGATGTCTCCATAACAAGGATCATCAAATGAAATTGTGAACAAATTCTCATCAGGTAGATGATTGATGATAGGGGATACAAAAAACTTAGATGGCAAGTTAGTGATGAGCTATGCCAAAGCCAAGGCCTTGGTGCTCTTGGGAGTTTCAAATTTGAGGTCGTACTCTTGCAAGATCAAGGTCCATTTTGCGATGCAATCTTGAATAAGGTGCCAATTCAGGAGATAAAACATTGTATTTGAGTCGGTGATGACTTTAGTTCAGCTCATAAGAATGTAATGGCGTCGATTTTGAACCGAAAAAATGATAGAAAGGACAAACTTCTCCTTATGAGGATAATGGAGCAGACCACCATATAGGTTCAGACTAACATAGTAGATGATGTGCTCTTGGTGAGAAACATCTTCTTGGACTAGTACTCCGACGATGGCATGTTCAGATGCCAAAATGTATAGGATAAAATCTTTCATGAAATCTAAAGGAGATATCAAAGGAGTGGAATTCAAAGCCTCCTTTAATGCATTGAAGGCTACATGCACCTGCTCATCCCAAATGAAAGGAATGTTAGTTCAGAGCAGGCATAAGAATCCATGAACGGTTTTTGCATAGTTGGGAATGAAGCAGTTTAGGAAGTTGGTCTTGCCCCAGAGACTCTACAATTGGTGTAACCCCTGGAGACTCTGCAATTGGTGTAAAGTTTGAGGAGGGGGAAGGTTGATGATGGATTAAACCTCCAAGGGATCGACAGTAATACCTTTTTGTGAAACAATGAATCCTAGCAATTGGCCCACAGTTACATAAAAAATGCACTTGAGAGGGTTCAAGCAGATGCTATAATTTTAACATCAAAGGAACACCTGATGGAGGTCCTCTGAATGACGCGAGCACTTCTTCGATCATGAAGTAAGGTCATCCAAGTAAACGAGAATGATGTGGACCAAGTCATGGAAACAATATGACATGGCACATTGAAAGGTGGCTCTATTGTTCTTAAGTTCGAACGTCATGACTCGGTAGGTGATGTTAAAATTTAATATGCTAAGATAGAAAATAGCTGCATTACATTCCATTTCACAATAATAGCATATACAGGATCACTGAAGAAACAACAAGCACAGCATAAACACAAGAGACAGAGATTTATCCTGGGAAACCCTCATGGGGTAGAAAACCCAGCAAAGCTTCCTCAATATAGATGACCAGCAATATACAAAGATGAAACCCTGAGACATGATCTCCTCCTCCACAATAGCAGACCTCTCCTCCACAAGTGCGCTATCCTCAAGTGTGTGAGTGTGTCAAATGAGGAACACACCTCCTCTATTTATACACTACACTGACATGTATTTTACACAGGTACACGTAGGCTCGTATTTAACCAATGGGTTAAATACCCCACTACAACTGACTGGGCCGACCCCTCTAGGGTGGTCTGTAGTGCTCTGGTTTTTACAGCAGAGCACTGTGTAAAATTTCAGGTTTAATTTTCTACGTTTTAAACTTTATCAGTTTAAGGAAGTGAATTTCTAAGAATTTCTATGTGCCGAAGTAATATTTAGTGTACTGTGGTGATTTTACTAACCTTACATTCGAAATTTGAAATAAACAAACATATCGTTATTTTCTTTTCAACAGCATAAGAATAGGTTTCACAACTTAGTAAATCAGTAAATAGCAGTAAATCAGTAAATAGTAAGTTTGCATGTTTACAGTAAGATTTAGCATAATAGTAAATAACGGAAATTACCTGATGCTGATGCTAACCGTAAGTTGTAGCAGGTTGTGTAACCCCTTAGACAGCCAAACTGAAGTGTCCACCCTACCGACCAGCTATAATCTTGCTGGCCCTTGGAAATCAAAGGATTTCCAAGCCCCCGAGCCCACAATCTGATAATCCCGAGAGCAGTCTTTCCTTCTGTTCTCAAAATCTTTCTGTTCGCCAAACTTTATTTTCTTCCCCAATCAAAAAAACCTCTCCAACCTTCAACCTTCTCCCCCTCTATATACATGTCCATCCTCGAGAAGACCTTGGGCTTACTCCACCGCCCCAAACTCCCCCTCTCGAGCCCCTCAAACCTTTACTCCTTTCCCTAGTTCATTCATCCACGTCTCATTATAAAAATGTATAATTAATTACTCTTATGGAAAATTCATTTGGTTTTGGATTGACGGCAGTAATTATTTATTACGGTGGGAATTATCACCCCAAGGTTATCCGTTCGGGACAAGTTCCATTAAATACAAGTCTATCCGCCATCCTTGATATTTTAATATTATTAATGTAATTAATAAAATATTATATAATTAGTTGCCCCTTGTCAACTTGGACATGATGTGTCTTAATGATCCACCTTATCCGTCGAGACTACTTTAGTTGAGGTTTAAATTCCAAGATTAACATTGAATAATTAAATATCCATTTTCCATCACATCACGGTTATTCCAAAAAGGATTATCTTGTTATGGCTAACTTTGAAATGGAATTAATCATGCAACATTAATTTATAAATCAATATTTTAAATCTTACTTATATTGCATTTGTTACGATAGGGATATAAATGTTTGCTGGAATATCATTTATTAATTAATAATAATAATTAAATCACCCTTTGACAATAATAAAAGGTGAATCGATCATAGTATTCTTAATTATTTGTTTATCACATGGGTACCCTATCATCAACATAGCATCCTTGTTATTATAAACAAAGCACTTGTGAGGGCTTAAACAATTTTACTAATTAATTAGACACTATCATTACCCTATTCACAACAGTTCTTCTATGACAATGTTAACTGACGACACTTGTCTTAGTTTATTATTACAATGTTCTCAGATAATTACTAATTCACTTATTTACACATCGACAACCTAACCATTCATTACCTAAGTTGATTGATGTATCCTTAACTGAGTTATCTATGACATTTATACTACTATTCAAGCATGACAAGTATGTTATACACCAGTAATATTGTACACGTACAAGGTGTGCATGCATGGCCAGTGTATGCACATGTCGGACATGTACTATAAACAAACCCCATTCCGCCTATGCATACTTGCTAACTAACAATAGTATCTACCCCCATGCAGAAGAGCAAGCATAATATATAGTATAATTACTTTAACATCCTCGGTTATTTAACAGTTAACCCTTTACGATTTAACATCATTGTCTTTATGTTTACATTAGTTTAATCAATCAAGTACAGGAAGGGTGCCTACTTCCACTAACTCGGAATCAAGGAATACTAAACCCCCAACAGTGCTAACTAACACATCCTCCCATCATAACCTACGTCCAGCATCCTCCCTATCCTTCCTCTGCTAGTACAACAGTGGATGTCGGACTCGCCGATCTGACCACATAGAACTTGAGAGCGATAGCGTCGGCTGAACAGCGGACCTATCCTCCCCTAGCAGGCATCCGACCATCGTCATCACAACAACATGGGGAGCGTGTCTCAGCACGGCCCTCCCACGACCTCGGGTCTCATGGAAACATAGGGTGGGAAACACATCCATCCCTCTCAACATACTGGGCCTACGCCCTTATCAACTCATACTTGCTGCTATCGGGATTATCAGTTTGTGTTATCGTATCCTCATTTTGGCTGCTAAGGTTTGCTGTATGAACATATTTTTCCTTTCCAATGTATATCAGATCAAGTAACTGGCTATCCCATAGCCCTTGTGTCCTGTAGGTTAGTGTTTTGCAAAATACAATTTATAGAAAGCATTTTCCATTGATCGCCAATTGATCCATGTTATCATTTCATTTCATGTAACCTTTTAGCTCATCATAAATACATATAACATTTCAATAATTCACATAAGAAGATGGTATCCACATACCGAATCATATATTTCACATTTCATTAATCAAAACATATAAACATATACTGCAATCGTAAAATAAGGAAATCATATGATAATCATGACATCATAATCACATAACATAGTAACATCATAATTATGGTGAAATCATAAAACAGAGTAACATCATATAATGAGGTCCAATATAGTTTACTCAGTCGAGCTGAGTTCGACAAAATATATAAGAAGTAAAGTATGGTGTGTCTAACTAATAAACATGCCGAATCAAAATATGGGCATTACATACACCCACCCTTCGGGAAACTTCGTCCCGAAGTTATGGTCAAAATAGTGAGGGAAAATCTCGACGCATGGTCTCTGCATCCTCCCAGGTAGCAGACCCGGGGCTATACTTGTCCCATTGGACCTTAACTTGGTCCACATGGCGACTACGGAGCTGTCGAACCCTACGATCAAGTATACGTAATGGTTCGACCCTGAAGGTTCCCTCGTCCGAGACCTGCAATTCCTTCCAATGAATTTTGTGAGTCTCATCAGCTATGTAATGTCGTAATACAGAAACATGAAATACATTATGAGTTTTATGCAAGTGGGGTGGCAGCGCGAGACGATAAGCAACTGGTCCGATTTTCTCAAGAATTTCAAATGGACCTATAAAGCGAGGTGACAACTTGGTACCCTTCCCAAACCGAATGGTACTTTTATTTGGTCTGATGCGAATAAATACACGATCCCCTACTCCATAAGTTCTATATGATCTGTGTGCATCAGCGTAACTCTTTTGCCTATCCTGTGCTTCCTTCAGCCGCTGCCTAATCTGTATCACTTGCTCCTCCATTTCCTGAATTAATTCAGGCCCAATTAAAACTCGATCCTCTAACCTGTCCCAACTGAGTGGTGTCCTGCACGGCCTCCCATACAATGCCTGATATGGTGGCATACCAATGGAGCTGTGATGACTATTGTTGTATGCAAACTCCACTAAAGGAAGATATTTCTCCCACTGTGTCTGCTGATCCATAACATACATCCTAAGCATGTCCTCCATCACTTGATTCACCCTCTCAGTCTGTCCATCTGTCTCGGGGTGATAAGCTGAGCTTAAGTTCAACTGTGTCCCTAATGCTGACTGCATGCTTGTCCAAAATCTGGAGGTGAACTTAGGGTCTCTGTCAGAGATTATCTTTTTAGGAACTCCATGAAGACGTACAATCTCATTTATGAATACCCTTGCCACATCTGTCACATCATAGGTGTCTCTGACTGGAATGAAGTGAGCACTTTTGGTCAGTTTGTCAACTACCACCAAAATAGCATTATGTCTCAGAGATGTGAGTGGTAATCCTACAACGAAGTCCATGGAAATGACTTCCCATTTAGTCATAGGAATATCATGCGGTTGTAGGAGACCGGCCGGATGACGATGATCTGCCTTCACTTGTTGACACTCAAGGCACTTCGAAACAAAATCCACTACATCCATCTTCATACCTGGCCAAAAGAAGAGTTGCTTCATGTCAGCATACATCTTCTTCACTCCCGGGTGGGCACAGTAATGTGATCTATGGGCCTCTCTAAGGATTGTTTTCCTGATATCACCTTCCTTAGGAACATACATCCTTCCCTGATACCGCAACAATCCATCTTCCTCAAGATGGTACCCATCATACTTCAATTCCTGTTCCTTTCCATTCTGAATAGCTGAGGTTACTTTTAGATACCAACTATCGCCCAATAGTTGTCCTAGTACCCTTTTCCTCAAGTCAACCTTCAAGGGAATTAAGGAGAAAAGTCTCGGCCTTCGGCTTAGAGCGTCTGCCACCACATTCTCCTTTCCTTTGATGTAAGAGATACCAAAGTCATACTCACTCATGAACTCACTCCATCGCCTTTGCCTAGCATTCAAATCCCTTTGGGTAAATATGTACTGCAAGCTCTGATGGTCTGTTTTAAGGGTGAAGCTTCTACCAACTAGGTAGTGCCTCCATAATTTTAGCGCCAACATTACTGCTGCCAATTCTAGATCATGCGTGGCATACTGCTCCTCATGAGGTTTCAACTTTCGAGATGCATAAGCTATTACCCCACCTTCCTGCATCAACACCGCTCCTAATCCTTGCTTCGAGGCATCGGTGCATACCATGAAATCTTTATCCATGTCTGGTTCCCGCAAGATCGGTGCACTTGTCAACAATCTTTTTAACTCTGTAAAAGAGGCATCGCATTCATCGGTCCATTCATACCGGATTCCCTTGCGTTGCAAGGTGGTAATAGGTTTTTCAATTTTAGAAAATCCTTCCACAAACCTCCGGTAATAGCCTGCTAACCCCATGAAGCTGCGCACCTCATGAGCATTCCTTGGAATTGGCCAATCTTCAATCGCCTTTACCTTTTCCGGGTCTACAGAGATCCCTTCACCTGAGATGATGTGCCCCAAGTAGTGAATCTCTTTTTGGAAGAAGGAACACTTTGACAATTTACCATAAAGCTTATGTTCCCTTAAGCATGTCAAGACTAACCGCAAGTGTTCCTCGTGCTCCTTCTCATTCTTAGAATAGATAAGAATATCATCTAAGAAGACCTGAACAAAGCGGTCCAAGTATTTTCGGAAGACACCATTCATGAGGCTCATGAATACAGCTGGAGCATTGGTCAAACCAAATGGTACCACTACAAACTCGTAATGCCCAAATCGAGTTCGAAAGGCAGTCTTAGGAATGTCGCCTTCCTTGATCCTCAACTGGTGATACCCTGATCGTAAATCAATTTTTCAGAAGACTGACGCACCTTTCATTTGATCAAAGAGGTCATCGATTCTTGGTATGGGATACCTGTTCTTCACGGTGGCCTTGTTCAAATCTTTGTAATCTATGCACAGTCGCAGAGATCCATCCTTCTTCTTAACGAAGATCACTGGTGCTCCCCACGGTGAGATACTGGGTCTAATCAGTCCCAAATCTAGCAATTCTTTTAACTGGATCTGTAACTCACGGAGCTCTGGAGTTGTCATTCTATAAGGAGTTTTTGAGATAGGTTCTGCACCAGGTTTTAGTTCGATTGTGAAATCGAGCTCTCTTTCTGGAGGTAGTCCTGGTAATTACTTCGGAAAGACATCCTTGAACTCAGGAAGTACTGGGTAAGAATTCAAGGAAGGTCCTTTACTATCGCTCACGGCCTCCACTACGAACAACTGGCATCCTTGTCTTAGGCACCGCTTAGCTTTCACCATAGAGATGAAACGGAGGGATACCTTCCTCTTCAAGCCTTGGATTTGAATTGTCCTTCCCTCGTCATCGAGGCACAACACCTTCTTTGCATAGCAGTCTATGAAAGCTCTATGGTCTTCTAACCAATCCATGCCAATAATGAGGTCATAAGTCCCCAAATTGGTGACATAAGCATCCAACTTAGTGGTGCAAACTCCTAAGTCAACCTCACAACCTGTCACTTTAAGACCTACTAGTTGCTTAGCTCCTGAGGCCATTTCAACCAGTTTGAAATCATCGTGCTCGTAGGCTGCCAACCCACATTTATCTAATGCAAATGGTGAAATAAAACTATCAGTTGCTCCTGGATCAAACAAAATTTTAAGTTTGACATTGTTTACATTACCAGTGGATTCTACTACGGTAGACTGATGTTCTGCCTGGTGGTTATGCACCGCTGCATGAATCCGATGACTGTTACCCGAACTATCCATGGGTGCCTTTCCTTCCCTGTGCCTGCTGCTTGACTGACCCTTGGGACAGTCTCGCTGGAAATGAGGACCTCCGCATCCCCAACAAGAGAGATTGGGAGGGGCTTGCCTGTTGCTCGAAGGAATCCTCTGAGATGAGTTCCTTCCCCTGGTTCCTCTAAAACCCCTTGTCCCTCTATAGGAACTTCCCTGTGTACGTCCCTGGCTTTGGTGGGTTGCGGACGATGCCTGCGAGATTGAGTTAACTGAAGTATTACCCCTCGGTGTGAACCGGTTACCATAAGGAGGAGGTCTAGATTGTCCTCCCCTGAAGTAAGGACGTGATGCCTTCCCTGAAACATACTGATTGGTTCCTGTCAACTTACTGCCCCCTTTTCCATCTGACATATCAGCTGCATAACGAGCATACTCAACTGCCATGGCAACTGAAGTTGGCTTCCACATCCGCACAGCAGCTCTAATCTTGTAGTTAAGTCCATACACAAAACGCTCTACCTGACAATCATCTGCATCAAGGTAAGGAACATATTTTACCAGTTCCATAAACCGAGATTCATACTCCTCCACTGTCTTGTCTCCCTGTACTAAGGCATGGAGTGCACCTGCCTGTTCTTCCTTGTAGTAATTTGGCAAATACTTCATGTGGAACCTCTCCTCGAACAGTTCCCAAGAAGTTGTAAGAGGAGTAAGGTGCAACTGCTTCTCGAGATCTGACCACCAATTCAAAGCATCACCTTTAAGCTGAAAGATGGCCATCCTAGCCTTGGAACTAGATGTGTACTCATTCAATGCGAAGCATCTCTTCATGCCTTCCAGCCATGCTTCGGCATGCTTACCGGGTCGTCCTCCTGAAAACTCTGGAACTTTTATCTTTTGTAACTCCCTCGATATGTCCTGAAGCGGTTCCAGTCTTGGGCCATGTGCCCTTTCAGAGTTCTCTCGACTCACTTGAGTGGTTTCCACCTCAGCGGCCCTTTCCGACTGCCTGTTCATCGTGGTCATAATAGCCTCCAATGACCTCATTATGATCTGCATTTCTGGTGTTGAGGTTGGTGGTGGCGGTGTTGGCGGTGGCGGAGGTGGTGGTGACGGTGGTCGACCTTGACCCCGACCTCGACCTCTGCGTGTTGTTACCATGATAGTTCCTGAGTTTATTGAAAATAAAATCATGTCCTTAGTTGTTCAATCAAATACACGCGGAACTAAAATGTAGGTATTCATACACTTATACTTATGCATAAGAAATAACTTGCATCATGAGATAACAGATTGTCAGGATTAGCGCAGTAAAATCTATAGTCGTTTTTATTAAACAATCTTGTCATGGTGTTCAGCTCGTCGTGCTGGTCTTAATGGTGTCTTGTTTTTGACTTTTCGGGTCTCTTTCATCCCTTCGACTAGGAGTTGAAATCTCGGCAAAATTTTTAATATTAAATTTTAATTCTTAACAAAACTTAGGTTATACACTATATAAATGTATACCAAATTTAATTAAATTAAATAAAATGGTGCTAACCCTATACAAATATATATATGAAATTAAATTTAAATAAAGCAACGCTAACACTATATAAACGTATACAAAATTTAATTAATTTTTAAATAAATGATACTAACACTATATAATTATATATATGAAATTAAATTTAAATAAAGCAATGCTAACATTATATAACGTATACAAAATTTAATTAATTTTTAAATAAATGATACTAACACTTTATAAATATATATATACGAAATTTGCCAAAACTTAGGTTATAACATTAAAACTAAATTTAAATAAAATAAATAAAAATAAATAAGGAAAATTTACTCCACCGCTTAGCCCTTTTCACTCCACTCTAGGCTAAGCAAAAGGTATGGCCACGCGGCTCTTCGTGTCAGTTCACCGCCATGCAAGAGCAAGTCCGCATGAAGGACACGCGGTCTCTCCAAGCAGCCCACCGCCATGTGAAGGTGGGGAAACCCTAAATAGAGTCAATCCCCAAGGCGCGGCCATTTTCACCCGCTCTCCTGAAGTTTTAGCTCTGCAACTCTATGCAAGCTCGCTTAGGGTTCCAGACAGGAAGGAGCTTTTGATCCAGTTCAAAAATTGTTGTTGTGATTGCTTCCCCCTTCTCTTGATTGGTGCATCTTTCGGCGGACGATTTCCTTGAATTCAAATTCTGCAGAGCAGCTATGGATTATGGCGGGGAATCCCCAGATCTCAAGCCCTAACTGAAGCTTTTGACAGAGGTCTTAATTCAATATGGGCATCTGTAGTTCTTGGAAAGAAAATAATTCTGCGAGGATAATCAATGAAGGCATGGAGATTCATCCTCACCGTCTTCAAAGATGCGTATACAGACATACTTTGGTTGAAGCATTTAAAGCGGATGCCTGAGCAGCCAGCCTTCTTCTTCGTGGAAGAAAATGCTAAGCCCGACTGCAGGCCATCTTCTGGAATGGAAAGGTAAGGACTTCCGACCTTCTCAAATCCCATAGATATTGTTTTAAACGTTTGTACTCGCATGAGAATATTAATTTTTCTCGCAGTGGCATGGGATAGATATGTATATTTTTTTTATTTTATGATTTCGATACCATAGAACTGATCAATAATTTTCAGTCAATTTTCCTGGGTTCAACAGTGTGCTTCTATACTTGCATGATGGTATAATATATATATCCAGCTATAATTGTTGTAAAAATGCTGTAACTGGTCTTATTGCCGTCATCTTCCTGGAAAATGAATGGCCACTACATAGTATAGCTTAGGTATCTGTCTGCATTTTCAATATTTTTTTTCTATCCATATAGAATTGATAGAGCGTGAATAGTACAGTTCGTAATATTTGTCTATGGAGAAACCATTCCTTTCCCAGCATTTTTTACTGCTCCCATTTCTCATTTTTAAAAGTTTAGTTTTTCCAGGCTCAGATTCATTGCTTTGAGAGGGAGGCTTACAGTGCTGTTTTGCGGGCTTTTAACTCACAGTCTGATGTAATTACCTGGGGTAAAGAGTCCTTAATGTCTGAATTAAGGAAAGAACTAAGAGTTTCTGACGAGGAGCACAGGGAACTTCTAGGGAAGGTTAATGCAGACAGTGTACTTAGACAAATAAGAGAATGGAGACAGTCAGGCTCTCACCAACCGGGATTTACATCCAATGCTGTATCTGCTCCTGGTCCTACACACAGTCCCACTGTTTCAGCATCCCAAAAGAAGCAAAAGCCTACACATGTAATGTCAAGTCTACAGCCTCCACCAAATCGCCATCATTCTCCAGTTCCCTCGTCATCAGTACCATTTGTAGAAACATCGAAACAGGGAGATCCTGTGGGAGTTCGAGGCAGGAAATCCAAAGTAGATTACTCACAGACTGTGCAAACAGTAGCAAAACGTCGACCTGTTCCAGCATCTGGGATAGAACAAAATGTACATAAAAGGCCACCAGGGCGGCCACCTGGGAAAAGTCATTCTGCAGTAGTAGCCAATGTTGATCCTTTGATTGGCCGAAAAGTAATGACAAGGTGGCCCCAGGACAATAATTTCTATGAGGCTATTATCACAGATTTTAATTTTGAAATGGGAACACATGCATTGGTTTATGACATTAACACCCCAGAGGAGACGTGGGAATGGGTTAACATTAAAGAGATATCACTATGAAAGAAATGAACCTCTGTAGATAGAGAGAGTCTGTTGAAATTGAGTGGGAAGGAAAACGAGTGTACCGAGTCCGTCCTTGTGTTCTATGCCTTTGACGGAGAGTTCTGGGAAGAAGTTATGCTTTATAGTTTTCAATGGGGTAAAAGAAAGGGATGCGCTGCCATTGACAGGGGTCGAAATCAGAAAGAGAAATCTATGAGCGTTTTCATAATTTGAATCTCTGCAAGGTCGTTCGAATAGGAGCCCGATGAGTTCTCAATAGCTACCCAAACCTCCGTGACCCAGAAGGATAGTCGCGTAGACTGCCAGGTAAGATGCATTCTGGGTAAAATTCGCACTAGAATTTCTATATACTCTTATGGATAGCTCGAACTGGTATATACACTTATCTTCTGCACATATGTGCGTGTGGGTTCGAACCCTACAGCCATCATTCTAAAATCATACTAGTTTAATAAGCCCTTGTTAAAAGAGTAATATAAGCTGTCTATTATTTTTATTATTATTATTATTTTTTTTTTTTGCACGGCTGGTTTGCCGAGTTGTTAAGGGGGAAGACTTGAGATCTTCTACACATTGCGCATAACCCCACAGCCCGCATTTGGTTTACGCTAAATTTGGATACATACAGTCGACCCGATCTCTGTTTTGGAATTTTTTTTTTTTTTTTTTTGATATAAATGTTTACCCGGTTTATTCGGGAAGAATTTAATTTCATCTAAGCCTGTCTCTATCACTGCAAATAATCTCTGCATAAAATTATGTTACTTACAGTGTTTATGTTTAATAGAGGTGTAATTCCTATTTTGGGAACCTAATGATTATCGTTGTAACTATTCTAACAAAATCACCTCTTTGCTCGTTGCTGCTAGAAAACGATCCTTCCCTATATTATTTTATTATTTATTTATTTATTTATATTTTTAACCCTTTTTATTTTACTTTTACCTCTTATTTTATTGAAATGCTCCAGGTAATTCCTCTACGAATTTAATTTAAAATAATTAATGTAGTGGACTGGGTAAAGATGAATTTTCTGTTTGTTTTCTTATAAAAAGTTACAGAGTTCCAATTCCACTGCTAGATATATATATATATATATACTCCCTTTTTTTTGTATGTGTAATCAATAGTTATAAAAAAGAATGAAAATATAAATATTTATTGATTTTTTTCTAAACGTTAATCCTATTGGGGTTGTGCAGGTACCTTGAAAGCTTACTATGGCTGGAGGTCAAGTAGGTAAACTATCAAGTAGATTTTCTAGGTGAAGCATGAATAGGCCTGTAGGTTCAAGAGTGTGAACAAAGGCTCTGATACCATCTGTAGTGCTCTGGTTTTTACAGCAGAGCACTGTGTAAAATTTCAGGTTTAATTTTCTACGTTTTAAACTTTATCAGTTTAAGGAAGTGAATTTCTAAGAATTTCTATGTGCCGAAGTAATATTTAGTGTACTGTGGTGATTTTACTAACCTTACATTCGAAATTTGAAATAAACAAACATATCGTTATTTTCTTTTCAACAGCATAAGAATAGGTTTCACAACTTAGTAAATCAGTAAATAGTAGTAAATCAGTAAATAGTAAGTTTGCATGTTTACAGTAAGATTTAGCATAATAGTAAATAACGGAAATTACCTGATGCTGATGCTAACCGTAAGTTGTAGCAGGTTGTGTAACCCCTTAGACAGCCAAACTGAAGTGTCCACCCTACCGACCAGCTATAATCTTGCTGGCCCTTGGAAATCAAAGGATTTCCAAGCCCCCGAGCCCACAATCTGATAATCCCGAGAGCAGTCTTTCCTTCTGTTCTCAAAATCTTTCTGTTCGCCAAACTTTCTTTTCTTCCCCAATCAAAAAAACCTCTCCAACCTTCAACCTTCTCCCCCTCTATATACATGTCCATCCTCGAGAAGACCTTGGGCTTACTCCACCGCCCCAAACTCCCCCTCTCGAGCCCCTCAAACCTTTACTCCTTTCCCTAGTTCATTCATCCACGTCTCATTATAAAAATGTATAATTAATTACTCTTATGGAAAATTCATTTGGTTTTGGATTGACGGCAGTAATTATTTATTACGGTGGGAATTATCACCCCAAGGTTATCCGTTCGGGACAAGTTCCATTAAATACAAGTCTATCCGCCATCCTTGATATTTTAATATTATTAATGTAATTAATAAAATATTATATAATTAGTTGCCCCTTGTCAACTTGGACATGATGTGTCTTAATGATCCACCTTATCCGTCGAGACTACTTTAGTTGAGGTTTAAATTCCAAGATTAACATTGAATAATTAAATATCCATTTTCCATCACATCACGGTTATTCCAAAAAGGATTATCTTGTTATGGCTAACTTTGAAATGGAATTAATCATGCAACATTAATTTATAAATCAATATTTTAAATCTTACTTATATTGCATTTGTTACGATAGGGATATAAATGTTTGCTGGAATATCATTTATTAATTAATAATAATAATTAAATCACCCTTTGACAATAATAAAAGGTGAATCGATCATAGTATTCTTAATTATTTGTTTATCACATGGGTACCCTATCATCAACATAGCATCCTTGTTATTATAAACAAAGCACTTGTGAGGGCTTAAACAATTTTACTAATTAATTAGACACTATCATTACCCTATTCACAACAGTTCTTCTATGACAATGTTAACTGACGACACTTGTCTTAGTTTATTATTACAATGTTCTCAGATAATTACTAATTCACTTATTTACACATCGACAACCTAACCATTCATTACCTAAGTTGATTGATGTATCCTTAACTGAGTTATCTATGACATTTATACTACTATTCAAGCATGACAAGTATGTTATACACCAGTAATATTGTACACGTACAAGGTGTGCATGCATGGCCAGTGTATGCACATGTCGGACATGTACTATAAACAAACCCCATTCCGCCTATGCATACTTGCTAACTAACAATAGTATCTACCCCCATGCAGAAGAGCAAGCATAATATATAGTATAATTACTTTAACATCCTCGGTTATTTAACAGTTAACCCTTTACGATTTAACATCATTGTCTTTATGTTTACATTAGTTTAATCAATCAAGTACAGGAAGGGTGCCTACTTCCACTAACTCGGAATCAAGGAATACTAAACCCCCAACAGTGCTAACTAACACATCCTCCCATCATAACCTACGTCCAGCATCCTCCCTATCCTTCCTCTGCTAGTACAACAGTGGATGTCGGACTCGCCGATCTGACCACATAGAACTTGAGAGCGATAGCGTCGGCTGAACAGCGGACCTATCCTCCCCTAGCAGGCATCCGACCATCGTCATCACAACAACATGGGGAGCGTGTCTCAGCACGGCCCTCCCACGACCTCGGGTCTCATGGAAACATAGGGTGGGAAACACATCCATCCCTCTCAACATACTGGGCCTACGCCCTTATCAACTCATACTTGCTGCTATCGGGATTATCAGTTTGTGTTATCGTATCCTCATTTTGGCTGCTAAGGTTTGCTGTATGAACATATTTTTCCTTTCCAATGTATATCAGATCAAGTAACTGGCTATCCCATAGCCCTTGTGTCCTGTAGGTTAGTGTTTTGCAAAATACAATTTATAGAAAGCATTTTCCATTGATCGCCAATTGATCCATGTTATCATTTCATTTCATGTAACCTTTTAGCTCATCATAAATACATATAACATTTCAATAATTCACATAAGAAGATGGTATCCACGTACCGAATCATATATTTCACATTTCATTAATCAAAACATATAAACATATACTGCAATCGTAAAATAAGGAAATCATATGATAATCATGACATCATAATCACATAACATAGTAACATCATAATTATGGTGAAATCATAAAACAGAGTAACATCATATAATGAGGTCCAATATAGTTTACTCAGTCGAGCTGAGTTCGACAAAATATATAAGAAGTAAAGTATGGTGTGTCTAACTAATAAACATGCCGAATCAAAATATGGGCATTACATGGTCTAATAACCCTTTGACCCACATAACACATACAGGGCCGAACCCCACCAGGGAAGTCTAATAACCCGAGTTAACACATTCCGACGGAGGAATAAACATCTCCGGATATACAATAAGATCTTCATGGAGGAATGAAACATCTCCGGAATAATAAAGTACAAATATAATATTCTTTGAAGTTACAATATCTCAACACTCCCCCTTAACGAGAAGGATATTATAGCAACATCTGCATGAGCAAGGAGTCATCAACATCATACATGATACATCTATAAATCATTGGAAGCTTTCTCAACATCATCAGTAACTCAAGCAGTTACTGGAACATCTTCAATACTGGAACATCGACATCTTCAGTATTGAGTCTTTATCTTCTGTAGCACTTGAACAGCTACAACAATATCATCATCTGGATCCTCACGATTATCGTCATCACACGATCATCAGCATTGTCATCTCACGATCATCAGCATCGTCATCACACGATCATCAGCATCGTCATAACATGATCATCAACATTGTCATCACACGATCATCAGCATCGTCATCCCACGATCATTAGCATCATCATCGCACGATCATCAGCATCGTCATCGCACGATAATCAGCATCGTCATCCCACGATCATCAGCATCGTCATCCCACAATCATCAGCATCGTCATCGCACGATCATCAGCATCGTCATCGCACGATTATCAACATCGTCATCACACGATCATCAGCATCATCATCACACGATCATCAGCATTGTCATCACACGATCATCAGCATCGTCATCACACGATCATCAGCATCGTCATCCCACGATCATCAGCATCGTCATCGCACGATCATCAGCATCATCATCGCACGATTATCAGCATCGTCATCCCACGATCATCAGCATCGTCATCGCACGATCATCAGCATCGTCATCGCACGATTATTAGCATCGTCATCACACGATCATCAGCATCGTCATCACACGATCATCAGCATCGTCATCTCACGATCATCAGCATCGTCATCACACGATCATCAGCATCGTTATCACACGATCATCAGCATCGTCATCACACGATCAACAGCATCGTCATCAATACACATGATCCTTCCTTTCAGATTTACTGGATCAATTTCATCACAATCATATTTAAGACTATCCTTCCTTTCGAAATTACTGGATTTACTGTCTAAGGATGATTAGTCCAACCACAATCATATTTAAGACTATCCTTCCTGGATTTACTGTCTAAGGATGATTAATCCTACCACAATCACATTTAAGACTATCCTTCCTGGATTTATTGTCTAAGGATGATTAATCCAATCACAATCACATTTAAGACTATCCTTCCTGGATTTACTATCTAAGGATGATTAATCCTACCACAATCACATTTAAGACTATCCTTCCTGGATTTACTGTCTAAGGATGATTAATCCAATCACAATCACATTTAAGACTATCCTTCCTAGATTTACTGTCTAAGGATGATTAATCCTACCACAATCACATTTAAGACTATCCTTCCTGGATTTACTGTCTAAGGATGATTAATCTAATCACAATCAAATTTAAGACTATCCTTCCTGGATTTACTGTCTAAGGATGATTAATCCAATCACAATCACATTTAAGACTATCCTTCTTGGATTTACTGTCTAAGGATGATTAATCCTACCACAATCACATTTAAGACTATCCTTCCTGGATTTACTGTCTAAGGATGATTAATCCAATCACATGCATTTTGAACCAAGGTCCAGGGACGATGCAGTCCTATCCTCTATTCTCGAAGACACCTGTCTACGGCTCTCTTTAGGACTGAAAGTCCAGGGATGATCCAATCCCCTCAAGTCCACCAAGGAGTTCATTCTCGGAGACCTCACGTCTACGGCTCTCTTTAGGACTGAAAGTCCAGGGATGATCCAATCCCCTCAAGTCCACCAAGGAATTCATTCTCGGAGACCTCACGTCTACGGCTCTCTTTAGGACTGAAAGTCCAGGGATGATCCAATCCCCTCAAGTCCACTAAGGAATTCATTCTCGGAGACCTCACGTCTACGTCTCTCTTTAGGACTGAAAGTCCAGGGATGATCCAATCCCCTCAACTGTCCACTAAGGACTTCATTCTCGGAGACCTCACGTCTACGGCTCTCTTTAGGACTGAAAGTCCAGGGATGATCCAATCCCCTCAACTCCACCAAGGACTTCATTCTCGGAGACCTTACATCTATGGCTCTCTTTAGGACTGAAAGTCCAGGGATGATCCAATCTCCTCAACTTTCCACTAAGGACTTCATTCTCGGAGACCTCATGTCTACGGCTCTCTTTAGGACTGAAAGTCCAGGGATGATCCAATCCCCTCAAGTCCACCAAGGACTTCATTCTCGGAGACCTTACGTCTATGGCTCTCTTTAGGACTGAAAGTACATGGATGATCCAATCCCCTCAAGTCCACCAAGGACTTCATTCTCGGAGACCTCACGTATACGGCTCTCTTTAGGACTGAAAGTCCAGGGATGATCCAATCTCCTCAAGTCCACCAAGGACTTCATTCTCGGAGACCTCACGTCTACGGCTCTCTTTAGAACATGTGTTCAAGGATGATACAATCCCCACATGTATTCTGATCAATACAAGTACAAGTATCCTCAACCATACAAGTACATTAATCAATACATGTATCATCAAAAGTATGTATTCTTACCAATACATCTTATCATCAAAAGCATGTATTCTCACCAATACATCTATCATCAAAAGCATGTATTCTCACCAATACATCAATCATCAAAAGCATGTATTCTTACTAATACATCTAACATCAAGAGCATGTATAAGTAAAACTAAGTATTCTAAGTATAAGAGTCCTAATTCTAAATATTTCTAAGTATCTAGGTGTAGAGAACAGGTTACCTCATCATCGACCTTGTTGTTTGATGAGACAATCTCATCATCAGTGACTATACTACTCCCCCTTTCGAGGAGGGTCCTTTTGAACTACACCAAGCTTGTCTCGGAAGTATTCAAATTTCACTCGAGACAGAGGTTTGGTTGGTAACTTCTTCACTTGAGGTAGAGGTTTGGTAAGTACAACGGTAACCTGTTACAAATTCAAACATTATAGTTCCTTTCTACGTCATATCTTGTTAGTTCCCTATGATCTTTGACTTATCATGGAACACTAGATTCTATGTCATCTTGATACAACTCTATTTATCACATAGGATCACAGTTGGTTCTATCTCTAAGTCAAACAATCCTGAAGTCAAACTTCTTCACAACTAGTAGAGCAAGCAGCCATATATTCCACTTGTGCTGAGAGCCACACTAGACTGCTTCCAGCTAAACCACGAGATCATGGCTAATCCTAGACAATAACATCCTCTCTATGTGTTCTTCCTGTCTGATACACTTTCTTCCCAATCAGCATCTGAGTAGCCATCTGAAGTCATGATCTCCAAGTTAGCATAGATCAAAGTCTATCGTATCCTTTATGTGCCTCATCACATGCTTTGCAACTATCGGGTGAACACATCTAGTTTCCACTAGATACTGACTCAAGGTGTTCACAACAAAGCATATATCTAACCTAGTATATGTTAGATACATCAATGACCCAATAATTTGGCACAACACTTTCCCAAATCCTGTATGCATACAGTGGCTATCTAGATGCCTTCCATCTCCACCAGAACATACTATCGAGAGTGTGCACAACTCTCAGCATGTCAGCAAAGAGGTTTCATTCTAGACAAGCAACAATGGAATGTTTGTCCAACTTACCAATCATATGCATATTAGTAGTATACTGTTCAATGTTCTATGAATATTTACACTCAGCATGATACATTATAGGAATACAAATATGCATACAACCTATTACAGGCAATATCATTTACTATTTCAAATAACAACTCAAATACTTATCTTTTATGTTTGTGTGGTTGCCTCCCGCTTGATCTTCTGTATGTCTTTTGAACTTCTATTCATTCTGTACCGTTGTGCATGTTCAAGTGTCATCCCCATGATCTCATACACAAACATAAATCCATTAGTATGTTCTAAATGTTATCAAAACATTATAGTTCTAAATAATCTTAAAAATGTATAGTCATGATTATAGTTAATAAACATTAGTATTCAAGATTTCAGGGAAGTCTTCTTTTACTCATGCATATCATCAATCAAGATAAAAGACATAATATGCATAATCCCTTGATTATAACCAATCATACCAAGTATACTTATATAAGAGATCCTAACACAAGGTAAGATTCATGGGAAACATACCTGGATCAGTATACCTACTTAGTTATGTACAACATACCTAAACAATCTCTTCAATGATTTAGAGATCCTGAGCTAGAACCTGCATGTCTCACAGGTTAAGCATAATGTAACAAAGTCATACATACCTCGTAAGTAGAACAAAAATTATGGATGAGTCTTTGTGTTCATGTTTTCATGGTCATGGAACCTGATTTGTCTTTTGTGATGTACCTGTATCTTGTTAGCAGAGAACATCAACCTCACACAACATCATAATGCATTAGTACAATCATATAGCCCTAATCAATGAATGTCTTTGATCATTCACATGCATTCATACTGTTACTAGGGTGATAAGACAATTCTAACATTAATCAAGATTGTACTAATAAATAATATGAAGACAAACACATCATGAACTTAATCAAGAATTAGATTTCAAGACATACCTGAGCCTCCTTAAGTCATACCTGTCGAGACTTCTTGTAGTCTTCTTATGTAAGGCCTTAGCCTCAACTCCCCCTGAAACTTGATTTGGAGCTTGATTAGGGTTTGCTAGAGAAACCCTAAAAATTCAATCTTTGACTTTCACACTTCTGAATGGATGAAAGAATATGTCTTGTTGAGCTGATCAAACTAGCATACTTTAATTTTGGAATTTCCAAAATTTGACCCCTCAAAATTGCCTTTGAAACTTCTGGATCTTCTGGACAGGATCCCAAACTAGGGTTTGATGAAGCCCACCCTTCTTCCCAAACAAAAGGTTCGATCCAAGGCTCTAAATTATTATTTTTCTGAGGAGCTTCCAGCCCTGGTTACAGACTTCAAAATTCCAACTTTTGCTGAAGCCCTAATTTTCCGTCTTTCCGATCAAAATCCCGAACTGGGGTTTGATCAAGCCCGGTCTTCCACCCAACCAAAAAATTTGATCTTGGTTTCTACATTTCTATTTTCCTGAGTAGCATTCAGCCGTGGACTCCATTTCCAAAAATTCCAACTTTCTCCGAAACCCTAAATTCCGGAAGCCATGAATAAAGGTGCTCCAAAAATAATTCTGTTTTGACAGAAATATGTACCTGATTGTTTCTGCTATAACTCTGAAATTTTTGCTCCACAGGGTCTAAAACCTTTTTTCTGCAGTAGCCTGACCTGTCATCTTTCCATCCTGACAGGTCTGACCTCAATTGGGTTTTCTGAGAGAGAGTTATGCCAAGTGTCGCAACGTGACCTGTTTATGGGATAAAACAGGAGAGCGAACTTGTACGACATGCCACGTGTCACTGTTTGAACTTCGGCCTCTGAAAACTTTTCCTGAGATAGCTCGACCTGTTATATTTCCATCTTGACAGGTCTGACCTCAATTGGACTCTCTGAGAGAGAGTTATGCCAAGTATCACAACGTGACCTGTTTATGGGATAAAACAGGAGAGCGCACTTGTATGGCGTGACACGTGTCACTGGTTCACCTTCAGCCTCTGAAAAAGTTTCCTGAGATATTACAGTCTATGTACTACCTGTCACTTTTTACGAAATTTCATTTGGAGCTTCCTAGCCCAAGTTATGACCTTTTTTCCAAGGTCACCTGATTTTGACTGAGATCTGGAAGAGGCAAAAACCCTAACTTGTACTAATCATAACTTACAAAGTACAACGAATCTGAGGATGCCCTTTGGACACAAGGTACCTGGGGATGTTATATTCGACCTGTAAACTTTTCAGACCCTGAAACTTTGCCAAAATGGAGTTATAGCGAAAGTTCCACGATGACTGGTTTTTTCTATGTAAAACCCTAACCTTCAAATTGTCGTAAGTAAAGCAAGTGTCGTAAGTGCCATACCTTGTCTTCCTTCAGGTTAGCTCTGATACCATGTTAAAATTTAATATGCTAAGATAGAAAATAGCAGCATTACATTCCATTTCACAATAATAGCATATACAGGATCATTGAAGAAACAACAAGCACAGCATAAACACAAGAGACAGAGATTTATCCTGGGAAACCCTCATGGGGTAGAAAACCCTACAAAGCTTCCTCAATATAGATGACCAGAAATATACAAAGATGAAACCCTGAGACATGATCTCCTCCTCCACAATAGCAGACCTCTTTTCCACAAGTGCGCTATCCTCAAGTGTGTGAGTGTGTCAAATGAGGAACACACCTGCTCTATTTATACACTACACTGACATGTATTTTACAAAGGTACACGTAGGCTCGTATTTAACCAATGGGTTAAATACCCCACTAAAACTGACTGGGCCGACCCCTCTAGGGTGGTCTAATAACCCTTTGACCCACATAACACATACAGGGCCGACCCCCACCAAGGAAGTCTAATAACCCGAGTTACCACATTCCGACGGAGGAATAAACATCTCCGGATATACAATAAGATCTTCATGGAGGAATGAAATATCTCCGGAATAATAAAGTACAAATATAATATTCTTTGAGGTTACAATATCTCAACAGGTGAATGTGCCCTAAGGTGTTGTAAAGGAATTCTTGTATTGATCCTGTTTCTGAATCTATATATGGTTGTACCTTGAGAAACCATCCATAACAGATAAAACTTCATGGATGGTGAAAGCATTGATGATCTGTTCAATAAAAGGGGTGGGAAAGTTTTATTTTGGACAAGCCAGATTCAAATCACAAAAATTGGTATAAACACAAATGGTTCCTTGTTTTTTGTTTATGGGTACTGGGTTAAACACGTAGGTAGTATAAGAAATCAGATAAATGAACCTGGATTTGCTCAACTTTTCAATCTCATCCTTGATGGCTGGCGTTTTCAAGGGGTGGATAGGCCTCTATTTTTTATGCAATGGCGCCACATTAGGCCATGCATCAATGTGATGTTTGAAAATGGTGGGATCAAGGCCAAGTATTTTAGTTTATGACCAAGTGAATACATTATGAAATTCTTGGAAAAGTGCTTTGTATGCAGTAATCTCTTCAAGGGTGCAATCAACACTTAATGCGATATTTTATGTGATGCCATGTTTGACTCAGATATCCATTTGGATGGTGGGAGAAATTTTTTCCAATTCCCCTCTTCGAAAGCATTAAGAATTAGGATTGGGTTCTTGAACAAATTGACATTCCTTCAAGGCATAAAATATTTCGACTCGATAGAGAATTGGTCTAAAGATGTGGACAGATGGGATTATTTGTCAGAAATAAAATACACATGATGGGGCATGCCATCCTAAGGAAATTCAGGTTCCATGATCGCTTCTAGAATTTCTTCATCACTCTGAAAGGTTTGATTTTCCAAGTCTTGGGATCCTGACTCTGTCGAATGTGTATCAATATCACGTGATAGTTTGGGAAGTTCATTGGATGATGAGATGAAACAAATGGGGTTTGTCCCTATTGAAGAAGTAGCTAGAGGGTGAACCTCTTCAACGACTGTGACTCGAGACTCTCAAGAGAGTTAGCGCAAGTCAACGAGTACTGATCTATACTCAAGATTATTGGGGAAATGATGTGAGTAATGGCCATTGAGACCACATACTGCACAAGGATGGTTGGTGCACGATGGCGTGCTATGCATCTTGGTGCTAGGAAGATGAAAGATCGGAATGTTTTCATCAGTTTCATCATCCAACGTCTAGATATGAGTGCACAAAAATATGCAACTTCAGACAATTTTGGGTAGCGTGAACCAAAAAATCACACAAAGTGCAAGGACAAGGTGCTCAAGCTAAGGTAATAGGGAGAGGGTTGACACTTTTGTTTGGATTTTCTGATGGTGTCGCATTTGTTTCTTTTCCCACAAATTTCTTCTTAGGGGGAGGGGGCAAGGTTGTAGTTGCAATTTTTCCCAGTTTCTTGGAATTTAAATTTGATCATGGATTTGGATGCTCGTTTGGGAGAGAAGCGTGCATGATAACATTTGTGGTGTTTCGAGCTATTTTCTCTCTCTTTAACACTAACCCTAGAAAAATTGTACGATAATGTTGCAATTTTGACCACTTTCTCCAAAGTGAAATTTGATCGTAGATTTGGATACCCATTTGGAAGATAAGTATGCATGCAAACTTTCGTGGCATTTCGAGCTATTTTTGCCCCATTTAAGCCCAATTATAGTGAAATTCTATGACATAGTTGCACTTTTGACCATTTTCTCGTAACTAAAATTTGATCATAGATTTGATACCCATGTGGGAGATAAGTGTGCATGCAAACTTCCATGGAATTTCAAGCTATTTTTGCCACCTTTAAACCCAATTCTAGTGAAATCCTATGACACCGTTGCACTTTTTACCAATTTCACAAAATTGAAATTTGATCATAGATTTGGATACCCATTTGGGAGACAAACATTCATGCAGACTTTTGCAGGATTTCAAGCTATTTTCTCCCCCTTTAATTTCTTAGAATTGAAATTCAAAAATATTTGGATTTCCATTTGGAAGATAAGCATGCTGCAAACTTTCACGTCATTCTGAGCTATTTTTGCCCCCTTTAAGCCCAACTCTAGTGAAGCCCTATGATAGGGTTGCAATTTTGACTACTTTCTTGGAATTGCAATTTGACCATAGATATGGATACCCATTTGGGAGGTAAAAGTGCATGCAAACCTTTGTGGGATTCAAATTTATTCTCGTCCCATTTAATCCCAAGTCTAGCCAAATGTTGTGACATAATTGCAATTTTGATGAATTTCTTGGAATTGAAATTTGATCATATATTTGGATGCCTGGTTGGGAAATAAGCATGCACACCAACTTTCGCAACATTTTAAGCTACTCCCCCCCCCCCAAAGTCCAATCCTAACTAAATCATATGACAAAGTTGCAATTTTGACCAATTTCTCATAATTGAAATTTGATCATAGATTTGGATGCTCATTTGGGAGCAAAGCATGCACACCACCATTAGTGGCATTCCGAGCTATTTTCGCGACGTTTAAGCCCAGTATCAGCGAAATCCTATGACAAAGTTGCAATTTTAACCAATTTCTTGGATTGGAATTTGATCATAGATTTGGATGCCCATTTGGGAGATAATCATGCACACCAACTTTAATGACATTCCAAACTATTTTCTCCCTCTTTAAGCGAAATCCTAGCGAAATCCTATGACAAAGTTGCAATTTTGACCAATTTCTTGAAATTGAAATTTGATCATAGATTTGGATGCCCACTTGGGAGAGAATTGGGAATGCCAAATTTCATGGCATTCCAAGCTATTTTCACCCCCTTTAATCCCAAGTATAATGAAACCCTATGACACAGTTTCACTTTCGACCGATTTATCATAATTAAAATCAGGATGAAGAAGAAGAGAACCTTGCACTTGCAGGAAAGGGGAAAAGTAAAGCCAAGAAAGGCTCCAGCAGTGGAGCGACCTCAAAGGGAGAAATGAAGAAGGATAAAAGCAAGGTAAAATGCTTTTCATGTCACAAACTCGGGCATAAGTGGGGATGCAAAATTTCATGGAATTTGATGCTATTTTTTATCCCTTTAAACCCAATTCTAGTGAAATCCTATGGCACAGTTGCACTTTTGATCAATTTCTCAAAATTTAAATTTGATCATAAATTTGGATACCCATTTGGGAGATAAGCATGTATGCAAACTTTTGTTGGATTTCAAGTTATTTTTACCCCCTTTAATCCCAAGTCTAGCAAAATCCTATGATATATTTTCTCTTTTGGCCAAATTCTCATAATTAAAATTTGATCATAGATTTGGATTCACATTTGAGAGGTAAGCAAGCATGCAAGCTTTCATAGTATTACTGGCTATTTTCCCACCCTTTAAGCCCAAGTCTAGCGAAATCCTATGATATAGTTGCAATTTTGACCAATATCTTGAAATTGAAATTTAATCATAGATTTAAATACCCATTTGGGAGGTAAGCATGCACACAAAATTTTGCAGCATTCTGAGCTATTATCCCCCCCTTTAATCCCAAGTCTAGCAAAATGTTATGACGAAGTTGTAATTTTGTCCAATTTCTTGAAATTGAAATTTGATCATACATTTCGATGCTTGTTTGTGAGAGAAGCGTGCACACCAACGTTCATGGTGTTTCGAGTTATTTTTGCCTGCTTTAAGCCCAACCCTAGCGTAATCCTATGATAGAGTTGCAATTTTTACCAATTTATCAGAATTGAAATTTGATCATAGATTTGGATGCCCATTTGAGAGAGAAGAATGCACACAAAAGTTTATGGCATTCTGATATATTTTCACACTCTTTAAGCCCAATATTAGTGAAATCGTATGACAGAGTTGCAATTTTGACTAGTTTCTCAGAATTGAAATTTGATCGTAGATTTGGATTCTCGTTTGGGAAATAAGTGTGCACACCAGCCTTCGAGGCATTCTAAGCTATTGTTTCCCCCTTTAAGCCCAATCTTAGAGAAATCCTAGGACAGAGTTGCGATTTTGACCAATTTCTTGGATTTGAAATTTATTCATAGATTTGGATAACTGCTTGGGAAAGAAGCATGCACACCAACTTTCAGGGCGTTTATGGCTATTTCCCCCCCCTTTAAGCCCAATCCTAGTGAAATCCTATGAAAGAGTTGCAATTTTTACTAATTTCTAGGAATTTAAATTTGATCATAGATTTGGATGCCCATTTGGGAGAGAACCATGCACGCCAAATTTCGTGGCATTATAAGCTATTTTCACCCTTTTTAAGCCCATCCCTAGTGAAATCCTATGACACAGTTGCAATTTTGACCAATTTCTTAGAATTGAAATTTGATAATAGATTTGGATGCTCGTTTATGAGAGAATCATGCACGCCAACATTTGTAGCATTCTGAGCTATTTTCTCCCCCTTTAAGCCCAATGCTAGTGAAGTCCTATGACAAAGTTGCAATTTTGTCCAACTTCTTAGAATTGAAATTTGATCATAGATTTGGATGCCCATTTGGGAGAGAAGTGTGCATTCCATTTTTTGCAATATTCTGAGCTATGTTCGCCCTCTTTAATCCCAATCCTTGCAAAATGCTATGACATAATTTCCTTTTTGACCAATTTCTCAAAAATTGAAATTTGATCATGGATTTGGATGCCCATATCGGAGAGAAGTGTGCACGCCAACTTTCACGACATTCCAAGCTATTTATGCCCCCTTTAATCCCAATTCTAGTGAAATCTTATGATAGAGTGTCAATTTTGACCACTTTCTCTGACTTGAAATTTGATCATAGATTTGGATACCCATTTGGGAGGTAATTGTGCACACAAAATTTTGCAGAATTTCAAGCTATTTTCATCACATTTAAGCTCGATTCTAGTGAAATCCAATGACATGATTGCACTTTTAACCGGTTTCTTGTAATTGAAATTTGATCATAGACTTGCATACCCATTTGGAAAATAATTGTGCACACAAATTTTAATGGCATTTTGAGCTATTTTTGCCCCCTTTAAACCCAATTCTAGTGAAATCCTATGACACAGTTTCACTTTTGACCAATTTATCGTAATTGAAATTTTATCATAGATTTGGATGCTCATTTGGGAGATAAGCGTGCACACAAAATTTTGTACGATTTCGAGCTATTCCCCCCACCCCCCTTTAATCCAAAGCCTAGCGAAAACACATGATAGAGATGCTCTTTTAATCAAATTCTCATAATTAAAATTCAATCATAGATTTGGATCCACATCTGGGAGATAAACATGCACCGAAACTTTGACAACATTCTAAGCTATTCTTCCCCCCTTTAAACCTCAATCTAGTGAAATCGTATGATAGAGTTGCAATTTTGACCAATTTCTTGGAATTGAAATTTGATCATAGATTTGGATAACCATTTGGGAGGTAAGCATGCACACAATTTTTTTTGACATTATGAGCTATTCTCGCCCTCTTTAATCCAAATAAAGCAAAATGGTATGACATAGTTGCAATTTCGACCAATTTCTCGAAATTGAAATTTGGTCATAGATTTTGATTTTCGTTTGTGAGAGAAGTGTGCACACCAACTTTCACAACATTCTAAGCTATTTTCACTCTTTTTAAACTATATCATAGAAAAATCAGATGATTGACTTGCAATTTTGATCAATTTCTTAGATTTGAAATTTGATCATAGATTTGTATGCTCATTTGGGAGAGAAGCATGCACACAAAATTTTGGAGGATTTTGAGCTATTTTCACCCCCTTTAAGCCAAATCTTATGACAGAGTTGCAACTTTGACCAAATTCTCGAAACATAAATTTGATCATATATTTGTATGCTCGTTTAGGAGAGAAGCATGCATGCCAACTTTCACACCATTTTCAACTATTTTTGTCACCTTTAAGCACAATCCTATAAAATCCTATGACAGAGTTGCAATTTTAACTATTTTATTGGAATTGAAATTTGATAATAGATTTGGATGCCCATTTGGGAGAGAATCGTATGCTTAATTTCATGGAATTACAAGTTATTTCCGCCCCCTTTAAGACTAATCCTAGTGAAATCCTATGACAAAGTTGCAATTCTCCAATTTAACGAAATTAAAATTTGATCATAGATTTGGATGCCCATTTGGGAGAGAAGCAGGCACGCCAAATTTTGTGGCATTTCAAGCTATTTTCTCACCCTTTGAGTCCAATCCTAGCAAAATCTTATGACAGAGTTGCAATTTTGACAATTTCTTGGAATTGAAAATTAATCATAGATTTGGATGACTGTTTGGGAGAGAAGCAACCATGCCAACGTTCATGGCATTCTGAGCTATATTCACCCCCTTTAAGTCCAATCATAGAGAAATATTATGAAAGAGTTGCAATTTTGACCAATTTCTTGGAATTGAAATTTGTTGATAGATTTGGATTCCTACTTGGTTGAGAAGCATGCACGCCAAATTTCGCAGCATTCTGAGATATTTTTTCCCTCGTTAACCTTAATCGTATTGAAATCCTATGACATAGTTGCAAATTTGTGATCCAGACGGATATCAGTGGCCACCCACCTATTCCACTGGCTAAAAACAACTTTTCTAGTTTGGCATTTTTCAGGTTAGAGGACTACTCTATATGGATATTGGTGGCCACACACCTATTCCATGTGTTCAATACAATTTTTCCAGTTTGGAAGGTTTTATAGATTTTTGTGTCCAAAACTTCTGGGGCCATTTATAGGCACTAAATGATGTTTTCTGGTGACACAACAGTTATATCCCAATTAAAGGAAAGACTGGATGAGCAAAATGTGTACTTCTCAGATAGACCTTTCCAATGGGCTACTAAGCACTATAAATAGAGATAGTATGCAAAATTTATAACCTCGGGAATTTGACACCTCAACTAACCACCTTGGGGCCCGCAAATTTTTTTATGGTTCATCTCCTAGGGTCAGGTTTTTGATGCTTAGGGTTTCACCCCTCATGTTTATGATAAAATTTCCCTTAGGCCTCCTTTTGTAATTATCTTTTCATGATTAAGTGTAGCCACCACATCTCTTCTCATAAATAAAGCTACCATTATTCTAGTTGCTTTATTTTACAACTTTTTCTATTTTATTCAGTTAATAGAATTTGAGTTTACTATCTTTGTATGTAGCTCTATATATGTTATTTCATTTCATTCTCACATAAATCCTGATCATTTTGACCAATTTCTCATTATTGAAATTTGATCATATATTTGGATGCTAGTTTGGAAGAGAAGCATGTAAGCCACCTTATGTGGCATTCCAAGCTATTTTCAGTCCCTTTAAGCCCAAAACTAGCAAAATCCTATGACAGAGTTGCAATTTTGACTGATTTCTCGGATTGGAATTTGATAATAGATTTGGATACCCATTTGGGAGAGAAGAGTGCACGAAGCATGCATGCCTACTTTTGCGACATTCCAAGCTAGTATTGCCCCTTTTAAGCCCAATCCTACTGAAATCCTTTGACAAATTGTAGTTTTGACCAATTTCTCATAATTAAAATTTGATCATAGATTTGGATTCCTGCTTGGTAGAGAAGTGTGCACAAAAACATTCATCGAATTTTGAGCTATTTTCACCCACTTTAATCCCAATCCTTACAAAATCCTATGATAGAGTTGTAGTTTTGTGATCTAGATGTATATTAGGGGGCACCCACCTATTCCACTAGATTAAAACATTTTTCCAGTTTAGCAATTTGGCCACACCCCTATTCCATGAGTTCAAGGCATTTTTTCCAGTTTGGAATTTTTTACAGATTTTTGTGTCCAAAACTTCTAGGGTTGTTTTGAGGTCCTAAACAACATTTTTTAACGATCTAGTAGTCTAATGTTATACAAACACATGACTAAATAGGTGAAATGTGTACTTCTTGAATATACCTTTCCAATGGGATACTCATCGCCCTAAATAGAGATCATATGCAAAATTTATTCCCCCGAGAAGTTGACACCTCAACTAGCCACCTTTAGGCTCATAAACATTTTTACGATTCATCTCTCAGGGTTAGGTTTTTTATATTTAGGGTTTTCCCCTCATGTTTATGATAAAAAGGCCATTCAACCTCTATTTGTAATCAAATTGTGATGAATGAGTGTAGCTTCCACATCTCTTCTCAGAGATAAAGCTACCACCATTCTAGTTGCTTTATTTTATAGTATGTTCTATTTTATTCAATTAATAGAATTTGAGTTTACTGTGTCACTGCATTTCCTACATTATATCTATGTATTTGGTTCTATATATGCTCTTTCGTTTCATTCTCACATAAATCCATATTATTTTTGATCAATTTCTCATAATTTAAATTTGATAAGAGATTTGGATACTTGTTTGGAAGATAAGTGTGCATGCCAACTTTCACGGCATTCCAAGCTATTTCCGCCCCCTTTAATCTGAACTCTAGCAAAATTCTACGATGGAGTTGCAATTTTGACCAATTTCTTAGAATTAAAATTTGATCATAGATTTGGATGCCTATTTGGGAGAGAAGAGTGCACGAAGCACGCACGCCTACTTTCACAACATTCCAAGCTATTTTCAACCCCTTTAAGCTCAAAAGTGTCAGTTTTTTTGTCATAAGTCTTTTGTTGAAACTGTTCCATCCATTGTCACTAGATAATATGATAAGTCTTTATGGACTTATGAATATTTGTACTATTTGATTCCTCATGAATAGCAATAGTATGGTTTTTTTCTCTGAAAAAAAAAAAATCCTAGCAAAATCCTATGGGAGAGTTGCAATTTTAACCAATTTATTGGAATTGAAATTTGATCATAGATTTGGATGCATTCTTGGTAGAGTAGCATGTATTCCAAATTTCATGGCATTCTAAGCTATCCCCGCCCCCTACACAAGAGACAAGAGACACAAGGCATTTCATCGAGGAAAACCAAGAAGGTGAAAAACCCTACAACTTCCTCAGAGATAGAATGAGCACCAATACAAAGATCACAAAGATGCATACCCAAAAGATAGATGTCTGCAGCAGCAGTGTCTCCTCCTCCACTTGTGTGCACTCCTCCTCTCTCTCACTAATGCAAAGTGAGTGAGTGAATGAATGAATAAAATGAGAGAGTCGCACTCTCTATTTATACAATGACTTGACTTGCCTTTTACTCTAATTGGGTCGACCTCCCTTAGGAGAGTCTAATAACCCATTACCACTTGTCACTGGGACGACCCCACTAGGGTGTTCTAATAACCCTTTAACCCACATGACTCATACAGGGCCGACCCCACATTGGTGGTCTAATAACCCTTTAACCCACATGACTCATACAGGGCCAACCCCACACCGGTGGTCTAATAACCCTTTAATCCACATGACTCATACAGGGCCGACCCCACACTGGTGGTCTAATAACCCATCAAATATAAGTTACGACACTTACAATATAACTTGTGACACTTGCAAGTACAAATGATGACACTTATGATTGGAGGAATAATACATCTCCATCAGGAATACAATAAAGTACAAATGTAATACATAGGAGAATATCTTCTGAAGTTACAAATACATCAACACTCCCTCTTAACTAGGAAGGTATTCTCTTGACACAGGCATCAATACATATAGGCACAAGTCTTCAATACTGGAACTGGATCACTGGAGTATCATTGTCACTGCTGTTGTACTCGTCATCTCGATCACTGGTGCTATCTCTCAATTCTTCTCGTCATAGGAAGTTCTACAGAGCCATCCCTTTTTCATGTTGGATGTAGGCCTAGCCTCCTGTAGGTCTTCATCATATCTGGCCATCCTGTGGAATCCTCATGGCTGATTACGTGCATCAACAAAACCTAGAAAGAGACTCCCAGGACTGATTATGAGCTTATTGCTCAACCTATAGGATATCCTAGGAAGCTATTACATGTGACCTCGCAAAACCTAGCAAGAGCATCCCAGGACTGATTATGTTCCAAACACAACCTGCAAGATCTCCTAGGGAGCTATTATATGCGACCAGGAAAGCAAAACCTAGCAAGAGCATCCTAGGACTGATTACGTGCCCAACACAACCTGGAAGATCTTTGAGGGAGCTATTATATGCTGCCAAGCAAAACCTAGCAAGAACATCCCAGGACTGATTACTTTCCCATCACAACTTGCAATATCTCCTAGGGTGAAATTACATGCCAAGAGAATTTTCCAGATCTCCCAGGGAGCTATTATATGCCATAGGAAAAACCTAGCAAGAGTATCTGCAAATCTCCCCGGGCGCTTTTATATGTCCCTCTAAGCAAAACCTCAAAAGATCATTTTCCAGATCTCCTAGGGAGCTATTATATGCCATAGGAAAAACCTAGCAAGAGTATCTGCAAATCTCCCAGGGTGCTATTATATGCTTATCCCACAACCTGTCCATGGAGTATCATCCTGACACTCATGATCCTCCTGATCATCCTTGCAAGGAGCATCATCTTGATGCTCATGATCATTCTGATCATCATCATACAGTGCATCATCTTGATGCACATCATCATCACATGATCATCCTGATCATCGTCATCTGGAGCATCGTCCTGATGATCATCACACATGATCATCATGATAATCATCATATATAACATCATCTTGATGCATATCATCATTGCATGATCATCCCGATCATAATCATATATAGCATCATCCTTATGCATATCATCTGGAGCATTGTCCTGATGCTCAACACACATGATCAACCTGATCATCATAGCAACATCCGGAGCATTGTCCTTATGCTCATCACACAACTCTTACATCCACAGCCATGGGAAGGATCCTCCTACCACCATGATTGGAATGGCTCCTACAAATGTGTCCCATCACTTCCTGCTTGAAGTATCTTCTATCTAAAGAACACCAAGCCTCTCTCTGAAGTACTCGAACTTCACTTTGGCTAGTGGTTTGGTCAACACATCTGCAATCTGCTCATCGGTCGCAACATACTAGAGCTTCATTGCTCCTATTTGCACCATATCCCTGATATAGTGATATTTTATCTCGATGTGCTTCGACCTATCATGGAACACTGGGTTCTTAGACAACTTCACACAACTCTGGTTGTCACAGAAGATACAGGTAGCATACAACTGGAGATCAAACCAATCATACAATAGCTTCCTTAACCATACTGCCTCACAACTAGCTGAACAAGCTGCGACATAATCTGCTTCGGATGTACTCAGTGCTATGCAGGATTGCTTCCTGCTAAACCAAGAGATCACACATAATCCCATACTAAAGCAACACACCGAAGTGCTCTTCCTATCTGCAGCACTGCCTCCCCAATCTGAATCAACATAACCCTCCAGGTTAAACTTTTGATTATCATCATACTTGAGCCCATAATCAACTGTACCCTTCAGGTAACTCAGAATATGCTTTACAGAAATCAGGTGAACATGTCTAGGATCCGTCAGGAACTGGCTCAAAGTGTTCACCGCAAAGCAAATATCTGGTCTCGTGTTCGTTAGGTACATCAAGGATACAATCATCTGATGATACATTGTGGCATTAATCGACTCTTATGAAGCATCACTCAATAGATTCATGTTCGATTCCATAGGTGTGTCCATGGCCTTGCATTCCATCATCCTGAACCGCTTCAGGATCTCTACTGCATACTTCCCTTGTCCAAGGAAGATTCCATATGCACTCTTCCACACCTCCATACCTAGAAAGTAATGCATCATACCCAAGTCCTTCATCTTGAACTCGACATTAATCTTCCTCTTCATGCCGAAAATCAACCTATCCTCACCCATCACAAACAGGTCATCCACATATAGTAGGAGTATCACTGGATTGCCTTCCTCAACCTTGTAGTAAAGGTTGGAATCCGCTTTACTCTTGGTAAATCTGAAACTTGATAGGAAGCTGTCTATCCTGCCGTACAATGTATTGGGTGCCGGTTTCAAACCATACAAGGATTTCTTCAATTTGCATACATATGAATCCCTATCATGTGTCTCATAAACAAGTGGCTGCTCCACATACACTTCCTCTTCGACTACACCAATCAAGAAAGTTGTCTTGAAATCCATCTAGTGTATCTTCCACTTCATCACTTGCCTTGTATTTCTCTATGCTGCCATCTACAGCATGCTTGATCTTGTAGATCCACTTGGAAATCACAATAGACTTCCCTTCTCGTCTTGGTACCACATCCCATACATCATTCTTCATGATCGACTGGTACTCCTCGATCATGGCATCCTTCCATTACTGCATCCCATATCCTAGGAACTTCAGATTCTTCAATATCTTCAATAGGTATTTTTCTTGAACTTCGTTGCTGGAACAAATGTTGTTGTCGAGTCTTTGTCTCTTTTTCTTCGAAATAAGTGTTAAATTTTGAGCATTAATTCAAGATACTCTAGGATCTTTACTGAGAGAATAACATGTATAGTATATCAATGCATATCAATCATAACAAGCATGTCAATCATCACAAGAAGCAAAAGCATGAGAGACAACAGACACAAAGAGTTTCCGTGGGGAAAACCCTAAGGTGAAAAACCCCACAACTTCCTCAAAGATAGATAGAGAAATAGCACAACCAAAGTACAACAAAAGTACAAGAGATAGACTCCTCTTAGCAGTTGATCCTCCTCCTCACATGTGCGCCACTTTTCGAGTGAAGGAAGTGTGAGTTCTGAAGTGATGCAAATAGAGATCTCCTGATCTCTATTTATACTTGTCCTATTTTCCCAATAACTTTATGGGGTCGACTTGTCTAGCTAGGTACAATACCTTCATATTACATTATATCGGGCTGACCCCTTACAAGGTGGTCTAATAACCCATTGGCAAGTTAACACACTTGTGACACTTGTCAATACAAATGACGACACTTCCGTATAGAGGAATAATACATCTCTATAGGAGTACAATAAATATATAAATGAAATACATTCCAAAGTTACATATACATCAACACTCCCTCTTAACTAGGAAGGTATTTCTCAACATAGATCATCTAGCACAAGTCTTCTTCTCTGGATCATCATCAGTGAATCATCGTCATCGTCACTGTTGCTGCTATCTTGATCAATCTCTAAATCTACTCGTTACAGGAAGTTCTACAGAGATAGTCCTTTTTCATACTGGATGTAGGCCCACCACCTGTAGGTCTTCATCACCACTGGCCATACTGTGGAATACTTAGGACTGATTACGTGCATCAACAAAACCTCAAAAGAGCATCCTAGGACTGATTACGAGCACACTGCTCAGCCTATCGGATCTCCCACGATCTTTTACATGTTGACCTTCACAAAACCTACTCAGAGCATCCCAGGATGTTACGAGCAAACCGCTCTACCTGTCTGGATCTCGATAGAGAATCCTAGGCTGTTACGAGCACGCTGCTCTACCTGTCCGGATTTTAAAGGATCTTTTCTATGTGAACTTTCACAAAACCTACTCAGAGCATCCTAGGATGTTACGAGCACACCGCTCTACCTATCTGAATCTCGATAGAGCATCCTAGGATGTTACAAGCACACCGCTCTACCTATCCGGATTTTAAAGGATCTTTTCTATGCGAAACTGTAGCAAAACCTACTCAGAGCATCCCAGGATGTTACGAGGACACCGCTCTACCTATCTGGATCTTGATAGAGAAACCCAGGATGTTACGAGCACACCGCTCTACCTGTTCGGTTTTTAAATGGTCTTTTCTATGCTACCTGTGCAACCTGTCCATGGCCATAGAGTATCAAACCGATACTCACCATACATCATCCTGATGTACATCATCATATGATCAACCTGATCATCATCATACCATCAACCGGATGCGTATCATCTGGAGCAACATCCTGAAGCTTGTCATGTGTGATCATCCTGATCATCATCATAGCATCAACCTAATGCATATCATCTAGAGCAACATCCTGAAGCTTGTCATCTATGATCATCTTGATCAAACAGTATAGCCATATGATGCATACAAAGTATCTACCTGATACATATCATCATACAAATGCATCCATCTGATATACATAATGCATCCACCTGATAAATACATAAGTACATGATCTACATGATCATACAAGTATCCACTTGATACATATACAAATACATGATCTACTCGATCATACAAGTATCCACTTGATACATATACAAATACATGATCTACCTGATCATACAAGTATCCACCTGATACATATACAAATACATGATCTACCTGATCATAAAAGTATCCACCTGATACATATACAAATACATGATCTAATTGATGATATAGAGCAGAAACTAGAACATCATCCTAATGCTCATCATCCAGTGATTACATCCATATCCATGTGAAGGATCCTCCTTCCACCATGCTTGGAATGGCTTCAGCAAATGTGTCCATCACTTCTTCCTCGAAGTGTCGTCGATCTGAAGAACACCAAGCCTCTCTCTGAAGTACTCGAACTTCACTCTGGCTAGTGGCTTCGTCAACACATCTGCAATCTTCTCATCTGTCGCAATATACAGGAGCTTCACTTCTCCTCTCTGCACCATATCCATGATATAGTGATATTTGATCTCAATGTGCTTCAACCTATCGTGGAACACCGGGTTCTCAGACAGCTTCACACAACTCTGGTTGTCACAAAAGATACCAGTAGTCTCCAGCGGGAGATCAAATAACTTTGAAAGTAGCTTTCGAAGCCACATTGCCTCACAACTAACCGAATAGGCTGCAACATACTCTGCCTCGAATGTAGTCAGTTCTACGCAAGACTGCTTCCTGCTAAACCAAGAGATCACACCTGATCCCATACTGAAGAAGCACCTAGATGTGCTCTTCCTATCTGCAGCACTTCCTGCCCAATCTGAATCAACATAACCCTGCAGGTTAAACTTTTGATTCGCTTCATACTTGAGCCCATAATCAACTGTACCCTTCAGGTACCTCAGAATATGCTTTACAGCAACCAGGTGAACACTCCTTGGACCCGTCAGGAACTGGCTCAATGTATTCACCGCAATGCAAATATCTGGTCTCGTGTTTGTCAGGTACATCAAGGAACCAATCATCTGATGATACATAGAGACATCAACCGGCTCAGATGAAGCATCACATAGAAGCTTCAGGTTCGATGCCATAGGTGTGGCCATGGCCTTGCAATCCATCATCCCAAACCTCTTCAATATATCTACTGTATACTTCCCTTGTCCAAGGAAGATCCCATCTGCACTCTGCCACACCTCCATACCTAGAAAATAGTGCATCATCCCCAATTCCTTCATATCAAACTCGGCAGCAAGCTTCCTCTTTGTATCGGCAATCAATCTGTCATCTCCTGTTACAAACAGGTCATCCACATATAGGAGTAGAATCACAAGATTTCCTTCCTCAACCTTGTAGTAAAGGTTGGAATCCGCTTTACTCTTGGTAAAGCCCAAACTAGATAGAAAACTTTCCATCCTACCATACCAAGTTCTAGGAGCTTGTTTTAAGCCATACAAGGCTTTCTTCAATTTGCACACATATGACTACTTGTCATGTGTCTCAAAACCAAGTGGCTGCTCCACATATACTTCCTCTTCGACTACACCATTCAAGAAAGCTGTCTTGACATCCATCTGGTGTATCTTCCATTTCATCACTGCAGCCAGGGCAAGTACTGATCTGATGGAAGTATACCTGGCTACAGGAGCAAATGTTTCTTCATAGTCTATCGCCTCTTTCTGGGAGAAGCCATGAGCTACAAATCTCACTTTGTATTTCTCTATTCTTCCATCTACAGCATGCTTGATCTTATAGATCCATTTGGAAGTCACAACAGACTTCCCTTCGGGTCTTGGGACCGCATACCAAACATTGTTCTTCATGATCAACGGATCATGGCATTCTTCCTGTATCCTGGGAACTTCTATATATTCAATAGATAATTTTGTTGCTTGAACAAATGTTGTAGTCCTTCTTTTGTAGGTGAAGGTATACAATCTTTCCTACAAAACAAGTTAAATTGCATGATTATAAACATCTCATAATTTTCAGAACAAATTCTTTCACATAAAGAAATATGTCATACAGTCATGCAATTATTTAAGCCAATGCTTCAATACAACATTTATCCATATCCCGTAACTTTCTAGATGCCTTCCAATCTCTACTAGAACATTGTTAAGAGTGTGCACAACTCCCAACATGTCAACAAAGAGGTTTCATTCTAGATAAGTAGCAATGGAATGTTGTACAGTGCCATAGGCCACTTACCCATCATATGCATATTAGTAGTGTACTGTTCATTAATGCAAATATGCAAAATACAGAACCTAAGTCTAGGAACATAAGTATATACATCATTGAACAATATTATTTAAACAATCAAATATACAAGATATGACCATTCAAATACTTATCTTTGTTTGTTTGTTGTTGGGTGGACTCCCTCTCAATATTTGCTTCCTTGCATGAACTGTTGGAGTGTGCTCCCTCTTGATCTTTGCTTCCTGGATTACCTATCCTAGCTGCTTCTGCCCATAGATGCATGGGAAGATCCTGGTCATGCAACATTGCCCGTTCTGCTTCCATGATTGTTCTATTCTTCCTTTCTGCAACTCCATTCTGATGTGGATCGTAGGGATCAACCAACTCCCTCTTAATCCTTGAATCACTGCATAGCACTTGAAGTCACCTAAAGTGAATTCTCCGCCATTGTCTGATCTGAGTGTCTTTATTTTCTTATCAGTTTGATTTTCCATCAAGGCTTTGAATTCCTTGAACTTGTCAAACACTTCATCTTTGTTCTTCAAGAAATAAACCCAAGTCTTCTTGGAGAAGTCATCAATGAAAGAGACATAGTAAACATACCCACTCAGAGAACTGGATGACATCGGACCGCATACATCGAAGTGGATAATTTCCAACATTCCTTTTGATTTGCTTTCACTGCTTGGAAATGCCTTCCTTATGTTCTTTACTTTTGCACAGCCTTTGCAAACACCTTCATGCTTGGTCTTAATTTCAAGAAGACCTTCTACAACCTTACTTGCAATTGGTAATGCTCTGTAGTGCATATGTGCAAGTCTTCTATGCCAAAGTTCACTTGGCTCCATGGAATCATGCACCATGGCATGTTCAGGTTGTCCCTTCAATTTATACAATCCTCTTTCTTGCTCTCCAATCACCACTGCATCATCAATAGTTTTACGCTTTGGCCACATTAGAACTTGGCCATCTACAAATGCAACCCTCATACCTTTTGCATCTAATGTAGAGATGGAGAGTAGATTCTTCTGGAGCCCAAGTACAAATAGCACATCTTTCATCTTTAAGGACTTTCTAGATTCTAGGTTGTAGGAGGCTTTCCCACTTCCTTTGATAGGGTATTGATAATCATCCCCAAGTTTCACCTTATGGGGTGATTCATGTTCAGATAGGCTGACAAAAGATTCTTTAAGCCCAGTCATGTGTTTGAAAGCCCCACTGTCAATTAACCAATCATTACAACCATGAGAGATAGTACCTATGAGAGCAGAGATTAGAACATACTCTTCTTTGTTTGATGAGTCATCATCAACACTTTCTGCTCTAGCTTTCTTCCTGGAAGGTTCATCATCCTTAGCATCATGAGCATGATATCTTCTTTTGTTATTCTTCTTCTTCTTGTTGAATTTGTTGTCTTTCTTCTTCTTGGGACAATTTGAAGCAAAGTGTCCCATTTCATTACATTCAAAACATCGAACATAAGATAGATCTTTCTTCTTTTGATAAGGGTGAGAATGTTTCTTGTTATGAGATTTCTCCCTCTTAACCTTGCTTCCCTTGGTGTGAGCTATGAGAGCTTGATCTTCATTCCCCATCTTTTCTTCTCGTGCCACAAGCCAAGCTTCTTCTTGAGAGCATTCCTCCCACAGTCTACTGAAATAGATCAATTTCTTTCTTGCACATATTCCTTGAATAAAGGAGTCCCATGACCTAGGTAGGCCATTTAGAGTGGTCATAACAACTTCACCATTGTCCACTACTTCATTCACAGCTTCAAGTTGTTCCTTGATCGGAGAGACCTTGGAGAAGTAAGATTGAATGGTCTCTCCATTCAACATCTTGACCCCTTTTAATTGATTCCGCAGAGTCATCTTCCGATTTATGTTCTTCCCTTCAAATAACTTGGTCAGGGAGTCAAACATCTCCTTGGGTGTCTTTAGAGATGACACATGTGGTATGAGATGGTCTTTGATAGAATCAGCAATGATTCTCTTTTCCTTGACTAAGTTCTTCTTATGAAATACCTTAGCCTCTTCATCCTCTGGGATAGGGACCTCAGAGCTGATGTAGGAGTCCAATTCATTTTCTTCCAGGATTAACCCAATCCTATACTTCCAGGATCAAAATTTATCAGCCCCTTCAAGCTTATCCTCAAGCTTGGTGTGGTGAGACATCTTAAAGAGTACTTCAAATGGAAATAGAAGAGATTTAGGTTTTACCACTTGCTTTGCTAAAAACTGGATCTGGTCTCGGATTAGGGTTTGTCGAAAAAACCCTAAAAATTCAAAAAGTGAATTTCAACTTTCGGAAAGGATAGAAAGATGCGCCTTGATGATCTGATCAGCTTGGTGTATTTAGAATTTCAGATCTGCAAAGCTTCACCCTTCAGAAATGCCTTTTAGTCTTCCTGGGTTCACTAGGGAGGACCTTGAGTTAGGGTTTGAGTTTACCGGAGATTTACCCAGCCAAAAATCTCGATCCAAAGCTCTAAACTTCGATTTTTCCAAGGCTCTTCCAGCTATGTCTTCAGATTTCAGAAATTCCTATTTTTGTGGAAACCCTAATTTTTAGGGCCAAATCTGAAAATTCTCAGAATTGAATTTTGATTGGACAGATAGATTCTCCTTGATGAGTAGAGTCAATCTACTATACTTATTTTTCAAAATCTGTGGAGAGAAACCCAATAAACAAGAAACCCTAGTTTTCGCCATTGCACAATGTCTTCTTCTCAGGTTAGCTCTGATACGATGTTAAATTTTGAGCATTAATTCAAGATACTCTAGGATCTTTACTGATAGAATAACATGTACAATATATCAATGCATATCAATCATAACAAGCATGTCAATCATCAGAAGAAGCAAAAGCATGAGAGACAATAGACACACAGAGTTTTCATGGGGAAAACCCTAAGGTGAAAAACCCCACAACTTCCTCAAAGATAGATAGAGAAATAGCACAACCAAAGTACAAGAGATAGACTCCTCTTAGCAGCTGATCCTCCTCCTCACATGTGCGCCACTTTTCGAGTGAAGGAAGTGTGAGTTTTGAAGTGATGCAAATAGAGATCTCCCGATCTCTATTTATACTTGTCCTGTTTTCCCAATAACCTTATGGGGCCGACTTGTCTAGCTAGGTACAATAACTTCATATTACATTATATCGGGCCGACCCCTTACAAGGTGGTCTAATAACCCATCGGCAAGTTAACACACTTGCGACACTTGTCAATACAAATGACAACACTTTCGTATAGAGGAATAATACATCTCTATAGGAGTACAATAAAAATATAAATGAAATACATTCCGAAGTTACATATACATCAACAATAAGTCTCTCTTGTAAGTGATGGTACATGGTCTTTCCTACAAGACAAGTTCAATTGCATGATTAGAAACATCTCATAGATTTCAGAACAAATTCTTACACATAAAGAACAAATGTCATACAATCATGCAATTATCTTAGCCAATGCTTCAATACAACATTTATCCATATCCTGTAACTTTCTAGATGCCTTCCATCTCTACGAGAACATTGTTAAGAGTGTGCATAACTCCCAACATGTCAGCAAAGAGGTTTCATTCTAGATAAGTAGCATGGAATGTTGTACAGTACCATAGGCCACTTACCCATTACTATGTTAGTAGTATCTTGTTCACTAATGCAACATTTCTAAAATGCATAATATACATCCTAAATCTAGGAACATAAGTATGTACATGACTGAACAACATCATTTAAGTAATCATATACAAGAAATGACAATTCAAATACTTATCTTTGTTTGGTTGTTGGGTGGACTCCCTCTCGATCTTTGCTTCCTTGCAGGAACTACTGGAGTGTGCTCCCTCTTGATCTTTGCTTCCTTGTAGGAACTACTGGAGTGTGCTCCCTCTTGAACTTTGCTTCCTTGCAAGAACTACTGGAGTGTGCTCCCTCTTGATCTTTGCTTCCTTGATTATCTGTGTTTGAACTTATATCCATCCTGGATTATTATGCATGCTTAAGTGTGCACTAGTGTCATCATTGTGTCATCCTCAAGATCTCATACATGATCATACATGCATTAGTATAATCTCAATACTATCAAAACATTATGATTCTAAATATGTATGGTCATGATCATTTCATACACAGGTAATTTATCAAAAGAATTAGTATTTCAAGGTTTCAGTGAGTACTTCTTTTACTCATGCATATTCTTATTTGGCCATAGGACTCTTCTGGTTTGTTATATCATTAATCAAACTAAGAAGCATAATATGCATAAACCCACGATTATTCAAACCTATAAATTCATGAATAATCATTATCAATCATACAAAAGTATACTTATATGAGACCCTTAACACAAGGTAGGATTCTAACTTGATATAAGAAAAACATACCTGGATTATCATGTTTGCGAGTTATGCCTAACATACCCAAACAATGTCTTCTTTGTTCTCTTCAATGATTTAGAGAGCTTGTGCTAGTAACCTGCATATCTCATAAGTTAAGCATTGTAGAAACAAATTATACATACCTCGTAAGTAGATCTTCTATGTGATAAATGGCTATGGATGAGTCTTTGTCTTCATGTCACCATGGTCATATGTTCTCGATCTAGAACTTGATTTGTCTTTCTTGATGTACATTTCATGTTAGCGGACAACATCATCCTCATACAAGACCACAGTGCATTAGTACAATCATAAGTGTCATAACCCTAATACATGAATGTCTTCTATCATTCACATGCATTCATACTTTTACTAAGGTGATCAGACAATCTAAAATTAATCAATATTGTACTAACCTCAATAATATGAAGACAAACATATCATCAACTTAATCATTAGATAAATGAAACAAATTTCGACACATACCTGTATCTCCTCAAGTCATACCTGTCGAGATTGCTTGTAGTCTTATTTTGTAAGGTCTTAGCCTCATATCCCTCTGGAATTGGAACCTCTTCACTTATGTAGGTGTCCAATTCATTCTCTTCTAGGATTAACCCAATCCACTTGACTTGTTGAATCTGGATCTGGAGCTGGCTAGGGTTTGTTAGAGAAACCTTAAAAATCCAAAATTGGAATTTCAACCTTTTGTATGGACAGGGAGATGCAGATGACTGAGGCAAGCAAGCTGGCGTGCTCAGATTTTGAAAACTCCAAAAATTGATCCCTCAAAATTGACCTGCGAGTTTCCGATCTGCAGCTTCTATCAAATTCTGGTTTTCTGGTTTTTTTGGTCAAAATCCCGAACTAGGGTTTGATAGAGCCTGGGGTGATACCCAACCAAAAACTTCGATCTTGGTCTCTAAATTTCGATTTTGATGAGGAGCATCCAGCCGTGGTATCAAAATCCAAAAATTCCAACTTTTGCAGAAACCCTAATTTCCCGCAGCAATGACAAACCAAAAATGAAAGTGCTCAGAATCCAATTCTGTTTGGACAGAAATACATGCCATATTGTTTCTGGTGTATCTGTGAAATTTAGGATCCTCAGGGTCTAAAACTTTGTCCTCTGGTAGACTATCCTGTCATCTTTCCAACCCCACATATATGAGCCTTAATGGATTCTCTGAGGGAGAGATATGTCAAGTGTCGCAACGTGACCTATTTATGGGATGAAACAATATAGCGAACTTGTACGGAGTGCCACATGTCACTGTTTCACCTTCAGCCTCTGAAACCTGGACCTATGAAAATACAGTCAGTTCCCTAACTATCACATTTTACGGAATTCCATTGGATCTTCCTAGCCCGAGATATGACTTTTTTTCCTAGGTCACCTATTTAGGATGACATTCTGGAAGAGACAGAAACCCTAACTTGTACGAATCATATCTCACCAATTACAACAAATATGGGGCTAAGATTCGGACACAAGGTACATGAACATTTCATATTAGTCCTGTAAATGTTTCAGATCCTGAACCTTCACCAAAAATGATTTATAGTGAAATTTCCACGATGACTGGTTTTTACTATACCAATCCCTAGCTTCCAATTTGTCGCAAGTGCAACAACTGTCATAAATGCCATACAATGCCTTCCTTCAGGATAGCTTTGATACCATGTTAGTTTTTTCATCATTTAATTCATACTGATCTAGGATCTTAACTGAGAGAACAACATGTATAGCATATCAAACACAAGAGATAAGAGACACAAAGCATTTCACTGGGGAAAACCAAGAAGGTGAAAAACCATGCAACTTCCTCGGAGATAGAATGAGCACCAATACAAAGATCAAAAAGATGAATCCAAAAAAGATAGATGTCTGCAGCAGCATCAACTCCTCCTCTACTTGTGCACACTCCTCCTCTATCTCACTAATGCGAAGTGAGTGAGTGAATGAATGAATAAAATGAGAGAGTCACACTCTCTATTTATAGAATGACTTGAATTGCCTTTTACTCTAACTGGGCCGACCTCCCTTAGGAGAGTCTAATAACCCATTACCACTTGTCACTAGGCCGACCCCACTAGGGTGGTCTAATAACCCTTTAACCCACATGACTCATACAGGGCCAACCCCACACCGGTGGTCTAATAACCCTTTAACCCACATCACTCATACAGGGCCGACCCCACACTGGTGGTCTAATAACCCATCAAATATAAGTTACGGCACTTACAACATAACTTGCGACACTTGCAAGTACAAATGATGACACTTCTGATTAGAGGAATAATACATCTCCATCAGGAATACAATAAAGTACAAATGTAATACATAGGAGAATATCTTTCGAAGTTAGAAATACATCAACAGGAATATTTTAAGGTCAGAGGAGGATGGATATCAATGGCCACCCACTTATTCCACGAATTGAAGACAGTTTTTCCAGTTTGGAATTGTTTAGGGATTTTTGTGTCCAAGACTTATGGGGCCATTTTAATCCCCTAAATGCCATTTTTTGGTGATAGAGTAGTCGATTCATATCCAAGAGAAAGATTGGCTAGGAGAAATTTGTACTTCTCAGCTAGACCTTTCCAATGGGATACCAAGCACCTAAAAAATAGATCACATGCAAACGTTATGCCCTCGAGAAGCTGACACCTCAGCTAATGGCCACCTTGGGGCCCACAAACCTTTTTATGACTCATCTCATAGGGTAATATTTTTGTTGTTTAGGTTTTTGTCCCTCATGTTTATGATAAAAAGGCCCTTTGGCCCCCTTTTGTAACCAGCTTGCAACAAATCAGCATAGCCTCAACATCTCTTCTCAGAGATAAAGCTACCACCATTCTAGTTGTTTTATGTTTCAGTTTGTTCTATTTTATTCAAATAATATAATTTTCTATTGCATTATATGTGTGTATGTGGTTCTATATATGCTCTTTCATTTCATTCTCAAATAAATCTAGATCATTTTGGCCAATTTTTCAGAATTTACATTCGGTCATAGATTTGGATGCTCGTTTGGAAGAGAAGCTTGTTGGCCAACTTTCACGACATTGCGAGCTATTTTCATACCCTTTAAGACCAAACCTAGCAAAATCCTCTAACAGAGTTGCAATTTTGACCAATTACTCAAAATTGAAGTTTGATCATATCTTTGGACACCCATTTGGGAGAGAAGAGTGCATGAAGCATGAATGCCTACTTTCATGACATTTCAAGCTATTTTTGCTCCCTTTAAGACCAATCCTACCAAAATCTTCTGACAAAGTTGCAATTTTGACTAATTTATTACAATTGAAATTTGATCAAAGATTTGGATGCCTCCTTGGTAGAGAAGCATGCATGCCAACATTCATGGCATTGTAAGCTATTTTCGCACCCTTTAAGCCAATCCTAGTGAAATATGATAGAGGTGCAATTTTTTTGATCCAAATGGATGTCGGTGGCCACCCACCTATTCCACTAGTTGAAAAGAGCTTTTCTAGTTTGATATTTTTTTGGGTTAGAGGGCTGCTCCAGATGGAAATCAGTGGCCACCCACCTATTCCCTGACTTTAAGATAGTTTTTCAAGTTTGGAAGTTTTTACGTATTTTCGGTTGAAAACTTCTGGGGTTGTTTCAAGTCCCTAAACAACATTTTTTTGAGACACAACAGTTTGGCCATTGTTGAGGGAAATAATGGATGGGATAAATGTGTACTTCTAAGCTATAAATTTCTAATGCGCTACCAAGCACCCTAAACATAGATCGTATGAAAAATTTATTCCCTAAATAAGTTGACACCTCAACTAACAACCTCGCGGATCACAAACCTTTTTACAACTCATCTCCTAGGGTTAGGTTTTTTATGTTTATAGTTTTTCCCCTCATGTTTATGATAAAAAGGCACTTCAGCCTCCTTTTGTAATCAACTTGTGACGAATGACTGTAGCTTCCACGTCTCTTCTTAGAGATAAAGATACCACCATTCTAGTTGCTTTATTTTATAGTATGTTCTATTTTACTTAATTAATAGAATTTGAGATTACTGTATCACCGTGTTTCCTGCATTATATTTGTGTATGTCGTTCGGTATATGCTCTTTCATTTTGTTCTCCCATAAATCCAGATCATTTTGACCAATTTTTCAAAACTGAAATTTTATCATAGATTTGGATTCTCGTTTGGAAGAGAAGCGTGCAGGCAAACTTTTGTTGCACTCTGATCTATTTTCGCCCCCTTTAAGCCCAAGCCTAGAAAAATCCTATGACTCAGTTACAATTTTGATTTCATAGAATTTAAATTTAATCATATATTTTGATACTCATTTGGGAGAGAAGACTGCACAAAACAAGCATGCCTACTTTTGCAGTATTTGAAGCTATCCTTCTCCCCCTTTAAGACTAATCCCAACAAAATCTTATGACATGGTTGCAATTTTGAACAATTTCTCGAAATTGAAAATTGATCATATATTTGGATGCTTTCTTTGTAGAGAAGAATGCATGCCAACTTTCATGGTATTTTGATATGTTTTGACCCCATTGAAGATGAATCCTAGCGAAATCCTATGACAGAGTTGCAATTTTGTGATCTAGATGGATATCGATGGTCACCAGCCTATTCCATCGACTCTAAACAGTTTTTCTAGTTTGGCAGTTTTTTGGGTCACAGGACTACTCCATATGGATATTAGTGGCCAATCACTTATTCCATAAGTTCAAGACAATTTTTCAATTTGGAATTTTTTACGGATTTTTGAGTCCAAAACTTTTGGGGCCATTTTGAGGCCTTAAACAATGTTTCTTTGGAAACAAAACAATCTAGTCATAGTAAAGGTATTATTGGATACGAAAAATGTGTATTTTTTGGCTATACCTTTCCTACAAGCTACCTATCACCCTAAATGAAGATCATACGCAAAAATTATGCCCCCCCAAGAAGTTGACACGTCAACTAGCCACCTTTAGGCTTACGACTCTTTTTATGGTTCATCTCCTAGGTTTAGGTTTTTGATGTTTAGGGTTTTTTCCCTCATGTTTATGACAAAAATTCCCTTCAAATTCATTTTGTAGTCAACTTGTGAAAAATGAGCGTAACCTCCACATATATTCTCATAGATAAAGCTACCACCTGTTATACCTCAAATTTCCACACCATGTGTAAGTGAGAATATACATGTTTCACCACCATGGAAAACATGATGTTTATGCCTCCTAAGGGTGTTAGGACCCTTTATTCTAATGTTGGTACCTTCCCTAGTCACACTTGGAAGAAAATCCAACAAGCAAGGGGTCGAAACCCACATTAACCACCTCCAAAAATTAATTCTTCTGGAACTACTGCGCCCTGCATGCCTATGGGGGAGCGGTAGTGTCAAACTACCACGTTCTGCATGCCTATGGGGGAGCGGTACTACCGCGCTTTGCTTAGTTATAGGGAAGCGGTAGTTTTAGTTTAGGCTTATCCATTTTATTTTGGATCTTGGATCTCATGGAGATTTTCTTGGGATGAGGTACCCCTTCGAATCCCATCTCACTTTCCCTCCTTGGCATGATTTAGATCTTTGATCCACATATTATTCACTTAGATCCATAATCTCCTCTTAGTGGTTGGCCTCCCAAATCCTACTTAAAAAGAGCCATCCATGAGCTAGGAGGGCTGATCTTGGAAACACTAAACCTATGATCCTATGAGTCTTGCAGGGGTGATGTTGGAGAGCTTGGAAGGAGGTGCTACTAATTTGGACATCAAGGTATAACATTGTAATCAGCTTCTTTTGGCTTTCTTATCATTAATATAACTTAGCCTATTCCTCTCATTTTCATGTCTTTAATGATGAATGCATGAAATTGTCTCTATTTATATAGTTAGATCTTTATTTATACATATATTGTGTTGGAGAAGGTGTTGTGTTTCCTTTGTGAACAGGTTCATAAGTCCATAATCAATGGCTGGAGCTGTAGCAACTTAGGAGCAGCAGGACAACCATCAAAGTAAGGTATGCCATCTACTTGCTTTGTATTTCCATAGCTTGTTAGCTGAGGTGTGAGTTAGATCTAGGAGGACTATAGTGTCTATTTGTTTCATCTCTGTCTTGGGTAGGAAACTAGGGGCCTTTTCTAATCCCAAGGGGATATCTACCTATCAGTAGGGAGATTTTCTTACAATAGAAACTGGTGACCATACTGGGGAGCCTTTCTTCCCTAGTTTCACCTTTGCTTGCTTGTTTAGATCATCAAATCCTCTTCTAAGTGTTGTTTCTCATCACCTTAGATCCTCTTTGATCATTGTTGAGGACTATTTTAAACTTAGGACCTTATCCTTGCTCAGATCTTGGCCAAACTTTGATTTTTTAATCCTACAGGAGACTACCGCTCCCCCACAGTGTTCTAGGGCGCGATACTGTCCAACTACCGCTCCCCCACAGTGTTCTAGGGAGCGGTACTGTCCAACTACCGCTCCCCCATAGTGTTTTAGGGCGCGGTACTGTCCAACTACCGCTCCCCCACAGTGTTCTAGGGCGCGGTACTTTCCAACTACCGCTCCCACACAGTGTTCTAGGGTGCGGCACTGTCATTTTTTGGTAATTTTTGAGCTTATTTGGAGGGGTTCCCTTGGGTTTTTTGCTCCCAAACTCTTGGGGTGCCTCCATATGGTCCATTGGCTTATTTTTTACACATTTTTGAAGAGATTTGAGTCTCTTTTGAGTCCTTTTCATCCACATTTTTGTCTCTAGTCCTTCATTGGCATCTTTGAGGCCATTTGGTCAATTTTGAGTCCTCTGAGCCATTTTTTAGTTCTGGGAGTCAAGTGTACCTTCCCAGTTACTTTAGGATCTCTATAACATAACTTTGAACCCTTACAAACCTCATTTGGGAAGATTTGTGCCCCTTTTTCTTTGTTTGGAAGACTAGGTTCTATCATGGAAAGTTGAAATCCCCTTGGGTTAACTTGATCCCTTGTGTACGTTTTCAATTTTTCTGATTTAGAGTCTCTTGATCAGTGATTTTGTGACCATTACATGACTAATTTGGACTGATACAATTCATTTTTAGCTTGTTTTAGAAACTCTTTGCATCTTTTGGAAGATCAAAGCCTTTGTTTGGTTTCTTGAGTCAGACTAGTGCTTTGTTTGCTTGTTGGGTAGAATTATCATTTTTTTCAAGCCCCAATAGCTTGGATTGGTTTTTAAAACTTCTTCTTGCCATCGGATTGTGATTGGGATTTTTTTTTTTTTTAAATCTCTTTAGTGTGATATTCCAAAGGTTTGTTTGGTTTGGCATCATTTGGATTGATTAGATTGGCTTTGAAAAACTTGGGACATCCTTGTCTTTTGAAGTCATTTTCTTGGGTTTTGCGCTTTGTTTCCTTTGCATCTTTAGCTATTTATTGGTCGTTGGAATAGATCGATCCCTTGTTTCCATTTTTTTTGTTCAAAGGAAAGCTTTATTTTGTCACTCTTTTGCTATATTCATTAAATTGAAAAACATAAGCATTCTTCTTGCTTTAATTTAATCATTTGACATTCTTGGTCTTACATTCATGAGAAGAAGAAAGGCTTGTTTCGTATTTATGTGCATTTGAGTTAGACAATATTATTAAGTGCTTCTCTTTGTCTTGCATTTGATTGGAAGCGTTTGTGGAGTCCTTCTTTCCATATATTAGATGTGTCTTTTTCAAGTGTAAAGAGATAGGAAACATATTATAATTATTACATTTGGTGTTCATATAAAGAACTTTTTTATTGCTTTGGGTTAGTTTTGGGTACATATTTTACCTCTTTTTATCATTTTGAAAGAAATAAAATTGCATTTGCATTGGGTTGTACATATTGGGAACGGAAAGAATTCTTCCTCACTTTAGCTAGTGTTCATCGAAGAGAAAGGCTCATTTCGATTCATCTTCATTTGCATGGTTTGAGTCGTCACAACACCATCAAGTTGCACTTCCATAACCCGATTGTTTAAGACAGCCTCTAAAATTAATCTCCCTAACTAAACCAATATTAACCTTAGTTGAGGAAATCAAAAGAATTTGGTAGTTAGGTAGGACACCGGGGATAGGCATCAAAATAATTCCTCCTTGTCATTTTTCATCTGAGACATAGTCGTTGTCTTTAGGGAACTAAAATCCTCTAGTATTTGTTGACACGGTCATACACCAGTTTGTGGAGGGGCCTCCTGACTGTTTCACACTTTCAAGGGTTAAACCGCCACGAGATTGAGAACCGGACGGACTCTGTGGAATGCCGCACTCCACTTAGCCCTAAGGCAACATCGATCATTGTCTTCCTTGTATTCATAGTAATGCAAGGGTGATAAGTCAGAAGCGCCGAAAATCTTTTCCAACGTGTCATGAACGAGGTAGCTTAATGACTTTTCTTCTAGGGCTCTTTACCCAGGATCCCTTTCGGTAGAGGAATATCCTTCCATTATTGGTCTCTCATTTTGTATTGTTCGACTTGGATTTCATCACCTTGCGAAGGATACAATTTGTTGAGGTCTCTAGCTCTTAGTTAGGAGGATTTGCTTGCTATCTTATAGATGGTCTTTTTCTTTGTAGGGTTGCTTGTTGGCATTCTGTCCATTTTGTTGTACAGCTCGCTTGCTGTGGCAGCGGCCTCAGTATAGTTTTTTGAGCTTGCTCTTTTGGCCTGTGAGCCTTGTATTTTCCTAGCTCCCCTTTCGCACACTTGGTTGCCTGAGGGTTTTTGAGTTCTTTTTAACAAGACTTCGTCCACATCACTTAGTTTTGTTTCATGGAGAATCTACCTCCATGCACCCATGCTCCTTCTGGGACTACCAATCCAGAGACCCCTTTTCAAGGGGTACCTTTTAGTTTTCCTCCAGTTGGAGATATTGGTCCTCCCTTTATTTCCACGTTAAATCTTCCTGGATTAACCATAGGATTACCGGTATGGTTATTCAATCCGGTAATTCCGATTGCACCTAATGTTTCGAATGTTAACTCTCCACCACAAGAGAGTCAATCCCAAACTAATCTTTCCCCTTCTTTATCAGATGAATCTTCTCCCGTTCCTTCTTCCTCGCTTGATCAAAGCAATAGTGTTAGTAATCGGGAGGATAAGAAGAAGAAGAAAAGGAAAGTTAAGAAGAAGAAGGATAAGGAAGAGACCAAGCGTAAACCGGTTGCCCCTAATGGCACTCATTCTATGAAAACACCTCGTAAGCCCAAGCTCCCCTGCAAACTCTGCAAGGGTGATCACCTTCTCAAGGATTTCCCTGGTCTTTCCCGTGTGTCAGAAGTGTGGTCTAAGAACCCCAAACCAATTGTATCATTGGCGTCTGACCATCATGTCGATGACACACCCTCAACCAGTGACCCCTTGGTGAAGGGTCAGAAGGGTAAAGTCCTATATCCCTGTTTGATATGCAAGGGTATGCACCGTACTTTCCTTTGTCCATGCATGGATGAAGCTTCGTAGTGGTTGGAAGATATTACTAGTTCTCAACTGGTGCTTCCAACAAATGATAGTAAGTTATCCCTCGAGCCCCCGCTGGTTGACCAAGTGATCAATTCAGTTTCATCTACAATTGATCCCACTCTCCCTCCCGAGAGTGAAGTGATCGGATCGTTTTCATCCCCACTCGATCTCACTCTTTCATTGGAGAAAGTCCAGACTAAAGCAGTCACCTTGACACAATCTTCATCTCATTTTTATCTTCCAAGTGAGAGTGAATTGGAAACCGCTGATGTTTTCCTTATCGGTTCAAAATGTCCTCGGCAAGGGGAAACCTTGTCCGTTTCTGCGAGACCCCCTCCAAATACTGAGGTTATTTCCTTTGATTGGAATGGTCTAACAGAATCTCGTCTTCCTTCGAGCGTTCCTTTTCAAATATCTGTAGGAGTTTCCGATAAAGAAATTTTTCGTACGATAGTTAATGAAGGAGCTTCTGTTAGTATTCTATCCTCAACTGCTTGGCAAGCCTTAGGTTCTCCTCGGCTTGTGCCCATCATTGACTAGATACTGGCTTTCAATAGAAGACCTACTGGACCTTTAGGGTCCCTTCCTCAGTTACCTATCACTTTGGGAGGGAAAACTGTCTATATTGATGTCATGGTTGTCCAAGGTCCCTTAGATTTTAATCTACTCCTTGGATGTGATTACGTCTATGCAATGAAGGCTGTAGTGTCCTCACTCTTTCGAGTGATGTATTTTCCCCATCATGGGCATGTTGTGACCATTGATCAGCTTTCCTTTGTGACACCCACTCATCGCATTACTCCTAGTCACCAAACTTCCCTAAATGTTCCACATGTTTTAGTGGTTTCTTCTCCCTAAGGGGGTCACGTTTGAGCAGAGTTCTCTTTATGTGTCAAGCTCATTAAAAAATGAAACAGGTCACCATGAGCATAGTTCCCTTTCTGTGTCAAGCTCGTTAAAAAATGAAATAGGTTCCCACGAGCATAGTTTATTATTTGTTTCAAGCTCCTTAAAAAATGAAACCGACCCTCAAGCACAGTTTACCATTGGTTTTGATCTTGTGTAAAAATGAAATCAATCCCAAGCATAGTTTACGTTCGGTTTCAAGCTTGCGTAAAAATGAAACTACCTTCGAGCATAATTTATTTCTGTTTTAAGCTCATTAAAAAATAAAAAGGACCCTTTCAAGCATTGTTATTATCTATTTCAAGCTTGTGTAAAAATGAAATAGATCTCCCTTCCATTTGTTCGAGTCTCTCGCTAGAGTTAGGATTTGAACCTTCATTTCATCTGCCTGGGTCACTTGGTCCTAGTTCTCCCTAGCCCCCCTGGTGAACACATTCGGATTAGTAGCCAAGATTTTTGGGTAAGGAAGAAGAGTAGTTAGACGAAACGAAGCTTGGGGGACATGTTTAGCCATTAGCAATCATGTTGGGGGCATTTACCAACCTTTGGTCATCATGTTGGGAGGGGGCTCTTCAATGGGCCTTAACTGTGAGTAGATTTTACCTTTGGCTTCAAGCTCATTAAAAAATGAAACCAGTATTCTGAGCAAAGTTCTACTCCTATGTCAAGCTCATTAAAAAATGAAACATATCCTTCCCCTTTGAGTCAAGTCTCCTCGTAGACTTAGTACCTGAACCTTCTTTTCACCCACCTATACTTTAGGAGAATGAAATGAAGCTTGGGGGCATGTCTTCAACCTCTGGAAGTTACGTTGAAGTCAACTTGATCGCCTCTCCACACCACGTTGGAGCTAAGTCACTTACTTCTAGCAATCATGCTGGGGGCATGTACCAACCTTTGGATTTCATGATGGGAAGAATTTGACCATTGGGAACATTTTCGAGCATACTTTCCTTTTTAGGTTTGGGGCTCATTAAACCATGAAAATTATTCTGAGCATAGTTCATTTTCTGTTACAAGCTCGTTAAAAAATGAAGCAGACATCATGATCATTCTTCCAGCCTATCTTCGAGCTTGTTAAAAACAGTAAGATGGTGTTTGAGCTTACTTTTCACTTTTTTCGTGCTCTGGTTAAAATATGAAAAGTGGTTTGAGCTTACTTTTTCCTTTTTCGTGCTCTAGATCCAAAAATGAAAAAGATTCCGAGTGCTTTTGATACCATTGTCGTGCTCGTTAAAAATTGAGCAAAAAGGTGTGTCTAACGAGTATAGGTTTATCACTTTATCCGGCCTCGCTAGACTATTTACAGAAAAGGAACTGTGCCGAGTTTACTTTTCCTTTGTCGTACTCGGTCATCAACCATGACAAAGTTGTGCATGGAGTCCTCTTTAAGCTCTTTTCAAACTCCCTAAATAGGAAAAGATTGCCAAGCGAACTTGATGCTTTCATGCTTGTAAAAGCATTTGAATGATCGTCTTTCTGGTGATAGTTTACCCCTTTTTCGGACCAGGAAGTACTATTTACGAAAAAGGAATACTCCAGCAAATCATGACTAGAAGAGTCCTCTCCTGCATAGTTTTACCCTTTTTTGGGTGATGAGGCTAACTTTACGAAAAAGGACCATTGGAGTCTTCTTTAGTTCTTTTCAGACTCTCTAAACATGAAAAACTGCCGAGTTTTCCTTCCTTGGACTCGTAAAATCAAACATCGAAGGACCCTGTTGGGACCGAACCCCTCCTTTCTCAGGTTCATAAAACATGTGGGATTGGACTCATCCAAAGGATGAGCTATACCGGGCATCTGTTATCCTCCTTAAGCTCATTAAAAAGAAAAGAGGTACTCATCAAACATGATGGGGATTGGGGAGGAATAAGTTAAGTTTCTTTTAGAAATCTTCATGGAAGCTTGTGTCGCCCTTGAACATGGCACCTTTTTGCATCTCGTCATACAGTTGGGTAATCTGCTTATCTCTGAGTCATGCCAATTCTATGAGTTGTCCCACTCCTTCAAATCATCTGAAGAATGCCTCAGTCATCGTTGCATTATGTTTTGGTCTCTGCCTCGTTGAGTCAATGCTGCCGAGTCATTATTGTCATGTCATTCATGTTCAAGGGAAGTTTACCTTAGTCATACTCTGCAATATTGTTAGCCTTTACATCCCTGTGTCAGTCCATACTCATCTGATTCATTACTTCATATCACTTTCCTATGTCGGTTTCGTGTCGATGATGTGGGATCCATTATGGCCCTCCTTCGACGAGTCTATTCCTGTCGACTTCAACTCATTATCCAGGAATTAGTGTTAGAAACCAACCTTAGTATTTTGGTACCTGCATGCCTCAATGGCAGGTTTCCTCGTATTCGACAGTAGGTTTTCATCATTGACCTCTGATCAAATGATCTCGCGGATGTTCGACATCAACTCATCTATTCACATTTCGTCGAGATGTACTATGATACCTTGGGAGTCATTTTCATCATTGGTGATTTCCCTCGTACTTGTTAACGGTTTCAATCATTGACCGGTAATCAAGTGGTTTCTACCATGTTCGACTTCAACACCTTGTAATCACATGGTTATATTCGTATCGATTTGGGATCGAGTAGAAGACCCTGGATAGTTCTGAATTCTTTTTAGCACATCCAGGTTGCGATGGATATTTTTTGAGTAGGTTCCCACATATATATTATGTTGGTGACCTCATTGATGTACTGTCACACAGATCCACTCTTGTATTCGTCATGGCTATGTCATTGTCTTTTCATGGATCTACACTTGTAGTCTAGTAGCCATGATTTGTCTCCAGTCAGTGTTAAGTCAGTATTATCATGGATCTGCAATGTATTGGTCGGCAGCCATGCTTTCAGTTAGTTGTTCCGAGCATGGGTATGCCCACCTCGAGGTCGTTAGACATATTGTCGATATTTGCTTGCAGCTCTTCTCCAACCCTCCTTCAAATATCCTTGCAGACTTATTATTTGTAAAGTGTTTCGGCCATCAGAATTCCTTCTGACCTCACACTTTAGGGGGCATTTGTTATACCTAAAATTGCCACACCATGTGTAAGTGAGAATATACATGTTTCACCACCATGGAAAACATGATGTTTATGGCTCCTAAGGGTGTTAGGACCCTTCATTCTAATGTTGGTACCTTCCCTAGTCACACTTGGAAGAAAATCCAACAAGCAAGGGGTCGAAACCCACATTAACCACCTCCAAAAATTAAGTCTTCTGGAACTACCGCGCCCTGCATGCCTATGGGGGAGTGGTAGTGTCAAACTCCTGCGTTCTGCATGCCTATGGGGGAGCGGTACTACTGCGCTTTGCTTAGTTATAGGGAAGCAGTAGTTTTGGTTTAGGCTTATCCCTTTTATTTTGGATCTTGGATCTCATGGAGATTTTCTTGGGATGAGGTACCCCTTCGAATCCCATCTCACTTTCCCTCCTTGGCATGATTTCGATCTTTGATCCACATATTATTCACATAGATCCATAATCTCCTCTTAGTGGTTGGCCTCCCAAATCCTACTTAAAGAGAGCCATCCATGAGCTAGGGGGGGTGATCTTGGAAACACTAAACCTATGATCCTATGAGTCTTGCAGGGGTGATGTTGGAGAGCTTGGAAGGAGGTGCTACTACTTTGGACATCAAGGTATAACATTGTAATCAAATTCTTTTGGCTTTCTTATCATTAATATAACTTAGCCTATTCCTCTCATTTTCATGTCTTTAATGATGAATGCATGAAATTGTCTCTATTTATATAGTTAGATCTTTGTTTATACATATATTGCGTTGGAGAAGGTGTTGTGTTTCCTTTGTGAACAGGTTCATAAGTCCATAATCAATGGCTGGAGCTGTAGCAACTTAGGAGTAGCAGGACAACCATCAAAGTAAGGTATGCCATCTACTTGCTTTGTATTTCCATAGCTTGTTAGCTGATGTGTGAGCTAGATCTAGGAGGACTATAGTGTCTATTTGTTTCATCTCTGTCTTGGGTAGGCAACTAGGGGCCTTTTCTAATCCCAAGGGGATATCTACCTATCCATAAGGAGATTTTCTTACAACACCACCATTCTAGCTCCTTTATTTTACAATTTGTTCTATTTTATTCAGTTAATAGAATTTGATTTTAGTTTATCACTGTGTTTCCTGCATTATATTTATGTATGTGGTTCTATATATGCTCTTTCATTTCATTTTCAGATAACTATGGATCATTTTGACCAATATCTCATAATTGAAATTTGATCATAGATTTGGATGCTAGTTTGGAAGAGATGCATGTGAGCCAACTTTCGCAGCATTCTGAGCTATTTTCACCCCATTTAAGCCAAACCTAGCAAATTCTATTACATAGTTGCAATTTCAACCAATTTATTGGAATTTAAATTTGATCATAGATTTCGATTCCCATTTGGGAGAGAAGAGTGCATGAAGCATGCATGCCTACATTTACGACATCCTAAGCTATTTCACACCCTTTAAGCCCAATTCTAGCGAAATCCTATGAAAAAGTTCTAATTTTGACCAATTTATTGGAATTGAAATGTGATCTCAGATTGGACACCTGCTTGCTAGAGAAGTTTGCATGCCAAATTTCATGAAATTCTCAACTATTTTCACCCCATTTAAGCCCAATCCTAGTGAAATGCCATGATAGAGTTGCAATTTTGTGATCCAAATGGATATCGGTGGCCACCCACCTATTTCACTGGCTCCAAACAATTTTTTTAGATTGGAATTTTTTTTGGGTCTAAGTAATTCTCCAAATGGATATCGGTGGACACCCACCTATTCCACGAGTTCAAGACAATTTTTCCAATTTGGAAATTTTTAGGGATTTTCGTGTCCAAAACTTGTGGGGCCATTTTGAGTCCCTAAACAATGTTTTTTGGTAATGTGGTAGTCCATTCATGGAAAGACATAGGACTCGATGGAGGAAATATGTACTTCTAAAATAAACCTTTCCAATGGGCTACCAACCACCCTAAACATAGATAGCATGCAAAAGTTACGCACTCAATAGGTTGACACCTCAACTAACCACCTCAGGGCCCATGAACCATTTTAGGGTTCATATCCTAGGGTTAGGTTTTTTATGTTTAGGGTTTTTTCCCTCATGTTTATCATAAAAAGTCCCTTAGGCCTCCTTTTGTAATCAACTTGTGATGAATAATCATAGCTTCCACATATCTTCTCAGAGATAAAGCTACCAACATTCTAGTTGCTTTATTTTACATTATGTTCTATTTTATTTAGTTAATAGAGTTTTAGTTTATTGTATCACTATATTTCCTATAGCATATCTGTGTATGTGGTTCTACATATGCTCTTTCATTTTTGTTCTCACATAAAGTTGTATCATTTTTATCAATTTATCAGAATCGAAATTTGATCATATATTTTGATGCTCATTTGGAAGAGAAGCATGCAAGCCAACCTTCGTGGCATTTCGAACTATTTTTTCCCCATTTAAGTCAAAAACCTATCAAAATCCCATGACATAGTTGCAATTTCGATCAATTTCCTCGAATTGAAATTTGATCATAGACTTAGATACCCGTTTGGGAGAGAAGAGTGCATGAAGCATGCATGCGTACTTTCATGGAATTCCAATATATTCCCCCCCTTTAAATCCCAATAGTACGGAAATCCTATGTCATAGTTGGACTTTTGACCAATTTCTCAAAAATGAAATTTGATCATAGTTCCTTTTTGTGAGAGAAGCATTCATGCAACCTTTCACGGCATTCCAAGCTATTTTCTCCCTCTTTAAGCCCAATCCTAGTGAAATCCTATGACATATTTACAATTTTGACCAATTTCTCATAATTGAAATTTGATCATATATTTGGATGTCGGTTTGGGAGAGAAGAATGCATGCATACTTTTGAGGAATTCCAAGCTATTTTGGACCAATTTGATTCCAATGCTAGTGAAATCCTATAAGGGAGTTGCAATTTTGACCAATTTCTTGGAATTTAAATTTGATCATAGATTTGGATGCCTGTTTGGGAGAGAAGTGTGCATGCCAACTTTTGTGGCATTCCGGCCTATTTACGACTCCTTTAATCCCAATCCTAGTGAAATCTTATGACAGAGTTGCAATTTTAACCAATTTCTCAAAATTGGAACGTGATCATAGATTTTAATGCTTGTTTGGCATAGAAGTGTGCACGTTAAATTTCACGACATTCTGAGCTATTTTTTCCCCTTTAAGCCCAATCCTAGTGAAATTCCATCATAGAGTTACAATTTGACCAAATTCTTGGAATTAAAATTGGATCATAGATTTGGATGCACGTTTGGGAGAGAAGCATTCATGCCAACTTTCAAACCATTCCAAGCTATTTTCACCCCCTTCAAGCGCAATCCTAGTGAAATCATAAGAAAGAGTTGCAATTTTGACCAATTTATCAAAATTGAAATTTGATCATAGATTTGGATCCTCATTTGGGAGATAAGCATGCATGGAAACTTTCATGGCATTCTGAGCTATTCGCCCCCCACTTAAGATTGATCCTGGTGAAATCCTATGAGAGAGCTGCAATTTTGAACAAATTTATAGAAATTGAAATTTGATCATAGATTTGGATGCCCATTTGGGAGAGAATTGTGCACGCCAACTTTCGTAGCATTCCCAACTATTTTCACCCCTTGAAACCCAATCCTAGGGAAATCCTATGACAGAGTTGCAATTTTGATCAATTTCTTGTAGGTGAAAATTGATCATAGATTTGGATACCTATTTGGGAGAGAAGCCTACACACCAACTTTCATGGCATTCTGACATAGTTGCAATTTGGACCAATTTCTCAAAATTGAAATTTGATCATAGATTTGGATGTCTTCTTGGTAGAGAAGCGTGCACATCAAATTTTGTGGCATTTCGATCTATTTTCACCCTCTTTAAGCCCAATCATAGCACCATGTATAGCTTCCAGTTTGGCTTCTTGTGTAGCTTCCTATAGAGCTTCCAGTTTACCTTCCTTTTTCGCTCCTTTTTTAGCTTCCTTTTTATCTTCCAGTTTAGCTTCCTTTGTAGCTTCTAGTTTTGTGTCCTATTTAGCTTCACATTTAATTCCCACTTTGCCTAAATAGTTATGTTGTTGAGGTATTGGGGGTTAAGTGGATATGAGGTTTAAGAATTAGGTGATTTATGGATTAGGGGATTAGGATTAAGGGTTACGGGATTAAGGATTAGGGGTTTAGGGCATATGGGTTAAGGGATTAAGGGTCAAGGACTACGGGGTTAATTCCCTAGGGGTTAGGTAGTTTAATGGTTAATGGATTAAGCATTATGGGTTAAGGGATTAGGGGTTATGGGTTTAGGGGTTAAAGGATTATGGATTAAGGAATTAGAGATTAGGTATTAATGGATTAAGGGTAAAGGGATTAGGGGTTATGGGACTCATGGATTATGGGTTAAGGGATTAGGGGTTAAGGGTTTAGGGATTATAGGATAAGGGATTAGGGATTAGGGGTTAATGTATTTAAGGTAAATGGATTAAGCATTAGTGGCTTATGGTTTAGGGGGTTTAAAGGCTAATGGATTAGTGATTATGGGTTAAGGGGTTAAGGTTTAAGGGATTAGGGGTTAGGGGTTAGGGGTTTGGGGGTTTAGGGATTAAAGGATTAGGGGTACGAGGTTTATGGATTATGGTATTTAGGGGTTAGGGGATTATGGGGTTATGGTTTAAGGTGTTAGTTTGTAAGGGTTAAGGGTCTATGGGTTTAAGGGTTAAGGTCTTAGGGATTAACGGTTAAGGGGTGATGGGTTAAGGGGTTAGGGATTAGGGGATTAGTGTTTAGGGGGATCAAGGGACAAGGGTTAATGAATTAGAGGTTAAGGAAATTAAGGGTTACAAGGTTAGTATATTAAGTGTTAATTTTTTAGCATTAATTCACAATACTCTAGGATATTTATTGAGAGAATAACATGTACATTATATCAATTCATATCAATCATAGAAAGCATATCAATCATCACAAGATGCAATCATAAGAGACAATAGACACACAGAGTTTCCGTGGGGAAAACCCTAATGTGAAAAACCCCACAACTTCCTCAAAGATAGATAGAGCAATAGCACAGCCAAAGTACAACCCAAGTACACAGAGATAGACTCCTCCTAGTAGCTGATCCTCCTCCTCACATGTGCGCCACTTTTCGAGTGATGGATAAGTGAGTAATGAAGTGATCAAATAGAGAGATCCCGCTCTCTATTTATACTTGTTCTGATCAACCTAATAAACATATGGGGCCGACTTGTCTAACTTAGCCTAATAACCCCAGGTTAACTTAATCAAGGCCGACCCCACACATGGTGGTCTAATAACCCATCGGCAAGTTACGACACTTGCGACACTTGTCAATACAAATGACAACACTTCCGTATAGAGGAATAATACATCTCTATAGGAGTACAATAAAATACATAGATGAAATACATTCTGAAGTTGCATATACATCAACATTAAGGGTTATGGGATTTATAGGTTGCAGGGTTAGGTGCTTAGGGATTTAGGGGTCAGGGGTTAAAGGATTAGGGTTTAAGGACTTGATATTTTGGGGGTTGAAGGTTTAGGGGGATAAATGATTATGGGTTAAGAGATTAAGGTATTAAGTTGTTAAGGTTTTGTGGGTTAAGGCGACATGGGATTTAGGGATTAGGGGTTTAGGGATTATGTGTTAAGGGATTAGGGATTAGGGGTTTAGGGATTATGTGTTAAGGGATTAGGGATTAGGGGTTAAGGGATTTAGGCTCAAGGGATAAGGGGTTAAGGGATTAGGGGTTAGGTAGTTTACCATTTTTTTAAAACGAGTGGTTCCAAGAGCTTCCACTTACCGATTGCATCTGCAACCTATAGAAACATATGATCATATATAATGTGAATAGTTTGTTTATCCAAATTATTAAAGAAATGGCATTTTAAAAAAAAATGTAATTTTAAGAAAAATGTAATTTTTTTATAGAATTCATAATTCTTAAAAACTAGGGGTGCTAAGCTCTTCCTCTTAACAATTTCCTGGGAAACCTATAAAAAGGTGTGATCAAGTAGAATGTGCATACTTTGTTTATTCAATTTATTAAATAAATGACGTTTTTTAAAAAGTCGCATCCTTTAAGAAATAATGGAAATTTTCTTAAAAGTCCTCATTTTAAAAACCGAGGTGTACTAATCTCTTCCACTTACCAATTGGGTGCACACCATATAAAATTGTGCGATCACATAGAATTTGAATACTTTGTTTATTCGATTTATTAAATAAATGGCATTTATAAAATTCATGTTTTTTAATAAATAATGGAAATTTTCTTAGAAGTCTTGATTTCTAAAAATGAGGGTACCAAGATCTTCCACTTACCAATTGCGTGCAAAACCTATAAAAAGGTGCGATCACATTGAATGTGCAAACTTTGTTTTTCTGATTTATTAAAGAAATGACCTTTTTTAAAAAGTCGCGGTTTTAAAGAAATAATGTAATCTTTTATAGAAAAAATGATTCCTAAAAAGGGGTGGTACTAAGTTCTTCCTCTTACCAATTACGTTTGGTACCTATAAAAAGGTATGATCAAATACAATGTGCATACTTTGTTTATATCTGATTTATTTAAAAAATGATGCTTTTTAAAACTTATGGTTTTAAGGAAAGAAAGTAAAAATTTTCAGAAGTTGTGATTTTTAAAAATTAGGGGTACTAATCTCTTCCTCTTACAAATTGTGTGCACAACCTATAAAAAGGTGCGATCATGGTCTCAGATGGTCCAAAGAGTCTTCGAGGAGAAAAATATGGATCTGCCAAAAGTGCTTCCCAGCCAAATTTGCACTACTTCAGTAAAATGCTCGTCAAGGAGTGAGAAAGAGGTTTTAAGCGATGAAATTGGTTTGGATAGAATCCTCTAGTCGGTCCCTATCCAGTGGATGTCTCACATTCCAAGTTTGATGAAAAAATAAAAACACCTTAGTGGCTTAGGGTTTGAAGAAATTTGTCTAAGTGTCAAATCAACAGTTTGGAAGACCACTTTAAAAAGTTAACAATACTGATTCAGCCCTCCCTCTTAGTATTGACCAATATTCCAAAAATTGGTATCAGAGCAGGATCCTTCACCACAGTCTAAACCACTGGAAGTAAGATCCTATTAAAAACCACTATGGATGAACAAGAAGATATTTACACAGTGAATGGATCTCCAATACTTAGAAAAGAAGAATACATATTTTAGAGTACAAGAATAGAAAGTTATCTAAAGTCATTGGGACATGATGTATGGAATTCAGTGATGACTGGTTTCTTCCCACCAAACAGAGTAAGGACTTTAGCTCAAAAGAAATCCAAGAAAAGTAAGTCAATGGAAATGGATACAATCCTTGATGGATTACCTGATGATGTCAAAGAGAATATAGGTGAATGTAACTCTGCAAAGTAACTTTGGGACAAGATAAAATATCTCTACTCAGATGAAGCATATCAATTAGAACAAAGTTTAGTCTACAACAAATCTAGTGATGAAGACTAGTTTTGAAGAAGACTCAGACATCGAAACAGAAGTCAACCTTGAAGCTAAACTTGAGTGTACTTTGGAAGAACTGAGAAAACATCAACAAAGGTGTAAACAACTAAAGGATCTCATGTTGGAGAAAAGTAGGAAGCAAGGTTCAAAGGAGAAAGACCTTGAGAAAATCATAGTTGACTTTAGAATCCAAGCCCAACTGGATCAAGAGAGATTAGAATCCTTGGAACAATCTCTTAATAAGGAGCAACAAAAGGTTGAAGATCTCAAACAACAACTGCTAGAATGTGAAGAAGAAAATCAGACCTTAAAAAGACAAATAATGTCCTCACAAGAGGAGCTACACAGTTCAAGACAACAAGCAGCCACTAGCATGGAAGAAGACAAGAATTTAAAATAAGAAGTTGTTGGACTCAAGGATCAACTGAAGACTATTGAAAAATTCAAGAAAGGAACTAAATCCCTTGATAAAGTCCTCAATCTACAAAGATTTCCCTCCAACAAATATGGCCTTGGATATGACCAAGTACACATGTTTAAAAGATTAAGTCCTACTACACAGATTGAAGTAGAAGATGACAAGTGTTGTGCTGATACCTCCAAAGAAACAACTATATAGTAGAAGGATAACAAGAATGCAAAATCTTCTCATCCTCCCAAGAAAAGTAACCTCAGAAGAAATAGCAATCACAAACAAGAAGACCAAAAATCTCCCAAGTACAAAAGTGCATTCTATGGCTATTGTTTTGATTATGGTCACAAGGATGTTGACTGTAGAACCAAGAGACATAGGTTGGAAAGACAAGAAAACACATGCAGTTCAAGTGAGATAAAAGATCCTAACAACAATACTGGGCTTGGGTATGTGAAGAAATAAAGTATTATTCCCCCTACTTTCAATACTAACAAAAAGAAGTTGACAAATAAATTCATTTTCAGAAGATCTTCGCAGATGTTCAGGGGCTATTGTTATTTATGTAATAACTATGGACACAAAGCATCAGATTGTCAAGCATATGGAAAACATAACAAAATTAGGAGAAATCATAATCCTTGTGGCCCCTTTCCAAATTATCCAATTGAATGTTATAATTGTCATAATTATGGTCATATTTCCAAAAGATGCACAACAAGATCTCCTAGACCAAGATACACAAAGGTATGGAGAAGAAAGTTTGAAGATCCTACCTTTGAAATTGATGGAGTGTCAAAAGAAGAGAAACATGTGGAAAAGAAAAAAGGGGAAGACAATGAGAAGCTTGCACATAAAGTGGATCAAGGTCAAGAAATCAAAGAGAGTAAGGAAGTTTCATATGGAATGGAAAAATCCATGGACGAATGACAAGAGATAGAGAAACATCATTCGAGTGAAACCCTTACAGTGCAAGAATCCACGTAGCATGAAGAACCATCTTGCAGCAAGCTTAACTTAAAATGGAGCAGCTGTTGATCACTAAAATATCTTGAAAACCATTTGGAGGAAGAGTGGTGGTACTTTAGAAGAATAAAAGTGATACCTGATGCACACCTGAAGAAGCAATTTTGGATGATGATGCAAGTCTATATGAACAAGTCTCTAAATAATAAAATATGGAATTAGGCCCCGTATACTTCATCCAGCAGGGTTACAGTTATAACATTGTTGAGGCATCTCTTGGAAGTTTAGATTATGTCAAATATGGATAGTTCAAATTTGACCCAGATCTTTGCTGACTAAATGCATGCACTGCACTTGTTGACATAAATATGGAGAATTTTTTTTCTTCTACAGATTTGTGAAGCCAATATAAGCATAAATTAGTGAGGCATTTGACAAAGGCTCAGATACCTTCATGATCAAATTTGATTGCATCTCAAGGGAAATTTGTGTTTTGAGGGCATGGACAGTCATTGTAGCAACATAGAAGATAATGCATGATCTCAGGGGGAGATAGAAGCCTACAAAATCAGGGCTTGAACCTTCGAGGACAACTGTTGATGTAATAGAATTCTAATTAAACCATGATGAAATCAAGTTCAGTGGAAGAAATGAAGAAGGGTAAAACATTGAGAAGTTCATCTCCATAATCTTGAAATTTTAAAATTTTAAAAGATGACGTAGACCAGAAATCATATCTACTAATGTCTCATTACTTAGTTAATGAACCCTTGTTTCTGTTTTCAAAACAATTGGTATCAGCTACCACAATTGGTTTCAGAGAAAGTACATAGTCAGGGAGAGATAATATCAGGGAATTTCAATTGGTATTTGAATAAATATCATTTGGTAAGGATAAAATACCATCTATGTGACAAGTGAAGAACACTTAATAGTTGAAGTATAGTAAAATCAGAAGCAGAATTGTGGTGAAGAAAAGACAGGAGATGTTTATGTCAGAATGACTAAGACTAGTGTAGGTTTGGCAAAGAGAAAAGTGTAAGTAACTTGAAAATATTAAAATGTGTGATCCATGAGATACATGAAGACCATGAATTCTGTAATCCAAAATGAGGATTATCCTTATTATTCAGGTCAACTGGTTCATCTATAGTCTTCTAGAATGATGAATGGTTGCAATTTGCTAGTGCATTTTGATCTTTGGTAAAAAAGGGGAGCAAAAACATAAAGTTGAGAAGTTGCTTGTGTGGCATTGAAGACTCCCTAAATAAGAACAAGTTATATGATGCATCTTTAAAGAGAAGTTTATGGAAGAAAACTAAGGGTTGAATGAAAGAACTCAAAGACAAAACCAATGAGTATAAACTCTGTCACAAAGAGAATGTATTGGAAAGAGAAGGAGCACTGCGTGTTGATGTATTTGTCACTTTGGAAGATATTCTCCTATGTATTACATTTGTACTTTATTGTATTCTTGATGGAGATGTATTATTCCTCCAATCAGAAGTGTTGTCATTTGTATTTGCAAGTGTCGCAACTTATATTTGATGGGTTATTAGACCACCTTAGAGGGGTTGGACCAGTGTGGGTTAAAGGGTTATTAGACCACCCTAGTGGGGTCGGCCCAGTGACAAGTGGTAATGGGTTATTAGACTCTCCTAAGGGAGGTTGGCCCAGTTAGAGTAAAAGGCAAGTCAAAGTAAAGTATAAATAGAGAGTGTGACTCTCTCATTTATTCATTCACTCGCTCACTCACTTTGCATTAGTGAGAGAGAGGAGGAGTACGCACAAGTGGAGGAGGACCAGCTGCTAGGAGACTATCTCTTGTTTTGGGGTTTGATCTTTGTGATCTTTGTATTGGTGCTCATTCTATCTCTGAGGAAGTTGCAGGGTTTTTCACCTTCTTGGTTTTCCCTAGTGAAATGATTTGTGTCTCTTGTCTCTTGTGTTTGATATGCTGTACATGTTGTTATCTAAGTTAAGATCCTAGGTCATATTGAATTAAATGATTAACTAATAACATGGTATCAGAGCTAGCCTGAAGGAAGGCATTGTATATCATTTACGACACTTGTTGCACTTGCGACATATCGGAAGCTAGGGCTTGGTACAGTAAAAACTAGTCAGCGTGGTACTTTCGCTATAAATTCATTTTGGAGAAGGTTCATGATATGAAACTTTTACAGGACGAATATGCAATGTGCATTTACCTTGTGTCTGAATCTTAGCCTCAGATTCATTGTACTTTGTGCGATATGATCCGTACAAGTTAGGGTTTCTGCCTCTTCCAGAATGCAGTTCTAAACAAGTGACCTAGGAAAAAAGGTCATATCTCGGGCTAGGAAGCTCCAAATGGAATTCTGTAAAAAGTGGAAATTAGGGCACGGACTGTAGTTTCACAATTCCGGGTTTTAGAGGCCGAAGTTGGAACAGTAACACATGGAACGCCGTACAATTTTGCTATACTGTTTCATCCCATAAACATGTCACGTTGCGACACTTGGAAAATATCTCTCCCAGAGAATCCATTAAAGCTCAGATCTATGGGATTGGAAATATGACAGGTCAATCTACCACAGGATGAAGTTTCAGACCCCAACGATCCGAAATTGCAGAGATACATCAAACACAATATGGAATATATTTCTGTCAAAACATAATTAAATTATGAGCACTTTCATTCTTGGCTTGTCACTGCTACGGGCAATTAGGGTTTCTGCAAAAGTTGGAATTTTTGGGATCTGAGACCACGGCTGGATTATCCTCATCAAAATAAAAATTTAGAGACCAAGATCGAAGTTTTTGGTTGGTTAGAACCTCGGCTCTATCAAACCCTAGCTCGGGATTTTGACAAAAAACCAAAAAAACCAGAAAACCAGAATTTGACAGAAGCTTTAGATCCAAAACTCGCAGGTCAATTTTGAGGGGTCAATTTTTGGATTTTTCAAAATATGAGCACACTATCTTGCTCGCCTCAGTCATCTGCATCTCCCTGTCGAGACAGAAGTTTGAAATTCCAAGTTTGGATTTTTAGGATTTATCTGTCAAACCCTAGACAGCTCCAAATCCAGTTTCAACAAATCAAAGTGCATAGGATTGGGTTAATCCTATAAGAGAATGAATTGGACACCTACATAAGTGAAGAGATTCCAGTTCCAGAAGGAGATGAGGTTAAGGCCTTACATAAGAACACTACAAGCAATCTCGACAGGTATGACTTGAGGAGATACTGGTATGTTTTGAAATATGTTCATGATTAAGTTTATGATATGTTTGTTTTCATATTATTGAGGTTAGTACAATCTTGATTAATTTTAGACTTGTCTTATCACCTTACTAAAAGTATGAATGCATGTGAATGATAGAAGAGATTCATTAATTAGGGTTATGACACTTATTATTGTACTAATGCATTGTGGTGTTGTATGAGGATGATGTTGTCCACTAACATTAAAGGTACATCAAGAAAGACAAATCAAGTTCTATATAGAGAACATATGACCATGGTGACATGAAGACAAAGACTCATCCATATCCATTGATCACATAGAAGCTCTACTTACGAGGTATGTATAATCTGGTTCTACAATGAGATATACAGGTTACTAGCACAAGGTTGAAGAGAACAGGAAGACATTGTTTGGGTATGTTAGACAAGCATGATAATCCAGTTATGTTTTTCTGTATCAAGTTAGAATCCTACCTTGTGTTAAGATCTTATATAAGTATACTTTCTGTATGATTGATAATGATTATTCATGAAGTTATAGGTTTGAATAATCGTGGGTTTATGCATATTATGCTTCTTAGTTTGATTAATGATATAACAAACCAGAAGAGTTTTAGGGTCAAATAAGAACATGCATGAGTAAAAGAAGTACTCCTTGAAACCTTGAAATACTAACACTTGTGATAAATTACCTATGTATGAAATGATCATGACAATACATATTTAGAGTCATAATGTTTGTTAGTAATGAGATTATACTAATACATGTATGATTATGTATGAGATCTTGAGGATGAGACAATGATGATGCTAGTGCACACGTAAGCATGCATAGTGATCCAGGATGGATATAAGTTCAAATATAGATAATCAAGGAAGAAAAGATCAAGAGGGAGCACACTCCAGTAGTTCCTGCAAGGAAGAAAAGATCGAGAGGGAGTCCACCCAACAACCAAACAAAGATAAGTATTTGAATTGCCATTTCTTGTATATGATTACTTAAATGATGTTGTTCAGTCATGTATATACTTATGTTCCTAGATTTAAGATGTATATTATGCATTTTAGAAAAGTTGCATTAATGAACAAGATACTGCTAATATGCAAGTAATGGGTAAGTGGCCTATGGTACTGTACAACATTCCATTGCTACTTATCTAGAATGAAACCTCTTTGCTGACATGTTGGGAGTTGTGCACACTCTTAACAACGTTATGGTAGAGATGGAAGGCATCTAGAAAGTTACGAGATATGGATAAATGTTGTATTGAAGCATTGGCTAAGATAATTGCATAACTGTATGAAATATTCTTTATGTGTAAGAATTTGTTCTGAAATCTATGAAATGTTTCTAATCATGCAATTGAACTTGTCTTGTAGGAAAGACTGTGTACCATCACCTACAAGAGAGACTTGATTCGAAGAACAAGCGATGAAGACTCAACAACGACATTTGTTCCAACAACGAAGTTCAAGAAAACTACTTATTGAAGATATTGAAGAATCTGAAGTTCCCAGGATCTGGGATGCAGTAATGGAAGGATGTCATGCTCGAGGAGTACCAATCGATCATGAAGAATGATGTATGGGATGTGGTCCTGAGACTAGAAGGGAAGACCGTTGTGACTTCCAAGTGGATCTACAAGATCAAGCATGCCGCAGATGGCAGCATAGAGACATACAAGGCCAAGTTTGTGGCTCATGGCTTCTCCCAAAAAGAAGGGATAGATTATGAAGAGACTTTTGCACCTATAGCTAGATACACTTCCATCAGAACAGTACTTGCTTTGGCTGTAGTAATGAAGTGGAAGATACACCAGATGGATGTCAAGACAACTTTCTTGAATGGTGTAGTCAAAGAGGAAGTGTATGTGGAGAAGCCACTCGATTTTGAGACACATGACAGGAAGTCATATGTGTGCAAGTTAAAGAAAGCCGTGTATGGCTTGAAGCAAGCACCTGAGACATCATACGGCAGGATAGACAGCTTCTTGTCCAATTTGGGATTTACCAAGAGTAAAGAGGATTCCAAACAAGGTTGAGGAAGGCAATCCAGTGATACTCCTATTGTATATGACCTGTTTGTAACACGAGAGGATAGGTTAATTGCCGACACGAATAGGAAGCTTACTACCGAGTTCGAGATGAAGGACTTCGGTATGATGCATTACTTTCTAGGTATGGAGGTGTGGAAAAGTGCATATGGAATATTCCTTGGACAAGGGAAGTATGCATTAGAGATCCTGAAGAGGTTAGAGATGATGGACTACAAGGCCATGGCCACACCTATGGCATCAAACTTGAAGCTATTGAGTGATGCTTCATCAGAGTCGGTTGATGCCACAATGTATCGTCAAATGATTGGGTCCTTGATGTACCTGACGAATACGAGACCAGATATTTGCTTTGCTGTGAACACATTGAGCCAGTTCCGGACGGATCCGAGACATGTTCACCTAATTGTTGTAAAGCATATTCTAAGGTACTTGAAGGGTACGGTTGATTATGGGATCAAGTATGATGCGAATCAAAAGTTTAACCTGGAGGGTTATGTTGATTCAGATTGGGCAGACAGTGCTACAGATAGGAAGAGCACTTCGGGTTGCTGCTTCAGTATGGGATCAGGTGTGATCTCTTGGTTTAGCAGGAAGCAATCCTGCATAGCACTGAGTACAGCCGAAGGAGAGTATGTCGCAGCTTGTTCAACTAGTTATGAGGCAATATGGCTAAGGAATTTACTGTCTGATTTATTCGATCTCCAGTTGGATGCTACTTGTATCTATTGTGACAACCAGAGTTGTGTGAAGTTGTTAGAGCGTCAAATGATTGGGTCCTTGATGTACCTGACGAATACGAGACCAGATATTTGCTTTGCTGTGAACACATTGAGCCAGTTCCGGACGGATCCGAGACATGTTCACCTAATTGTTGTAAAGCATATTCTAAGGTACTTGAAGGGTACGGTTGATTATGGGATCAAGTATGATGCGAATCAAAAGTTTAACCTGGAGGGTTATGTTGATTCAGATTGGGCAGACAGTGCTACAGATAGGAAGAGCACTTCGGGTTGCTGCTTCAGTATGGGATCAGGTGTGATCTCTTGGTTTAGCAGGAAGCAATCCTGCATAGCACTGAGTACAGCCGAAGGAGAGTATGTCGCAGCTTGTTCAACTAGTTATGAGGCAATATGGCTAAGGAATTTACTGTCTGATTTATTCGATCTCCAGTTGGATGCTACTTGTATCTATTGTGACAACCAGAGTTGTGTGAAGTTGTTAGAGTTGTGTGAATATTGAGATCAAATATCACTATATCAAGGATATGGTGCAGGGAGGAGCAGTGATGCTCCAGTATGTGTGACAGATGAGTAGATAGTAGATGTGTTGGCCAAACCACTAGCTAGAGTGAAGTTCAAGTACTTCAGAGAGAGGCTTGGTGTTCCTCAAATAGAAGATACTTCGAGGAGGAAGTGATGGGACACATTTGTAGGATCCATTCCAAGCATGGTGGTAGGAGGATCGTTCCCATGGCTGTGGATGTAAGTGCTTTGTGATGAGCATGAGGATGATGCTCTGGATGATGTTCTGTATGATGACGATCAGGATGATCATGTGATGATGATATGCATCAAGATGATGCTATGATGATGATTAGGATGATCATGTGATGATATGCATCAGGATGATGCTATGATGATGATCAGGACGATCATGTGATGTGATGATGTGCATCAGGATGATGTATTGTATGATGATGATCAGTATGATCATGAGAATCAGGATGATGGTCCGTGTGAGGATGATCAGGTTGATCATGAGTATCAGGATGGTACTCTGTGGCCGTGGACAGGTTGTGCAATAAGCATATAATAGCGCCCTGGAAGATTTTAATATACTCTTGCGAGGTTTTGCCTATGGAACATAATAGCTCCCTGGGAGATTTGACAAATGCTCTTTTGAGGTTTTGCTTGGAGGGACATATAATAGCGCCTTGGGAGATTTGCAGATACTCTTGCGAGGTTTTCCTATGGCATATAATAGCTCCCTGGGAGATCTGGAAAATGCTCTTTTGAGGTTTTGTCCGTGGCATATATTGTTTCCCTAGGAGATCCGATAGGTTGAGCAGTAAGCTCATAATCATTCCTGGGATGCTCTTTCGAGTTTTTTCCAGACCACATGTAATCAGTCCTAAAGATCCGATAGGTTGAGCAGTAAGCTTGTAATCAGTCCTGGGATTCTCTTTAGAGATCTTGCAGATCGCAAGACACTATTTTAAGGTTTTGTGGAGGTCACATGTAATAGTTCCCTGTGAGATCCGATAGGTTGAGCAATAAGCTCATAATCAGTCCTAGGATGCTCTTTCGAGGTTTTGTTGATGCATGTAATCATCCCTGAGGATTCCACAGGATGGCCAACTCGCAGAGATGATGAAGACCTATAGGAGGCTATGCCTACATCCAACATGAAAAAGGGTTGGCTTTGTAGAACTTCCTATGACGAGAAGAATTGATAGATAGCACCAGTGATCGAGATGACCAGTACAGAAGCAGTGACAATGATACTCCAGTGATCTAGTGATGATGATCCAGTTCCAGTATTGAAGACTTGTGCCTATATGTATTGATGCTTGTGTCGAGAGAATACCTTCCTAGTTAAGAGGGAGTGTTTATGTATTTGTAACTTCGGAAGATATTCTCCTATGTATTACATTTGTACTTTATTATATTCCTGATGGAGATGTATTATTCCTCCAATCAGAAGTGTCGTCATTTGTATTTGCAAGTGTCGCAAGTATTATTTTAAGCGTCGCAACTTATATTTGATGGGTTATTAGACCACCTTAGAGAGGTTAGACCAGTGTGTGTTAAAGGGTTATTAGACCACCCTTGTGGGGTCGGCCCAGTGACAAGTGGTAATGGGTTATTAGAATCTCCTAAGGGAGGTCAGCCCAGTTAGAGTAAAAGGAAAGTCAAAGTAAAGTATAAATAGTGGGTGTGACTCTCTCATTTATTCATTCACTCGCTCACTCACTTCGCATTAGTGTGAGAGAGGAGGAGTACGCACAAGTGGAGGAGGAGCAGCTTTTAGGAGACTATCTCTTGTTTTGGGGTTTGATCTTTGTGATCTTTGTATTGGTGCTCATTCTATCTCTGAGGAAGTTGCGAGGTTTTTCACCTTCTTGGTTTTCCCTGATGAAATGTTTTGTCTCTTGTCTCTTGTGTTTGATATGTTGTACATGTTGTTCTCTCAGTTAAGATCCTAGATCATATTGAATTAAATGATGAAAAACTAACACTGTGTTATCTCCCCAAATAAATTTGTCGAGTTGAGCCTTTTTAGATGATAGGATGTCATTTGAAAATTCATTTCTAAATTTGTTAAGGCTCATGGTTGATATCTTTATGCATGCAATAAAGTTTGAAAAGCATTAGATTGGGTTTTCATTTCAAAAATTTCAAAAGACAGGTTTCGGTAGCTAAGCGCTTATTTAAAACGGTCCCTAAGCTACCGAAAGCCTTGCTTTCGGTAGCTTAAACAAAATTTTCGAGGCTTTCCTAGCTACCGAAAGTGAAAAGACATGCAACGTGAGTCAAGGGGTAGTTTTTGGTGGCTTGGGCGAATGCGATGATGTTCATTAGCCACCAAAAGGTAAGTTTTTGGCATCTTACAAGTCAAAAGCAAAATTGTCCAAAGCTACCAAAAGCAGAGGCATTCTCAACACTTTCCAGCAGCAATTAGCATAGCTAACAGTCTGGATTCATCCCAGGACGAGGGAAAGTAGCACAAAGAGGATTAAACAAAAGCTAGAAAACACAATTTTGTTAAATTTTGCAGGGTGATATCAAACAAAGTTTTCGGTAGTTTGGGCGAACATATTGATTGTTCATTAGCTACCAAAAAACCAGTTTTCGGCAGCTTATATCATAAGAAAATCTTTCAAGCTAAGGGAAGGTTAGTTTTTTCCATTTCGATGGCTTAGGAAAACATGTCAGATTGATTCATTAGCCATCGAAACAGAGCTTTCGGTAGCTAACAGAAATCAAGCTCACACCTACTAGCTACCGAAAGCCTAAAAATCACAGGAAATTGTCATTTTCACACAGATCCAAGTTTTCTCATTCTAAAAGGCATGAGGATTGTTTCTAAGTGAATTTTTTAATTAATAGGATCTATTTCAAAGTGTTGTTCCAATTCTGAAGGTGCCAGCAAGATGAAAATAATGAAGAAATGTGGCGTTTTTTACTGTCTCGAGTCATCATTTTCAAATGACGATTCTGAGCGTATGGAAAATCGTTTTGCAAAATGCTCAGATTTTTTTGTTCCTAACATGTCATAGAACAATAACCTCTCCCCGTTTTCCTACAGGTGTTGCAGATTGAGAGAATCAAATCCGTCACTAAGCCCCAATTTTTGGATCCTAGAATCTGCCTGTTTGACACAGGTTTTTGAAATGCAGATCTCGGGAAAACCAAAACGTTTTTCAAAGATATGAGAGAGATTTATTCTCAAAAAAAATCATTGCACAATAACCTCTTTCATTTTATACACAGGTGTCACATATCTGGAGAAATGAACCCATCTCTTAGCCTCTTTTTCAGCAGTTTTAGCAAAAGTGGCGTTTTTACTATGAAGAGTCATGATTTTCAAATGATGATTCTGCGCGATTGGAGAATCATTTTGCAAAACGCTCGAAGGTTTTTCTTCCTAACACGTGATAAAACAATAAAATCTCTCAGTTTTCCTACAGGTGTCACATATTGGGAGAATCGAATCCATCTCTGAGCCCTATTTTTCGACAATTTGGCCAAATTAAAAACTGATTTTCCCTGTTTTGTGAAAAAAACGGTTTTGATCTTCTATCTTTAGGATTTCGATCCAACTTCTTAGGATCTAGGGGAATATGTTGTGAAGGATATAAATCCTATATCTTGAGAGAAAAAAAGGGGGGATGTTAGAGACTAGACTTATTGTATTTGGTGACAAGACCATTTCTTAATGTATTCGGCCTGCAAGCTTCTTTCATTGTTGTTATCAGATCTTCTTTTATCTCTGTTCTATGTTTATGAGTTTGAAGCTATTTCTTTATCTCTGTTTAATGTCCTATGGTAACTGTCTTCTTACTTTTGACTATTAAGCAAGGATCTCATAAGCATTTACTGCTGATTAGTTGGCCCATCATATGTATGTTTTTATGTATGTTCTAGTTATCTGATCACCTTCTTATCCTTTTGATTTACAACCTATCTGATAATAGCTCTCGAAGTACTTGTATCATTTGAATGTATTCAAGACTGTCTTGATATATCATCCAGTAATCTAGATTTCCATCTTGATCCACCCATCATACGAGAAAAAATGTTAAGTTGCCAGGCTCCTTTGACTTACAGCCTAGAAGGACTCTTGGAGTGATAACAAAATGGCACCGTTGCCGGGGGGAAGAGATTGAAGCTCAGCTTCCCTGGGAGATGACATAGATCCAGGTTTGATGATCGACAAAGTATGGACACTATTTTGGTTGTAATCATCTATTTGGCGACTCCATGAAGGACGGATTCAGTGGTGACTCCACAATATTCAGATGTCAAAATCATTTACTGCTCTTTTGGCTCGGAGGTTTGCACCTCTCAACTTCTCTTCAGTTCCTATTTTCCCACATCCAGTACTTGATATATCAGAATGGGGAGATTTTCTGCCTGTTTTCGAAGAAAGCAAAGAAGACAATCCTGCAGAACACCTCCTAAAGTTTCATGAATACATGGACCTATTAGATTTGTATCATGAAGATGTTCATGTTTTCATTGTATGGTGATGCACGTCAGTGGTATTTTTCTTTAGCTCCTTCCATAATTTCATCATTGAAGGATTTTCACAGAGCATTCACTGAGCACTACAAAAGGTATTTTTCAGATGAGTTTGCATTTGGTAATTGCTGTGATGAATATGAATTACATTATAAGGTTGAAGATGTAAATAGAGATGGACCTCTCCCTCACAATATGCAGTAGCCCTTCAATTATCTTCAATACGAGGTACTTTCCCATCAACATGAACTAGAAAGGGATAATAAAGGATCTGGAGGTTCTTCTATTAACATTATTTCTGACTTTCATCAATCTGAAGAATATGTTGAAATAGGAAACACTTCTGTTTGTGATCGATATATTAATAATATTCAGGATGTTAATAACAGTATAGATGCTTTTGACATTGTATCGAATGCATCTGCTGACTTATGGTGTCAAGAAGATTTGTAGACCAAGGGAAGTTACAGTTATCAGGAGAAAAAAGGATTTTCAAGAAACATCTAATCTTTAGTTAGAACATCATGAGGGCTCTCTTTCTCCTTATGAACATGTCAGTCCAAATTTAGATGAGAAAGGTGAGGAACCAGCTTATATTTTTCCAAATCTATTTCAAGATCCAATTACTGATAATTTCATGCAAGAATCTTCATCCCTGTCATTAGAATTTTATCATGATGTTCCTACATTTGACAAATACAGTAATGAAGAAGAAGATTTTAAGTTTTGTGAAGATTTATCCCCTTCTGGAATTTCATTTAGTTCCACTTTTCAACAAAAGGGTGACCAGAAATGTTTCCATGATACATATTCTCAGACTCATCTTTCTTTTGATAATTACCAAGACAGTGATACAAAAAGTCCAGAACATACATTTTATTTTTTCTCAGAAATTGTCAGTTGTAATAGGCCAGCACATCAGAGTGATGAATCTAAGTCACAGAAACATGGTAGAGGAGAAGACATAAATGAGCAGTCGAAGGTTTTGAGACATTATGATTGTGATCTTGATTTCAAAGATCCATTTGCAGCCTTACTAAAGTCTTATCCTTCAGGCTCTTTTCAGTTTTCAAATTTTATCATGTCACTTACACTTGACAGAAAATGTGATTTCCTGAAAGAATTTTTATGGTCACTATTATGCTTTTATTATTATCTTATAATCAGTGGCAGAAAGGGAATTCTTTCAGAAAAGAAGTTATTTGAATGGTTGTTATGGAAGTCTGCCTTTACTTGACCAAGTTTCAAATCTGGTTAGAGTAGAGTAGCATAGAAGAATAAGCTATTCATATGAGCACGTAGATTGTTTTTAGTTTTTTCGAATAAGCAGGTTACAAGCAGATTACAGGTTTGCAGAGGCCAGATGACTCCATAGCCCAATGGATGCAAGGCGTTGCTAACAGGTTTACAGTTGAACATTTGTGGACATATTGCAGAAATTTGGTGGCAATTTAAATGACTCCATGCCCAATGGAACACTAGACTAGGTTCTGTATTTTGTTTATCCAGGGAAGGCATCAGATCCGTGGTTCTTGAAACCTCATGGGGAGGTTTTCATCCCTGAGTAGGAGCCAGATGTTATCTCCCCAAATAAATTTGTCGAGTTGAGCCTTTTTAGATGATAGGATGTCATTTGAAAATTCATTTCTAAATTTGTTAAGGCTCATGGTTGATATCTTTATGCATGTAATAAATTTTGAAAAGCATTAGATTGGGTTTTCATTTCAAAAATTTCAAAAGACAGGTTTCGATAGCTAAGCGCTTATTTAAAACGGTCCCTAAGCTACCGAAAGCCCTGGTTTCGGTAGCTTAAATGAAATTTTCGAGGCTCTCCTAGCTACCAAAAGTGAAAAGACATGCAGCGTGAGTTAGGGGGCATTTTTCGGTGGCTTGCGAATACGATGATGTTCATTAGCCACTGAAAGGTAAGTTTTTGGCAGCTTACAAGTCAAAAGCAAAATTGTCCAAAGCTACCAAAAGCAGAGGCATTCTCAACACTTTCCAGCAGCAATTAGCATAGCTAACAATCTGGATTCATCCCAGGATGAGGGAAAGTAGCAGAAGGAGGATTAAACAGAAGCCAGAAAACATAGTTTTGTTAAATTTTGCAGGGTGATATCAAACAGAGTTTTCGATAGTTTGGGAAAACATATTGACTGTTCATTAGCTACCAAAAACCCAGTTTTCGGCAGCTTATCTCATAAGAAAATCCTTCAAGATAAGGGAAGGTTAGTTTTTGCAGTTTCAGTGGCTTAGGCTAACATGTCAGATTGATTCATTAGCCACTGAAACAGAGCTTTCGGTAGCTAACAGAAATCAAGCTCAGACCTACTAGCTACCGAAAGCCTAAAAATCATAGGAAATTGTCATTTTCACACATATCCAAGTTTTATCATTCTAAAAGGAATGAGGATCATTTATAAGTGAAGGTTTTAATTAATAGGATCTATTTCAATGTGCTGTTCCAGTTCTGAAGGTGCCAACAAGATGGAAATAATGAAGAAATGTGGCATTTTTTACTGTCCCGAGTCATCATTTTAAAATGACGATTCTGAGCGTCTGGGGAATATTTTTGCAAAACGCTCGGAATTTTTTGTTCCTAAAATATCATAGAACAATAACCTCTCCCCGTTTTCCTACAGGTGTTGCATATTGAGAGAATAAAATCCGTCACTGATCCCCAATGTTCGGATCCCAGAATCTGCCTGTTTGACACAGGTTTTTGAAATGGAGATCCCGGGAAAACCAAAACGAGTTTCAAAGATATGAGAAAGGTTTCTGCTCAAAACAAATCAATGCACAATGAGCTCTTTCAGTTTATTCACAGGTGTCACATAGCTGGAGAAATGAACCCATCTCTGAGCCTCTTTTTCCGCAGTTTCAGCAAAAGTGGCGTTTTTACTGTGCAGAGTCATCATTTTCAAATGATGATTCTGCGCGACGGGAGAATCATTATGAAAAATGCTCAGAGTTTTTTCTTCCTAACACGTCAAAAAACAATAACCTCTTTCAGTTTTCCTACAGGTGTTACATAGAAGGAGAATCGAATCCATCTCTGAGCCCCATTTTTCAGCAGTTTGGCCTAATTAAAAACTGATTTTCCCTGTTTTGTGAAAAAATGGTTTTGATCTTCTATATTTAGGATTTTGATCCAGCTTCTTAGGATCTGGGGGAAGATGTTGTGAAGGCTATAAAGCCTATATCTTGAGAGCAAAAAAGGGGGGGATGTTAGAGACTAGACTTATTGTATTTGGTGACAAGACCATTTCTTAATGTATTCGGCCTGCAAGCTTCTTTCATTGTTGTTATCAGATCTTCTTTTATATTTGTTCTATGTTTATGAGTTTGAAGCTATTTCTTTATTTCTGTTTAATGTCCTATGGTAATTGTCTTCTTACTTTTTACTATTAAGCAAGGATCTCATAAGCATTTACTGCTGATTAGTTGGCCCATCATATGTATGTTCTGGTTATCTGATCACCTTCTTATCCCTTTGATTTACAACCTATCTGATAACAACTCTCGAAGGCCTTGTATCATTTGAATGTATTCAAGACTATCTTGATATATCATCCAGTAATCTAGATTTCCATCTTGATCCACCCATCATACGAGAAAATATGTTAAGTTACCAGGCTCCTTTGACTTACAGCCTAGAAGGACTCTTGGAGTGATAACACATTGCGATAGGGGGATTCCTTGACCTTATCAAAGACTCACTACAAGAAATTAAAGAAGGACGATAACTAGATAATCAACACCAAGACCAAGTTAACTGGAAGAAGAAAATAAAATGAAGGGCAGTTGTCTAAAAGGAGAAAGATTGGAAATTCTATGTCAAGATGGTTACAGCAAGGGTATAATAGGTTATCCTTTGTCATTGTTGTAAAAGGGGGAGAATGTTGAATGTGGTTGTCATTGATGTCAAAGGAGTTCAGTAATGACAAAGGAATAACCAAGGACATGAGGGCAAGGAAAAACTCAATGAAAGACAAAGGAAGTGATGACATGGAAAGTATTATAATGTGGAATTTGTGATGAGGCTAGAAAGACACATGATGGTGTCTTGGTGCTATCATTAAGTCATTGTTGCAATCTGACATCATTCTAGAAAAGAATGCAAAGTTTGTGAAACTTTGGAAATTGACTAAGTATGGAAACATTAGTCAAAACTGCTCTAAGAGAATGCCCGCCATAATTCATGGTTTGACTAAAATGCCCGCACCATGATACTAGGCTATATCTTGTTGAAGTGACTATATATTCATGGTATCAGTTTTCATTAATCACTTCTGAGGAGAAAATTATAGGTCTTCCAAAATAGGGTTTTGCACCAGAGAATGTAAAATGACCTAAGTAGTCTCAGGAAAATTCCGGCCATAAATCATAGTTTAAAGTAAATTCCCGCAGCATATGGTTAGGATGTAGTCTGTTGATTTGTCTACCTAACCATGGTATTAGTTTTCATTAACCATGTATGAAGAAAAAGTTATGGATCTGCCAAAATAAGGTTTCAAGATAAACTTTGGAGAAAGTCCTGAAAGTGAGTAAGTGTTGGAAAACTGGCTCAGGTTTCCTTGGGAAAATGCCCACCATCTCTTGTGGTTGATATCTTAAATAATTTTGAGAGTATGGATCTCTAATATGCTGGTTGGTGCATACAACCATGGTCTCATATGGTCCAAAGAGTCTCTGAGGAGAAATGTATGGATCTGCCAAAAGTGCTTTCCAGCCAGATTTGCACTACTTCAGTAAAATGCCCGCCGAGGAGAGAGAAAGAGGTTTCAAGGGGTGAAATTCGTTTGGATAGAATCCTCTAGTTGGCCCCTATCCATTGGATGTCTCACATTCCAAGTTTGATGAAAAAATAAAAACACCTTAGTGACCTAGGGTTTGAAGAACTTTGTCTAAGTGTCAAATCAATAGTTTGGAAGACCACTTTCAAATGCCTGCTAGATGTTGGTTGTGTATCAATTAGGTCATAAATTGACATGATATTGTTCACCATTGAAGTTTATGTCTATCCATGCTTCTAGTATTCCTCATGGTGATCAGAGAAGGAAAAAATCAATCTGCCAAAATAGAAGAAAAAGTGTTTTACATATTAGAGACAAAAATCGGTCTGTGTCAAATTCACATGGCTCAGAGGCCATTTGGAAATGCCCGCAATGTGGGGTTCTTTTGATGATAAAATTCATCAGATAGTAAGGTATTGATCCTTGTTGAGGTGGCTATCCATCCATACCTTCAGTTTGCATTATGATGGTCATATATGCAAAAAATGAATCTGCCAAGAGTTAGAATAATATTATCTTGCATATTAAAAAATGGTTAAGTGTTGAAAAAGGGACAAGGGTTAAGAATGCCCGCAAGAGAGCTTAGTTAATCCCATAGGGGCTATGTGATTCCCGCAAAGGCTAAGGGGATTCCCATAGGAGGTAAGAATAATTCCATAGGGGCTTGAGAATTCCCGCAGGGGCTAAAGAAAAAGCCAGCAAGGGCTTAAAAAAGCCTGCAGGAGCTTAAAGTTAAGCCCACAGAAGGTTTGAGGAAGCCCGTAGGCGTGATTAGAGGAAGCCCGATGTCAAGAGATGAAGAATGGATGAAGCATGAAGGTGAAGGATGAAATAATCCTGCAGGAAACTAGCAGGCATGGAAGAAAGAGATCCCATAGGCCTGGGTTAATCAATGAAGGGATTTTAATTAACTAATTCATTAAAAAACCAGTAAGTAACATAATTATAAAATTACGATTAATTTCAGAGATTTGAACAGTCATGATGATGGAAAGGCATGAGCATGTTTTGAAGAGGTGGGAATAAAATTCATGAAGATATATAACCAGAAAATTGAAGTGAAATAAAAGTGTCTCTGGTGTTTAGATTGAATATTTTGTAAGAAACATAAATTGAAGTGAATGTTGGGTTTTGAAATGAATACCTGAAGCAGCATGGAGACCAGAGTGTGCACATTCAAGATGAAGAATGGCATGATAGAAGTCAAAGAATAGAAATGAAGATATCTCTGAAGTCTAGATCCAAGAAGCAGCAACAAGAAGAGACAAAGACCAAGTGGATGAAAGAAAAGGACCAGTGACAGTACTAAAGGAAGATATGGAAGATTGATTTCACAAGACTAGGGAGGTAGGGTGGTGCTAGGGCAGGCTACATGCCTGCAAGGGGGTCGTAGCATCCTTCTAGTGGTAGCTAGTAAATAAGGGTGTCGAAGCATCCTTTCAGTAGCAGCTGATAAAACCAGGGGGTCATAGCCCCCTTCCAGTAGTATATGGAAAATAAGGTGTAGTAGCATCCTTGTCTGTAGTAGCAGGAAGAAACCAGGGTGTAGTAGCATCCATGTCTGTAGTAGCAGGCATAAACTTATTGTAAATATAATTTTGTAGTATAGAAAGAATTGGTGGTTTACCCAATTGGGATTCCATGATAAAAATATGTGTTATGTGTATCTTGTTTATTCCATGTTTTAATCAAGTTGAATAAGTGGTTTAAAATAGTAAAATTTAACAATACTGATTCACCCCCTCCTCTCAGTATTGACCAATATTCCAACATGATGTTCTTTTCTAGTGTGATGATGGTGTGGAGAATTAATACTACGTCAGAGGTAGTTCACCCTTCAATGGAACTACAGGGGCCCTTACTTGCAAATACATTACTCAATATGAATGAGGTGCATATAATCTCAAATATATGGATGAGGTGGGAATTCTCATGCTCGTATCAATGTATCAAACCAAAAACTGGATGGAGGCCCAAAGCAGGCCTAATAAATACATGGATAAATTACTGTGTACATCATAAGTGTCCAAGATGGACTCAAATCTCGAATGTAATCATGGTCCAACAATGGACGATCTGAAGAACTAGAACGAGAACAATGGCATTATCAAGGATGTTGAATCACAATAAATGATGCCTTGTTGTATATGAAGGGGTTCAACATATGTAATGACTCAAACAAGTGAGAGTTTGAATCTAAATGGTACAATGAACTTCATATGAAATTGATACATAAGGAAGCATGTAACTAGAGAGCTGCCATACATTTTCACCAACACATGGATATCTTAGTAAACAAAATATCACGGGGTTTCATAAAGACACACCAATGGAATAGAGTCAAGGGAAATCCGATGTCTTCGACCAAATATTGAAAGGACCATCAACCTATATGAATCTCATCGGTGCAATAACATAGTTGATGTCGAGCACATGAGAAACAACCATTCCAAAGGGAATTTAGGTCTCCCTTCAGGTGGTCCAAGGGGCTCATGAATGAGGGCTATGAAGCCAAGGTATAAGGAACCTCAAGGTCTATCCTCTAAAATGAATGTGTTGATGTCGACAGAGGGAGACTTGCAACTAGAAAGGAAATGATGTTTCCTTGACAGAAATTCAAGGGAAACAACCAAAGAGTGATAGAATTAGACATGGGACTGAGACACTGTTAGGGGATACAAGGTCAACTAAGTAATAGGGACTTAAAATTCCTTTGTTTAGAGTATGATGTCATGGTTGACCTAGAAACATATGTGAAATGAATCTCATGGAGGGAAACAATTGGGATACCAGGAACTATGATTTCCATGGGGGACACTCTAAGGGGTGGGCACTGATGAGATTAGGGTGACTCCAAGGGTAACTCATCACATAATTATCTGAGTAAAGGAGACCATGGATGCTGCCATAAATAAAGGACTATATGTGATCTATAGGGGTGCTAAGAAGCACCATTTGTAAATGGTTTCTCTTATGTGGAATGCACCGAAGAGAGGTTGTGGAGTTGTACTTTACAATTGTAGCTTCCCAGATGCATGGGCATTTAGAAAAACGGGGTTCTTAAAAGCACCATTGAATCATGTTTGGTGAGGAATAAGGGCACCTCAGTAATATAAAATGATAGAAAATGAGGTAAGTGTTCAATGAACTAATCAGATGGCTCAATTGGCTAAATGAATGCAGTTGGGGTTTGGATAAAGGGTGGGACACTGGTGGTAACCTCCTTGTGCGATGATGAATGGAAGCACAATAATGTCATTTTTTAGTATGCATTGACTGGAGGGCTTGTGAATGTGCAATGTAGATCATCAAAATGCCTTTAGTGAACATAAATGTGGGATTCTGTAGGGTAGTCCAATAAGTGTTTATGACAAAGTAATATGTGGTTTGGTATGAATCAGAGACTACAAGGGATCCCAAACCTATGGAAATTGCAATGACATGGGTTCCAAATGACAAAGGGTGTTAAATGGTCACCCATGTAAGGTAGGTTCTAACTGCTAGTTAAGGGTGAATGCAAGGGTGGCTAGGATTGGCCACTAAACCGTACAAAGTGGTGGGTCCTATAGGCGTAAAATGGGAAAAAAAGGTTGATGCATCTAATATTATTCAAGCGTGAATACCTATATTCCAGTTTAAAGTGTTGTACCTATAGGGAGTGGCTTTTGATTGAAACAAGTGGAGTTCAATGCAACCTAAACCTGTACACATATAAACGATACCCAGGTATAAATGTGATTTTGGAAATAAAATGTATTGTACAATTTCATAAAAGAATGACTTATGTGTGGGAGCACAAACTGAGGAAGAATGACTTATGTGTGGGAGCACAAACTGAGGAAGGATAAAAATTGAATGAAAAAAATTTGGTGATCATGAAAAATGGTTTCCATAATCGCAAAGAGTGCAGAATGTTGATTCCAGCGGCACAAACATCATAAAAACGGACGTCATATGACTCTTATATATATATATATATATATATATATATATATATATATGCACATGGATGTGACACTTTATATTTTTTGAGCCTCTCTATTATATGATGGATGTTATGTTTATTTACATGTGTACGTAAAATGATATGCAATGAAAATGTATGGCTTATGTCCTTGTTATTGATGATTAATGTGCCACTCTAGAATATCATTATGCATTTGGTATGCAACACTGTTGAAATTCCTAAGGTCATGAATGAATGTAATGGATTCAAATAGTCTAACCAATTGTTTAGAGTGTAGGAAATTTCTAAAGAGGAAAGGATCGCATACCCCATAATAGTTATTCAACTGTGCGACAAGTAGTTGAGAATCGAGGTAAACACGAAGGTGAATAATACTCATGTGTAGAGCATAAATCAAGAAAATGATCACAACGTCGTATTACGCCTGGTTATATGTGGCTACACATACGAACGCACCGATAATGTGGATGAGGGTGTGTGATGGCGAATAAAGTACCCATGCAGAAGAGGAGAGATTCAGAGAGTATCTACTTTCACTGTCATCATAACCAACGGACATGGTGGGGTTAGGATCCATTTGGTAAGGTAAAGGAAACAAATCGTGAGGCTCTTTTTTTGAAAAAAGAATTAAAAAAGGCGAAATCTATAGTACAATGAATACAAAGCTCAGTCACGTTAAGCGTAAAATCTCTTGAGATATAACCCATTACGGGGGTTCTTCAAGAGGTGACCTTCTGAATCGACAAGGATGTACGCCCCTTTGCTGAGACAGTGTTTGACAACATATGGTACCTGCCACATATATTCAAACTTTCCCTTTCCATGTTTATCATGAGCTTGGTCGTAGATGAGGACAAGGTCCCCCTCCTTGAAAGAACGAGGGTGTACATGAGATTCATAGTAGGATTTTGACCAATGCTTCACAACTTCGATCATTCGTAGTGTTGAATGATGATCCTCATTAGCTTGTTCTAGAGAACTTAAGCATTAATCCAGAGTAGTGGCCTCTGGAAGAAGTTCGACAATGAGGTGCAAAGACAGTATTTGAAACTTGATTGTGAGAACTGATTCCACTCCGTGTATGAGGTAGAAAGGGATAAATATCGTCGTGGTTTCGATCGATGTATGATAGGCCCAAAGGGGTGGAATGAGAATATGATTCCAAATGGTTTTGTGTTTATCCACCATCCATTGGAGCATCATTTTAAGGATTTTATTGACAGCCTCCACCTATCCATTGCCCTAAGCATTATAGGAGGTGGATAATTGGTGCACAAATTTTAAAAGATAAGACAGTTCTTTCTAGACGGTGTCCTCGAAATGAGAACCATGATCGGACATTAGTTGGTGTGGGACACCAAATTGAGTGATAACATGGTTAGAAATGAAATGTTCTACGATTTCACCAATACAACTAAAGGTTGGCATGACCTCAAACCACTTGGTGAAGTAGTCAATGGTGACAATTATGTACTTATGGCCACCACGTGAGGGTGTAGTACATTCCCTAAAGTCAATGGCCCATTTACAGAAAAGGAAAATAGTGACCACTAGATGAAGTGGTGTAGGAGGGGTTCTCGTCTTTCGGGAAAAAAATCAGCAATTGTGACAGTTTTTGACTTCCTTAATACAATCAGATAACAAGGTTGGCCATAAATAACCAACACAGATGAATTTTTGGGTAGTGGCCATCTTGGAGAGTTAGTCACCGCAAGATCCTCTATGACATTCATTTAGGACTTGTTCATCTTCTTCATGAGTGACACATCACCACAAAATTGTGTTGCCCCCTAGACAATAAAGGGCATCATCGATGAGTAAATATCAAGGGGATTGGTTATGTATGTGAGGACGCTCATTGCAAATGAGGTGAGGGATGAATTTATGGGTGCAAAGGTAAACCAAGATGTCTCCATACCAAGGATCATCAGATGAAATTGTGAACAAATTCTCATCAGGTAGATGATCAATGATAGGGGATGCAACAAACTTAGATGGCAAGTTAGTGATGAGCTATGCCAAAGATAAGGCCTTGGTGCTCTTGGGAGTTACAAATTTGAGGTCGTACTCTTGCAAGATAAAGGTCCATTTTGTCATGCGATCTTGAATAAGGTTCCAATTCAGGAGACAAAACATTGTATTTGGGTCGGTGATTACTTTAGTTCGACACATAAGAATGTAATGGCGTCGATTTTGAATTAAAAAAATGATAGCAAGGACAAACTTCTCCTTATGAGGATAACGGAACAGAGCACCATATAGGTTCAGACTAACATAGTAGATGACGTGCTCTTGGTGAGAAACATCTTCTTGGACTAGTACTTCGACAATGGCATATTCAGATGCCAAAATGTATAGGATAAAATCCTTCATGAAATCTAAAGGAGATATCAAAGGAGTGGAATTCAGAGCCTCTTTTAATGCATTGAAGGTTGCGTGCGCCTGCTCATACCAAATGAAAGGAATGTTAGTTCAGAGCAGGAATAAGAATCCATGAACGGTTTTTGCATAGTCGAGAATGAAGCAGTATAGGAAGTTGGCCTTGCCCCAGAGACTCTACAATTGGTGTAACCCCTGGAGACTCTACAATTGGTGTAACGATTGAGGAGGGGGAAGGTTGATGATGGATTAAACCTCCAAAGGATCGGCAGTAATCCCATTATGGGAAACAATGAATCCTAGCAATTGGCCCGTAGGTACATAAAAAATGCACTTGAGAGGGTTCAAGCAGATGTTATAATTTTGACATCAAAGGAACACCTGATGGAGGTCCTCTAAATGATGTGAGCGCTTCTTGGATCATGAAGTAAGGTCATCCAAGTAAACGAAAATGATGTGGACCAAGTCATGGAAACAATATGACATGGCATGTTGAAAGGTGTCTCTATCGTTCTTAAGTTCGAACGTCATGACTCGGTAGGTGAATGTGCCCTAAGGTGTTGTAAAGGAATTCTTGTATTGATCCTCTTTCTGAATCTATATCTGGTTGTACCTTGAGAAACCATCCATAAAAGATAAAACTTCATGGCTAGTGAAAGCATTGATGATCTGATCAATAAAAGGGGTGGGAAAATTTTCTTTTGGACAAGCCAGATTCAAATCACAAAAATTGGAATAAACACAAATGGTTCCTTGTTTTTTGTTTATGGGTACTGGGTTAAACACCTAGGTAGTATAAGCACTGAGATAAATGAACCTAGATTTGCTCAAATTTTCAATCTCATCCTTGATGGCTAGCACTTTCGAGGGGTAGATAGGCCTCTATTTTTTATGCAATGGCACCAGATCAGGCCATGTATCAATGTGATGTTCGAAAATGGTGGGCTCAAGGCCAGGTATTTTAGTTTATGACCAAGTGAATACATTATGAAATTCTTGGAAAAGTGCTTTGTATGCAGTAATCTCTTCAAGGGTGCAATCAACACTTAATGCGATATTTTCTGTGATACCGTGTTTGACTCAGATATCCATTTGGATGGTGGGAGAAATGTTTTCCATATTCCCCTCTTCAAAAGCATTAAGAACTAGGATTGGATTCTTGAACAAATTGACGTTCCTTCAAGGCATAAATTATTTAGACTCGATAGAGAATTGGTCTAAAGATGTGGACGGATGGGCTTATTTGTCATAAATAAAATACACATGACGGGGCATGTCATCCTAAGCCACGATCGCTTCTATAATTTCTTCATCACTCCGAAAGGTTTGATTTTCCAAGTCGTGTGATCCTGACTCTGTCGAATGTGTATCAATATCACATGATAGTTTGGGAAGTTGATTGGATGATGAGATGAAACAAATGGTGTTTGTCCCTATTGAAGAAGTAGCTAGAGGGTGAGCCTCTTCAATGACTGTGACTTGGGACTCTCAAGAGAGTTAGCGCAAGTCAACAAGTACTGATCGATACTCGAGAAGATTGGGGCAATGATGTGAGTAATGGCCATTGAGACCACATACTGCACAAGGATGGTTGGTGCGCGATGATGTGCTATGCATATTGGTGCTAGGAAGATGAAAGATTGGAATGTTTTCATCAGTTTCATCATCCAACGTTTAGATATGAGTGCACAAAATATGCAACTTCAGACAATTTTGGGTATCATGACCCAAAACGTCGCACAAAGTTTAAGGAGAAGGTGCTCGAGCTAGGGTAATAGGGGGAGGGTTGACATTTTTGTTCGGATTTTCTAATGGTGTCGCATTTGTTTTTTTTCCCACAAATTTCTTCTTAGGGGGAGGGGCCAAGGTTGTAGTTGCAATTTTTCCCAGTTTCTTGGAATTGAAAATTGATCATAGATTTGGATGCTCATTTAGGAGAGAAGCGTGCATTCTAATAGTTGTGGTGTTTCGAGCTATTTTCTCTCTCTTTAAGGCCAACCCTAGAAAAAATGTACGATAATGTTGCAATTTTGACCACTTTCTCCGAAGTGAAATTTGATCGTAGATTTGGATGCCCATTTGGAAGATAAGTATGCATGCAAACTTTCGTGGCATTTCGAGCTATTTTGGCCCCGTTTAATCCCAATTATAGTGAAATCCTATGACATAGTTGCACTTTTTACTAATTTCTCGTAACTAAAATTTGATCATAGATTTGATACCCATTTGGGAGATAAGTGTGCATGCAAAATTCCATGGAATTTCAATCTATTTCCGCCACCTTTAAACCCAATTCTAGTGAAATCCTATGAGACAGTTGCACTCTTTACCAATTTCACAGAATTGAAATTTCACAGTTGCACTTTTTACCAAACTTTTACAGGATTTCAAGCTATTTTCTCCCCCTTTAATTTCTTAGAATTGAAATTTAAAAAATATTTGGATTCCCATTTGGAAGATAAGCATGTTGCAAACTTTCATGTCATTCTGAGCTATTTTTGCCCCCTTTAATCCCAACTCTAGTGAAGCCCTATGATAGAGTTGCAATTTTGACTACTTTCTTGGAATTTCAATTTGACCATAGATGTGGATACCCATTTGGGCGGTAAAAGTGCACGCAAATCTTTGTGGGATTCAAATTTATTCTCGTTTCATTTAATCCCAAGTCTAGTGAAATGCTGTGACATAATTGCAATTTTGATGAATTTCTTGGAATTGAAATTTGATCATAGATTTGGATGCCTGGTTGGGAAAGAAGCATGCACACCAACTTTCGCAACATTTTGAGCTACCCCCCCCCCCCCCCTTTAAAGTCCAATCCTAGCTAAATCATATGACAGAGTTGCAATTTTGACCAATTTCTCATAATTTAAATTTGATCATAGATCCGGATTCTCATTTGGGAGCAAAGCATGGACACCACCGTTCATGGTATTCCGAGCTATTTTCGCGACGTTTAAGCCCAATATTAGCGAAATCCTATGACAAAGTTGCAATTTTAACCAATTTCTTGGATTGGAATTTGATCATAGATTTGGATGCCCATTTGGGAGAGAATCATGCACACCAACTTTGACGACATTCCAAACTATTTTCTCCCTCATTAAGCCCAATCCTAAAATCCTATGACAAAGTTGCAATTTTGACCAATTTCATGAAATTGCAATTTGATCATAGATTCGGATGCCCGCTTGGGAGAGAATTGGGAACGCCAAATTTCATGGCATTCCAAGCTATTTTCACCCCCTTGAAGCCCAATCATAGTGAAACCCTATGACATAGTTTCACTTTCAACCGACTTATCATAGTTAAAATCAGAATAAAGAAGAAGAGAACCTTGCACTTGAAGGCAAGGGAAAAAGTAAAGCCAAGAAAGGCTCGAGCAGTGGAGTGGCCTCAAAGGGAGAAAAGAATAAGGATAAAATCAAGGTAAAATGCTTTTCATGTCACAAACTCAGGCATAAGTGGGGATGCAAAATTTCATGGAATTTCATGCTATTTTTGATCCCTTTAAACCCAATTCTAGTGAAATCCTATATCACAGTTTCACTTTTGATCCATTTCTCAAAATTTAAATTTGATCATAAATTTGGATACCCATTTGGGAGATAAGCATGTATGAAAACTTTTGTTGGGTTTAAAGTTATTTTTACCCCCTTTAATCCCAAGTCTAGAAAAATCCTATGATATATTTTCTCTTTTGACCAAATTCTAAGAATTAAAATTTGATCATAGATTTGGATTCACATTTGAGAGGTAAGCAAGCATGCAAGATTTCATAGTAATACTGGCTATTTTCCCACCCTTTAAGCCCAAGTCTAGCAAAAGCCTATGATATAGTTGCAATTTTGACCAATTTCTTGAAATTGAAATTTAATCATAGATTTAAATACCCATTTGGGAGGTAAGCATGCACACAAAATTGTGCATCATTCTGAGTTATTATCCCCCCCTTTAAGCCCAAGTCTAGCAAAATGTTATGATGGAGTTGTAATTTTGGCCAATTTCTTGAAATTGAAATTTGATCATACATTTCAATGCTTGTTTGTGATTGAAGCGTGCACACCAACGTTCACAGAGTTTCGAGTTATTTTTGCCTGCATTAATCCCAATCCTAGCGTAATCTTATGATAGAGTTGCAATTTTAACAATTTATCAGAATTGAAATTTGATCATAGTTTTGGATGCCCATTTGGGAGAGAAGAATGCACACAAAAGTTTATGGCATTCTAATATATTTTCACCCCCTTTAAGCCCAATCTTAGTGTAATCCTATGACAGAGTTGCAATTTTGACCAGTTTCTCGGAATTGAAATTTGATCGTAGATTTGGATTCTCGTTTGGGAAATAAGTGTGCACACCAACCTTCAAGGCATTCTAAACTATTTTTCCCATTTAATCCCAATCCTAGCAAAATCCTAGGACAGAGTTGCGATTTTGACAATTTTCTTGGAATTGAATTTATTCATAGATTTGGATGCCTATTTGGGAAAGAAGCATGCACACCAACTTTCAGGGCGTTTATGGCTATTTTTTCCCCCTTTAAGCCCAATCCTAGTGAAATCCTATGAAAGAGTTGCAATTTTTACTAATTTCTAGGAATTTAAATTTGATCATAGATTTGGATGCCCATTTGGGAGAGAAGCATGCACGCCAAATTTCGTGGCATTCTGACCTATTTTCACCCTTTTTAAGCCCATCCCTAGTGAAAGCCTATGACACAGTTCCAATTTTGACCAATTTCTCAGAATTGAAATTTGATAATAGATTTGGATGTTCGTTTATGAGAGAATCATGCACGCCAAAATTTGTAGCATTCTGATCTATTTTCTCCCCCTTTAAGCCCAATCCTAGTGAAGTCCTATGACAAAGTTGCAATTTTGACCAACTTCTTAGAATTGAAATTTGATCGTAGATTTGGATGCCCATTGGGGAGAGAAGTGTGCATGGCATTTTTTGCAACATTCTGAGCTATGTTCGCCTGCTTTAATCCCAATCATTGCAAAATGCTATGACAGAGTTGTCTTTTTGACCAATTTCTTAAAAATTGAAATTTGATTGTGGATTTGGATGCCCATATGGGAGAGAAGTGTGCACGCCAACTTTCGCGACATTCTAATCTATTTATGCCCCCTTTAATCCCAATTCTAGTGAAATATTATGATAGAGTGTCAATTTTGACCACTTTCTCTGACTTGAAATTTGATCATAGATTTGGATACCCATTTGGGAGGTAATTATGCACACAAACTTTTGCAGAATTTCGAGCTATTTTCATCACGTTTAAGCTCGATTCTAGTGAAATCCAATGACATGATTGCACTTTTAACCGATTTCTTGTGATTGAAATTTCATCATAGACTTGGATACCCATTTGGAAAATAATCCCGCACACAAAATTTAATGGCATTTTCAGCTATTTTTGCCCCCTTTAAACCCAATTCTAGTGAAATCCTATGATACAGTTGCACTTTTGACCAATTTATCGTAATTGAAATTTTATCATAGATTTGGATGCTCATTTGGGAGATAAGTGTGCACACAAACTTTTGTACGATTTCGAGCTATTCCCCCCACCCCCTTTTAATCCAAATTCTAGCGAAAGCACATGATAGAGATGCTCTTTTGACCAAATTCTCATATCTAAAATTCAATCATAGATTTGGATCCACATTTGGGAGATAAGCATGCACCAAAACTTTCACAACATTCTAAGCTATTCTTTCCCCCTTTAAACCTCAATCTAGTGAAATCGTATGATAGAGTTGCAATTTTGACCAATTTCTTGGAATTGAAATTTGATCATAGATTTGGATAACCATTTGGGAGGTAAGCATGAACACAATTTTTTTTGACATTATGAGCTATTCTCGCCCTCTTTAATCCAAAATAAAGAAAAATGCTATGACATAGTTGCTATTTCGACCAATTTCTCAGAATTGAAATTTGGTCATAGATTTTGATTTTTTCATTTGTGAGAGAAGTGTGCACACCAACTTTCACAACATTCTAAGCTATTTTCACTCTTTTTAAACTATATCCTAGCGAAATCATATGACTGACTTGCAATTTTGATCAATTTCTTAGATTTGAAATTTGATCATAGATTTGGATGCTCATTTGGGAGAGAAGAATGCACGCAAACTTTTGGAGGATTTCGAGCTATTTTCAACCCCTTTAAGCCAAATCTTAGCGAAATATTATGACAAAGTTGCAACTTTGACCAAATTCTCGGAATATAAATTTGATCATATATTTGTATGCTCGTTTAGGAGAGAAGCCTGCATGCCAACTTTCACACCATTTTGAGCTATTTTTGCCACCTGTAAGCACAATCCTATAAAAATCCTATGACAGAGTTGCAATTTTAACTATTTTATTGGAATTGAAATTTGATAATAGATTTGGATGCCCATTTGGGAGAGAAGCGTATGCTGAATTTCATGGAATTACGAATTATTTTTGCCCCCTTTAAGACTAATCCTAGTGAAATCCTATGACAAAGTTGCAATTCTTATCAATTTAACGGAATTAAAATTTGATCATAGATTTGGATGCCCATTTGGGAGAGAAGCATGCATGCCAAATTTTGTGGCATTTCGAGCTATTTTCTCCCCCAATCCTAGCAAAATCTTATGATAGAGTTGCAATTTTGACAATTTCTTGGAATTGAAAATTAATCATAGATTTGGATGACTGTTTGGGAAAGAAGCATCCATGCCAACTTTCATGGCATTCTGAGCTATATTCACCCCCTTTAAGTCCAATCATAGCGAAATATTATGAAAGAGTTACAATTTTGACCAATTTCTTGGAATTGAAATTTGTTGATAGATTTGGATTCCTACTTGGTAGAGAAGTGTGCATGCCAAATTTCACAGCATTCTGAGCTATTTTTCCCCCGTTAATCTTAACTGTAGTGAAATCCTATGACAGAGTTGCAATTTTGTGATCCAGACGGATATCAGTGGCCACCCACCTATTCCACTGGCTAAAACCATTTTTTCTAGTTTGGCATTTTTCAAGTTAGAGGACTACTCTAGATGGATATTGGTGGCCACCCACCTATTCCACGTGTTCAATACAATTTTTCCAGTTTGGAAGGTTTTACAGATTTTTGTGTCCAAAACTTCTGTGGCCATTTATAGGCACTAAATGATGTTTTCTGCTAACACAACAGTTATATCGTAGCTAAAGGAAAGACTGGATGAGCAAAATGTGTACTTCTAAGATAGACCTTTCCAATGGGCTACCAAGCACAATAAATAGAGATCATATGCAAAATTTATACTCTTGAGAATTTGACACCTCAACTAACCGCCTTGGGGCCCGCAAAACTTTCTATGGTTCATCTCTTAGGGTCAGGTTTTTGTCGCTTAGGGTTTTCCTCCTCATGTTTATGATAAAATGGTGCTTAGGCCTCCTTTTGTAATTATCTTGTCATGATTAAGTGTAGCCGCCACATCTCTTCTCAGAAATAAAGCTACCACTATTCTTGTTGCTTTATTTTATAGTTTTTTCTATTTTATTCAGTTAATAGAATTTGAGTTTACTATCTTTGTATGTAGCTCTATATATGTTATTTCATTTCATTCTCACATAAATCCTGATCATTTTGACCAATTTCTCATAATTGAAATTTGATCATATATTTGGATGTTAGTTTGGAAGAGAAGCATGTAGGCCACCTTCTGTGGCATTCCAAGCTATTTTCACTCACTTTAAGCCCAAAACTAGCAAAATCCTATGATAGAGTTGCAATTTTGACTAATTTCTCGAACTGGAATTTGATAATAGATTTGGATACCCATTAGGGAGAGAAGAGTGCACGAAGCATGCATGCCTACTTTTGCGACATTCCAAGCTGGTATTGCCCCTTTTAAGCCCAATCCTACTGAAATTCTTTGACAAAATTGTAGTTTTGACCAATTTCTCAGAATTAAAATTTGATCATAAATTTGGATTCCTACTTGGTAGAGAAGTGTGCACACCAACATTCATTGAATTTTGAGCTATTTTCACCCACTTTAAGCCCAATCCTTACAAAATCCTATTACAGAGTTGTAGTTTCATGATCTAGATGTATATTAGTGGCCACCCACCAATTCCACTAGATTAAAACATTTTTTCAAGTTTAGCAATTGGGCTACACCCCTATTCCATGAGTTCAAGGCATTTTTTCCAGTTTGGAATTTTTTACGGGTTTTTGTGTCCAAAACTTCTAGGGTTGTTTTGAGGCCCTAAACGACATTTTTTAGCGACCTAGTAGTCTAATGTTATCCAGACACATGACTAAATAGGTGAAATGTGTACTTCTTGAATATACCTTTCCAATGGGATACTGATCGCCCTAAATAGAGATCATATGCAAAAGTTATGCCCTCAAGAAGTTGACACGTCAACTAACCACCTCTGGGCCTGTAAACATTTTTACGATTCATCTCTCAGGGTTAGGTTTTTCCCCTCATGTTTATGATAAAAAGGCCATTCAACCTCCATTTGTAATCAACTTGTGACAAATGAGTGTAGCTTCCACATCTCTTCTCAAAGATAAATCTACCACCATTCTAGTTGCTTTATTTTACAGTATGTTCTATTTTATTAAGTTAATAGAATTTGAGTTTAATGTATCACTATTTCCTACATTATATCTGTGTATTTGGTTCTATATATGCTCTTTCGTTTCGTTCTCACATAAATCCATATTATTTTGACCAATTTGTCATAATTGAAATTTGATCATAGATTTGGATACTTGTTTGGAAGATAAGTGTGCATGCCAACTTTCACGACATTCCAAGCTATTTTCGCCCCCTTTAATCCGAACTCTAGCAAAATTCTACGACAAAGTTGCAATTTTGACCAATTTCTTAGAATTGAAATTTGATCATAGCTTTGGATTCCTATTTGGGAGAGAAGAGTGCACGAAGCACACATGCCTACTTTCACAACATTCCAAGCTATTTTCACCCCCTTTAAGCTCAATCCTAGCAAAATCCTATGGGAGAGTTGCAATTTTAACCAATTTCTTGGAATTTAAATTTGATCATAGATTTGGATGCATGCTTGGTAGAGTAGCATGTATGCCAAATTTTGTGGCATTCTAAGCTATTGTTTCCCCCTTTAAGCGCAATCCAAACGAAATCCTACGACAAAGTTGCAATTTTCTGATCTAGATGGATATCGGTGGCCACCCACCTATTCCACTAGATCAAAACAATTTTTCTAGTTTGGTATATTTTCGGTTCAGAGGAGGATGGATATCAATGGCCACCCACTTATTCCACGAATTGAAGACAATTTTCTAGTTTGGAATTGTTTAAGGATTTTTGTGTCCAAGACTTATGGGGCCATTTTAATGCCCTAAATGCCATTTTTTGGTGATAGAGTAGTCCATTCATATCCAAGAGAAAGATTGGCTAGGAGAAATTTTTACTTCTCAGCTAGACCTTTCCAATGGGATGCCAAGCACCTAAAACATAGATCGCATGCAAAAGTTATGCCCTCGAGAAGCTGACACCTCAACTAACGACCACCTTGGGGCCCACAAACCTTTTTATGACTCATCTCATAGGGTGAGATTTTTTTTGTTTGCGTTTTTTTCCCTCATGTTTATGATAAAAATGCCCTTTGGCCTCCTTTTTTAACCAACTTGCAACAAATGAACATAGCCTCCACATCACTTCTCAGAGATAAAGCTATCACCATTCTAGCTGTTTTATGTTTCAGTTTGTTCTATTTTAACCGAATAATATAATTTTCTCTTACATTATATGTGTGTATGTGGTTCTATATATGTTCTTTCATTTCATTCTCACATAAATCCAGATCATTTTGGCCAATTTTTCAGAATTTACATTCGGTCATAGATTTGGATGCTCGTTTGGAAGAGAAGCGTGTTGGCCAACTTTCACGGCATTGCGAGCTATTTTCATACCCTTTAAGACCAAACCTAGCAAAATCCTCTAACAGAGTTGCAATTTTGACCAATTACTCAAAATTGAAGTTTGATCATATATTTTGATGCCCATTTGGGAGAGAAGAGTGCATGAAGCATGCATGCCCACTTTCATGACATTTCAAGCTATTTTTGCTCCCCTTTAAGACCAATCCTAGCAAAATCTTATGACAAAGTTGCATTTTTGACTAATTTCGTAGAATTGAAATTAGATCATAGATTTGGATGCCTTCTTGGTAGAGAAGCATGCATGCCAACATTCATGGCATTGTAAGATATTTTCACACCCTTTAAGCCCAATCCTAGTGAAATATGATAGAGGTGCAATTTTTTTGATCCAAATGGATGTCAGTGGCCACCCACCTATTCCACTAGTTGAAAAAAGATTTTCTAGTTTGGTATTTTTTTGGGTTAGAGGGATGCTCCAAATGGACATCAATGGCCACCCACCTATTCCATGACTTCAAGATAGTTTTTCCAGTTTGGAAGTTTTTACGGATTTTCTGTTGAAAACTTATGGGGTTGTTTCAAGTCCCTAAACAACATTTTTTTGAGACGCAACAGTCCGGTCATTACTAAGGGAAATAATGGATGGGAGAATTGTGTACTTCTAAGCTATAAATTTCTAATGCGCTACCGAGCACCCTAAACAGAGATCGTTGTTTGACGGACAATCTACCAAGAGCAGACTCGAGGCCTGATCTCCCTAGCTCAACGTGAGTCTAGAACAAATAGAACAGAATATAAATCACTCTCCTAGATCTAATTAGAGATCAAGGAACTAGATGCATTTACCTTATAGATCATTGATCCTTTTCTCCTTGAATGCTGCTCCAAGCTTGACAATCTTCAGATCTGAGCTGTAAAACCTATCAAGATAACAAGACAACAAAACAAGTGAAACACATCTACACAATAATAGATCTAAGTAAGCAGTTAAGTAGGAAAACTACACAAGATATCATTAACACATTGAGATTTTGGTGGAAAGAACTTATATTAATGTATTTAAAGGGAAATACATAGGATGAAGAGATTTCAACCGATGACTTAACGTAGCAATCCTCCCTCGATCAAGCCAATGCCAAAGCCTCCCAAGTGTGAGTCTCCCAATAGATGAGTAGAGATCTCTCCTAAGGTAATTTCACCAACATGTAGACACTATAGACTTCATCCCTTTGGTATGGGAGTGAGCTTAATTTATATAGGACTAAGTGGATAGGGTAGGTTGATATATGGTGGGAGAGAGATAGGGGATCCTTCCAAGAGGTTAGGAACCGAATGCCAGCTCTCCCAAAGTTTGGGGATAGGGATCCATGTCAGCTAGCTTCGAGAATGGGCTCGAATAATCTATTTTAGTCCATTAACTGACATCGTCGCAGGCTGCAAGAGGACAACCTGCGACATCATAGGTTGCATGAGGACAACCTGCAATGACCTCTCAAAACCTAGTATAAATGGGTTTACATCTCTTCCAATTTAATGACTTAGTCAAATAATCTTCATGGATGTTTACACTGATCAGCATGATGGAAAGATTGAGGTGTAATAGAATGCCCCCCAAAGCATGAAGCTGTTGAAATTGGACAGGTGAAATGCTTTGACAGAAGGAATGGCAATGGCTCGTCGGATGAAGGATGTTGCTGCAGTATAACTGACTCTGAGCACATAGTCTCATATGACGTACAACATGGTTGCTGACCAATACAATGCAAATCCATGGTAGTAATGACCGACTGAACACAATCATGGATACTAGACACAAGCTTAGATCCATGATGAGATGACAACACAACCACGACCAATACAAATGTGGATCCATGTAATATGTCAAAACAATCTCCATTGTAACCTGGGTAAAACATGACTCCCCAGGGTCTTCAAGTTGATCCCACAATGATACGAATCTATCCATGTGATCACAAATGTCTTGACGTCGAACATGGTAGAAACCACTTGATTACCAGTCATTAATGTATATCGTTAACAAGCGCGAGGGAAATCACCATTAATGTCAATGATTCCCAAGGTATCACAGTACATATCATCAAGCGTGAATAAATGAGTTGAGGATTTTAATCAAGAGTCATTGATGTAAACTCATGTCGAAAGCGAGGTAACCTTCCATTGTGGCATGCAGGCCCAAGGTACTCGATTGGTTTCTAGATTTAATCCTCGGATGATGCGTTGAAGTCAACAAGGATGGATCCGTCGAAGGAGGGCCATGATGAATCCCTCATCATCGACACGAAAAATGACAAATGATGTTGAGAGTAGATCGAATGGTACAATAAAATGCAAGACTAACTCAGAGTAGACCGACATGGTAGTAGGCATATTGACTATAGATAATGAATGGTGAGAGTATTCTTGAACATGGGCATGGCATGACTTGGTAGTATTGACATGACGAGTACGACACAAAATCCTAATGCAACTGATGATGGAAGTGTGATTTTAATGACTCAAAGGAGTGACAAGACTCAGGAACTGGGTGAAACTCAAGGACAAACGGATGATCCAAGTGCAGTATGCAAATGCAAATGAGTACCATGTTCAAGAACGACTAGGTACTGCCACAGATAAAGGGTGTAACATAAGAGCTTTCCTTTTTCCCCATCATGAATGTTGAGTGCCTCATGTGTTTTTATGAGCTTGATGAGGGTAACAAGATGCTCGGTATAGCTCATCTCATAGATGAGTCCAATCCCAAATGTTTTCCGAACCTGGGAGAGGAGGGGTTCGTCCCATGACGAGCCCTTCAATGTGAAATTTTAACGAGTCCATAGAAGGTAAAACTTGGTCGTCATTTCATATTTAGAGAGTCTGAAAAGAACTAAAGAAGACTCCACCGGTCCTTTTTCGTAAAGTTAGCCTCATCTCCCGAAAAAGGGTAAAACAATGTGGGAGAGGACTCTTCCAGTCATGATTGGCTGGAGTATTCATTTTTTGTAAGTAGTGCCCCCTGGTCTGACAAAGGGGTAAACTATAACCAAGGAGATGACCATTCAAATTCTTTAACAAGCGTGAACGCGACAAGTTCGCTTAGAAATATTTTCATATTTTGAGAGCCTGAAAAGATCTTAAAGATAGACTTCGGGGGGGGGTCCTTTTCCATAGGAGTTTAACGAGCCCAAAAAAGTGATAAATCATAACTCGGTAACTTATTCTCATGGTTTTAAGAGCACGAGAAAGAACAAAGAGTAAGCTCGTCATCATTAAATAATTACAGTCTAACGGATGAAAAATAACAACAAAATATTTAAGGGGTTATTCATACCTAAGATGATCGCTTCAATGTGAAAACAACGCAAATAGAACACTTAACGTCTCATTCACACTTGAAAACTAGGTCAAAAAGTCGACCGGGTATTCAAATGCAATAAAAATGATCCAAACTATAGCAAATGACCTAAAAAGCATCAAATATTTGAAAAAGAATATTCCTTTTTGTTTATAAATATAAAAAAAAGATCAAACAATAGTTGCCATTGTTCATTTTCCAAATTGGGGAGAAAAAGTTCCATTTTGGAGCAGAAATTCACTTGCCGATTGCCGAAGCTACAAGGGACCTATTCGCGAACCGTCAGGAACACGTAAGCCTAGAACTTAGCCAGCATATTTCTACTAGTTTACATTTCCAATTTTTACTTATTTTTTGGGTTTTTGAGTTGATCTGTGGGGGGCTATTGCACCCTCGAGTCATCGCAGGTCTCCCTTACGGGAACTGCGATGAGCCTGAGTCATCGCAAAGGCATCAAAGGCGATTTGTGACGATGGCACTTTGTTAGTGTTGACGGGGTGCGATGGCAGAAACGTCCAACCCCACAAACAAACCTAGCCCAAAAAACAAACTTTCAATGGTTGAAGTGAGTTCTAATGATGTTAAAATGCCTCTCTTGACAGGTTCTCGGTCGTCAACATGGTCCTAGAGTGGCGTGAGAGAGAACATGAGGTGGATGATGTGCAAGCTGCAAATGATCTGTTATGTGTGACGGCATTGAGGAACTGTGGACTTCTAATGTTATTCCAGGTCCAGGGTATGAGGGCCCAAGTCCTGCTGCTAGAACATATGCTTTGGAGCTGGGATGCATCTTAGCAGCACTTCATGATTGATGAGCACATACTAACCATGGATGTTGATGACATATAATTCTTGACTGGATTGTACCATAGGGGGGACAATGTGGCTCTTACCGGATCATGGGGAAGTGACCAGACAGTGGATGACTTGATCCTTCAGCATTGTACTCCTCATGCCTGTGACTCTAGTGGGAAGATTCCCATCAAAGAGGTGCAAGATCGTCTGCTGCGTGCCATCTTTTTTACCATAGAGAGGATAGCAGGGAGCCAAGCAGCTCATCTAGCTACCAGGTCCCAGATTTTGTGTGTGGAGGACTATATGTCTCCGAAGGTATTCAACTGGTGTGAGGGATTCCTCACCAACATTCAAGCTCAGTTGACCAAGTGTCGGCGTGGAGAGCTCAAGCAGTTTGGATATGGATCGATAGTGATCTCATTTCTATTGGAGTGGGTTCCCCTCTTGCGTCCACAGGTTACTCTAGATTATAGGGATCCCAGGGATCCACACATGGTCCGATGGACAAAGGTGATGGACCACCATGGCGGCAGGGGACCTATAATCGGGTCCGGTTCTAGATTCTTCACCTAGATGGAAGGCCAGCTACTGATGATAGAGGACTACCCGTACAGTGGTACGGATTACAGGGAGGACCCAGACTTGGCACTTCCCGAGGGAGCAGAGTGAGGAGACATCGGTAAGAACAATAACCCTTTTACTTTTTAGTTTTGTGTATTTTAGATTTTTTTGTTATAGTGCTGATAAGTTAATAACATGTGTGTGAATATGTGGGCCCTATGCGACCAGTAGGAGTTTCTCTTCTTGCGAGGAGAGGAGAGGGAGCAGCCATGGCCCTAGCCGTGCATGCCGCCATCATGGAGATGGAGGATGTCTACAAGAACCTGACGAGGTTGATGTTAGATGTTCCAGATCCGGTAGTGGATGAGTTACCGTGGCCCATGTAGAGGTATGTAGTTGGGGTGTCTGTGCGCTTCAATGTGCTGCTCCGCAAGGTATCGAGGGCAGTTGAATGATTCCATGGTTAGCAGGCGAGAGATGCGAGACCTAGGGGTGCATGGGCTAGGCGTTAGGCCTTATGTTGTTATTATGTATGTACTGAGAGCTTAGAAGCCTTAGATTTTGTACTACTGAAAGCTATGAGGCTTCAGATTTTGCATAGACTCACTGAAAGCCGTCGTGCTTCAGATTTTGTATCAGCACTACTTTTTATGATGATTTATACATATACAGACATTTCGGACGGTTTTATACATTATATGTTTTAGATGGATGAATGATGTGATCTTGCTTACATGTTTTCTTTTATACAATGGATGATTTTACATGTTATGAGTGCTTTGTGAATGTATTACATGTGTGCAATGTACCAATCCAAGATGAAATTGGCCATCGAGTCAACAAATGTGTTCATGTCTCATGGAATGTGTAGGTATTGAATAGATTCAAAGGACCTTTCCAGGAGACAGACTCGTCTGAAGAGACGGAGAAAAGTAGGATCAAGGATGGCATAGCCCCGGTTGAGATGGAAAACCACTAGTTGTGAATCCAAATGGATTACAATGTGGTTCATACCCAAGGAAAGGGCGTCAGTTAGGGTTCCAATCACTACCTGATACTCTGCGGCATTGTTGGTTGCGAATCCAAGACGATTTCCTCCTAAGCTAATGAGCTCACCTGCTAGGGAATACAGTACCCAGGATGCCGAAGCAAGGTTACGAGTATATACACACACACCACACAAAAAACACACACGCCATGTACAGTATATACAAAATGTCTATCCATGAAAAGTTCAGGCATAGTACCTCTTCCGGTAAATCCCATTGCAGGGTTCACCTAAAGACATTCAGTCATAGTCCTTGAGCTCGTAGGATCCCTTTTCCAAAACTTGCTTAACGATGTAAGGTCCGTGCCACATGGACTCGAACTTCCCTACCCCCAACTTGTCGTGTTGTTTGTCATATGTAAGGACCAAATCACCCTCGTTTAAGATGGGAGGTTCTACTGACTTTTCATACTGTGCTTTGATGCGTTTCTTGTGCGCCTCATTAGCAAGAGCGGCATCTCGGCGAGACTCGTCAAGATTTTCTAGGTAAAGGAATCGTTCTTCCTCGAAAGTAGTGTTAGGAAGAAGTTTGACGGCGATTTGGAGGGATGGAATCTTGCACTCTAGGGGTATGACTGCCTCCAATCCATAAACTAATTGGAAGGGGGTAAATCCAGTGGTAGTTTTGACAGAAGTTCGGTAGGCCCATAATGTTGAAAAGAGCATATTATGCCAATTGGAATTGTGCGTACCCAACATACGCTTGACCATAGTTTTCAAGACCTTGTTAATGGACTCGACCTGTCTGTTGGACTGTGGGTAGTAGGGTGTTGAGTTTTTGTGACAAAAACCCAATCTATCGCTCAATTATTGAACCATGTGGTTCTGAAAGTGAGAACCATGGTCGGTAACTATAGACTGAGGAACTCCAAACCGCGCTATGACATGATTGAACATGAAGAATGTGGTGGTCTTGTCGTCGTTCGTGTATGTAGGCATTGCCTCGGCCCACTTTGTAAAGTAGTCCACAGCTACAATGATGTAACTATGCCCCCCGACTGAGGTAGGCTTACAATGCATGAATTCAATGCCCCATTTAGCAAAAGGGCCAACGGAAATAACTAGGCGTAATAGGGCGGGATGGGTGCGCTTTTTCGTATGAAAATGTTGACACGGAGGACATTTTTTTATCACCTCGATACAATCTTTAAAGATAGATGACCAATAATATCCCGCGCGAAGAATCTTTTGGGTTGTATCCATCCCAGAGAGATGACCGCCATAAGCCCCAGCGTGACAGTCATTCAGGACATGTCCAGCCAGGTCATGAGTCATACAACATCGAAGAATAGAAAAGATACCACAATGGTACAAAGTATCACTGATAATCAGGTAATACTTCACATGGTGGTGTATTCGACGATGGTCGTCACGAGACAATTGAGGGTTGAAACGTTGGGTCTGGAGATATAAAGTTATATCTCCATACCACATATCAAACGTACTGATAAGAAACAATGACTCATTCAGAAAAGAGTCATTGGGATCAGGTTCTAAATCAGTATAGGAAAGGTCGCAGATGAGCTTAGCAAACACCAAAGACTTTTTAGACTTGGCTTCTTGAAAAGGAGATCAAATTCCTACAGTATCACGATCCAGCATGAATAATTTCCCCCAAGCACCTGACATGTCAAAACGTGGTACATGGGGTTTGAATCAACGATGATGGTGGTGGAGCGAAGCAAAATGTAATGTCAGAACTTTTGGATGGTGATAACCGCCACGAGAGAGAGCTTCTCAACATGTGAGTAACAGGTTTTAGTGTCAATTAGACCCTTACTTAAGTAATATATCACATGTTCTTGGGCGTTCTGGTCTTCCTGCACCAAAACCGTGGCGATAGTGGTGTTGGAAGATGAAAGGTATAGAATGTAATCTCGATAGTAATTCGGCGGTTGGAGCACAAGGGCATGGGTAATGCCATGTTTGAGACTATCAAAGGATTGTTAAGCTTGATTGTCCCAAATGAATGAAACGTCCTTCTTGAGTAGCCTCATGTAGCCCTAAGTCTTATGCGCGAAATTACAAACGAAGCATCATAAATAAGTCGCTCTTCCTTGCAGACTTTGAAGTTCTGTAACATTAGTTGGAGGTGGGAGAGCGACGATGGATTCCACCTTCAAGGGATCAATGCAGGTCCCATCTTTTGAGACGATAAACCCTAAGAGGCATCTAGACTCGACACAGAAAATACACTTATGAGAGTTCAAACGGATATTGTACCGTCTACATCTGAGGAAAACGACTAGTAGATGATCTATGTGGAACTCGCGCTGCTTTGAGTGGGCAGGGAGGTCATCCAAGTAGGGTTCCACAAAGTCCTTCACATCATGGAAGGCGTACGACATGGCCCACTGGAATGTGGCACCAGGGTTTTTAAGACCAAACGGAAGTTTACGATATGAAAACGTTCCCCGAGGGTAGATGAATGCAGTCTTGTGTTGGTCGGCTGGGTGGATCTCAATTTGGTTGTATCCGAAAAATCCATCCATAAATGAAAAAATGACACTTCCAGAACAATTGTCAATAATCTGGTCAATAAAGGGAGTCGGGTAGTTTCCCTTAGGACAAGCCTTGTTGAGGTCTCGATAATCGACAAAGACACGAATGGTGCCCTACTTTTTAGTGACAGGGACAATGTTTGAGACCCATTATGTCAATGGAACACGGTAGATGAAGCCGGCCTTCAATATTTTGTCAATCTCTGCCTTGATCGTCGCCGTCTTTCGAGGGTGTACCGGTCACAACTTTTGGCGGACAGGTTTGACGTCAGGATAGATTTTGATTTCGTGTAAAACAATGGTGGGATCTATCCCAGGCATCTCCTCATAGGTCCAAGTGAACACGTCTCGAAATCGCTTGAATAAGGCCGTATAAGCAATGAATTCTTCATGGGAACACTTCTGACCTAACTGAATGTGTTCCACTACACCAGGAGTAACCAAAATGTCAATCAAAGTGGTAGGTTCGATGTTCGCAAGGTTTCCCTCAGTGTCTGTATGACATGTGAGTATCGGGGATTGATAACAAGGGTAGACATTCGGCGAAAAAATGGTGCTCATGTTGTTCTCCGCATAATCCAATGGGGGAAGAAAAGAAGACCGGTAGTGGAGGTCTTCCCACGGAGGGTCATCCCCACTCATTATCTCCATGATGGACTCATAAGAATGAAAATTCCGAAGCAGAGAATCGGGTAGGGATGATGTCCATCGTAGAGAATAGGATGTGGAGGCCATAGTGAGATGGTCCTCAAGTGCTGATTGGATAGCCTCATAGGTATGTTCAACGAGCGAAAGAGGCATTATGTTTCCAATCAGGTGTGTGGTGGCTTCATCGGGTACAAGTCATGTATCAGTAGGGTTGGGAAGAGATGAAATATCTGAGGAGATCATGTTCACCGAGGCAACATGATGAGGGGGATCCGGTGTTGGAAAAATGCCCATAAGAGATGAATATTTTATGAGACCAACCCCCACACTCTCATACTGTTGTGAAGATTTCCCAAGCATTGGGACATTATCACCAGGATGAGAAGTGGTGTCTGGTGGCAGATGTCCAGTTGGTCGATAGTGACAATTTGGCCTTGGTGAGGGAATTGCACTATGCAGAAGACAGATGATGCGACCGCGGTCATGGTGTAAAACCAATTATGACCAAGCAAAAGATTATAATCTAACGGGGTTTCCACTACTTCCACGTTAATGGTTGTGGTCTTTCCCCCCAACTCAACTGGAAAATCTTGTAGTAACCCATGGGGTTGAAAGCCACACCCGTCGAATGCCTTCAAGGTGGTGGGAGAAAGGTTCAGTTTGGGAAAGCTAATGGCTCTCCAACAAGCGATCAACATGACCGAGGTAGAAGCCCCTTTGTCTAAGACAGTACGATGGACTATCTTCCCAGCAACTTTGGTAGCAACTTGAAATGAAAGTTGATGGGAAAGCCTCGGCCTAAAATACTCGAGTATAAACATGATGGTATTCGAAGAATCCAGATTGACTGCACCGATGGCAGCGAGGAGAGTCTTGCATTGATTGGGACAATTATGCAAGACTTTCAGCGTCGACATGACACAAGGAGCTTGTTCCAGGTCCTCTACAATATTGTAATTCTGAGCTGCCCGAGAATTGGGATTGAAAACAACTTTATGAATCGTGCTCTTTGGTGGACGCAATACTAACTCGAAAAAGGGCTTCTCAATGGTGAGAGAGTTCGGCGGTACAGTCACCTCAGGTAGAGAAGTGGAAGCATTTTCAGTATTACTTCCAACAAGATCCTTCAAAGGGAATAAGTCGTACGAACGCGATCGAGTATTCAAACTGACCGTCTCACTATGCATCATGAGAACATGCATGGTAGAAGATGACTCTCCTTGCGAAGGAGAGGTTTGATCAATCAACTGCTAATTTTGAGTAGGGAAGGGATCGTTGAGGACTGCGGGTATGGGTTTTCCCTTAAGAAACTTTTGAACTTCGTCTCTATGGGGACATTCTTTAGAAAATTAATCATCACCACATAGTAGACAAGGATACTTCAACTTCCTTTTGTATTTGGTGTCATCAGGGGTGCTCTTATGTTCCTGCTAGGTGGAAGATTTCTTAGATTTCCCTTTGTTCTTCTTCTTACCACTAGACTTCTGAGGTGAAGCTGATTGAATAGAATTCACTTCTTCGGTGATAGCAGGAGTGGATGATTTGGTGGTGCCGTGACCAGCCTGTGTTGGTGATGGAGAAGAACCTTGGGGGTTCTACGATCCAACAGTTTGAGAAGGAGGCTGGGTGTTAAGGGATCCAATGATGCCATCAGCTTGGGGTCCCTTGGGTGGTTTCGCGGGGTCGTATGTGTTACAGGTGGCGTCAGGAAGAATATCAAACAATGTGCCAGATTGAGCATAGACTAAGTCTAGTAAATGGGAACGGGCAATGGCTTGTTCCTTAGTGACAACCCCTCCCATGGAAACATCTCGAGTTATGGTAGGTATGAGAGACTTCGTGAACCAGTCCGCTAAGATTTGGTTTGGAATAGGAGCCTTAATCAGACGTCGTCTCCTCCTCCACTCATATATATGATCTGAGATGTGAGTAGTGGTATTTTGACGGAGCGATGTCAGAAGCTCTGTACCAATTTCATACCGTATAGGCAACTGGAAATGAATCAAAAAATTCATAGTGAGAGAACTAAAATCGGGAAAAGAATGGGGTGGTAGTTCAATATACCACTTGGAAGCCGAACCAGTGAGAGTCCATTGAAATAACCTAAGACAAATCGAGTTGTCCATCAAGGAGTTGGATGAACACCACAAGTGGTATGTCATCACATGATTTTTTGGATCTTCACCCGGCTTGCCATCAAATTTGGGCATATCTGATGGAAGTTTCACCGGAATGGGTGGCCAATTAGTTCCATGGTAGATGGGGTCGTTGGTAAGGCGAGATAGGTCAGGAAGGTCTAAAGTAGCCAAAAAGGGCAGCTCCTGATGAGGCTGCGGGTATGGATAGTATTGATAAGGCATGTAAGGACCAGTGGGTGTCACCTACCCAAATTCTGAAAATATTATTTTATTGGCAAAATACTTTCTGTTAAATTTTAATTACAAAGTTTTGTAGTTATGACCAAGTTTGGTCAAGGATGAATGTAATTACTAATTATTATTATTTAATAAATTAAAGTAGGAGACAAAAACCCAAGGGAACTGTTAAATGAGTGTTCACTGACCCACTAGGAGGAATGGAAGCTGTTAGAAGGCATGGGACAGATGGCAGCAATTGCACTTCACCATTAGTTGTTGGTAATGGGACAACTACCCCTAAAAATATGGCATTATCCCCCAGGTGGTGGGAGTGAGCAGGAAACTCATTAAATGACCAATTAACCACTAAAAGGCCTAGGTAGCCTATATAAGGCAAATTTGAATTGAGCAGGTAGCTCTTACAATATTTTCTGCAGAAATATTCCTTAAGTGCATCAGGTGATCACTAAGAGATTCGAAGTGGGGAGGCTATGTGAGAGTGCAACTGTAAGTCTGCAAATTATTCTAAGAAGGGAAAACCAGAGGTGCTGGTGCAAGTCCCTTTGACTGCTAAGTCTTTAAGAATGGATAACTATTGCGACTGCAATTTGAGGTCCTAAGTTTCTAAGTTTCTTCCTCTTGGTGGTTCAGTGAACAGGCTCGGGGGTCCTAAGGAAAGTAACTTGGTTGTCTTCAGGAATTGGTTGGGTGGGACAGGTTCCTTGGGTTGTTTGTTTCTTTACAGTTAACCAAGTTTTGTTGTTCCTATTTTTGTTTACAGTTCAATGTTTATGTTTAGTAGAATTATTAAACTATCATGTAAAAGAAGTTATTTTATTTTCTGATCTATGTTTGATTCTGAATGATAAAGCTTTGTGAAATATTTGATTAGAAAACCATCTCTATATTTTTCCCTGTTCTGTTCTCTGCATAGTACTCTAGTATAGAGAAGCAAATTAATGATGGATGAGAGATAGGCAGATTGCCATTGATTGGATAAATGATTTCAGTGAGTGTTCTGTTTAAAATTTTGTCCTTTATTTAAACATAGTAAAAAAAATTACAGTATAGCATCAATAGTAATATAGAATTCTTTTATTAATACATGAAAGAAAAACATAGCCTATTTTCTACATAGTCACATATATTCTCTTAACCCTATTCATTTCAGATAGCAAGCAAATACAATCAAATTTAAACATTTCTTGATTTCCAAGAAATTGTATTTTCAAGAATTATAGCAGTTGTAAGAAATAATCACTATATAGTTTTCTTGTCATTATACATATATTATTTCTTCACTAATATCCTTCTTTGATTTCAATTATCGAATATCTATTACAGTAGTATCAAACCCTACGATACTACAAACCTTAATTATGTTTACATATCTCATAATTTCTTTCTCAAGTCTTCTATGGAAAACGGTAGACATTATTTCAGAGAATGATAACATTTATGACTTACTAAACCCTAGTCATCGTTTTCTAGAACCATACTATCTTTTACATATGGTAAGTTCACTATCAAAGTATTTTTTAGCAGTTAGCAGAAAGCACGATTCTATACAAATGTTATCAGTAGCTCAAACCCTAGTAAGAGCACAACTCAACTTTGAAACATTCACATTATCAAAATCTTTTATGCATAGGCTAAGTTTTTAGGTACGAAATCTTATTTCAAGCCAGTTAGCAAATCAAATAAACTATAGGTAGGATTCATTCGAAATTTAAAATAGACACTGTGGCCTAACCATTTTCAAACATAAATATCAACATCAATGACGAATTACAAGAAACAACCATTCACACACGACCTGAGATAGTTTCGTATTCGAACTCGATTCAACAGTTTTCCAAACAAACATTTAAAACATCTATTTTTATACAAGAGAACCAATAGCATAGAAGCAAGTGAAATACGACTCCATTAAGGAATGCCCAACAGCATAGAAGAACACAACAGATATTTTATTGTTTCCATTTAATATTTCCAAAATAAAAACTTCCCATTGCAAAGAAAACGAACCATAGTTTACAAGCGCAAAAAGAACCCTCGGTTTTGGATTTCCATTCCAAATATATAACAGAGAATTACAATAGTTACCCTCGACATTTTAACAATAAACCGAGATCGTGGAACCACAAAAACTACACAGGTTTTTACCCTGAACTTAACAAATCACGGTGTAAAGACCAACTCAAAGTCGGTTCCAATGCTACAACAAAAACAATAACTGAGCCGATCATCAAATACAAGACTGAGGATCAACCTCTTACTGTTTGATAACAAAACAAAACAAGCTTAAAATTCTTTTTCAGCCATCACTGATACAAGTCAAAGGTTTCCAACTCTTGGCACACAGAAATACATATCAAAGGCACCTACGATGCTTTGCGAGAACCACCGGAGCTTACCCGGAAGCAGTAGCAGCTTTCCTTTATCAAACCCTTTGCTGAGAAACCTTCCAACGGAGAGGGTACCTGCCATTTTTACAAGTTCAACTGGTTAAAATCCTGCAACACAATTAAAATACAAGTTCACCGTATTACATTTCCTTATTAACTTACTTACCCTTTATAAGTTTCATTCCAAGAATTAACGACGAAACCAGAGAATGGTTGCAGCATTCACACACGCAAAAAATACAGAAGACGATACCATCTATTGAAAGAGCCGAAAGACAAATTACAAAACCACTCTCAATAGCTGACAGAAAACCACACTTCGTATAACTGCATCGTGGCTCTATGGCACAAAGATAAAGCCTACAACTATGAACAACTACCTCTCACAGGTCACAGTGTCGAAACCCTTGAAGGGAACTTCCTCCAACCCTACATTTTGGCAGCCTGTCGACCCAACTCTAAACGTAACAATGAAGATCGGGAAACTTTCTACCACTTCATACAACGAGGTTAAAGTTACACAAATAAACAATCAAGATTTGGTGAGATCAACGCACAGGAAAGAGCCAACAATGCGACGTTGAAAGCTGAGCAACATTGCATTGATATCACATTAACTACAACAACCACGAAGTTACCAACCCTGCATGCCAAGGAACATTACCGTGTACAGCGTGGAGGAAAGGTGATATATCAACCATTCCAGCTAGAACTCCTAGTTACATTATCGATCAAAGTTCATGTGGAGGAATTACATGGGTTGAGAACCATGTTTTCCACTCAGGAAGTTCGGGCAGAACATTTAATACATGACCGTAACCTTGTCAACCTGCAGTTGGAAATTCAATGCACATCAACTCATCACTTTAATAATGAGACTTTGGTGAATTCAAAACATACGTTAACAATACTTAGGACAAGAGCATAAGTCATAGCATAATGCAATCTAATGTTTAAGTCATATCCTTTAAAAAGGTTTATTTACATCGTATTTATGGTTTGCATAGGATAATATCCTATAGAGCTAAGTATAGATAGGATTGCAAATTAATCATCATATGTTTGTATATTGTATCATATCATTGCATATTTTGTAATCATACCATGGCCTAATGAAAACCATATCATTGTAATATATAGTGCATATTTATTATAGTTCCTAGTTGAAAACTTAGGCATTGTAATATTGGAAATTACATGTCCATACAATATGTAAATACATAACAACCTTAAGATATATCGATTTCATCTCTAGAGTTATGTGTAAGCATAAGAATGAAGTTTTATAATTCTAGTGCATAGCATATATATATATACCATAATTACGTTAAATTTTCTATGATGGCCATGTAGGGCAAGACTATGGTATCATCCTAAGAATCGTTTAAAGCTTTGACGAGATAAACTCTACAGCCAAGTCTTATACAAGCACTAGTCACCATACTTTATATATATATATATATATATATATATATATATATATATATATATATATATATATATATATATATATATATATATATATATATTAACTGTGTATTGAAATGATAAATACATGACATAGAGTAGCCAAAGACCTGTAGACGCTAAGTATGATGATAGTTCGAAGGTGTAATCATTATTTCTACAAACTTCATAATAGCATACTTAATAGATAATAGTATCGTTGTTTTAATATTAATGACAGTAGTCTTATGACAATAAATGTAGTATCATAACAGAACTTTTGGATGACATGGAATGATAACATTGAAGAGCTTCGTAAGACAGTACATAACTAGGATTAGAACCATGTATCCATACCTCCAGTAACTGGTGTCGCAAGGAAGTACTTAGCATTCTAAATTTACATTGACGATGAATTGAAAGACACAAGTACTCTTAATACATGTTGTCTTATAGAATTTCTTACCTGCGATCTACACATGGAAACAAGATTCAAATACCTTAGCTAAACGTAGCTAAGTAAACTCTAGGTTACCTTGTAGGACCCCTTCGTCAACATACAAACAAACTATCAACATTTCATCAAGAATATTATAACAGTACAAACTGTAAACAACATGGAAACATATCCAAAGAACTTAAACCAATCTGTAAACTGTATTAGATTGCATAATCATCAAAGATTTGTCGTTAAGAAGATTAACATCCGCATAAATATGAAACAACAAATACAAATTATATCTTATTTATTTGAGATATATGACGTGTCATCGTCATTAATTATCTTAGTTAAGAATTCGAATTAATTTATATGTTCTGCATTAAATGACCTTGATAATTATTGCTATTATAATTTTTATTTTATTTTTTGGTATTTTCGGGATGTTACATGTGGTATCAGAGCTCATGTTTGAACTCTAGGCCTGAAAAAGGTCCAAGAACACGCAGCAGAAAAATTTATTTACAGCAGAACTTTTACTAATTCAAAATATTAAAACTATTGTGTTATACAGAAATTATTTTGAGTTATAGGTATGGAAGGATCAGCTGAACATTTAGAAGACAGATTTCAACCCAATAGTCATAGCACGGAAAGGAATTTTGAAGGAGAAGAATTCCATGGCGAAGTAAACGACAATTCGTTAGAATTATTACAAGCATTTCAAGAATTAAAGGCAGAAATCAAATCTGTAAAACAAGATAATGAGAAAATTCTAAAGGAACAAGAAGAATTAATCAAGTATTGTTCGAACAATGCCCAACTGATGAACAGAATAGAGAAATTGAGAATACTTCCAAGGTTGAAGATTTACCTCATCTAGACAGAAGTAAAAAGATGAAAGCTAATGATGCAAACAACATTTCGACATCATCAGAAGCTGCCCATGAAAAATGAAAAAAGAAAATAAATTATTCAAGTGACAGCAGCGAAGGGGACTACAAACCCAAAAGGAAAAGTCACAAACAATATGAGCAAATTTCTGGGGAGTTCAGGAAAATCAAACCCCCAACCTTCAATGGTGAAACTGAAAAAGGAGAGACAGCAGAAGCTTGGTTGTCCGGCATGAAAAAGTATTTCCAAATATATGATTATTTTGAATCTTTGAAGGCAAAGATGGCAATCTACAACTTGATCGGCAAGGCGGATATTTGGTGGCAGGACATCAAGAGAGTGAAGGGCATCAAAGATAAGGATGTCAACTGGAGTACTTTGAAACGATATTTCAAAAAAAAGTTCTTATCAGAACAATACTATGAAGAAAAATCAAAGGAGTTCTAGGACTTAAAACTGGGAAGTATGAACATGAAGGAAATGAACAGTAAATTTCTGAACTTACTGAGATATGTACCATACCTCGTGGAAGAAAAACCGAAGATCCAAAGATACTTGAGCTGTCTACATTTCAATATTAAGGACAAAATCGAGTATGACAATCCAAAGACCTTAGAAGAGGCCATGAGGAAAGCAACTTTCTGTTATGACACTAATCGGAAAAGAGAAGGAATGTCAAACTAAAAAAGTCATAAACCCAGTATTTTTGAGCTGAAAAGGAAAAATTACAGATTTAATGGAAATTATGGTTTCCAAAAGAAAAAATTTCAGAATCGGAATTTTCAAGGAAACAATTCTAGAAACAGTCAGCAACAGAATTTTACAACACCTAGAAACACTCCCAATACTACCAGGACTAATGATCAAAAGGCACCTATCAAATGTTTTGAGTGTCAAGGTCCTCATTATGCATCAGAATGCCCCAAAAGGAAGCGGACCGCTAACAACATTCATTCTATTTAGACTGAACCTAATGTTGGAGACTTGGCAAGGGAGATGCCCAGAATCAATGCAATGCTCGACAACAGACAAACAGATCATCAAATCTCTATGGTAGAGATTGAATGTATGCTACAAAATCACCCAGTTACTATTTTGATTGATCCAGGTGTTAGCTTAAGTTATATATCACCAGATATTGTAGAAAGTTTTAAATTGAAAACAAAAAAGTTCAGTAAATCTTGGTTAGTTAAACTAGCAACAGGAACAAAAAGGAAAGAATCAGATTTTATTGAAAGTTGTGCTTTATCCATGAATCATTTAAAGACACAAATCAAGTTGAATATTTTACCTTTAGGATCCTATGATATTATAATCGGAATGGACTGGTTAGAATCCCATCATGTCATTCTGAACTGTTATGAGCAAAGTTTTACATGTTTAAATGATGAAGGAGAAATTGAAGAAGTAAAAGGTATTCCAAGAAAGACAACCCTTAGACAGATTTCAGCCATGCAAGTAAAGAGGGCAGTTAAGAAAGGATGTCAGTTGTTTGCAGTAAATGTAGTAAATGATGAGTTTATTTGTAAAGAGGACAAACTGAAACTAGAAGACATACCTGTCCTAAAGGATTTCAAAGATGTTTTTCCTGAGGAGATTCCAGGATTACCTCTTAAAAGAGATTTAGATTTTACCATCGAGTTAATACCAGGAGAAGTACCGAATTCTAAAGCTTCATATAGGAGGAATAAACTGGAATTAAACGAGTTGAAATCATAGTTGAAGGAACTAATTGATAAGAATTATATAAGACCCGGCGTGTCTCCCTGGGGAGCACCTGTTATATTTGTTAAGAAGAAATATGGAACCCTAAGACTGTGCATAGATTATCGCCAGCTTAATAAGATGACAATCAAGAATCGATATCCACTGCCCCACATAGATGATCTATTTGATCAGCTGCTTGGAGCAACGATATTTTCAAAGATTAATCTAAGATCAGGATATCATCAAGTGCGGGTTAAGGATGAGGATATGTTCAAAACAACTTTTAGAACTCGATATGGACATTATGAGTTCATAGTCATGCCATTTGGCTTGACTAATGCCCCAGCTGTATTTATGTGTTTGATGAACAATATTTTGCACAAATACTTAGATAAGTTTGTTGTGTATTTATAGATGACATTTTAGTGTATTCTAAAAACAAAGAAGAGCATGACGAACATCTATGGATTATCTTACAAGTTCTAAGAGATCATCAACTATACGCTAAGTTTAGTAAGTGTGATTTTCACAAGGACAAAATTCAGTATTTAGGACACATAATTTCTAAAGAAGGAATCTCGGTTGACCCCGACAAGATAAAATCCATTAATGATTGGCCGGTTCCTAAGGACGTGTCAGTTGTAAGATCATTTATGGGTATTACTGGATATTACAGAAAATTTATAGAGGGTTTTTTAAAAATTGCAAACCCCATAACCTCCTTGTAGAAGAAAGGGAAGAAATTTGTGTGGGATCAGGAATGTTCAGACAGTTTTAAGAAGTTAAAGGAATTATTGACTACAACACCTATTCTGAGGATAGCGGATCCTAATAAGGATTTTATAGTTTGCACAGATTCTTGTAATGATGGACTCGGTGGAGTCCTAACACAAGAAGGGCATGCTGTGGCATACGAATCTAGAAAGATGAAAATACATGAGAAGAAATAATCTGCTTATGATTTAGAGTTATTAGCACTAATTCATGCTTTAAAAATGTGGCGTCACCACCTTATTGGCAGAAAATTTACCTTATTGACAGACAACATGGGTCTGAAATATTTATTAGATTAGACAAATCTTAACGCTAGACAAGCTAGATGGTTAACATTCCTAAGTGAATATGATTTCAAAATTCAGCATATTAAAGGGAAAGAGAACAAGGTTGATGATGCATTAAGTCACAAAGCAAAACTAAATTTTATTTCAGCCATCAGTACTTATTCAACAGACTTAGAAACTCAAATCTATGAAAGGAGTGAAACGGATGAAGAATACAGGAAATTACGAGAAAAGACAACAAATAAGAGTTCTGAAAAATTCTATGGCAGATTACAGTTTGAAGGAAAATGGACTATTATTATACAAAAACAGATTGTATGTACCCAACATACCAGAAGTAAAATTTCTGATTTTAAACGAGGTGCACAAAAGCCATTACTTTGGCCATCCAGGTTATCAGAAAACCATTACTATGCTATGGAAAGAGTACTATTGGACCAAAATGAAAGATGAAGTAGCAGAGTACATAGCTAAGTGTTTGGACTGTTAAAACATGAAGGTTGAACATCAACATCCAGCTGGACTGTTGCAACCATTGCCGATACCTAGTTGGAAATGGGAAGTGATAAGCATAGACTTTATTACTGGACCACCCAAATATCAGAAACAAAATGACTCTATCATGGTAGTAGTGGACAAACTTAGCAAGGCAACACACTTTATACATCTGAAGACTACTCATAAGGCTCCAGACATTGCAGAAATCTTCATGAAGCAGATTTTTCGACTACATGGTATACCGAAAGTGATAATTTCAGATCGTGACTCTAAGTTTACTGGAAACTTTTGGAGGTCTTTGTTTAAAGGGTTGAATACAACCTTAAATTTCATTACAACACTTCATCCACAAACAGATGGACAAACAGAAAGGGTGAATCAAGTTTTGGAAGACTTACTTAGAATGTATGTTAAGGATAAGCCTGGTAAGTGGGAAGACTACTTGCATTTAGAAAAATTTGCATATAATAACCATTGTCATGCATCAGCCAGACTTAGCCCATTTGAAATTCTTTATGGTAGGAAATGTGATACACCTTTTTCTTGGAATGACCTAGTAAATAGAGTTGTTTTAGGACCTGAATTGTTGCAGGAGTTAGAACTAATTGTGAAACGGGTACAAGGAAATCTAAAAGCTTCCCAAGATAGGAAAAAAAGTTAAGTAGATCTTAAAAGGACTCATAAAGAGTTCCAAGTTGGTGAACATGTGTTCCTCGAGGTAAGACTGAAAAGAGTTCATTGAAATTGGGGAGCTGTGCCAAGTTGGCACCCAGGTATTGTGGTCCTTTTGAAATATTGTCCAGGGTTGGACCAGTGGCATACCAACTGGATTTGCCACCAAATTTAAAGATACATAATGTTTTTTATATATCCTTTTTAAAGAAGTATGTACACGATTTTACTCATGTTGTAAACTGGAATGATGTACAGGTGGGACAAGACGGCGATTTTCAGGTGGAACCAGACTGTATCCTCGAAAGGAGGGAAAATATGCTCTGAAATCGCACCATTGGGCAAGTGAAGGTGCAATGAAAGCACCTTAGCCCAGAAGAGGCAACTTGGGAGTTGGAGAGTAGTATGCAGGTAGCATACCCAAATCTATTTCAAGAACACTCAGAGAGTGATTAACCAACATCGAGTACGATGTTGAGGTTTAAGGGGGGGGTGTATGTCACCTACCCAAATTCTGAAAATATTAGTTTATTGGCAAAATACTTTATGTTAAATTTTAATTACAAAGTTTTGTAATTATGACCAAGTTTGATCAAGGATGAATGTAATTACTGATTATTATTATTTAATAAATTAAAGTAGGAGACAAACACCCAAGGGAACTGTTAAATGATTATGGGTTAAGAGCTTAAGATATTAATTTGTTAAGGTTTTGGGGGTTAAGGGGACATGGGCTTTAGGGATTAGGGGTTTAGGGATTATGTGTTAATGGATTAGGGATTAGGGGTTAAGGGATTTAGGTTCAAGGGTTAATGGGTTAGGGGATTAGGGGTTAGGTAGTTTAACGATTTTTGAAGAGGGGTTCCAAGACCTTCCACTTATTGATTGCATCTGTAACCTATAGAAACATGTGATCATACATAATATGAATAGTTTGTTTATCCAAATTATGAAAGAAATGGCATTTTAAAAAAATGTATTTTTAAGAAAAATGTAATTTTTTTATAGAATTCATAATTTTTAAAAACTAGGGGTGCTAAGCTCTTCCTCTTAACAATTGCCCATGAAACCTGTAAAAAGGTGTGATCAAGTAGAAGTCCTCATTTTTAAAACTGAGGTGTATTGATCTCTTCCACTTACCAACTGGGTGCACACCATATAAAATTGTGCGATCACGTAGAATGTGCATACTTTGTTTATTCGATTTCTTAAATAAATGGCATTTATAAAATTCATGTTTTTAATTAATAATGGAAATTTCCGTAGAAGTCTTGATTTCTAAAAACAACGGTGCCAAGCTCTTCCACTTACCAATTGCGTGTGAAACCTATAAAAAAGGTGCGATCACATTGAATGTGCAAACTTTGTTTATCTGATTTATTAAAGAAATGACCTGTTTTAACAAGTCGCAATTTTAAAAAATAATGTAATCTTTTATAGAAAAAATGATTCCTAAAAAGGAGTGGTACTAAGTTCTTCCTCTTACCAATTACGTTTGGTACCTAAAAAAAGGTATGATCAAATACAATGTGCATACTTTGTTTATATCCGATATATTTAAAAAATGATGTTTTTTAAAACTTATGGTTTTAAGAAAAGAAAGTAAAAATTTTCAGAAGTTGTGGTTTTAAAAATTAGGGGTACTAATCTCTTCCTCTTACAAATTGTGTGCACAACCTACAAAAAGGTGCAATCATGTGGAAAGCCCATACTTTGTTTATTGTATCTTTCAAATAAAGGGGATTTGATAAAAAGTTGTGTTTTTTAAGATTGAATTTTTTAGAATTAGTGGTTTTTGAAAATGAGGTGTACAACTCTTCCTCTTACCAATTGCATAGTAAACCTAGCGAAAGGTGCAATCATGTAGAATGTGCATACTTTGTTTATTCGATTTATTAGATAACTAATGTTTTTTAAAAGGTCATGTTTTTAAAGAAATAATGGAATTATTCTTAGAAGTTTTGATTTTTAAAAATATGGAGCACTAAGCTCTTTGTCTTAGAAATTGTGTTTACAAACTATACAAATTTGCGATCATATATAATGTGCATACTTTGTTTATCCAATTTATTAAAAAAATGGCGTTTTTAAAGTCTTGATTTTTAAAAAATAATGTATTTTTTTAGAATTCTTGATTTTAAAAAACAAGGGGTACTAAGCTCTATCTTATCGATTGCATTTACAACCTATATAAAGGTGTGATCACATAGAATGTGCATACTTTGTTTATTGATTTATTAAATAAATAACAGTTTTTAAAAAGTTGTGTTTTTTAAGAAATAACGAAATTTTACTCAGAAGTTGTGATTTTTAAAGTGGGAGATACTAAGCTCTTCCTCTTACCAGTTATGTTGGAAACCTATAAAAAGGTGCAATCATGTAGAAGGTGCATAGTTTCTTTATTGCATTTATTAAATAAATGACCTTTTTTAAAAAGTCATATTTTTAAGAAATAATGTAAATTTTTTAGAAGTCACGATTTTTAAAATGGGGGGTACTAAGCTCTTCTTCTCACGAATTGCATGGGAAGCCTATAGAAAGGTGTGATCATGTAGAATGTGTACACTTGGTTTATTTGATTTAATAAATAAATGGCGTTTTTTTAAAAGGACGTCTTACTAAAGAAATAATGGAACTATTTTAGAAGTCATGATTTTTAAAATGAGGGGTACTAAGCTCTTCCTCTTACCGAGTGCGTGCACAACCTATAAAAAGGTGTGATCATGTATTTAAATGTGCATACATTGTTTGTTTGATTTATTAAGTAAATGCCATTTTATAAAAATATGTGTTTCTAAAGAAATAATTGAATTTTTCTTAGAATTCATGATTTTTTAAAATGAGGGGTACTAAGCTCTTCCTCTAACCAATTGTATGGGCAACCTATAAAAATGTATGATCACATAGAATGTGCATGATTTTTTAATTAAATTTATTAAATAAATGACAAGTTTTAAAAAGTTGTATTTTCTAAGAAATAATGTAAAAATTTTAGAAGTCATGATTTTTAAAAATGAGGGGTACTAAGCTCTTCCCCTCACCAATTGAGTGGGAAGCCTATAGAAAGTTGAAACCATGTAGAATGTGCAAACTTGGTTTATTCAATTTAATAAATAAATGGTGTTTTTTTAAAAGATGTGTATTTAAAGAAATATTGGAATTTATGTAGAAGTCATGGTTTTTAAAAATTAGGGGTACTAAGCTCTTCCTCTTACCAATTACATGTGAAAGATATGAAAATGTGTGATCATGTAAATTTTGCATACTTTATTTACTCGATTTACTAAATAAATCGCATTTTTTAAAAAGATGTGTTTTTTTAAAGAAATAATGAAATTTTTCTTGAAGTCGCGATTTTTAAAAATGTGGGGTACTAATATCTTCCTCTTTTCAATTGTGTTGGAAACTTATAAAAAAAGGTTCGATCGCGTAGAATGTGCATAGTTTTTTGTTGCATTTATCAGATAAATTGTAGTTTTTTAAAAAGTCGTATTTTTTAAGAAATAATGTAAAATTTTTAGAAGTCAAGACTTTTTAAAACAAGGGGTACTAAGCTCTTCATCTGACCAATTGCATGGGAATCCTATACAAAGGTGCGATCACGTAGAATGTGCATACTTGGTTTATTCAACTTAATAAATAAATGCATTTTTTTAAAGACATGTTTTTAAAGAAATAATGGAATATTTTTAGAAGTCGTGATTTTTAAAAATGAAGGGCACTAAGCTCTTAATCTTACCGATTGCATGCACAACCTTTAAAAAGTGAGATCATGTATAATGTGCATACTTTGTTTATTCGATTTATTAAATAAATGGTGTTCTTTAAAAATCTTTTTGTTTGAAAAATAATGGAAATTTTCTTAGAAATCGTGCTTTTTTAAAAATGAGGGGTAATAAGCTCTTCCTATCACCAATTTCGTTGGAAACCTATAGAAAGGCATACTCCTATAGATTGTACATACTTTATTTATTCTATTTAATTAATAAATGGCATTTTTTAAACAAACACATTTTAAAGAAATAATGAATTTTTTTTAGAAGTCATGGTTTTTAAAAATGTGAGGTACTAAGCTCTTCCTCTTACCAATTGCATGCAAAACGTATAGAATGGTGTGATCACGTAGAATGTGCATACTTTATTTATTCGATTTATTATATAAATTGTGCTTTTTAAAAAGACCTTTTTTAAAGAAATAATGGAAATTTTCTTAGAAGTCGCGATTTTTAAAAATGAGGGGTACTAAGCTCTTCCTCTTACCAATTGTGTCAGCAACCTATAAAAAAGTGAAGTCACATAGAAATATGTGGGAAAGCTAAATAAATGTGCAATCATGTAGAGCATGCATAATTTTTTCATTCGATTTAATGAATAAATGGTGTTTTTTTTAAAAGACGTGGTTTTTATGAAATAATAAATTTTTTTTAGAAGTCGTGATTTTTAAAAACAAGGGATACTATTGTCTTCCTCTTGTTAGTTGCATGGGAAACCTATAAGAAGGTGTGATCACATAGAATGGGCATACTTTGTTTATTTGATTTATTAAATAAATGGAATTTTTAAAAGGCCATGTTTTCTAAGAAACAATGGAATTTACTTAGAATTCGTGATTTTTAAAAACAAGGATTACTAATCTCTTCCACTTACCAATTCCATCTGCAACCTATACAAATTTGCGATCATATAGAATGTGGATACGTTTTTTACTCGATTTATTAAAAAAATGATATTTTTAAGAAATAAATGACATTTTTTTAAAATGCAATGTTTTTAAAGAAATAATGTAATTTTTTTAGAAGTCATGATTTTTAAAAATGAGGGGTACTAAGCTCCTAGTCTTACCAATAACATGGGAAACAATTAGAAAGATGTGATCACATAGAATGTGCATACTTTGTTGATTCCATTTATTAAAAAATGACATTTTTCAAAAGGTTATGTTTTTTATGAAATAATGTAAATTTTTTTAGAAGTCACGTTTTTTAAAAATCAAGGGTATTAAATTAATCTCTTTCCCTTACCAATTGCATGCACAACCTATAAAATGGTGCAATCACGTACACTATCCATACTTTGTTTATTATATTTATTAAATAAATTGCATTTTTTAAATGTCATGTTTTTAAAGAAATAATGGAAATTTTCTTAGAAGTCATGATTTTAAAAATGAGTGGTGGTAAATTCTTTCTCTTTCCAATGTAACGGGAAATCTATAGGAAGGAACAAACATGTAGAATGTGCATTCTTTGTTTACTCGATTTATTAAAAAAATGATGTTTTTTAAAAAGTCATGGTTTTTAAGAAATAATATAATTTTTTTATAGAAGTGCTGATTTTTAAAAATGAGGGGTACTAATCACTTCATTTTACCAATTGCATGTGCATCGTATAAAAAGGTGTGATCACATAGAGTGTGCATACTTTTTTATTCAAATTATTAAATAAATGGAATTTTTTAGAAGGTCATGTTTTAAAATAAATAATGGATTTTTTCTTAGAAGCCGTGATTTTTAAAAATGAGGGATACTAAGCTCTTCCTCTTACAAATTGCATGTGCAACATTTAAAAGGGTGCAATCATGTAGAATGCACATACTTTGATGATTTCATTTATTAAATAAATGACATTTTTTAAAAAGACGTTTTTTTAAGAAACGATGTAAATTTCTTAGAAGTCGAGACATTTAAAAACACGGGGTACTAGATCTCCCTCTTACCAATTGCGTGCAAAACCTATAGAAAGGTGCGATCACGTAGAATGTGGATACTTTATTTATTCGATTTATTAAATGAATGGTGTTTTTTAAGAAGACTTGTTTTTTAAGAAAGAATGAAAATTTTCTTAGAAGTTGTGACTTTTAAAAATGAAGGGTACTAAGCTCTTCCTCTTACCAATTTTGTCTACAACCTTTAAAAAGGTGCAGTCATTAGAAATGTGTGGGAAACCTATAGAAATGCGCGATTATGTAGAATGTGCATACTTTTTTATTTGATTAAATAAATAAATGGTGTTTTTTAAAAAGACTTGTTATTTAAGATATAATGGAATTTGTTTAGATGTCCTTATTTTTAGAAACAAGGGGTACTAAGCTCTTCATCCTATTGGCTGCATGGGAAACCTATAAAAATGTGTGATTGCGTAGAATGTGCATACTTTGTTTATTTGATTTAGTAAATAAATGGTGTTTTTTAAAAGTCATGTTTTTTAAGAAACAATGGAAATTTTCTTAGAAGTCGTGATTTTTAAAAATGACGGGTACCAAGGTCTTCCACATACTAATTGAATCAATAAATTATAAAAAGATGCGATCATATAGAATTTGAGTACTTTGTTTATCCCAATTATTAAAAAAATGGTGCTTTTTTAAAAGTTGTGTTTTTAAGAAATAATGTAATTTTTTATAGAGGTCATGATTTTTAAAAACCAAGGGTGCTAAGCTCTTTCTCTTACCAATTATGTGGGAAACCTATAGAAACATGTGATCATGTAAAATGTGCATATTGCGTTCATAACGTTCATTATATAAATGGCATTTTTTTAAAAGACATGTTTTTTAAGAAATAAATGTTTTTTTTAGAAAACGTGAATTTTAAAAATGAGGGGTACTTTTCTCTTCCTCTTATTGATTACGTGTGCAACCTATAAAAAGGTCCGATCGTGTAGAATGAACATACTTTGTTTATTTGATTTATTAAATAAATGTCATTTTTTAAAAAAGTTGTGTGTTTTAATAAATAATTAAATTTATCTTAGAAGTCGTGATTTTTAAAAAGTGAGGCCTTCTGAGCTCTTCCTCTTACCGGTTGTGTGCAAAACCTACAAAAGGAGCGATCACGTAGAATGCATATATTTTGTTGATTCGATTTATTAAATAAATGATTTTTAAAAAAAGTTGCGCTTTTTAAGAAGTAATGTAAGCTTTTTAGAAGTCGTGATTTTTAAAAACGAGGGTTACAAATCTCTTCCTCTAACAAATTACATGGGACACCTATATTAAGGTGTGATCATGTAAAATGTGCATACAATGTTTATTCTATTTATTAAATTAATGGAGTTTTTTAAAAAAGACTTGTTTTTAAGAAATAATGGAATTTGTTTCAGAAGTTGTGATTTTTAAAAATGAGAGGTACTAAGCTCTTCCTCGTGCCGAATGTGTATTCAACATATAAAAATGTGAAATCATGTAGAATGTGCATACTTTTTTATTAGATTTGTTAAATAATTGGCATTTGTTTAAAAGTCCTATCTTTAAAGAAATAATGGATTTTTTCTTAGAAGTTGTGATTTTTAAAAATGATGGGTACTAAGCTATTCTTGTTACTAATTGTTTCCACAACCTATAAAACATTGGAATCATATAGAATATTATACTTTATTTGTCTAGTTTATTAAATAAAGGTGTTTTTTTAAAAGTCATGTTTAAAAAAAAAAAAAAAATGTTTTAGGAGTCGTGACTTTTTAAAATGAGGGGTACTAAACTCTTCCTTTTAGCAATTGCATAAGGAACCTATAGAAATGTGCAATAATGTAGAATGCACATATTGTATTTATTTGATTTACTAAATAAATGACGTTTTTTAAAAAGACTTGTTTTAAGAAATAATGCAATTTGTCTTAGAAATCGTGATTTTTAAAAACGAGGGGTACTAAGATATTCATCTTACCAATTGCATGTGCAACCTATAAGAATGTGCTATAATGTAGATTGTGCATACTTTGTTTATTCCATTTATTAAATAAATGATGTTTTTTAAAAAGTTGTGATTTTTAAGAAATAATGGAAATTTTCTTAAAAGTCATGATTATTAAATAAAAGGAGTACTAATCTCTTCCTCTTACCCATTGCATGTGACACCTATAAAAGGTCCGATCATGTAGAATGTGCATACTTTTATTGAATCCCTTTATTAAATACATAATTTTTTTTAAAGTCATGTTTACAAAGAAATATTGTAAATTTTGTAGACATCATAATTTTTAAAAATGAGGGGTACTAAGCTCTTCCTATTACCAATTATGTTGGAAACCTATATAAAAGTGTGATCATGTAGAATGTGCATACTTTGTTTATTCTATTTATTAAATCAATGGATTTTTTTAAAACAACGTGTGTTTTAAGAACTACTGAAATTTTTCTTAGAAGTTGCGGCTTCTAAAAATGAGGGGTACTAATCTCTTCATCTTACCAATTGCATGTGCAATATATAAACAAGTGTGATCAAGTAGAATATGCATACTTTGATGATTCCAATTATTAAAAATGATATTTTTTGAAAAAATAATCTTCTATAAGAAATAATGTCAATGTTTTAGTAGTTATTATTTCTAAAAACGAGGGGTACTAAGCTCTTCCTCTTACCAATTGCATGGGAAACCTATGGAAAAATGCGATCATATAGAATGTGCATACTTTGTTTATTCAATTTATTAAAAAATGACATTTTTTAAAAACATGTGTTTTTTAAGAAATAATGTATTTTTCAATAGAAGTCATTATTTCTAAAAACAATTGATACTAAGCTCTTGCTCTTACCAATTACATGTGCAACCTATAAAAATGTACGATCAAATACAATGTGCATACTTTATTTGTCTGATTTATTAATAAAATGATTTTTTTTTAAAGGTCGTGTTTTTTAAGAAATAAACTAATTTTCTATATTGTTTCCTTTCGGGGATGACTTATTAAATTTTGATTCTAGGTATGTTTTCCCAGTCTTGGAAGGGCCATGCAACACTCTGTATATTTTTCTAAAAATAATATAAGGATCTACCCTAACTTAAAAAAAAAAAAAAAAACTTTTTTTTTTAGAAGTCACGATTTTTAAAAATGAGGGGTATTAAGCTCTTCCTCTTACCGATTGCGTGCACATCCTATAAAAAGGTGCGATCAAGTGGAATGTGCATACTTTGTTTATTCGATTTAACAAATAAATGGTGTTTGTTAAAAAGTCATGTTTTTTAAAAAGTAACGGAATTTTTTTAGAAGTTTCAATTTTTAAAAATGAGAGGTGCAAAGCCCTTCCTCTTGCCAATTGGGTGCGCAACCTATCAAAATGTGTGATCAGGTAAAATGTGCATACTTTGTTGATTCCATTTATTAAATAAATGATATTTTTTTTTTAAGTCATGTTTTTTAATAAATTATGTAAATGTTTAAAAAGTCATTATTTTTAAAAATGAGGGTTACTAAGCTATTCATCTCACCAATTGTGTGGGAAACCTATAGGAAGGTGTGATAATGTAGAACGTGCATAATTTTTTTTGTTCGATTTAATAAATAAATGTCATTTTTTTAAAAGTCATTTTTTTAAGAAATAATGGAATTTTTTAAAAGTCGTGATTTTCAAAAAGGAGTGTTACTGAGCTCTTCCTCTTACCAATTAGGTGCACAACCTATAAAAATGTGCGATCACATAGAATGTGCATAATTTGTTTATTAGATTTATTAAATAAATAGTGTTTTTTAAGTAATAATGGAAATTTTCTTAGAGAACGTGAATTTTAAAAACGAAGGTTACCAAGCTCTTCCACTTACCAATTGCATCCACAACCTATAAAAACATGCGATCACATAGAATGTGCATAGCTTGTTTATCCCATTTATTAAAAAAGTGACTTTTTTAAAAAGTTGTATTTTTTAAGAAATAATGTAATTTTTTGTAGAAGCCGTAATTTTTAAAATCTAGGGGTACTAAGCTCTTACTCTTACCGATTCCATGGAAAACCTATAAAATGGTGTGATTAGGTAGAATGTCCATACTTTCTTTATTCGTTTTATTAAATAAATGTCATTTTTTAAAGTCATGTTTTTTAAGAAATAATGGATTTTTTCTTAGAAGTCATGATTTTTAAAAACGAGGAGTATTAAGCTCTTCCACTTACTAATTGGGTGCACAACCTATTGGAAATACTAAGAGGGGGGTGAATCAGTATTGAGCACTTTTCACCATTTCAAAGTGCTCAATAATGGTATTCATCATCACATAAACATTAACCATTAATAATGGTATTCATCATCACATAAACCATACAAAGTGCACATGAGATTTAACATGGAAACCTAAATGGGATAAAACCATAGAATGCTTCTCTTATATAAGAACAAGATTACATTCATAAGAAGCACCAAATTCCATGATTCTCTGGCACCGACTAGAAGGAGGCACCAACCCCCTGATTTACAAGCATTGCCTGAAGGAAGCTCCAACTCCCCGATTTACCAGCACCTACTGGAAGGAGGCTCCAACCCCCTAATTTATAGACTCCAACCTAAAGGATACTTTGATCTCCTATACTTTCCCTATCCTACCACCCTGATATGAATAAGAACATCAATATGCCATTATCACTATATCACTCTCACAACCTGTAACTATATCATTGTCTTTATCAGCATGTATCACTGCATCACTACCTCTGTCAACTTGTCACAATCACTATCTCTATAAAAATGCACCAATCATTGTCTCTACAACTTGTATCTCTGTCTCTATCAACATGTACATGTATCTCTATCTCTGTACCTATATCATTGTCCCTGTCACAATCACTGTATCTCTATCTCAATGCCACAATCACTGCCATAATGTCTCAATATCTATCACACTATATGAACCTGTACATGCCTCAAATCTATACCTAGAAACAATCATCCATCGATTTCATTTCATTCTCAAATTTTACATCATATACATTGAACACTCCATGAGATTAGCCATATGCCAAAACATAACCATGGATTATGTCAAGATAACCACTATGATCTATGCCAATACTATCATAGAATATTCCATACAATCATCAAGATCATCATACAATATGCCAAGATATAATCAAGATCTATGCCAAAATAACATCAATATCTATCCCCATATAACATCAATATCTATACCAACAAATAACCAAGATATATGAAAACAAATATCCAATATAAATACCCAGAATATCCAAATATAACCATCATCATAGCCTCTATAATACCCCCAATACTTTTGAATTATTTGATTTAATGTTTTTATTTGAGAAATATTCTCCAAACAATTATTATTTTTGTAAAAGAGTTATAAAACTCTATACTCACACTCATGTGGGTGAATATTATGAACAAGAAATATTATTTTATTATTAATAAAAATAGACACTTGGAGCCACCAATTGAAAGAGGGGACACCATCATGAGACAATGAACAAGCGGATAGCAAGCAATATATTTGGTATCAATCAAATCAAAGTCAAAAGCTGAGCGAGCCGGCCATAACCACAATTATAGGGATACATATATTTGCTTGAGATTTGATTGAGATGGCACAAGACTTGGGAAAAAATTATATAATGGCGCATCGAGAAGACACGGGACACTTTGTGGTGCATATAGAGAAATTGTTACTATGTTGAGGGAAAGCTGTTGAGTACTCTCTATGTTTAAAAGTCCATCTTTTGATCTGTTACGGACTCTTGAGAAGAGTGTTGCGTTCAGATATTGATGAGTTCATTTGTCTATGGTGGTGGTACATCTCGAGGGTGAAGTTGGGAAAGTAAGCATGGATTTCATCTTCTATGGTTGGGAGGAACTGGGAAGCTTCAAGTGTTTTTTCCTTTGATTTCAAGTAGGTTGTTTTATATTACATTTTGTTTAATGGTTTGACAAATTGAATAGTTATTTTGCAAAAACTTATGTATATGATACTTGTGTTAGTTGTTTATTACAAACAAGTATATACATGAATCCAAAGGTTAAACACCTTAGTACCTATTGGTGTTTGATTATTTAAACAAGCTCAAAAATATGTTCATCCATTACATTGTAGGTTTGTATCTTATTTTAATTGTATTAGTGCTTTAAAAATGAAACTTAAAATTAATTTTGTTGTGATGATTTTGGGTACGTTACAATGTGGTATTTGATCATGGTTCAAATGCTTGCATCTGAAAGGCTCATCGTTGCTTGTCCCTCGTTACAGGTCAAAAGGGAAATTATCAAAAGTAAATTTTCATTTTCATTTTTTTTGTATTTGATTAAAAAAAAGTTGTGTTAATTTATCAAGATCCATAATGCTTGTCGAATCATTCTAGATATGTTAATGATATATATTTATCATTGTATTGTTGGCTTGGAAAGAGGGTGAACACACGATTGTTCGATTTCTTTTTAACATCTGTCTATGGATCATTTCTGGGACCGAAGTCCGGGGAAGATGCAATCCCCACCTTTCCACTAAGGACTTCATTCTCGGATACATCTGTCTACAAATCAATTCTGGGACCAAAGTCCAGGGAAGTTACAATCCCCTCTCGTCCACTAGGGACCACATTCTCGGAGACATATGTCTACGGATCCTTTTATAACATGTGTTCAAGGATGATGCAATCCCCTCGTCAACTTAGACCCCGTCTAAGGACCATTCACCAACCTCACTGTCGGCATCACCAATATTGGTAACCACATCATCGACCTCACTGTTGATGGAGGCAATCTCATCATCAGCGACCAATTCACTTCCCCTTTCGAGGAGGGTCCTTCTGAACTACACCAAGCTTGTCTCGAAAATACTCAAACTTTACTCGAGACAGAGGTTTGGTCAATATATCAGCAACTTGTTCGTCAGTGCTTACATACTCGAGCTTGATAGCTCCTTTCTGCACCTTATCCCGTATATAGAAATATCGGATCTCTATGTGCTTTGACTTATCATGGAACACTGGATTTTCTATCATCTTGATACAACTCTGGTTGTCACACAAGATCTCAGTGGGTTCCATCTCTAAGTCAAATAAACCAGATAATAACTTCCGAAGCCATACTGCTTCACAACTAGCAAAGCAAGAAACTATATATTCCACTTCAGCTGTACTGAGAGCCACACTAGACTGCTTCCTGCTAAACCACGAGATCATGGCAGATCCAAGACAATAACATCCACCTGATGTACTCTTCCTGTCTGAGACACTTCCTTCCCATTCAGCATCTGAGTAGCCATGCAATCTGAAGTCATGATCTCCAAGATAATATAGACCAAACTCTATCGTACCCTTTAGATACCTCATTACATTCTTTGCAGCTATTAAGTGAACTCTTCTAGGTTCCACTAGATACTGACTCAAGGTATTTACAGCAAAGCATATGCCTGGTCTAGTATTTGTCAAATACATCAATGACCCAATAATCTGTCTATATAGAGTCACATCCACTAACTTTGATGAGTCATCAACTAATAACTTCAAGTTGGAGTCCATGGGGGTTCCATGGCTTTACACTCCAACATATCGAATCTTTTCAAAATCCCCACAACATACTTACCCTGATTTAGAAAGATTCCTTTTTGGGTCTTGCCAAACTTCCAGACCTAAGAAGTAGTGCTTCAATCCGAGATCTTTCATCTCAAATTCTGAAGAGAGCTTCTTCTTGCATTCAATAATCTGTTTCTCATTTCCAATTTGAAATAGATCATCTACATACAGTAATAATATGATAGGTTCATCATCCATAACTTTGAAATAAATATTAGGATCAACTTTACTCTTGGTAAAGCCCATGCTTGTCAAGAAACTCTCAATTCTTCCGTACCAAGCTCTGGGAGCTTGCTTCAATCCATACAAAGCCTTCTTCAGTTTGCATACATGTGTTCTTCCATTTTCTAGCTCAAATCCTTGTGGTTGTTCTATGTACACTTCTTCCTCAATCACACCATTCAAGAAAGTTGTCTTAACATCCATCTGGTGTAATTTCCACTTCATCATAGATGCAAGTGCCATGATGGTTTTGATGGAAGTGTACCTTGCAACTGGTGCAAATGTTTCTTCATAGTCAATTCCCTCTTTCTGAGAGAATCCTATGGCTACAAATCTTTCCTTATATTTTTCAATGCTACCATCTGCAGCGTGTTTTATCTTGAATATCCATTTGGAGGATACCACACTCTTGTCTTTTGGTTTGGGAACTATATCCCAAACATCATTCTTCATTATTGACTGGTATTCTTCCGTCATTGCTTCTACCCACTCTTTCTTCTGAGCTGCCTCTTCATAGCTAGTAGGTTCTTGATCCACCAGATCACACATCAAAGCCACATAGTTGGATAATAGCTTTGGTTTCTTGCTCACTCTAGTGGAGCCTTCAGGAGCCCCATACTTTTCAGCTCCTAGTATAATGTCTCTGGCCCATGCTGGCCTTCTTTTCCTTGAAATGTTTGAAATGGGGGGTTCTTGAGGTTCTACTATGTCATGGTCTTCAGGTGTTACATCTTCAGGGATGGGTACAGCTTCTGTACTTCTGGGAGGTGCATCTTCTTCATATATCTTTTCATGCTTGCACTTCCTAGATCTCTTAAGAGCTGCTTCTTCATCAAAGGTCACATCCCTACTTATTTCCATATGATGAAAATATGGAATGTAAATTCTGAATGCTTTGGATGATTCACAATATCCAACAAATATTCCCTTCTTCCCAAAAGGATCTAGCTTGGTCCTCTTCTCTTTTGGAATGTGAATGTACACTGGACATCCAAATATCTTGAGATGACTTACCTCAGGCTTCTTTCCTGTGAACACTTCTTCTAGAGTCTTGAAATCAAGAGCACTGTGGGATAGTCTATTTTGAACATAGACTATTGTTCTAGATGCTTCAGCCTGTAGATACATGGGTAGGTCTTGATCATGTATCATTGTCTTTAGAGCTTCCATGATGGTTCCATTCTTTCTTTCTACAACCCCATTTTGTTGGGGATTGTAGGGAGTGGTTAGTTCCCTCTTGATTCTAGCTTCCTTACAAAAATCTTCAAAATCCTTTGAAGTATATTCTCCGCCATTATCTGTTCTGAGTATTTTGATTTTCTTTTCTGAAAATGCTTTGAACTCTTTGAACTTTCCAAAGACTTCATTCTTTCCTTTTAGAAAGTATATCCAAGTCTTCCTTGAATAGTCATCAATGAATGTGAGATAGTATTCATATCCACTCAAAGATGTGGAGGGAATTGGTCCACATACATATGAATGTATTAACTCCAAGGTACTCTTAGTCTTTGTTTCACTCTTTGGAAATGGGTTCTTGATATTCTTCCCTTTTGCACATCCTTTGCATGTACCATCATGATCAACCTTTAAGTCTGGTAGTCCTATAACTACCTTGCTCACATGAGGTAGGGATTTGTAGTTAATGTGAGCAAGCCTTCTATTCCATAGCTCACTTGGGCTAGTGGCTTAATGAACAAGGGCAACTTCTGAATGGCCCTTGAGTTTGTATAGACCTCCTTCCTCTTCACCAATAACAATTGCATCCTCAATTGATTTTCCTTTAGGCCACATAAGTACTTGGCCATATATGAATGCAACTATAAATCCTTTCTTATCTAATGCTGAAATAGAAAGTAGGTTCTTCTTCAAACCTGGTACATATAAAATTTCTTTCATCTTTAATGGTGTTCCAGAATCAAGCTTGTAGCTTTCTTCACTAATTCCCTTGATGGGATATTGATAGTCATCTCCTAGAGATACCTTTTGTGGAGAGGAATTTTCTTCAAGTCTTGAGAGAGTTTTATTTTGACCTGTCATGTGCTTTGAAGCACCATTATCAATGAGCCATGTATCTTCTCCAGGTGTCACAGACCCAGAGAGTGCAGAAAATAGAACATATTCTTCCACATCTTCTTTCTCTACTTTAGTTCTTTTCTTTTGAGGTCTTTCCTCTTCTTCTTATTCTTCTTCTTCACTATCATCTTTTGCCATATGTGCATGATGTCTTTTGTGAAAAACTTCTTCTTATTTGTTTGTGAAGTACAATTTCTAGCAAGGTGTCCTAGTTTAAGACAATTGTAACATTGAATTATGGAGAGATCTCTTTCTGAGTTTGTTGCTCTTCTCCTTTTAAATCTATGGGAAGGTTGAGATACCTTGTGGTCATATTTCTTGAAGTGACCCTTTCTTCTTCTTTTGTGTGAGTAGCCAAAGCTTGGTCATCCTCCTTGAGAAGGGCTTCTCTATTGGCTACCCTAGCTTCTTCTTGAATACAGTCCTCCCATATCACATCAAACTTCATACTTTCTTTCCTGGCACACATAGTTTGGATGAATGACTCCCAAGGTCTAGTGAGACCATTTAGAGAAGTCATTACTAGTTCATATTCATCAAGGGTATCTCCAATGGCATCTAGTTGTTCCTTGATTTGGGAAACCCTTGAGAAATAGTATTGAATAGATTCTCCTTTGTTCATTTTGATACTCTTCAACTGAGATCTTAGGTTCATCTTCCTGTTGATGTTCCTCCTTCTTCCTAGGGCATCATACATTCCCTTTGGAGTCTTTTTGGATGCCACTTGGGGAATCAAGTGGTCCTTGATAGAATCAACAATGATTCTCTTTTCCCTAATCAGATCCTTCCTATGCTTTTCTTTGGCTTCATCTTCGCAGGTTCTGCAACTTCATCCTTGATATATTGAGCAAGATCATTCTCTTCAAGAATGAGACCAATTCTATATTTCCATGCTCGAAAATTCTCTATGCCTTCTAGCTTGTCCTCAAGCTTAGTGCTTGGGGCCATCTTGCCCAGGGGGTTACCAAAAATTGAAAATTCCAAAAATGAAAAACTGACCTTACCAGGAGATTGGCTTGACTGAGGCGAGGTGACTGATGTACTTACTTTCTGGAAACTTCAATTTTTAATCCTCCAAACTTGACCAGCGAACTTCAGACCTACTGTAGAAATCTGGTTTTGGTTTTTTGGTTTTCTGGTTTTCTGCACTTTTTGTCAAACTAGGGTTTGACTTTCCCGGAGTTCTACCCTACCGAAAAGTTTGATCTAGGGCTCAAAAGTTTGATTTTTAGGAGGGCTATCCAGCCATGTAATCATAATCCAAAGATTCCAACTTTTGCAGAAACCCTAATTTTCATCAGAGGAAGAGAGAGAGATATTTTCACCTTGTGAAAGATGTCCTATTCAGGCTAGCTCTGATACCATGTTAAGTTTATACTAATTTGACTAGAAAGATCACTGAAAGAAACACAATCACAATATAGACAAAGATTTTACCTTGGGAAACCCTCATTGTAGAAAACCTAGCAAAGCTTTCCTCAATAAGATGATCAACCAAATACAAGATGTAGTCCAAAACTAGAGATCCTTCTCTACCTCCTATGCAGACCTCTCTCTTACTTGTGCACTACTTTCCGAGTGATGGAAGAGTGAGATAAGTGAGGAGCATCCTCCTCTACTTATACTTGTTTCCCAACTGACTTTTTACCCTATGGGGCCGACCTCTCCTAAGAGGGTCTAATAACCCCTAATAAATTAACTCAGGGCCGACCCCCACATGGGAGATCTAATAACCCTAGTTACCACAATCCATCGGAGGAATAAACATATCCGGATATACAATAGGGTCACCTCAGAGGAATGTAACATCTTTGGAATAATAAAGTACAAATATAATATTCTTAGAAGTTACAATATTTCAACCATTTCAAGGAATTATATATTCATGTGATGTCAAATTAAAAAAGGATACACAGGATGTATCATTAAAAAAAAAACTTTATCGAGTTCCTCCTCCTCAAAATCTATGTTGAGCCCCTTTTTAACAATTAGTCAATTTAATTTTAAACTGACTATAAGACTGTGCATGACATGGGTTTTTCTAAATGGCCTTGGAAGTACTCACTTCGAACTGAAATGTTGAGTCCTTCTTAAGACCCCGAGTTCATTTCTTATTGAACTATTAATGAACTCATTGGTGCACATGGAAAGAAACTTCCATACCAACTTAAATTTGGATAAATCACTCCTCTAAGATCCTCGTTTTATGCATTATTGGTAGAAGATAATTTTAATCAATTCCAATCCCCAGGCGAAATCGTAGCAACTAGTTAACTCAAGGACGTCGGTTAGCATATCGATTAATCCTAGTGGTTTTCACTACTATTTCTTTCCTTGTCATAGTCATTACTTTTCTCATCAGAATTAGTCATTACTTACTCAAAAGTGTTCCAATTTAGTCATCCTCTATTGTTTTTTCTCCAGTCATCGATCTAAACATATCTTTTGTTTCTTCCAACTCTCTTCTCAAATCTAGCTTCGACGACTTTCCATTTCATTCTTATTGTAATGACTTCATGCATTATTTGTTATCCAACAATTTCCACTATCGATCCAACATTGGGATTACAATTTACAGTAGGATATGTTCAATTAATGGATAAGGGGTTTTCTAATACCATTTTTTTTCATAGAGGGATTGTTTTGTTCTCCTTGTTGGACATAATAAAGTTTTTAATAGTTTCCTTTTTGTTGCAAGTGAAAATCATCTGCAACTTATTGTTTTTTATTTCAAAATTTATTTGCAAAAAAGATTAACAAAATTCAGAATGGTCGCATTCAAAGGCATGTGTTGTTGAACTACTATGTTTCCAGAAACAAGACGACAGCAACCGTTTCTATGAAAAAACGGCTCAAAAACAGCAACGGGACGAAAACACCGTAAACAACGGTCATTTCCCGTTTTTGAAGGCCTAGACCGGTTTCTTAGGAAACGATGGTCATTTCTTGAATTTTGAAGGAGCTAATTCTGTGCATGGTCGGAGCTAGTTCTGTACATGGTTGTTTCTTTGATCATTTTCCATTGATAACTATAGTTTATTACCCTTAGATATTTTGGAGGAGGTAATTCTATGCATTTTAACTTTTCCACATGTATATGGGTTAAGAACATAATTTGGCAAGGACCATCATTGGAAAAATCAATAGGTTAACTTCTGAAAAGTGAATCAACCACATTATAAAAGGCAATTACCTAAATATGAAATAGGTAATTATCTCAATAGGTTAAGAGTTAAGTGTTTTTGTAATATTTTGGATTTTTCAGTTTTTTTTCTCTCTCCTCGTTTCTTATATATGCGAAACCTCCAAACTTCATTTCTTGTTCTCTTGCTCATTTCTCGTTTCTGGTAGCATAGTTGTTGACATGCCTGGTTACATGGGGCCACATGGATTCATGGTTTTATGTTTCCTTTTAATCGATCTGGGTGTGATCAACCCAGTAAACGTAACTTTGTATTTTGGGCAAGCTGCGTGATGTTTTCATCCCCTCGAATATTTAATACTGAACATATATTTTCTTTCCTATGGTTTTTTATTGTATTAACTTTAAAACCTGAATGCCTTTATATTGTTTTTATAATATGGTATTTGTTCCGATGCATAGTAGTCCATGGATACTCATTTGCAATAGAAAGAGCTCTAGCTAAACGGTTGGTCAACAAATGCAGCAAATTAAATATGTTACTTTGGAAATATAAACTGAATGATCGAATAAATGGAGGGATGTAATAATTTTTTTTGAAATGATAAACTTCATTTGATATTTTTTTTTCTCAAGCTCGGACTCTACTTTTACCCATCAAGTGCATTGTAATATCCCAATTTTGACCCCATTTCATAAAATGTAAATGATGTAATATTGTTATAAAATCGTGGTGAGGAGCTCAAGGCCAAGGCCCCGCCATCAATTTAGTGTTAAGAAATTATGCATACGGTTTGTGTGCTATCCAGGCACAATGGAAATTGTAAATATCATCTAAATATGCATTTTAATAAAATACCCACAACTCGCTATGCAATGCAATGCAACAAGAGTATGGGAGCATGATTTTTACAAGGAATTGGGAGGGAAATATTCAAACCCTTGGAGCCAATAAATTCAAGCCAAGTGTCAATGACATAACCCATGAACCTCCAACTACCCATGTTGACTTTTGTACCCAATCATTTAATTCTTCCAAGAGTTGGTTGAGGTAGTTAATGCATTGGGATTGGAGAGGTATGGCTGTCCAAATTCGGGTATGGGAAAGCCACCATTTTGGGAAAACATGTTTTGGCTTCCTTGGCAAGAAAAGAACCATGAAATTGCTCCCCAGGCCATTATTCATCAACCAGTTTGTCTCTCTCATGAGTTTGAAGCTACCTAGGCATTTTTCTCCATGAAATTTTTGTGTTTTCCTTTATTCTCAGTTCGGAGAAGGGATTTTTTGTGATATAGAACAGTGGGGAAGAAGAGGAATCCATTTTAGGGTCCATGGGGCTTCATTGAGGCCGTTTTTTTTTTCGATTGGAATGCTCATAACCCGTGGGAAAAATAATTTTTTCTTCTTGTGGTCTATTTTCCCTCTCGCAATCCATTTTTGGTGTGCCCACAATTTGGGGAAATACCATGGACATCTTGCTTATGAATCCCATAGTTGAAAACATTTTCCCTATGCCAAACATATGTGTTTTGTTATGTGTGGGGGAGAAGGATGTGGTATGAGTTGTGGGTATCCATTGTTTTGGCTTGAGTTTGAGTGCAAGCATCCAAAAATAGAGGGTTCAGATCTGGCTTGATAAACCCAGCTATGGACTGGATTCGCTTAGATGTGATGTTCCCTTTGTTGTGCAGGAGCTTGAGTGTCCCATTTTCCTTGTAGGAATCATGCCCAGCTCGTGGGTGGAAATTGTGTTGAGAGATCGATGAACACGGTTGGACTATGGTTGGGTGGAACGTTGTAGCTGCATAGCTAGTTGCTTGGGGAAATTTCACAATCAAGATAAGTATTCTTTGTGTTTTACTTTTGCAATGATTTAATTATTTGATGATTGTTATTGATATGTTGAATGCATGTGAAATGTGTGTGGATAGTTTAATTCTGTTGTGCATGTTTATTTTGAATGGCATCTGCACACATGATTTTTTATTTATATGAATTTGATGAATGGGTCTGAGTGAGTTTATGTAAAAGCCCAAGATTTGTAGTCATGTTCCCTTCCTTGCAGTGGGGTTGACGGGAGGGGAAGTCACAAAATGGTATCAGAGCATGAGGTTGCAACATTGGACCTTAATGGGATACATTTGACCAGTTGTAGAGGTAAGATCACTACTAGTCATCAGAGAAAGAAAGAAAAATTTCAAATTTTTCTAAGTGTTTTTGAATTTTCGGCTAAGTATGTTTTGGCACAAAACTTAAGGGACGCCAAAAATATCAAAAATAAATAGGAAGAGTCACCGATACATTTCGGCGAGAAAGTAAAAAGCTTTCCGAAAGTGTTTCGGCGAAAAACTGAAAAGCCCGCTGAAACTGTCGGTGAAAATCGGAAAAGTTGCTGAGAAGAGGTGTTTTGGGGAAATGAAATTTGTGTCAATCGACAAAAAATTGAAAGGTTCACCAAAATGGTCAGCGCAAAATTCAAAATCCCTCCGATCGACGAGAAATTGGAAAATCGCCGAAATGGTCGACAAAAAAGTGAAAAGTCCGTTGATCGGTGACGAAGCGGAAAGTGTGCCAAAACTGATCAGCGAGAAACAAGAATTGCGTTGATCGAAGGAAAATTGAAAGTGTGTCGATCGGCGACAAAATGAAAATGGCGCCAAAATGGGTCAGTGACAAATTGACAAGTGCATCGATCAGTGGAAAATTGAAAGGTGCACCGAAACGGATCAGCGAGAAATGGGAATTGCGTCAATTGGAGGAAAAATGAATTTTGCTCCGAAATAGGTCGGTGTCAAATTAGAAAGTGCACCGATTGGAGACAAAAGGCTAAGTCCACCGAAACAGGTCGGGGAAAAATGGAAAATTCTGCAGAAACAGGGAAATTGGACATTTTTCCAGGGATATTGGTGCTAGAAGTTGGCAAGGGGGAAAGCCCCCTTGACCCCCATTGTCCTCCTAAGACGTCGTTGATGGTGAGAAAATTATATGGTGATTATAGGACTCATGGAAATGGAAATGTTGCATCATGATAATAGTCCATGGGAAAATTTGGCAAGTTGTGGGTGATTCATATGTTTATGTAATTTGACAAAAGTTGGCAATTTTGAAGGGTTGCAGTTTTTGCTCAATAATCAGAAATAGGCATGCTCCTACTCTTTTCAAAGATTATCCATAGGAGGATAATATATAATGATCTTATTCTTAAAACATGTTTCTAGCTACTTCATAAAGTAATCATGGTAAAAATTCTTGTTAGCAAGAAATGTAAAAGAATTGAACCAAGTATGGTTGGATGCTTGGTAACATACAAGGCAATATCATTAATGAAAAGGGATACTCAATTGAGAGTATTATGGTAATTCATATTAATATGTGGAAAAACATGTTGAATGGATAAGAATACACTCTTGCATATTGTATTTTATAAGCATGGGATGGAATAAGGGAACTAAAAGGAAGTGATGGTTCCTTATACATAATGTATGAAATGCATTCTCTATGCACGGAATGTGAAATATGAATTGCATAGAGGGGTTGTGGAAGCCTTAGTAAGAGTAATTGGTTGTAATATCCATTATGGAGGAGTGATAGTTGTGTCTAATCATTGGAAGATGAAAGGGACCAATAATGGACATTGGTGCCTTGGATAAGAACACGTCCAATGTACTATTATTAACAATGTATGCAATTTGAATTACAAGGAAGAGCCATGGGGGATCTTGATTATCAAAGATGGATATTGTATTCCATGAAAGAATGATCAATAAGTAATGGAATAGGTTATCGGGTAAGGGACATGTAACTTGTAAATATGATGAGTCAATCATCCTTATGGGAAAGTGCATGCATGATAAGAGAAGTTACAATATATGAGTCAATAACTTATGAGTAAGTAATGAGAATGGGCAAGGCTATTCCATACTCCCAAAAGTTGTCACTCATAGGAATAAGACATCCCAGTATGTGGAATTGGCATGTGGCTCATGATAGCGACATGGTGGCCATGCAAAGGCTACTAATTGGGGAATGAGGCATTCCCATGTGTGAATCAATTGTATGGTTCAACATTGTGGCAAATATTTCCGTGAGAAATGAGATAAAGTATCATAATTGAATAAAGTGCAAAGGAACATAATGGACCTGGAAAAGACTCCTTATGGAGTTGATATTGAATCAATTGTAGTGCTCATAAGTGCAAGGGATTCCAAGAAAGGTCAAGATGGACTTGCCATCATTTCTGAAATAAATTGGAGCAATAAGGAAACATTAATAAAGAGGAAAATTTCTCACCTTAAACTATTTCTGTTTATAGCATGATAATTGCATGTTTGGAAAGTAGCAAGTAAGAATGTTATACATGAGTATGTGTATTGAATTGCTGCTTGGTGAGAAAATCATAGCTAATGATTCATTGTGTGCTTGCTAGAGAGACCATGAAATTGGATCAGCTATGATGTGGAAGAGGAATTCCATGCTATGATGAGGGATTGGAAATGGAGAATTCCTTAACTCTTCTCTTATTGATATGATTATATTTTCAAGTTTTATGTATAGAAAATTTGGCATATGAATGCCAAAAATGCAAGAGATTAGATAGATGAAGTGAATATGCACTAGTGAGCATATTAATAGACATCGCACAGTGCATGTGAAGATGCTTGTGCATGTATATGATATTGCATGTTGGTAAAATAATGAATTTTTACATATGCAATGAGCCACTTAAGATAATTATTGTGGTTGATAATCACTATTGGTGTTGGTATTGGTTGTAGGACCAAAGACAACAAAAGCATGGCTAAAGATGTTGATGATGTTGTTGCATGTGACCAACAACCTTATGAAGAAAGATTGTGGGAACAAATCTATGATCACGATGTTGGTGGAAGGATGGTGCAATCCTTTGCAGCAGACCAACTGATCAGGAAAATGATTGCATGAAGAAGGTAGTCATGTTGATGGGATACCAAGAATACTCTGTTGGAGGGCAAAGTTGCATGGATGGATATGATTGTGTAACCATGAGAATTGGAGGTTTTATTTAAATTGCATAGATAATGTAATGGTATCTTGCAATTTTATTGTGATAATGATGGACATAAAGTAAATGTATTTCATTGTCTTTGAGATAATAATAGTTGATAGTGTTTGAATTATTGAGTATTATAATTCTGAGATCACTTTAGTGACTGTTGTAACAATGAAAATATTATATGCACGGATACTCACAAATTGTTGGCTGATTGAAAATTTCAGATTACAAGTAGAATTATCTTGGATATGGCAATGCAGGTAAGTCCATAATAAAGACTGGAATCTACCATGTGCAAAAGCCAAAAATTATGAGAAGGGTCTCATGGTTGTGAAATTTAACTTATGTACGGAACATATTGTAAATTTTAGATTTGAAATTTTGCTAATAATTATCTTGGATATGGCAATGCAGGTAAGTCCATAATAAAGACTGGAATCTACCATGTGCAAAAGCCAAAAATTATGAGAAGGGTCTCATGGTTATGAAATTTAACTTATGTACGGAACATATTGTAAATTTTAGATTTGAAATTTTGCTAATAATTACTAATGATTGTTTGGCTTGTCTAGAATTGTGTCAAGAGGACGTGTTGTAGGTGGATGTTCATGTTATGGTAGCAAGTGTAAAACCATAATAGACAGACTGATACCACTTACAAGAGCCAAACAATATGAGCATGGCCTCATGGCTAAATAAATCTAATTTCTGTAGGAGACAAAATTGTAAATTCAGATTTGAATTTGATTATTGATGTTATTGATTGGTTGGTTGTTTTTTAATTGTGTCAGGAGGACACAATGCAGGAAGACCATGTCTTATGGCCTGCAAGAGATAAACATCATGAGAAGGACCTCATGTTTTGGAAATCTAGTTTCCATATGAAACATATTTGAGAAACTATAATTGAAATTATTATGATGACATCTCATGTGAACTGAATGCTTGTGTGTAATGCAAGTGAGATGGTGAAAATATGCCATTGGGGAAGATGTCGGTTGCTAAAGCTGAAAATGAAAAGGAAATACCAAGAGTGGCTTGGGTTTGAGAAACCCTGCAAAATTTCGTATGTGTGCTTGACTCTCTGCAATGCTATTAAACCCAGTAAGAGCATAGGTACTCAGGAGGATTGTATGGGCATTGGTATCCTTTCTACACTCACACTGAAGAGCACTGGAGGGATGGGTATGCCCAAGGGACTGTGTAGCAAAGAAGGGGTACCATCCTTGTGTTGTGTGAGTGGGTATTGTGGGGCCATGCTATCCTGCAGTCAAGTGAGTCACCTATGGAGTTCTTGGAGGGAAACACTAATTTGCATAGGAGAAGGAGCCATGTGAATGTATTATTTTTTCTTATTGCTTGACAAACCCAATAGAGACGTTGCCTTGGAAATGGTTTTTGTATGCTTGATAAACCCAGTCAGAGAACTGGCTTAGCATACTGGTTTTTGTATGCTTGATAAACCGAACTAGAGAACTGGCTTAGCATACTAGTTTCTGTATGCTTGATAAACCCAGTCAGAGAACTAGCTTAGCATACTGGTTAATGGAATGCCTGATAAACCCAGTCGGCGTACTGGCTTGGCATTAGTGATTTGAATGATGTGGTGTAGCCAGTGTACTGGCGTAACATTTGTTTTATACGTATGCACAGGTGATCTGAGGCTTGCAGAAACTTGGTTACCTTTCGATGCACACCCTCAATAGCACTAGAAGGGGTGGGTACGCTAGAGGGATTGTGTAGTAGAGAAGAGGTACCATCATTGTATTGGGTGGGGTAGGTCTTGTGGGTGCCATAGTTGTCCGAAGTCAATGCGGGATACCTGTGGAGCTAAAGGAAGATGCTCATGTAGATAAGTATTTGGTTTATCTTGCATTTTCTTGCTTATTTAATGTGAATATACGTGTGTATATGATTCAAATATGGTTTTGAAACTCTTGTTAAGAGATGAATCCTATGAGAATGGATTTGACATGTGATTTGACTCAATTTTTTAGTATAGGTATTGTTGGATGCAAGGACCTTGAAGGCATTTTAAGGATGCAATGGACATGTGGTTGTCCTAAAAGGCTTAGTATGAGCAACTAAATATTGGAAAGAGATCCAATGGACGTTGATGAAGAGAAAGAAGGGAATTGCAGTTGCAGCTGAAAGGAAAGACATGGAACCTTGCTAAAAAATAAAGAGAACACTGAGGATGGTGTTATTCTAAGGGGGAGGGGATTGTAATATCCCGATTTTGACCCCATTTCATAAAATGTAAATGATGTAATATTGTTATAAAATCGTGGTGAGGAGATCGAGGCCAAGGCCCCGCCCTCGATTTAGTGTTAAAAATTGATGCATATGGTTTGCGTGCTAGCCAAAAATAATGAAAATTGTAAATGTAATGTAAATATGCATTTTATAAAATACCCACAACTAGCTATGCAATGCAATGCAACAAGAGTATGGGGGCACGATTTTTACAAGGGATTGGGAGGGAAATATTCAAACCCTTGGAGCCAATAAAGTCAAGCAAAGTGTCAATGAGAGAACCCATGAACCTCCAACTACCCATGTTGAATTTTGTACTCAATCATTTAATTATTCCAAGAGTTGGTTGAGGTAGTTAATGCATTGGGATTGGAGAGGTATGGCTGTCCAAATTCGGGTATGGGAAAGCCACCATTTTGGAAAAACATGTTTTGACTTCCTTGGAAAGAAAAGAGCCATGATATTGCTCCCCAAACCATTATTCATCAACCAGTTTTCCTCTCTCATGAGTTTGAAGCTACCTTGGCGTTTTTCTCCATGAAATTTCTGTGTTTTCCTTCATTCTCAACCAGTAGAAGGGTGTTTTTGTGATTATATAGAACAGTGGGGAAGAAGAGGAATCCGTTTTGGGGTCCCCGGGGTTTCATTGAGGCTGTTTTTGGCCATTGGAATGCTCATACCCCATGAGAAAAATCGTTTTTGCTCCCTGTGGTCGATTTTCCCTTTCACAATTCGTTTTTGGTGTGCCCACGATTTGGAGAAAAACCATGGACATCTTGCTTATGAATCCCATAGTTGAAAACGTTTTCCCTATGCCCAACATATGTGTTCTACTGTGTGTGGGAGAGAAGGATGTGGTATGAGTTGTGGGTATCCATTGTTTTGGCTTGATTTTGAGTGCAAGCATCCAAAAATATAGGGTTTAGATCTGGCTTGATAAACCCAACTATGGACTGGCTTGGCTTAGATGTGATGTTCCCTTTGCTATCCAGGAGCTTGAGTGTCCCCTTTTCTTTGTAGGAATCATGCCCAGCTCGGGGGTGGCAATTCTGTTGAGAAATTGATGAACACAGTTGGCCTATGGCTGGGTGGAACATTGCAGCTGCATATCTACTTGCTTGGGGAAATTTCACAATCAAGATAAGTATTCTATGTGTTTTACTCCTACAATGATTTAATTATTTGATGACTATTATTGATATGTTGAATGCATGTGAAATGTGTGTGGATAGTTTAATTCTGTCGTGCATGTTTATTTTGAATGGCATTTGCACACATGCATTTTTATTTATATGAATTTGATGAATGGGTCTGAGTGAGTGTATGTAAAATCCCAAGATTTGTAGTCATGTTCCCTTGTGGTGGGGTTGACGGGAGGGGACATGACACGCATGATTATTGAACTGTAATTATCCTTATCATGCAAGGATTGGTTGAGAGGAATGATTGTTACCCTCCCCGCCCAGTTTCAATTCTTGTAAGTGACATGATGCTCTTATTAAGCCCCTATGCAATGATTGAGTGGATTGTGTAATCTGGTCATACCTTGATTCTATAGAATAACAAGTGTTGGTATATTTCCCAATGAAAAAAAATCCGACCCGTCCTCACAAGAACCTAACAGTTTAAACACTATCCATTTCTTGTTTCTTGCATACTAGTTGCGAGTTAATCATTGATTATTCTAGTGCAACTGGACTCATCACAAACTTTTGGACATGATAATAATTTGGAGTTGGTTCATTGAATTAGTTAAATCTATATTCGTAATTGTGGCTTGGATATAAATGTTCAATGGGTCCTAAGAACACTAGCGATGGGTATTCTAAATATTCTCTTGATTTAATTGAATCTTACGTAATTGTTCAGAGGATCCACCAAGTGTGTTGGGAATTGCAGTTAAAACTGATATTTATTCGAATGAATTTTATACATATATACTATTCAAATAATTCCCAGGTAGGATCGTAAATGGTCCTTATAATTGACCCCTATGAATGAACAGTTTATATGTCATCCAAGAATGGTTAAGAAGATTGGGAATTAGTGATCTATGTTGATAGTTGTAATTGTCGTTTATGAGGATACAGGTCAAACGTGGTCAAGTAGAATGTATTTTAGGATGACAACCATCATGTTCTTTCGATAAATTTACTTTACCGTTCCATAATAGTTTCAATAGCTTGGTTAAAATACACAACTCGATGGTCAAACATGATTCAAGTCATTTCCATGGCAATCATTTTGGTTGTTGAAGATATACAAGTAAGAAGCTTTGGCTCTGCTTTCTAGGGGGATATTTGACCATCTAGAATGATTGTTGAATAAAGAATTATAAGCCTGTAACTCAAACCTACTGCAGTACATTGCAAGCAATGCACATCAATAAATAATGTCTGTAGGTAATACAATATAAGACTATTAAGCCTGGTTACGAATGTGAAAACACCCATGAAATGATCATGACGCAACAATGAAATGAATTTTTAATAGGCAAATTATTTTTTTTCCATGGAAAAATTAAACTTACTATTAATATGCAAAATAGTAAATATGTCCAACTGTCAAAAGAGTACATAGGCAAACACCCTGTCTAGAGAAAGACCAAGGACAACTGTCACATAGATAGTAAAATCAGCATCTTGTGACCAAATATATCACTAAATAATAGAGTCACATGTCGCATAAATCCAGGGATCAAATAGGAGGACATCCTGTAGGGGAAGTAGATATGCACCAGCATAAACCATAGAAAATATAACATAAACCATATGTGTCAAAAATCCAGCCGGCCGATAAATACGATGGCCCAACCAATGACCAAAATCGGCAGAAGAGTATCACTCCAACGAGCAAGCCAATACAGCACATATGAAAGTTTTTGTTAAAGATTTTACATCCGAAACATAAAACTGCCAGCAACAGTAGAACCGCATAAATATAGCTCCAAAATGTATATATAGCCGGGAGCCCAACGAGGAGTTGGAATCTGTGACATTTTATAGATCTGCACATAGTAGTATTAGTCACAAAAAAATATGTTGATACCCCCAAAAAAATGAAAGTTTAACAATATGAACCATTGAAAAAGAAGCTAAAAATATCAAGACCAATGTAACTGTTGAGAACCATGTGAAAAGAGTGAATCCTCCCGCCATTCCTGCCACATAATGACCCCCGTCTGAGAGGTAAGAGCCCACTTGGAGAGCATATGAGTTTCCATATTCACCTCTCTGAAAATATGAGCAATATGAGTATGTTCAAATTCAAGAAGTAATTTCTGGGCCGCATCCATCCAATGTGTGAGAAGTAAAACATTGAGTGCTGAAATTCCATTTGCCCAAGAAATAATTGATAAAGAGTCACCCATAATCACTAAGGAGGAGATCTGTCTGGAGCAAGCAAAATAAAGCAAAATCCATAGGGCGCATAATTCACTGCGTGTGTTGGATCCAACACCCAAATTGAGACAAATATGGAAAAAGCATGTGTTGGAAATGTGTAGTATTGAACCAGCCCCACCCACCCCAGGCCCACCCCCAGTGGCCCCATCAAAGAAACCACATGGGTACACCAGGACCGGAGGATCCAACCTGCATCTGTTTCCCAGAACATTCCTACCAGCATCATTTTCATGAATTGTTGTATATTCCTTGTATGCAGCTAGGGTCTTACAACAAATCCAATCCCGATGTGGCACAGAGTTCTCGAATAATCGAGAATTCCGAGCCTTCCAAACCTCCCATATCATAAAATAAGGGAGTTCAACACATATATTAGAATGACGGGACCATGAAATAAGGCAGTCATTAAGAGAAGAATGGTTCCAGAGAAACTGAATACCAGAGAGAGATGCAATTTGCTTCCAAAGGTCTCGAATAAAAGAACAGGAGGAGAAGAGATGGATAACTGACTCCTCCTGTAGACAACAAAGCGGACACCAACCCGGACCATTGAAGCCACGAAGACATAAATTATCCCATGTAAGAATCATGTTACACAACACCAGCCAAATAAATCATTTTATCTTAAGTGGAAGGGCCAGCTTCCAGACAGATTTGTGCCACCAGCTTATCTCAAGATGACAATCTTCGAACATAGCATCATATGCCATTTTTGCAATAACATTTCCCCAGGCCAAATCCCACGACCAAATTAATCGGTCCGGTGTCTCAGATAAATGAATGTTTGATTGATAAAAAGGTCTGATATAGTCTTCCCATTCATTTCCCAATATACCATTCAATCCCAGCTGTGGAGCCGAGATCCACACAGAACACCCATCCTTATATTGACCAGCCGCATGAGCAAGGGTGAAAAATCCATTCACTCTGAGATGAGTCCTTCCCTACAGCTATATAAGGTCATTCCCCTCAGCTACATATTTGTTTAAATATGGACAATTTATATGTTATGAGACATATAGTATTAAGAGGTTATAAAATTACAAAAACGTAAGAGGTAGATAAAGATGTTATAAAATTATCAATACGTGAGGAGGATATATATGTGCGCAAGAATTACTCATATATATATATATAGTTTTTCATATACGTATAAGAATTATAATGAATATTATTTATCTATATATATTAAGAATTAAGGAGTATTAATAAACTAGCGTAGATCCAAATCCTAGGCTTTATCAAGCGCCGAGAGGAATCAAATCTCCTGAGGTGCAAACCTCGGCTCAAGTATTGTACTCAAGGAGTTATTCAAGGAGAGTTGGTAATAATAAATTACTATACTCGACATAAGAAATAGAAATTACACAATCTCCCTCATATTTACTTTTTACTTTGTATTTTTTTTTTGTTTATAGCCGACATAATATTTATTACTTTTTACTTTGTATTATTCTTTTTTGTTTACTTTGTATTATTTTGTTACTCGACAAATACTAGACAGACAAGCGTTACAAGATCTCCCTCATATTTACTTTTTACTTTGTATTATTCTTTTTTGTTTATGGCCGACATAATATTTATTACTTTTTACTTTCTATTATTCTTTTTTGTTTATTTTGTATTATTTTGTTACTCAACAAACATTCGACAAACACTCCACACATGTTACAAGATCTCCCTCATTCTGGGATGTAGAGCGCCTCTCGGCGCAATAAATAATCAAAGAGAAATAATACACAACAAACAACCATACACTCGAGACAGTTTACCATGAAAAATGTATGAGACAATTTACCATGAAAAACCACATGTAGGCTAAAACTAGCAAATGAAGATCTTCAATACCTTGGCCAAAACTGACCAACCAGGACAAGTGAGCTAACCACCGCTCACCTCTAGACCACACTACAATGGCCCCTCCTCAAGCCTTATAAAGGCTTCTTTGCATGCAATACCTTGGGCCAATACCATGGGCTAAAACAAACCATGTTCCCAAAACCATGTGCTAGATCTAGCTGACTTTGACTCATTTTGAGTCAAGGTTAACCCTAACACTATATATAAATAAAATTAATGGTATTATATGAAATTGATTGTGTCTTATTTTTGTGATTATATACAAAATAAGAAGCAGCACTATTAATATTACAAATGAAGCATAATGTGATTGTTATGCTATAGAGGATAAAGAAAATCTTGAAGTTGTTACTCAAGGTGATCTCATAATTGGAGAAATCAATGAAACAAGAGAAGAAACTAAATTTGAATTTTAAAGTAAGATTTTACAAAGAAATATTTTGATGAAAAAATGATTGTAGGATAAGCAATAAATGAAATTAATTCAAGAAAAACAAAAAGAGCATATTAATAAATGAAGTTAATTCAAGGAAAACAAAAAGAGCATATTGAGAAATGCCCAAGGCTCCTTGGCATGAGCATAAGCAAAATAGTATGGAGAAAAGATAGATATAAACATTGTACTTGAAAATAAAATCCTTATAATGACTTATCAATAAGTTGAACAAAGGAATGCATCGACTGTTATATGATATTATAAAAATATATTATTTATAAAAGGATATTGTTATTTTGGAAAGGAAATAAATATCTATATAAAATTTATATGTATATTTGATTATTGAAAATATGGTTATATGGAAATAAAACAATATGTATGTATAAGTTTCTATATATATTAGATAAAAAGAATATTATTGTTTGAAGGGATAAATATATATATGAGTATATGTATATGTTCATAAGAACGTTGTAGATTATCTATAAATATATATATATATACAGAGAGAGAGAGAGAGAGAGAGCGAGAGAGAGAGAGAGAGAGAGTTCCACATAATGTGTTTTGTTGAAATATGTGTTTAAGTTGATTTATATAGGTATTGTCTTATATAAAGGATTGATAAGGAGTGAATTTATATAAAGATTTATATAAATATAGTGGTGGATGCCTTAAGTAGGAACACAATTCAAAATTTTATAGCTGATATTAGTAGTTATAAAACAAATCTAGAAGATATAATCAAGGATGCATCTAAAGACGATGAAGAATATCTAAAATTTAGGGTAAAATTTGAAGGAAAGTCTAATGAATCCCCAAATTTTTCTATGGGGTCAAAAGACTTGTTAACATATAAAAATCAGTTATATGTACCTAAATTTGAATAAGTCAAACACTTAATCCTAAATGAATTATAAAAAACCATATTCCAGACATCCGAGATATCAGAAAATTATAACAATGCTAAGAAAAGATTATTATTGGGCTAATATGAAAAATGATACTGCTTATTATTTAGCTAGAGGCCTTGAATGTCAATAAGTAAAAGTTGAACATTAATATCCAGTCAGTTTGCTTCAACCTTTACCCATTCTGGAATGGAAATGGGAGGTGATAAGCATGGATTTTATAATTGGGTTTCCTAGAACTGCTAAACAACATGATTCAATTATGGTGATTGTTTTTAAATTCAGTAAAGTTGCACATTTTATACTAGAAATGTCTACTTTTAGAGCAATAAATATAACATATATCTTTATGAAAGAATTTTTTTATTTGCATGGTATTCCTAGATTTGTGATATCTGAAAGGGATGCAAAGTTTACAGGTAAATTCTACAAATATTTATTTAAAGGTTTAGATACTTAGTTAAATTTAAGTATTGCTTACCATCCTCAGGCGAATGGAAAAACTAAAAGAACTAATCAAATTCTTGAAGATATTTTACGTATGTATGTGATGGAAAATCCAAATAAATGGGAAGATTATTTACACTTAGTTGAGTTTGCTTATAACAACGATTATCAAGCATCTCTTAAAATGATTCCATTTGAAGTGTTATATGGTCGGAACGCCACACTCCTATATCATGGGATAACCCTGTTGATAAGATTGTTCTAGGACCTAGTATGTTGAAGGAGATGGAACAAACTATTAAACAAACACAGCATAATTTACAAGTTGCTCAAGATCGACAAAATAGTTATGCAGATCTTAAGAGAATTCCAAAAGAGTTCAATGTCGGGGATCATGTATACTTAAAGGTAAAGAAAAGAGAAGTACATTAATCTTGGGAATATGTTCCAAGTTAGCTCCCACGTATTGCAGACCCTTTGAAGTGCTATCCAAGATAGGTTTGATATCCTATCAACTTTCACTTCCTCCTTCTATAAAAGTTCATAATGTTTTCTATGTTTCATTATTGAAAAAATATATACATGATGCTACTCATATCATCGATTGGGGTCTAATTCAAGTAGAAACCGAGGGTGAGTTCCAAACAGAGCCTTTGCGTATTCTAGCTAGGAAGGAGCTTATGCCCCGAAACCGATCCATCACTCAAATAAAAGTGCAATGGAAGCACTTCATCCCTAAGGAGGCAACATGGGAAATGGATGATCGTATGCGAGCAGCATATCCTTCCATGTTCTAGAATGAGAAAGAATACAATGAATAAAGAACATTGAGGACGGTGTTAAAAACAAGAGGGGGAGAAATGTAATACCCCAAATACTTTTGAATTATTTGATTTAATGTTTTTATTTGAGAAATAATCTCTAAACAATTATTATTTTGTAAAAGAGTTATAAAACTCTATACTCACACTCATGTGGGTGAATATTATGAATAAGAAATATTATTTTATTATTAATAAAAGTAGACACTTGGAGCCACCAGTTGAAAGAGGGGATACCATCATGAGACACTAGGTTTTTTGGACCAAATATTGCTCATCCAAATTTTTACAATCTTAAACAATTGAGCACTCCTTAATATCTACATGATAAAATGGTATCTTTTCAATTAAAACGAATTTGAACACATTAATTTGATATATATGTAACATTAATTTTACAGTTCATTAAAATAACAACTATTTTGTTGTATTTTTTAGGGTTAGACCACACTTCATTATACATAAAAAATACTTAGACTATGCAATAACCATATTGGGGCATCTGCGTGATCTTATGCATAGTGCAAGACGTTGTAACTAGATATAGTATTAAAATAAAACTAGAACCATGAGAAAATTACTTACTGTTAACTATGTACAAAAAGAAGTCACTAAGCAAAACGAGGCTAAAATAAACCTACGACCAAAATATACATATAAAACCAACCAAAACCTTAATTCAAACCGATGAGAGGGAAACCATCCAATCTTGAGAGGTGTAAGAATGATGGACATTAGGCGCCTAAGAAAAAATAATACATAGCTCAAAAAAACATTAAAAAAATCGTCCATACCAAGCAAGTTCGCAACGCTAGCATCATAGGGGCATGGGCCTCAAATTTTGTTGTTCAACAGTTGTCACGAAAATATATAGGTATGGGATGGAGGGGAAATGGAATCAAGCCTAAGTCAACTGGAGCCTTGCGACTCGCTGCATGTTTGAGTCTTGACAATCTACCTTTTATATTGAACCATAACAACAAATTAAGTTTGTTAATGGCTCAATTTGCGAAAATTATAGATACATGAGTAATTAAGAGCTCGAGGCTCTATAATTTGATGTGTTTTTTACCAATCCACGATCTACTAGTAGACCAGTGAGCTTTGGCTCTAGCTCACTGGTCTACTAGTTATGGCTATGGTTTTAGCTCTAATTCTAGCTCCACTTGCTCCCACAGTGCAAAATTCTTCTCACTAACCCTAGACTCTAAGCAATATTCATATTCAAAATCTTCAATTAGAATTCATTCCCATCTTTGGTGTGCAAGTATTTCTTCATTATTAGACTTGGATACAATCCATCTTGGAAGTAAATGATAACCAAGTCAAATTCAGGTCTTTTCTTATTCTCTAAGATCCCAACAAGCATATTCCATCATGCAACAAGTCCACTAAATGAAGTGTGGTATGCCCTCTTCTTGTTCTATAATATCCCAACAAACATATTCAATCATGCAACAAGTCCACCAAATGAAGTGTGGTATGCCCTCTTCTACTGTTGTGGTATGCCCTCTTCTGCTAGTCAATTTCTTATACTTCAGTTAGGGATACAAACAACCTCTCATCCTCTTTAATCTTCACTATCCACATTATTCTCCCCCGAAAAAGAGACGAGATATATTCTCTATTGCAGTAAGATTGGACATAATGGAGAGGATGCAAATGATCTAGAGGATTTGAGACATATCTCATTCAAATATTCTCAAGGAGATTCCAAGGAAATTAAAGAGAAGGTTAAGGATATTGGTTCCAGTGCATCATTTACTCATCCTTTGAAGTTGTGGAAACTCGAAATTGGTTATGAAAAGCAACCAAGCATCACAACAAGCTCCAAGAAATTTTCAAAATTTAGATGACACGCGAGTGGGTTGTAGAAATCCAACATTGTAGCCATTCATTGAGCTCCTCTATGTTTCGAGAATAATTTAATATTCTCTACTAAACATGGCCAACCATGTGAAGGTGGAAGCTATTATGGACCCTCCCCCCCTCACATCACTCTCAATTCCCCATACCCAATGCATGTACTTGAAAAAACAATTACGTGCAAATTCATGCATATTTCATCATGAACTTTCATCTACCATTCATTCAATAAAGGCTAACATTCATTAAACCATTGTTTCATTCAGTCAACACATTCATTCAATAAAAGATAATATTCAATAAACCATTCATTCATTTAGTCAGCACATTCATTCAATAAAAGCTAACATTTAATAAAGGTAACAGTTTACTACACTGAATAATTAAACCATTAAATCATTCATTCATTCATGAGGCCAAAAATCATGGACGACATTGGCCAAAAATCATGGACGACATTGTATTATCATAAATAATTAGACAATATTTATTCAGCCACTTCTTTTTCATTTTTCTTCTCTTTAGTACATAATCTCTAAGAAGATCATCTTCTAGACCATGTCCTCCAGTTCTTGATTCTTCATCAGCTTGTGGTGATGTCTGCATCCTAGAGTGCTGATCCAGACATGGATTTTGCGGCAAGGGGTCCGGATTTGCTGCAACAATGTGAAAATGTTACATCGTTATATTTTGCTATTGTAATGACAAGTATTTCATTTTAAAAAAACATTACAAAGGTGTTTTTTTACCTATTGTGGCCACATCATGTTGTTCATGTTCTTGTCTAGGCTCAACTTGTACAATGTCACCCTCTACATGCTCTGCAGTTGAAATATGGTGAACTATAATTAATGTTAACCATCTGCAATGCTATACATAAAATTGTAGCATATGAATAAATTCATTACCAGGATTCGATTCATGATCTTCGATTTTTTGTTGTCCCTCCTCGACATTAAGGGGATCATTGCTTTCCTACTCAAAGCAAAGTCAATATTTTATGTCAATTATTTACAACGAATAGATTGCACAAGTAATAAATCTTCAATAAACTATATAGATTCTATATACCTGTGCACCGAATGGATTAGTACCAGAAGACTGTGTTTTCCCAGACAAGCTTTTTCGGCGTTCAACAACAGCTCCAAAGCCGTGCTGGAAGCCAAGCTTCATGTCTTCCTCAGTGGGAAATTCTTTGAATCGGTCAGCCTGCATATTTGCATAACGTCGTTAATTAACATTTTGCGGTTCAATAAAACAAAAAATAATTTGCAATTTATTATTTGTATACATTATTGGTTTTTCGAAACTTACAATTCATGCCGCCAAATTCGAATAACCACTAGGCCCAAGCTTTTGCTGACCTATTTTTTTCAGTCTTTCCTTTACGACCTTTGATGTGTCTGACAGCCTATGCAAGTGTTGAAATACTTTAGATGTTCCAAATTTGATATAGAAATCAATAATAAGGTTTAGAATTTCATTGTGGAAATTATTGCATACCTCCCTGTTCCTGGTGCTATCTTTCCTTCTTTTCTCTGAGCCCTCTCCTTTCCATCGTCCACTAGAGATTTCCACTCCATTGCTGGAATCATTGGAGGGTGCTCATACCTATGGTTTTTTCCAGGTGGACCCTATATTGGTCTCGGACAATCTTCATATGTTGTCCATCCTTTTTTAGGACCTTGGCTTGATCGAAGGACTTGTCGCCGAACAGGCCAACCAACCGATTAGTGAGCTCATCTTTTAAATATTTTGGTTGTCTATCCCACCTTGTTCAGATGGTGGGCCCGAATATCTCCAAGGACAAGTCATCCATTTGCTTATTGAAAACATTATTTCCTGCAAAACGATCATGCCATGATCATAATTAGTTGAAAAAAAATGTTATGTCGGTATATTACAATGAAATTATAAACACTAACTTGATCAATGTATATTAATTATCTGGGATCTTCTCTATCTTTATTGGGATGAGATCTTCATCCACCAAAAATGTTGCCTCGACTGTTCCCGTGCTAGTGACACGGGAAGATCCTGGAAATGCAGCTTCGGCGATATCAATATTACTAGGAGGCTCAGTGTCGACCCATTCCTCTAGAAAATTTGGTGTGCATCAGTCACTAGCGGCTGGTGCGCTCACAGCAGGGGTCTGTGGTGTTTCAGAATGTGCTGCCGACTATTCAGTCGACATCAATGGCGAATGAGTCGATTCACGTGGATTCGTTTGCTCATGATGCAATGTCTCTCCATGAGCCTCACTGGGGCCAACACTGCCTTGACCACTATTGTGTGGTGTAATATAATTCTGTAAATAAAAACCAAATTTTATACGTTCAGTACTATCATATAAAAGTGAAAATTATAAAGTTATTACTGAGTTATTTTATGATTCAAGATTCCTCAACTTACTCACAAGGTTTCAGATCTCTGTTCCAACAATTTAATCCTTGCTATAATCTGGTTTATCTACGGAACCTTGAATAGCAGAGAAACGATTTCCGCACTATATTTATTCAAGAATTTGTCTATCACCTTAAATAGGTTTGTAGCTTCACCAATTAGTTCAGGATCGTTAAACATCTCAGCCACTTCAGGATCTATTGAATATTCTTGTGATGTTGTTTGATATAGCGATTCACTGGTCTGCAACAAAAATATATAAAACACTACTGAGTTCTATCATGATAGATTCCTAAAATTACAACTAGGTTTACTTGATTCCTGGATGATGGTGTCGTCTAATCCATAGCTGTGAACTTTCCCCAATCATCCGGCCCCTACAAAAAAGAAGTAGAAAACATTATCATAACGAAACCAGTATACACACGAAAAATACATAGCAAATAAACATTATGTTGCGTATTATATTGGTACAATTCCAATGAATTATACCTGCAACCTAGAGGATCGTGATCCACTCATCAAATCAATGGTCATAGGTGACTTGCCCCGATCTGCTAATAGCTGGGAGATGCCCCTTACAGAACCCTACATAAAAAACATAGAGAAAATCACCTAAACGAATCCAAAACTATTCATGAAAAAACACAGCAAAAAAAAAACTATTATTCATATGATATTTTTTCTATTACAAAGATGTATACCTGTTGCATCAAGGTAGGTATGGTATGATCTGTTGTGACCCTCACAGAACCAGCCTGCATAAAAAAACATAGAGAAAATTACCTAAACGAAACCAAAATAATCATTGAAACATTAATATAATGAGAAAACATTGTGACATATTTAAATTGTACAATTACAATCAGGTTTACATGTTGCCCTGAGGCTATTGTCGTCTGATGAACATTCGGGTGGCTTTCCCGATCAATGTTCTACATCAAATATAGATAACATTATATAAACCAAACCAATATACTAATGAAAAAACAAAGCAAAAAAAAGCTATTTTTTCTTATTATATTTTTACTATTACAAAGATGGATACCTGCTCCCTCGAGGAAGATGGACTCCTCCGACCATCTGCTGGCGGGGATTTTTCCCGATCACTAGCCTGCGAAGTAAATATGGAAAATTTAAACAACATAAACTAACGAAAAATCCTTAAGATGTTAAATTCATTAATAAAAGGTTCGGTAAATTGTTATATGTACCACTCCTTTAGTAACCATGTTTGTATCTACTCGATTCAAATTTTAATCAATAAGCAACTCTTCCCCTGCAGGTATTGATTTAATGGCACATACAAAAACACAGTTTCCTTCACGCCCCTCAAATTCGCAGTTTAGTTGCTTAATTGTAGACCATGGTTGTGTACTGTTTATAAACCCCGCAATATTCCCTATGGCCTTTGGCCTTCCGTCAATGTACAACGTTGCTCCTTTATTTTGATCTTTGTCTTTCAACTGTAAATAGTTTGCTGACAATCCATATCTACGCATATTTTGTGTATATTGGACTAGGCGCATCCAATCTTTGTAGTTGTAACAGGGTCCAACATACTCCATCAATTCTGTACATGTGCCGTAACAAACCTGTATGCCATCCATGCAAAACAACCCCAAACCATGTAATGACGACTGTGCAATTCGATATATCCTCTCATTCACACAAAAATCTGTGTTCGGTTGAGGAAGATCCTTGGGTACCCATTGTTTCACTAAATTTCTGTACCTCAAGGGCACCTCGATGTCGCCTATTGTCTCATCATCATAGGAACATGACCCCCCTTGAGCACAAAAAAATTCCATGCGTTTATGGAATTTTCTTTTGGTCTTTTGACATCTAGTTGATAAAACTCTTGTAGACCTACTGGACGTCTCACTTTCCTCTATCCTTCCTAAACTCCCCTCGCTCAAGGAAGACAGATCTGACAAATTCCTGTTTGGTTCTACCTACACCATGGGAAAAAAGTTTAAATAGGACCGCAAGGCATAGCGCCTCTTAAAAGGTGAGGTGTAGTGCCTTTTACAAGGTGACTTGTACCGCATTCCCTTTCTCAAAATGTAGGCATTCAAGTGATGAGGAAGAGGATCACTTTATCTTTCTTAGGAGTATAAATTCATGCAATTATGAGTTGTCTTTTATTGCTCCTTTGGGTCTTGAGTCCCATATCACACCATCTAACTATCTTTGTCATCATGGCCCTAAATTCTCTCTCATCCCATCAGTTTGGGTTCATCACCTCAGTAATTGAATTACACTAACATTTAGTAAGATATTTATATTTAGCAATAATAATATAAAATAAAAATAACTAACCATTATGGAAAACTTCTAAAAGTTTTTAAGACTTTCAAAACTAAGATCTTTGAGGTGGTTAATAAGTGTTCACAAATATTCAAAAACAATATTTTATATAATGTTGTGAAACTTGTATAATCTTATTCAAAATCTAAATTGAAATACAGACAGAGCATAATTCCTCGGACAGATACAGACTCAAGATTTATACTTAAGGAAGTATCAGGTTTCTATTGTGATCTGATACCACGAGGGCCAGCCACAGAGAATACTCATGTTATTCCTTTTCCTAATAGACGCTAGACTTAAGGAGAGACAAGGTTTTTGTTACAATCTAATACGACAAAGGCTAGTTGCAGAGCATACACCTGTAACAACCCTCATATACGAATATAGAGAATATTTAATGTAATAAGTAAAATGTAATAATGTAAGATAATAATATAATTGGGAATATGAAAGAAAATAAGGGAAAACAAATTGCATTAAATAAGAAATTAAGAAATTGGGAGAAGGAGGAGAAGAAGTGAAGAGAGGGGATCTTTGGTCTTTTTTTGTCTTTGGCCATCTTGGAAGAGGAGCTATGGAGAATAGGAAAGCAAGATAACACTGGCATAGGGTTAATTGTTGGGGGCTCAGGGGCATCAGCCTTTGGCTGGGGGTTGGTTGGGTGGAGAGTCATCCCCACACCTTCAGTTGCACTATTGGAGCTATCAAGGTAATGGTAGTTGCTAGGTCATCTAATCAGGTATGGTTCCTTAATTTTGTTGGTTGTGGAGCCAGATCTTCCAGTATCATAGATGATGATTCAGCCGTGTCTGTACCCCAGGTTTGGTTATGATCTTCGCCCAACGCTCAGGGGGTCCGAGGGGCCAACGGGTCCTCGTCGGGGGTTCAGGGGCAATGCCCCCAAGAAAGAATTTTGGGACTATTTTCGCCAACTGTTTTGTGGGCCCATGGTTTTGGGTATCCCGTGGTATTTTCCCATTGTATTTCCCCTATAAAAGAAAGACATTGTAATACGGCTAGGACAAGATGTATTAGGTTTTATGCATTGTAAATATCTCTAAGATCTAAGAAGAGAGACTGTGAGACAGTGAAGAGGAAGTGTAGCGGTTGTGCTGTAGGTTGTATCCCTTCACTTTGCTGGACGGAATAATATTTGGGGTTGTTTTCGCTAGTTGTTTTGCGGACCCATGGTTTTGGGTATCTCGTGGTATTTTCCCATTGTATTTCCCCTATAAAAGAAATACATTGTAATACGGCTAGGGAAAGATGTATTAGGTTTTATGCATTGTAAAGATCTCTGAGATCTGAGAAGAGAGACTGTGAGACAGTGAAGAGGAAGTGTAGCGGTTGTGTTGTAGGTTGTATCCCTTCACTTTGTTGGACGAAATAATAATAACGACTGGCAACTTTAGTGTGGACGTAGCCCATGTTGGGGTGAACCACGATATATCTATGTCTCTCTTGTATTGTGTGTGTGATTATATTTGCATTTTTGTTTATTGTTATTGCTCTGCGATCCTGTTTTTCTAACAAATTTTCATAGCATATTTGCTCTTATTACTGATTAGATCCACTTCTATGCATGTTGTTGTTCTTGTTTCTTTCTAGGTTTTATAATATTTTACATGTTATCAGATTCTTGTGTTGGTTCATAGATCATCATGCATATTTAACATGATTTTGTTATTTAGTAGGTTTTATGAGTTTTAGGGATCTTACATTTGGTATCAGAGCTGTGTTCCAAAGCTTGGGCCTAAGGGCTCTCACTACACACACATGATCTGTTGATGATCATCCCGTAAATTAGATCTCCAAGAAAATATCATTAGATTGAGTGGTGAATGATAGAGATCAGAAGAAGAAAGTGCAGATTTGTACCTTTAGGTTAAATGCTAAAAAAAAAAAAAAACTAAATCTCTGTAAGATTTAAAGACTAAGATTAAAATCAATGGGTGTTGGGATTTGAAACCAGATCTCCTGGCACAATAGGAGCCTTACGTAGGCTACACCCATTCCCTAAGAACTTGCACTTCTGTAAAACCATCACTGATCAATACAAAAAAAATGATAAGATTAATGGAAATAAAACAGTAAATTAAGAAATACACTGGTGAAACTCAAAAATCTTCATCTTTCTTGGCACAGTGCAAGGTTGAAAGTCTGTTGGAAAGCATTGAACATGTTCAGAATATAAGGTTGTATTATTCAATTGCAAAAAGATGGAATTGAATGCAGATCTTAAAAAGGGAAAATCGATTCCTGAATATGAATATTTTCGTGAAATCTGATTTTTTGGAATTGAATGGAGATCTTAAAAAAAAAGGGAAAATCGATTCCTGACTATGAATATTTTTGTGAAATTTGAGAGATAAATCCAAAATATATATATATAAATCAATCCTATGAAATTCTTGGAAGTCTAAGACTACTGAGGAGTAATCTATCGAGCTGGGCATCACAGGCCAGGCCATATTTAAACCCAAGTAACAAAAAGACGTTCTCAAAACAATCAATATAATCTAGTCAAATTATCAAGAATCACTTGCAGTGATTTTAATCTTAAGTTCCATGGTGAAGTCATCAAAACTCAGTAATTTACATATATATTATGTCAATGTTTGCATTCAACCAAAATTATGCGCTAATGTATTGGAACCTTGGTCTTTGCCAAGCCCCCTACTTGGGGAATTGATATAAGCAACAAATTTCAAGAGATACACTGAACCTAAATAATGGGTTTGGATTTGGATTTGTATTGAGAATCGATCCATTGTGATCCCATTTAAATGGTCGACGTGAGCATCCTAATTTTTAATGCTAGCATATTGTATTTACAATACACAAACGACCTTGCAGTTCTCAAGAAATTCTACTTCAACAATTTCAACCAATGCGATTTGCTAACTATACAATCTAGATATAAATTTGAATCCAAAATTTTTCTACCCACTCTGAAATATGGCACAGTAGAAGTCTTCAAGAACTACAAGAAAGACCATTTCTTCGACCAACGTTGTCCATTTGTTTCTGTTCTAAGGCATGGCTAAGAACACTGAAGGAGATGATCACATGATAATTCCTTCAAGAAATTCACATATATCCTTGAATCCTCGAAGGATCACTATTCACAACCACACCGTCCATTGCCTTAGGATTTGGGCGCCAACTGCCTCACGGTTTTGAATATTACACAGAGTGTTTTCTCTTTGATAAAAATAAAAAATAAAATCTGGCAAATGTAAATATGGAGCATAGGGTAGGCACTACCTTCTTACCCACCAAAATATACCATGAATGGCATGAAATTGTTTTAATTTGAATTAAATTATGAGAAGTCGGCACTACCTTCAGCTTAGGATCAATTGAGGATGCTAGCGTTACATATCCCCAGTTACTTTTCAACGTTACAATCCCCAGCGTTACTTTTCAGCGTTACAATCCCCAGCGTTACAACTCCCAGCTTTACTTTCCAGCGTTACATACGTTGTATGGAGGTGTGTGTTGGATTTTTATTATCATTCTCCCCAATATCTGCCATGTAACAGCCCATGACTGCATGGATGTGCGTTATATTTCTCCTGTAGACATGTTATTCGTCCCCTTAATTAGAGTTTCACCCCTTGTGTGGGCCGAGAAGATCGTAAATCCTAAAGGAGGAATCTTCCTAGGTCTGTGGGTCTTCTTGATGGCTACATGGTTAAAATAATGGATATTGGGAGTGCAAATTGCCGCACCTCCCTAGTTGAAGGAAACGAATTCATTAAACCCCAAATCTCTGAGCAAAGCTGAAGATATACGCTGGAAGGAGTGATATCGTGGCATGTCTGGAGCAAAATATTCTGACCTACTGGAATCAAAAAGGATATGCCAAGAAAGCTACTGTCTTTCAAACTATACGATTCAATGGCTTCATTGTTTATGTTTTGGATCTTCCAAGTAAACCCTTCTGTATTATTTATGCTTAATTGTCATTGAAAGTAACTTTTATGTATTGTGGTGACGATTGAGAAGGACCCCTATGCCTCTGCACATGGATTGAGTAAATGTGTTCACTGTGTTTGTGTAAGAAAGGATGACCTCTCTAGATAGAGAACCGAATCCATGGTTATAGTTATGATTTTCTCAATAAAACTTCTCAAATTGTCCGAGAAGAATCTTTTTACAATTTAGATCAAAGCATTAGATCAATGCTTTGTGTTGAAGATAAGAAGGGCGGTCTTTATGAGCAGAGTTGAGCCCCCTCTTTTGCTATTGTTTGTTTAATTATTTTTAATGTAAACCCTAAGAACTTGCTAGTGAATCCACGTCAAATTAACCGGTGTGGATTCCCAAATATCATGTCCTTTTATCTCTGTGTAAATAGTGGTTGTTTAATTGTTGTGACTATGCCATTTGGTGAAATCTCTCAGCCCAATAATTTTAAGTTTCAAACATGGCCTTTCCACATGCATCAATGTATTGGTACTTTTTTCTGAAACTCTGCACTTACTTAGTCTCTAAGTGTCACATTTCACTTTCAAAGAAGAGCCCACATTACCATTGGATTGTATGGGACATATTTTTCATACATGATGTCACCATCTTAGAATGACAAGACTCTTATCCATAAATACATCACCTACAATACAATGATATTATACCTAAACTTCTCTAAAACTTTGTCATAATTATATCAATTCCAACATTCTTACCTATGTAGCTTAGCTTGGACGATATTACACTTTAGTTCTATAATATCTTATGGCCAATATTTTGTGGGTTACTTTCCAATCTATGGTCTGAGTACATCATGACTACCAAATCTCGCAGTTCTAGTGGAAAACTCTAGTAATCCCTCATGCTCCTCATCAATAGATGCACTACCCTAAAATATCATTTTGAATGATTCCATCCTTCCTTGTGAAATATCTTCATCCATTTTGAGGAGGGAATATTTCTGAAGGCCCATCATTGAGCCAATCATGAATGTAGTACGTGATATTCAATGAGTTATCCAAATGATGCCAAGATGTGCAATTCTTATCCCACTTATTGATAAGAATATATTGTACGGTGATTTTTTTTTTCTCTCATGTCCCATACTAATGGTACTCATTCTGGAAAATAATAGTCTTCACACCTCTCAAAAACATCTCCTAAAATGGGATGGTTCATTTTTGCAAACCACAATAAATAAATTATAGGTTCCATGACCTTAAAGGTATGGTTTACCCTCTCCCACCAACCATCATCTAACATTGCATCCTTTACCAAGTTAAGGTCAAATGGGATCAATATAGTCCAGAGTCAGCCACTTAGGAGGACGCATACACTATGCATCGCGAGTTTCCTTACTTTTTTAGTAGACTTGAGCTTGTGACACATGGATTGGTTCTATTAATTCATGTTGATATTCAATCAGTATTTTTACAGTTCTAGACTTAGAAGACACATGATGCATATTTCATGTTGATACTGAGATAGTATTCTTAGGGTTTCTGAAATTAGAGGACATATGTTGCATGTTTCATGATGACACTCAGTTTTTCATGCTGCTACTCAGTTTCCATGATGCATATTTCATGTTGATACTCAGTTTATTATGGTTTCCAGATGTATAGGACATGAGGTACATGATGCGTTGATTGTTGACATTCAATTGGTAATTTATAGTTCCATTTTTTGCATCTTAAAATGAAATTGATATGGTATATGATATGGTGTTTTTACATGTTGTGATATAATGATGGATTATGTGGGTTGTCGGAATACATATTCGATATGATGATGGATTATGTGAATTTTTACTCCATGTTGATAGTACTAATGTTGAAATATGGTAGCTTATCATGGCATGTTAATGAGATGCTTAGTGAAATTATGAAAATATCATGACCAGTTATGTTATAATGGTAGCACAGAGCACCTAAATGCATTAGATGTTAAACTTGGCATGACTTATTGTGACAATGGCTTATGATGCAAAGTAATGCAATATGAATTGGTGGATAGACATTCTTGTTAGCACATCATTCAAGGTTGATCCATGATATTATTATATTGAGAAATGGTTACTAATGATTATTCATTATGGCAAGTGCTAGTTGTTCCAGGTGATCCACTCAAATAGCCTAATGAGGCTAAGTATTCTATGATTTCGTGGGAGCCCATAACCACGAATGAGAATGGTTACTATAAATAAATTATGGGTTGGGGGACAAAGCCCAACAATTAGCTCTATGCCAGCAGCGCTTGAATTTTTTACTAGAATTTGGGAAGGTGGCAATGCCACAGATACTTCTCAGAGAACTTCTGATGTGACCAGAGTCCACGGTTGGAGACATACTCACTAGGAGGGAGGTTTATGGAGAAGGACTTCTGATGCCTGGGGATAGTACCTTGAGGGTGATGTGGAGGATGTTTAGGCTAGCCTTCCGAGATGCCTGGGGTATAATGATCCTGAGGTGCGCATTGGAAGCGTGGTGGGCCCATAACCCACAAATTCCAGGATTGGGGTACCGGGAACCAGATGTCGGTTAATACCGATGAGGCCGTACTATTACCAGAAGTTGGAAGGTGGAAAATGCCGCGGTAACTTCCTGAATAACTTCTGATGACTACTATATGATGATGCCTGGGGTATAATGATCCTGATATGCATAGTGGAAGAGTGGTGGGCCCATAACCCACAGTTTCCAGGATCAGGGTACCAAGAACCAGATGCCGGTTATTACCAATGAGGACATATTATTACCAGAAGTTGGGAAGGTGGCAATGTCGTGGTAGCTTCCCGGGGAACTTCTGATGCCTACTGTATAATCCGTGGACAGGTTATAGTAGAGGGCCCGTGCCATGGCGAGTGGGACCATCTGGAGTTGAAGGGGAGGTTTATGGAGGTGGCGGATGGTATGATTCTCAGGGAGAGGGTGAGTAAGGAAAGAGGAAGTAAACAAATACACAGCTATTAATTATTAAATAATTATCTAATGCTTTTGTATGTATGATGCATAATTGTTGTTATGGTTGCATACTAGACTCATAGGGGATTACTTAAGAGCATGTTGTAACTTAGGGCGTTTGATTGTGTTAGTGTGGTTTGGAGACTTCTATGTGGTGGCCACACATATAAATCTCTTAGCTTCACAATAGTACTAGCTACCTATATATTCTAGTATTTACTTGATTGATTGATTGAATAAGTATTGTATTTATTGCTTGAATATTATAACTTCGGGACGAAGTTTCTTGAAGGGGTAGAGTATGTAACAACCCTCATTTACGAATATAGATAATATTTAATATAATAAGTAAAATGTAATAATGTAAGATAATAATATAATTGGGAATATGAAAGAAAATAAGGGAAAACAAATTGCATTAAATAAGAAATTAAGAAATTGGGAGAAGGAGGAGATAAAAGGAGGAGAAGAAGTGAAGAGAGGGGATCTTTGATCTTTTTTTGTCTTTGGCCATCTTGGAAGAGGAGCTTTGGAGGAGAGGAAAACAAGATAGCACTGGCATAGGGTTAATTGTTAGGGGCTCAGGGACCTTAGCCTTTGGCTGGGGGTTGGTTGGGTGGAGAGTCGTCCCCCCACCTTCAGTTACACTATTGGAGCTATCAAGGTAATGGTAGCTGCTAGGTCATCTAACCATGTATGGTTCCTTAATTTTCATAGCATATTTTCTCTTATTACTGATTAGATCCACTTCTATGCATGTTGTTGTTTCTGTTTGTTTTTGGGTTTTATAATATTTTACATGTTATCAAATTCTTGTGTTGGTTCATAGATCATCATGCATATTTAACATGATTTTGTTATTTAGTAGGTTTTATGAGTTTTAGGGATCTTACAACACCTTTCCTTAGACTCAGACATAGAGAAGAGAGAGACCAAACTCGAATGCCTCAAATGGTTCTCTACCTAAAAATTAGAGAGGACAGGACCACTCTCTTAGCCGAATGGAATCTTATTATGACAATCTGAATGGACAGGCCCCACTCATAGCTAAATACTTTTGAGATATTTACAAATCATCGGAGTATGGGGGACCATATAATTCTTGAAATACATTGGATTGAGTATCCCATGCCTTTGAATAAAGAGAATTCGGGACCACATGTCTATTCTAATGCATGTGGACTTCTATGCAGGTTTTGACAAGCCATTGTTCTTTCTTTTGAATGTAGTAATCAAGGATTTTATCCCCAGTAATCTTTGTTTGCAAAATATCTTTGACCTGTTCAATAGATTCTCCAACGTCCTATTTTAAATTATAAATAACAGCTGGTTATAATGTTGTAAGGTTGATGCCGAATGACTGCCACTAGTCTCTCATCCAATCAAGGCCGTAGAATGGAGGATCCTCATGGATATGTGTACTTTGATGTCCAAAATTTAGCATGGTATAATATGTTCTATCTGTATTTTTTTTTCTCAAGAAGTCCCACCATAATTTTTTATATTTTTCATAAGTATAGGTAGCACTTGGAAACCGGAGACTAGCATCTTGATGTGGCCATGCTTTCAAAGAACATATATGGTTAATACAGTAGTATTGATGGTCTAGTTGTAGCCTAGGGTAATGTGTAGATACCTTTGTCATGATTAAGTTAAGATCATGGTAGAGTTGTGTTAACCAATTGCTTGCATCAGCTGCTTTTCTCAAGGATTTGTTGTAAATCATCTCTGGTACAATACTGGATCCCATAGGCATTATTCTGAATTCTGGCACTAGTCTAATAAAAGCATCAGATCCCTGTAAGTTAGCATTTAATACTTTAGTATGTCTCAAATCCCACCTAGGTTTCCATGTTTGCATATAATCCAACCAACCCATATTATCATTAATATTATAGATCTGATGTTTTCCTCCAGTCCAAGCATATATTTCTATGTTTACTTGTGGGTTATGGGCCCACTGGATTCCGCTTCGACCTTCTACGCTCTCTTGCTTGGTGCTCGCTTGCTCCAGGATCGCTTGTTTCAGGCTTGCTTGCTTTCAGGCTCACTTGTTAAAAATTAACACCATACTTCTGTGTCAAATATTCTCTTGTTAAAAAGTTAGGAATGCTATTTGCTTTCCCAGAAACGTGCTCAATAGTATAGTTATAACAGGAAAACAATGCTTGCAATCTTGCAAAATTTCCTTTTGTTGTTGCATTTTTTATTGTGTTGTTTAGCACAAATGGAAGACTAGAGCAATCTGTTCTTATGATAAAGTCATAGTTCAACAAATGAATCTAGAACTTCTCTATGCATCTCAGTGTCGCAAGGATTTCTTTATCGATAGTGACATAGTTCTGCTCATGTTTATTCCAAGTTCCTGATGCAAACTGGTCTATTTCCTCTTCTTTAGGTTTTCTTGCATGCTTTAAAACTCCTCCCCATCCTAGGTCTGAAGCATCTGTTTCTATAATCTTCGGAAGGTTATCATCGATGACATGCAGTATGGCTAACATTTTTACCTTGCTCGTATATTCAAGACGGTTGTTTTTCAAAGTGTTCACATTCTCATATGTGCACCAATTCCTCTTGTAACAAAAGGATGATCTAACCTAAGAAAGGAACCTTGTGATGACTTATTGTAAAAGAGTGTATGCTACCCCATGTGTTTCCCATTAATCATATACCTTCTTATTCCCATGTCCCTATCATGTTGTAACATCTAAATCTCTCAAGTTTAGTGGAAAACTCTACAAATCCATTCTCCACCTCTCAAGGATGGCTTTGTCATAATATATCCTATTAAATGATGGAATTTGCATGGTTTTCATTAAGTCACTCATCAATATAGTTCTTGGTAATTGAAGGTTTATAATTATTTTCCCACCTAGTGCCCAAAATATCTAATATGTTGTTGAATAGATATTTGTTGTTGTCCTATAGTCAGGACACTTATTCTCTAAAATCATTTTCCTCACAAGATCAATCGAGGAGTTCCACCACTCTTAAAAATATTTACCAACACATATTTGATTACCAACAATTTTGTCTGACAGGACAAGTCTTAACTACTTAATACAAATGATTTACCACATATTTGATTACCAACAATTTGATTACTTAAGTATTACCAACACATATTTGATTACCTGGGTGTAGACATTTCCTGTAATATACTCAGAAGAGTTACTTTCAGAAATGATTGTGCCTCTTCGAGGCCAGTCAACACTGGGAACCAAGTGACCCTATTATAGGGTTAGTACAACCAGAGAGAGAGATGATTGGGCTATGCTACGGTCAATCAAAGAAATTCAATGACAGTCAAAAGGCTCAATACAATCACAATAAAGATGAGCTGGCAGCCAGCAGACTGAGGCCAAAGAGACTCACGGCCTCCAGTAAGGTACAAGGACCAACCAAAGGGTACCAAGACCAACCAATAAGGTACAAGTCAAAAATAAAAGAGTGGGTATAAAGACTCATAACCCTTGGGACTAAGGGGGTGTACTACCTCAAATGTGGACAACCTACCATAGTTATACCCACAACACCAAAAACATAAAAGGTGGTACAAATCAAAAGATAACTCAAGATGAGTAAAAGAACCAAAAGGTAAGAGGCAAGGTACCACAAAAAAATGAAAGGACAAGGTACCACAAGACCAATAAACAACAGGGTGTAAGGACCAAAAGTAAATCAACCATTGTGGAGAAGGTACAAATAAGGTCAAATATATATTGCAATAGCTCCTTGTAACTACCTGTTATTTGACATGCCAAAGTGATCGAAGGTCAAATAATGCCAAATATATGCAATAGCTCCTTGTAACTACCTCTTGTAACTCAAATAGGACCTCTGAAAGGTATGATAGCAAGTAATCTTCCTCACTAAGGTCTGTAGGGTGGTACGGAGTGGGTATAAAGACTCGTAACAATTTGGACAAAGGGGGTGTACCTAAAATGTGGACAAACTACCATAGTACCCATAAGACCAAAAACATAAAAGGTGGTACAAATCAAAAGATAACCAAAGATGAGTAAAAGACCCAAAAGGTAAAAGGCAAGGTACCACAAAAATATTATCAACAAAATGAAAGAACCAAAAGTCAATCAAACAAGGTGGGGTACAACCATTCATCTCTCTCTCAAATGTACCAGTGTTCCATATAACCTGAAAGTCCATCATCACAGTAAAAGGAAAATTCCACATGGATGATGTGATCACGTGGTCCTCTAGACTACTCCTAAGGTCAAGCGTTAGTGGCTCCATCAAGGGGTGTCCAGTCCCTTGAGAAGACCATCTAACTCAACCATCTCGAGGACCTCACTACAACAAAATAGCCCTTTAGGGCGGTTTTGGCTTGCGGGGGTCTTGGTAAAACCCCCCCTAAAATTTTGTTCAGACCTTTGGAGGCGGTCTTTTAAAACCACCCCTAAAAGTCATGGAAATTGGACTTTTGGGGCGGTTTTTTTAAATATGCCCCCCAAAAGTCCTGAAATTTGACTTTTGGGGGCGGTTTTTGGAAAACCCCCCTAAAATCCCAATTCTCATAACTTTTGGGGGCGGTTTGTCAAAACCCCCCCTAAAAGTCATGAGAATTGAACTTTTGGAGGCGGTTTTTTTGGAACCCCCCTTAAAAGTAATGAGAATTGAAATTTTGGAGGCGGTTGTTTGAAACCCCCCCCTAAAATACCAATTTTCATAACTTGTGGGGTGGTTTGTCAACCCCCCCCCTAAAAGTCATGAGAATTGAAATTTGAGAGGCGGTTTGTTTGGAACCCCCCTTAAAAGTCATGAGAATTGAGCTTTTGGAGGTGGTTGTTTGAAACCCCCCCCCCCCCCGAAAATCCCAATTCTCGTAACTTTTGGGGGTGGTTTGTCAACCCCCCCTAAAATTCATGAGAATTGAACTTTGGGAAGCGGATTGTTTGGAACCCCCCTTAAAAGTCATGAGAATTGAACTTTTGGAGGCAGTTGTTTGAAAACCCCCCCTAAAAGCCCAATTCTCATAACTTGTGGGGGTGGTTTGTCAAAACCCCCACTAAAAGTCATGAGAATTGAACTTTTGGAGGCGGTTTTTTTGAAACCCCCCTTAAAAATCATGAGAATTGAACATTTGGAGGCGGTTTTTTTGGAAGTCCCCTTAAAAATCATGAGAATTGAACATTTGGAGGTGGTTTTTTGGAAGCCCCCCCCTAAAAGTCATGAGACTTGAACTTTTGGAGGCATTTATTTGGGAACCCCCCCTTAAAAGTCATGAGAATTGAACTTTTGGAGGCAGGTTTTTGAAACCCCCCCTTAAAAGTCATGAGAATTGAAATTTTGGAGGTAGTTTGTTGAAATCCCCCCCTAAAAGTCATGCAAATTAAAAATTTGGAGGCAGTTGTTTAAAAACCCCCTCTTAAAAGTCGTGATAATTGAACGTTTGGGGGCAGTTTTTTGAAACCCCCCTTTAAAGAAATGAGAATTGAACTTTTGGATGCGGTTTATTGAAACCCCCCCCTAAAAGTCATGTGAATTGAAATTTTCGAGGAAGTTTTTTGAAAACCCCCTAAAAGTCATTTATGTACGTGGGTTAGGTGTGTCACATGGGTTCAACAATGCATCTCATCAAAACATTGGAGCTAAGCGCACACAAGCTATTGTAGTGTTAGGAAGGGTGTGCATCATCATTCAACACCATATCCCATTAGAGCTCTACAATTGAGGCAGTCATGCTAGGTTTTTCACATCAAAGATGGTTCTCACACTCCAACTTTCCATGATCCATGGTCAAAATACAAACTTGTCTGCCATAACATTATCATTTATGGCTAATGGGCCATGTGTAGGGCCCTAATCACCACATGATTCCTACACAAAGAATATTTAGCTTGCAAGTGGGTATGGTGGCCATTTCAATATTTACAACATCATGGATGGTTCTTAAAGCCTAATCCATGGTGTCCACGGTGTTAGATCAAAATCTAGTTTATAATGACTGGTATTTACCTCAAGGTCTTGTGACCTATGGGTGTTTCCCTATACCACCACATAGGCCATAGGCAAGGAATATTTAGCTTTTTGAGTAACACATTGTCATTTTTTTTAGTATTTTCATGTTGTGGATGGTTCTAGGAGCATATGTTATGGTCTAGGGCCAAAATGTAGGTTCTTGGGAAATAAAAATTTATTTTGAGACTCATGGGCCATGCATAGGGACTTGAGCCATCATACATACCCTAGATAGGGAATATTTTGTTTATAGTCTAAGTTCTTGTGTTTATTTTTGCACTAATTTTGGTTTGATAAAATCCCATACAGTGATCATTCAAACCTTGATGTCAAAGTCTTTGATCTAAAACCTTGGTTATAAATAACCCAAGGTTAAAGTTGATTGTGTTAGTGTGTTGATTTGGTGCAGTAGGCATGTTAGTGATTGGGTTAGGGGGTAGTGGGTTAGGGTTAGAGGGACACTGGATTAAGGGGATATTTTCTACAATTTCATAATGTGGTAGGCTTTGGGTATTTTTTGGATTAGAAGCGAGGCACGTAAGGGATCAATGGATTAGTGGGAAAGGGGTTCTGGTTTTGTTGGTACTAGTGGTTAAGTGGTTTATAAGTTATCATGTTATTCGGTTTGGGGCTAGATGTTAAGGTTAGGTACAAGGTGAGTGGGTTAGAGGTTGAATCTTCCTAGGTGCATGAATTCATTGCATGGATCAAGTGTGCCAAGTGCATGAGTCATTTACATGGGTTGGTTGTGTTAAGTCAGTGCCTAATTAGTGGCATTATTTATGGTGGCCATTTCAATATTTGTAACACAAAGGATGGTTCTCGTGGCCTGGACTATGGCATGTGAACTAAATTTAGGGTCTAATGCCATATTTATTTTCCATGGGGTTGATGGTCCATTCATGTTAACCTAGATTACCACATAAGAATCTCTAGCCTACATGTGAGATCGTCATGGTCATCATTGTCACCATCGTCGATGTCATTGTTGTTGTTGGTTTGTCCATGGTTATGTAAACCAATAAACCAACCATGGTTTAATATTTATAGGTTATGTAACCAATAGTGGTTCTCATAACCTAAATAATGGTCCATGGTTAATAAATTTACTATATGATTCATGGTCCATGTGTGGGGCCCTACACATAATTACTTTACCAGCTTACAAGTGAGATATTGTGGCCATTTCAATATTTGTAACATTGACGATGGTTCTCGTGGCCTATACCATGGCCTATAAACTAATTTTAAATCCTAATGCCATATTAATTTGCTATGGGATTGATGGTCCATGCATGTTAACCTAGACTACTACATATAACCTACATATGGAATATCTAGCCTATATGTAGCAATTCCCTTGTTGCTCTTGAGTGATGATTAAGGCCTTGTGACATCACATAATCTTTAAAGAGTGAATCTAATTTCAACTACAAGTGGGATATGTTGATAATTTTTAGATCTGTAACACCAAAATGAAAATTTTCCTGCCAATTTCAACATGCTAGTAATTTTCATTCCATCACCCAAGCACTTGTCTACATTGTCAGGATTTAGTTCTCCCAAGCACTTGTCTTCATGTATGAGAAGGATGATTAATTCCCAATGCATTCAACAACTACCACAATCAACAAAATGGTTTCCCAATTCATTCTACATGTACCACAATTAACAAAATGGTTATCCAATGCATTGAAAACAATTTGACTATCTGAGAAATTCAGAAATTTCCCCACAATTTTGACCACAACATGGAAGCCATGAACACTTTTGTGGTGTTAAGAGTATATGTAATAAAGATAAATATTTATACTTATAATGACCAACCCATTCCATTACCAACTTGCATTCCCAACCAGGACATCCATAACAAACCAAAATTGTTTTGTTTGATGACTTTTGACAAAACATTTGGAGGACTAACTTCTTAAATTTCCATATCAAAGAAATACATAGAAATTCCATACATATTTATAAGTAATTTACAAATCCAAGATTTTAGATCTACAAAATATCAAATGTAGTTATTTAGACAAAATATTATTGACCTAAAGGAACCTTCATAATGATTTATGATAATAAATAATGATATTATATTGTTCAACGAAAAAAGAATGATTTCATAACCATGGAGAAGGAAGAGACGTGAACTTATCCGTTACATAAAATGACCTTTAAGGAAACTAGTCATGGGTGGATTGTTTTCCTCCCATATGTAGACTATTTCCTCTCAAGAGATAATGCTCCAACAAGATGTCCACAAGGAATGAATGTGGAAAAACCCTATAACATGTCCACCATGAAGCAAAGGACCAATTACCCGTCAACATCCAATGAAGTGGACAAAGTGGACAAACCCTAAGCAACCTAAAACCACCATAAAATTAGCATAGAATTCTTCAACATCCTTATCCCTCAATGGTACATGCCTCACAGGCATGTGTTTGTACCATTGTTCTCCTCTCGAAGGAAACTATTTGGCGGTCGCAATAGAATCTACATTCACTTTGAGTTCAAGGTCTCAAATAGTAGCGTGGACGCCATCGAAGGAGCGGGCAAAGGCCTTATCATGGCCACGAAATTTACGAAAAAAATCTATCCATCCAAGCTTCTATGAAAGATGAACCAGTTGGGGATTCCCCTCGATGGACCTTGGGTTATCTGGCTTAATGCGGTTAAGAAATCCCATTATGACATAGAAGACACAACGTCAATATGCCTTTCGATAGGATATCGGTGGTATGCTCTCAGAATAAACCTGGTTTACAAACTACATGAAAATGCGAGAGTAAAGCCCTAGGAATGTCCTAAGAAAAAGCTTGCAAAAAAATGAAAATATGGAAATACCAAAGAACCCCCTAAAGAAAGCCCAAATCGAAGTGTAATTAAGGGTCGTATGGAAAGTACAAAACTCATCGTAATGAACACTATATTGAGACAATGTGAAACATGATGTGAAAAAACACTACGGTGACCCAATACATTAATGAAAACATGTAGAGAGTGCCACGTTGATACTTGCACGATCATAAGAATTAAAGGGAGGTAAATATCATACCTTCCATGTTGTATTTGCATGCAAAAGTTAGGCCAAGTAAGCTACAAAAAGTAAGACATGGTGAAGACGACACCATACATGGAACTTATGTTATAATGAGTCGATACACTTCATACATCGCAATTATTAACCAAATCCTTGTTGGGATTTGGAAAGAAACAACAAGTCAATTCGAGAGGGTGTGAAAGATAACCAATATCATATTGAGACATAGTCATGTTACATGAATAGACTCTAGTCATGATGACTTGTAACCGAGGTATGATTTCCCATTGTATGTATTAAGTTTAGTTTTAACCCTTTTGACATGTCGAGATTAAATCCAAATGCTTAGGTTAAATTAATATATGCTAGAACTATGGACATAAGCATAGAAACCTTTTGATTTATGATCTCAATTATAAGACTAAAACTTAGGATAAGATCATAAATAAATTTGATCTAAAAAGACCTTTGGTAGAAATAAGATGAATAATATAATACCAAGGTATAAATAAAATGAGATCAAATAATTCAAATGAAACCATTAATCCTACACAAAATTCATGAAATCGGGCGAAGAAGAATGCACTGAGTAGTGATGATCATATTGCACATCAAATTTGACACAAAGCGTGGTAAATAAATTCAATATCAATTCTAGAATTTGCTTTCTATCAAAGTAATTGACAAGCTGCATAATCAATTTATTAGTAACAATAGCCATGAGAAGATATTGCCAGTAGCTACTGAAATTGAAATAACCACCGTATTGTTTAACCACCTTTCTGCATAGAGAGAAGGAGTATGAGACAATAGATTGAAATATTGTTAAGGGGGCATTCCTTGAGAGGGTGTCTCCTTCTACATTTGGGACAAAATATGTGCAATACTATATTGTCCTCCTCCTCTTGTCTTTTTTTGGTCTTAAAGGAGTCCAATTGAGAATTTATGGTGCCGAAAATGTCAGTTTTAAAGTTTTCCAATAAGTTCCCGATTTCAGTTCTTGTGACACCACTAGTACCTACTGTTTTAGAATTTTGAGTAGGACCACCCTAACACTTTTTCCTACCTTGGCCCTACTTCGGAAATACTTCCTGCATAACTCATTGATTTGATCAAAATATTTATGAGAAATTTCTCCTAATGCCATGAGATTAAGAATCTCTACGTATTCTTCTAGGTGGCTCGAGTTACTATTATCTATCTCCAAATTTGATTTCGGCTCTACGGGATCGAGGAATCCTTGTGCTTGCTCAGGTTTACCACATGGATGGGTTTCCATGCGGGGGTCTCTTATGGAAGACTACACTGAAACTCCAGCTAGGGGGTGCTTTAGGATAGGAGTGGACTAGTTTTATTCAGGGGCTACAACATGCGGGAAATCGATTCACTATTGTTGATGAGTTTTGCATTGGTCCTGGAACGTCACAGATGGTAGGGTGACTTTGAAGCTGGATTACAATTCCATCGTGGTTATTAGGTGGACTCTATATGTAAGGTGGTGGAATAATTGGTTATGAAGTTGGGAGTGTCCTTTAAAGATTAAATGTTTCAGCTGACTATTATTAGAGGGTAGATTGTTGACCTGAGACAACCTGGTTAAAAGAGGTGCATTGGGACCAAGTTTTTGTGTACTATGTAAAGCTACCTCTGGAACTATTCACCATCTTTTCATTACTTGTTCTTTTACTCAGCGGGTTTGGCGAGAATTGAGATCCATTACAAAGATGGATATAGTTTGGTGGGTAGATTCGTTCCAAGATTTCCTTTTTGAGTTGGAGATCACTCGACAAATATTGGGCTGCTTTACCAACCTTTGTAAGTTGGAACATTTGGACATGGAGGAATTAGGTTTTTATCTTTTATGATAGACCTAGGCACTTGACCAATATCTCCTTTCGGGCTTTAGCACATTTCAAAGAATACCGGAAGGATAGGGAGACTCGGGGGGTTAGTTTCCGCTCTCCTTCACTACTTGATGGATTGTTACCGATTGGTTTCTTTGATGGGGCATCGCAAAATCTTGGTGCAACCTCAGGTGCAGAGATTGTTATGAAATTGTTACCTTCACACAACTACAACCCGTGGATGGGTTGTGGTAGTGGTGGGTGAACTCTTGTTCTTCGTGCTTTCTTTGAAACTAAGTGAGATTCAGATCATGGGGGATTCTATGGTTGTTCTGGATTGGATACAAGACATAAACCATATTCAAGCTACTCTCCTATAATGGTGGCTAAATAGAATTAAAGAACTAAAAATCCGCTTCGACTTGGCTCAGTTTTCACATGTTTATAGAGATTTCAACGTAGAAGCATATATGCTATTGAAAAGAGCTCTGGATAGTTCTGAGGGGATACTTCATTTCGAGGAATGGAAGGATGGGTCAGTCAGTTCACGGGGCTATCTTTTTTACTGATAAGTTTATATGGGATGTCGTCAATTCCAGACACAGTTTTTTTGTTTTTTTTGTTATGTATCAAACAAAAGTAAAAACTACTGCATGAAAAAGACTTTTAGTATGTTAAAATGAACTGGTTTTTGGAGATAATAGGGCATGGAATATATGGGTAGAAATATGTAGGATATATATATGATGGAAATTCACTCACAACCAGAAAATTTTCTATGTATACATGTTTTTTTGGGTGATCTATGAAACTATGCAAAATTACAATGTATATTTTGATTCCGAAGGAATAACAAGTATAATATTTTTCCATGGAAAAAGAAAAAGAAAAAAAGACATAAGGTACCTTATTGTTGTGATACTTTTTAAGGATCCTTATTAAAACATTTATGAAAATGTACATTGTTTATGAAAAAGTAAATTGTGTAAAGGTGAATCCTTGTTAAAACATTTATGAAAAGGTAAATTTGGAGAATGCCTTCCAACCAAAAAAGATTACAATATTAACATAAATCCATAATATTGGAGCACCTGAGTGGGCCTAATGGTTAACAACATGTGTTATCTCTGAGGAGGTCACAGGTTCAAAACCGACGGGGGTTAGGGTTTCTCAATGGCCCGTTGTGACAAGGCTCAAAGGGTAGGCGACCCCTAGGATAGAGGCTCTCCCCTGGGATAAAGGGTCTCGGGACGTCTCAACCTCTATTGAGTCACAGGTTACTGGTGTATCTGGCTTGCAGGATATTGGATATACCCTTGGGAGGTTGTTGTTCCCATGGTTAAAAAAATAAATCCATAATATTTGAACCATCACTTGCGAAGGTAACAACATAGAGGCAAAATGCATGAGGGGTTTTATGTCCTCTTCTTGAAATTCGACAGTTTTCGAGAAAAACCCAAAATACTTTTTAAAATGGGAAGGTGTTAAACCCACATTTTCATCCCGCCCAATGGTCCAACTGGGTTTAACAAAACAAAGGATTGACTCTAAGAGAATTTTATATACAAGGGGAGCAGGGGCCGAGTATTGAATGATTTCAAGTCGAAGGTAAATATGAGGTTTGCAGTGAAAGCATGCAGTAATAATGGGTCAAGGGAAAGAATTTGTTCACTGTACTTGGGCAGGGTGGAAGTGGATACTCCATGCTTGTTATTGGAAACCAGGAAAGGCCTCCCTCATTTCATCATGCCCGACCTTCTTCACTCCGTCCATCCAAATGCACGAGCCATGCAAATCAGTCCATTGCACTTGTAAGTTTCTCTTAAGAGATTTATCATATCCCACTTTACTATCTGACACCTGCTCTGGCTTTCAATTTTTTAATATATTCGAATTCAAGGCTGTATCTCCATGGTGAAGAATAAGACCAACCAAGCTCGACTAAAATACTGTATGCCATAATTACCCCCTTTTTCCAAGTATCTTAAGGCATACTTTAATAGAGAAATTTATACACATTGTATTTTAATCCACCGAGTATTGCTTTTGGTTCTCGAATATTCTGCCAAATTATATTTTATCTAGATAAACGGAAATATTTTCACCTCAACTCAGAGGTAGTCATTTTAGAATAGGTTATATTATATTCAGAAAAGAAGAGAGTGCCCTTAACTTGCATTTTATTGAAAGCGACTCAAACACAACAATGAGTAGCGGTAATAGGTTACATCATATTCAGAAAAAGGAAAGTGCCCTTAACTTGCATTTTATTGAAAGCGTCTCAAACACGGCAATGAGAAGCGGTTTTGAATGATAAAACTTTAGCACGATGGCTGAACAATTTCTAGGTCACAACAAGTACGAGATCCTTAACAAGATCTCAGAAACAGGAAGACATACTTTTACTATGTATTTACTCTAACCTTTGACCAATCTAAGACAATTTTATCCATTTTATGTTTTCAATACGAAAAGTTCTTGCATTTTCCTTTTCCCTTTAGTGATTTTTCATTTTTTTTCTAGTTTCTGAAGTGTAGTTTGTTTGAAACATTAGTTTCTGGAGCAACTGCATTAAGTTTACCCATTTCCACGTTCTTGTCTGCCAAGTCAGAGACCATCATCGGGAAGTTCTTGAATTTTTGTTTTTCCGCAAGTGATTTTTGTTGAAAACTGGACAGGCTAGGCTTCAAACCTATGACCTACCCTCATATGCTGGGCTGATCTACCATTGAGCTACATTCCCCTTTCATGACGGACACCCTTAACAATTTAATCTTAAGGTGTGGATTACTACCTCCAATACCCCCTCTCAAGCCACACTTTGGCTCAGGTTTCTTAGTCACCTCGACCCTACATAGCTTTGATACTATGTTGAAAACTGGATTGGTTAATAATCAAAACCAAGAGTTTCTCTAGCCATCGGGCTAGTTTTCCATTGAGCTATATGCCCCTTTCAAGATGGACATCCTTAACAATTTGATTTAAAGTTGTGGATTTCTATTTCTAACACCCCCCATCATGCACACTTTTGCTCAAAGCTTGTAGCCACCTTAAGCCTACCTAGCTTTCCTCCCTCGAGGCACAGTTTGGCTCAAGTCTTGTATCCACATCAAGCCTACCTTGCTTTGATGCTATGTTGAGAATTGGACATGTTAGGAATTAAACCCAAGCCATTCCCCCCATTTTTTACTAATCTACTATTCAACTACATGCCCCTTTCATGATGGGTACCCTCAATAGTTTGACATGAAAATGTGGATTACTACTTTCAAAACTATGCTTTGGCTAAGGCCTCCTAACCTCCTCAAGCCGACCTAGCTTTGATTCCATGTTTAAAAAACTAAACAGTTTAGGTGTCAAACCCAAGACTTGTGCTTTGTTGTTCGGTTTCTCTAGCATGCCCCTTTTGTGATGGGTATCCATAGCAAATTGATCTAAAGACGTAGATTGGTATCAACCCTAGGGATTGCCCCTGACTAATGGGTTTCTCTTCCACTAGTCTATATTCTCCTTTTATGATGATGCACCTAACTTTTTGAGAAAAAGGGATGGATTACTACCTACAACACCCTCCATCAAACCACACTTTGGATCAAGCCTTCCAGCCACCACTATCTATCTTTGGCACAATGTTGTAAATTGGATAGACTAGGCATTGGACACTGACCATGTGCTTTATCGCTTGGTGATTCTACCACTAAGCTACATGCCCCTTTCATGATAGGCACCCTAACGATTTAATCTAAAGGTATGGATTGCTATTGAATCGAAGACATACCCTCCATTGCTGGACTTCTCAAATCTCTACCATTGGGTTACATGCCCCTTTCATGATAAGAACCCTCGGAAATACAATGTAAAGGTATGGTTGCTAACTCAAACACCCCCCTCAATCTACATTCACTTAAGCCTCTTACCTACCTCGAGCCTAGCTTTGAGACCATGATAAAAATTGGATAAGCTAGGAATTAAACCCTGGATTTGCACCTAACCATTGGGCTGCTATACTACGAAGCTATTTTGAGAACTACTAGTGAGTGACAAGTGTGAATGCGCTATATTGTATATTTCTATTTGTAATTGCTAAGTTAAGGCGACAACTGTAATCAATCGTTTAATGATCATTCCATCAATCACTCCACTAATCACTCCATTGATTGCATTAGGATTTGATTTTGTACACTTCACAACAATTAACATTCTTGCATTTTGTCTTCTTATGTGAGTGTTTCATTGTTGTCATATGTGCGCACACATAATTTGGTATTGGGGCTTTCGATTAGACATTTAGATTTTTGCAATTCTGAAGCTCCCGTTGCTACTTAAAGTTCAACTTCAAATTCTATGTCTTTGGTCTAGCTTTTGGGGTTATTTCAAAAGCATTTACACCATTCTTGGTGATGCTTCATGTGGTTATTTCAAAAGCATTTACACCATTGTTGGTGGTGCTTCATGTGATGTGGGCTACATTGTGTGTTGACTACCCTTGTTTGTAGAGTGATGTTGATGTATATGTAACTTCGGAATGTATTTCACATATATGTATATTGTATTCCTATAGAGATGTTATTATTCCTCTATACAGAAGTGGTTGTATTCCTATAGAGATATTATTATTCCTCTATACGGAAGTGTCGTCATTTATATTGTAAGTGTCATAACTTATACTTGATGGGTTATTAGACCACCTTGTTGGGGTCGGCCCTGTATAAGTCATGTGGGTCAAAGGGTTATTAGACCACCCTATTGGGGGTCGGCCATGTGGGTCAAAGGGTTATTAGACCACCCTAGTGGGGGTTGGCCCAGTCAGCATTATGTTAAGTGGTTAAGTTGAGGCTGACCTAGTTGAGTAAAGGTCAAGTCAAGTTAGTGTATAAATAGAGAGTGTGTCTCTCTCATTTTACACATCCTATTCTCTCACTCACACTTTGGAGAGTGGCGCACTTGTGGAGGATGAGGCTCTACTGCTAGGAGAAGACTATCTCTTGTATTCTGGTTGTATCATTGCTCTATCTATATCTGAGGAAGTTATTGGGGTTTTTCACCTTTATGGTTTTCCCCAAGTAAACTCTGTGTCTATTGTGTGCTTGCATTATTGTGTCCATGATTGATATGCTGTAGATTTGCTGTACATGTTGTTCTCTCAGTTAAGATCCTCAATCAGATTGAAATAAATTCTAAAAAATTTAACAAGTGATGGACATATACATTGGAAATAGCTTACTTATGGATTGTTATGCCTTGACTCGATGCTTATGTGGCACACTTGCTTATAGTGTTGGAGACCTATGTGGATTAATGACTTTCTTCATGGAGTACACACATGGAGATTTTGGTTGTTTGCATGAGGGGACAACCCACTTAGAGGAGCGTTGGGCATCTTGGAGGAGGGCATTGATCCCTAGGGAGCATGGGAATACTTGGTTGCTTGTATGGAGGCTTGAACTTGACTTGAGGAAAATTGGGTTGAGGAGTGATCATGTGGGTGTGGTGGACTTGGAGGTACACATGGCTTATGAGGGAGCATTGGAGCATTGAAGGCCTTTGGAGGAGGAACATTGGATACATCTTATGGAGCTCCCACCTTGTGACCCTTTCTTGGTGGATGTGCTTACCATGGAGCTTGATATGTGTCATTTAGAGTAGGAGTGCTTCACATGTGGGCCTATCTATTGTCTAGTTAGGTTGCTTGTTGTGGACAAGGTCCATTTTGTTATGGTTGGCCTCTGTCACCTTTCATATAAATGAAGGGAGGAGAGAGTCTTTTCATTCATTCATGTAATCACATGCTTGTTTTAGAGATGTGAGAGCTAGAGTGAATGAATCTCCCCTTTGTACTTCTTCATTGTATTTGCTCTCTTTCTCCTTAGTGCTAGGGTTCCTGAGGAGATTCAAGAGAAGACTAGGGTTAGATTTGTTGATTTTTTATAAAATTAGGGTTTGATAAAATAAATAACAACTTTAAACAATAATGCAGTAGATCATAAACGTAAATCAATCATACAATATAGTTGTAAGAATTTAAAACATAATTTTCATTTCTTTCAACTAGGGCACTACCAATAAGTCATTGTGCCAATAATCCACAATAAACTAAAAGAAATCAAGGTCCTCTTTGTTGAAAAGGACAGTGATCCGAGGTAGGCTAAAAAATGGGTGGGGTTGAGGGGGGGGGGGCATTGGCTCAGAGGAAGAAAGAGAGAAGGTCATGATTAGCTAAGGGTATGGGGGCTACCGAAAGGTGGTGAATGTGGGGAAGCAAATCCTGGCTAGACATGACATAATCCACTACGTTAGCCCCTTGCCATGAGGGAGGCATGTGAAGTAGCTGGAATTTGAGAAACAAGGGAGGCCATTGAGGATCAAATGCTCATGAGATTCACTAAAGTCACAAGAGGTGTCTGCCATAAGCTGTAATAGGCCCTAACATATCATCTGAAATGTGGCAGATCCCCATTATATCGAGATCAAACTCCTGGGTACAAAATGCATCCTTAACACGATCATGAAGAGGGGTCTAGTTATATTTGGTGCGGGCATTGAAGTCCTCCAAGAGGGTGACCTTACCAACCACTGAAAACTACATAATGTTGAAATACAAATCCAGGTAGGGATCCCCCATTGGGTCACTGTGATTAGCAAACTGAGATGAATTAGGACAAAAGTAACACTGCTATATAGATGTCTTTGGGTAGCGGAGATAACCTGTGGATTTGAATCCACATGAACCAGGAAAACTCATCCGAGGAGACCATAGAAACCCTCCCTTGAAGCGAGTCTCTGGTTAAACAAGTGATCCCACCTGAAACTCTGACACTTCTTGAAGCTCTGGTCTCCTGCCTGCAAACTGAAAGCAAGTGGTATCCTGCTATGTCATGGAGAGGACAGGTTGGACTCGCATGAGTCTCAGTAATAAATAGGATGTTTGATGAGCAAGGAGCATCATAAATCATACCCGACGATGAACAAAAATCCCCATTGCCATTCCAACACCCTATTGAAATTTCGGAGCCCTGTTGCCTCTCCCAACAAACCTGTCATTGGAGAACCCCGAACTAGACCATCTTGGAGGGGGGAAATGTTAGATGACGGCTCTGAGATCATTGATATTTGTCCATATCCCACCTTGCCGTGATGCATCAACCTACTCCTTGGATTGTTGGAGCTTTGCAACCTAGGACCAAGTGAGATCCTCATCAAGGAAAATCATGTCGAGAAGGGAGAATATCTTCCGCTTGGCCTGAAGGGCTCGGAGACAGTCACCCACAGATCTAAAGCGAAGGAAAAGTGTGGAGTTGGAACCAAGCCATGCTCTCTCAAGAGTAATCTCTAGGAGATCAAGGGTATCACGGAGGAACATGGCACCAACTTGCAAGGGGTCCTGTGATGTAGAGGGTGAAGGGAGCCGCCTCACTTTGAGGTTTAGCTCTTGAGCCTACCCATGCTCCTCAAAGAGCTTGGTCTATACTACTTCCTCAATTTTCCGCCATGGGAAGGAGCTTGTCCTTTCCATGGACAACCTGTGTCGAAGAGAAGTATTTGTTGTTGTAATTTAATATGTCAGATTCAACTCTAAGGTTGAAAGCTCACAGGAAATAGATTTGAGGCACCTCAAGGTTGAGGTGGAATTTCTAAATTTGCGTTACTTACCCTACATAAAAATTTCAACATTTGGTTCACCTAGAATTGTCATCCATCCTCAACCAAAGCTTTTACATGGAGAAATTTTGAGTTATATGCTTGTGGGTGCTGTTAGTGCTAAAGTTTGCACTTGACTGCAAAAGCACAACGTCTAGCACATCTTGAAAAGGGTTTGATGTTTGATAAGATTGATCGTTTGATGTTTGATAAGATTGTGGATCAAGTAGGCCGAATCAAAACCATTGGGCATGGAGTCAAACTACGGCAACATCTAATTGAAGGCAATCAAGCTGATTATCAGACAGGCTGCGCGAAGGTGGAAGAATGAGAGAAAACAAACTGTGAACCACAAAAATGAAATAAACTACATCAACTGTGCAAAATCATAAGACAGAATATCCAATTAAGTGAATAATAGCACCTGAACAGAGCATATAAACAATGGGCAAATGCAATAAATTTTTTACTGCATGAGAATCCAGAATTCATAAATAGTTTACGACACTCAGAAAATGATATTCCATTCAAGTGGGATGAATAAGGTAGATGCTCAACGAAGAAATATTGTCTGATAACAAGTTGTCTGGAATCTCTATTAATGAAAGTGTTACAGCAGAAATATAACTCCAGAAACTATTACAATGATGGACAGAGCCCAAGTACTCTTTCGACCTTCTCTTTCTACAGGAAGATCCCCCCTCCTTACATTTCAAAACCTCCTTTTTATAGAAGGATTTACCTTCAAAATGAAAGAAATCTCGAATGAGGAGGCTGCTAGACACCTCAACTGATCTACTGCTGCCAGGTATGCTATTCTGTAACTGATCCTATGTCTTGAACATTCCAAGATGCTCCTAGATCCCTTTGAATATGGGTTCAATCTTGAAATAGCAAGATGCTCTGCCACCTGTTGATTTAGAACTGAAAATCTGGAGATCCTTTGACCTGCAAATCTTTCTTCTTGAAATCTGGAGATTGATTCTTTGATTTCTGATCTCATAAAGAGATTTTGAGGATTGGATCGAAGTTCATTTTATTAACCAAAATCCTTGTCGAGTTGACACGAAGCTTGAAAACTCCTTCGAGCTAGAACTTAAAAAAAATGAAGATGAAGCTGAGTGCTAATATAAAAGTCTGTTGGCTTCATATTTTGACTCGTCTTTCGGGCCATGCCAAGACATGAATGTTAATAGAGACCCTGTAGTTGCAATGAATTAACATCTGGATGTTTTTGATGTTTGTAGATTTGGTCATGACACCTATGAGCTTCTCCTTCAACGCTGTCATTGAATTGTCCACATGGGTCATTGCCAAAAGTAGAATCTCAAACCGGTGTGCTATCCCACTTTATCCCGTATGCAACAGAAAAATGATCCTTCACTGCTTAAAAATGGGTACACCTGTAACTTTATGACTTTAAGTCGAGCGCATGGAACTTTGTGGGCTTTCCTCGTGTATTGTGGCTTAACGGAATGTGGCACTTATATGCATAGTGTGACCATAGCTTAACGTTGGCATAAGATATGAAAAATGAAACAAAAGACTCACACTTTTATGAAAATTCACTAATACGGGAAGCTTAAGTGTGGGTAAAAACCATAAATAAAGTGAAAACCTTCCCTATTTTAAAATAAAATAACCAACACCTTTCTTCAATAAAACTAAATATAATACATTTTTAAAAACTATAAAAAATAGTTTAAAAATAATATATATATATATATATATATTTAATACTTGGCTTGGTTTTAGAATGGTAAAGGGAAATCGGTTTTTTCAAAAACGATCAAGAGACTAAGGAATTTTGAATTTTAAAAGGCAAATACAAATGACAACTTGGAGGTATGAAATGAAAAGGAACTCTCCATATTGACACACAACTCGAAATTTTTGGCAAATTGTTCAGAACTAGCAAATAAGAGGTGCTACCAGAAATATACAGCTTTTTGCAGCAAAGGATTATAAGATTTTTTTAGTCTTTTCTAGAAGGTTATTTTTGGTGATAATAGGTGCTTTTCAGAAGTTGTTCAATAGATGAATGTTCCCCTACAAAGACTCCTCATGGAATTGCAAAAATTTTGTGCACTCTAGTCCTTGATTTGCAGGTCCATTTTGTTGGATTTCTATTCAATTTTGTAGATTTATTAAAATCAATAGAATTCTCACTACCATAGTTTGTATATTCAACATGCAAAATGCTAGAAGCCATATAATTATTATCCCACTTGCAGTTTTTCTGACTTGAGGACAATTGGGTTGAGGAGTGATCATGTGGGTGTGGTGGACTTGGAGGTACACATGGCTTATGAGGGAGCATTGGAGCATTGAAGACCTTTGGAGGAGGAACATTGGATACATCTTATGGAGTTCCCACCTTGTGACCCTTTCTTGGTGGATGTGCTTACCATGGAGCATGATATGTGTCATTTAGAGTAGGAGTGTTTCACATGTAGGCGTATCTATTGTCTAGTTAGGTTGCTTGTTGTGGACAAGGTCCATTTTGTTATGGTTGGCCTCCCTCACCTTTCATATAAATGAAGGGAGGAGAGAGTCTTTTCATTCATTCATGTAATCACATGCTTGCTTTAGAGATGTGAGAGCTAGAGTGAATGAATCTCCCCTTTGTACTTCTTCATTGTATTTGCTCTCTTTCTCCTTAGTGCTAGGGTTCCCGAGGAGATTCAAGAGAAGACTAGGGTTAGATTTGTTGATTTTTTTTATAAAATTAGGGTTTGATAAAATAAATAACAACTTTAAACAATAATGCAGTAGATCAGAAAAGTAAATCAATCTTACAATACAACTGTAAGAATTTAAAACATAATTTTCATTTCTTTCAACTAGGGCACTACCAATAAGTCACTGTGCCAATAATCCACAATAAACTAAAAGAAATCAAAGTCCTCTTTGTTGAAAAGGACAGTGATCCGAGGTAGGCTCAAAAAGGGGTGGAGTTGAGGGGGAGGGGGCATTGGCTCGGAGGAAGAAAGAGAGAAGGGCATGATTAGCTAAGGGTATGGGGGCTACCGAAAGGTGGCGAATGTGGGGAAGCAAATCTTGGCTAGACATGACATAATCCACTACGCTAACCCCTTGCCATGAGGGAGGCATGTGAAGTGGCTGGAATTTGAGAAACAAGGGAGGCCATTGCGGATCAAATGCTCATGAGATTCACTAAAGTCACAAGAGGTGTCTGCCATAAGCTGTAATAGGCCCTAACATATCATCTGAAATGTGGCGGGTCCCCATTGTATCAAGATCAAACTCTTGGGTACAAAATGCATCCTCAACATGATCATGAAGAGGGGTCTAGATATCTCTGGTGCGGGCATTGAAGTCCCCCAAGAGGGTGACCTCACCAACCACTGAAAACTAGATAATGTTGACATACAAATCCAGGTAGGGGTCCCCCATTGGGTCACTATGATTAGCAAACTGAGATGAATTAGGACAAAAGTAACACTGCTATATAGATGTCTTTGGGTAGCGGAGATAACCTGTGGATTTGAATCCACATGAACCAGGAAAACTCATCCGAGGAGAATCAACCTGTGGATTTCCAGCATAATGTCTTCTTTAGAATTTTTAATGGCATTTATAAGTGTAGTTTTCGCTTTTGAAGCAAACCTGAAACGATCAAGGTTTTCCATACAGGTTGTTTTTTTAACATGGTCAATTTGTTGATGTGTGTACAGAAATTGAGGGGGACATTCCAACATTCTAGCTTCTTAACTAGAGGTGCTATATCAGCAGCTGGAAAACTCACTGTACAGGATGGGGTTCTCAAGGTATTCCATCAGACTTTGAAGAGATTTAATATTCTTTGGAAATATAAATATCAGGGTTTTGTTCAGTACATTGGTATAACTTATTCGAGTATTTATCCATTTATCTTTTCTGCTGCACTCAGTTGAGGCATATCTGTAAATGATTATCCATCTGTATAGAATTTCTTATGGGATTTTAGTAACACAAACACTAGATCAAGTTCCTATCAAACACTTTAATGTTTCAAACAGATCTTGTCATATGTAAATTTTATACATGGTGACATTCTTTATGAAATCTAAGCACAACGGTATTCATAGTCTACAGACTGCATTCAGGAATCAAGAGACAACTCTACAAGATCTGGCCTCATTATGCATGGTATGAACTTGAAGTAGTCTGTCCACTTATTGTTCGAGTTGGGAGAGTCCAACTATTTCCATAATGCATTGGCACCAAAATTCTACCAAGTTAACAATAGGGCATACCTGCTTAGGAGGAAAGTCTTCAGATTCCTGCATTTTATAAATACACCGTCTTTTCCTTAAAACTCCACGACGGCCTTATTTCATCCTTTCCTTTTCTTAGAGCATGAAATGCTACATTTTTAACAAAATGCATGACCCACATATTGGCTTTGCTCCTTGAAAATTCAAATGGTCTTCTAAAGTTGATTAATCTGAGACTTGATCTCATGTACAATTGATTGCCGATTGATTTAACAATATTCTATGCATGCAGATTCATGGTTATCCTACTATTTTGTCGCAGAATGAAACAAGGATGTCTCACTTGCATTTGAATTTCAAATCCTTGTCCATTTCTGGACAATTCCTTTTTGCCGACCATCTTAGATTTGAGGCAGCCTTTTCACTTTGTTGATGGAGATTATTGTCACTCCCTTATTGTATTATGGGGCTTTTGAGGTAGCTTTGATTTATTGAATTCCTTTGTAGGGTTATGTTCCTTGGCACCCTGATACTAGTGTAAATTCCATATTCCTTTTTGCTTTTTCCCTAGGTTATTAATTACTATTATTTATCTGCCAAGCTTTAAATGTATTTAGTCGATTAAATTCTGAGGCTTATTGAAATTTCTATTAAGCCATTCTATTACTGAGTCAGTGAGTCGTTAACTCATGCAATGCGCATGCTAGAGTCTAGACTAAGACTTGCATAATAAAGAGGTGACTAAGCTCTTTACCAATGTACGCTTCCCTAGTCATTCTTTAATTATTTTCCAGGCGTCCAACTGAATGTTTAATGACTATCATTTCTAGGTCACAGGTTCTTATTTGCAAGGTCTGGGGTTGGAAGTTATATGCAATGGAGTCAACACATTTTCATGTTTTGTGTATTTTCTGAAATCTGTCAAGTTTGTTTTCTCTGGAAATATACCCAAATTTTATTTTCTGTGTGAGGTCACAAAATCAATATCTAGGCTTGTATGTCAATCACATGAAATGTTGAAAATGATACCAATTCCAATATTCAATTATTTCAGCCCATAACCCCATCAATAAGTCACACATAATGTCTAGAGGCCTAAAAATGACCATATAATAACATTTTATGGTAGACCCAAAATAGCTAGTCAAACAAGGAAAATGACTAAGTATATTAGGTGTTGAAAAGGTGGGGCACTATAACTCATGGTTATTGGCTTCATGCTAGGATAAATACTTGACATGGATAAATTACACTCACCTCATATTAGGCAAGTATTTGTGCCCAAAACCATTATAAAAATATCTGGGCATGTATTCTTCTTCACAAATTGCTTCAAAATTCTAATTCCTTGTTGGTCCAAAACCAATTTTAGATTTCCAGTGAGATTCCCACTGGATCCTTTTGGAGGGTTGGCTATAGAAACATTTATGCAAGTATTTAAGAAATAAATAAAACTATAATCTCCTTATTTTAATCTTTTGCTGGTAATTTTTAGGTTGAATCTTTTCTTTCTCTCTTTTATGCATGCTTTCACTAGATATATTCAGACTTTGATTGGTCCTTCTATCATGGGTGGTCCAGTTCTTGAAGTCCTTTTGAAAAATATTCAGTGTGAGTTTGATTCTTCCATGTTATTCTATTTTTTTTTTGTGCAAGGTTGACATCCCCTATTTTTTATTCCAAGGGTCGGCCCTTTAAACAAAATCCCTGCTACTAACTCTAAAGCACCTCACTTCAGACTGGAGTTATCAATTTAGACTGTAGTTATTATCTCAAATAGATCCAAAAGGACAAACTACCAAAGAAACAAAACATGTTCAATGAATCAGGATGCTTCAATAATTGAATTTGAAACACAATGTATATAGTTCCTTTTTCTATTTGCAAAAATACGTCATATATTACAAGGATTTTCTTCAATTCTATCCTTAATCTAGACTCCAGGTAACAAATCTTTACACAAGAAGATACCTTTTCTACTAAATCTCAAAGCATGAAATCTAGGGGTTTTAGCAACACATTATCACCTCATATCTAACTCCAAATGATCTTGTTATCTAGGTCCCTCCTATCTTTGTTACCGGAGAAGTTCCAACATAGGTGCTTGGTGACCACCCCCCATGCTTCCCAAATACTTTTCAGAATAATGGAACCTGAAATTTGAATGTAGTGGAGAAGCTCTGGTATCGCATAGCCCAAAATAGCATCTCACCTTGACATTAAACTGTGCCTCTAAGATCTTGTGCCTCAAGAGAACCTTCCAAAGTTCCACGGAGCATTAGCATTCAAACCTTTGACAAGCCATTTCGCTGTAAGAACTATTCTTTGAGATGTTACATCTATTAAACTCATTCCAACCTTATTCTTAGGAAGGATACAAACATGCCAAGGAACAATTGGTAAACCCCTTTCCCCTCCATATTTGGCCGAAAGAAAAGACCTCTAAATTTCCTCCAATTTATAGGTAGCCAGTAGGGAGACATAATAAGCATGGGAGGTATGGGCACCAACTCAGGCCTAAGTCTCAAAGATAGTATGGGTGCTGCACTTGGCTAAGGAATTATTCTCTCATAGATTACATGTAGAAGGGATTCATAAAAAAAACTCCCTAAACCCTTGTATAGGTGTTAAAATAGATTCTTATCCCTCTAAAATTAGGCAAGACAACAATAGGGTAAGATAAGAACAATTCTAAGAATAGTCCTAGATAAGATAATATAAGATAATTTTATTAATGCCCAACAAATGACCACAAAGGTAGGTCAATGGGACTAAAAATGACATCCAACGTAAGTTACAAATAGTGAGTGCCGTAGCAACTCCTAGATAATGTTGAAAAGCAAGAGAGAATGAAAAAAGAGTTCAACATAAATAGGTGTCCAGCTAAGCAAACCACTAGGTATCACTGTAATGAAAAGATATATATATATATATACTACCATGTATGTTTATGGTAGAACTCTTAAGCATATTATTGCTTAGAAGTTTTTAAAGAGCTTGATACCCTCCTTTTCCAGATCGTTAAATCACTACATGGATTTTTGACATTTGGAAGAGGTGGATGATGATGACCTTGTAATCCTCACATTAGTGAATTTCTCTATAAAGGTGTTCAGATAGGATGCTGCGCTATATTATAAAAACTATTAGATCTAATCAAGTTATGCCAGGAATGTTGAAAAATGAGAAGCTACTCACAGAGAATAGCTCTCAAATTTTGAAATGGGCTGTGTGCTTAGAAAAAAAAATGATTTTGAGGTCCAGTATAAGACTGGTTATTAAAAATATTGATGTTTCCTTTCAAAACAAATCTTTTGCTCGGACAGTTACAATAAGTGTATTCTGATATAATACCTTAGTCACCTTTCTTCTTTGCATAGAGGCTTCTATCTATGCTAATAGCCGTAGATTGCTATGGCTATCGTAGGATTTAATGCTCAACCAACTGTTTGCTCTTTTTGAAATTGGATTTATCTTCTTGTTTACAGCTTAGTGTTATTCATTTCATAGCTTTTGCATTAGAATTTATAGCGATGGTTTCTGATACCGAAAGGAATCATACTTCACAAATTAAGGTTTGACACAAAACGTATTCATTCTACATACCCATCCCAGATCCATTTTAGGGACAAATTTATTTAGGGTATGTTTCCCATTTGATTGATGTCTGTACCTAGAGATGATACAGCTCCAGGCCATTCCAAGAAGAGAATTTAGCGATTCCCATGAAAAGTCTTAACAAAAATTAATTGTAAAATGCAATCAAGTGAGCTTGACAATATAATGTTGGGCACATTTTGAAAACCTAATGTGTAGTCGTCAAGAGAATTTAGTGATTCCCTGTAAATACCTATCTCACCTATTTCATTTCAGACATGGATTGCAATCGATGCCATTTTAGTTGTATGCACCCTTACTAGCTATATACCTAAGAAATATTTGCATATTTGTGTTTAAAACTTTAATGGTTTGGATTCACATAGATGAACATGATTATATGTTTTTTTTATCAAAATTTAAATATTATGGACTTTTTGGTCAAATAGGTTTTTTCTGATTCGGTTTCTAGTTTTGGAAATCCACCAGTCCATTTTTGATAACATTCCTCACCCACGTGTGTACTGCAAGACTCGTTCCAAATTTAGGAATGTATATGAACCATATACATTCTTGTCCCTTCCATTCTAAATGAGTCACAATGTAAGCAAAATTTTGTGTCAGAACACTACCATTTGTTAGCATCTTTCCTGTCAATTTATTCTTTGAGACTTAAGTGTTTGCATGGTGCATATTTATTAAGTACAAGACCTGTGTACTTGCATGGTGTATAGAGTTATACCTAATAAATTTTAACTTGCAAAGGAATAGAACAAGATGCCTGCATCTTTGGCATCAAATAAGGGAAATTGGGTACCTAACTAGGTCCTATTCTCCTCTTGGGAACCAATCAAAAATACTTTTTATGGACTTCATTTGAATTTGATTTCAGATTTGGGATTTTGTATCCTCTACCCATGAATATGTTAAATTTTTAACATAGATCTGATTGTTAGCAGTAATAGTCCTTTTCAACTTTTAGCAGATTGTTAAACTTGTAGATCTGACATTATATAGCAACAATAGTAGAACAATAGATCATCAACAACAAGATAAAAGCAAAAGCATCCATAAGAACACAACTTTTACCCTAGGGAAAACCTTTCAAGGTATAAAAACCCCAGGAAGAATAATCTTCTTTATATATGAGATGACCAAGAGTTACATGAGAAAATACAAAGATCAGACTTTACATTACAAATTCAACTTTCCTCTAGGGAACTTAAACCAAGAGAACTTGTTGTAGAGAAGTATGATTGTTTTCATCAACTAGACGATCAAACCCTGACCATTCTCATCATCAAACAGTTGACCAAAAAAGAATCTGTAGTTGCCTTTGAATGTTGACTGAACTATGGACTGTCTGAACCTTTCAAGACTATAGTGGTTGAGTATTAATGTTGTTGCTGCATAGGATAGGCCCTAAACAGGTCTCGATCTGCCTCTGCACCTCTGTGGCTAAGTTAGAAAGGCCCTAGCAGGGCTCGGCCTCCTTGGAAACCCCCTATGTTGAGGAAAGGAAGCCCTAACAGGGCTCGGCCTGCTAGGACATGCCCTAATTAGACCATGGTTGATTGGAGAGGGACCTGGATAGGGCTTGGCTGAGAGGAGAGGGCCCTAGCAAGAGTTGTTGTGCATGAACCAACCCTAAAACTGGCTACAAGTTTATCATACATTGTTTCAATCATTTCAGATACCTTGAATTATTGATAGCATAAGGGAAACATCTGGTGGCATGACCCATATACTGGGGTGGGCTATTCTTCACGTTTCTGGGTTTTCTGAGAAGGTTTCATCTGGAGGTTGGAGCATTGGAGTTAGGTTGTTTTGTTTTACGAGATCAAAGATTTGGATTCTCCATGGTGAGTTCCATGGAAATGCCACTACATGACCTCATAAAGAGAAATAATGAAGCAAAGCTCTACCATAATTACATTAATTACAAATCAAGATATCCTTGTTAATGCTTCCTGTAACATGGAGTCATCTTTATTCCTACCAATGGACTTTAGTCTAATTGTTGAAACTTGGATTATGCTATCCATGAGATGGTTCCATTATGTATTCAATCAAAATGAAGTGGCCAAAAAACCCTAACCAAACCTATTGTCTTATCCTTTTCTCAACTCTTCCTATCCACTCCAAATGAAGGGGCCAATTATGGGACCACCTTCATCACTTGATCTTGGAAATTCTTCAATGTGTTTAGTCATTACAACTATTTGTATACAAGTAGTTGACTCATTGATGAAATATTATTCCTTTCTTTGATCTCCATGCTCTCGTCACATTACCTACACTATTTGTCATTTCATGTCTATAAAGGAGTTGAGCTAATGGAAGTCACTACATTTATCCATAGACTTTAGTCTCAATGATCAAGACTATTACACTATGATCTATTTTATTTTGTAACTCATTTATCTCATCCTACTTGTGTTACATAAGTGCTAGATCCAAGGTTGTCTCAACGTCAACTTGTAGTAGTTTTACCTTTTCCTGTAGGGTGCCACTAGCACCTCTCTTACCCACTTGATGCTCAAACATTATTAAGTCACAACCTTGATTGAGTTCTTACATGTCCCACTTGATGTATTGAGGGCTCCATGTTGTCCATCAATACTTTGGCTTGATAATCGCCTTGTATTCTATTTGAATAAATCTCAATCTTTAGGTTTTATTAATAAATTAATTATGCAATTTATAATAGGAAGGTTCTAATCTATTCAATAATATAAAGGGTGGTTTATTTATACTTATATCCTTGACTTCTGGGTCTGCTACTTATATTGATGGCCACACAAATTTGAATCTGTGTAGAATTATTCAATTTGACTTGTTAATGTTTGATTTTTCTACCTCATGCTATCTCCTTCCTTTGTAACTTGGCTTAATTTATTTTGGCCAATCTACATGTCTCATTATATCTCTTAGTTGAGTTGCTCTATTGTGATGAGCTTATTACCAATTTCCATGGCTAAAGTCTAGTGGGTCCTTATAAAATCTTATGAAGAGTGCATTTATGTCCATAGTATGGAAGGTTTTGAAGTGTAGTCATACCATAAGGTTCATATGTGCCAGCAGTATGATGTTCTATACTGAATTCTATATTTTACTTTGTGCATCCCCCGCCTCATCCTCTCTACCTCTGGTGCCCAGTTGGAATATAGAATTGTATCTCATTTCATGGGTATCTCTTGTGATTAATTTCATGATGTCATAATTTGTGTGGACCTTATGTAGAATGATTTCTACATACTTAGTGTCCTTTGTGAGCAACTTGATCATTACCATTGCTATGGCATGGTTTAATATATGCCTCACACCTTCTATCTACATGGTGTCCTTTATTTATTAATTGCATGCCATATTTTAATGCTTCTCTAACATTTATTCATCATCTTGTCCTTCATGCTTCTGGTCTTCCTATGAATTTACCAAAGTTGGAATCAGACTACTTGTAAGGGTATTCATCTCCATCGCCACTAGTTGAAAATAGTTATTCTTTCATTGTGTTATCCTGTCATTGAACTAAAGGTTATCTATATATTTCTGTGACCTTTGTGGTTTGTAAACTACAGAAATGATACCTCCTTTCTTAGGTGACAACAACGTGTGTCCTTATAGGGCTTCCCAACTAAACAAGGAAAATGCCAACAAAAGCACCCATAATTGAATACCCCTTCATGTGGGCCTCATTAAATTATGTAATAAGTTGATTCATTTAGTACTAATAATAGTTGAGACACTTACCTTTTGCACATGCATCTACAAGTTATAGGATGACATTGGTGCAATCCCCTTTCTTCTGTTACCTCACTATCTGACATGTAATGATTTGGGTTACCATTTAGACTGGCTTTGTTTTAATGGAGGCAATTTTAACACCCTTACTTCCTCAATGAGTGGTACTTTTGTGTATAGGTCATGTTCACCCACCTTACAAAATATTACATCAAAAAAGTATAACCAACAATACATAGTTGTCCCAAAAAGAAAATAAAAACAGAAAAGTATCCAGTATCAAGTTTTTATGAGAGCATAAGTTTTATTACGTATGGATAAAATCATGGAAAGGCCTATGATAATACTCAAAGCGAGTCTGTTCTATGAATTATGTGATGTTCCATGACCCATCTTCCATCCGCAAACCTTCTTTAGATTCCTTATCTGCATCCATATTGAGCTCCCTATAGACATGATGACAATGAAAAGAATCAAGATTTCCTTTTAGTAAAATATTTCTTCCAGTCATGATTTATATATGTAATTACGCTAGGAAAATAAATTAAAAACAAAGGAGCGAAGCGAGCCAATCTTTCATTATGTAATTATGCTCTTTATCTCAATCCCTTCCCTTCAAACATGTGACATGATTTTAAATAAATTCATGATTTAGATATGTAATTATGAAAAGACTTATTACTCTAGTCACCATTTACTTCCTATAGCTTTGCAACTAGCTATGCTTCTACGGGAACAGGATCTGCTCCGGATTTGGAATGTTGTGGGCATTAATGCATATCAACATGAAGCAAAGCTCTACCATCAAGAACTTGTTAACCCTTGAAATTGTTCCATAAAAATTTAGAAGTGTTAAAGACCAACGAGTTTCCACTAGGCTAGTTGTGTTTATTTGTTAGTGACATACATGCTTCAAACAATATGAGCACATTATCCTTGTCCATTTCAGAGAGTTTATAAAAGGGAAATGATGGACTTTTAGGCTGTAAAGAGGTCATTTGAAATTTTGGAAGCTGGTGTAGTAAGAAGGAGCTACGCTGGTAAGATTGAAACTCGACGTTTTGATCCCTACTCTAGGATCATCATCAGGAGACGTATGAAGCTTGGAAGATTAATAGGAAGCCCATAACCATATATATAAGATTTTTAGAATAACAAATTTAATTTAAAAATTTTTAGGGTCGGTTTAAAGGATTCTAGGTTTAGTCAAAAATTTTGTTAATTTTAATATGGCCTAAAGTTATATTTAAAAGGAAATTTTAATTCTAATAGTTAATCCATCTTTAATTAATACTTATCAATATTGTTTATAAAATCAATAATTTTATAGTTAATCCATAATTATTAATACTTTTTTAAAACTTAATAATTTTTTTTTATAATAACTATATAGTTTAAAAATAAAAATAAAAATTATTAATAGTTAATCCATAATTATTAATATTTATTAATATTTAATAAATAAATAGTTTTAATAGTATTATTATTATTAAATTATTAGTAAAGAGGTCATATATTTAATTAGTAGCTAATACTATCAATTAACTAACCCCCTTCTTTATTGAGATTATTAATGATTAACCTATAGTTTAAATTAGTAGTAGTGGGGGATTTTTAAAGTTTTTATAGTATTTTTTTAAAATTTTCTTTTTAATGAGTTTTTTAGCTATTAGTTGATAAAGGTCTTCTAGGTTGAAGGGAGTGTAGAAGTGGTTTCCAAGAGTCACTTAGCCTTGTTCCATCATCCCTATTAAGACAATTTGGGTTTAAATTTATTTCAATTTTCTCCCTAACTTTACGTTTTATTAGGTTGTCTTCCCTAGCAAGGACTTTAGCGTTTTCCAAGTATATTTGGTGACCAGTTAAGTGTGAGTGTTCAGCAAGAGCTGATTTCTTATGTCTGTTATGTCTTAGGTCAGCGCTATGCTCCTTGAATCTTGTTTCCATGGAGCACCCAGTTTCTCCTATGTATAGTTTCTCACACGAACAAGGGATGGAGTACACACCCTTGTATGTCCTAGGATCAATTGGGTCTTTTAGGGAATCCACCATATTCCTGATAGTGTTGGGAGGGGTGAAGAAGACTTGGATTTTGTTTCTTCTTAGGATTCTAGCAAGTCTGTCCATCGTTCCTTTTATGTATGGGAGGAAGATTTTATTGTCAATGGTGTCCAATTTATTATCTTTAGTCTTTTTAGGTTTACTGGCAAATGCAACAATCTTCCTGAAAAGTTTTCTATTGTACCCATTCTCCTCAAATACACCTTCCAAGTGATCAATTTCTTATTTAATATGTTCTTTGTCAGAGATCCTAATGGCTCTTGTTACCAGGGTATTGATCACACCAACTTTTTGAGGTGGAAAGTGATGCGAGTTGGCATGTAGGTATCTATTTGTGTGAGTCTTCTTCCTAAAAACTTGGTGGGAAATTGATCCATCCTCCTTCTTTGAGACTAGGACATCAAGGAAGGGTAAACTCTTGTTTTCTTCGATTTCCATAGTAAATTTAATGTTGTTTTTCTGGCTGTTAAGGTGTTCAAGAAATTGATTTAAGGTGCTTCTTCCATGTGGCCACACTACATCAGTGTCATCGACATAGCGTTTCCATCTTTTTGGTTTAAGGGGAAAAAGGTCTAAGGCTCACCTTTCAAAAATTTCCATGTAAAGATTGGCCACAATCGGGGAGAGGGGTGAGCCCATTGCCACACCTTCAATTTGTTCGTAGAATTCTTTTTTGAAGGTGAAGAATGTGGATTTTAAGCATACTTCAACAAGTTTGGCAGTTTCTCGGGCATTTAATTTATGAAGCATTTCCAATTGCATCTTGGTCCTATAGAAGGTTTAGCTGTAAGTGTAGATGGTTTATAGTTTCCAATGACCGTGCTGCAAAGATTTATGATGTAGTCAACTATGACATGATGGTAATGATCTGATTGCCATTTATTCTAGGAACTATAGAATGGGTCTTCAAGCAAGGAGAATTTAAAGCAAATCTTGAAAACAGTGATTCGAATTCACCTGATGTCCATATTTATTATGCACATGCTAATAGCAGTGAGCCTATTATTTCAAATAAGAGTCACAGTGGTCCAGTAAAAGTTATGAAGTACAACCATGTTTTTCGACATGGTCATTTCTACAGATACTAAATGGATGATTGAGTATTGGTCTCCTGCAACACTTAAGTTTCCAGATAAAGGGTTAGTCCTGATGGTAAACAATTTGTGACTACATCACCTGATCAATGTATTTGAGTCTTTTGGTTTCCTAAAGGGAAATTAAGATGGACATGATGAGTCTCGAGGTTGCACAAGATTTACAAAAGTGATGCCCCATTATGCAAGCTATAATTTTCTGATTTATACAATGCTCTTGGGTATAGAGATTGTAAATTTGCATAAAAATAAAGTTGCAAGAATCCTTGGTAAGGTAGGAAACAATGAAATATTTTTGCGCATTGCTTTATACCAAGGAGGGAGTGGTAGCAAAAAGGTAAAGAGAATGATTGTGGATGCTACAAATGCAACGGAGAACAGGGAACCATTTGCAGAGTCTAATGTCTTATGTTGTGCAATAAAAAAACATCGAGTTTATCCTTTTCATCCATAAGGGATTGGGCCAAATACTTAGCACGAACTCCAGACTTAACAATAAAGAGGCAACATTAAATGAGTTGTTCCAGAATGGCCCAATTGCTGCAACGGTAGTGAACAGGTATGCCAGGAAATTTTTGGAGTAACCATACCGTGGTTGACAACCCATTTTCATTTTCAGTGAATTTTGTAGAATTGCTTTTAATAACAACTTTGAAATCAACACACGAACATGGCATACTTCTATTCAAGTGGGTATAATTACTTTCAATAACAACTTTGAAATCATTCTATAGGTGAATATTTTTTTCTATAAATTTGTTGGTCAAACAACCAAGCATCAAACTCCCACCAAGTAAGCTCTTGGTAATCCATATGCACTCAACCACCATTATCTCTTAGGAATTGCTTAGATTTTTTTGGGTCTTGAAATAAGATTTGAGAATTCTGATTTAGGAATCCAACTTGTCTTTATTAAGAGCCATCGAAATAAGAGATTATGATCTTGGTGTCTAGCTTCGATGTTGGTTAGGAAATGGTGATGGTTGAATTCACTTGCTATTATTTTTGTTGCGTGGCTCTTTAGTATTGTTGTCCTAGGGATTCCTCTTGTTGTCCCACCATCATTTATAACTTGTCATCATGTCCTATGTCATTTTTCCCTACAATGCAATTTGTCACAACCTTTGCAATGCAAGTTATTTGACTAAGAACTTATTATACAAATGTTAACTACTCTTGAAATTGTTGAACCAAGAGAAACATGATGCTAGCTTCATAAGAAAAATCTAGTTCCTTCAAAGCACTTGAATTTCATGAAGCTATGAAGAACATGAAACTAGACATGGAAATTAAATGGCTTTTTTCTTAAAATGGGTGTTCAAAATGGCTCATAATTTTCGAATCCAAAACAAGCCTACCTTATTTTTTTAACTTGATCCCTTCGTTGTGATTGACCCACTTTCCAATAACATCAACAACACAGAAACCAAATGTGGGGGGACCACTCTCCTCCCAACCAATCCTTAGTTGATAGTTGATGTCCCCGAGTCTTGAGTAGATAATACTATGTTAGACAACTAGATAATTCACCACCCAGCCTCAACCCTCGATAAATCATGTTCATATCCTTAGCGCTCCCACTTTTTTCATAGCCCACTGATTAAAAAGATAGCTTTAGTGCTCCCAATTTGTATTGAAATCATGTTACCACACAGTCCCCTTGACCTACTTCTATGGTCATTTGGTGGAAATTAATAAAATTATCTTATCTTATCTTATCTAGAGCTTTTTTTCTGGACTCTCTTGGGATATATCAATGGTTGTAAATCATGCTATGATAGTGCATCCTTGTTCACATTGGTAAGCAATTTGGTTCTCAAGTCAAAGTCCCATTGTTAGGAGATCATCCAACACGAGTAGAGAAATAAAATAAAATATGGCATTTAGACCCTTTTGCAGATCACCTTAATAGATTGTATAATTGTTTTGGATATTCTGTTGCCTTATTATGGTAGATTTTTGTGCTTATCAGTGTGTTTTGAAAAATAAATTGGCTTTTAAGCATGGTTATCTTTGGATATTATCTTTTCTTAGAATTGCAAATGATGCAATCTAGTCGATGTTCATATTGCTCCTCTCCCCAATTCTGAAAGGGTTCTACCTCAATGGAAGAGCACCTGCCTTACAAGCATGAGGTTGGTGGTTCGATTCCTCCATGCCCTATTGATATTGAAATATTGATATTTTTAATAAAATATATTTCATTATGGCTATAGAGGGGGTTTCAAACCGCCTTTATATGTTTCTACGAGGTGGGTTCTAAACCGCCTTCATATGTCACTACGAGGGGGGTTCAAAATTTCCCTTGTATGTTACAACGAGGGGGGTTTAGAACCGTCCCTATAGGCATCACAAACCGCCCCTATAGGGGTTTCAAACTGCCTCTATAGGCCTCTACGAGGGGGGTTCAAAACCGCCCCTATAAGCCTCTACGAGGGGGGTTCTAAACTACCCCTATAGTCCTCTACAAGGAGGGTTTGAAACAACCCCTATAGGACTATACGAGGGGGGTTCACAACCACCCCTATAGGCCTCTACGAGGGCAGTTTGAAACCACCCCTATAGTCCTCTACGAGGGGGGTTCCAAACCGCCCCTGTAGGTTTGTATGAGGGGGCTTATGAGGGGGGTTCACAACTGCCCTCGTAGGTCTATATGAAAGGGGTTCAAAACCGCCCCTGTAGGTCTCTATGAAGGGGTCTACTAGGGGGGTTTAAAACTGCCTCCGTAGACCTCTACGAGGGGGGTCACAAACCACCCCCAAAAGTCACTTTTGGGGGTGGTTCCAATCTCGTAAAAAACTTCCATTAAAGGGAAAAAATTTTAACATCGGGGTGCCTTTAGGGGCGGTTTTTCCAAAATCACCCCAAATCCAACCCCCCCCGTAGGTCACTTTTGGGGGTGGAAGACAACCCCCGCTAAAGGACAAAAATGTAGTAGTGCCTAGGAGAAGAGGACATCACACATCATCATATAATTGGTAACTAACCGTATAAGAAATAAAAAATCCTAAAGCAACCGAGCATTCAGAAGGGGACCTAGGAAAAGACAAGGTTCGCAGGCCAAAAAAGAAAGCTCAAAAAACTGTACTCGGACCGGTGTCATAGTAAACGAGCTAAAACAAAAGTGGCCAGAATGCCAACAAGCAGCACTAAAAAGAAAAAGACCCTCTAAAAAGGTGAAATAGCAAGCAAAGTTCCTAACTAGGAGTTGAAGACCTTGACAAATCGTATCCTTCACAAGGTGATGAAATCCAAGTCGAACAATACGAAATGAGAGACCGAAGTGGAAGGATATCCCTCTACCGAAAGGGATCCTGGGTAAAAGATCCCTAGAAGAAAAGTTACTAGGCTACCTCGTTCATGACACGTCGAAGAAGGTTAACTGACACTTCTGTCTTTGAGCCCCTGTAATATGTTAGAGTACAAGGAAGACAATGGATAGATATCCTTAGGAGCTAAGTGGAGTGCACCATTCCACAAATTCCATCCGGAATCAGTCCTTGCGGATTACCCCTAAAAAAATGGGAGGCCCCTCCACAAATTGGTCGATGACCGTGTCAATAAATACTAGAGGATTTTAGTACCCTAGAGGACAACAACTATGTCTCAGATGAAAATGACAAGGGGGAATTATTTGGATGCCTATCCCCGGTGTCCTACCTAACTACCAAATTCTTTTTATCCTCAAGCGAGGTTAAAGTGTGTTGAGTTATTGAGTCAAATTTTAATGGTTGTATTAATCAGTCGGGTGATGGAAGTGCAACTCGTGGTGTGATGACTGAATCAAACCATGCAAATGAATATGAATAAAATAAACCTTTCCTTTCAATGAATGCTAGCTAAGGTAAGGAGAGAGTTCTTTCAAACTATAACTACTCTTTCAAATTAAATGAACCCAACAATAACTTTCTTCTAATTCTAACGAGTAAAATGCATGACATTGTTTAAACGTTAGCAAGCCTAAGCATGACATTGTGATATTGTGCATAGTCACCAACAGATGAAAACCTCAAGAATTGTAGGCATTCAGTGTCGAGTCTACGTAGGTGTATCAATTGAGTTTTTTAGTCTACATGTTGAGTCAATAAGTGTCATCATGATAGAAGTTAGAGATTCAGCTTAAATAAATCTTAATAAGCTAAATTGTGTAAGGGAATTCTACCACATCTCTATCAAATGAACAGAAGAGGCCTCCCTATTACCTAAGCAAATTGTCAGGCACTCGTCAACATCGAAATGACGCACTGGAATTTGAGAACATGACCATAAGAGATAGGTTTTCCATTCATGGATATAAGGATGGGATGGAGCCATCCTTGTCTGACAGAGGACGGATCCATCCCATCCTTATATCCATCAATGGCATACCTATCTCTTCCGGTCATGTTATGGGAAGATTTGCAACAAAGAATATCCAATGGCAACACCTGACTAGGGCAAAGATAATATTCCATTAAATAGAATCAAACATAGGAAATGTTGAAATTTCTAGAAAGAAATTGGGAAACAAGATATAAGTGAAATTATCATTCTTTTTAAAATTTTAATTTGAATTTGTTTATTTTTAAATAAATAGCAATTTATGTACTATAGCCTTGATTGGTCACTTTGGAAAGGTAATCCTATGGAAAATGGTGTTATTGTAATTAGCGGCGTTGATATGGAGTTGCAAAGTTTTGGGTTGTGCGTTGGAGAAAAGCAAATTTGCATGTTCATTGCAACACCTACTATCTTCAACTGAGTTTTGGCTTGGGTTGGGATGATATTCTTGGCATGAAACCATTTGCAAAGAATTTGTGCATGTTTGGCTATGGCAACATTGCTTATGGATCACCTACCCAAGGAAAAGCAACTTAAGCTTTTAGACATGTCATGAAAATGTTTCCTTCTTGGCTATAACAAAAATAAAAAACTTATAGAGATTTGGATGTTCAAGAGTGCAAGATTATAATCCACAAATATGTTAAGTTCAATGGAGCTAAGTGTAGGCTCGATTTCCATTCGAGCATACCCCCGTGAACATGTTTTCCCACTATTTCCAACCCTAACCCTTCTACTAATTGAATTTTTTGTTTTGCATTTTTTTTCCTATCCTACTATTTTTTAAAAATACATATTGGTAAGGTCAATTTGTGATGCCGAGAATGCAGATGCAGGTAGATAATGGGGTCCTATATATTTGTCAAGGAGAGAAGAAACATTAACCCCTTACCTTACCATTGCATCAAATGGACAATAGTCAAGTTCATTATAGGAATTATTTTGAGCTCTTGTAACAACAACAAATGCCTACATATTTTGCAGCTTGTTATCATAAATAATCCAGGATATAATGGAGGATAAATTCATAAGGCATACTTGTAGAACATCACCCAAAGTCCTGTAGGTGATAGGATCTTCTTCAGGTATATTGATAAGTTGAGTGTGAAGAATTTTCAACGGAAAACTAAGGAGAAGCATCCCACTATGATTTACCATATAACTTGGCACCATTTAACAAGGTCAAATATAGAAGATGGATTAAGGATATCACCCACACCACTGCTCAGCCATATGTTTGTCTATCCAATTTGAACATTAAGTTTCAATGATTGTTCTTGACTTTAATTGCTTGTCATATTACACCCAACTATATTGTAACCAACTGCTGATAAATCAGACTTGGATATTCTTTAAACACTTTGTTATCTAACTGTTATAGATACTTAGTGGTTTGGAAACATGTGATTTTGATGTGTAATGGTTTCATTGCATGTTCTCATGTGGGAATGTATGTCATTTGTTAAGATATTAAACTTCCATAGCACAACAATTTAACACTAGGAAAAGGTTTTAAAGAAATGCACCATATCTGAACATTTAATTAGAAAATGGTGTACATGCCTGAAAATGATGATTATAAGTAATTGGTGACATGCCATGTTCAGTTAATAGGAAGAATGATGAAATACAACTTATCAAGTCTATAAGTGATCCAAGACTTCTCTCAAACAGTAGCTAATGTAATCATAACAATGGGACTGTTGTAGGTGTTGTTTCCTTTCATTCTCAACGTGATGCTACAGGAGACCACTTCAGCACTAAAAAATGACCGAAAATGTCCAGTGGAGCTATCTTCTTCACACATATTTGAAAGCAATGAGTAACCTAAGCATATGGTACTTTGATTGTTTGTTATTATCATCCACTAAGGAGAAACTCGACCCTCACTAACACTTAACTTGAGATATTTGCAGCACTTTCCTGTTTGCCAAATGGCACCACCAATAGCAAAAAGATAAACTTAAGCCATGTAATAGAGAACTGGAAATGTAGTAGAATGTGGACACTCCACCTTTTAAAAAGAGAATAAACTCCAAGGAGAAACGATTAGCCAACAATTTGCCATGTAGGAGAAACAGACCATCTATACTACCCCAAGGAGAAACAAACCATCTATACTACCCCAAGGAGAAATGAAATTAGAATTAAAGGCATCCCATGGGTCCCAAATGACATTCCTTGGTTGAAAACTCTTTTAGAAGGATTATGTCATGCTCTGAGGCCCTATGCATAGTCAACCATACATAGAAACAATGGTGTTATCTTAAAACCCTAGTTTTTAGATTTGAAGCTTACCATAGTCCTAGAGGAACATCCTTGGTGACCTAAAGCTCAACATTTATCCCATATGTTAATCATGGAAATTTCCTTCCCTAGGGAATGTGTCATGATCTATGGATTTATGGCTATATGATCTACTTTGATTTTTTTTATCTTTTTATAAGGCATGTCTTGTGAAAACGGTTGGGTAGGTGGCTCATACACTAGTAGAACTTGAGCAATCATCAAGGCTTGTTGGGAAGGTTGGTAGACAAAACTAGCATGTTTAGTGAGTGACAAAGGCTTAATGATTAATCCTTCTAGTTTTAAATTCTATATAGATTGGGTAGGGATAAGAATAATCCAGTGATATTCAATGTCCTTGAATAATAAAGTGAGGTATATAGCTTGTCAGCTAAGATTAGGACTAGACTCAAAGGAGGCCCGATGTTCAATGAAACCTAACTAAAACATAATATCTATCGATTGGTGGAAACCTCAAGGTCGAGTGGATTCTCTCAATGCATTGGATTAGAACACTTATAATCCAGTAACAATTTTGTTTGAAACCCCCCATATGCTCCATTCAAGAGTTAATTTATTGTAATGTCCCCATTCAAATAATTGCATAGTAAGACAATCCCATCAATCCTACTAGTTTCCTAGGTTGGACGGGCACATGTGGAATTGTTATAAGGAAGCTAATAAATGATGTTTAGACATTAGAAGGGTTCAAGTATTTAATAAATAGGTTGAATAAAGAAATTCAAGAGAAACTCTAGGTGGCAAGTGGTTTTGGAGACGTATGGAGGATGTGGGACCCACACTAGCTTGATTTTTCAAGGACACATGGCATCTCTCTCTTGCCAATTAGAATTTATGAGAAGGTGAACATTCTTGGGTGAGTTGGTAAGTCATACACATGGAATTGAGCATCTTAGGTCGAATTGGGATGGATTTGTAACCTCCATGGAAGAGGAAGAGTCAAATTGGAAGCTTGAGGACACTTGGGCTAGATTCCCTAGCCCCTATGACAACAATGGTGGAGCATCTATGACATCTATGAAAAATTGCATATATGACCTATGAAATATGACAATTATGACATTTCAGCCCCAAAAATAGGCTCCAAGAGGGCACTCATGGGATTTGGAGAAGCCAAAGAGACCCCCACTCGAATTGGTGGAAGGTGGAGGGCTAGGAAAGGTGAGACACATGGAAAATCTTGAGCCCTTATCCTAATTCAAATTGGATTGAGTCTATGGATGGTTTGGGAACCTTAGATGTCTAAGTATTTTTATAAAATACAGGGATAAACCAAGAGAAAGGGCTTTTTATCATTTGAGAAAAATTGCATTTGTGAAGAGAGAGCTAGTGGATGACTAGTTTCTTGCCTTAGCCAATTTCGAGGGTGAAATATTCCCATCCAAGTTGGTGTTTGGAGAGGACACTCAGGTATTTAATGGAGATTTAATGGATTTTTTATTTGAAGGTATCATCTACATGGAATCTTGTTTTTTTGTTTAGTGCAGCACCATCTCTCAACCATTTCCAGTTTTGAAGGCATATTCATGCTCCTTGAGGGATTACGCTTTGGGTGAGCTCTTGTACTTCTTGGGAGAGATTCTCATGATGTATTTCTGATTGTAATAAGATTTATATACTCTGTTATTCATCTTAATAAATTATCAGGTCGAAATACAAAGTGGTTGTATGTAAAAATGATGATTAATGATCAAACAATGACCATTTCCCCACTACATTGATGTATGCCATTATAATGCTGATGATTTTGAATAAAAGAATGTTTATCTGATATATTTGTGATGAATGGAATTCCATTGATGTGTATTACAAGTTTCATATTCAGTACTTGATCATTTTAAGTCATTATACTCAGTTTATTTGCATTTAAAGAAGATTTGGTGCCATTTCCCCAAGGGTCGAATTAGTGGTTTTTGTTGTTGTTTGGGAGAGGGTTGAAACAGACCTAATAACTAATTAATGGTGAATTTTGGACCTTAATAACATCCTTGAGATATCCCCTACCTATTTTCAGAAATTCGAGTGGGTTTGGAGGCATTTGGGAATCCATTTTCAGTACTTACCCCAGGGGGATTTGAACCCCAAATTGCTAGAAAAAATTACATACTTGGTCCAGATTATTAAGAGAGTTTGCAGAAGTATTTTGGTGGCCATATATCATCCCTGAACATCATATTCAAGTACTAATATCAATCACATACCTTCTCAGAATATTTGCGATCATTTGGGGCAAATATGGGACCTAGGCATCAAAACTAGTCAAAGGTCGAAATTGGCGAAAAAGTGAAAAATTGGGCATTTTTATAAAAATTTTAAAAATGGAGATTACAAGTGGTACCAGATCATAATATTGGCACCGGATTGTCTTAACCAGAAGTTAAAAGAATAGACCACCACCCTTTGAACTAGTAGTTGAAGAGGTTTTTGTTGAAGAAGAGGTAGTAGTAGAAGAAGAGGATCTTGCTGAAACTATGACTAATGAGGGGAAGGGACCCTATACTGATGGGGAGGAATATATGAATTTCAAGAAACCTCTCTTTGATGACATAAAAAAGAACATTTCCCATCAAATTATGAAAGGATTTGAATTAGTGGCTAGCCAATTTGGAAGCAAAGGGGTAATGGGGAACAACAATAGTTCGCACTCAACAGAAAATAGGATAATGGGTGAGCACATTTTCTAAAGCACAGGACCCCACAATAGAACAAAATATTTTCAAAGCATACCAAGGCCTACTACACCTAAATTTCTTATACCCAAAGAAGATCCTGACATTCAAGTGGATCTTAGGACAATAGCAAGTGAATGGAATTATTTGAGTGAAGAGTGTAAGAGAAGTCTACCATTTGGGACATACCTTGATGCTGCAAAAAAAATAAAAAGGAAGGAGGAAAATAGGGATCTATTCAAAAATAAAGAATTAAATTGTGCTATTGGTAAAATTTCACTTCCTTCTTTTGATGGTTCCTCTCAAAATTTTGCTAACACTTGGGTGCAAAAATTAGATGTGTATTTTCAGTTGAATCCTATGGTGGAAGTAGATGCACTAAAAATGACCATTTTGCACTTGGAAGGAGATGCCAATGAATGGTGGTTTCATGGCATGAAAAATTTGGGTCATGATCGGGTTAACACATACGGAGAATTTGTTGATAGGGTAATAGAGAGATTTGAACATAAAGATCCAGAATTGCCTTTCAAGGAACTAGCTCAATTAAAGCAAACTGGGACCCCTACTGAGTATATGTTGACTTTCAAAAATTATCAGTCAAGGTGGCTGATGTATCTATGGGAAGTTTGGTATTGCTGTTCACTGAAGGTTTGGTTGAATCCTTAAAAGTTTTGGTCAAAGCCCACAATCCAACTACATTAAAAGATGCAATGAGCTTGACTAGGGATCTCCAAAATGTGCTTCCTAGAACGAGATTTCCTCCCAAGCTTGACTTCAGCATTGAAAAGAAACCTTGGAAAAGAGATGCATCTGATAAGAAGACATGGCAAGAAGATGAATATGGAAAGGATAAGAAAGAAAAACTAAGCAGGGAAGAGCTCAGAAGGAAGAAATTGTGTTACTCATGCTTCCAACCGTGGGAACCAGGACATAAATGTGCTAAGGGAAAGGCCCAATGCATTGAAGTATTTTGTGATGATGGGTATGAAGGGGGCATGGAGGAAGAGGGACATACGTCAGCCCAAGAAGAGGGATATACTACAGCAGAAGAAGGGAAACAAGAGGTGAAGCATCCCTCACCCACCAAAGTGAGAATCACAGTACTTTCAGTAGTACCTCTATATCACACTATTCGATGCAAGGGTGTGGTACTAGGAAAAAGAACTTCAGTTTTCGTAGAGGGAGGAGCCACACATAACTTCATTGATGCAGACATGGTGGAGAGGAGGAAGATACCTATTGACCCATTCGATGGCTTCACAGTTGTCATTCCCGGTCACAACACAATGGAGTGCAAAACATGGATTCCACAGCTGCAAGTCACTGTAGGTAACTATACTTTTGTTGATAGTTTTTATGTGGTTGATGTTGCTGATACTAATGTGCTTTTGGGAGTGCAATGGTTGTATTCAATAGGAGAGAATACAATAAATTATCAAATTCCTTAAATGAACTTCCAAGATTCAAAAGGAGTACTAAGGGTTGTGAGAGGGCAACACACCTATCCGAATCAAGTAGTTTCTTCCCATAGCATGAAGCACCGGAATAGAAAGGTTTTGGGAGACATTCCTCATGGAAGGACACCTGATGGAGGAGGAACAAGTTTTCATAATGGTAAATTGATATTGCTTGAGGGAAAGCAATCTTGGGTGGGGAGGACTGTAATGTCCCCATTCAAATAATTGCATAGTAAGACAATCCCATCAATCCTACTAGTTTCCTAGGTTGGATGGGCACATGTGGAATTGTAATAAGGAAGATAATAAATGATGTTTAGACATTAGAAGGGTTAAATTATTTAATAAATAGATTGAATAAATAAATTCAAGAGAAACTCTAGGTGGAAAGTGGTTTTGGAGACATATGGAGGATGTGGGACCCACACTAACTTGATTTTTCAAGGACACATGGCATCTCTCTGTTGCCAATTCAAATTTATGAGAAGGTGAACATTCTTGGGTAAGTTTGTAAGTATACACATGGCATTGATAATCTTAGGTCGAATCGGGATGGATTGGTAACCTCCATGGAAGAGGAAGAGTCAAATTGGAAGCTTATGGACACTTGGGCTAGATTCCCTAGCCCCTATAACAACAATGGTGGAGCAGCTATGACATCTATGAAAAATTGAAGATATGACCTCTGACATCTGACCATTATGAAATGTCAGCACCAAAAATAGGCTCCAAGAGGGTGCTTATGGGAGTTGGAGAAACTAAAGAGACCCCCACTTGAATTGGTGGAAGGTGGAAGGCTAGGAAAGGTGAGACACATGGAAAATCTTGAGCCCTTACCCTAATTCGAATTGTATTGAGTCTATGGATGGTTTGGGAACCTTATATGGCTAAGGATGTTTATAAAATATATGGATAAACCAAGAGAAGGGATTTTTATCATTTGATAAAAATTTCATTTGTGAAGAGAGAGCTAGTGGATGACTAGTTTCTTGCCTTAGCCAATTTCGAGGGTGAAAGATTCCCATCCAAGTTGGTGTTTGGAGAGGCCACTCAGGTCTTTCATGGAGATTTAATGGAGTTTTTATTTTCTGGTATCATCTACAGGGAAGCTTGTGGTTTTTTTTAGTGCAGCACCATCTCTCAACCATTTCCAGTTTTAAAGGCATATTCATGCTCCTTGAGGGATTGCGCTTTGGGTGAGCTCTTGTACTTCTTGGGAGAGATTATAATGATGTATTTATGATTGTAATAATATTTATTAACTATTTTATTCATCTTCAGAAAGTATCAGGTCTAAATTCTAAGTGGTGGTATGTAAAAATGATGATTAATGATCAAACAATGACCATTTCCCCACTACATTGACGTATGCCATTATAATGCTGATTATTTCGAATAAAAGAATGTTTCTATGATATATTTGTGATGAATTTAATTCCATTGATGTGTATTGCAAGTTTAATATTTAGCACTTGAGCATTTGAAGTCATTATACTCAGTTTATTTGCATTTGGAGAAGATTTGGTGCCATTTCCCCAAGGGTCGAATTAGTGGTTTTTGTTGTTGTTTGGGAGAGGGTTGAAATAGAATTAATAACTAAATTATGGTGCATTTGGGACCTTAATAACATCCTTGATACATCCCCTACATCTGTTCATAAATTCGAGTGGTTCTGGAGGCATTTGGGAAACCATTTTCAGTACTTACCCCATGGAGATTTGAACCCCAAATTGCTAGTAAAATTACATACTTGGTCTATAATCTTAAGAGAGTTTGAAGAAGTATTTTGGTGGCCATATGTCATCCCTGAAAATCATATTCAAGTCCTAATATCAGTCACATACCTTCTCAAAATACTTGGGATCATTTGGGGCAAATTTGGGACCTAGGCATCAAAACTAGTCAAAGGTCGAAATTGGGGAAAAAGTGAAAAATTGGGCATTTTTAAAAAAAAAATTAAAAAGGGACATTACATTTATACCCTGAAAACTTCATCAGAGCATGATGTATTGAAAAATGCTTCATGATATTGAAACATGAATTAATTGTTCATTACATAAGACCTTAGAGTAAAGTCAACAGCTAGCTCGCTGTGATGGAAATGCATCAGGGATGGTGAGGCTCTTTGCATGGTGGTGGCTAGGTACCATGTCTTGCATGCATCTAGGAACATGTATGATTTCCCCCAAATTATTGTTGACAGAAGTCATAATCTATGCAAGGTTCAACTTTTACAGGAGATAGGTTGCATTAAAGCCTCTAAGTATTAAAGTAGTCAAGGCTTGGTAGCCTAGACTACATCTGGAAGCTAAAAAAAAGAAAGAGAATATTTGCAAGTGTAAGTGATGAGAGAAATAAAGAGAAGCACTTATTTTTGCATAGAAAAATACTAATATTGAACTGCAACGCACTTCAAGGAATCTCAGGCCTAGCATATTTATGAGGATCGATTTCCAATTTATTCCATTCCGACGGTTTTTTGTGTCAAAATTCACAGTAAATATCGGAATGATGCACAGAATGAATACCACCATCGATACCCATTCCCTGCATCGATCTGTGAGGGCCAATTAGATAGAATTTTAAGACGTAAATACCAAGGAAGGTTTGGACTAAGTATTATCTATCTAGGGGAGGGAAGGTCGGTGATCAGTGCTCAGTGTTGTTGAAGTACCTCACTCAGATTTATAATACTGAGTATCAACCTCCCTATGTAGTAAGTATTCATCTCTCGGGTGTCTCAGGAATTCACCTACGCTCGATACTGATTATGGACCTATCTTCGGCGGGTTGTTGGAGTTATAGAATGGATTAATTTTATTATACTTTGAATTATGTTTTTAACCTTTTTTTATATATCATGGTGGAGTATGACAGCTAGGGTTTTGATTACCCATGCATACTGGATGAATATGCATGTTGTAGTATTGATTCATCCTTAAACCTCGCAAAACCCACAGCTTCCAGGCCGAATAATTACCCGTTGTAGTGTAAGAGAAGGATTTTATAATTATACACACAATGATACAATATGATCGAACCTAGGAATGGTTCTACCAATTAGAAATGGTTAATGTCCTACTAAATTAGTGTCCCAAGCACAAACACTTTGGTTAAGACTCATTAATCCAGAATTCAACCTCAATGGGAAACTAGTTAGGGCTCAATACTCACAGATTTGGGAGGCATTGGCTCCTCTCAGAGTTTCTCTGCTCGGCCTCCCTGTCCCCTACAAGACCGCAATCCAACTCTGCTATGCTTAGTATCCAGAATCCCAAATTGC